>CM053161.1:5000-2405000 GCA_028571685.1 Heterohyrax brucei
GAACCCCAACCCCAACTCTAACCCTCTAACCTCTAACCCCCTAAACCTAACCTTCTAACCCTCTAACCTGCAAACCCCAAACCCCCAAACTCTAACCCTGGCCCCACAACGACGTTGTGGCGCGGCGCCCTAGCCCTGGGCCTGGGCCTGGCCTTACGCCGTAGCCCCACTCGCCACACCTTAACCCTAACCCTAACCAGATACCCTAACCTGACACTCAACACCCTAACCTTACCCCAACACGCTATCCCAATACCCTAACTCTAACCTGACACCCTAAAACCGCCAGACCCCCACCCTCCCAGAACTTACCTTCTTGATGCAGGCCAGGTTCACTGAAGAACACACACACACACACACACACACAGGTTTTGAATCAACTTTTAATGATTTACAAGTTCCATGTGGCCTGGCACACAGGACCAAAAACACTCCGTTCAAAACGAAGCCCCCCAAAAATAAAGCACTCACTTCTCTACTTCACTACGACTCACAGCAACCCCACAGGACAGATTACAACTGTCCCATACGGTCTCCGAGAAGGTGACTCTATGGAAGGGACTGCCACACCTTTCTCCCACACAGTGGCTGCTTTGTTAGCAGGACAGTGTGAACACTCCCACCACTCGTCACAGAAAGAGCCCAACATGGGCTCCCAGCCCTCTGGGGGGTCCTTCCCAGCTTCCACCCAGTCCTCCTCACTCAGGATTTCCTGCACCATCCGAGGGACTGACCCCTCAGGGGCTCATCAGGGGACAGGCAGCTAACTAGGGGAGGGTGCTCCTCCCCGGGGGCTTCCACGGAAGCCACAGTCTGCACTGCCCTGGCCCGGGCTCCAAACCCTAGCAGATGGACCCCGAGGGGCCTCAGGCCACTCCTCCCCCAGCCGGGCCCACAAACCGGAGGGACAGGTGGAAGGCCTTGGCCCCCCACGAGCTCTGTGCGCCCACCACACTGCGCGGGGCCTATCGGCCACAGCCCTTCAGACTCCCAGATGTAGGGAAATCCGTGGCTGCGTTTTCCCCCACACGTGGGAGGGTGAATTCCCACCAAGTCACTGCGTAACCAGGGGCTCCCTCTTGGAGCCCACCAAGTATGCTATTTCCTGGGGGAGCAGAGTCTTTGGGTCAGGTCCCCCATGGGCTCCAGACCATGGCCCTCCACCCTCGGGAATCTCTGCAGCCACAAGCGGGGTGTTGCTGCTTCCTGGGTCACGCAGGGGGACCTGGCACCCCAGGTCCTTTACAGCATGGTCAGGCACCTGGAACGCCCGGAGGCCCGGGGGGCACCATTGGGGACCCGGAGGCCAGCAGGTGGGGTTACAGCAATGGACAGAGGGTGCGGAAGCGTCCCTCCAGGGCCCCCACCTCCCGTACTCACAGGAGCGGGAGCCGCGCATCTTCCCCCGACAGCCCAACACCTTTACAGTGCCCTCACGTCCCACCGAGAAGCGGGTCCCCCACTGGGGTCCCGTGTCTCCTACCTTTCAGAAAGCACAGCAAGTACAGCGGCAAGAAACCCCAACTCAGCTCCACACTGGGACCTTCGTGGCCTCCGGAGGCGTCAAGGCCCTGAGGCGGGTCACCTGGTTGCTGCTCCGCCCACCGGCACAGGTGAGGGGGCCAATGATGGAGCAGGATGGGGGCAGACGGGGGAGGAGCCAGGGGAAAGCTCAGGTGTGGGAAGTCAGATGAGAAGGAGGGGGGTGGGGTCAGCATCAGGGCCCTGGGCAGGCTCACCTGTGCACGGTCCCACCCACTGGCCCAGGTGAGGGGGCTAATGAGGGAGTCTAAATGGAGGAGGAGGGGTGGAGGGACCAGGAGAAGGGTCAATATAGGAAGGAAGGTGAGGTGGCCCAGGTGGGGAGAGGGAGGTGGGGGAGAGGAGGGGGCTTCTGTGGGCAGTGAGGACGTGGGAGGGGTCAGGAGAAGGCCCACGGTGAGCAGTGAAGAGCCAGGCCGCTCAGGTCTTCAAGGTAACTAACAACAGCAAGCACAATACAATGAAATGTCCTACAGTGCTGCGTTAACAAACTGCAAAAATAAACACATGAACTTCATGGTGTTTGCAATGAATCTCACCATCACACTACAGAAGGAGCAAAAACTCAGCCACAGCAAAGGAAAATACAAAACCTGGAACATACCATTTTCAAGCTACAGATGAAAACAGCCACACAGAATTTTTAACCGTACACAGGTATGGGTGTAGCAATTCTGGAATTCTGTTTCTGCGTGTTAGGTAACGGAAGAGACCTGGTGGGGAAGTGGTTAAGGGCATAGCTGCTGACCGAAACATCAGTAAGTCGAATGCACTGTCCACGGTACAAAGATGGGGCCATGGGCTTCTCTAAAGATGACAGCCATGGAAACCCTGTGGGGTGCCTCTGCTGTGTCCTATAGGGTTGCTAGGAGTTAGAACCCACTCAAGGTAACAGATTAGGTTTGGTGGGTTTGGGTTATGACAATGAGACCAATGATTCCATCTACAGATACAGCTGAAAGCTCGGGCTTCCCACACAGGACAAAGGACCTACAGATGCTCCAGGAGGAAAGAGAGGACAGCTCCCAGGTTACTACATTAGAATTTAAATTAGGAGCATGAGTTGGTAACAGGCACATATGTTGGAGGAAAAAAAAAAACTCTCACGACGGGGCCCATAAGCAACACGATGAAAAATGGGGAAGAAAGAAGTTTTCCTACTAGCATAGTAGCAAACTTCTTAGAACAGATTTAAAAAATAATTAGTTTAAATAGAGTTCTTTCTACAGCAGGTTTGGGGAAGTTAATGACTAGTAGAATGGCCTTCGGGTCACGGTCTTCTTAGAGACACCAAAATGACTGGATGATATTACACAAATAAGGTGCTCCTGTCCCACCAAGGACACTGGACAGCCTCGGAGAATGCAAATGAGGTGCATGGAACCCTGGGGCAGTGACCACCCACCTCAGGAAAGGAATAGTAAGTTCTGCCATCCCACTAGGCTTAAAAGGAGCCAATCCCACTGGGGAGAGGGAGACCCCACCACCATCCAGAAGAGCCCAGAATGGAGCACGTCCTTGAGACCCAGCATCCCTGAGCTGAGAGAAAGCCGTCACTCGGGAGATGGCACAAGACGAGAAGTGTAGCTGAGAAAGGGCAGCAGCAGAACCAGAAGACCGTCGAGACCCTGACCCTACAACCCTGATGCTCACCCTGAAAGCCTAATCCAGAACGGGCCCTCATCCTGATAGGACCTGACGCTGACACTGACCTGAGCCCTAACACGAACCCTCCGAGCATCTCCACCCTCCTGCTCTCAGAGGGTCTACACTCTGCTGGGTCCAGCTTCGAAAACGGCACCTTCCCTTTTTGGACTCTGCCTCCTGGCTGGCTCCACTCACTGGAAACGGAGATGGTGAAGTCACGTCTGAAAGGATGGGAGTACCTTCCGGTGAGTGCCCTCACACCCTTCCTGGGGACACATTGGACAGCACATTCCCGCTAAGGGGCTCCAAGGAGATGCTCTGCTCTGAACCCATGAGACATTCCATCCTGGCTACCGACCTTCCCACACAAGTACAGGGACTGCTGGTCTCAGGGCAGATATTCCCTCCCAGGGGCTGGCTGCCCTCTCAACCAGGGGCCGTGGAGTCTGCTCGATCTCACAGGGACACCACGGGTGTCAGAGCAGGACTCTGCTCCAGAGCATTTTCAGGGAATGATTTCTCAGAAGCAGGGCACCACGTCTTTCTTCCAAGGCACCTCTGGGTGGAGGCAGACTCATCTTCTAGTGGGTAGCTGAGCACTCCACCATGGGCACCACCCAGGGGCTCCCCACGTCCCCCTGCGGTCCACACCAAGCTCTGCCAGACCGTGCCTGTTTCTGTGTCTCCTCTTGGAACGTGTCCGTCTTCCCCAATGGCTTTACTCATCGAGGCCCAAATCACAGGAACGAGTGCAGTGGTAGAAGAGACACGGTCACGAGGGGGAGGAGGGGGCATCTGGACACCAATACCCAGGCCTTACATGGTAGAGTGTCACCCTTCCCACTCCTCTGTCCAAGTCGACGTCTCTGGCACCGACGGCTGCACTAGAGTTCCAGACTCAAATCAGACATAGGAAGAGAAGGAAAATACAAGTCAGAATGTTCTCCCTCCCGCCCGTCAGTGCCAAGATACGGAACGTTCTTGAACACCCCCGTTTCCTCCCTCCCGATGTTTCTAACCCTCCGTGGACTGCCGAAGATTCAGCTCAGGTCTCCCTTCTCGTCTCACAAGGTGCGGAGGATGCGCACCTCTTCTGTCCCCAAATCCGGGCGGACCATCCTGACCCCGAACGTCAGCGATTCCGCGTCCGGCCACGAGAGGGCGTGCCAACAACCCTTTCTGCCCTCCGGGCCCCGAGCGTGGGAAATCCGCGGCGGACAAAATCCTGACACGGAATGTCGGTGATTCGGCTGACGGCCACAAGGGGGCGTGCGAACAGCCGATTCTGCCCACCTGGCCCCCCACGCCCGGCGCTGGGCCTGGGGGAACGTGGGTGCGGTTCCTACGGGTCCTGCAGCACCCACCGCCCCAGCGCTGGACCAAACCGGCGCTGAGTCAGCAGTGAGGACAGCACTCCCTCTTCACACTCCAGACTGTGGAAGAGCGGTTTCTGCCAGCTTCTCCCTGATGCTTTTCTCCCCTAGCAAGCACAGAAGCACTCTGTTTCTAGACTATTTCCACGTATAGTGTTCTCCACTTTCTGAAATACTGGAACAGGACTTTGGCAAACGGTGGACACTCCTCGACTAGCCTAGAGGTCAGTGGTTTGAACCTGTCCCAGAGCACGGCTGAAGAAAGGCCTGGCGATCAGCTTCCTTAAAGATGACACCCAAGAATACTCTGTAGACCACAGTTCCGTGACAAAGGGGATCAGACTCCACAAGTCAGAATCCGCTGGGCGGCAACTGGTTTGGGGTTCCGAGTTCTGTTTTTGTTTCATGGATGGTAAGTGTTGGTTTGGCTGGACAAGTTTATCCATGGGTTGATGTCTTAGCTGAGCTGAAACCACTGTAGGCTCTAGTATTCTTTATGGATTCAGGATTGTTAACCGGGGAGAATCTCCACGGATTCAGAGAGAGGAAGAGCATAGAGGATCACAAAATGAGTGTATGGAAGACAGCCACCTTCTAGTCTAGCCAGCTGGGCACACCCCCGGTGCCAGGGTGAGCCCTAGCCAGAAAGCCAAGGAGAAGCTGAACGTAAGCGTCCTCTTACACATGTTTTTATGAAAGTTTATAGTGATGATTTGGTCCTACCATATTAGTGGAACAAAAGTGGAGCTTAATTTTTTTTTTTCATTGTGGTTGAGTTAAAATGTACAATCTGGTTTAAATTCGCATGCCCGCCTATGGGGAGCTCCTACTACTCTCCTTGCCTGGTAACAGCACACTCCCCCTTTCTGTTCTATGCAAGGCATATCCTGTTAACAAACCCCTGTCCCCTCTTCTCCGCCCTCTCCACTCCCCTCCAGAAAGAGGCCAGTTGGGCGACATCCTATAGATATATACAATCATAAAGTGCACACACGATAGGGTCGATCTGTGTTGCCGAGTCCAATCCATTCGTGCCCGAGGAGTGGACCTGAGTAATGATTTATAATGAGGGTCCATTTCAGGTCTAGGGGCCATCCTCCCAGGGGAACCCATAGGCTTTCGGACCATCGATGCTGGTCTTTGAGGGGAGTTCTCAGGGCACACCCCTTCTTATTCTCGCGTTGCCACTGAGACTCAAGATTGGGAGTCCCGTCATGGCTGTCACTGGAGATGGCCAGGCACCATCGGGTTCTTCTGGTCCCATGTGGATGGCGTCACCCATTCACATGGATCTTTCTGTCTTCTGGGTTCTCTTTGTCCGGTGTCGTTTTGGTCCTTGGGGATCATCTGTTCTGGATGAGTTAGGGGTATTTCATGGACCTCAGATGACAGCTTGCTAGCTTTGGAGACCTCAGATGCCAATCACCAATAGGACGTGGAGAGGACTCCCGTAGCAATAGGCTAGTTATACCCATGGGCCTCCATGTCCTCTGAGAGCATAGTCCCCCGCCCCTGCTACTGCCCTAACCTATTGGGTTAAGATGGGAAGAGTTTTCAGGTTCTGTCCAAGTCCACGTTAATGGATCTTCTTTCTAATGGGTGCTGTCACTGATTTCACCCAACCAAGTTTCCATCAGCTGTCTAATCTATACCCACCCCTCTCTCTCCCTCCCTCCTCTGCATCCGTCATGAGTCTTTTCTTCAGTATACGGGTCCACTTTCAAGTCCTTAAAGTAGGGGTCTCATATCATATCTGTCCTTGTGCCGCTGACTAATTTCAGTCAACATGATGGATACAAAGTTCTGTCGAGGTCGATGGGCTCTAGTTAGTGAATTGTCACAAGGAGGTTTTCTGTGTCTTTAGAGAGCTTTTTTTTTCTACAGTCTATTTTATCTGAGATTAATATTGCCACACATGCTCTTCTTTGTCTATTGGTAGCTTGGTATATATTATTCCATCTTTTAATTTTCAGTTGGTTCATACCTTTAAGTCTAAGGTCCGTTTCTTGTAAGCAGCAGGTAGATGGGTCATGTCTTTTCATCCAAGATGTCACTTGTTGTCTCTTGACTGGACTGTTCAGTCTATTGACCTTCAATGTCGTTATGTATAGGTATGTGTTTAGTGCTGTCATTTGGATGTACTTACTTTTGTGTGGATGTTTTCTCTGCGGCTCTTGTTATTCTATTCTGGGACATTCTTCTTTAGGGTTTGATTTTTCACCCTTTTCAGTGTTAGTTTTGTGTTTCTTGAGACTCCTGTATTGCATTTCTTGTTTTGCTAGCTCGCTTCTTGGTTGTGCTTTGTGGCTACCCCTAGGATCCCCCTTAATAATGTACATTGAAACCCAATTTTAACTTCTAAATATCTTATCAATGTCCTCTCCATCTGGACGGACTGTAACTACTGTAATAGATCCCTCTTTTTAACGGGATGGTATTGTGGTTTTCACAACAGGATCACTGGATCACTTCTTTTAGTATTAGAGCTTTGGTTGGGGTGTTGTGCCTTCCCCAACTGAGTAGATTTCTGGGCGCTGTGTCCTTTATTGTCTCCTAAAATATAGAGTTCAAGGTTTGGTTCTTCTAAGCCAAGAGCTTCTTTCAGTATTTCTTGTAGCTTTTTGGGGTTTGTTTTTTTAACAAGTCTCTGAGTTTCTGTGTATCTGCCAAGGTCTTCATTTCATTTTCATATTTGAAAGACAGCTTTGCACGGTACATAATTCTTGGTTGGAAGTTTTTCTTCTTTGAAGGCTTTGAAGGGGACACACCTCTGCCTCCGTGCCAACATGGTTTCTGCCAAGAAGTCAGACAAAACCCTACAGGACTTCTCTCTGAAGGTTCGCTTTGCTTTGAGTCTCACTGCCATTAAGAGTTTCTGCTTAGGTTTCATTTTGTTAAGCTTGATGACAATAGATCTTGCACACTTTCTTTGGAAGTCTATATTGTACGGCGATGGATATGCATCTTGGATATCTAGATTCTCTTTTTCACAATCTCTGGGAAGTTTTCTGTCAGCAAGTCAACAACAATCCTCTCTGTGTTTTCAGGTGTCCCTTCCTGTTCAGGAACTCCAAGGAATCATAGATGATTCCTCTTGATAGAGTCCCACATGTTTCTTAATGCTTCTGCATTGTTCTTTTGTCTTTTCTTGGATTTCTCCTCATAAATGCTGGTGTCAGCCGTTCTGTCTCCCAGTCAGAAAGTCTGTTTTCCATTGGTTCTGTTCTGTTCTCTTCACTTTGAATGGAGTTTTCTGGTTCTTGATTTGGTTGTTGATCTGTTGGATTTCAGAGTGCTGCAGTTCCATCAGTTCAAACAGCTTGCTTATTTTTTCATTTGGGTCTGCTAAATTTGGTAGAATGTCTAGGAGGGCTCTCTCTATAATTCTTTTGTACTCCAACCTCTGAAATTCAGTTTCAGAAAGGCTTCTTCATCTGGGAAGATCTTTGGTTCGTTCTTTTGGGAGCTTTCTGGAGCCATGGTTGGATTTTTCCTTAAGTGTTGAGCCAAGGTCTCTTCCTTTGGGGGCATCTGGAGGTTGTTTAGTTTCTCTGGTGTTGCCTTAATAGGAGCTGACATAGAAGTGGATCACCAGTGACCTCTATGAACAGCTGTGACTCAGCCCAGTAGAATCTCTGTGAGAGCAGGCCCCACCTTCTGCCTGGCAAAGACACAGCCCTATTTATGGAGTCACTGGGAGGCCTTCCACTGCCCCTAGGTGTGGGTCACTCAAAATTAGATGAGATGCAGTTCAGGCTGCACCTCAGTTATTTCCCTAGGGAGTCGTATTTTGAAGGGTAAAAGCGATCTGATGGCTTCCACAAACAATCAGACTGTCAGGCGGGCAAGCTCCTCTTTCCAGCTGGCAATGGAGGCACCTCTGTATCTGTCCCTAGATGCTGTGGTCCAGTTCAAAGTATAGACAGGCTACTGCCCTGCTGTCATCAGGTGCTGGGCCCTACCTGAAGAGTAAACTGTGCTAAACACGGCTTTTCTTCTGGGGAAGCACGGCCCAAGCTGGCACTACCTCCTAGCCTGGGAATTAGCCCCCTCCGAGTCCTCCATTTGGGTAGCTCCACCTCCTGGTTGGACAAGATGGCGTCCTGCCAAGCCTCTCCCGCCCTCTGGGAAATAGCCGAATCAATGGTAGAGGGTGAAAAAATGGGGTGGAGGGGCCATGGTGCTCAGAGTCCGGAGCCAGGCTCTCAAAGTGTGGCTATTCCACCCGCTGGTCGTGTCGGCAGTGTGGCAGAACTTTATGGCCAGTTAAGCCTAATCTCTGCCACAGGCTAACAAAAAGGAAAAAATTAAAGCCAGTCGTTACCTTCAGACAGTGAGAGCCAGCCATTTGACAAGGGCTGGGGTCAGCAAAAGAGTAGAAGTTTCCTGTTTAGTGGCATGTAGTCCAAAAGGACAGTCCTATGCCATGTCTTAGGGCTCACTGAGTGTCCAGAAGACTCCACTGAATGATCAATCCTGGCCTCAGTTTTCAGAGTGAGTTAGGGAGATGTGTGTCTAGTCCTCCATCTTGACTCTGCCCCCGAAAGTTAAAAACTTTATAAGTAGATGTATTGAAGGAAACATTACTTTAAATTTATAAATTAAAATAATAAAGATTATATAAACATAATTCTCGTTTGGTTCCAAATCAATACTCCAAACTCACTGCTATCAAGTCAATTCCAACTCATAGTGACCCTACAGGACAGAGCACAACTGCCTCACAAAGTTTCCAAGGAGTGCCTGGCAGATGAGAATGGCGGACCTTTCGGAGAGCAGCCATAGCACTTAACCATTATGGGACCCAGGGTTTCCATTTTGTTCTAAAGCCATCATGGATCATGATGGGACTTTGCTGACTTCGTTGTCTTTAGTGGCTTTTAAGTACATTTCTAGGCATGTTGTCGTTGTTAGGTGCCATTGAGTCAGTTCTGAGTCACAGTGTCCCTGTGTAAAACCGAGCAAAACATGGCCCAGTCCTGCACCATCTTCACAGACATTAAGCAGAACTTGTGGTTGCAGTCACTCTGACAGTCCGTCTTAGGGAAGCTCTTCCTCTTTTTCACGGACTACCAAGCAGGATGTTCTCCTCCAGAGACACAGCCCTTTTACAACATATCCAAAGTATGTGAGATGCGGTCTCTCCATCCTGACTTCCAAGGAGTACTCCTATTGCATTTCTTCAAAGACACTTCTGTTCACTCTTTCCAAAGTTCAGGCATGGTATTGAAGGTCCTCCAACACCACCATTCAAAGGTGTCCGTTCTCCTCCGGTCTTCCTTATTCCTCGTCCAACTTTCACATGAATCAGAGGTGACTGAAAAGACCATGACTTGGGTCTGCCACCTTAGCCTTCAAGGCTCTACTTTTCAACACTTGGGCAGCTGACTGGCCTGATGCCATGCAATTTGGACTTTTCAGTGGCTGCTTCCATGGGCATCAAAGGTGGATCCAAGGAAAATGAATTCCTTGACAACTTCATCTTTTCTCTGTTGACCAGGATGCTGTTGAGAGGTCTAGTTGTGAGGATTTGGGTTTTCTGGATGGGGAGGTGCCATCCATAGGAAAGCTTGTAGTCTCGGAGGTTCATCAATAAGTCTCTCGAGTCTTCTTCACTTCCAGCACACCACACAAAGGTGAGTCATCTGTGTCCTACAGGTGGTTAAGGACTCTTCCTCCAGTCCTGATGCCCCCTTCTTCAGAGTCCAGCTTCTCAGATGATTGGCTCAGCATACAGAGTGAACAGGTAGGGTGAAAGGATCCATTCCTAGCTCACAACTTTCCTGACCTTAAACGACTGGGTATCCCCTTGTTTTTTTCAAGTAATGGCCTCCTGATCTGTGTACAGATTCCTCATGAGCACAAGGAAGGGCTATCCATAATTTTTTTGAGGATCTACATAGTCAAGCATCTTTAAAACACTGTAAAGATCTTTTCTAGTATTCTATGCTTTCGGCTAGGATCCATCGGACATCAGCCATAATATCCCAGGTTCCACATCCTCTTTGGAATCTGGCTTGAATTTCTAGCAGATCCCTGTCTATAGACTACTGCAGCTGCTTTTCAAGGGTCTTCAGCAAAACTGGACTTGTGTGGGATGTGGATGATATTTGTAAATGAGTTCCACATTGGGTGAGATGATCTTTCTTGGAACTATACAGTACTAGAGATCTCTTCCATTAGTTGGCAAGGTAGCTGTCTTCCCAATTTCTTGGCATCAACGAGGGAGCACTTTCAGCACAACATCCATTCATTGGAACATCTCCGTCTGTAGTTTTTGAGTTCCCAGAGTCTTCTTTTCAGCCAGTGCCTTCCGTGCAGCTTGGACTTCTTCTTTCGGTGCCATGGTTCCTGCTCAGGTGGTACCTCTGGAAACGGTTTAGCGTCCACCAATTTCTTTGGGGTACAATGACTTGCTTCTGCTCCCGGCAGCTCCACGGAGGCAGAGCAGAGCTGCTCCGTCATGTTTTCAAGTCTGTGATCTCTCGGAAGCATACCTCCAAGCCTGTCTTCCGAGGAACCTGTGTCTGGGTTGGAACCACCAACCCCTCAGCTCGTGGTTAGGGACTCAACCATTGGCACTACTCAGGATCGCCTAGGAAGTTGACTCATCAACCATATTTTTTTTTAATTTTTATTTAACATGACTGAGTGAAAATATACATTCACGTATAAATTTACATGCCCACCTATATTCAGCTTCCACTGCTCTCCCTGTCCGGTGACTGCACACTATTCCTCTCTGCTCCATACATGTCTCATCCTCCCAACAGCCTCCTTTCCCCTCCTCTCCATCCACTCCCCTTCCTCCAGCCAGAGGTCAGCAAGATGATATCCTATAGGTGTATAGAACCATAAAGTGCTTCCAATATATGGTCACTCTGCATTGCCAAGTCCAATCCATTCCTGTCCAAAGAGTGGACCTTTGTTATAACTTATGGGAAAGGGCAGCATCAAGGCCAGGGGCCATGCACTCAGAGGAACCCCAAAACCGCTGGACCATCAATTGAGGTCTTTTAGAGGAGATCTCATGATGCACCCCTTTTTATTCTTGTGTTGCCAGTGAGACTCCTCTCTGTGAACTCGATTGTGGCTATAGCTGGTGGTGGCCGGGCACCATCCGGTTCTCCCAGTCCCAAGTCGATGTAGGCACCCACTCTTCTGGGTCTCTCTGTCTTCTCGGTTGTCTTCACCGCATGTCGTTTTGGTCCTAGGTGAGCATCACTTCCTGCTGAGTTGCGACCATTTGCTGTGTCCCCGGATGGCAGCTTGGCAGCTTTTAAGACCCCAGACGCCACTCACCAAGGTGGGGTGCAGAGAGCTCTCTTAGCAAAATGCTAGTTGTGCCAATTGGCCTGGAATTCACCTAAGAGCATGGTCCCTGCCCCCTGCCCCAGCTACTCTATCCTTGCAGTAATGAGTTAAGATGGAAGGAGTACTCAAGTTATGCTGAAGTCCACTTAATGTTGTTCTTGTTTCTAATGTGTCCTATCACCGCTTTCTCCCAACTAGATTTCTAGTAACTGTCTAAACTAAACCCTCCCCCCCTCCCCCCTTCCCTCCCTTGCAGCTGTCAAAGAGTCTTTTCTTCTATACACAAGTCTGTTTTTGAGATCTTATCATAGAGGTCTCACACAGTATTTATCCTTTTGTCACTGACTACTTTCACTCAACATAGTGTCTTCCAGTTGAAACCAGGTTAGGAGATGTTTCCTGGAATCATTGTTATTCTTTATCATTGCATAGTGCTCCATTGAGTATATGTACCATAGTTTACCTATCCATTCTTCTATTGTTGGGCATCTGGGTTGATTCCATCTCTTTGCTATCGTGGATTGTGCTGCGACAAACATTCTGGTGCATGTGTCTGTTGGTGTGAAAGGCCTTGATTCTGTAGCATATATTCCAAACAGTGGAATTACTGGGTCAAATGGTATATCGATACCCATTTTTTAAAGGAAGCGCCAGATTGCCTTCCAAAGAGGCTGGACCATTTTGCAACCCCACCAACAGTGTAGGAGGGTTCCACTTTCTCCACAGCCTCTCCAGCATTTGTTGTTTTGGATCATAGCCAATCTTGTTGGGGTGAGATGGTATCTCATTGTTGTCTTGATTTGAATTTCTTTAATAACTAAAGATCGTGAACATGTCCGCATGTGTTTTTTGGCTGCCTGGATCTCTTCTTTAGTGAAGTGTCTGTCCATCTCCTTTGCCCATTGCTTGATTGGATGGTTTATCTTCTGATTGATATTTTGTAGTATCTTATAGATTATGTAGATCAGGTGTCGGTCTGACAGAGTTGCCAAATATTTTTGCCCATTCTGTGGGTGTTCTTGTAATTCTATTAATAAAGTCTTTGGATGAGCAAAAGTGTTTCATTCTTAATAGTTCCCATTTATCTATTTTCTCTTCTGTTGATTGAGGTTTCTTTGACAGATTTTGGAGTCTGTCCTCATTGTGTATTAAAACTTCTATTGTTGTTCCTACCTTTTCTTGGATGAGCTTTATCATTTTAGGTTTGATATTTAGGTCTTTTATCCAGTTGGAGTTGGTTTTTGTATAAGGTGTAAGATATGGATCTTGATTCAGTTTATTGCAGATGGATAACCAATTTTGCCAGCACCATTTGTTGAAGATACTGTTTTTACCCCAGTTTAATGTCTTAGGGCCTTTGTCGAATATCAACTGATCATAGGCAGATGGTGTCATCTTGGGGGTCTCAGTTCTGTTCCATTGATTGATCTGTCTGTTCTTGTACCAGTACTAGGCTGTTTTGACCACTGTGGCAGTGTAGTATGTTCTAAGGTCGGATAATGACAGGCCTCCTATTGTGTTCTTCTTCTTTAGTAGTACCGTACTTGTCTGGGGCTTCTTCCCTTTCCAAACAAAATTGGTGATTTGTTTCTCCATCTCATTAAAAAATGAGGCTGGAACTTGTATTGGAATTGCATTATATAAATAAATTGCTTTGGGTAAAATAGACATTTTCACAATGTTAAGTCTTCCTATCCATGAGCAGGGTAGGTTTTTCCATTTATCTAAGTCTCTCTTAGTTTCTTGTAGTAAGGGCTTGTAGTTCTGTTTGTAAAGGTCTGTTGTTTCTCTGGTTAGATTAATTCCTAGGTACTTTATCTTCTTAGGGGCTAACATAAATGGTATTGATTTGATAATTTCCTCCTGAACAGTCTCGTTGTTGGTATAAAGGAATCCTACTGATTTACTTATGTTTATCTTGTATCCTGAGACTTTGCTGAACTCTTCTATCAGTTTGAGTAGATTACTTATAGATTCCTTGGGGTTCTCTGCATATACAATCATATCATCTGTGAATGGGGAGATTTTAACTTCCTCTTTGCCGATGCAGATGCCCTTTATTTCTTCGTCTTGTCTAATTGCTCTGGCTAGAAGTTCTAGCACAATGTTGAATAGGAGAGGTGACAGTGGGCATCCTTGTCTAGTTCATGATCTCAAGGGAAAGTCTTTCAGTTTCTCTCCATTCAGGATGATGTGGGCAATTGGCTTTGTATAAATGGCCCTTATTGTGTTGAGGAATTTGCCGTCTATGCCCATTTTGCTAAGAGTTTTTAGTATGAATGGGTGTTGGACTTTATCCAATGCCTTTTCAGCATCAATGGACAAAATCAGGTGATCCTTGTCTTTTGTGTTATTTATGTGGTTAATCACATTAATTGTTTTCCTGATGTTGAACCAGCCTTGCATCCGTGGTATGAATCCCACTTGGTCATGATGGATTACTTTCTTGATATGTTGTTGTATTCTGTTGGCAAGAATTTTGTTGAAGATTTTTGCATCTAGGTTCATGAGTGATATTGGTCTGTAGTTCTCTGTCTTTGTTGGATCTTTCCCTGGCTTAGGTATCAGGGTTATGCTGGCTTCATAGAATGAGTTTGGGAGTACTCCATCCCTTTGTATACTGTGAAATAGTCTGAGTACTATTGGGGATGATAACTCTTCTCTAAATGCTTGGTAGAATTCTGCCATGAAGCCATCTGGGCCTGGACTTTTTTTGGTTGGCAGTGTTCTGATGACATTTTCAATCTCTTCCTTTGTGAAGGGTTTATTAAGTTGTTCTGCTTCACGTTGTGATAATTTGAGTAGGTGGTATGAGTCAAGGAATTGGCCCATTTCCCCTAGGTTTTCAAATTTGTTACAGTACAGTCTTTCATAGTATTCTGTTATGATATTTTTTATTTCTGTTGCATCGGTGGTGACCACTCCCCTCTCATTTCTAATTTGGGTTATTTGTTTCCTTTCCTGATTTTCTTTAGTAAGTTTAGCCAGTGGTTTATCAATTTTGTTGATCTTTTCAAAAAACCAGCTTTTGGTCTTTTCAATTTTTTCAATTATTTTTCTATTCTCTAATTTATTTAGCCCTGCTCTAATCTTTATGATCTCGTTTCTTCTGGTGCTCGAGGGGTTCTTTTGTTGTTCTCTTTCTACTTGTTCAAGCTGTAGAGTTAGTTCCTTGATTTGGTTTCTTTCTTCCTTCCAGATGTGTGCATTTATGCAGATAAACAGACCTCTGAGCACTGCTTTGGTTGTATCCCGTAGGTTCTGGTAGGAAGTGTTTTCGTTCTCATTGGAATCCATGAATTTCTTTCATTCATCCTTGATTTCCTCTATAACCCATGTTTTTTTGAGCAAGATGTTGTTCAGTTTCCAAGAGTTCCACTTTCTATCTATGTTTTTTCTGCTATTGATTTCAAATTTGATGGCTTTATCATCTGAGAAGATGCTTTGAAGTAATTCAATGGTATGGATTTTGTTGAGCATTGCATTATGGCCTATCACGTGGTCAATTCTGGAGAATGTTCCATGTGCACTGGAGAAGAAGGTGTAGTTGTCTGCTGATGGGTGGATTCTGTATATATCAATGAGGTTTAGTTGGTTAATTGTGGCAATGAGGTCTTCTGTATCTTTACTGAGCTTTTTTCTAGATGATCTGTCTAGTAATGAGAGTGGAGCCTTAAAGTCTCCCACTATTATTGTGGAGTCATCTAACTCTCTTTTGAGCGTAGTCAGTGTTTCTTCGACATATTTAGGTGCTCTGACATTAGGTGCATAAATATTTAATATAGTTAAGTCTTGCTTGTGTACTGAACCTTTCAACAATAAATAGTGTCCGTCTTTGTCCACGATGGTGGATTTGACATTAAAATTGATTTTGTCTGAGATTAGAATGGCCACCCCTGCTCTTCTTTGTTCATTGTTAGCTTGATATATATTCTTCCATCCTTTAATTTTCAGTTTGTTCCTATCTTTAGGTCTCAAGTGAGTTTCTTGTAGACAACATATGGATGGGTAGTGT
This sequence comes from Heterohyrax brucei, assembly GCA_028571685.1. NCBI lineage: Eukaryota > Metazoa > Chordata > Mammalia > Hyracoidea > Procaviidae > Heterohyrax > Heterohyrax brucei. Next base: position 20,892 of record CM053161.1, read on the forward strand.
CCTTTGGTCCAAGATGACACTCGGTGTCTCTTTACTGGAGCATTCAGTCCATTCACATTCAATGTAATTATTGATAGGTATGTGTTCACTGCTGCCATTGTGATATGTTTATTTTTATGTTGATGTCTTCTCTGTTGTTCTTATTAGTCTGTTCTGGGACACTCTTTTTTGTGAGTTGATTTTTCACCCTTTTCAGAGCTGGTTTTATAGTTGTTGAGACTCGTGTGTTAGATTTCTTGAAATGGTATGATACATCTTTGTTGTGCTTTACAGCTGCCCCTATGAACCCCCTTAATAAACTATTTATAAACCCAATTTTAGTTACTAGTAGTCTTGTTATCTTCCTCTCCATCTGGAAGGACTATAACAACTGTAGTACATCCCTCTTTTTATTATGATGACACCATAGTTCTCATGATGGTCACTGGATTGCTTCTTTCCAAATCTAAGCTGTGATTCACTTTGGGGCCTTCCCTAAATGAGTATTGCGTAGTGTGTCGTTCTAACATATAAAGTTAGTGGTTTTGTTCTTCTAAGTCACAGCCAAGAACTTCTTTCAGTATTTCTTGTAGTTTGGGTTTGGTTTTTACAAAGTCTCTGAGTTTCTGTTTATCTGGGAATGTCTTAATTTCATTTTCATATTTGAAAGATAGTTTTGCAGGATATATAATTCTTGGTTGGAAGTTCTTCTCCTTCAAGACTTTGAATGTGTCGTGCCACTGTTTCCATGCCAGCATGGTTTCTGCTGAGAAATCTGACGAGAGCCTACAGGGTTTCCCTCTGAATGTTAGCTTTGCCTTGAGTCTTGATGCCTTTAAGAGTTGCTGCTTGTGTTTCATTTTGTTAAGCTTGATTATAATATGTCTTGGAATCTTTCTTTTGAGATCTTTATTGGATGGCGTACGATATGCATCTGAGATGTCTATATTCTCTTCCTTAATGATTTCTGGGAAGTTTTTTGTCAGCAGCTCAGCACCAATACTCTCTGTGTTCTCAGATGTCTCACCCTTTTCAGGGACTCCAATTAATCGAAGGTGGTTCCTCTTAATACAGTCCCACATGCTTCTTAATGTTTCTTCATTTTTCTTGTTTCTTTTCTGTGATTTCTGCTCATAGACGCTGGCATCAGTAGCTCTGTCTTCCAAGTCAGAAATTCTTTTTTCCATTTGTTCCATTCTGTTTTCTTGGCTTTGCATGGGAGTTTCTATGTCTTTCATTTTCTTCTCGATCTGTTGGATTTCAGAGTACTGGTGTTCCATCAGATCGAACAACTTGCTTAATTTTTCATTTTCTTCTGCTGCATTTTGTATAAGGTCTAGAAGGGCTCTGTATATAATCAATTTGTATTCACTTCCTGATGCTTTCATAAAAGTTTCTTCATCTGGAAAACTCCTTGGTTGCTTTGTTTGGGAGCCTTCTGAAGCCATGAGTGATTGCTCGTATGCCACAATTGTCTGTTGCTTTTTGGATTCCCATATGAGTATATAGAGGCTGGAAGGGGTACTGTGAGGATGGATTGCAAATGTTTCTCTAGGCTGTCTTCCAATGTAAAGCAAAAGGTATCTGACCAGTTCACAAGTCAGTTAGGTTTTCAGGTGTAGAGGTCCCTCTTCTCATCTGACAAAGTAAGCGCCACTATATCCAACCCCAGATGATAGCAAACTAGTTCAGAATACAGCAATGCTACTGCCCTGGTGGCCTCTGCTGACAGGGCCTAGCCTTAGCCAACACTGTGTCGAGTACTGGTTTTGTGATAGAAAAGCGCGCTCCTGTGCACGGGCTCTGGCTCCCAAGCTAAGAATTAGGGCCAGCTGCGGCCACCGTATCCAAGATGGTGCCCTCCACACAGGCAGCAGTCAGAAGGGCTAAAGGTGCCGAGAGGTAGTGATTCCTCTGCTTCTGTTGCAGGGCCCCCAACGTAGGCAGCGCTGTGCAAAATCACTACTTTTCTGTTGGATAAGCGCTGTCGCATTTGCAGGCACTGGCTCCCAGGCTAAGAATGAGGTCCCGCTAAAATCTCAGTACCAACATGGCGTCCCGCACACTGACCGCGAAGCTCTGCACAAACGCCGCTGAGGCAGCTACAAATGAAAGGCTCAAAGTGGCTAGATTAACAGACTCCCGAGCCTGGCTCTCAGAACATGGGAATTTCGCCTGCCTATCCCCCCAGCAGCGCGTCTGAGTCCAGCCGCCAGGCAAGACCCAACTCCGCCCGCCAGCCAGACTGAGGAAAAAAAAGTCAAAATGGTGTATTTACATTTCGTCCGTGAGAGCCGGGGCTAGCCAGGAGCGGAAGTCAGCGAAAGAGAGGAGGTTTTTTTGCTGAGTGGTATGAAGTCCCAATAAACAGCTCTGTGCCGTGTCCTGAGGCTGATTAGGTGATCAGAAGGCTCTGTTTGATTGTCAATTCAGATCGTGGTTTCCAGAGGGATATAAGGAGACGTGGGCTTAGTCCTCCATCTTCACTCTGCCCCCCCTTAATTGGATTATTATTATCATCTTTTTTTTTTGTTATTGAGGTGCTAAAGTATTCTATAGATTTTAGAAATTAGACCCAGGGAGCAGAGTCAAGATGGCAGACTAGACACATGTCTCCTTAACTCACTCCAAAAACTGAGACCAGGATTGATAATTAAACAGAGCCTTCTGGCAGCCAGTGAGCTAGGACATGGCATAGGGCTATCATTTTGGACTACATGCCACTGAACAAGAAACTTCTTTTTCGCTGAGCCCCACCTTGTTGAATGGCTGGCTGTCTTGGACTGAAGGTAACTACTGGCATTAACTTTTTTCCTTTTTGTTAGCCTGTGGCAGTGATTGGGCTTAACTGGCAGCAAAGTTCTGCCACACTGCCGACATGACCAGTGGTAGAATAGCCACCCTTTGAGAGCCTGGTTCCAGACTCTGAGGTCCACAGCTCTTCCACCCCTCTTGTTGAACCTCCACCACAGATTTGGCTATTTCCCAGTAGGCGAGAGACCTTCTGTGGGACACCATCTTGTTGGACTGGGAGGCATAGCTACCCAAATGGGGATCTCAGTGGGGGCTAATTCCCAGGATGGAAGGCAGTGCCAGTCTGGGGAGTGCTTCCTCAGAAGAAAAGCTGTGTTTAGCACAGTTTGCCACATGGGTAGAGCCCAGAACCTAATGACAGCAAGGCAGTAGACTGTCCATACTTTGAACTAGATCACAGCAGCATCTAGCTATGGATATAGAGCTGCCTCCATTGCCAGCTGGAAAGAGGAGTGTGCATATCTGACAGCCTGACTATTTATGAAAGCTGTCAGATAGCTTTTACCTTTCAAAGTAAGACTACCTAGAGAAATAACCATGGTGCAGCCTGATGGCACATCTTCCAACCTTAACTGAGCCCCAACATAGGGTCAGTTGATGGCCTCCCAGTGACTCTATAAGTAGGGCTGTGTCTTTGTCAGCCAGGAGGTTGGAGTCTGCTATCACAGAGATTCCACTGGGCCAAATTGCTGGAGTACATAGAGGTAACTGGTAATCAAATTCTAATTCAGCTCCTGTTAAGGCAACACCAGAAAACTAAACATCCTTTAGATGCTCAAAAAGCAACAGATCTTGTCCCCACACTTAAGAAAAAAATCCAACCATGGCTCCAGAAAGCTCCAAAAAGAAAGAACCGAAGATCTTCCCAGATGAATAAACCTTTCTGAAACTTTCAGAGGTTGAGCACAGAAAAATTATATAGACATTATACAAAATTTAGCAGACCAAAATGAAAAATCAAGCAAGCTGTTTGAACTGATGAAACTCCAGCATTGTGAAGTACAACAGATCAATAACAAAATTAAAGAGCAGGAAACTCAGTTCAAAGCCAAGAGAGCAGAATTGAACAAATGGAAAACAGACTTTCTGACTTGGGAGACAGAACTACTGACACCAGGATTTTTGAGGAGAAATCAGAGAAAAGACACAAGAAAAATGAAGAAGCATTAAGAAACATGTGGGACTCGATCAAGAAGAACAATCTACAATTAATTAGAGTTCCTGAACAGGAAGGCACACCTGAAACCACAGAGAGGATTGTTTTTGAGCTGCTGACAGAAAACTTCCCTGAAATTATGAAAGAAGAGAACATAGATGTGTGTATTGATCACCATACAATTACAGACCCCCAAAGAAAGACTCTAAGACATATTATAATCAAGCTCAACAAAATGAAACATAAGCAGAAACTCTTAAAGGCAATGAAGCTCAAAGCAAAGCTAGCATTCAGAGAGAAGCCCTGAAGGCTTTTGTCTGACTTCTTGACAGAACCATGTTGGCACAGAGGTAGTGGGGTGGTACCTTCAAAGCCTTGAAAGAGAAAAACTTCCAACCAAGAATTACATATCCTGCAAAAATGTCTTTCAAATACAAAAATGGAATTAAGACCTTTGCAGATAAACAGAAACTCAGAGACTTTGTAAAAGCCAAACCAAAGCTACAAGAAATACTGAAAGAAGATCTTGGCTTAGAAGAATGAAACCATTAACTCTATATTTTAGGAGACAATACAGGACACATCATCCAGAAACCTACTCAGGGAAGGCACAAAAGACCAACCAAAGTTATAATACTAAAAGAAGAGATCCAATGATCATGTAATGAAAACTATGATACCATCACATTAAAAAAGAGGAATATGTAACAGCGGTTATAGTCTGTCCAGATGGAGAGAAAGTTAATAAGATATTTAGAAGTTAAAATTGGGTTTAGACATACTTTATTAAGGGGGATCACAGAGGTAGCCACAAAGCACAACAAATAAGCAACATATCAAAACAAGAAATGCAATACAGGAGTCTGAACAAACACAAAACCAACACTGAAAAGGGTGAAAAATCAACCCATAAAGAAGAATGTCCCAGAACAGAATAGTAAAGGCAACAGAGAAAATATCAACACAAAAATAAATACCACAAAATCACAGCACTAAACACCTATCAATAATTACATTAAAGGTAAGTGGACTGAACACTCCAGTAAAGAGACAATGAGTGACATCTTGGATCAAAAGACACAACTTGTCTCTGTGCTGCTTATAAGAAACTCACATTAGACTTAAAGATATTAACAAACTGAAAATCAAAAGATGGAATAATATATACCAAGCTAACAATATACAAAGAAGAGCAGGTGTGGCAATACTAATCTCAGATAAAATACATTATACTGTAAACAACAACAACAAAAACTCAGTAAAGACACAAAAGACCTTATTGTGACAATTAGCCAACTAGACCTCATTGACATATACAGAACTTTCTGTTCTGTCCAACATGTTGAGTGAAATTAGTCAGCAGCATAAGTACAAATACGGTATGAGACTCCTACTTTAAGGACTTGAAAACTGACTCATGTACAGAAGAAAAGACTCTTTAATGGCTGCAAGGGAGGGGAGGGAGGGAGGGAAGGAGAAGGTTGGTTATAGATTAGATAGTTGATAGAAATTTCATTGGGTGAAATCAGTGACAGCGTATGTTAGAAAGAAGATCAATTTAATTGGACTTCAACATAACCTGAAAACTCTTCCAATCTTAACCAAATAGGTAAGAACAGAGTAGCAAGGGCAGGGGTCCTGGGACCATGCTCTCAGAGGACGTCGAGGCCACTTGGTATAACTAACATATTGCTAAGAGAGTCCACTCCACCCCATATTTGTGCGTTGTGTCTGGGGTCTTAAAAGCTAGCAAGCTGCCATCTGAGGGACAGCAATTTGTCCCACCTCATCTGGAACAGATGATCACCAAGGACAGAAACCACATGGGGGAAAGAGAACCCAGAAGACAGAAAGACTTGTGTGAATGGGTGACTATATCAATATGTCACCAGAAGAACCAAATGGTGCACAGCCACCTCCAGTGACAGCCACAAGAAGGCTTACAAAGTTGAGTCCCAGTGGCAATATGAGAATAAGAAGGGGTATACCCTGAGAACTCCACTAAAAGACCACAACTGATGGTCCAAAAGCCTAGGAGTTCCCCTGGGGGCATGGCCCCTAGACCTGAAGCTGCCCCTAATCCTAAATCATTACTGAGATCAGCTCCTTGGACAGGAACGGTTTGGACTCAGTGACACGGAATGACCATATTGTGTGTGCACTTTATGGTTCTACGAATCTATAGGATGTCGCCCAACTTGTCTCTTACTAGAGGAGAGTGGAAAGGGTGGAGAAGAGTGTACAGGGGATTATTAAGAAGATATGACTTGTACAGAAAAGAAAGGAGGAGTATGCTGTTACCAGGCAAGAACAGCAGTAGGGGCTGCACATAGACGAACATGCCAATTTAAACCAGATTGTACACTTTCACTCAATCACAATAAATAAAAAAAATTAAAAAGAAAGAAATTAGACCCTTGTGGAATATGTCTTAACCAAAAATGCTTTCCCAGTCTGTAGGTTCTCTTTTTACTCATTTGGTGAAGTTTTTTGATGAGCACAAATGTTTAACTTTTTTGAAGCTCCCAGTTACCTAGGTTATCTTCTGGTGTTTGTGCACTGTTATGTACTGTACTCTAATTATGCCACATATGAGGGCCCCTGTATTGTCCCTGTTTTTTTTCTCCCATGATCTCCATTATTTTAGATTCTATATTTAGGTAATTTTTTTATACATATATATATTTAGGTAATTTTTATTTCTTTTTTTGAGCCCTTGTTGGCACAGTGGTTAAGTGATTTTGTAATGTTGAATGCCTTGGAAACCCTCTGAGGCAGGTCACTGTGAGTCATAATTGACTCAACAGCAATGAGGTTAGGTAGGCTTATTTCTTTTTCTCACCTTATTGCTTTAGCTAGGACTTCCAGCATGACAGTAAATAGAAATGTTGATGAAGGGCATTCTTTTATCTTGTTTCCATTCTCAGGGGAATCTTTCAGCTTCTCTTTGTTGTGAATGGTGTTTTTTGTTGGTTTTGTATAAATGTATTTTATCATGTTGAAGAATTTCCCTTCTATTCCTGTTTCATTGAGAGCTTTTATGAGAAACAGGTGTTGAACTTTATTTCTCTAATGGCTTTTGTACATTGATTAAGAGGATCATGTGATTCTTTTTCTGTACTTCTCTTTAGTAGGGGATTATGTAGATTGATTTTCTAATGTTGAATTATCCTTGTATGCCCAACATGAGTCTGACTTGGTCATGGTGTATTTTTTATTTTTTTTTATGATACTGAATTCTATTGGGTAGAAATTTTGTTTTAAAGAATTTTTGCTGGGGCATGGAGTCAAGATGGTGGACTAAGCACATGTCTCCCTAAATCCCTCTGGAAAGCAAGACCTGAATTGATAATTAAACAGAGCCTTCTGGGCACCTAGTCGGCCATAGGACGTGGCATAGGGCTGTTAATTTGGACTTCATACCACTGAATGGAAAATCTCCTCTCTTTAGCTGACTCCTGCACCTGGCCAGCCCTGGCTTTCACAGACCAAAGGTAACTCACCATTTTCACTATTTTTCCTATGTCTTGGCTGGCTGGCAGAGCTGGGTCTTTACTGGTGGCTAGTCTCAGATGCACTGCTGGTGGGATCAGCAGGTGAAACTGACATATTTTGAGAGCCTGGCTTAGGACTCTGTGCATCTCGCCACCCTTGGCCTCTCTTTCCGCCTCTGCCATAGTGTAGTTTATACAGAGGCGGTGGTTGGCGAGCTTGTGTGGGATGCCATCTTGCGTATGGAAGCCTCAGAGAGACCTAATTCCTGGACTGGGAGGCAGCACCTCCCTTCAAAAAGGGCTTTGCGGGCAGAAAAGCAGTATTTTACCCAGTGTTGCCTATGCTCAGGCCTGTCAGAAGAGGCCAACAGGACAGTAGCCTTACTGCATTTTGAACTGGTTCATAACATCTGGGGTTGGATATAGAGGTGCTTACTTTGCCAGTTGGGAAGGGGGCCCTAGACACCTGAAAACCTGACTGACCTGGGGAGTAGTCAGATACCTTCACCTTTCATTTTAAGATGGCTTACAGAAACAACTGCAGTACACCCTCACAGTATCTATCCCAGCCTTTATTGACTCATATGAAGCCCCAAAAGCCACAGACCAGGAAATCACTCATGGCTTCAGAAGGCCCCCAAATGAAACAATCAGAGGGCTTTCTAGATGAAGAAACTTTTCTGAAATTATCACAAGGTGAATACAAAAGGATTATATATAGAGCCCTCCTAGACTTTATACAAAATGCAGCAGAGCAAAGTGAAAAATTAAGCAAGTGTTCAATCTGATGGAACACCAGTACTTTGAAATCCAACAGATCAAGAACAAAATCAAAGATATAGAAACTTCAATTGAAAGCCAAGAAAACAGAATGGAATAAATGGAAAAGAGACTTTCTGACTTGGGAGACAGAGCTACTGACTCCAGTATCTATGAGGAGAGATCAGAAAAAAAGAAACCAAAAAAATGAAGAAGCATTAAGAAGCTGTGGGACTCTATTAATTAGAGTCCCTGAATAGGGTGAGAACACCTGAGAACACAGAGAGTATTGTTCCTGAGCTGCTGACAAAAAAACTTCCCAGAAATCATGAAGGAAGAGAACATAGACATCTCAGATGCATATCATATGCCACCCAATATAGATCTCAAAAGAAAGACTCCAAGACGTATTATAATCAAGCTCAACAAAATGAAACATAAGCAGCAACTCTTAAAGGCAGCAAGACTCAAAGCAAATCTAACATTCAGAGGGAAACCCTGTAGGCTTTCGTCGGATTTCTCAGCAGAAACCATACTGGCACGGAGACAGTGGCATGACACATTCAAAGCCTTGAAGAAGAAGAACTTCCAACCAAGAATTATATATCCTGCAAAACTATCTTTCAAATATGAAAATGAAATTAAGACATTCCCAATAAACAGAAACTCAGAGACTTTGTAAAAACCAAACCAAAACTACAAGAAATATTGAAAGAAGTGCTTGGCTCTGGCTTAGAGGAACAAAACCACTAACTTTATATTTTAGAACAACTTTACTACTCAAAAGTCTACTCAGTTAGGAAAGGCTCCAAAGCCAATCACAGCTTTGATAAGGAAAGAAGCAATCCAGAGATCATCATGAAAACTATGGTGTCATCATATTAAAAAGAGGGATGTACTACAGTTGTTATAGTCCTTCCAGATGGAGAGGAAGATGACAACAATTATGACTCAAAGTGACCTGCCTCAGAGGATTTCCAAGGCATGGCTGGTGGGTTTGCACTCTTAACCACTGTGCCACCAAGGGCTCAAAAAAAGAAATAAAAATTACCTAGATATATATATATATAAAAATTCTTATAGGCAGCAAGACTCAAAGCAAAGCTAACATTCAGAGGGAAACCCTGTAAGCTTTTGTTGGACTCTTCAGCAGAAACAATGCTGGCATGGAGACAGTGGTGTGACATACTCAAAGCGTTGAAGGAGAAGAACTTCCAAACAAGAATTATGTATCCTGAAAAACTATCTTTCAAAAATGAAAATGAAATTAAGATATTCACAGATAAACAGAAACTCAGAGACTTTGTAAAAAATAAACCAAAGCTACAAGAAATACTGAATCTCTTGGCTTTGGTTTAGAAGAACAAAACCACTAACTTTATATTTTAGAAGGACACATTATCCAGAATCCTACTCCTTTAGGGAAGGCTCCAAACTCTATCAGAGCTATAATAGTGAAACAAATAATCCAGTGACCATATCATGAAAAATGTGATGTCATCATATTAAAAAGGGGAATGTACTACAGTCATGATCATCCTTTTAGATGGAGAGGAAGTTGACAAGACTGATAGTAATTAAAATTGGGTTTATACATGGTTTATTAAGGGGGATCATAGGAGCAATGATAAAGGACATTAAAGATGCAACATACCATATCAAGAAATATAATACAGGAGTCTCAACAACCACAAAACCAACCCCGAAAAAGGTGAAAAATCAACTCACAAAGAAGAACATGGCAGAACAGATTAGTAAGAACAAAAGAGAAAACATCAACACAAAAATAAACATATCACAACGGCAGCACTGAACACATGCCTGCCAATAATTACATTGAATGTGAATAGACTGAACACTCCAGGAAAGAGACATTGAGTAACATCTTGGATCAAAAGACATGATCCATGTATATGTTGCCTACAAGAAACTCACCTTAGACTTAAAGATAGGAACAACCTGAAAATTAAAGAATGGAAGAACATATATCAAGCTAACAATGAACAAAGAAGGCCAGGGGTGGCAATTCTAATCTTGGATAAAACTGATTTTAATGTAAATTCCACCATCTTGGACAAGGATGGACACTATTTACTGCTGAAAGATTCAATACGCAAGCTGGACTTAACAATATTAAATATTTATGCACCTAATATCAGAGCACTTAAATACATCAAAAGAACACTGACTACACTCAAAAAGGACATAGATCACACCACAATAATAGTAGGAGACTTCAACACTACCCTCTTAATATTGGAAAGATCATCTAGAAAAAAGCTCAGTAAAGACACAGAAGACCTTATTGCCACAATTAACCAACTAGACCTCATCGACATGTACTGTGGACAACTATACCTTCTTCTCCAGTGCACATGGAACATTCTCCAGAATAGACCCTGTGTGAGGACATAAAGCAATTCTCAACAAAATTCATACCACTGAATTAATGCAAAGTATCTTCTCAGATCATAAAGTCATAAAAATCAAAATTAATAGCAGAAGAAAACATAGAAAGTGGAGCTCATGGAAACTGAACAACACCTTGCTCGAAAAAACATGGGTTATATGAGAAATCAAGGAGGAAATAAAGAAATTTATGGATTCCAGTGAGAACAAAAACACTTCCTACCAGAACCTATGGGATACAGCCAAAGTAGTGCTCAGAGGTCGGTTTATCCCCATAAATGCACACATCTGGAAGGAAGGAAGAAACCAAATCAAAGAACTAACTCTACAGCTTGAACAAGTAGAAAAAGTACAACAGAGGAACCCCTCAGGCACCAGAAGAAACAGATCATAAAGACTAGAGCAGAACTAAAAAAAATGGAGAAGAACAATGGAAAAAATTGAAAAGATCAAAAGCTGTTTTTTAAAAAAGATCAACAAAATTGACAAACCACTGGCTAAACTTAGTAAAGAAAAAGAGGAAAGGAAACAATGAACCCAAATAAGAAATGAGAGGGGAGTTGTCACAACAGATCCAACAGAAATCAAAAATACCTTAACAGAATACTATGAAAGACTGTACTCTAACAAATTTGAAAACCTAGAGGAAATGGACAAATTCCTTGATTCTTATCAGCTACGAAAATTATCACAAGAATAACTTAATAACTTAATAAATGCATCGCAAAGGAAGTGATTGAAAAAGTCATCAAAAAACTGGCAACCAAAAGAAGCCCGGGCCCAGGTGGCTTCACCGCAGAATTCTACCAAGCTTTTAGAGAAAAGATATCTCCAATACTACTCAGACTATTTCACAGTATAGAAAGGGATGGAATACTCCCAAATTCATTCTAGGAAGCCAGCATAACCCTGATACCAAAGCCAGGGAAAGACCCAACCAAAAAGGAGAACTACAGATAAATATCACTCATGAATCTAGATGCAAAAATTTTCAACAAAATTCATGCCAATAGAATGTAACAATACATCTAAAAAGTAATTCATCATGACCAAGTTGGATTCTTACCAGGGATGCCAGCTTGGTTCAACATCAGAAAAACAATGTGATCAACCACATAAATAACACAACAGACAAGAATCACCTGATCTTGTCTGTTGATGTAGAAAAGGCATTTGATAAAGTCCAACACCCAGTCATGCTAAAAGCTCTCAGCAAAATAGGAATAGGAGGCCAATTTCTCAATGCAGTAAGGGCCATTTATACAAAGCCAACTACGTACATCATCCTGAATGGAGGGAGACTAAAACATTTCCCTTGAGAACAGGAACTAGACAAGATGCCCACTCTCACCTCCCCTATTCAACATTGTACTAGAAGTTCTAGCCAGAGCAGTTAGACAAGACCAAGAAATAAAGGGCATCAGCATTGGCAAAGAAGAACTAAAAATCTCCCTATTTGCAGATGATATGATTGTAAATGCAGAGAATCCAAAAGAATCCATAAGGAAACCACTCAAACTGATAGAAGAGTTCAGCAAAGTCTCAGTATACAAGATAACGAGATTATTAAGTAAGAAATCACCAAGTCAGTACCATTTACTACAGCCCCTAAGAAGATAAAGTACCTAGGAATAAATCTAACCAGAGAAATAACAGACCTTTACAAGGAGAACTACAAAACCTTACTGCAAGAAACTAAGAAAGACTTACATAAATGGAGAAACCTATCCTGCTCGTGGATAGGAAGACTTAACATTGTAAATGCGTATTTTATCCAAAGAAATCTACGTATATAATGCAATCCCAATACAAATTCCAGTGACACTTTTAATGAGATGGAGTAACGAATTACCAACTTTGCCTAGAGAGGGAAAAATTCCCAGATAAGTAAGTTACTACTAAAGAATAAGAACACACTGGGAGGGCTCTCCTTACCCGAGTTTAGAATGTTTTACACTGCCACAGTAGTTGAAACAGCCTGCTACTTGTACAAAAGGAGACAGTAGATCAATGGAACAGAATTCAGACCCCAGAGATGACATCATCTTCCTATGAACAATTAATATTTGACAAAGGCCCTAAGACATTAAACTGGGGTAAAACAGTATCTTCAAAAAATAGTTCTGACAAAATTGGATATCTATCTGCAATAAACTGAAACAAGACTCATATCTTACACCCTCTACAAAAACCAACTCAAACAGAATAAAAGACCTAAATATCAAATCTAAAACGATAAAGCTGATCCAAGAAAAATTAGGAACAGCAATGGAAGTTTTAATATGCAATGTAGACAGACTTCAACATCTGTCAAACAAACCACAAACAACAAAAGAAAAAAATAAATGGGAACTATTAAGAATCAAAAACTTTTGTTCATACAAAGACTTCATTAATAAAAGTAAAAGGCCACCTACAGAATGGGAAAAAATATTTGGCAACTATATGTCAGACCAACGCCTGATCTCCATAATCTGTAATGTGCTACAAAATATCAATAAGAAAAAGGTAAATCATCCAATTAAGTGATGGGCAAAGGAGATGGACAGACACTTCTCTAAAGACGAGATCCAGGCAGCCAAAAAACACATGCCAACATGCTAGTGATCATTAGCTATTAAAGAAATTCAAATCAAAACTACAGTCAGACACCATCTCACCCCACCAAAGTTGGCCATGATCCCAAAACTGTAAAACAATAAATGCTGGAGAGGCCGTGGAGAAATTGGAACTCTCCTACACCCTAGCCCCTAGGATCGCCATTAGTTGGATCTGACTCGACTGCACTTGGCTTGGCTGGCCTACACTGTTGGTGGGATTGCAAAATGGTGCAACCTCTTTGGAAAGCAACTGGTGCTCCCTTAAAAAAATGGATCTAGATATACCATTTGACAGAGTAATTCCACTGCTTGGAATATATCCTACAGAATCAAGGCCATTCACCCCAACTGATACATGCACATGAATGTTTATCACAGCACAGTCCACAATAACAAAAAGGTGGAATCAACCCAGATGCCCAACAACAAAGGAATGGATAGGTAAACTATGGCACATATACTCAGTGGAACACTACTCGATGATAAAGAACAGTGATGATTTCAGGAGACATTTCACAAGCTGGTTTCAACTAGAGGACGTTATGTTGAGTGAAGTTAGTTAGCAACAAAAGGACAAATATTGTATGAGACCCTTGTGATAAGAATTTAAAAACAGGCTCATGCATAGAAGAAAAGGCTAATGGCTACAAGAGTGGGGAGGAAAGGGGTGAGGGTTTAGATTACATAGAAATTTGGTTGGATGAAATCTGTGACAGCACACATTAGGAAGATCAACGTAACTGAAGTTTAACAGAACTTGTGTACTCCTCCCATCTTAACCCAATATTGCAAGGACAGAGTAGCTGGGGGGGGTGGGGTGGGCAGAGACTACGCTCTTAGGCAAAATCGAGGCCATTTGACACAACCAGTGTTTTGCTAATGAGCACTCTCTGCACCCCACATTAGTGAGTGGCATCTGGGGTCTTCAAAGCTGCCAAGCTGCTGTCTGCGGGTACAGTAAATGGTCCCAACTCAGCAGGAATGGATGATCACCAAGGTGCAAAACAACATGTGGGAAAGAGAACCCAGAAGACAGACAGAGCCACATGAGAAGGTCTCTGCATCAACTCGTGACTAGAAGAACTGGATGGTACCTGGCCACCACCACTGATAGCCGCAGTGAAGCTCACAAAATTAAGTCTCACTGGCAACACAAGAATAAACAGGGGTGCACCCTGAGATCTCCACTAACAGACCACAATTGATAGTACAGGGGCTTTGGAATTTCCCTGCAACATGGCCCCTGGCTCTGATGCCGCCCCTGTTCATAAATCATAATGAAGGTCAACTCTTCGGACAGCAATGGATTGGACTTAGCCATACAGAGTGACCGTATCTTACGGGCACTTTATGGTTCTATACATCTATAGGGTATCATCCTGCTGACATCTTACTAAAGGAAGGAGAGTGGGTGGAGAGGAGGGGATAGGAGACTGCTGGGAGGATAAGACATGTATAGAGCAGAGAGGAGGAGTGTGATGTCACCGGGCAGGAAGAGCAGTGGGAGCTGTATATTGGTGAGCCTGCAAATTTATATGGGAATGAACATTTTTGTTCAATCATAATAAAAAAAAGAAAAAGAATTTTTGCCTCAATTTTGATAACAAATATTGGTCCATAATTTTCTTTTTTTGTGGTGTCTTTGCAAGGCTTTGGCATGGTTTGTCTGTTTTTCAGCTTGAATTAGACATGAAGTTAAACAGCCTGATGTATTGTAGTTGTAACTGTTGCTAGCTGCTACTGAGTTGGCCATGACTTATGGTGAGTCCATGCACAACAGAATGAAATGCTAGCAGCTTCTGCACCATTTCCATCATCCACTGGGGATCAAAATATTGGTCTTCATGGCTTATTTGTAATTCCAGGCCTTTCTTCCTAGTCAGTCACACAATTGATGCTATTCAGCCAGTCAATTGCTAGCTCTTAAGACCTCAGACACCATTAACCAAAGTAGTATGCAAAATATTCTCTGAAAAAATTTAGTTATGCCAGTTAGTCTAGATGTTTCCTGAAACCATGGTTTCCAGATCTCTGTCCCTGCTACTCTGCCCTTCAAAATGATGAGTTGTATTTAGAAAACCTTTTGACTCTTGGTGCAGCACAGTTGTGCTAACTTCCCTTTTATTGCTTCTTGTCTCTCCCTTCACCTAACCCAATTGCTGTCTACTCGACGGCACTTGGCTTGGCTCATCTAATCTGTGAAAAGCCCTCTCACTCTGTCTCTACTCCTGTAAACATGGCAGATGATTTTCTTCTGTGCTTAAACCTTTTCTCAAGTCCTCATAATAGTTTCATACCTTCTTTGTCCTTTTACCTCTAACTAATTTCACTCAGTGTAATGTCTTCCAGATAATTCTGCATTATGAGATATGTCCTAAATTCTTTGTTGTTCATTGACATTTGCACAGTGTTCCATTGTGTAAATGTACCATAGTTTGTTTATCCATTCATCTGTTGGTGGGCACCTAGGTTGACTCCAGCTTTTTGCTGTTGTGAACAATGCTGCAAATAAACATCGGTGTGCATATCTGCTCATGTGACAGCCCACATCTCTCTAGAATATGTTCCAGGAAGCACAATTGCTGAATTACATGGTATTTCTATTTCTAACTTTTTAAGACAGTGCCAAATTGATATTCAGAGTGGTTATACCATTTTATATTCTCACCAGCAGGGTAGATGGGTTCCAACCTGTCTACAATCTCTCTGACTTGGTCGTGGTGGATTACTTTTTTGATATATTGTTGAGTTCTACTGGCTACAGTTTTGCTGAGGATTTTTACATCTAAGTTCATGAGAGACATTGGTCTGTAATTTCCTTCCCTTTTTTTGTGCTGTCTTTACTCAGTTTTGGTGTTAGGGTTACACTGTCTTCATTGAATGAATTTGGGAGTGTTCCATCCTTCTCTATGCTCTGGAATACCTTAGCAATAGTAATGTTAACTCATCTCTAAAAAATTGGTAGAATTCTCCAGTGAAGCCATAAGGGGCAGGGCTTTTTGCAGTTGGGAATCTTTGATTACTTTTTTGATCTCTTCTTTTGTGATGGGTTTGTTCAGTTTTTCTACTTCTGTTTGTGCCAGATTTGGTAGCTAATGTGTTTGTAGAAATTTGTCCATTTCCTCTAGGTTTTCAAATTTATTAGAGTATAATTTTTATAGTATTCTGCTATGATTTTTTTAATTTTAGTTGGGTCTGTTGTGATATTTGCCATCTCATCTGTGATTGAAGTTATTTGCTTCTGCTCCTGTTTTTCTTTTGTCAGTTTGAGCAATGGTTTATTACTTTTGTTGATCTTAAAAAAAAACAGTGTTTCATCTTGTTAACACTTTCACTCATTTTTCTATTTTCTAATGCATTTAGTTTTTATAGTTTGTTTTATTGTGGCTTCCCAAGTATTCTTCTGTTGTTCCCTTCCCACTTGTTCAAGTTATAGAGTTAATTCTTTGACTTTGGTCCTTTCTTCTTTTTGGATGTGTGCATTTACTGAGATAAATAGACCTCTGAGCACTGCTGTGTCCTGTAGATTCTGATAGGATGTGTTTTTATTCTCATTTAATTCTATGAACTTCTTAAATTCCATCCTTGATTTCTTCATAACCCAGTCACTGTTGAACAAGAGTTGTTCAGTTTATGTATGTTTATTTTCCCTTTTCTTTTCTGTTATTTATTTTTATTTTTATGGCTTTATGGTGTGAAATGATGCATTGTGATATTTCAATACTCTGAATTTTGTTAAGGATGTTTTGTGGTCTAATATGTGGTCAATTCTGGTGAAAATTCCATGTGCGCTAGAAAAGAAAGTATACTTGGCTACTGTTGAGTGGCATGTGCTTTATATGTCTATGAGGTCCAGTTGGTTGACTGTGTTATTTAAATCTTCCATGTGTTTATTGAAGTTTTTTCTAGATGTTCCATCCTTTGCTAAGCATGGTATGTTTAGATATCCTACTATTATGGTAGAGCTGGCTATTTCTGTTTTCACTTTTAATGATTATTTTATATATTTTGGAGCCCTGTTGTTGGATGTGTACATATTTAATATTATGTCCTCCCAGAATATTGAGCCTCTAATGATTATGCAATGTCTTTCCTTATCCAATGTGGTGGATTATAAAGTCTATTTTATCAGAGATTAATATTACCAACTCTGCCATTATTTTAATGTTTTGAGCCTGATATATATATTTTCTCATCCTTTGAGTTGTAGTTTGTTCATCTCTGTGAGTCTAAGGTGTGTCTCCTGTAAACAGAATGTAGATGAGTCATGTTTTCTTTATCCAGTTTGGCACTCTCCATCTCTTTGTGAGTTTAATCCATTTATGTTCAGCATGATTATCGATAGGCATGTGATTAGTGCTGTCATTCTGATTTTTTTTGCGTCTGTGTGTTGTAGACAATTTCTTTATTCCACTGAATTTCCTATTCCGAGCCTTTTTTCTTTATTGTTTTTCAAGGTTGGCGGTTTTATATTTGCTGTGACTCCATATTTTTCTTTTCTGTTT
Source organism: Heterohyrax brucei (assembly GCA_028571685.1). NCBI lineage: Eukaryota > Metazoa > Chordata > Mammalia > Hyracoidea > Procaviidae > Heterohyrax > Heterohyrax brucei. The sequence goes on from CM053161.1 coordinate 38,608, forward strand.
TTTTTCATGTTGATAAGATTGCTATTTTCCAATGTGTTTGCCTTAGTATTTGCCTTTACTTTTCTAAACTTTAACCAATATTTGATTCATTTATATTATCTTAACTTTTTCTCCATGTGGATTTATACGACTACGTTTTCTTTTGGGTCCTGTTTTATTATGGTATTTCTTCACCGACATGTCTATTTCCCTATTTTCAGTGTTTTGCCTATGATTTATTTTTATGATTCTCTTATAGGGTCACTATGAGTTAGTATAAACTTGATGGCAGCAGCTTTGACTATTTGGGTTGATTTCCAGGTGCTCTGTTCTGTGTTCTAGTCTTGGGTTGTTACCTGCTGTTATTGGTTTTCTAGCCAAAGACTCCCTTTAGTTTCTCTTGTAGTTTTGGCTTGTTTTTTTTCCAAATGCCCTCAATTTGGGTTTATCTGGAAATTTCACAAATTCAGAGTCAGTTTTCCTGCATATCTGATTTTTGGCTAGCAATTATTTTTATTCAAGGCTTTTTGTATATCACACCATTGCCTTCTTGCCCTCCTAGTTTGTGCTCAGTAGTCCAAGATTAATGTTATAGATTTTCCTTTGTAGGTTATTTTTTGCTTATCACCAGCCACTATTAAAAGTATCTCCTTATCTTTAGTTTTTGTCGTTTAATTATTATGTTTGTTGTCATATCATTATTTCACGATCTACCTTTTGTGACATTTGATGAGTGTCTTGGACAAGTATCTTGTCACATTTCATAATATCAGGGAAGTTTGCATCAGCAATTCTTTAACAGTGCTGTCTGTTTTTCAGTTACCCACTCCCCACCCATTTTGGTCCTCCAATCACTTGTGAATTATTCCTCTTCATAGAATCACACATACTTCTTAGTGTTTCTTGATTTTTTTAAAATTGTTTTGTCTAAATTTTCCTCAAATATGTTGATGTCATCTGCTTTATCTTCAGTCTCACCAATTTGGGCTTTTGTTGCCTCAATTCTGCCCCTTGTACTTTCTATTGAGTTGTCTAATTCTGTAATTTTATTATTAATTTCCTGAATTTCTAATTCTTACCTCTCAGTTCTTTCTTGTAGCTTGTTCATTTTTGTCACCAAAATGCTTTGGTGCATTTTTCCTGACCTCTTGAAGAGTTATACATATTCTTTGTTTTGGGAGGTTTCTGAAGAGACTGTGGTCTTCTCCTGTAAGTGCCCTGGCCTGCTGTTTCTGAGCCATCAGCAAATTATAGTAATTTATGTTTGGCTACTGTGTTGTAGCTTCTTTTTAAAAATTGTGCAGTTTACTTTTCCTACTTGGATTTGGCTCAGATATCTAGGTAGTCAATCACCAAGTGTGTGGTACAGTCTCTCACCTACTGTCCCAGACAGGCAGTGGTGATTGGTATAGACATAGTTGTCTGGGTACACACACTGAGAAAGTCAGGTGGTTAAAGCCATCCCTGAGTGTCTGTGAGCATGGCATATCCCATTATGCCTGAATCTAGGTGAAGGAACAGTTTCTGCCCTTATTTTCCAGCTTAGGGGAGTTGGCAGAATTTGTTTCTTTTTTCCCTCCCTGTCCCTGGGTTTGCTAAGCTATTTTTCCCTTTGAGTCCTGGAAAATTGTTCATGGCAGACTTAAGGAGTCCCACTTCCTGCTCAGTTAATGGTGTCAAGCTCCAGAACCAGGCATAGTGCAGAGAAAGCAGGGGGAGAAAGGACCAGGGTAGGCTTCAAGAGTCCTACTTCTGCCTCAGTTAATGGTGTCAAACTCTAGCACTGGGCACAGTTCAGAGAGGGTAAGGGAGAGCTCTAGGAAAAGGGAGACAGGACCATATCGAAGGAAAGATTCAGATCTACAATAGGTTACATGCAATGACTTAGCTTTCCATGACCTGGTGCTGTCCCTCACTGGCTCTGGAGACATGAGTAGATTCTCCAGATAATCACTTCTATGCTGGGCCCACCACGTGGCTGCTTCCTGGCAGGTCAGGTCCGTGAAATCCTATGTACTTCTACTGCTATTTTCCCTTCTCCTTTGCTCAGCCCAGTTTCTCAATTTTCTCTTTAATGTTCAGGGCTTCTAGGATGTCATATGTACTGGATTCATTTGTCTTTTGGGGTCTTTGTTGTTACAGGGGCTTCAGGAAACACCTGTCTATACCACTGTCTTTGCCCCACCTTTATAATGTGTTTTTGAGATCAGCGGTTTTGGTAGGAGGCTAGCCTGTAGATATAAGGTAGAATAAGACCAAAGGACCAAAGCTGGCATCAAATATTCTAAATAAGCAGCAGTCTGTTATTGTTAGTTGCCATTGTTCTGGCTCCAATTCATAGCATCTTCATATGTATCAGAATGAAATGTTGCTTAGTTCTATGCCATCTTTATTATCATTGATAAGTTTGAGTTAACTTTTGTAATCCTTGTGTATTTTGAGTATCTTCTAACATAGATGGCTCATCTTCCAGAACATTATTCTATTGAGCTCCATAGCATTTTCACTGGCTAATTTTCAGAAGTAGACAACCAAGCCTTTCTTCTTTGTCTTTTTTAGTCTGGCTTCTCTGCTGAAACCTGTCTATTGTGGGTGATCCTGATGATATTTTGAATACTGGTGGCATAGCTCTGCCATCATAGAAACACACAAGTTACCACAGAAAGGCAAACTGACAGATGTCTACTAGAATCTGTCGTTAGCTAAGTTAATGTATCTACTGCCTAAATATATAGGAATATAGCTGGGGTGAAGGTCAATCCATGTAGATTAGAATGTAGCGATGGGAAGGAATCATGTAGTGATTATGAAGGACTCTGTTTGGAGTCATTTTCTGACTTAGTGACTTAGTCATTTTCTGACTTAGTGAGCTGAAGTGACAACTTTCCAGGCACTACGAATAGTTAGATAGTGAAAGATGACACAAGATCTCATGTAATTACCATGATGCTGAACTGGTACTACAGAAGTAGAAATTATGAGTCTGCATTGTTTATTATTGTTGACTATGCCATTCAGCAGAACCCCTTTCCCAAGCAAAGATACAAAAGGAAAGTGAACCAATGAAACAGGCATTCTACACACAGAAAATTTTCAGCTTTGTTACATCTCACATGATAGGATTAGGCAACTTTTACAAGTATCTATAACTTATACTACTGTCTAAACTGGTTCACAAATTTCAGCACACATCAGAATCACTGGAAGGGCTTGTTGAAACAGAGATTGTTGACTCCCATCCCCAGAGTTTTTGATTCAGTAGATCCAAGCAGAGCCTGAAAAATCTGCATTGGTAACATGTTCTCTATTAGTATCAGTGCTTGGGAAAGGGGTTCTACTGAATGGCATGCTGACTCATTCAGGTCTACTTATCAGTACCTGATATGTTTTTAATACTTGATTTTCAAAAGAGAAAAAAAAAGGAAAAATAATATGGATAATTATATCAAGATTGTATTTGGAAAGATTGTGTGGTGGAAGATATGGCAAAACTTGGCATACACAAAGAAAAGTTTTATCTGTCTCAAACAACAAGATGTTCTGGATAGACCGTTGCCATGGATTGAATTATGTCCCCTCAGAAATGTGTGTAGCTATGTGGCTGGGCCATGATTCCCAATACTTTGTGATTGTCTTCCATTTTGTTATTTTCTTGTGCTGTATGTTAAAGGATTAGGGTGGGACTGTAAATGCCTTCACAGTATTACCTCTGCTCCACTGTAAATGGAGTTTCCTTGGAGTATGCTTGCCCCACCCTTAATCCTTTCAGCCTACAAGAGATAAATGGAAAGAGTAGCAAACAGAGAACTAAAACCTCACACCATCAAGAAAGCAGCACCAGCAGAAGAGCGCGTCCTTTAGACCTGAGGTTCCTGTGCCAAGATGTTCCCTGGACATAGACAGGTGCAATACCGGACTTCCTCCAGAGCCAACAAGGGGGAAAGCCTTCCCCTGGATCAGATAGCCTGAATTTGGACTTGTAGCCTACTTGACTATGTAAGAATAAACCTTCCTTTGTTAAAGCCATCAACTCTGTGGTATTTCTGTTAGAGCAGCGCTAGCTGACTGAAACAACCACCTCTTTCCTTTTTCCTTCTTGCCAGCATGCAAAGACTTCCACTGCCAGGCTGGGTAGCCTCATCACTACATGATGTTTGCTCTACCTGTGGGCACTGTGTCCATGTGCCACGCTGGCAGAATGGGGAAGGGTAAAAATGTCCAAAAGCAGCAAATAGACAGCCTGTACCTTTCATAATAACTTCCCTGGAGCTCTCACCCAGTGATTGCTGCTTGCACTTCATGGGCTAGAACTGGATTGTATCACCACCCCTTGTATTCAAAGTCTGGCAAAGTGCAAATATTATCATCCCAACCCCTTTAACTAGAGCATGGCAAGTATAAAAGCAATTGTAATTGACTCTTAGGTGGCCAATCCGTAGTATCTACTGTAATTGTTAAATGGGAGAACATAATATTGTTTCAAGACAACAACTTACCAGAATTGTCTTCATGGCTCACTATCTGGAAACTGGGCTAGAAACTTCCTCCACATATCAGCACTATTTGGGTTTTGATTGTCCTGTATTGAGTTGGAGACTCTGAATGGTGCAAATGGTTAGTGTGCTGGACTGCTAACTGGAAGGCTGGCAGTTAAAGTCCACCCAGAGGCACCTTGAAGAAAGGTCTGAAAATCTACTTTCAAATATCAACCACTGAAAATCTTATGAAGCACAGTTCTACTGTGAGACACATGAGGTTGCCCTGAATTGGAATTTAATCAGAGACAACTTGTTTTGGTATTGATGTAGGATAGTTACATATTATTTCTCGGATGTTGATGATACATATTTTGAGTCTTTAAATTTAGTGACTAAAATAAAAGCCACACAGTTAACTTTGAATATTAAATGAACAATGAATAAATTTTTAGTGTATTTCCTGAATATTTCACAGAAGACATTTATATTAAACAATTATTCATGGTTTATCTGAAGCTCAGATTTATCTGAGCATCTAACATTTCATCTGAAAACCCTAGGTAGGAATCTCTGCTATGGGCCAGAGCATTTATCTTTGAACTAACTCACAGAAAAGCAAAAAAAGTTCCACTGACCTTCCCGTGCGTGGGGACTGTGGATACACAGGAAGGGACACCTTTGGAAATCAGAGATACTCTCTTTTAAACTTAGTCTTGTTTTTTTGAGAGACAATCTGTAGCCTATTTTAGAAAGTCTACTCCTTCAAGAAGATTATTCATCTACGACTGTACAGATATGCTCATGCAAACTGTTTATGGTTATTATGGTTTATGGTTATTATGAATGAAATTGTAACCCCCAGAAATACGTGTTGTGAATCCTAACTCCTATAAAACCCACTAGGTGCTCCTTGGAAACCCTGTGGAGCAGTTCTACTGTGTCTTAGAAGGTTGATATGATCTGAAATTGACTAAGGAGAGTGGTTTATCTTGTTTTATTTATTTATTTATTTATGGTTTTATGTCGTGGTTATAATCCCATTTGGTGATAAGTTTTTTTTTGTTATGTTAATGAGATAGTATTAGTATGTGGTGGGTCTTATGTCAATTTCTTTTGAGATATCAAAGAATAGAAACTCAAAAGAGACAAGAATCTTTTCCCAGAGCTGACAGAGAGAGAATCTTCCACTAAAGCTAGCACCTTGAATTTGAACTTCCAGTTTCCTGTGAAAAAATATCTATTTTTTGAAACCACCTACTTGTGATATTTCTTTTATAATCAACTACAGACTACGAGCTTAGTGTGTGGGCAGTAAAGGCTGTAAGACTAGACTGTTGTTATTAATCTGTTCTCGACCACCCATCTGTCAGCTTGTTGCACTGCGGTGGCTTGCCTTGTTCTGTGATGTTGGAAGCCATGCCACCAGTGTTTCAAATACCAGCAGGTAAACAGATTTCAGTGTAGTTTCCAGACTAAGACAGACTAAAAATAAAGGCCTAGCGACATACTTCTGAAAATCAGTCAGAGAAAATCATATGGATCACAAGAGAGTACTTACTGTCTGATTACCAACAGTCATGAAAATGTTGCAGGGTCAAGAAATGTTTCTTTCTGTCACACATGGGGTTGCAGAACCTGAGTGGTGTTGTGCTCTCGAGCTCAACTGCCAACCAAAAGTTCGGCAGCTCAAATCCACCAGTCACTCTTTGGAGACGTTTTAGAAACTCCCAAAGTCCAAAAACCCCTTGGAACTCTGTCCTATAAAGTGACTCTGAATCAGAATCAACTTGATGGTCCCCAACAGCACAGAACTGATTGTACAACAACTAACATTATTCTAGTTTTGCAACTTGTGAAAAAATCCTGTGGTGCAGCTCACAAACTGTACTAAAAGACCACAGTTGATTGCCTGATGACCCAGGGGATCCCTAGGAACATGGCCCCTAGATGTGCTGCTGCCCCAGTCTAGGAAACACTCCTGAGCTCAACTCTTTGGACAAAAATGGACTAGACCTGGGGACAAAATGTGACTGTATGCTGTGTGTACTTCATAGTTTTATGCATTTATAGGATGCTGTCCTACTAGTCTCTTTCTAGAAGAGAGAGAAGAGGTTGGAGAGGAGAGGACAGGAGTTTGTTAAGAGGATATGACAAGTATAAAATGAAAAGGAGGAGTTTGCTGTTGCCAGGCAAGGAGAACAAAAGAAGGTGCAGGTAGGTGAGCATGCATAATTGGTTTGGATTGTATACTTTCACTTGATCACAAAAAAAATTTATCTTTTCAGCAATTAAATTCAGAATTTCAGGGTAAACAACTTTACAACATTACATCCATGGCCATTGTAATTATTAATTTTTTTGTTAGCCTTAACTTGGGAATTCTTTTTATCTAAAATGCATTATTAGCATTTGTGATGCTTCACTGCTATAGAATGACTTTAACCAGGCAGAGAAAGCCTCTGCAAACAAAATTACACTCATTTATGCCAAGTGGATTACAATTCACAGTGACCCTGTAGTTCAGAGTACAATTGCCTCATAGAGTTTCCAAAGAGTGCCTGGTGGATTTGAACTGCTCACCTTTCCGTTAGTAGCCATAGTTCTTAACCACTACACCACCAAGGTTTCCCTGTGGAAAGAAATGTGAGCTAATTTCATTTGCTGTGGGACTCATTTAATGATGAGCTATCTTACGCTCCCATCCTGTGGACTATTTCAAAAAGAAGTGAGAAAATGAAACAGTATTACAGGAAGAAAGTTTATATAAGATTAGACAAGACTATTATTTCACTAATGTGTGTACTGTATCAGGAAAAGAGACCAGTCTTCCCTCTCAGTGATGTCAGAAGGTGCATAACTGAGGCCAAGATGAATCATGAAATTGTCTGGAAACCAAAAAAACATACATAGACTAATGCACTTGCCATGAAACTGAAACTGAGCAACTCCCAAAGCAAGCAAGTCATTGTGCAGCTAAAGGTTGCCAGGTGTGAAACAAAACCAGGTAAACAATGTATAAAGATTCTTATGTGCAGATGTCAGATGTTCTAAGGGAAAGAATCTCTTCAGTTAAAATGACTAGAACACAGAATTGATGCTGAATTGGATTAGATTTATACATCTGTTTCAAAATCCATGTAAATTTAAACTCCAGAGATTTTAAGAGTACACGTTCTTACTTCCTCAAAACTACTTGTGTTAAATCTTTTGGTCACTCTTGTTCATTTGATGTACTAGTTTAATGACATTAGCTTTGGTCATCAACACAGGACTCCCCAGAACGCTTTCTTAATGTGTATTGTGCACATTTACACCTCAGGACAATACTTGCTATACTTGTAATAGGGAAAGTCTCAATTTAGTAATAGCAGAGTAGAACAATTCGTTTGCCATTGCTGCTCATCCTGGCTCCCACTTCTTCCCAGTGAAGGGTAATTTGCTTTTCTTTTCATTCTAGTGACTGCTGAAAACACCCCAGGTTCATAACTTGCAGTTTTCCCACCACAAGAAAGAAGTGACTGGAGAACTTTTGATGTCATCAGATTAAAACAGACTTTTAGCTATCAAATGTGAATAATAGAGATGTCATTGACAGTAAGAGGAGGCATCTTTTTGTTAACAGATGTAATGTTCTGTAGGTGACCATAGGTATTCTTTAGGCCACATTCGAACTTCATTTTCTTCTCCAAGAGCTAATCCTGATAAGTGCAGTCAGAGGGAACTGGTCTCCTAGCTGTTCTGTTAGCATGTCACAACTCGTGGCAGTCCACTGATCCTGCTCTTGGAGAATTCTCCCTTGACATAGTGTGCAGGAAAATTGTTTGGGCCAAGATATTTTCCTCTTTCTCTAGTATCAGTTTGATGTGGTTAATTTTTCTCTGTCTACTCAGCTAGTTTATAGTTTCCTGTTTTTTGTCCAAACACTGGTAGATATGATGAAGTGAGTTATATGTTACATCAGTTGACCTTGAGTGGACTAGATACCTTCTGTAATGTAATGCAGTGTCCTTACATTTGATGTAATGTAGTATACTCATCATCTACAAAGTGATGCACTGTAACCTTCCATAATGCAATCTGTTATGATATAGTAAATATGAGTTATAAAAAATACCAGAATAAAGAAACACCCATAGAAACAAGGGAAGACAAATGACATATCTACAAGCAAGGAAACACCCAGAGTTGCTCACAGATATCAGAAACTAGGAAAGAAGCTCACAGAAGAAACCAACACAGCTGAGACCCTTATTTGGACGTTTAGTCTCTAGAACTGTGGGAAAATAAATTTCTGTTTTTTTAATGCTGCTTATCTGTGGTATCAGTGTCAAAGCAGCACTGGATAACTAAATCTAACATATTGCAAAACGAAATCGTGTACTAAGACAGGAGCCTGACATCAGCACAAAGTTAGCTGTGTGACAAAAACTGACGCCGGGATAGATAGGCAGGCCCAGCGAGACCAGTGACTCTCACGGCGGATGTTTTTGCTTTGCGGAGGGCTGTTTGGAGATTAGGGGGCCAGTGTACTGGGCACAAGAGGCATCCAGCTGTGAGCCTCCGTCTTGTTTGCGTTAGAGATATCGGATAAAGAACAGGAAATGGAGGCACTTAAAAAGGAGGCCCAAGGAAGTTGAGGAAGTAATCATTTTACATATCAGAGCAAGTTTTGAATTATAACATCAGCAGTAACAACGGTGGCTACTATTTATTAACAATTCACAATTAGTCCCAGCATTTTTAGGTGAGGAAGCTGAGGCTTTGAGAGTATAGTAACTTGCCCAAAGTCACTGAACAGAGCTAGCATTCAACTGTTCTGATACACAAAAGGGTGCATTCTGTGTAGTGACCCTTCCTAAATGAGATCTGCCTGTTTGTCTAACAAAGAATTGTGTCTATTTCAGGAATAACTTGAGATCTAGTCAATTTTCAGGGTCCTGGGGTGGTGCAAATAAAAAGGTGAAGTTTTGAGTATACTCAGAGGTGCCTCGGAAGAAAGGCCAGGCATTCTATTCTTAAAAAACAGCCATTAAAAACCCCGGAACTCGATTCTGTGCTGCAACACATGGGGTCACTGAGAGTTGGAATTGACTTGATGGTAACTGATAACCTTCATTTGTGGTGGTGCGATGCTTGCTCCTGGTCCCCCCTGTCCCAGATCAGCTGCAATGAAAGGCGGCCTTCCAGCTTCTCAGCATACTCACTGCCTTGGGCAGTGATTCTGAATTTATTCCACTGAGTAGTACTTATCTTCCACTTTACCTATTGCACCTCACAGGGATTTTCTGCTCCATAAGGAGCCCTACTTTTCATTGCTTTTTCTCTGATCGAACCATCACATACCATGAAACATGAATAAAAAAAAAAAAATACTTCACTGAATTTTCATTTGTTTCTATGAAATGAAATCTGTAAACAAGATGCTTATGAATAAAAGTTATTTACCAAAGCAAGACGTGGTTTCAGTTTAGAATTTAGAGACCACTGAGGGTGAGGTAAACATGCCAACAGGGTAGGAAGGAGCAGAGACAAAGGTCACATTGCTACTAATAAGTTATGACTTGCTAAATTTCAAAAAACGAATTCTGCAGGCTCCCCTGGCTGGCAGCCCCTTATCGCATCTTTGTGCTTAAAGCAAGGGGAAGCTATATTTTTTTCCCTTTAAAGACACGTAACACTAAAGTTAAGTGAAGTTTTGGGATGGGTTTCAATTTAGCTTGTGCCTGTCTCTCAAGATTCGCAGTTTAAACTATAAGCAAAGTGAAATAGAAGCGACTCATTATTCTGACATCCATATACTCCTCCTGTCAGGTGGGAAGAACACAGCTGTGCACCTAACACCCACTAAGGGTATAAATTGTTAACCATAAAGCAGTTTTAACTGTTATTGATCATCCACATACATACACCAGTTGAAGCTGCATTAATTCGAACTCATGGCAACCACACACAGATCAGAGTAGAACTGTATGCCATAGGGTTTTCAACGGGTGTTTTTTGCAGAAGTAGATCTCCAGCCTTTTCCTCCAGTGTACCCCTAGGTCGATTCAAACTTCCAATCTTTTAGTTAACTGCCAAGAGTTTAAGTGTTTGCACTACCCAGGCGCTCCACTTGTGCCTTCATAGGTATGTAAGGTAGAAAGTCAGCATGCATGAGAGAACACTTTGCTATCAAGAAGTTCCCAGACCCTGATATTTGAATACTCTTTGCAATTTAATCCTGGACTATTCCAATGGAAAAAATTACAGATGTATATGATATGCATCTAATGTAAATATGGTGTTGGTGAAGAATATTGAATGTATCACAGACTGCCAAAAGAATGAACAAACCTGTCTTGGAAAAGTACAACCAGAATACTCTTTAGAAACAAAGATCATGAGACTTCATCTCATGTGTTTTGGACATGTTATCAGGAGGGACTGGTCTCTGGAGAAGGACATTATGCCTGGTAAAGCAGGCGAGTCAATTAAAACAAAGAAAGGGCCTCAGCAAGGTGGATTGACACTGCGGCTGCAACAGTAGGCTCATACATAGTAACAATTGTGAGGATGGTACAGGACCAGGCAGGCTTTTGTTCTGTTGTACACAAGGTTAATGTGAGTCCCAATCGACTTGATGGTACCTGACAACAACAGCTAAATATACTTGTCAACTCCCTTCTCCAGCTTCTGAGTAACTCAAGGCCACAAAACTTCTGAGTCTACATTTGAATCTATTAAAGGACTTTCCACAAGCTCAATAAATATTATAACATTGAAATGCATTTAATAAGTTCTTAATGCTTAAAATCTTTTCATTGCTGCTATTGTAACTTTCTTTCTTCCAACATCAAATTTATAAATCATTATCAGGGCTACACATGATGAATCAGAGGTTATGTAACTTGTAGAAGCATACAAACGAAGACATGAGTGACTGTGTTTAATTTTGTGAAGCATATATACACTGCAACTAGCAATTTGTAATGTAAATCTTATAACTGGAGCAAAACCAATCCCTGGCATTTTGGGAAGAAAGGCTAGGAAATATTTTTAATGACATCTTCTATTTTTCTAAGCAGCTTGCTTAGAGATTACACTAGTTATTTAGGTCAGGTCTTACAGACAAGATTTTATAAAGCCTTAGTGAAACTTATCTTTATTACTTGTCCTTTACTTGATGAGTATAAAAATAAGAATTTATTTCATTTAATAAGAATTTACTTGGATTGGTGGGTTTTTGGAAATCCTGGTGGTGTAGTGGTTCAGCCTTGATGGCAGTGAGTTTTGTTTTGTTTTTAAAGTGTTTTGTTATTATTATTTTAGCAGTATCCCAGGACCAAGTCCTCAGCCTATTAGAAATGATGCTATTTCATCCTAATTTTTTTGTAAAACTGACCTTAAAAAAGCCACTAGGTGGTAGTGAATCGGCATAAAAATATAGGTCTGGCAATGTGACCCTTCCATAATTTAAAGAAGCAACAAGAGAACCTAACTCTCCATTCCTGCCTAACAGCTCCCTTCCCCTGGGCATCTATGTAGTCCGTAAAGGACCTGAAAGCTGTTTCTCGCCTTGGAGGTAGTGGCTTAATGAGTGGTAAACAGGGGCATGATGAGAAGTGAGCTAGCAGAGAGGCCTGGGCAGTGACTTGACCTTAAGCTTTAGAATCAGGTAGACTGGAATGTTAGTCTTATCTCTGGATGGCTAGATATGTGCTCTTGAATGACTTGCTTAGGTTTTTTAAGCCTCATATTCCCCACTGTTAAAATAGCGTAGCAACACCTCTCTCAAAGGACACTGTGAGGAACATGTGAGATGTTACACGTAGGTCATCTTGGATGTCATAAGTACTTCACACCTGTCCATGAAGTATTATTTGAAATCTTTGAGATCAGATATGTTTCAGAAATCATAATTTTTCAGTTTTTCAAGGATAAAATGAAATGTAAACTATGTATCATGCTCATTAGAGGCTGGAAGAGCATTCCAAAACTTCTGTATTTCTGTGATCCATAGGGTTTTCATTAGGTAATTTTCAGAAGTAGATTGCCAGGCCTTTCTTTCTAGTCTGCCTTAGACCAGAAACTCTGCTAAAACATGCCTGCCATGCGTGACCTTGCTAGTGTTTGAAATAACAGTGGCATAGTTTTTAGCCTCACAGCAATTAGAAGCCACAGCAGTATGACAAACCAACAAGTAATCTATGCCATAAATCATGAAGATAGTATAGGACCAAGCAATAATTTGTTATGCTGTACATAATGTCCCCAAGAGTCAGAGCCAATTTGTTAACAACTAGCAACAAACAACATAGTTTTGTAGCAAAATGTGTTTATTTCAAATGGAATAAATAATGTTGCAAACATCAATTCAGATCACATTTTTGTCACAGCATAAGTTAGGAATAACTTGGTTTTCAAAGTTTTGCAGGTTTTGGAATTTCAGATAAGGAATTGTGGGCCTAAACTATCCATTTATAAACCATTTCTGTGTGGCCCTCTATGCACATTGCAAGGTCTTTTAGCATGAATCCCTGAGGGAGAGATGGTAAGAAGATTGAACTGCTTCTTTATTTCCACAAAATCCTTGCCATGTTGAGTAAACCACTGTACTGACTACTTATGTAAGATTTATCTTTGTCCTATAGTTTGCACCTGAGAAAATGACATAAAAGAAAGCAGGGAAAAAATAAACAGTTGTCTGTACCCAAGCATGAGATCTCTTTATGAAGAAAAAGGCTTCTATTAGAGCAGATATAAAGAGTTCAAAATCAGTTACATTTAAAATTGTTCTTTCAGGCAAACTTTATCTTAAAAACTGGTGAAGGTTCCATGGCATGCTCTAGGAATGATGTTACCAAAAAGGTAGATAAATCCTGTTTTTGAAAGCTTGTCACTTTTAATATGTCACATTCATTTTTTTCATTAATATGATTTTTAGCAAAGAATTTTTGATCATGTCATTTGTGCTTATGTAGCCTCCCCTCCCAGATTGTCAACCATCCAGGACAGAAACCAGACTGCACCTATTTTTCTTTTTTTGTAGTCTCCAGGAAACTTATAACTTGTGTAGTACTCTGTTGGAAGGAGATGTTAGATAAATGCTGGCTTTTTTAGCTTTCTTAGATCTTGCCATGGTGGTTAAGATATATTCAGGGAATAAGATAGACATATCTGGAGGTTAGATTAACCCTCTTTCAGGAAACAAATATATGATATATAGTAGAGGAGAAGAAATTTATCTTAATAGCTTGAAAGAGCTGAAGACAGAGCTCACACAAGGAACAAATCTGCTTAAATGTAATCTGGAGGAGGATTTCATCTGCGTTTTGTACACTGAAGTTTAAAATAAAAACTGATCCTAAATAGTCTTAGTAAAAATTGCAAGCAGTTCCAGCTATGTTTTATCAAAATTTGCTCATAGGGAAACTGTGCTCACAGCGCTATGCAAACAACCACCTGTGATCTTTGTAAAAGAAGAATCAGACCCGAGAGGCACAAAGGTGGGCATACACTGCTGACTCACTGGAGATTGACAGTGTTAAATGAACCTGTTTGAGGGTCAATGGTCATGAGCTTCTCTTCATTAAAAATTTCTGATAGCCCTAAAACCCATGGAATAAAGCCCACATTTCTTCTTAGAGCAGTCATGACCCTTTGTAATCTGTACTCAGAGTACTTTTTACCAGTCTAATCTCCCTATATTTAACCCATTTTGGGACACTTGCTCATGATGTCCCTTTTTGTCACCTCATTATTCTTCCCACTTCTCTGCCAGTCATAGTCCATTCATTTTTCAAGGCTTTACACATAAACATGACACTGATGAGACTTTTTGTGTTGCCCTAACCCCATCTACATGAAAAGCAATTTAATTGTTCTGGATTTTATGTTCTTTTGTGTAGCCTGATGAGTTTGAGGGAGGGAATACTTCTTACTTTTCTTTAGCCTGGTACTAAACACAGGATTTGGAACTCTGTCGGCATTTAATAAATCTTTGCAATCATTAGTAAAAAGTTGAGTCAAGAGTAGTTCAACTCATTGGCACAAAATCTGTAGTGAATATTTAAAGAGAAGTAGTGAGACTGTGTCTTCTACTCCTGAAAATAACAGTAGCAAGTAGATAACAGCAGGCTCTTGGCTTGACACCAAGTATCCAACTACCAATGCTGTGTTTTCTCCAGCTCTGCCTACTTCAAGTGAAAAGACACAAAGACCAGTTTCGCTGTGAAGCATCAACATCCCCAAATGGTACCACCTAATGGTTTTCCAAAGGAATCTCTGGGTAACTGTAAAATATGGTATGCTTCTTTCTTTCTTTTAACTAGCAATATAAAATTCCAAGGAGATTTATTTAGCCACATGGAAGAGCAATTAAAGGAAATTTAGCTTGATATATCCAAGACAAATTGGAGAGGGCCTTGTTTCAAAGGCTTTTCTTTGTAAGCTTCTTGCAATCCTATTGGTCACTTTTCAAGTGGTGGGCTGATGGAGGCAGAACACATGAATAAATTTCTTTGTATCTGCAGAAATGTGACATATTAGAGATTCATGTTTAAGTTTTTTTTCTGTTTTCTCTATAGTTTTAAAGGAAACTAGACAAGTGGTGGGCTAATGGAGGCAGAACAATGAATCAACAACTTCTTTGTATTTGCAGAAATGTGACGTATTAGAGATTTGTGTTTAAGTTTTTTTTCTGTTTTCTCTACAGTTTTAAAGGAAACTATACAAATAAGTATATCTTTTAAAAACATTTCTGATTTCTGATTGTGCAAGTAAATATGCTACCAAACATGGCA
This sequence comes from Heterohyrax brucei, assembly GCA_028571685.1. Classification (NCBI taxonomy): domain Eukaryota; kingdom Metazoa; phylum Chordata; class Mammalia; order Hyracoidea; family Procaviidae; genus Heterohyrax; species Heterohyrax brucei. The sequence continues at coordinate 53,846 of CM053161.1, forward strand.
TTTTTCATCAATGTGTTTTATGAACATACTTTTCCAGCCTAAGGTTGGCCCAGTGAAGACTGTACATCTTAATCTGACGTGCCTAACAGAGCAAGAGTCTAGCTTTGTGTTTTGTCAAAATTTGGGGCATATTCAATTCTCTGGTTACTTTGTGAGGATTTTTCAAAATGACTTCTTTACAAGGTTGAAGTCTATAAAACAAAGCTTTTATTGTCTTTTTTGGATGAAGTTTGTTCACCATATGGTTCGTAATACTCAAAATTCTTATCCTGAAAATCCACACTATGTTCCTATGGTTATTCTAGTCTCTTATCTAGTTTGCCTCTGTATTTACAATATTGTCTGTTATGGTATGCTGACAAAAGTTATCATAAGGAGAATTCCAAATATTTTCAAAAGCAGGGAGAAGGAGCCATGTGCTCATCACAAAGCTTCAGTGGTCAGCTGTTAAAGCTAGGTGATGATTGCAGAATTCTGTTTCCTTGGTGTTCCCAACTATGGTTTGCACACTCTCAGAGCTATTGATATTTGATAGATTCTTTGACACCTGGTTTGAAAAGATATTTCAAGCCCTCGCTGATTCACTTAGTGAGATATCCATTTGGTCTATCATATTCTGGTTCTATCACTAGCATTAAAATTAACAAGTAACCTCTTATATTTTGTCTTCCCATCTTCCCTCATCATCTAATTTGGTATAATCTTTTTATTCCCAGTTAATTTCTCTAAAGGAATCAGAGACCTGTTCTTGTACTTCTCCCATTTACCCCAAGACACCATTTTCTGGTAGTTTTAGCAAACCTCAATCTTTCAAATTTACAGCTCTTACAGACTATGAATGTCAATTATGTGAAAGCCTAGGCATCATCACAGAGGAAAAGAGAATGAAGTAGATAGATACTTGCACCTACTTGCAATATCACTCCACATGACATAATTACAAATTCAGGCTGAGCTAAGAATTGCATTGATGACAACTCAGTCTTAAATGCTGTGAGTGACCTCTTCTATAGTATTTTATGAAATAATGAATAACTGTTAGCAAAGCTGAACTAAACAACTTTACCTTGATTCTTTGTGAAGCTGTATTAGCAGTTTCTAATTATTCTAGGATTTGTGTATGCTTTGCTGAAATAAGACAAGCATCCCTTTAAGACTGCCTACTTAGTCACCTGTAGGCAGAAACAAATACTTACAGCAGAAATGAGACTGATAAAAACAGAAATTCTATCTGGTACTTGTATTTCTCTATTACTAAAGATTAAAGAGCTACTAGATTTATAGAAAAAATACTAAATTGTTTCTTGATCATGTCAGTCACTGACGTTTTATGCTATTTAAAAGTAAACCAAACCCACTGCTGTTGAGTTGATTTTGACTTATAGTAACCCTATAGGTCAGAGTAGAACTGCCCCACAGAATTTGCAAGGAGCACTTGGTGGATTTGGACTGCCAATTTTTTGGTTAGCAACCATAGCACTGAACTATTATGCCACTAGATTAAGTGCTATGTCTGCTAACCAGAAGGCTGGCAGTTTGAACTTGCCAGGTACTTCTTGGAAACTATGGAGTGGTTCTACTCTGTTCTTATAGGGTCACTACGAGTCAGAAGCGAATTGGTGACAGTGTTTTTTTGTTTGTTTTTTCCTCCTTATTGACTGAAAAATACAGCAATTCTGGGATTCTGTGGGGTACTCTTTACTTAGTCCCTACTTTTTAAGTTTCACGTTAAAAATTTACAGAGCTATTTTTTACCTGTAAAAGTTGGTTACCTGTAGGCCACCCCCATGAGGTTTTCAATAGACCAAAGGTATTTCATCTCCAGACCACAAAACCTATTAGCTTGCTGTTTTGCTTAAAATGTCTCACATACTCACATTTCTGAACTATTTGTGATGAAAACCACATCTAACATCAGTGGTGGGTTGAGGCAGCTGGAATAAATATATAAAGCTTTGTTATCCTCTAAATAGGTATGGTACTGAGTCCCAAAGAGGGGCACCCCAACTCCTTACTCACAGTATCATCCTTCCAAGATCCAGGTAGTATGGGGCTGTGCAGCAAGATAGAGTTTCAGAGTTAGGGTGAATGGTCTTGTCATTTCATCCACAGCCAGGTTTAATTTCCTTTCATTGTACAGCACAAGAGAGCCCCATAACGTGGAAAGAACCCAGCAATGCGCATCTTTACTGAAGAGTCCTGTCTAGACAGGGCATCAGTCTGAGCACGGTGGCACTCAACAGAGTTAGATTGCCCTAAAGGGCCATTTTGGAAATCTGGAGGGCATCATTCTCAGTTGTCACAACTGGGGAGAGGAGGCTCAGTTGGCGTTTGAGGAACACAATGCTTTTCTGTTGTTGTTTGTGCTGCAGAGTAGATTCTGACACAGTGAGTTACCCATACCACAGAGCAAGACTTCCTCATACAGTTTTCGAGGCTGTGAAGCTTTAACGGAGCGGATCTCCAGGTCCTCTCTCTTGTGGAGTCATGGGTGAGCTCAAATCATCGACCCTTTAGTTAACAGCTGAACACTTAACCATTTTGCCATCAGGGCACTTGAATGTGATGCTAGGCATCTGTCTTAGTCATCTGGTACTGCTCTAACTGAAATACCACAAGTGAATGGCTTTCTTGCACAGTCCAGTAGGCTGAAGGTCTGAATTCAGGGTGCTGGTTCCAAGGGAGTGCATTGTCTCTCTGTCAGCTCTAAAAGAAGATTCTTGTGTTGCTCTAGTCTTTCTTTAGTCTGAGAGCATCTTCGTGCAGGAATGTCGGGTCCAAAAGACATGCTCAGCTCTAGATGATGCTTTCTTAATGGTAAAAGGGTCCCAACTCTCTGCTTGATTCCCTTTGTTTTTACCTCTTGTAGGATATAAGGTGGTACAAGCCACACTCCAGAGAATCTATCTTTACACTGGGGCAAAGAGACCTTAGAAAGGGTCTTACCGTCCCACCCTAATCATCTTTAACATAATCCAGTCTGTTAGACACAAGCACAGATTAGGATTTATAGCATCTTTCTGATGCTATAAATCTCAAAATACAGGGCAATCACACACTACTGAAAATCATGGCCTGGCACAATTACTGTACATGTTCTTGGGAGGACACAATTCAATCCATGATAGCATCTGACAATGCATGGTGAATTTCCCCATACCCTCATGACTTTTGAATACAATCCTGCACATTGATGAGGAAGTGAAAAACCTATAATTAATTACCTGAACCTAGAACTTAGTTTCATTTCATGTATAATTACAAAGTACTTTTTTTTTTTTATTTAACATGACTGAGTGAAAATGTACATTCCCGTATAAATTTACAAGCCCACCTATATGCAGCTTCCACTGCTCTCCTTGTCCGGTGACAGCACACTATTCCTCTCTGCTCCACACATGTCTCATCCTCCCAACAGCCTCCTTTCTGCTCCTCCTCACCCACTCTCCTTCCTCCAGCCAGAGGTCAGCAGGATGATATCCTATAGATGTATAGAACCATAAAGTGCAACCAATATATGGTCACTCTGCATTGCCAAGTCCAATCCACTCCTGTCCAAAGAGTGGACATTAGTTATAATTTATGGGTAAGGGTAGCATCAGGGCTGGGGGCCATGCTCTCAGGGGAACCCTGAAACCGCTGGACCATCAATTGAGGTCTTTTAGTGGAGATCTCAGAATGCACCCCTTCTTATTCTTGTGTTGCCAGTAAGAGTCAACTTAGTGAGCTCCATCGTGGCTATCACTGGTGGTGGCCAGTCACCATCCGGTTCTTCTGGTCCCAAGTCAATGAAGGCACCCACTCTTGTGGGTCCCTCTGTCTTCTAGGTTGTCTTTACCGCATGTGATTTTGGTCCTCGGTGAGCATCCGTTCCTGCTGAGTTGGGACCATTTGCTGTGTCCCCGGATGGCAGCTTGGCAGCTTTTAAGACCCCAGATGCCACTCACCAATGTGGGGTGCAGACAGCTCTCTTAGCAAAATGCTAGTTGTGCCAATTGGCCTTGATTTCGCCCAAGAGGATGGTCCCCTGCCCCCTGCCCCAGCTTCTCTATCCTCGCAACATTGGGTTAAGATGGAAGGAGTACTCAAGTTATACTGAAGTCCACTTAATGTTGTTCTTGTTTCTAATGCGTGCTATCACCACTTTCTCCCAACCAGATTTCTAGCAACTATCTAAACTAAACCCTCCCCACCTCACCCTCCCTCGCTCTCCTCCCTTGCAGCTGTCAAAGAGTCTTTTCTTCTATACACAAGTCTGTTTTTGAGATCTTATCATAGAGGTCTCATACAGTATTTGTCCCTTTGTCGCTGGCTACTTCCACTCAACATAATGTCTTCCAGTTGAAACCAGGTCATGAGATGTTTCCTGGAATCACCATTATTCTTTATCATTGCATAGTGCTCCATTGAGTATATGTACCACTGTTGAACTATCCATTCTTCTGTTGTTGGGCATCTAGGTTGATTCCATCATTTTGCTATCATGGACTGTGCTGCGGTAAACATTCTGGTGCATGTGTCCATTGGTGTGAAAGGCCTTGATTCTGTAGGATAGATTCCAAGTAGTGGAATTACTGGGTCAAATGGTATATCAATATCCATTTTTTAAAGGAAGCGCCCGATTGCTTTCCAAAGAGGTTGCACCATTTTGCAAACCCCACCAACAGTGTAGGAGGGTTCCACTTTCTCCACAGCCTCTCCAGCATTTGTTGTTTTGTGTTTTCTGGATCATGGCCAATCTTGTTCGGGTGAGATGGTATCTCATTGTTGTCTTGATTTGAATTTCTTTAATAACTAAAGATCGTGAACATGTCCGCATGTGTTTTTTGGCTGCCTGGATCTCCTCTTTAGTGAAATGTCTGTCTATCTCCTTTGCCCATCACTTAATTGGGTGGTTTATCTTCTTCTTATTGATATTTTGTAGTATCTTATAGATTATGGAGATCAGGCGTCGGTCTGACATAGAGCTGCCAAATAGTTTTTTCCCATTCTGTGGGTGTTCTTTTAATTCTATTAATAAAGTCTTCGGATGAGCAAAAGTGTTTGATTCTTAATAGTTCCCATTTATCTATTTTCTCTTCTGTTGATTGAGGTTTCTTTGACAGATTTTGGGGTCTGTCCTCATTGTGTATTAAAACTTCCATTATTGTGCCTACCTTTTCTTGTATAAGCTTTATCATTTTAGGTTTGGTATTTAGGTCTTTTATCCAGTTGCAGTTGGTTTTTGTGTAAGGTGTAAGATACAGATCTTGATTCAGTTTATTGCAGATGGATAACCAATTTTGCCAGCACCATTTGTTGAAGAGACTGTTTTTACCCCGGTTTAATGTCTTAGGGCCTTTGTCGAATATCAACTGTTCATAGGCAGATGGCGTCATCTCCAGTGTCTCAATTCTGTTCCATTGATCCATCTGTCTGTTCTTGTACCAGTACCAGGCTGTTTTGACCACTTTGGGAGTGTAGTATGTTGTAAGGTCGTGTAGTGAGAGGCCTCCCAGTGTGTTCTTCTTCTTCTTCTTCTTCTTTGTTCTTACTTATCCGGGGCTTCTTCCCTTTCCAAACAAAATTGGTGATTTGTTTCTCCATCTCATTAAAAAATGAGGCTGGAACTTGTATTGGAATTGCATTATATAAATAAATTGCTTTGGGTAAAATAGACATTTTCACAATGTTAAGTCTTCCTATCCACGAACAGGGTAGGTTTTTCCATTTATATAAGTCTTAGATAGTTTCTTGTAGTAAGGGCTTGTAGTTCTCTTTGTAAATGCCTGTTGTTTCTCTGGTTAGGTTAATTCCTAGGTACCTTATCTTCTTAGGGGCTATGGTAAATGGTATTGATTTGATAATTTCCTCCTTAACAGTCTCCTTGTTGGTATAAAGGAATCCTACTGATTTACTTATGTTTATCTTGTATCCTGAGACTTTGCTGACCTCTTCTATCAGTTTGAGTAGCTTACTAATAGATTCCTTGGGGTTCTCTGCATATACAATCATATCATCTGCAAACAGGGAGATGTTAACTTCCTCTTCGCTGATGCAGATGCCCTTTATTTCTTCGTCTTGTCTAATTGCTCTGGCTAGAACTTCTAGCACAATGTTGAATAGGAGAGGTGACAGTGGGCATCCTTGTCTAGTTCCTGATCTCAAGGGAAAGTCTTTCAGTCTCTCTCCAATCAGGATGATGTGGGCAATTGGCTTTGTATAAATGGCCTTTATTGTGTTGAGGAATTTGCCGTCTATGTCCATTTTGCTAAGAGTTTTTAGCATGAATGGGTGTTGGACTTTATCCAATGCCTTTTCGGCATCAATGGACAAAATCAGGTGATCCCTGCCTTTTGTGTTAATTTATGTGGTAATCACATTGATTGTTTTTCTGATGTTGAACCAGCCTTGCATCCGCAGTATGAATCCCACTTGGTCATGATGGATTATTTTCTTGATATCTTGCTGTATTCTATGGGCAAGAATTTTGTTGAAGATTTTTGCATCTAGGTTCATGAGTGATATCGGTCTGTAGTTCTCTTTCTTTGTTGGGTCTTTCCCTGGCTTAGGTATCAGGATTATGCTGGCTTCATAGAATGAGTTTGGGAGTACTCCATCGCTTTCTATACTGTGAAATAGTCTCAATAGTATTGGTGATAACTCTTCTCTAAATGCTTCGTAGAATTCTGCAATGAAGCCATCTGGGCCTGGACTTTTTGGGGTTGGCAGTGTTTTGATGACATTTTCAATCTTTTCCTTTATGATGGGCTTATTAAGTTATTCTGCTTCATGTTGTGATAATTTGGGTAGGTGGTATGAGTCCAGGAATTGCTCCATTTCCCCTAAGTTTTCAAATTTGTTACAGTACAGTCTTTCATAGTATTCTGTTATGATATTTTTTATTTCTGTTGCATCTGTGGTGACCACTCCCCCCTCATTTCTAATTTGGGTTATTTGTTTCCTTTCCTGCTTTTCTTTAGTAAGTTTAGCCAGTGGTTTATCAATTTTGTTGATCTTTTCAAAAAACCAGCTTTTGATCTTTTCAATTTTTTCAATTGTTTTTCTATTCTCTAATTCATTTAGCTCTGCTCTAATGTTTATGATCTGGTGCCCGAAGGATTCCTCTGTTGTTCTCTTTCTACTTGTTCAAGCTGTAGGGTTAGTTCCTTGATTTGGTTTCTTTCTTCTTTCCAGATGTATCCATTTTGGAGATAAACAGACCTCTGAGCACTGTTTTGACTGTATCCCATAGGTTCTGGTAGGAAGTGTTTTCGTTCTCATTGGAATCCATGAATTTCTTTATTTCCTCCTTGATTTCCTCTATAACCCATGTTTTTTTTGAGCAAGATGTTGTTCAGTTTCCAAGAGTTCCACTTTCTTTCTATGTTTTTTCTGCTATTGATTTCAAATTTGGTGGCTTTATGATCTGAGAAGATGTTTTGAATTAATTCAATGGTATGGATTTTGTTGAGCATTGCATTATGGCCTATCACATGGTGAATTCTGGAGAATGTTCCATGTGCACTGGAGAAGAAGATGTATTTGTCTGCTGATGGGTAGAAAGTTCTGTATATATCAATGAGGTTTAGTTGGTTAATTGTGTTAATGAGGTCTTCGGTATCTTTACTGAGCTTTTTTTAGATTATGTGTCTAGTATTGAGAGTGGAGTGTTAAAGTCTCCCACTATTATTGTGGAGTCATCTAACTCTCTTTTGAGTGTAGTCAGTGTTTGTTAGACGAATTTAGGTGCTCTGACATTAGGTGCATAAATATTTAATATAGTTAAGTCTTGCTTGTGTACTGAACCTTTCAGCAATAGATAGTGCCCATCTTTGTCCATGATGGTGGGTTTGACATTAAAATTGATTTTCTCTGAGATTAGAATTGCCACCCCTGCTCTTCTTTGTTCATTGTTAGCTTGATATATATTCTTCCATCCTTTAATATTCAGTTGGTTCCTATCTTTAAGTCTTAAGTGAGTTTCTTGTAAACAGCATACAGATGGGTCATGTCTTTTGATCCAAGATGACACTTGGTGTCTCTTTACTGGAGCATTGAGTTCATTCACATTCAATGTAATTATTGATAGGTATGTGTTCATTTTTATGTTTATTTTTATGTTGATGTTTTCTCTGTTGTTCTTCTTAGTCTGTTCCGGGACATTCTTTTTTGTGAGTTGATTTTTCACCTTTTTCAGAGCTGGTTTTATAGTTGTTGAGACTCGTGTGTTAGATTTCTTGAAATGGTATGATAGTTCTTTGTTGTGCTTTACAGCTGCCCCTATGATTCACCTCAATAAACTATATATAAACCCAATTTTAATTACTACTAGTCTTGTCATCTTCCTCTCCATCTGGAAGGACTGTAACAACTATAGTACATCCCTCTTTTTATTATGATGACACCATAGTTTTCATGATGATCACTGGATTGCTTCTTTCCTTGTCAAAGCTGTGATCGACTTTGGAGCCTTCCCTAAAAGAGTAGAGTATTGAGTAGTGTGTCGTTCTAAAATATAAAGTTAGTGGTTTCATTCTTGTAAGCCAGAGCCAAGAACTTCTTTCAGTATTTCTTGTAGTTTGGGTTTGGTTTTTACAAAGTCTCTGAGTTTCTGTTTATCTGGGAATGTCTGAATTTCATTTTCGTATTTGAAAGATAGTTTTGCAGTATATATAATTTTTGGTTGGAAATTCTTCTCCTTCAAGGCTTTGAATGTGCCATGCCATTGTCTCCATGTCAGCATGGTTTCTGCTGAGAAATCTGACGAGAGCCTACAGGGTTTCCCTCTGAATGTTAGCTTTTATTTGAGTCTTGCTGCCTTTAAGAATTGCTGCTTATGTTTCATTTTGTTAAGCTTGATTATAATATGTCTTGGAGTCTTTCTTTTGAGATCTATATTGGGTGGCATATGAGATGCATCTGAGATGTCTATATTCTCTTCCTTCATGATTTCTGGGAAGTTTTCTTTCAGCAGCTCAGCAACGATACTCTGTGTTCTCAGATGTCTCACTCTGTTCAGGGACTCCAATTAATTGAAGGTTGTTCCTCTTAATAGCATCCTACATGCTTCTTGATGTTTCTTCATTTTTCTTGTTTCTTTTTTCTGATTTCTGCTCATAGACGCTGGCATCAGTAGCTCTGTCTTCCATGTCAGAAATTTTTTTTCTGTTTGTTCCATTCTATTTTCTTGGCTTTGCATGGAAGTTTCTATGTCTTTGATTTTGTTGTTGATCTGTTGATTTCAGAGTACTGGTGTTCCATCGGATCGAACAGCTTGCTTAATTTTTCATTTTGTTCTGCTTCATTTTGTATACGGTCTAGAAGGACTCTGTATATGATAATTTTGTATTCACTTCCTGATGCTTTCATAAAAGTTTCTTCATCTGTAAAATTCCTTGGTTGCTTTGTTTGGGAGCTTTCTGAAGCCATGAGTGATTTACTGTATGCCACAATTGTCTGTTGATTTTTGGGACTCATGTGAGTATGTAGAGGTTGGAAGAGGTACTGTGAGGATGGATTGCAAATGTTTCTTTAGGCTGTCTTAAAATGTAAAGCAAAACGTATCTGACCACTTCACAAGTCGGTTAGGTTTTCAGATGTAGAGATCCCTCTTCTCAACTGACAAAGTAAGCGCCACTATATCCAACTGCAGATGATAACAAACTTGTTCAGAATACAGTAATGTTACTGCCCTGTTGGCTTCTGCTGACACAGCCTTGCCTTAGGCGACACTGTGTTGAGTACTCCTTTTTTGATAGAAAAGCACTCTCTTGTGGGCAAGCTCTGGCTCCCAAGCTAAGAATTAGGTCCAGCTGCGGCCACGGTATCCATATGGTGTCCTCCATACAGGCCGCAGACAGAGGGGCTAAAGGTGCCGAGAGGTAGTGATTCCTCTGCTTCTGTTGCAGGGCCTGCAGCGTAGGTGGCACTGGGAAAATTACTGCTTTTCTGTCGGAGAAGCCCTGTCCTGTTTGCAGGCGCTGGCTCCCAGACTAAGAATTAGGTCCTGCTAAAATCTCGGTAACAACATGGCATCCCGCACACTGACTGTAGAATTCTGTACAAACTCCGCTGACGCAGATATAAAATGAAAGGCTCGAAGTGGCTAGATTAACAGAATCTTAAGCCTGGCTCTCAGAATATGGGAATTTCGCCTGCCTATCCACCCAGCAGCGCGTCTGAGTCTAGCTGCTAGGCAAGACCCAGCTCTGCCCGCCAGCCGAGACAGAGAAAACAAAGTCAAAATGGTGCGTTTACCTTCCGTCCATAAAAGCCAGGGCTAGCCAGGAGCGGGAGTCAGCAAAAGAGAGGAGGTTTTTCGCTGAGTGGTATGAAGTCCCAATTAACAGCTCTGTGCCGTGTCCTGAGGCTGATTAGATGATCAGAAGGCTCCGTTTGATTATCAATTCAGGTCTTGGTTTCCAGAGGGGTATAAGGAGACATGTGCTTAGTCCACCATCTTGACTCCGCCCCCTCACAAAGTACTTTTTGAGTAATTTTAATACACACTAACATTTTCAGGAATGTAACTACTGTGAGAATGAAGAAAAACATGTTGTTCATCATTAAATGAGACTTTTTCACTGTTTCAGAAAGTGATATCACTACCATCACTCACTGTACACAAATCTATGAGTTATCAATGTAACATTCAAATTTAGCCTGAATTAGTAGTTATTGCATTTAAAGTTCTTTAGTCAGAACAGGAGACCTGGTGGCACTGTGGTTAATAGCTCAGTTGCTAAATAGCTCAGCTGTCCCTTGGAAATCCTACAGAGTACTTCTGCTCTGTTTTATAGTGTTGCTTATGAGACAGAATCTCAACGGCAAATGATTTAGTCAAAATTAACTCTATGGCAACTAACAAAATCGCTGGGTTTTGCAAGGGCTTTGCACTCTAACCCGTTCAGCAGTAATGTGAATGAAAGCCATGGCGATTTGCTTCCATAAAGACTGCAGTCAAGAAAACACTATGGAGCAGTTCTAGTTTGTAACACATGGAGTTCTAAGAGTTGGAATTGACTTGATGGCAATGGGTTTGTTTCTTTTTCACACATAGATACAAATATCTATCTCCATTATATCTTGTGATGTAATTGTGCTTAAGCCTTTACATACTGACATATGTAACTTTTTAGTATAAATTACTTTTTTATTTATTGTTGATATGACTACCAGTACAATGTAATGACTGTTAAACTTTTTTTTTTAATTGTGATTAAGTGAAAGCATAGAATCCAAATTGGTTTTGCATGCCATGCCTACCTATCTGCAGCTTCCTCTGCTCTCCCCACTGGGTGACAGCATACTGTATATATCTAGTATCCTCTAAACTAGTATCTGTCTCCCCCCTTCTCTTCCATCTAGAAAGAGACTGGTAGGACAACCTCCTATAAATGCATAGAACCATATAGTATGCACAACATATGGTTCCGCTATGTCCCTGTGTCCAGTCCTTTATTGTCTGAAGAGTTGACCTCATAACTGGTTTCTGGTCAGGGACAGCAGCAGGTCCAGGGGCCATGTTCCCAGAGGATCCTCCAGGCTGTTGAACCATCAAGTCAGATCTTTTAGTAGAGTTCTTGGGCTGCACACCTCTTTATTTTGTATTGCCTTGGGGATTCTACTTTATGTTCCACATCATGGTTGACTTTGGTAGTGGCCACGTACAACCCAGTTCTTCTGGTCTCATGTTGATAAAGTTTTCCATTTATATGGGGATTTCTGTCTCCTGTGCTTTTTGTTTTTTCTTCTTATTTTTGTTGTTCTCAGTGATCATCTGTTCCACGTAGGTTAAGACCATTTGGTATACCTAAGATGGCAATTAGCTAGCTTTTAAGACCCCAGATACCACTCACCAGTATAGGGTACAGAAGACTATCTCATAGACTAGTTATAACAATAGGCCTTGATGTCCCCTGAACACATGATCCCTAGTCCCCCGTTCCTGCTACTCTATCATCTGAAATAATAGGTTTATTTTAGAAAATCTTTCAGTTTGTGGCAATGTCCTGTTAAGCTGATGTACTGTCTACTATGTGCTGTCACTGCTTTCACCTAACCAAATTTCTATTGACTATCTAATCTGTGAACAACCCTTTCCCTCCCTCCCCACTCTTGTAGCTGTCAGAGAGTCTTTTCTTCTGTGTGTAAGTCTAATTTTTTCATCCTTGTAGATGGGGTCTCATACAATATTTGTCCTTTTGCCACTAACTGACTTCACTTAACATAATGTTTTCTAGGTTATGAGATGCTTCCTAAAATCATCATTGTTCTTTATCACTGCATTGTGTTCTATTGTGTATATGTACCACAGTTTGTTTATGCACTCATCTGTTGATGGGCACCTAGGTTGATTCCATCTTTTCACTATTGTGGACAATGCTGCAATAAAAATTTGTGTGTGTGTATCTGTTCATGTGACCACCTTTATTTCTGTAGGATATATTCTGAGCAGTGGGATTACTGGCTCATGTGGTATTTCTATTTCTAGCTTTTGAAGGAAGGGCCAATTGATTTCCAAAGAAGTTGTACCATTTGCAGTCCTACGGGAGTGTAGGAGAGTTCCCATCTCTCTGGAGCTCCTCCAGCATTTGATGTTTTGTGTCTTTTGGATTACAGCCAATCTTGTTGGGGTGAGATAGTATCTCACTGTAGTTTTGATTTGGATTTCTCCAGGAGCTAGTGATTGTGAACATTTCCTCATGTGTCTTTCAGCTGCCTGGATACCTTCTTTGGTCAAGTGTCTGTTTATCTTCTTTGCTTCATACAATATTTGTCCTTTTGCCACTGACTGACTTCACTCAGCATAATGTCTTCTAGGTTATGAGATGTTTCCTAAAATCATCATTGTTCTTTATCACTGCATAGTGTTCTTAATTGGGTTATTTATCTTTTTTGTTGCTATTTTGCAGTACTTTATAGATTACAGAAATCAGACATCAATCCGATATATAGTTGTCAAATGTTTTTTCACATTCTGTAGGTAGTCTTTTAATCCTCTTGATAAAGTCTTTGGATGAGCATAAGTGTTTGATTCTTAGTAGTTCCCATTTACCTATTTCCTCTTCTGTTGTTTATGCTTTGTTTGTCATATTTTGAAGTCTGTCTAAGCCAAGTATTAGAACTTCCATTGTTGCCCCTATTTTTTTCTTGTGTGATCTTTATCTTTTTAGGTTTGATATTTAGGTCTTTGATCCATTTTGTGCTAGTTTTTGTGTAAGGTGTGAAATATGGGTCCTGTTTGAACCTTTTGCAGGTGGATATCCAATTTTGCCAACACCTTTTGTTACAGAGACTGTTTTTAACCCAATTTACAATCTTTGGAGCTGTGTTGAATATCACCTCTTCATAAGAGGATGGTGGCATCTCTGGGGTCTCAGCTCTGTTCCATTGGTCTATAAGTCTCTTTTTGTACCAGTACCAGGATGTTTTGACCACTGTGGCAGTGTAATAAGTTCTAAAGTTGGATAGCGTGAGACCTCCCACTGTGTTTCCCTTATTCAGTAGTGCTTTACTTTTCCTGGGTTTCTTCCTTTTCCAAACAAAGTTGGTGATGCATTTTTCCATCTCATTAAAAAATGGCACAGGAGTTCGAACTGGGATTGCATTGTACACATAAATTGCTTTAGGTAAAATAGCCATTTTCACAATGTTAAATCTTCTTATCCATGAGCAGGGTAGGTTTCTCCACTTGTGTAAGTCTCCTTTGGTTTCCTGACATAGGGTCTTGTAATTCCTTCTGTGTAGGTTTCTTATTTCTCTAGTTAGATTTATTCCTAGGTATTTTAGCCTCTTGGGGGCCATAGTAGGTGGTATTCATTTGATGATTTCCTCTTTCATGATCTCTTTGTTGGTGTAAAGGAATCCTATTGAGTTACTTATGTTTATTTTATATCCTGATACTTTGCTGACCTCTTCTATTAGTTCCAGTGCTATACTTACGAATTCTTTAGTGTTCTGTCTATGTGATCATATCATCTGCAAACAGGGAAATTTTTACTTCATCTTTGCTGATGTGAATGCCTTTTATTTCTTTGTCTTGTCTAATTGCTCTGGCCAGAACCTCTAGCACAATGTTGAATAGAAGTGACAACAGTGGGCATCCTTATCTATTTCCCATTCTCAGAGGGAGTTTTTTTCAGTCTCTCTCCATTCAGGATGATGTAGGCGGTTGGCTTTGCATAGATGCCCCTTATTGCATTGAGGAATTTCCCCTCTATTCCTATTTTGCTGAGAGTTTTTAACATGAATGGGTGTTGAAGTTTGTCAAATGTTTTTTTCTGTGCTGATTGACAGAATCAGGTGATCCTTATCCTTCGAGGAATTTATGTGGTTGATCACATAATTACTTTTCTGATGTTGAACCAGCCTTGCATCCCTAGTATGAATCCAGCTTGGTAATGATAACTTGTTTTTTGATAAGTTGTTGAATTCTGTTGGCTAGGATTTTGCTGAAGATGTTTACCTCTAGGTTAACAAGTGGTATTGGTCTGTAATTTTCATTTTTTTGCAGGGTCTTTCCCTGGCTTTGGTATCAGGGTTATGCTGACTTCACAGAATGAATTTGAAAGTATTATGTCCTTTTCTATGCTGTGAAATAGCTGCAGCAGTATTGAAATTAAGTCCTCTCTAAAAGCTTGGTGGAATTCTCTGATGAAGCCATCTGGGCCAGAACTTTTTTTGATTGGTAATTTTTTCATTATTTTTTCAATCTCTTCTTTTGCGATGGATTTATTAAGTTGTTCTACTTCTTCCTGTGATAATTTCAGTGGATGATGTCAATCTAGAAATCTGTTCATTTCCTCTAGGTTTTCAAATCTGGTAGAGTACAGTCTTTCATAGTGTTCTGTTATGACACTTTTGATTTCAGTTAGGTCTGTTGTGACATCTCGTGTCTTCTTATCTGGGTTATTTGTTTACTCTCCTGTTTCTCTTTTGTAAGTTTAGCCAACTGTTTATCAATTTTGTTGATCTTTTCAAAGAATCAGCTTTGATTTTGTGAGCTTTTTCAGTTGTTCTTTTATTCTCTAATTCATTTAGTTCTGCTCTAATGTCTATTATCTGTTTTCTTCTGGGGCCTGAGGGATTCCTTTGTTGCTCTCTTTCTACTCGTTCTAGTTGTAGGGTTAATTCTTTGGTTTGGGCCCTTTGTTCATTCTGGATGTGTGCATTTACAGAGATAAATTGACCTCCAAGCACTACTTTTGCTGTATCCCATAGGTTCTTGTAGGTTATGTTTTCATTCTCATTTGATTGCACTAATTTCTCTATTCTGTCTTTGATTTCTTCTATAATCCAAAGATTTTTAAGTAAGGTGATGTTCAGTTTCCATCAGTTCTGACTTGTACCTGCTTTATTCTACTATTGATTTCAACTTTTATGGCTTTATGGTCTAAGAAGATGCTTTGCAACAATTCAACGGATTGGATTTTGTTGAGATTTGCTTTATATCCTAACACATGGTCTATTCTGGGGAATGTTCCATATGCATTGGAAAAGAAAGTGTACTTGTCTGTTGTTGGGTGAAAAGTGCTATATATGTCAAGGAGGTCCAGTTGGTTAACTGTTGCCTAAGATCTTTTGTATCTTTACTGAACTTTTTCCTGGATAATCTGCCCATTATAGGAAGTGGGGTGTTGATGTCTCCTACAATTATTGTGCAGTGATCTATCTCATTTTTCAATGTTGTCAGTGTTTGATATTTTTAGATGCTCTGGTATTGGGTGCATAAATATTTAATATTGTTATATTTGGCTTATGTATTGAATGTTTCAGTAACAGTGACCATCCTTATCTGTGGTAGTGGACCTTGTATTAAAATCTATTTTATCTGAGATTAGTATTGCCAGTCCTGTTCTTCTTTGTACATTGTTAGCTTGGTATATAGTCTTCCATCCTTCAATTTTCAGTTTGTTCATATCTTTCAGTCTAACATGTGTTTCTTGTAAGCAGTTTATAGACGGGTGATGTCTTTTGATCCAGGCAGTCAGTCTCTGCCTCTTTATTGGAGCATTCAGTTCATTTACATTCCGTGTAACCATTGATAAGCGTGTGTTCAGTGCTGTCATTTTGATGCCTTCATTTTTGTGTTGTTGATGTTTTCTTTGTCTCTCGTAATATTCTTCTCTGGGTTGTTTTTCTTTATGGATTTACTTTTCATCTTTTTCAGTGTTGATTTTGTGATTGTTGAGACTCCTGTATTATGTTTCTTGTTTTGAGATGTCATATTGTTAGTTTGTTTTTCGGCTATCCCTTTGGTCCCCCTTAATGTGCTAAATTTAAACCAATCTTTAACTTCTGTATATCTTTGTAATTTCCTCTCCATCTGAAAGGGTTATAACTACTATAATATATCCCTCTTTATATTGAGATGATGTCATAGTTTTCATGTTAAGATCACTGGTTCCCTTCATTTAATGTTTTAGCTTTGATTGAGTTTTGTGATTTCTCTAGCTGAGTAGGATTCTGGGTGCTGTGCCCTGCATTGCCTCCTTTAGTATATTCTTAATGTTTTTTCTTTCTTTGTTTGTTTTGTTTTTCAAAGCAAAGAGTTTCTTTCAGTATTTCTTGTAGTTTTTGTTTGTTTTTTATAAAATCTCTAAGCTTCTGTTTATCTGTGAATGTCTTAGTTTCACTTTCATGTTTGAGAGACAACTTTGCTGGATGTATAATTTTTGGTGGGAAGTTTTTCTCCTTCGAGGCTTTGAGTGTGTAATCTCACTGCCTTCTTGCCAATATCATTTCTGGCAAGAAGTCAGAAGAAAGCTTGCAGGACTTCTCTTTGTCTATTAGTTTTGTTTTAAGTCTCTCTGCCTTTAAGAGCCTCTCTTTATGTTTCATTTTATTAAGCTTGATTATAATATGTCTTGGTGTCTTTCTTTTAGAGTCTTTCTTTTAGTTTTGATCGCATTCAATAAGCATCTTGGGTATCTATGTTCTCTTCTTTCATAATTTCAGGGAAGGTTTCTGTTGGAAACTCATCAACAATTCTTTCTGTATTTTCAGCTATGCCTCCTGCTCTAGAACTTCAGTTATTCATAGATTATTCCTCTTGATAGAGTCCCACATGTTTCCTAATGCTTCTTCATTTATCTTTTTCATTTTTTCTGACTAATCTTCTTAAATCCTGATATCAGTTGCTTTATCTTCAAGCTCACTAACTCTGCCTTCCAACTCCTCAGTCCTCTCTTTTGTCTTTGTATTGACTTTTGTAAATCTGTAATTTTATTAGTGACCTGCTGAATTTCAGATCACTAACGTTCCAGCAGTTCATGCAGCTTAGTTAATTTTTCACTTTGTCCTGCTTCATTTTGTTTAATCTCTAGGAGCATTCTATATATAATTCTTTTGTATTCTACCTCCAATAATTTCAGAAAGGCTTGTTCATCTGGGAAGTTTTTTGGTTCTTTATTTTATGAGTTTCCCATAGCCATTGTGGTCTGTTTCTTTAAATGGTTAGATTTTGATTGTTTTCCTTGTGCCATTTAGAAGCAGTTCAATTTTTCTAGTGTTACACCAACAGGAACTGTGGTGTAGTTCTAAGAGTGGAATACAGGTACTGCTAGATTTGGGCCCCTGCCACCTCTGTTCACTAGTGACTGAGCCCATTTGGGCTCTCAGGTGTGGCAGGCCCTACCTCCTGCTTGCTATAGATGGCAAGTTACTTGTGGAAATTCTCCATCATTATGTCAGTCAAGCCTACGGGGTAGCTGGGGAAAGGGACGAGAGAATGATGATGCCACCTCAGTTGGCTCCCTGGGAACACTGTGCTCTCTAGATATATTTAGCTTAAAAACTGCTTTTTTGCTGAGAGAGGCACAATCCAGCAAGTGCCAAGAGCAGCTGGGCCCTCAAGATTGGTATGCTCCACCTCCTGGCTGGCAGAGACAGTGCCCCACTTACGGAGTCCTTGGGGGGCTGTCAGTTGATGTTATGAAGTGGCTCAGTGAAGGGTGGTGGAAATGCTGCCAGCCCTCTCAACCACAAGCCATTGCTACACTCTTTAGCTGGTCTTATTTTAAAAGCTGCCTTACAGCTTAGTGAGGCACTGTCCAGCAGCTTCTGAGAATTGTGCTGTCCAGCAGCTGATGAAAGTTCAGGGCTCTCAGGGGTGGCAGACTTCATCTCCTGGCTGACAATGACAGAGCCCTGTAGGCCAACCTCAGATGCTATTGGTTTGGCTCAAAGAAAGGAGTGGTTAGGGCCCTGCCACCCTGGATCCCTGGCTCCACTGCAGTCCCTAGGTAAGCTCATCTCAAAAATAGTCTTTCTGCTGGGGAAGCACTGTCCAGACTGGCATTGTTGCTCAGTGTAAGATTTAGGCCAAGCTGAAACCTCAGGTGTGGGTGACTTCACTTCCCAGCTGACCAGGATGGTGCCCTGCCTGAGATGCTTTTCTTGCATTAAGTCAGCAGGGTCTATGGTACAGCTCAGAGAAGAGAGGGGGTAGGGATGCTGGCACCCTTGGTCAGCAGCCAGGCTCTCAAATTGTGGCTGTCACAAGCACAATCTCTCTGCTGTGGTATACGCTGTTCGCTTAAGTGCTGCAGTTCAATGCATTTGTGTGCCGGCCTCACAGGCTTAGCAGACCTAGTCCCCACCTCCCATCTAACAAAGAAAGTTTCTGTACCTGCAGTCTCCTCAAACGTTGCGACAGCAGAAGCAGGACTCAGTACGCTATTGATGGAGGTAGTTTCCCCTTTCCTGTTACTCAGTCCAATCTCACAACCTTACGCCAGATCCTGGGGCTCCCAGAATGTCCACTCTGCTCCATTCACTCATGACTCTAAGGCTTAGTTCCCAGAGGGAACTGGGGAGACAGATCTCTAGTCTGCCATCTTGGACCCTCCTCCATGATTGTTAAACTTATGTTTGTAGGTTGGTTACACAAAAATGAAAAACCAAACCAGTTACCATCAAGTTGATTCCTACTCTTAGAGATCCTATAGGACAGAGCAGAGCTGCCCCATAGGGTTTCCAAGAAGCATTTGGTAGATGAAAACTCAGTATTCTTTGGTTAGCAGCTAAGCTTTTAACCACTGTACCACCAGGGCTCCAAGTTGGTTATATTTGCTAGTAATTTTACTTTAGGTTAATTAAAAAAATCCAAACTCACTGGCATCAAGTTGATTCCAACTCACAGTGACACTGTAGGACTGTGTAGAACTACTCCATAGAGTTTCCAAGGAGTTCCTGGTGTATTTGAACTGCTCACCTTTTGGTTGGCAGCTGTAGCACTTAACCTCTAAACCATTAGAGTATCCCAGTGAAGGAGTATTACAAAATATTTTTGATTAAAAGATGCATGAGGTCTTACAGAGTTGAGACCCACTATTGTAGATCACTTCTTATTCATTTACTGTATTTCATCAAATTCAAGATGGAATCAATTGCAAGATATACTACTGAGAAAGATTTAAAATGTTGCCAACTATCACTTGCTTTTTAATTGCAAGATACATTCTGAGTTTTCCTTGTACTGTGATCAGACGGGCTTAGACTTGATGAATTATTGGAATTGTGTTAACTATAACTGCTATATCCTATTAAACACCTACTGTGTTCCACAGGAAACCCTAGTGGCATAATGGCTAAGTGCTATGGCTGCTAACCTAAAGGTCACCAGTTCAAATCCACCAGGCGCTCCTTGGAAATTCTGTGGAGCAGTTCTACTCTGTCTTATAGGGTTGTTATGAGTTGGCATCATCTTGACAGCAGTGGGTATGGGTTTTTTTATGTTCCACAAGGAAACCCTGGTAGGTTAGTGGGTAAGTACAATGGTTGCTAACAGAAATGTCAGCAGTTTGAATCCACCAGGCGCTCCTTGAAAACTCTATGGGGCAGTTCTACTCTGTTGTATAATGAGTTGGAATTGATTCAGTGGCAGTGGATTTGGTTTTTTTTTTTTTTTTGGTATGTTCCACAAGAAGCCAACCAAGTACACAAGCACACATTGGTTAAGAGCTTGGCTGCTAATCAAAAAGTAGGTTGTTCAAATTCACCAGCCCTTCTTTGTAAATCCTATGGGGCAGTTCTAATTCTCTTCTATAGTGTCTACTCTGTTCTATAGTATTCCTGCTCTATAGAGTAGAAATAAACTTGAAAGCAACAGGTTTAGCTTTTTTAAAAAAATGTCCCACAAGCTTTACATTTATTATCTCATGTAGTCTTCCAAACCCCCAAAACTCACTGTGGTCAAGTGGATTCTAACTCATAGCAACCCTGTAGGGCAGAGTAGAACTGCCCCATAGAGTTTCCAAGAAGCACCTGGTGGATTTTAACTGCTGGTCTTTTTGTTAGCATATATAGTACTTACCCGCTATGCCACAACAAAGTTAACACATTAACAAAATGGGAGACACAGTACTTGTTCCAGGTCATAGATTAAGTATGTGGTAGAAATGGGATTGAATCTAAGTGTATCTTTAAACTCCTTGCTCATTTAGTTGTGCCCAGCTGCTGTTTTTCCTTCATGTTGTACCCATCTTGGAAGGAGTCTGTGTTTCCTATCAGTCTTACAGAAAATTCTAGACAGGTGGCACCCACTTTCTGGAAATCCAGTTTTCCTTCATAAAGCAGAGAAAAGCAGGACAAGTATGGAAGCTAAAAAGGAAAATGCACCACTGCCCCACCTATGGCCAAAAAAGGTAGTCTTGTTCAAGGAGGACAGGTCCCTGACCAAATGCAACTCGCATTTCAATGGCTTTCAATTTTTTAAACTTTGACTAACAAGGAGGAATAATTTCCCCCCAAATTTCTTATTGATGTTACATTAATATAACACCTAATCGGATCTGACTCGACGGCACTTGGCTGGCAATTAACAATTTAAAAGTGTATAATTCAGAGGTAATTAGTGCATTCACAATGTTGTACAACTACCATCTCTGTCTAGTTCCAATACATTTTTTATCATCTACCACCTGAAGAGAACCTCCACATCCATTAGCAGTTAATTGTTATTGACACCACCTCCCATCCCCCGCAGCCCCTGGCTTGCTGTCTCTACAGATTTACCTGTTCTGGATGTTTCATATACACAGAATCATATAAAATGCAACCCTCTGTGTCTGACTTTTTATACTTAGCATAATATTTTCAGTGTTCATCCTTTCCTTTTTATGACTGAGTAATATTTTATTGACTGTATGTACATTGTCTGTGAACATCTGAGATGTTTACACTTTACGGCTATTGTAAACAGTACTGCTATGAACATTTGTGTACAAGTATTTGCTTGAAAGAAACCTTGGTGGTGCAATGGTTAAACACTTGGCTGCTAACCAGAAAAACGTTGGCAGTTTGAAACCATACAGTAGCTCTGCAGTAGAAATATTTGGCAATCTGCTCCCATAAAGATTACAGCCTAAGAAACCTTATAGGGCAGTGCTACTTGGTCATGTTGGGTCATTATGAGTCAAAATTTGATTCCACAGCACCTAACACCAAATTTACGTTCTTATTTTCAAGTAACTGTGTCGGAGTGGGTCACATGAACAATCTGTATTTAACTTCTTGAAGAACTGCCAACGTGTTGCCCACAATGGTTGAACCATTTTACATACACATCTGCAGTGCATGACGGTTCTGATTTCTCAACATTCTCACCAACACTTGTTACTTTCCATTTTTTTAATTAAAGCCACTGTAGTGGGTGTGAGAAGATACATTTAAAAACAATGCCTTTTGTTATTACAACCAAACACATGTAACAATAACTGAAATAAGAGCTTTACCATACAATATTGCACTCTGGTATTTTCTACCCTCTATCATTTTCTGAAAATGCTGCTTGCAACTTATTAAATTGATTTAATGATATGTTAAATGAGTATGGCTCACTGTTTGAGAAACTGTGTTCTCTTTAGATGTGCAAGTTTCTTTAGGAGATTTTTTGTGTTTATATGAAAACCAGAAATAGTTTCCTTTTGTGAGTACTGGCAGACATTTTACCACATGGCAAACAGATTCAAAATCATAGTTATATTATCAATACCTAATAATATGTCAGAGAATTCAAGGTTGTTGAGTTAGTGTTGTGCAAAGGTCAGAGAGCCAGGGTTAATTCTAACTTTGAAACTTACTTCATGTCATTCAACAAAGAACTGATTTTCTGTAGCCAGTGAATAAGTTAACAATGTGCAGTATACTTAGGTGGAGGATTGTAATAAGGATTTGAGTAGGATAAACGAATATGATTGTAGTTTGAAACAGTGACCTGGAAAATCAAATCCACTGCTTCCCAGTGGATTCTGACTCATAGCTACACTGCAGGATTGAGTAGAACTGCCCCATATGGTTTCCAAGGCTATGCTATAAGTCTTTGTGGAAGCAGACAGCCACGTCTTTCTCCTGCAGAACAGCTGGTGGGTTCTAACTGCCAACCCTGGGTTAACAGCTAAGCACCTGGCTACTGAACTGCCACTGTTCCTTTCAAACAGTGAAGTCTTGACTACAAAACAGAGAATTGTGTTTTCATAGGAGGCTGCTCACAGTGTACTAAATTATCAGTGATCATCAATAAATAGTAATAGCCAGAACAATGAACATTCACCGGCTACTTTCTAGATGTCAGGCGCTGTCCTAAGGACTTTGCCTGTGCTAACTCATTCAATCTTCTTAAAAGTTCTGTGAGGTAAGTACTATTATTGTTAGCCCTTTGGACAAATGAGAAAATCAAGGGACAGAGTGACTCGGTAGCAAGTAACTCGGTAAAAATTATAGCTCTAGTAAAACTTAGTGGCAGAAATGGGTTTGAACCCAGAGAATCTGTTTTTTGAGCCTGAATGCTTGACTGCTGTACTATACTACCTATTTAATTACAGCAACATCAGAATGTTTACATTAATGTATCTCAGAATGTACGTTTCCTGTAGGTAGCATTAAGTATTTTTTTTGCAAATTAAAGACTTACTTGAAAACAGTGAAGAAAAAAATGTAGATTTTTTTCGTATATTTTTGTGGAAAAAAAATAAAATCTGCAAACCACTGCAAAGAATGCTCAGATACTAGCTGTGAGTCTAGCAGAGAGTTTTCTGAATGCATGTATGTAGGTAGATGTGTGTGATATAGTTTGAGGTTGTTCAGAAACATAAAGGAAAACTCAAGGAGAGCAGAGACAAATGGCTAGCTTCCACGGTGCCATGGCCTGGAACTCCTGCCTAGCCACACCCTCACTGACATTAAGCACCCTGTGTCCCTCAGTGTGTGATTCCTGGCCTGGCAGCATAAGCCTGTGCCAGTCTACGAGACAGAGATTTTTCTCAACTTAGCCTTTGACTCTGAGCACTGCCCAAGAGACTGATAATTTTTGGCTGGAGTGACTGGGGATCTGGAAGTCTCTTATTTGAGTCAGATAGTTTGGCTTAAGTGTTTAAATGATGTAAATTCCAAAAGTGAGTTGAAAATCTGCATTTTGGAGTCTGGAGGTCAAATCATGACAAGGAGGCCATGTGAGTGCAGGTGACTTCACTGCTGGAGACATTTTCTCTGCATGCTGCCCTGCAGTGCTGTCTAAAACCCATGTTTCTAATGAATAGCATTGCCAGGTTTAGGAAAAGCCAGGCTCCTGTTTGGAACTGAGTGAGCTGAACTAATCAGAAAACAGCTCTTCTAAGACACTAGCCAGCTTTCCTTCACACTAGTCCTTGGCCCCTGCCTCTTAGTGGTGATTATCAGATTATGCTTAGCTTTGCTCTCACCAAGGAAGGCCTCCATGCCTACCTAAATGAAACAAGATTTTGCTGGCTCAAAAATGCCTGGCTCAGTAATGTGCTTCTGAATTAGGAGGAATGGATGCTTTTTAAAGGTTCATCTGTTCCACTATTAATACAGAATGACTTCCTGCTGACAAATTAGGATTTGGGTGATATATATATATATATTTTGCTGATTCAGTACTTCCCTACCACCAGTGATAAAACGCAGAAGGGATCCACTTCACCACAAGATCCTTTGTGGCAGAGCTGAATGCTGCCACTCTCTTCTAAGTACTTCCATCTTGAGCCTCTCTGTAGGTTTTGGAACACCTAGGTCAAACCTTCCCTGACTAGAAAACTCCTTCATGACGGCAAAGAAAGTATTGCCAGGCTCACTTCACAGATACATCTTGTCATAAATTGAATTGTGTCTCCCCAAAAATGTGTGTGGCAATTTGGCTAAGCCAAGATTCCCAGTATTCTGTGATACTCCTATGTGCCTCTATAATGCTAATGAGGGAGGATGGGTAGCAATTGTGTTGGCGGGGTAGGACTCAATATGTAAGATTATACTGTGTCTTAAGGCAGTCTTTTGGGATACAAAACAAAGGGAAGCAAGCAAACAATGGGTAACCTCATATCACCAAGAAGCAGTGCCGGAAGAGCGTGTCCTTTGGAAAGGACCTGGGGTCTCCGGGACTCAGAATCTCCCAGTCTGGGGGAAGACTGACAAGGTCCTTCTTCCGGAGCCAACAGAGAGAAAGCCTCACTCTGGAGCTAATGCCCTAAATTTGGAGTGCCAGTCTACTTTTAAGTGAGAAAATAAATTTCTCTGTTAAAGTCATTCAATTGTGATAGTTCTGCTTGTTGAGGAGAGAATGACGCACCAGACTGAGGGTCCAGTGAAGTTTATTTGAAGAGACACAGAATGCGGTCTGAGCTAATCAGTGGCTCAGCCTACCCCTGGCCAGTACGGCAATTTTTTTATAGTTTTAAAGTTCCAATGAAGTAGTGTGGGGTGAGGGGAGTTACGGTTTGATAAGGAAAGCACGTTTAATTAAAAGAGAAGAAAGGGGTGGCAAGAAATTCTGGTAAGGGAATTTATGGTTTGATAAGGAAGAAGTGTTGATTAGTAGGAGGAGGGGGTAAACTTTGTTTAGGTCAAACTTTGATAGGGGAAGAGCAGTGATTAGGAGTGTGGGGATAAAGTTTTGTTTGTGGTCAAATTCCTGTGGCCTGTCTTTGGGTAATGGGAGGGGAAGATGGCTTATGCTAAAAGCTCTCTGAAATCCATGGACCCTGGCAGGGGAAGAAGGCTTATGACAAACTTCTCTGAAATCCAGGGACAGAGTTCCCTCACTGTTTTTGCAGTACTAGATAACTAAGACACCCAGAATTCATGAATTCTGAGAACATTCCTCTTTCTGCTTTAAACTAGAAGTTCCAGTTCAAAACAGTTTAAGGCAAAGACACTAAAGATGCAGGAAATCATCATAGCTGTTCAGAGGAAATGAATTCTTTTTTTTTTTATCTTCTAAATCTTTTGTAATTTCACATTTTTAATTTTGCATAGAAGTATAACAACCTCCTACTTTTTTCTCATTCCAGTTAATCTTCTGTATCTAATTAAGCCAAGAAGCATACTCTTCACCAGTACCTTTTTAGGTCTTATGGACCAGTTCAGTCTTTGTCTAAGGACTTGGTTTTAGAAACTTTTTTTTAAAAAAAAATCTAATTACTGAGTACTACTCTCCCTCCTCAACCCTGTGACCATCAGAGATTATTTTATTCTGTGTTTAAACCTTTTCTTCAGTTGTTATGACAATGGTGTCACACAATTTTTAAATTTTTTGCAACTGACTAATTTCACTCAGCATAATGCCTTCCAGATTCCTCCATGTTATGTTTCTCAAATTAATCAGTGTACTTTAGCGTTACTTTCTATTTCATTGTGTGAGTGTACCATAGCTTGTTTATCCATTTCATCTGTTGAAGGGCACCTAGGTTAATTCCATCTTTTTCTTATTGTCGACACTGCTGCAATAAAACTTGGTGTGCATGTATCTATTTGTGTGGCACCTCTTATTTCTTCAGGATATATTCCATTAAGTGGGAATGCTGGATTCTATGATATTTCTATTTTAGCTTTTTCAGAAAGAGCCACACCTATTTCCAAAGTGGTTGTACAATTTTACATTCCCCAAACCAGTCTATAAGTCTTCCAGTCTTTCCACAGCCTCACCAACACTTATTATTTTGTGTTTTTGTTTTAATGTCAGCCTTACTAGGGTGAGTTGGTATCTTATTGTAGTTTTGAGGTGCATTTCCCTAATAGCTAGTGATTATGAGCATTTCTTCTCAAATCTGTTAGCTGTATAAGTATCTTCTTGTCAAGTTCCAGTTCATATCCTCTGTCCATTTTTACATTAGGTTATTTGTCTATTTGTTGTTGGGTTTGTAGTATCCTGTAGATTTTAGAGTTTAGACACTGATTGGATTTGCCATATCCATTTTTCCCCCCTAGTCTACAGGTTCTCTTTTTACTCTTCTCATGAAGTCTTTGCATGGGCATAAGTATTTGATTTTTAGGAGTTACCAATTATTTACTTTCTCTTTTGGTGTCTGTGCACTGTTAGAAATGTTTTGTACTCTGTTTATGTCATATATTAGGACTACCAGAGTTGACTTCATTGTTATTCTATAACCTTTCTCATTTTAGATTTTACATTTAGGTCTTTGTTCCATTTTGAGTTAGTTTATCTGCATGGCATGAGATATGGATCTTGGTTCATTTGTTTGCAGATGGATATTCTGTTATGCCACAACCATTTGTTAAAGAGACTATCTTTTCTCCGTTTAATGTGCTTTTGGCCTTTGTCAAATATCAGCTGCTCATAGGTGGATGATTTTAGGTCTGGATTCTCAATTTTGTTCCATTCGTCCGTGTATCTGTTGTACCAGTATCAGCCTACTTTGACTACATGGTGATGTAACAGGTTCTAAAGTCAGGTAGTACAAGACCTCTCATTTTGTTCCTCTCCTTCAGTAATGCCTTCCTTAGCTGGGGACTCTTTCCTTTCCATATGAAGTTAGTGATTTCTTTCTCTATCTAATTAAAAAATACCAATGGGAAGATGGTGGAGTAGTCAGAGGCTTCCTATGATCCCTCTAACTATGACGACCCAAAAGAAAAATTAGTTCACTACATACGGCATCCTAGGAGCTCTAAACATCAAAGGGAAATCTTAGAGATTAGACTGTGTTATGGGGGAAGGAAAGTACGTTCAGAAGTACCTTGGACTGGCTAGTCCTGAAGGGTTTGGAATTGACTGTTACAGCTTGGTGAGCATAGTGAACAGAGTGCCCTCATCAGCAAGAGAAACTGATCAGAGACTCAATTAGTGCCTCCAGTAGCAGTGAAAAACAGAAGTAGAGTATCAAAAGGTAAGTGGTTTGTGTCTAACCTACCAACTACAGATCTAAAGCTTTGCTTGAGAATAAGCATTTCTCCCTTCTCCCAGCACATCATGACCCTCCTTGCTCTGCCATGTGCCCAGCTCTGGAGTCTGAGGCCATTAACTCAATTGGAAGTAAGACTCCATAAGCCTGCCTGGAGCCACTCTCCTAGACTCACAAAAGGAACAATTTAACAAAATGAGAAAAAAATCTACCAAATTCAGGGATGAAACAGTTCCTTCACCTAGGTACAGACACGAGAGGACACTCCATCAACAGAAAGTCTAAAAAGCAGAATTGGGGCAAAAGAGATTCAAATTAGTGAGACTGAAGATCAACAATGCAACATCAATATATCTGAGGAAAAATCAGATAAAAGAATTTTTAAAAATTAAGAAACTAAGAATTACATGGCACACTATTATAATTACATATCACACATTCATAAGGAATAACTTATGAATGATTAGAGTATCAGAAAGGGCGGTATAACAAAATATAGAGAGAATTGTCTAAGACTGTTTGAAAGAAAATTTCCTTGATATCATTAAAGATGAGAAGGTATTGATCCAAGATGCTCATTGCACTCCATACAAGGTAGGTCCCAAAATAAAGATATTGAAGCATATTGTAATTAAACTTGCCAAAACTAAAGACAAGGAGACAATTTTAAAAGTGGCTAGGGATAAACAATAACCTACAAAGAAGAGTCAATAAGACAAAGCTTGGACTATTCAGGAGAAACCATGTAGGCAAGAAGGCAATGGGATGACACCTACAAAGTCTTAAAGGAAAATACATGCCAGCCAAGAATTCTATATACAGCAAATTTGCTTCTCAAATATGATGGAGAAGTTAGGACATTTTCAGATAAATAGAAATTTAGAGAATTTTCTAAAACCAAATCAAAATTACAAGAAATGCTAAAGGGAGTTCTTTGGTTAGAAAAATCAATAACATTGGAAATAACCCAAGACTAGAATGCAAAACAGAGCAACTGAGTATTAACTCAAATAGAGAAATCACAAAAATAAATTAAAGGGAAGACACTGAAAATAGGGATATAGAGATGTCATTATGTATACAATGTAACAAAAAAGACAGGCTTAAAATAAGATCATAAATCTTTCATATGGGAGGAAGTTAAGGCAATATAAATAAATTAAAGACTGATTTAAATTTAGAAAAATAGAAGTAAATAGTAAGGTAATCACAAAAGAAATTATTAATTCTACACATCAAAAAAAAAAAACCCATGAATTCTCAGAAAATAAAAAATCACATCAATGAAGATACTTGAAGACAAATGACTCAGCACAATTAAGTAGAACAAATGAATTGTCTACAACACACACATAAAGACATCAAAATGACGGCATTAAACTTACACCTATCAATAGTCATGCCGAATATAAATGAAATAAGTGCAATAATAAAGAAACAGAGAGTGGCAGAATGGATAACACATTTTGACTAATCTGTATGCTGCCTACTCAGGAGATACAGCTTAAACTTAATGACATGAACAAACTAAAACTCAAAGGATGGAAAAAAATATATGCATCAAGCTAACAACATTCAAAATGAGCAGGAGTGGCAGTGTTAATCTCTGCTAAAATAGGTTTTTAAAATCTGCAATATTGGATAAAGGAGGACATTATATAATTAAAGGATCAATTCTCCAGGAGGACTTAAACATGTTAAATATTTATACACCTAGTAACTAGGATCTAAATTACATAAAACAAACACTAATTGCATTAAAAATACAGTTTTCAACACCCCACTTTCAGGGAAGGACAGAACATCTGGAAATATTCAATGAAGACATGAAAGTTGTAAATGCCGTAATCAACCACCTTGACCTCAGAGATATGTACAGAACACTTCACCCCAAAGCAGCCCAGTATACTTGCTTTTCCAGTGCATATGGAACATTCTCCGAAATTGACCACATACTAGGTCACAAAGCAATCCTCCACAAAATAAGAAGTACTGAAATATTACAAAGCATTTTCTCAGATCATAAAGCCATGAAAGTAGAAATCAATAACAGAATAAAAAAGAAAAAAATCAACCACCTGGAAACTGAACAATACTTTGCTCAAAAAATGACTGGTTATAGAAGAAATGAAGGACAGAATAAAGACCTGCATATTATCGGATGAGAATGAAAACTCTTTCAACCAGAATCTATGCAGCAATGCAAAAGCAGTGCTCAAAGACCTATTTATCTGATAAATGCACACATTCAAAAAAAGAATAAAAAACACTAGTGCCAATTGGCCTCGATTTCGCCTAAGAGCATGGTCCCCTGCTCCCTGCCCCAGCTACTCTATCCTTGCAATATTGGGTTAATATGGAAGGAGTACTGAAGTTATGCTGAAGTCCACTTAACGTTGTTCTTGTTTCTAATGTGTGCTATCACCACTTTCTCCCAACCAGATTTCTAGCAACTATCTAATCTAAACCCTCCCCTCCTCGTTCTCCCTCCTTCTCCTCCCTTGCAGCTGTCAAAGAGTTGGAGGAAGGAGAGTGGGTGGAGAGGAGGGAAAAGGAGACTGCTGGGAGGATGAGACATGTATGGAGTAGAGACGAATAGTGTGCTGTCACTGGACAGGGAGAGCAGTGGAAGCTGCATATAGGTGGGCATGTAAATTTATATGGGAATGTACATTTTCACTCAGTTATATTAAATTAAAAAAGAGAAAAAAAAGAATAAAAAGCCCAAATCAAAGAATGAACTCTAAAATTCAAACAAGTGAAAAGATAACAGCAAAAGTACCCCTCAGGCACCAGAAGAAAGCTAATAATGAAAATTAGAGCAGAATTAAGTAAAGAACAGAAAAAATTTGAAAGTTAATCATACCAAAAGCTGGTTTTCTGAAAAGATCAACAAAACTGATAAAACTTTGGCCACACTGACAAAAGAGAAACAGGAGAGGAAGAAAATAACTCTAATAAGAATTAAGATGGATGATATCAAAGCAGACCCAACCAAAACTGAAAAAATACTAACAGACTATTATGAAAAATTTCACAGTAATAATTTAAGAAACCTAGAGGAAACAGACAAGTTTATAGAAACACATTACCTACCCAAACTAGCACAAACAGAAGTAGGGTAACTAAATAAACCCATCATACCACCACCACACCCCAACCCATCACAAGAGATTGAAAAAGTAATTTAAAAAACTCCTAACAAATAAAAGCTCTAGCCTGGATGTTTCACTAAAGAGCTCTACTAAATTTTTAGAAAGTTAGTATCACTATTATTAAAGCGTTCCAGGGCATTGAAAAGGATAGAATACTCTCAAATTCATTCTATGAACCCAGTGTAACCCTGATGCCAAACTAAGTGAAGATGACACAGAAAAGAAAAATTACATACTAATATCTGCTCATGAACTTAGATGCAGAAATAGTCAACAGAATTCTAGCCAACTGAATTCAATAACATATCAAAAATAAATATATAAATGATTTACTATGACCAAATAGCATTCATATTAGCGCTGCAGGCATGGTTCAACATCAGAAAAATAATTAACGTAGTCAATCACATAAATACAACAAAGGCCAAGAACCATTTGCTTGTATCAACTGCTACAGAAGAGTCATTTGACAAGGTCTAACACTCATTTGTGTTAAAAACTCAGCAACATAGAAAAATTCCTCAACATAGGGTATCTACACCAAGGAACCCCTGGTGTGTACTGGCTAAGTGCTACGGCTGCTAACTATAAGGTCGACAGTTCAAATCCACCAGGTGCACCTTGGAAATTCTGTGGCGCAATTGTGTCCTGTCTATAGTGTTGCTATAAGTTGGACTCTACTTGACAGCAGTGAGTTTGGGTTTTGGTATGCAAAGCCAACAGCCAACATCACGCTAAATGGAGAGATTCTGAAAGCATTCCCACTAACAGCAGGTACCAGACAAGCATCTGTATTGTTACCACTCTAGGGTCACCATGAGTCAGATCCGACTTGACGACACTTGGCTGGCTGGCAATTCAACATTGTCCTGGAGATTCTCGCCAGGGCAATCAGGCGAGATAAAAAAATAAAGGGTATCCAAGGGTAAGGAAGAAATAAAATATCTCTATTTGCAGATGATATGATCTTTTACACAGAAAACCCTAAAGAATTCGCAAAAAGACTGCTGGTGAGTGCAGTAGCAGGATACAAGATAAACTACACAAATCCGTTGGATTCCTTTACACCAACAGTGAGACCACCAAAGTAGAAATCGCCAAATCAATACGATTTACAATAGCTCCTAAGAAGATAAAATACCTAGGAATAAATCTAACCAGAATGGTTAAAGACCTAAGTGAAGAAAATTACAAGAATATACTGCAAGAAACCAAAAGAAACTTAAGCAAGTGGAGAAAACTACCTTGCTCTGGATAGGAAGACTTAACATCCTGGAACACATCCACTTTACCTAAAGCGACCTATAGAAACAGTACAATCCCAAAATAAATTTCAATGGCATTTTCTAGTGAGATGGAGAAGCAAATCACCAATATCATATGGAAAGAGAGGATGACCTGGATAAGTAAGCCATTACTGAAGAAGAAGAACAAAGCAGAAGTTCTCAGTCTACTGGATTTCGCAAACTATTACACTGCTACAGTTGTCAAAACAGTCTGATACTTGTACAAAAAACAGAAAGATAGATCAGTGGAACAGAATTGAAAAGCCAGATATAACATTATCTACTTATGAACTGCTGATATTTGACAAAGGTCCAAAGCCCATAAATGGGGAAAAGACAGTCTCTAACAAATAGTGTTGTTATAACTGCGTATCTATCTGCAAAAAGAATGAAAAGGAAAGAATTCATATCTCACACCATGCACACAAAGTAACTCAAAATGAGCCAAAACCTACACACAAAATCTAAAACAATAAAGATCATGGAAGAAAAACTGGGTAAAACACTGGGATCCCCACTGCACAGCATAAACAGACTACAAA
Source organism: Heterohyrax brucei (assembly GCA_028571685.1). Taxonomy (NCBI): domain Eukaryota; kingdom Metazoa; phylum Chordata; class Mammalia; order Hyracoidea; family Procaviidae; genus Heterohyrax; species Heterohyrax brucei. Next base: position 85,969 of record CM053161.1, read on the forward strand.
ATATTACTAACAATGCACAAACACCAAAAGAGAAAGTAGGTGACTGTGATCTCCTAAAAATCGAACAGTTATGCTCATCCAAAGACTTCAACAAAAGAGTAAAAAGACTGTCTGCAGATTGGGAAAGAATTTTTGGCTGTCAGAAATCTGATCCCCATCTAAACTCCATAATCTACAAGATACTTTAAAATCTCAACAGTAAAAATGCAAATAACCCAATTTAAAAAAGAACAAAGATGTGAATAGGCACTTCACCAAAGGAGACATCCAGGATACCAACAGATGGATAAGAAAAGGCACACAGTAATTAGCCATTAGCCCAGTGCCCTCGAGTCGGATCCGAAGAGAAGCCCAAATCAAAACTACGATGAGAAACCATCTTACCTCAACAAAACTGGCATTAATTGAAAAAAACAAAAAAGTAATAAATGTTTTGAGAGGCTGTGGAAGGACTGGAACTCTTCTACCCTGCTGGTCGGAATGTAAAATGATATAACCACTCTGGAAATCGACTTGGTGCTTTCTTAAAAAGCTAGAACTAGAAATACTATATAATCCAGCAACCCCACTTCTTAGAATATATCCTAGAAAAATAAGGGCTATCATACAAATAGACACATACACACCAATGTTTATTGCTGCACTGTCCACGATAGCAAAAAGATGGAATCAATCTAGGTACCCATAAATGGATGAATGGATAAGCGAACTATGGTATATTCACACAATGGAATAATATGCAATGATAAAGAATGATGATCTTAGGAAACATCTCATAACATGGAGTCATCTGGAAGATGTCATGTTAAGTGAAATTAGTTACAGAAGAACAAATATTGTATGAGACCATTACTATATTAAAAAAAAAATCAAACCCACTGCCACTGAGTTGATTCTAACTCATAGTAACCTTTTAGGACAGAGCAGAACTGTTCTCTAGAGTTCCCAAGGAGCAGTTTGTAGATTCAAACTGCCTACCTTTTAGTCAGCCACCATACAACTTAACCACTACTCTACCAAGGGTTACACTTGAGAAAAGGTTTCAGCACAGAAAATCATCTTTGATGGTCATAAAAATGGGATGGAAGGGAGAGGGCTATTCATAGATTAGACAGTAACAGGAATTGAGTTAGGTGAAGGGAATGACAACACCTAGTAAAAGAGGTTAGGACAATGGGACTCCACCAAAAGCTAAAATGTTTTCTAAATAAAACCCAATACTTTGAAGGATACAGTAGCAGGGACAAAGATCTGGAAAGCATGGATTTGGAAACATCTAGGCTAATTGCCAAGCCAAGTGCCATTGAGTCAGATCATAATTAAATTTTTTTTAAGAAAATGCCCTGCATACCACATTGGTTACTGGTGTTTGAAGTCTTAAAAACTAGCGATGGGCTGTCTAAGAAACATCAACTGGTCCCAATCCACTTGGAGCAGAGAAGAATGAATGACATCTAAGACATGAGGAAAATAGAAGCCCAGCAAACAGAAGGCATCATATGATCCAGAGACTACATTGGCAGGATACAGCAAAACTAGATGGCACCTGGCCACCAATGACTACCTTGACAGTGAACACAAGGTGAAATCCCTGAAGTAGTGTGAGAAAAATGGGTGTGCAGAACTAAAACTCTATTAAAAGACCAGACCTGATGGTCCATCAAACTACAGGGTCCTCTGAGTATATGGTCCTGGGACCCTCTGTGAACTCAGAGTTGAAACCAGTACTGAAGCCAATTCTTCAGATAAAGGTTGAATGGTGTTATAAGACTTAGACTTATGCTGGTTAAAAATGTGCTTTTTGGCTTAAGTTTATCCTTGAGGTTCTCTGAGCATCTCTTGTTCAGAAGAGAGGTGAGAGGGTGAAGGCAGGGCTGGAGTTAGTTGAATGGGTACAGGAAGTATAGGGTAGAAAGGATAAGTGTGTTATCGTGGGAGGTTGAGGTGGAAAGCAGTTAAAGCTGCATAATATTGTGAGTACAGGATTTCATATGGCCAATTGATTTGGGTAGTAAACATTTACTTAAAGTAAAAAAAAAAAAGTGTTTCTAAGAAACAGTATTGGCATGACTGTATACCCAGCTACAAAAAAAAAAGAAAGTAAGAAAAAGAAAAAACCCTTAACTCACATCATGCACAAAGACTAGCTCAAAATGGATCAAGGATCTAAATACAAAAACTAAAACAACAAAGACAGTGAAAGAGAAAGTAAGGAATGTGCTGGGAACTCTATTACTCAGTATAAACAGAGTATAACACATTACTAACAGTGCACAAACACCACAAGATAAAACAGATAACGGAAACTCTGAAAATTCACACATTTATGCTCCTCCAAAGACTTCATGAAAAGGGTAAAAAGAAAACCCACAAACTGGGAAAAAAAAATTTGTCTATGATCAACTTGATCAGCGTCTTATCTCCATAATCTACAAGATACTGCAAAATCTCAGAAACAAAAAGACAAAAAAATTCAGTTAATAAATGAGCAAAGGATATGAACAAGCATTCCACCATAGAAGAATCCAGGCAGCTAACAGATACATGAGGAAGTGCTCAGCATTGTTAACCATTAGAGAAATCCAAATAAAAAATACAATGAGATACTGTCTCATCCCAACAAGGATAGCATTATTCCAAAAAACATGAATGTTGGAGAGGTTGTGGAGAGACTGGAACTCTTCTACACTGCTGGTGGAATGTAAATGGTACAACCACTTTAGAAATAGTGGTTTCTTAAAAAGCTAGAAATAGAAATACTGTACAATCCAGCAGCCCCACTTCTTGGAACATGTCTTAGAGAAATAAGAGCTGTCAATATGAGTAGGTATGTGCACATCAATTTTTATTGCAGCATTGCCCACAATAGCAAAAAAAAAAAAAAAGAAAAGAATCAACCTAGGTGCCCATCAATGGATGAATGGCTACACAAAGTATAGTATATTCACATAATGGAATATTATGCAATGATAAAGAATAACAATGATCTTGGGAAATATAACATGGAAGAATCTAGAAAGCATCATTTTGAGTGAAATTAGTCAGTTTTAGAAGGGCAAATATTGTATGAGATCAGTATTATAAGGAATAGAAACACAGTTTAAACACAGAAGAAAATAGTCTTTGATGATTACAAGGGTGGGAAGGGAGGGACAGGTCTAGTCATTGGTTAGATAGTAGACAGGAATTTGTTTAGATGAACAGAGGGATAGTTCACCATCAAGGAGAGTTCAGCACAGCTGGAGTAAACCAAAACTTAAGAAGTATCCTAAGTATAACCTAGCACTTTGAAAGGCAGAGTAGCAGGGGCAGGAGTCTAGGGACTACAGTTTCAGGGTGTCATGGATTGAATTGTGTCCCCCCCTCAAATACATGTAGCCATGTGACTGGGCCGTGATTCCCAATATTTTATGATTGTCCCCCATTTTGTGATTTTCCTGTGCTATATGTTAAAGGATTAGGGTGGGACTGTAAATCAATTTAAAAGATCACCTTCCTGCTCCATTGTAAAGGGAGTTCCCCTGGAGTATTGCTTGAACCACCCCTAATCCTTTCATTCTACAAGAGATAAAACGAAAGAGAAGCAGAGAACTGGGAACCTCACACCATCAAGAAAGCAGCACCGGGAGAAGAGCACGTCCTTCAGATCTGAGGTTCCTGCACCAAGATACTCCTTGGACCAAGACTGTTGCAATGCTGGACTTTCCTCCAGAGCCGACAAGGGGGAAGGTCTTCCCCTGGAACAGACTTCCTAAATTTGGACTTGTAGCCCACTGGACTGTGTAAGAATAACCTTTCTTTTCTTAAAGCCATGCACATCTTGGTATTTCTGTTACAGCAGTGCTAGCTGACTAAAACAGAATTTGGTACTAGGAGTGGGGTGCTGCTCTAGCAAATACTTAAAGTGTGACAGCCATTTTGAAACTGAATGGATAGAAGATTCAGAAGGAACCGAGGAGAACTGTTAACACTGAAGAAGGTGTAGATGGTGAGAATCAAACAGTAGAGGACTGGCAGTAGCAGCAGCGGCAGCAACAGAACCAAAGACAGTACTGGAGCTGACCCATGGAGCAAGAGAGCTAAGTGACTGTGCACAGAATTTTCCTCACGGAACAAGTTTCCTCCAGGCACTTGAATCAGTGGAGCTAGCCTTGCTGACCCACAGAGCAAGAGAGCTGAGTATCTTTGTGCATGATGCTTTCCAGCAAGAGTGGGGTGCCTCCAGGCACTTGAATCAGTGAAACTACAGCGCTTTGGAACATTTGCACTGGCAGGGCAGATGTGGGCCTGAGGCCCATGCCATGTGGCCATAAGAAGCAGAAGACGAAGTGACAAACACCTTGAGAAGCTGAGCTGCCTCAGTCTCAAAAGGTATGGCCATGACCTCAGGGGTTTGAAAGGGTAGAACCATGGCATCCTGTGTTTGTAAGAGTGGAATTGCACTCAGCTGGGCTTAGGGTACACCTAAAGCTGATGGGGCAGAGCTTCTGTCTAAGTGGGCCTTGAAGGCAGAGTTGTCATACAGGGTTCAGGGTCTCCACTCAGAATCCAGAGAGTGTGGCCAATACCTAGAAGACAGGGCCATTGTGTAGAATGTCTCAGAAAATGTAAGTATTTTCAAAGCTTTGAGGGCTACTGTAATGATTTCTTCTGACTTGCCTTTTGCCTGTTAATGCTTTCTTTCCCTGCAGTTTCTCCCATTTGTAATCAAATGTCTAACTGGTGCCTGTTCTACCACAGTAGGTTTGGAAACAGACAGCTTGTATTCTAGGTTTCATAGACGTAAAGAAATTTTAAATTTTGGACTTGGAACTGATTTAAGACTTCTACCATATGGGATGAATGTGTTATATTTTTCAAAGTTGTGGTTTTTGAGGTGTCAAAGGGTGGGATGTTGTGGAATGAATTGTGTCCCCCCAAAAATATGTGTAGCCATGTGACTGGGCCATGATTGCCAATATTTTATGATTTCCCCCCATTTTGTGATTTTCCTATGCTGTATGTTACAGTATTAGGGTGCGACTGTGAATTGCTTTATAAGATCACCTCCCTGCTCCATTGTAAAGGGAGTTTCCCTGGAGTATGTCTTGCCCCACCCTTAATCCTTTCATCCTACAAGAGATAAAAGGGAAGAGAAGCAAGCAGAGAATTGGGAAACTCACACCATCAAGAAAGCAGCACCAGGAAAAGAGCACATCCTTCAGCCCGGAGGTTCCTGCACCAAGATGCTCCCTGGACCAAGACTGATGCAATACTGGAATTTCCTCCTGAGCTGACAAGGGAGAAAAGACTTCTCCTGGAACAGATTTCCCGAATTTGGACTTGTAGCCTACCCGACTGTGTAAGAATAAACTTTCCTTTCTTAAAGCCATCCACTTCATGCTACTTCTGTTAGAGCAGCACTAGCTGACTAAAACATAGTGGATAACTAAGTTAACAGGCATAACAATTTTTTTTTTTTAAGAAAATCATCTACATCGCACTTTGGCAAGTGGCATCTGGGGTCTTCAAAGGTAGCAATTAGTCCCAAGCCTCCTGGAGTAGTGGAGAATGAAAGACATCAAAGACATAAGGAAAATGTAAGCTCAAGAGACAGAAAGGGCCATATAACCCAGAAACTATCTAAGCATGAGAAAAACTACCACCAATGATTGCCCTGATGGGGAACTCAATATAGAATCCCTAACCTAGCAGGTGAAAAATGGATTTGCAGAACTAGAACTCTATTAAAGGTAGTCTGACAGGCTGGAGGGTCCCTGGAAGACATGGACTCTCTGTTAGCCCAGAGCTTAAATCATTCCTAAAGCAAACTCTTTTGACAAAGACTAGACTAGACTACAAGATATAAGATAATACTGGAATAGATGCTTTTTGGTTTAAGTATATACATTATGCTAACTGAGCAGTTCCTGTCCAGAGGTGAGATGAGAGGGTAGAAGGCAACAGGAGCTGGTTGTGTGGATAGGGGAAATACAAGGTGGAAAATAGGAGTGTACTGTCATAGGATGAGGAGGGCAGCTTTAGTTATGTATACTAAAAGCCTATATATATATAATGTATGTATTAGTTATATGTATGTATATATGTATATATTTAAAATACATATATATTAGAAGTTTGATTCTTGTCCTGCACCCAGTTAAGCAGTTACTTTCAATCAAAGAATTTTTATGCAAAACTCAGTGCTCAACTCAGTCATGTAAACAAATGAGACAAGCAAAATATTTCAGTATTTGTTAAAATTTTGGCTTCCTTAGTGTTTATTTAAGCAAAAGAGTTTAAATTGAAAAAGAATTTCCAGAGACAGTGAAAGCTGCTAATGCAAACATAAAGGAGTGGAGTATCTACTTTAAACCACTGTGTAGCTCATCAGAAGTTGCATACTGTACAATGAACAGAGTTGTATTGTGCTTTATGCAACTAATATTTTGCTTTATATTACCTATACCTCGCTATGCTAATCATTAGCCCAATCCTGAGACAATAGATAGCAACAGCAGTTCTAAGACCAGAAAATACCTAAGGATATACTACAATGAAATTTTGGAAATATGTTGTTAGGTACACACCTTCCTTGATTGGGTTAAAAACTTCAATATTTTTGAAATTAGAAATGTGCAGGGCTTTTTACTGTTGCCAAAAAATCATTATAACTATTCAAAAATTTTATTACAAGGGGAGTGGAGACAAAACTTAAGTCAGTTAAAATTTGCGTGGTAAAAAACCTAGGTAGAGTCAGGTTGAGGTTAACGTCCTAACTAGGAAGCAAAAGCTACATTCCTCCCTCCCCCGTGAGAGTCCATGTAAATGATTTTTTTCTTTTGATTAAATAAAAAATGAAAGTGTACGTACTCTGTGCTTACAATATTGGATTAAGATGGGAGCAGTACACAAGTTGTGTTGAAGTCCCATTAATATTGATCTTCTTACTAATGTGTATTGTCATCAATTTCACCCAACCAAATTTCTAACAACTATCTAATCTAAACCCTCACCCCTGGTCCTTCCGCCCTCCCACCCTCCCCACCCTTGTAGCCGTCAAAGAGTCTTTTCTGTTATGTATGAGTCTGCTTTTAAGTTTTTATTGTAGTGGTCTCATATAATAATTGTCCTTCTGTCGCTTACTGGTTTCACTCAACATAATGTCCTCCAGTTCAGACCAAATTGAGAGATGTTTTCTGTAATCATCGTTGTTCTTTATCAATGTACAGTACTCCATTGAGTACATATACGAAAGTTTACCCATCCATTCTTCTGTTGTTGGGCATCTGGGTTGATTCCAACTTTTTGCTATCATAGACTGTGCTGCAATGAACTTTCGTGTGCATGTATCAGTTGGTGTGAATGGCCTTGGTTCTGTAGGATATATTCCAAGGAAAGAAATTACTGGGTCAAATGATGTATCTGTATTCATTATTTTAAGGTAATGCCAGGTTACTTTCCAAAGAGGTTGCACCATTCTGCAATCCCACCAACAGTGTAGGAGAGTTCCAATCTTTTCACAGCTTCTCCAACATTAAGTGTTTTGCGTTTTTTGGATCATGGCCAAATTTGTTGGGGTGAGATGGTATCTCATTGTCATTTTGATTGGAATTTCTTTAATAATTAATGATCATGAGCATGTCCGCATGTGTTTTTCGGCTGCCTGGATCTCCTTTTTAAAGAAGTGTCTGTCCATCTCCTTCGCCCACTGCTTAATTGGATGATTTTGTCTTTTTCTTATTGATATTTTGTAGAACCTTATAGATTATGGAGATCAGATGTTGGTCTGACATAGAGTTGTCAAATATTTTTTCCCATTCTGTAGGTGGTCTTTTAATTCTTTTGATGAATTCTTTGGATGAGCAGAAGTGTTTGATTCTTATTAATTCCCATTTATCTAGTGTTTCTTCTGATGAAAGTGTTTTGTTTGCTAGATTTTGAAGTCTGTCTACATTGTGTATTAAAACGTCCATTGTTGACCCTATTTTATCTTGGATGAGCTTTATTGTTTTAAGCTTTTATATTTAGGTCTTTTATCCAGTTTGAGTTGATTTTTGTATAAGGTGTGAAGGATGGATCTTGTTTCAATTTTTTGCTGATGGATATCCAATTATGCCAGCACCATTTGTTAAAGAGACTGTTCTTACCCCAGTTCAAAATCTTAGGACCTTTGTCAACTATCAGCTGTTCATAGGAGGATGGTGGCATCTCTGGGGTCTCTGCTTTGTTCCATTGGTCTGTATGTCTCCTTTTGTGCCAATATCAGGCTGTTTTGACTACTGTGGCAGTGTAATAGGTTTTAAAGTCAGGTAGTGAGAGGCTTCCCAGTGTGTTCTTTTTCAGTAGTGCTTTACTTATCCGGAGCTTCTTCCCTTTCCAAATAAAGCTGATAATTTGCTTCTCCATCTGATTAAAAAATGTCACGGGAATTTGTATTGGGATTGCATTATATAAGCAGATTGCCTTGGGCAAAATAGCCATTTTCACAATATTGAGTTTTCGTATCCATGAGCAGGGCAGATTACTCCACTTATGTAGTTCTCTCCTAGTTTCTTGTAGTAAGGTCTTGTAGTTTTCTCTGTAAAGATCTCTTCTTTCTCTAGTTAGATTTACTCTTAGATATTTTGTCTTCTTGGGGGCTGTAGTAAATGAAATTGATTTGGTGATTTCTTCTTTAATAATTTCACTGTTGGTATAAAGGAATCCTATTAATTTAGTTGTGTTTATCTTGTATCCTGATACTTCGCTGAATTCTTCTATTAGCTCCAATAGTTTACTTATGGATTTCTTTGGATTCTCTGTATAAACAATCATATCATCCATAAAGAGGGAAATCTTTACTTCTTCATTGCCAATATGGATGCGTTTTATTTCTTTGAGTTGTCTAATTGCTCTGGCTAGAACTTCTAGCACAATGTTGAATAGAAGTGGTTAGAGCGGGCATCCTTGTCTAGTTCCCGTTCTCAAAGGGAATTCTTTCAGTCTTTCACCATTCAGGATGATGAAAGCAGTTGGCTTTGCATAGATGCTACTGATTATATTGAGAAATTTCCTCTTTATTCCTATTTTTCTGAGAGTTTTAAGCATGAATGGATGTTGAATTTTGCCAAATGCCTTTTCTGCATCACCTGACAGAATCGGGTGACTTTTATCTTTTGTGTTATTAATATGGTTGATCACATTAATTGTTTTCCTGATGCTGAACCAGCCTTGCATCTCTGGAATGAAACCAACTTGATCATGATGAATTATTTTTTTTTATATGCTGTGGAATTCTGTTGGCTAGAATCTGTTGAAGAATTTTGCTTCCAGATTCATGAGTAATATTGGTCTGTAATTTTGTTTTTTTTGTGGGCTCTTTCCCTGGTTTTGGTATCAGGGTTATGCTGGCTTCATAGAACGAATTTGGAAGTATTTCATCTCTTTCTATGGTGTGAAATAGCCTCATTAGTATTGGAGTTAATTCTTCTCTAAAAGTTTGGCAGAATTCTCCAGTGAAGTCATCTGGGCCAGGACATTTTATGGTTGGTAGATTTTTGATGACTTCCTCAATCTCTTCCTTTGTGAAAGGTTTATTAAGTTGATCTATTTGTCCTTGTGATAGTCTTGGTGAGTCATATGAATCTAGAAATTTGTCCATTTCCCCCAGGTTTTCAAATCTGTCAGAGTATAGCTTTTCATAGTATTCTGTTATGATATATTTTATTTCAGTTGGGTCTGTTGTAACATCTCCCAACTCATTTCTTGATCAGGTTATTTGTATCTTCTGTTGTTTTTCTTTTGTAAGTTTAGCCAATGGTTTATCCATTTTGTTGATCTTTTCGAAGAACCAGCTTTTGGTTTTGCTTATTTTTTCAATTGTTTTTCTATTCTATAATTCATTTAGTTCTGCTCTAATCTTTATAATCTGTTTTCTTCTGGTGCCTGAAGGGTTTCTTTGTTGCTCTCTTTCTACTTGTTCCAGCTGTGAGGTTAATTCTTTAATTTGTGCTCTTTCTTCTTTCCAGAAGTGTGCACTTACAGAGATAAACTGACCTCTGAGCACTGCTTTTGCTGTATCCCATAAATTCTGGTAGGATGTGTTTTCATTCTCATTCAAATACATAAATTTCTTTAATGTATCTTTAATTTCTTTTATAACCCAAGCCTTTATGAGTACAGGAGTAAAGTGTTGTTCAGTTTCTAAAAGTTGGAATTTTTACCTATGAATTTTCTGTTATTGATTTCAACTTTTATAGCTCTATGGTCTGAGAAGGTACTTTGCAATAAATCAATGGTTTGTATTTTATGGAGAACTGTTTTATGACCTAACATATGGTCTATTCTGGAGAATGTTCCATGTGCTTTGGAGAAGAAGGTGTATTTATCTGTTGATGGATGAAAAGATCTGTATATGTCGATAAGATCAAGTTGGTTGATTGTTGTAATAAGATCTTCTGTATCTTTACTGAGCTTTTTTCTGGATGATCTATCCTTAACTTAAAAGGGAGTATTAAAGTCCCTGACTATTACTGTGGAATGATCAATCTCATTTTTCAGTGTCATTTAGTTCTGCTCTAATGTTCATGATCTGTTTTATTCTGGTGCCTGAGGGGTTTCTCTGTTGCTCTCTTTCTACTTGTTCAGTCTGTAGCATTAATTCTTTGGTTTGGGTGCTTTCTTTCTTCTGCTGTGTGCATTTGTAGAGATAAATTGACCTCTGAGCACTGCTTTGTCTATATTCCATAGGTTCTGGTAGGATATGTTTTCATTCTCATTTGAATCCATAAATTTCTTTATTTTGTCCTTGACTTTTTTTTTTCTATATCCCATGGCTTTTTAAGCAAGGTGTTCAGTTTACATAAATTCCAATTTCTATCTGTTTTTTTCTGCTATTGACTTTTCTTTTACAGCTTTATGGTCTGAGATGATACTTTGCAATAATTTAATGCTTTGGACTATGTTGAGATTTGCTTTATGTCTAACACATGGTCTATTCTGGAAAATGTTCTGTGTGCATTGGATATGAAGGTGCTCTTGCCTGTTGATAGATAAAAAGTTCTGTATAGGTCAATGAGTTCCAAATAGTTAAGTATCACAATACAATCTTCCGTGTCTTTACCGAACTTTCATCTAGATGTTCTGTCCAGTACTGAAAGTGGAGTGTTGAAGTCTTCCACTATTATTGTCGAGCGATGTATCTCATTAATCAATGTAGTCAGTATTTGTTTGATGTATTTAGATGCTCTAGTTTTGGGTGCATAAATATTTAATATTAAGTCCTACTTGTGTATTCAACCTTTCAGCAATAAATAGTGACCATCCTTGTCCATGATGGTGGATTTTACACTAAAATCTATTTTACCTGAGACTACTATTGTCACATCTGCTCTTCTTTATATATTGTTAGTGTTGTATATATTATTCTATCCTTTAATTTTCAGTTGATTCCTATCTTTAAGTCTAAGGTGTGTTTCTTGTAAGCAGCATATAGAGAGGTTGTGTCTTTTGATCCAAGATGTCATTCATTGTCTCTTTATTACAGCATTCAGTCCATTTACATTCAGTGTAATTATTGATGGGTATGTGTTTAGTGCTCTCATTTTGATGTATTTATTTTTGTGTTGGTCTTTTCAATGTAGCTCTTGATATTCTGTTGTGGGTCATTCTTCTTTATGGATTAACTTTTCATCTTTTTCCATGTTGGTTTTGTGTTTGTTGAGACTCCTGTATTACATGTTTTGATATGTTGCACTGTCATTGTGCTTTGCAGTTACCCCTATGATCCTCCTCAACATTCTAAGTTTAAACCCAATTTTAACTTATACATGTTTTATTAACTTCCTCTCCATCTGAAAGAATTATAACTAGAGTAGTAAATCCCTCTTTTTAATGTGATGGTGTCATAGTTTTCACAATATGGTCACGGATTCCCTTCTGTTAATATTATAGCATTCATTGAGTTTTGTGCCTTCCCTAACTGAGCAAGTTTCTGGATAATGTGTCCTGCATCGCCTCCTTAAATATACATTTAATGGTTCTGTTTTTCTAAGCAAAGAGCTTCTTTCAGTATTTCTCATAGTTTTGATTTGGTTTTTACAAAGTTTCTAAGCTTCTGTTTATCTGAGCATGTTTTAATTTCATCTTCATATTTGAAAGATGATTTTGCAGGATATATAATTCTTGGTTGGAAGTTTGTCTCCTTCAACACTTTGAATGTGTCATTCCACTGCCTCCACGCCAATGTCATTTCTGCCAAGAATGCACATGAAACCTACAGGGCTTCCCTCTGAATATCAGCTTTGCTTTGACTCTCACTGCCTTTAAAAGTTTCTGCTTATGTTTCATTTTACTAAGCTTGATTATAATATGTCTTGCTGTCTTTCTTTTAGGGTCTACTTTTTGTTGTGTTCCATGTGCATCTTGGATATCTTTGTTCTCTTTTTTCATAATTTCAGGGAAGTTTTCTGTCAGCAACTCAACAACAATACTCTTTGTGTTTTCAGGTATCTGTTCCTGTTCAGGAATTCCAACTAATCATAAATTATTTCTCTTGATAGAGTCTCACACGTTTCTTAGTACTTCTTCATTTTTCTTATTTCTTTTCTCTGATTTCTCCTCATAAATGCTGGTGTAAGTTGCTGTATCTTCAAAGTCACTAAGTCTGACTTCCAGTTCCTCAATTCTGCTGTTTTGGCTTTGAATTGAATTGTCTAATTCTGTAATTTTTTGTTAGTGTTTGGTTGGATATCAGAATGTTGATGTTCCATCAGTTTGAATAGCTTTCTTAATTTTTCATTTTGCTCTATTGCATTTTGTTCAGTCTCTAGGAGGGCTCTCTATATAACTCTCTTGTACTTGAATTCTGATAGTTTCAGAAAAGCTTCTTCATCTGGGAGGTTTATTTTGATTCTTTATTTTGGGAGTTTTCTGGAGCCATGATGGGCAGTTTCTTTACTTGCTTGGTGATGGTTTGTTGCTTTGGGGACATCTTGTCTTGGTGTTGCCTCAGTGGGAGCTGAGGTGTAGATCTGAGAAGGGAGTTGGTCACCAGCCACCTCTGTGTACTGTAGTGACTGGCCCAAGTAGATTCTCTGGGGTGGTAGGCTCCAGCTCCTGGCTGCCAAAGACACTACCCTCCATATGGAGTCTCTGGGATCCATCAATCGGTGATGTGCATCAGTAAAGGCTGGAAGAGATGCCATTGAGCTGCACAGCAGTTATTTCTCCAGTCAGTCTTATTTTAAAAAGCTAAAAGCTACCTGACACCTTCCAAAATCAGTCCAGCTGTCATGTGGGACAGGCCCTGCCTTCCGGCTGACAATGGTGGCACCACTTTGGCCCACCCCAGATGCTATGATGTAGTTCAGCATAAGAAGAGGGTACAGCCCTGCTGATATCCCCTGCAGGGCCCTACCCATAAGGCAACACTTTGCTAAGCATAGCCTTTCCGCTAGAAAAGTGCTCCCCAGACTGGCATTGCCACCCAATCTGGGATTGGCCCCTGCTGAGGCTTTGGTTTGGGTAACTCCACCCCCCAGCTGACCAAGATGGTGTCCCTGTCTAGCTGCCCCTCCCACCATGAAACAGCAAAATCTATGGCAGAGTTCAGAAAAGAGAGGATGGAGGGCCTGTGACGCCTTCATTCCGCTGATGGGCTTTTAAAAAGTGGCTATTCCACACATTGTCCCTGCTATGGCACATGCTGTTCACTTCAGCACTGCAGCTCAGCATAGCTGCTGGTGCTTACCCATCCCCCACCTACTGGTGAAAAAAAAAAGGAAAAAAGTTAAAAGCAACAGTACCTCCAGTCTGTGTGAGTAGCCAGTCAGCAGGAGCAGGCTCAGCAAGAGAAAGGAAGTTTCCCATTTAATGGCATGTAGTCCACACTGACAACCCCATGCTGTGTCCTAGGGCTTACTGGGTGTCCAGAAAGCTCTATTCAGTTATCAGTCCAGGCATTAGTGTTCAGATGGAGTCAAGGAGACACATGTCTCATCTGCGATTTTGACTCTGCCAGTTTTTTCTTTTTAAAAGCAGTAGTCTGCATGGGTTACCTCAATCTCCATGGAAGCCAGAAACCTAGACTCTTGGAAAATTATGTATCCCACTATAAAACCCTTAATCAAAGTGTTTGATAAATAGCAATTGAATTTCATCAAGTTTTTAAAATCTCAGGCACCATACATACAGCAACATTAAAATTCAATTCACAGAAGAAAACTTTAGACAACAACATTTCTAAACATGGTTGTCAATATTTTTAAGAAACATCAAAATGCCATTCATAAAAATCTTGAGGTATAATTTACAGTCAGTGTATACCAGGATTATTATGCCTCTATGTATTTATACAATACATAAGAAATAAACTTACAGACAATTAATCTGATTGTCTCAGTCAAAGCATTGGCTTTGATGATGTCAGATTAATTACAACATATTTATGATGTCCTACTCTTTTTTTAAAGAATTATAACCCTGCAACATTCACCACATCATAGCAAAAAGCTTGAAGTCCAGTTTAAAAATCCAAAAGTATTCTTTAGCTGTAAAATTTAGAATACCAGTTATCTGTTTCCAAAATACAGAATGGGCAGGCACACGTTAGCCATTACTACTGCAAATAGAGAGAAAAGGTACAACATTCAACATGACAGCATTCCTTGAAAGTTTTAAAAATAATTTTATTGTCCCTGAGTCATTTTATACAATGGCTCTAGACTCTAGGTTTTGTTTTTGTTTGTTTTTTTTTTGAAAACCACTCTCTGAAGCCCTGTCCTATAGCTCTGTCTTCCAGGCCTAACGGGACATCTTCTCTTGCTCCCTAGGCTTCAGGAACACAGTTTTCCCAGCCCACAGAAGTGGCAGCTCTGTAACTGGAAACCTCAGAGGGTGTTGCTTCACATTTCTAAACCCTTAAAGCAGCTTAAATTTGTATCTTAAGGCTCAAGCCTTATCCAGTGCCTGTCCTGTTGGGAAAGTGCTCCACAGGTCTGTAGCTTTACTTCTTTAATGTAGAAGACAAATCCCACTCCAGCAGCTAGTTTGTTTTGCATACATGTATGCAGCCTTTTTGGTTCCATGGGTCAGCAATCCTAATTCTAGGTTAAGTGCCTGGGACAGAGGCACTCCACTCTTTTCAAAAGGCCTCTCTGTGAGAC
Source organism: Heterohyrax brucei (assembly GCA_028571685.1). Classification (NCBI taxonomy): domain Eukaryota; kingdom Metazoa; phylum Chordata; class Mammalia; order Hyracoidea; family Procaviidae; genus Heterohyrax; species Heterohyrax brucei. Next base: position 101,094 of record CM053161.1, read on the forward strand.
AGGCCTGCAGTTCCCCTGGCCGTGGATCAGTCTCAGTGCCATCTTTAAGCTTGCCTTGTTTTGCCACTTGATATTGTTGTTAGTTCCCTGCCATCTCTCACTAGGTCAAATTAGCAATTTAAAACCAAATCAAACTCACTGCTGTGGGGTTGATTTTAATTCACAGCAGTCCTGTAGAACAGGGCAGGTTAGGGCTGCCCAACCATATCTCCAAAAAGCAGTTGGCAGATTTAAACTGTAAACTTTCTGACTACATGTAGTATTCATCACTATATAAAAAAACCAAAACCTGGGGAGCGGAATCAATATGGCAAACTAAGCACACTCCTCCCTAAATCACTGTGGAAAACAAGACCTAAATCCATAATTAAACAGAACCTTCTGACCACCTAGTGAGCCCTAGGAAATGGCATGGGGCTGTTAATTTGGACTTCATACTGCTGAACGGAAAACTTCCTCTCTTTCGCTGGCTCCTGTGCCTGGCCAGTCCTGGCTTTCACAGTCCGAAGGTATCTCACCATTTCAACTTTTTTTCTCTGTCTTGGCTGGTTGTTGAAGCTGGGTCTTGACTAATGGCTGGTCTTGGACTCACTGCTGGTGGGACCAGCAGGCGAAATTGCAATGTTTTGAGAGTGCGGCTTAGAAATCTGTATGTTTTGCTACTGTTGGACTCTCTTTTTGCTCTGCCACAGTGTAGCTTGTATGGAGTGGTGGCAAGCTTCTGTGGGAAACCATCTTGGGTATGGAGACTGCAGCTGGACTTATTCTTAGCTTGGGAGGCTGTGCCTGCCTGCAGGAGAGCACTTTTCCAGCAGAAAAGCAGTAGTTTACACAGTGTTGCTTACAGCTGGGCCTGGCAACAGAGCCTGTGGTCTCTTTGCATCTTGGCACTTGTGGCCCCTCTTTCTGCCTCTGCTATAGTGCAGTTGGTGCAGAGGTGGTGACGACCTTGTGTGGGATGCCATCTTGATTACAGTGGCCTCGGTGAGACTTAATTCTTAGGCTGGGAAGCAGCGCCTGTCAACAGTATTTTTCAGTGTCGCCTAAGGCTGGGGCCTATCAACAGAAGCCAATAGGACCATAGACTTGCTGTTTTTTGAACTAGTTCATAACATTTGGGGTCAGATATAGAGGTGTTTACTTTGCCATTTATCAAGAGAGGCCTGTACACCTGACTTGAAAAGAGGTCAGATACATTTTACTCTTTAAGATTGCCTAGAGAAATATCTGTGGTCCATACTTAGAGAAACTCTCCCAGCCTATAGTGACACACATGAAGCCCCAAAAGCAAAAGACTCTGGAGAAGGCGGTAACCAGGAAATCACTCATGGCTTCAGAAGGCCCCCAATGAAACAACCGAAGAGCTTTCCAGATGAACAAACTTTTCTGAAATTATCAGAAGATGAATATAAAAGGACTATATACAGGGCCCTCCTAGACCTTATACGAAATGCAGCAGAGTAAAATGAAAAATTAAGCAAGCTGTTCGACCTGATGGAACACCAGTACTCTGAAATCCAACGGATCAAGAACAAAATCAAAGACTTACAAACTTCAATTCAAAGCCAAGAAAACAGAATGGAACAAATGGAAAACAGACTTTCTGACAGAGTTACTGAATCCAGCACCTATGATGGGAAATCAGAAAAAAATAAGAAAAATGAAGAAGCATTAAGAAGCATGTGGGACTCTATGAAGAGGAACAATCTATGATTAACTGGAGTTCCCGAACAGGGCGAGACACCTGAGAACACAGTATTGTTGCTGAGCTGCTGACAGAGAACTTCCCAGAAATCATGAAAGGAGAGAACATGGAGATCCAAGATGCATATCGAATGTCATTTGATATAGATCTCAAAAGAAAGACTCCGAGATATATTCTAATAAAGCTTAACAAAATGAAACCTAAGCAGAAACTCTTAAAGGCATGAAGGCTCAAAGCAAAGCTAACATTCAGAGGGAAACCCTGTAGACTTTCATCAGATTTCTCAGCAGAAAGCATACTGGCATGGAGACAGTGGCATGACATATTCAAAGCCTTGAAAGACAAAAACTTCCAACCAAGAATCATACATCCTGAAAAAAAATCTTTCAAATATAAAAATGAGCTTAAGACATTCACAGATAAACAGAAACTCAGAGATTTTGTAAAAACCAAAACAAAGCTACAGGGAATACTGAAAGAATCTGATGGCTTTGGCTTAGAAGAACAAAACCACTAACTATATGTTTTAGAAGAATCTATCATCCAGAATCCTACTCAGTTAGGGAAGGCTTCAAACTCAACCAAAATAGTAATAGTGGGAGAAATAATGCAGTGATTGTATCTGAAAAATATGATGTCATCGTGTTAAAAAGAGGGATTTACTATGGCTGTTATAGTCCTTCCAGATGGAGAGGAAGCTGACAAGACTGATAGTAATTAAAATTGGGTTTATATATAGTTTATTAAGTGGGATCAAAGGGGAAGCTGTAAAGCACAATAAAGATGGAACATACCATATCAAGAAATGTAATACAGGAGTCTCAACAAACACAAAACCAACCACGAAAAAGATGAAAAAGCAACTCACAAAGAAGAAGGTTCCAGAATAGATTAATAAGAACAACAGAGAAAACATCGCACCAAAATAAACATATCACAATGGCAGCACTGAACACATACCTATCAATAATTACATTGAGTGTGAATGGACTGAATGCTCCAGTAAAGAGACATCGACTGGTATCTTGGATCAAAAGACATGACCCATCCATATGCTGTCTATGAGAAACATACCTTAGACTTAAAGATATGAACAAACTGAAAATTAAAGGATGGAAGAATATATATCAAGTTAACAATGAACAAAGACGAGTAGGGTGGCAATTCTAATCTCAGATAAAATCAATTTCACTGTAAAATCCACTATTATGGACAAGGATGGACACTATTTACCACTGAAAGTTTCAATACAGAAGCAGGTCTTAACAATATTAAATATTTATGCACTTATTATTAGAGCACCTAAATGAATTGAAGGAAAACTGACTACACTCAAAAAGGAGATAGATCACTCCACAATAATTGTAGGGGATGTCAACACTCCACTCTCAATATTGGACAGATCATCTAGAACAAAACCTCAATAAAGACACAGAAGACCTCATTGCCACAACTAACCAACTAGACCCCGTCAACATACACAGACCTTTCTATCCACCACAGACAACTACAGTTTCTTCTCCAGTGCACCTGGAACATTCTCCATAATAGACCGTATGTTAGGACACAAAGCAATTCTCAACAAAATCTATACCTTTGAATTAATGCAAAGCATCTTCTCTGATCATAAAAACATACAAGTTGAAATCAATAGCAGAAAAAACATAGACAGAAAGGGGAACTCATGGAAACTGAACAACATCTTTCTCAGAAACCCATGGGTTACAGAGGAAATCAAGGACGAAATAAAGAAATTTATGGATATCAATGAGAACAAAGACACTTCCTACCAGAACCTATGGGATACAGCCAAAGCAGTGCTCAGAGGTCAGCTTATCTCCATAAATGCACACATCTGGAAGGAAGAAAGAAATCAAATCAAAGAAATAACCCTACAACTTGAACAAGTAGAGAGAGAACAACAGAGAAACCCCTCAGGCACCAGAAGAAAACAGATCCTAAAGATTAGAGCAGAACTAAATGAACTAGAGAATAGAAAAATGATTGAAAAGACAAAAAGATCATTTTTTGAAAAGATCACCAAAATTAGTAACCATTGGCTAAACTGACTAAAGAAAAACAGGAAAGAAAATAAATAACTCAAATAAGAAATGAGAGGGGAATTGTCACAACTGATCTAGCAGAACTCAAAAATATCATAACAGAATACTATGAAAGACTATACTGTAACAAATTTGAAAACCTAGAGAAAGTGGACAAATTCCTTGATTCATGACACCTGCCAAAATTATCAAAAAGCGAAGCAGAACAACTTAATAAACCCATCACAAAGGAAGAGATTGAAAAAGTCATCAAAAAACTGCCAAAAAAAAAAAAAAAACTCAGACCCAGATAGCTTCACTGCAGAATTCTATCAAGCTTTTAGAGAAAAGTTATCTCCAATACTACTGAAACTGTTACACAGTATAGAAGAGGATGGAATACTCCCAAATTCATTCCATGAAGCCAGCATAACCCTGGTACCAAAGCCAGGGAAAGACCCAACCAAAAAGGAGAACTACAGACTGACCGCACTCGTGAATCTAGATGCAAAAATCTTATGCAAAATTCTTGTCAACAGAATACAACAACGTATCAAAAAAGTAATCCATCATGAGCAAGTGGGGTTGATACAAGGGATACAAGCCTGGTTCAACATCCAAAAAACAATAAATATGATCAATCGTGTAACTATCACAAAAGACAAGAATCACTTGATCTTGTCTACTGATGCAGAAAAGGCATTTGATAAAGTCCACCACCACTCACGCTAAAAACTCTCAACAAAATAGGAAGAGACAGCCAATCTCTCAATGCAATAAGGGTCATTTATACAAAGCCAACTGCCTACATCATCTTGAAAGCAGAGAGACTGAAACAGTTTCCCCTGAGAACAGGAACTAGACAAGGATGCCCACTCTCACCTCTCCTATTCAACACTGTAGTAGAAGTTCTAGCCAGAGCAATTAGACAAAACCAAGAAATAAGGGGCATCTGCAACAGCAAAGAAGGAGTAAAAATCTCCCTATTTGCAGATGATATGATTGTAAATGCAGAGAATCCCAAAGAATTCATGAGCAAACTACTCAAAATGATAGAAGAGTTCAGCAAAGTCTCAGGATACAAGATAAACATAACTAAATCAGTAGGATTCCTTTACACCAACAACGAGACTGTTAATGAAGAAATCATCAAAGCAATATCATTACTATAGCCCCTAAGAAAATAAATTACCTAGGAATTAATCCAACCAGAGAAATAACAGATCTTTACAAAGCCAACTACAAGCCCTTACTACAGGAAACTAAGAGAGACATAAATGGAGAAACCTACCATGCTCATGGATACGAAGACTTAACATTGTGAAAATGTCTATTTTACCCAAAGCAATCTACTTATATAATGCAATCCCAATACAAGTTCCAGTGTCATTTTTTAAGGAGATGGAGAAACAAATCATCAGTTCTGTTTGGAAAGGGAAGAAGCCCCAGATTAGTAAAGCACTACTAGAGAAGAAGAATGCACTGGGAGGCCTTGCCTCTCAATACCCGATTTTAGAATCTTTTACACTGCCACAGTGGTCAAGACAGCCTGGTACTGGTACAAAAAGAGACAGATCGATGGAACAGAATTGAGACCCCAGAGATAACATCATCTGCCTATGAACAGTTCATATTCAACAAGAGCCCTAAAACATTAAACTGGGGTATAAACAATCTCTTCAACAAATGGTGCTGGCAAAATTGGATATTCATCTGCAATAAATTAAAACAAGACCTATATTTTACACCTTTTACAAAAAAACAACTCAAACTGGATAAAAGATCTAAATATCAAATCTAAGATGATAAAGCTCATCCAAGAAAACATCAGAACAACAATGGAAGTTTTAATATACAATGTAGACAGACTTCAAAATCTGTCAAACAAACCACAATCAACAGATGAGAACATGGATAATTGGGAACTAATAAGAATCCAACACTTTTGCTCATTCAAAGACTTCATTAATAGAATTAAAAGGCCACCTACAGAACGGGAAAAAATATTTGGCAACTCTATGTCAGACCAACACCTGACCTCCATAATCTACAAGGTACTACAAAATATCAACACAAAAAAGATACATCATCCAATTAAGCGATGGTAAATTAGATGGACAGACACTTCTCTAAAGATGAGATCCAGGCAGCAAAAAAACACATGTGGACATGCTCATGATCATTAGCTATTAAAGAAGTTCGAATCAAAACTACAATGAGATACCATCTCACGCCAACAATGTTGTCCATGATCCAAAAAACCCAAAACAATAAATGCTGGAGAGGCTGTGGAGAAATTGCAACTCTTTTACACTGTTGGTGGGGTTGCAAAATGGTGCAACCTCTTTGGAAAACAATCTGGCCACCGTTAAAAAAATGGGTGTAGACAGACTATTTGACCCAGTAATTCCACTGCTTGGAATTTATCCTACAGAATCAAGGCCATTCACCCCAAGTGACACATGCACACGAATGTTTATCATAGCACGGTCCACAATAGCTAAAAGATGGAATCAACCCAGATGCCCAACAACAGCGGAATGGATAGGTAAACTATGGTATATATACTCAATGGAAAATTATTCAATGATAAAGAGCAATGGCAATTTCTGGAAACACAACCTGGTTTCAATTGGAGTACATTATGTTGAGTGAAAGTAGTCAGCGATAAAAGGATAAATATTGTATGAGACCTCTATGATAAGAATTTAAAAACAGACTCATGCATAGGAAAAAAGACTTTTTGATGGCTGCAAGGGTGGGAAAAGAGGGAGCATGAAGGGGGGAGGGTTTAGATTAGGTAGTTGACAGAAATTTTGTTGGATGAAATCAGTGATAGCACACATTAGAAAGAAGATCAGTATTAACTGGACTTGAGTATACAACTTGAGTACTCCTCTGATCCCAACCCAATATTGCAAGGACAGAGTAGCTGGGGCAGGGGGCCGGGACCATGTTCTCAGGTGAAATTGAGACCAATTGGCACAACCAGCATTTTGCTAATGAGGGCTCGTTGCACCCCATTTTGTTGAGTGGTGTGTTGGATATTAAACACTGCCAAGCTGCCATCTCAGGGTACAGCAAATGGTCTCAACTCAACAGGGTTGGATGATTACCAAGGGCTGAAATGACATGGGGGAAAGAGAACCCAGAAGACAGACAGACCCATGTGACTGGGTCTCTACATCCCTTCAGGATTGGAAGAACCAGATGGTGCCTGGCCACCACCAGTGATAGCCGTGATAGAGCTCAGAAAAGTGAGTCTCAATGGCAACACAAGAATGAATAGGAGTACACTCTGAGATCTCTGCTAAAAGACTGCAGATGATGGTCCTGTGGTCTCAGAGTTTCCATGGCAGCATGGCCCCTGTCCATAAATAGTAATGAAGGTGTCAACTCTTTGGACAGCAATGGAGTGAACTTGGCGACGCAGAGTGACTGTATTTTGTGGGCACTTTGTGGTTCTATGCATCTACAGGATATCACTCTGCTGATCTCTTACTGAAGGTAGGGGAGTGGGTGGAAAGGAGGGGATAGAAGACTATTGGGAGGTTAGGTCACGTATGGAGCAGAGAGGAAGAGTGTGCTGTCTCTGGACAGGGAGAGCAGGGGTTGCTGCGTATAGGTGAGCGTGCAAATTTATATGGGAGTGTACGTTTTCATTCAATCACAATTTAAAAAACAAAAAACAAAAACCCTAAACCCACCCATCTAGTTGGGTCCGACTGATGACAACCCTAGAGGTCCATCACTATATAACCAGGGATTTTTCCAATTAGCAACTAAGAAACAATAAAATCATGACTTAATATTATGCATTTGTTGGATAGTGTTGTTGTTGTTAGGTGCTGTTGAGCTGATTCCAACTCATGGTGACCCTATGAATAACAGAAAGAAACACTGCCTGATCTTGTGCAATGTCCACAATCATTTTTACGCTTAAACCCATTGTTGCATCCACTGTGTCAATCCATCTCATCGAGGGTTTTCCTCTTTTTCACTGACCCTCCACTCTACCAAGCATGATGTCCTTCACCAGGGACTGGTCCTTCCTGACAATATGTCTGAAGTATGTAAGATGCAGTCTTGCCATCTTTGCTCCCAAGGAGCACTCTGGTTGTATGTCTTCCAGAACAGAATTGTTTGTTCTTTTGACAGTCCATGGTACATTCAACATTCTTCTCCAACACCACAATTCAAAGGCATCATTTCTTCTGTCTTCTTTGTTCATTGTCCAGCTTTCACATCCATATGGTGCTACTGAAAATATCATGACTTGAGTCAGGCACACCTCAGCCTTCAAAGTGACGTGTTTACTTTTCATATTTGAAAGAGATCCTTGGCAGCAGATTTTCACAGTGCAATGTGTTTTTTGATTTCTCTCTCTTTTTTTATTATGATTGAATGAAAATAAACATTCCCATATAAATTTGCACACTCACCTATATGCAGCTTCCGCTTCTCTCCCTGGACGGTGACAGCACACACTTCCTCTCTGCTCCGTACATGTCCTATACTCCCAACAGTCTCCTATCTCCTCCTTTCCACCCACTCCCCTTTCTCCAGTATGAGGTCAGCAGGACGACATCCTATAGATACACAGAACCATAAAGTGCCCACAAAATGTAGTCACTCTGTAGCCAAGTCCAATCCATTGCTGTCCAAAGAGTTGACCTTCATTATGATTTATGGACAGGGCCAGCATAAGGACCAGGGGCCATGATGCCAGGGAAACTCTGAGGCCACTGGACCATCATCTGCAGTCTTTTAGCGGAGATCTGAGTGCACCCCTATTCATTCTTGTGTTGCCATTGAGACTCAATTTTCTGAGCTCTGTCACGACTATCACTGGTGGTGGCCAGGCACCATTTGGTTCTTCCAGTCCCGAGTGGATGTAGAGACCCAGTCACATGGGTCTCTCTGTCTTCTGGTTTCTCTTTCCCCCACGTCATCATGGACCTCAGTGATCATCCGTTACTGCTGAGTTGGGACGACTTGCTATACCCTCAGATGGCAGCTTGGCAGCTTTTAAGACCCCAGACGCCACCCACCAATGTGGGGTTTGGTGAGTCCTCATTAGCAAAACACTAGTTATGCCAGTTGGCCTCAATTTCCCCTGAGAGCACAATCCCCAGCCTCCCACCACAGCTACTCTGTCCTTGCAATATTGGGTTAAGATGGGAGGAGGACACAAGTTGTACCGAAGTCCAGTTAATATGGATCTTCTTCATAATGTGTGCTGTCACCTGTTTCACCCAACCAAATTTCTAACAGCTGTCTAATCTAAACCCTCTCCCCCTCGCCCTCCCATCCTCCCCACCCTTGCAGTGCTCAAAGAGTCTTTCCTTCTATGCATGAGTCTGACTTTAAGTTCTTATTGTAGGGTTCTCATACAATATTTGTCATTCTGTCACTGACTACTTTCACTCAACATAATATCTTCCCGTTGAAACCAGGTTATAAGATGTTTTCTGAAATCATCGTTGTTCTTTATCATTGCATAGTGTTCCACTGAGTGTATATACCATAGTTTACCTATCCATTTCTCTGTTGTTGGGCTGGGTTGATTCCATCTTTTTGCTATTGTGGACTGTGCTGTGATGAACATTTGTGTGCATGTATCAGTTGGAGTGCATGTCCTTGATTCTGTAGGGTATATTCCCAGTTGTGTAATTACTTGGTCAAATGGTCTATCTATATCCATTTTTTTAAGGGAGCACAGATTGTTTTCCAAAGAGGTTGCACCATTTTGCAATCCCACCAACAGTGCAGGAGAGTTCCAATTTCTCTGCAGCCTCTCCAGCATTTACTGTTTTGGGTTTTTTGGATCATGGACAACATTTTTGGGGTGAGATGGCATCTCATTGTAGCTTTGATTTGAATTTCTTTAACAGCTAATGATAGTGAGCATGACTACATGTGTTTTTTGGCTGCCTGAATCTCCTCTTTAGAGAAGTGTCTGTCCATCTCCTTTGCCCCTCACTTAATTGGATGATTTATTTTTTCTTATTGATATTTTGCAGTACCTTATAGATTATGGAGATCAGGCATCAGTCTGACATAGAGTTGCCAAGTATTTTTTCCCATTCTGTAGGTGGTCTTTTAATTCTATTATTTAAGTCTTTGGATGAGCAAAAGTGTTTGATTCTTAAGAGTACCCATTTATCTATTTTCTCTTCTGCTGACTGTGGTTTCTTTGACAGATTTTGAAGTCTGTCTATGTTGTTGATTAAAACTTCCATTGTTCCTACTTTTTCTTGGGTGAACTTTATCATTTTAGATTTAATATTTAGGTCTTTTATCCACCCTGAGCTGGTGTGAGATATGGGTCTTGTTTCAACGTATTGCAGATGGATATCCAGTTTCGCCAGCACCATTTGTTGAAGAGACTGTTTCTACCCCAGTTTAATGTCTTAGGGCCTTTGCTGAATATCAGCTGTTCATTGGCGGATGGTGTCATGTCTGGGGTCTCTATTCTGTTCCATTGACCTGTCTGTCTCTTTTTGTACCAGTACCAGACTGTTTTGACTACTGTGGCAGTGTCATAGTTTCTAAATCAGGTAATGAGAGACCTCCAGTGTGTTCTTCTTCAGCAGTGCTTTACTTATCTGCAGCTTCTTCCCTTTCCAGACAAAGTTGGTAATTTGTTCCTTCATCTCATTAAAAAGTGTCACTGGAACTTGTATTGGGATTGCATTGTATGACTAGATTGCTTTGGGTAAAATAGATATTTTCACAATGTTAAGTTTTCCTATCTATGAGCAGGGTAGGTTTCTCCATCTATGTAAGTCTCTCTTAGTTTCTTGTAGTGAGGGTTTGTAGTACTCTTTGTAAAGGTCTGTTATTTCTCTGGGTAGATTTATTTCTAGGTACTTTATCTTCTTAGGGGCTATCGTAAGTGGTATTGACTTGGTGATTTCTTCCTTAATAATCTCGTTGTTGGTATAAAGGTATCCTACTGATTTAGTTATGTTTATCTTGTATCCTGAGACTTTGCTGAGCTCTTTTACCTGTTTGAGTAGCTCACTTGTGGATTCTTTGGGACTCTCTGCATATACAATCATATCTGCAAATAGGGAGATTTTTACTTTTTCTTTTCTGTTGCAGATGCCCTTTATTTCTTTACCTTGTCTAATTGCTCTGGCTGGAAATTCTAGTACAATGTTGAACAGGAGAGGTGAGAGTGGGCATCCTTGTCTAGTTCCTGTTCTCAAGGGAAACTGAATCTCTCTCCATTCAGGATGACGTATGTAGTTGGCTTTGTATAAATAGTCCTTATTGCATTGAGAAATTTGCCATCTATTCTTATTCTGCTGAGAGTTTTTAACATGAATGGGGGTTGGACTTTATCAAAAGCCTTTTCTGCATCAATAGACAAGATCGGGTGATTCTTGTCTCTTGTGGTATTTATTTGGCTGATCACATCCTGGCATCCCTGGTATGAATTCAATTGGTCATGATGGATTATTTTTTGGATATGCTGTTGTATTATATTGGCAAGAATTTTGTTGAAGATTTTTGCATCTAGATTCATAAGTGATACTGGTCTGTAGTTCTTCTTTGTGGTTGGGTCCTTCCCTAGCTTTGGTACCAGGGTTATGCTGGCTTCATAGAATGAATTTGGGAGTATTCTGTCCTCTTCTATACTGTGAAACAGTTTCATTAGTATTGGAGATAACTCTTCTCTAAAAGCTTGATAGAATTCTGTGGTGAAGCCATTTGGACCCGGGCTAATTTTTTTGTTGACAGTTTTTTTGATGACCTTTTCAATCTCTTCCTTTGTGATGGGTTTATTAAGTTGTTCTGCTTCACTTTGTGATAATTTTGGTAAGTGCTATGAATCTAGGAATTTGTCCGTTTCCTCTATGTTTTCAAATTTCTTAGAGTATAATCTGTCATAGTTCTCCATGATGATATTTTTGATCTGTTGGATGTGTTGTGACAACTCCCCTCACATTTCTTATTTGGGTTGTTTGTTTCCTTTCCTGTTTTTCTCTAGTAAGTTTAGCTAACACTGTCAATTTTGTTGATCTTTTCAAAAAACCAGCTTTTGGTCTTTTAAATTTTTTTAGTTGTTCTTCTATTCTCTAATTCTTTTAGTTCTGCTCTCGTCTTTATGATCTGTTTTCTTCTGGTGCCTGAGGGATTCTTCTGTTGTTCTCTCTCTATTTGTTCAAGCTGTAGAGTCAGTTCTTTGATTTGGTTTCTTTCTTCCTTCCAGATGTGTGCATTTATGGCGATAGCTGACCACTGAGCACTGCTTTGGCTGTATCCCATAGGTTCTGGTAGGAAGTATTTTCATTCTCACTGGAATCCATAAATTTCTTTATTTCATCCTTGATTTCTCTATAACCCATGGATTTTGGAGCAAGATGTTGTTCAGTTACCATGAGTTCCACTTTCTATCTATGTTTTTTCTCCTATTGATTTCAACTTGTATGTTTTTATGATCAGAGAAGATGCTTTGCATTAATTCAAAGGTATAGATTTTGTTGAGAATTGCTTTATGCCCTAACACATGGTCTATTCTGGAGAATGTTCCATGTGCACTGGAGAAGAAAATGTAGTTGTCCACTCATGGATAGAAAGTTGTGTATATGCCGATGAGGTCCAGTTGGTTAATTGTGGCAATAAGGTCTCCTGTGTCTGTAGTGAGTTTTTTCCTACACACTCTGTTCAACATTGAGAATGGAGTGTTGAAGTCTCCTACTGTTATTGTGGAGTGATCTATTTCCTTTTTGAGTGTAGTCAGTGTATTTTTGATGTATTTAGGTGCTCTAACATTAGGTGCAGTAATATTTAATATTGTTAAGTCCTGCTTGTATATTGAAACTTTCAGCAATAAATAGTGTCCATCCTTGTTCCTGATGGTGGATTTTACATTAAAATACATTTTATCTGAGATTAGAATTGCCACACCTGCTCTTCTTTGTTCATTGTTAGCTTGATATTTATTCTTCCATTCTTTAATTTTCAGTTTGTTTATATCTTTCAGTCTAAGGTGAGTTTCCTGTAGTCAACGTATGGATGGGTCATGTCTTTTGATCTAAGATGTCACTCAGTGTCTCTTTACTGGAACATTTAGTCCATTTGCAGTAAATATAGTTATTGATAGGTATGTGTACAGTGCTGCCATTATGATATGTTTATTTTTGTGTTGATGTTTTCTCTGTTGTTCTTATTAATCTGTTCTGTGACCTTCTTTGTGAGTTGATTTTTCACCTTTTTCAGGGTTGGCTTTGTGATTGTTGAAACTCCTGTATTACATTTCTTGATATGGTATGTTGCATCTTTATTGTGTTTTATGGCTGCCCCTTTGATCCCACACAATAAAGTATGTATAAACCTAATTTTAATTATAACCAGTCAACTTCCTCTCCATCTGGAAGGACTATAGTGACTGTAGTACATCCCTCTTTTTAATATGATGACATCATAGTTTTCATGATGTGATCACTGAATTATTTGTTTCACTATTGTAGCTTTGATTGAGCTTGGAGCCTTCCCTAACTGAGTAGGATTCTGGATGATGTGTCCTTTTAAAATATAGTTTGTGGTTTTGTTCTTCTAAGCCAAAGCCAAGAGATTCTTTCAGTATTTCTTGTAGCTTTGGTTTGGTTTTTACAAAGTCTCTGAGTTTCTGTTTATCTGTGAAAGTCTTAATTTCATTTTCATATTTGAAAGATAGTTTTGCAGGATATGTAATTCTTGGTTGGAAGTTCTCCTTCAAGGCTTTGAATTTGTCATGCCACTGTCTGTGTGCCAGTATGGTTTCTGCGGAGAAATCTGATGAAAGCCTATAGGGTTTCCTTCTGAATGTTAGCTTTGCTTTGAGTGTTGCTGCCTTTAAGAGTTTCTGTTTCTGTTTCATTTTGTTAAGCTTGATTATAAAATGTCTTTGGGTTTTTCTTTTGAGCTCTATATTGAATGGCATTCAATATGCATCTTGGAGATGTATGTTCTCTTCCTTCAAAATTTCTGGGAAGTTATCTGTCAGCAGCTCGGCAGCAACACTCTGTGTTCTCAGGTGTGTTGCCCTGTTAAGTGACTCCAGTTAATTGTAGGTTGTTCCTCTTCATAGAGTCCCACATGCTTCTTAGTGCTTCTTCATTTTTCTTGTTTCTTTTTTCTGATTTTTCCTCATAGATGCTGTAGTCAGTAGCAGAAAGTCTCTCTTCCATTTGTTCTATTCTTTTTCCTTGGCTTTGGGTTGAAGTTTGTATGTCTTTGATTTCGTTCTTGATCTGTTGGATTTCAGAGTACTGGTGTTCCATCAGGTCGAACAGCTTGCTTAATTTTTCACTTTGCTCTGCTGCATTTTGTATAAGGTCTAGAAGGGCTCTGTATATCATCCTTTTGCATTCACCTTTTGATAATTTCAGAAAAGTTTGTTCACCTGGAAATCTCTTTGGCTGTTTCATTTGGGGGCCTTCTGAAGCAATGGATGATTTTCTTATTACTGCTTTTTCCAAAGTGTTGCTTTTTGGGCTTCATGTGAGTTAATAAAAGCTGGCAGAGATGCTGTGAAAAGTGGAAGGTATCTGACCACTTCCTAGGTCAGTCAGGTTTTCAGGTGTCCAGGGCCTTCTTCCCATCTGGCAAAGTAAGCACCCCCATATGCATCCCCAGATGTTATGAACTAGTTCAAAGTGCAGCAAGGCTACTACCCTGTTAGCCTCTGCTGACAGGCCACAGCTGTAAGCAACACTTCATAAAATACTGCTTTTCTGCCAGCAAAGCACTCTCCTGCAGTCAAGTGCTGGCTCTCAGCCTAAGAATTAGGTCTCACTGAGACTTCCGTACTTAAGGCTGTGTCCCGCACAAGCTCTCAGCCCAGCACCTCCTTACAAACTGCACCATGACACAGGTGGAAAGAGAGGCCAGAGGTACTGAGATGTACAGAGTCCACAATCTCTGTTGCCGGGCCCCAGCTGTAGGCAATACTGTGTAAACTACTGCTTTTCTGCCAGCAAAACACTTTCCTGCAGGCAGGCACTGACTGCCAGGTGAAAAATTACATCCAGCCTAAGCCTCCATAACCATGGAGGCATCCTGCACAAGCACACCATCTGGCATCTCCATACAAACTTCACTGTGGTGGAGGCAGAAAGAGAGGCCAAAGGTGGCGAGATGCACAGAGTCCCAAGCCAGATCTCCAAAATATGGCAGTTTCACCCACTGATCCCACCAGCAGCATGTCCAAGACTAGCTGCTAGTCAAGACCCAGTTCCGCCAGCCAGGCAAGACAGAGGAAAAAAATAAAAGCCAAAATGGTGAGTTACCTTTGGTCCATGTAAGCAAGGACTGGCCAGGAGCAGGAGTCAGCTAAAGAGAGGAGGTTTTCTGTTCAGTGGTATAAAGTCCAAATTAACAGCCCTATGCTGCATCCTATGGCTCACTGTGTGACCAGAAGGCTCTTTTTAATTATCAGTTCAGGTCTTGGTTTCAAGAGGGATTTAGGGAGACACATGCTTAGCCTGCCATCTTGACTCCACCCCCCTCTTTTGATTTCTTGACTGCTGCTTCCCTGGGCACTGATTATGGACCTAAGTAAGATGAAATCCTGACAACCTCAATCCTGTCTCTGTTTATGATTATGTTGCTTACTGGTCCAGTGGTGAGGATTTTTGTTTTCCTGATGTTGAGGTGCTCCGACTTGATGGCACTTGGCTTTTGGCAATGTTGAGGTGCAATCCATACTGAAGGCTGTAGTCCTTGATCTTCTTCAGTAAGTGTTTCAAATCTCCTTCACTTCCAGAAAGTGGTGTCATCTTCATAACACAGATTGTTAATGACTCTCCAATCCTGATGCCCCATTCTTCTTCATATAATCCAGATTCTCAAATTATGTGCACAGTATACAGACTGAAAAGGTATGGTGAAAAGACACAACCCTGGCACACACCTTTCCTGACTTTAAACCATGGATAGTGTTAAGAAAAAATAAACATATACCTTTAACCCAGTAAGAACTGGGTAGCGTTTGATTCTAATAGTCAGGACAGAAGTTCCTATCTTAAATGAGACGGAAGTTTGAACCCTGATGAGAAACTGAGTTGTCTGCACACTAGAATAAAGCACTTGCATCTTTTTAGATTTGTGAAAGCATGACAGGTGCAGATGAGTGGCCTTTGGAGGCTCCCAAGAAAAAAAGTTTCTTGGCAGTGCTGTTTAGAGCATTTGGAAGCCACACCTCTACCCTGTCCTGTCCAGACAGACAATGAGAACCTTTCTAAACCAGGCCCAGACAAAGAAGAAAGGATGAAAGGAGAGGAAGCTGAGGAATCTGCCATCTATCCTATCAGAGAAACAGGAGTCCAAGGACATAGAGTCGTGTTTTGTTTGGACCAGTGTTCCTTACGTTGCACGGCTTGTCTTGCGGGGGCAGACACTTTCATCCACTCTGCATCCCCCTTTTCCTGTCACAAGAGTCTTCTAGTGGCAGACATCCCATTATCTCTTAAATGTCTGACCTGTGCCCCCAAATATTTTTTGGACCTCATCCTCAGCCTTGGAATGGAACAGATAGAAACCTTCACCCATGTGGGCCAGAGTTACTTGGGTGACATGAACAGCTAGGCCTTCAGACATCACCAGCAAGTGGCCCTAATCAGTTCCTCAACTGTACACCAATCATCTGCCTGCCCACTGAGGATTTTTTGAAGTACAAGAGAGAGAAGTTGTCTCTGACCTGGGTAAAACTTACCAGAGAGATCCCTGAAGTTTTGTAGTGGAGAGAACTTATTTCAAAATTTGGATCTATCCAGTTTTTGATAATTAAAGCAAAGTTGCAATTTGTATCTGTTCTTTGTCTTAAGAAAGTCTCCACCCAACTATAGTTTTTCAAAATCTGGAATCGTTACTTTCTCTTTAAGACAAAACTACCCTTTTAACTCTTTAAGTCTTACTAGCTGGCTTTTTCAAACAGTTTTCCCTAAAGCTCCTTTAATGGGCAACTCAGGAGAGTCATTTACATATACTTAGATTCAGAAATGTAAAGACATAGGGCCCTTAAGTTCTCTCTGCCATCTATTTAAGACAAAGAAATATACTGACAATAACAGGACAAGACATAAAGACATACAAACATTTTTATGACTCCAAACCCCACAAGGCAAACACATCCGTCTCATCATAACATGAACGGGAGGCCTCACAGACATACACAGCTCTGTCTTATCAGATGCACATGCAGCCTCTTAAGCAAAATTTCAAGCATTTGCACCCACGCGCACGTGTGTGCGCACGCACGCACATGCACACACACACCTGCAGGCATGTACTCTCCATGCTTGAAAGGCCCTTTGTGGGAACACAGCCATTTCTTGCCATGGAACCTTCCAGCAGAGGCTACCACCAACACATCCCACTCATATAGACACATTTTTGGGAAACCAAAGACCTGTCTTGCTGGGCACATGCGGGAGTTTGTTTTTCTCCTGGAAACTTTCGGCTCAAGGACTCTTCCCAAGGGACCTCATCTGCTGGGAAATCTTCCAGCAGTGCTATACTCCCAGACTCATGCCTTGGTGTCAGATGGTGGGAATAATGTGTGGAATCCTGTACACACATGTTAGCATGTACTACGATCAGCTTCCACTCACACACTAAGACCCTTTTTCACTGAGGACACTTGCAAGCCATTTCAGGCTCTTGGAACTTTCCAGTATGGGTCTCCACCAACATGTCCCAACCAAATAGAACCAAGCCCTGGGGGATCCCAGTAACTTGTTTAGCAGGAGTTACCTCCTCCATCAGAAGCTCCATCTGTGGAGACGCTCCAGAAGAGGTAAACTGGTTTCTACCACCTTGACATCCCGGCAGAGGGATAAAATGCGGTGACGTCGCAGTCCAAAATGGTCTCTGTCAACTTAATGGGCCACTAACAAAATAACTAAAAGTGAAAAAGGAACTATCCCCAAAGAAAAGGAAAGAAAGGAAAGAAAAAAAGAAATTTGGCCACTCACCCTGCATGGTGCTGTTTAGAAACCAATGATGCCTTGAGGGAAAGAAAAAAAAAAAGCCAGCAGGGATCCTGTATTTTTGCAGCAGCTTAAAAACAAAAAAAAAAAAAAAAAAGAGAAGAAGGATCACTGCGGGTACCCTGTTTTCCCTGGGGGACCATGGAGCTTGGTAGCACCTGCCTCCTGGCTAGGTCACCAAATTGTTGCTGGACAAAACTCTGGATTTTCATTATCTGCCCCGAAAAGCCAATCTCTGAGACAAGAATTTGGGTGAGTGATCAAAAAAGTTTATTAACTGTGTTCTGCCTGAAAGAACACAGTTAATAAACTTTTTTCATCATTCACCCAAATACCTGTCTCAGAGATTGGCTTTTGGGGGCAGGTAATGAAAATCTGGAGTTTTGTCTGATAACACTTGACTACAAACCTGATTCAAAATAGCTTAAATGATAAGGAAGAGTATTCCCACACTGAAAGCCCATGATGAGATGACTTCAAGGTTGGCTCCATCCTATCTGTCTCTCTATCTTCTGTATTTTATTTAGCCATTCCATCCTTCAAGTGCTCCTTCATCCCCAGGCTGGCTTCACTGGAGGAGTGGAGAGAGGAACAATGGTGGATACAGAGGTCTCAGCCTCATGGTCATAGATGCTGCAAAATCCAGAGGGGGAGGTTTCTGGAACACCTACTACCGATTAGATCACATGGAGTGGGAACATCACATACTAAGTCACTCTAGCCTGAACCAATCTTTCTACAAAGAAACCTGGGTAATCTTGATTAAATTAAAACAATCAGGGTCCCACATGTGGAGCGGACGATTGGGATAATTTCCCCTGTCTGTGTAGTACAAAATGGGTGTGGGATGGACAATCAAAATACCTATCCATATTCATGTAACTGTAGTAAAAATTTTATATTTCATAATAACTAAGAACATTACATGTATATGTTTTTACACCCCCCTCCATCTCCCCACAGAGTATATGAAAGTTTTACCCCAGAGACTGACCTCAGGAAATTTCTCAGTTGTTTGAGGCTTTAAACCTAACTTTAGCAAATGAGCTCTCTACCTCTCTTTTCATGCTTTTACTGTGATAACTCCCTCTCTTGCCTTATCTGTCACTTCCTGTGAACCTTGCAAATCCTTGGGCCCTCCCTCCTGTTCCACATAGATACGAACCAGCTTTGCACAGGTGGCACCTGACTACACCTCAGTGCGGGTACTCCCTACTGCCTCCTTCCTGTCTTGGAGTTTTGCCTGGGGAACAGCTTAGGCTGTGGGAGAAGTTTACACCCACAGGGCCAGTGGGGATGAGAAGTAGTGGATCAAAAATCATCCCTTTGTTCTCTGGGACAACAGCTCTGAAACACGTCTCAAGAGGCTCCTCAGGTCTGATATGGTTGAATATTCCATTTTCACTCTGGCTTTCTACCCCTAGTGGTGCCACTAGAATTGGTGTCACCTAATGTGGTAACTCATGGTGTTGATCCCCCTTCCACATGGAATTCCTCCTGTACCAGACTATAGAGAATCCTCAGTAGTGCTTTGTAGTAATGTTACTTGTAAATTGTAATTTACGTAATTGTCATTCCTTCTTTTCCTTCAATTACTTCAGTCTCAAAAAAGTTATTAATATAGATTCACAAATACACGAATAGCGACAATATTGTAACTAAAATACCAGAAATTTTGACAAAATCAATGGTCACAAAAACATCAGTAGCAATGAAAACAACAGTTTGTGGTGTTTACAGACAAAACCACATGATCCTAGACATCATCATAACCGGATAATGTTGACAGCTCTGACCAGAGGACAATAGAAGGTTCAAAAAGTAAACTAACGTGAGAATAATAGCTTT
Organism: Heterohyrax brucei; assembly: GCA_028571685.1. Lineage (NCBI taxonomy): Eukaryota > Metazoa > Chordata > Mammalia > Hyracoidea > Procaviidae > Heterohyrax > Heterohyrax brucei. The sequence goes on from CM053161.1 coordinate 120,671, forward strand.
GTAGCTATACTGATACATGTAACTGATGGCATGCACTGATGGCAAGAGTTTTAGTTTTGTAGTTATACTGATGTATATAACATCCCTGATGGCAAAGTAGTTAAGCTCTTGGCCACTAACTGAAAGGTCAGCAGTTTGAGCCCAGTAGCTACTCTGTGGCAGAAAGATTGGCAGTCTGCTTTGGTAGAGATTATGCCTTAGGGGGAAGTTATACTCTGTTCTATAGGGTTGCTAAGAATGAGAATTGATTCAATGACAGTCGGCTTGGACTGTGTTTTTGGCTGAGCTCATGTTATGAAAAATGTCTTTGTAGCTATAACTAAAACAGGAATCTTTTTTATTAAAAGCAGTAGATTTCTGTTGGAACACAGCACAAAACTTTTATAGACAGTCATTTTGTGTCACTACCTCTGACACTGTCATTTAGTGCAGTCTGTACACACCTCTTAGTGATCACACTACTGTCTCTTGAGATTGCTTACCAAACAATACGTCTGCCTTGGTCTTTGAGTCAGGTTCTTTTCTCAAGGGCATCCAGTGAAACAGCATGTTAGGCAACACTTTTGTAGTTCATGCATATCGTATGACAGAAATAGTGCCTTGGAAATACATACATGAGTCCTCAATCTTCTGTGGATTAAGGCAAATTTAGGTCTTGAATTTTGTGCAAAACATATTCTGTATTTATTTTAGTGTCCTATGTTGTGGTGTGATGAACTGTTTCATATGGCCTATCTTGCTCTGGTCTTCTAAGTCCCACCCAAGTAACTGGGCCCACCAGAAATATTGGTCATGTTTGCAGTGAAAGAGAGTGAATTCCAGAGAAGAAGCAAGAGCCCACCACTACTAAGAAAAAAGAGACCTGCAAGGGAAACTGGAGGAAAATGACGAAGAGGGTTTCCTGGCCCACAGAGTGAAAGAATTGATTGCCTTTCAGCAAAGACTGAGAGTCAGGGTTAGTGGCAACTTATAAGGGAATACACAGGTCCTCTTGGTATTTATATCCTCTTCCTGGTAGCCACCACCAGTGCTGAGTTGGAACTGAAATTTAGGGGACAATATAGGAATATTGAAACTTGAGACTTAGGACTAGACAGGAAACTATCTAGGGGCATATTGCATTAATGTTACATGAAAAGGAAAAATGTTTTGTTATGACAAAGCACAGTAGCATGCAATCTCAACAATTACTTGTCAGGTAACAACAAAATATAGAACCAACCGAAGAAATAAAACGAATCTCAATATCACCTCCATCACCACCACCAACTGCCATTTAGTCAGGTACCGAACTCATAGCAACCCTAGAGGTCAGAATAGAACTGCCCCACAGAATTTCCAAGGAGTGCCTGGTGGATTTGAATGCCAACCGAATAGCACTTAACCCACTATGCCACCAGGGTTTCCAACCTCAGGATAGGTTTATTATTGTATGTGTAATTATTATTATTTTAAATATACAAATTTTACTATATAAATATTTTTAATTATGACTTACTATGATTTTACTTTGGCCTCTCCCTCACACAGTCATTCACAGCTGCACAGCTGGTATGTATATATTATGTATATGTTTTTCTCCTTTATATGCCTTTTTTTTTAAGTCTCTCTCTCTGTCTTTCCAATGAGACTCAACTCTGTGAGCTCCATCACGGCTACTGTTGGTGGTAGCCAGGTACCATCCAATTCTTCTGGTCAGAAGTTGATGTAGTCACCCACTCACATGGGTCTCTCTGTCTTCTGGGTTCTCTTTTCCATTTTGGTCCTTGGTGATCATCTGTTCCCACTGAGTTGGGAAAATTTGGTGTACCCTGAGAAGGCAGCTTATCAGCTTTTAAGACCCCAGATGCCACTCACCAATGTAGGGTGCAGAGGGATCTCTTAGCAAAATGCTGGTTGTGCCAGTTGGCCTCAGTTTCCCGAGAGCATGGTCCCTGCCACACCCCTGCCCCAGCTACTCAGTCCTTGCAATACTAGGTTAAGATGGGAGGAGTAATCATGTTATGTTGAAGTCCAGTTAATATTTATTTTCTTACTAATGTTTGTTGTCACTGATTTCACCCAACCAAGTTTCTATCAACTATCTAATCTATATCCTACCCTCTTCCTCCCTCCCTCCTTACCCTTGCAGTAATCAAAGACTCTCTTCTTCTATGCTTGAGTCTGTTTTAGTTCTTATCGTAGGGGTCTCATACAATATTAGTCATTCTGACTACTTTCACTCAACATAATGTCCTCCAGTTGAAACCAGTTTATGATATGTTTCCTGAAATTATTGCTCTTTATCATTGCATAGTGTTCCATTGAGTATATATACCATAGTTTACCTATCCATTTCTCTGTTGTTGGGCATCTGGGTTGATTCCATCTTTTTTGCTATTGTGGACTGTGCTGTGATAAACATTCATGTGCATCTATCAGTGGGTGTGAATGGCCTTGATTCTGTAGGACATGTTCCAAGAAGTGGAATTACTGGGTCAAATGGTCTATCTATATCCAGCTTTTTAAAGAAGCACCAGATTGCTTCCCAAAGAAGTTGCACCATTTTGCAATCCCACCAACAGTGTAGGAAGATTCCAATTTCTCCACAGCCTCTCCAGTATTTGTTGTTTTTCATTTTTTGGATCGTGGCCAACTTTTAGGGTGAGATGGTATCTCATTGTTCTTTTGATTTGAATTTCTTTAACAGCTAATGATCGAGCGCATGACTACATGTGTTTTTTTGCTGCCTGGATCTCCTGTTTAGAGAAGTGTCTGTCCATCTCATTTGCCCATCCCTTCATTGGATGATTTATTTTTTTCTTATTGATATTTTGTAGTACCGTATAGATTACGGAGATCAGACATCAGTCTGACATAGAGTTGCCAAATATTTTTTCCCATTCTGTAGGTGGCCTTTTAATTCTATTAATAAAGTCTTGGGAAGAGCAAAAGTGATTTTTAGTAGTTCCCATTTATCTATTTTTTTCTTCTGTTGATTGTGGTTTCTTTGACAGATTTTGAAGTCTGTCTATGTTGCGTATTACAACTTCCACTGTTGTCCCTACTTTTTGTTGGATGAGCTTTATCATTTTAGATGTGATATTTAGCTCTTTTACCCAGTTTGAGTTGGTTTTTGTGTAAGGTGTAAGATAATGAGTCTTGTTACAATTTTTTGCATCTTTAGATATCCAATTTTGCCAGTACCATTTGCTGAAGAGACTGTTTTTACATCAGTTTAATGTCTTAGGGGCTTTGTCAAATATCAACTGCTCATAGGAAGATGACGTCATCTCTGGGGTCTCATTTCTGTTCCATTGATCTATCTGTCTCTTTTTGTACCAAGGCTGTTTTGACAACTGTGGCAGTGTAATAGGTTCTAAATTCAGGTGGTGAGAGACCCCCCGGTGTGTTCTTCTTCTTCAGTAGTGTTTTACTTATCTGGGGCTTCTTCTCTTTCCAAACAAAGTTGGTAAATTTTTCTCCATCTCATTAAAAAATTTAAAAAAAAAAAAAGGTTTCAAGCAATAAAGTGTATTGGAGAAGTTAGTTATCATCCATAGAGCCAGATCATTTTGTTGACAAGATATGATATGTATGGTTTTATCCCACAGGCTCCAGAGTCCCTTGCACATGGGAACAGGTGAGGTGGTGCAGTTATGAGGCCTCATTAATTCCAGAAGTAATGCCCACCTAGTGACACAGGCACTTTGACAGGTAAGAAGAACGTACCTAGATGAGACAAATGGTAACCCCCCTATTTTTGTCTTACTGAAAGCTAATTTTGCTTCAATTTAATGTTCTTAAAAAGAAAAATACAGGTATCTTTTGAAAAATTATAGCAGATTACCTATGGAGAAATCAAATCTCTACTTTTAGAGTATATTTCTTTGTATAAAAACAACTGAATGGTTCAAATTACCAAGCTTAATTTTTCAAGAAATTTTCCCTAATTGTCACTACTCTACAGAACAAGGAATTTGAAAAACCACATCCTTTTGTAATAACCATTTTGAAACTTTTTACCTCTATAGGATACTAATGATAAGAGTGCTAACAACTTCCCCAGGAAGCCTTACCACACACAGAAAACAAACAACAACAACAAAAAACCTGAAACCAAATTCAGTGCCACTGAGTTGATTCTGATTCACATTGACCCTATAGGGCAGAGTAGAAAGAACGGCTGGTGAATTCAAACTGCTGACCTTTTGATTAGCCACCAAGCTTTCAGTCACTGTGCTGTTAGGGATCCCGAGTTGATGAGAACCTGCAGGTTATTTCCAGGGTGACTTTTGCAGACATTGTATAATGATGTAATTCTCTAATCACACCTGTGTATTTGGGAGAGGGAGAATAGGGTGACTTCATGTTGCAGAGTTAAGGACCAAAGTGGAATTAGAATGTTGTTGAATAAATTAATTTCCCATTGTCTTTAGAAAGAGTTGGTTGACTAATTAACTGATGTATCAGCCATTTTTCCTCAAGACAGACTCAACTTCTTACACATTTCTTCCAGTTTAGTCCCTTACCTTTCCTGAAATTCTATTGCATGAGGTCAAAACAGGGGAGTTGTGTTGGTACAGTGGTTAAGAGCTTGGCAGCTGACCAAAAGACTGACAGTTCAAATCCATTAGCTACACCTTGGAAACCCTGTTCTACTCTGTCCTGTGAAGTTACTATGAGTTGGAATCAATTTGACAGCAGCAGGTTTGGGTTTTGTTTGTTTGATTTCTTAAGGCAAATATTACTGAATAACAATGCCAAGCCAAGTGCAGTGGAGTCAGTTCCGACTCATGGAACAATACTTGAGTTTTATTTTTTAAGTAATATAAGTTTACATCATACAGTAAGAAAACTTGAAGACAGATTTTTAGTAAAATATTTCTGTCCAAAGTGGAAGTATTGTAGGCATATAAAACTGCCTTTTTGTTCTAACATAGTGTTGTTTTTTTTTTTGTCCTCTAAGGATAGGGCTCTGTTCCATGGACAGCTGTTTTCCAGTATCAAGCAGAAAGGAAACCTGCAGTTTAACCCTGGGTAAGGGTAAGGTTACATCGTCTCAGAGATTTTGAATTGAGATCAGGATATTTGGGGGCAGAGCAAAGATAATATGTATTATTAAGCACTTCCATCATCACAGGGGAAAACACAAGGAAAACAGAGGCAGTAGGGGTAGAATAAACTGAAGGACAATATCCTGCTGATCTTCTGGGTTAACAAGGATATTTAACATGAAATAATTCAGCACCTGGTTATAATTAGAGTTATTCACTGCTAGGAGGATTATATTACAGTGTAAGGCAGGAATAAATAAACCTTGATATAATGTCACACAAAGAACAATTTAGAAAGCAAGTCAGCATTTCCAAACCATTAAATTGACGTTTTTATGAATGGGAGAAGAGGAAAATGTTAATTCAGAAAACATAAGAGCTACCAATTTTCTGTGTGGTTTTGCTAGCTTTCTGCTCCTCAAGATACTCTGCTTTGAAGGGACGGTGGCCGCTTGATATTCCTACAAATAAAATAAGCTTTATTGCTGAGGTTCTGATAAGTGCCTTTGAAATATATTAGGAACACTGTTATTTTGCTTGTTTCTTCACACTTAGGAAACAATATCAAGCAAACACAGAAGCTTAATGCACATGGCTTGCTAGGAGAGGATGAGAAAGAGACAAATCAAGTCAGCTTATATTTTCAAGTTATATAGTCTGCTTTTAAAAGTGTAGGGAAAGGTCCCTGTGTATCACAGAAGGTTTGCACTTGACTACTAACCTAGAGGCCGATGGGTCAAACCCATCCAGCAGCTCTATGGAAGACAGACCTAAAAATCCACCCCCATAAAGATTACAGCCAAGAAAACCCTATGGAGCACTGAGCTTGAATTGAGAAATAACAAATTCATACAAAGATCAAAATTAAAGTACAAGAGCAAAGGGAGTATTTTATATATTTGCGTCATAGAAAACTAGCTAGAAATCAGACATCTTCATGCTTTTCATTCTTAAGAGGACACCATCCAAACATCCTTTGCCTGTGTTATGGATTTTATTTTACTTTCTTCTGTATCCTAATGCTTTGATCCTTCCTTTACCCCTTCTGAAAATCATTTATTATGGGCCGGGATATCAGCTGCTGCCTTTGGACACACAGCTACAAAAAAACAGACTGGTTGAAGGGTATGGCAATGATAGAGCTCCCAAGAGAAATGGCTTTGTGCTTTCTGAGATCAAGGAAAACACCAGAATAAGACAGGCACTACTTGTGAAAGGATAGCTCCAGAGACTTTGTACTCCCTTGCTCCACAATGCATGGGCAATTACATAGTCGCAAACTGTTTAAAACTTCTCAGTTTCTTTCTATATCAATGGTTAGAAATGCCAAGAAGCTGTATTACTTGGCTACTTCCAGAAGTAAGTGCTTTGCTGTCTCTCATAACTGTAAACAGTATGCCTTTACTGGGGCAGACACAAACGAACATGGTCTAAATTGCTGTGATGTAGAATGACAGCAACCCAAACAGAGGCAAACAACCAAATGGAACCCCATCTCGGGCCCCGGGTCATTACTCCTCCTGTATTTAACATTTATAGAAACATAACCTGCTGGACAATAAGATCAGGAACTTAGCTGAGCATCTTTAGTTGAACTCGCACTGATCAAGGATTGAGAGTATTTTATATACCAAGCAAAGAACCAATTGCGTTAAAAGTCAAATACCCTAATGTCACATGAGCTGGAGACATTTTACAGTTCACGAAGTTTTTTCTTTATTTATTTATATTGTTGTTTGATCCTCCGGATCTCCAAATGAAGTGGACATCTCCTTAAAATGACAGTCATGACTGCATCACTAGAACTCTGGGTCAGGGACTTGGTATGGAGCTTGAAAGTCAGGACTTTTCTACCCACATTCCTGTTTTTATCCGCATTTCCCAGTAAGTCAGGCATCAGATGTTCACACTTCCCTAATCTCCCTCAGATCCATTCTCTCTTCCCCGGCTGTCTTTAGTCTTATACTGATTCCATGAACTATTTCACTAACTTCAACCCAGCTTTCTTCTCTCCTTCTCCTTTCACCTGCCCTCAAATTACTGAAGCAATCTCTCATAAGCAGAAATCTAACAAGTCAGTTCTTCTCTGCTTCTCCCTTTTCTTTGTAATATGGCTCAATTTATCAGTCCAGTCATAGCTATCACATCCCTCTAGGTTCACCACAATGTCTAGTTTACCTTTCATCACATTCTGTTGTTTCCCTGTCTATGCCTACTGTGCTTTTTTTCATTCTGACTCCTTTTCTGGAAAGCCTACCTTCATCTTCCCTGAAAACCTTTCAGTGGCTGACACCCCAACCCCCAGTAGCTGGTGCATGGCCTCTGGCATCCTAGAATGTTTTTACACAGATTTTACTGCAGCACTTAGCACATTGCATTTTGTGTGTTGTCCACATTTCTATCTGCCTATTTTTGGATTGTGACATCCTTGAGATAACGAATTTTCAATTATTGGCCAATTTTATAGCCATTGATACAGAGTGGTATTAAATCCATTTTAGCTGAGTGAAAAAAAAATGGCCCCAAATTCTGATGAAAGAGTCCAAAACAGTTTGCTGTTTTTTTCAATAATGAACCCTTTAAAAGATATCGTTTCTTTTAGTAGGTTTCCCTTTCATAATAAGTAAGGGAGAGCATTGTATCACATAGTATAGAAAATGAATGGTATATTTTCTGAAGAGGTAGGGTTATGCAGCCCCACACCTAGACTGTAAGCATCGCCTGGGATTTGGTTTAAATATAAATTTATCTTTAATCAAAAAAATGATGCTTTTTTAAAAAGAATAAAAGGCTGTGTGGAATGTAATTCTGATATTTACTTTCCCCTAGAATAGAAATGAAGAATGAATAGAAATAGGAGTGAACTAACCGGCCAGGCTCTCAAGCTTTTTGTAGTTCTCACCACCTATAAGCCCTAGACAGTGGTGTGCTGCTAAATGTTTGACAGCTGGTTATACAGGAACAAAAACGGAGAGAGCCTTGTTTTATTGTTGTTGTCAGGTGCCGATGAGCCCACTCGGCCCTGACTCAGAGTGACGCTACGTGTGACAGAAGAAGACACTGCTCGGCCCTGCGCTGTCCCGACAATCGTTGTGGTGCTTGAGCCCGTTGTTGCAGCCGCTGTGTCAGTCCGTCCTGCTGAGGGTCTTCCTCCTTCCGGCTCACCCTCTACCCAGCCTGATTATTCTCTCCAGGAACAGGTTCATCCTTACTCGCCACGAGCACTGGGGCTATACTTTTTCCAAGATGGATTTATTCATTCTTCTGGGAGTCTGTTGTATATTCAATATTCTTCACCAGCACCATGATTCAAATGCATCAGTACTTTGAGCTTTTATACACTGTCAAGCTTTCCTATGCATGTGAGATGATTTAAATCACAATGGCTTGGATTAGTTGCATCTTAGTCCTCAAAGTCACATCTTTTCCTTTTAATAATATAGAGACGTATTTTGCAGCAGATTTGTCCAATCTGCTTGTCATTTGATTTCTTCACTGCTGCTCCCATGGGCATCGTGATTTATAGCCAAAAATCCAAATCTACTGCTGTTAAGTTGATTCTGTCTCATAGTGACCCTGTAAGACAGAGTAGAACTGCCCCATAGAGTCCAAGGAGCATCTGGTGAGTTTGAACTGCTGATCTTTTGATTAGCATCTGTGGCTCTTAACCATTATACCACCACGGTTTCCTTTCAGTAATTTGTATAGTGTTAATACTCCCACAGGACACTTTCAAGCTACCAGTGTGAAACTGATGTAGAAAAATTCATAGCTAGCTTCTTTCTTAATACTTGAAGCCCTTCCCTCGTCTCCGCACAAGGAATGCTGACACGTAAAATAGTAATCTCCTTTATGACTAGTACTCATAAGGATTTTAAGATTGTTTTCCCAGGCTGTTCCTGAATGCTGACCAGAGTGACACAAATTTGCAGCCCACTATGCAAGTAAGCTGCGCAGTTCCTGAGCAAAGGTAACAAGACTCCAGACATCAAGGACAGCAAGTCTTGAATCAAAGAAAGTGTGTTTATATCTACCAACCTTTCCTCCTCTGAGTACTCACATGCCTACCCCTTTCCGTTCCCTAAATCCTTCTGTAAAACTTGCCAGTCTGGACTGAGATGTTAAGATGGTTCTTTAGGGTGCTAACCCACTATCTTCTCAGTTGCTGGCTGTCATAGATTGGACTGTGTCTCCCCAAAAACGTGTGTAACCATGTGACTGGGTCATGATTCTCACTGTTTTATAGTTGTCCTCCATTTTGTGATTTTTCCTGTGCTGTGTGTTAGAGGATTAGTATGGGACTGTAAATCCCTTCATAAGATCACCTCCCTGCCCCATTGTAAAGGGAGTTTCCCTAGCGTATGGTTAGCACCACTCTTTATCCTTTCATTCTGCAAGAGCTGAAAGGAAAGTGAAGCAAGCACAGAGTGGGGAACCTCACACCATCAAGAAAGCAGCACCAGGGAAAGAATGTGTCCTTCAGACCTGAGGTTTCTGTACCAAGATGCTCCCTGACCAAAGATTGATGCCACACAAGACCATTCCTTCAAAGCCAACAGAGGGAAAGCCTTCCCTGGAGTGTACATCCTAAGTTTGGACTTGTAGCCTATTGGACTGTCTAAGAATAAATTTTCCTTTGTTAAAGACATCCACTCTAGGTTTTTCTGTTACAGCAGCACTAAGTGGCTAAAACATTGACAACCTGACTAAAACATTCTTAAAAAATTCAATCCCTGTCTCAGCATCATAATTGGTTTAGTAGTGACAGGCAGCATGGGTCTGTAACAAACTCATGGAACAGAGAGTTGGGCATCAGTGAGAGTCAGCTCCAGCCCACCTTGCACCAGGCCAAGATAGCTACCACTAGGGGTATATTAGGGGAAAGGAGTAAAAGTGCTCCAGAAATCCTACTTTCATGGGCAGTACTGTTGTCTTCATTGTTGTTTACCTGTTTGTTTTGGTTACAAGGTTAATGCCAGAGTAACCAGCAAGAGTACTAGTTCTGCTATAAGTGCTGGGTGCTAGGCAAGTCACTTAAACCTGCTAATCCTTGGTCTCATCTGCAAATGGGAATGATAATAATAATTATAACTTCATAGGTTAGGAGAAATACATGCTATATGTAAAGGGCTTTTCATAGCACTTGGTACTTTGTGCTTCACAAATAATTTCTGGTTTTGTCTTACCCACTGCTGTCGAGTTGGGTCCAATGGCACTGGGTGGGACAAAAACAGATGACACTAATAACAATGTTTCTTTGTTCTCACGTGTGGATGGGGAAGAACACCTCCTCGGGATTAAGGTGCTCCATTTTGGTTTTAGTGTCATTTACCAGCTTCCTGGCTTGCCCCCTTTGGGTTCTGCAGATGTTCGGTTCCTGTTCATTATACTGGCTTTTTGATCCCTTTGCTACAGTCTCCATCTTTACTTCCTGAAGATCCCTGGATATTGATTGGTTGCATGGAATTTGTATTTCTATATAATCTTTTTCTGTACATTTTTTTTTTTTTTTTTTTAGTTTTCATTCTTACTGGTTTCATCTCATCACTATCCAGACCCCATGATTTTAGGTAGTTCTGTAAGCATTTCATCAAAAATGTACAGCTGATCATTTTTTTTTTAAGTTATAATTGTGGCTATTATCTCTGAAACTTAGTCTTGAATATGAAACAGCTGAAGTAAAAGAAAGGTATGGAGGAGTAAAAGAGTTGAACAGAAGATTTCAAAAGGTAGATTGAGAAGACAAAGTAAAGGATTATAATGAAATGTGTAGAGGCCTGTAATTACAAAACTAAAAGGGAAGAAACATGCTTGACATTTCTCAAGCTGAACTGACTGAAGAAAAAATGCAAGCCTTGAGTTGCAGTATTGAAAGACTCTATGAGAAAAACATTGAATGATGTGGGAGGTGTCAAAACAATGTAGAAACAATGCACAGAGTCATTGTACCAAAAAGACTTTGGAAGGCAGATACCTGGCCAACCAACTGGAAGAGATTCATATTTGCACCCATTATGAAGAAAAGGGATCCAACAGAATGCAGAAATTATCAGAAAATGTCACTAATATCACATGTAATTAAAATGTTGCTGAAGATAATTCAAAAATAGTTGCATGTTATCTTCTTTCATGTTCTCTTCTGAATCCAGCTTGAATTGCTGGCAGTTCTCTGTCAATGTGCTGCTGAAACCAGGTAGCTTTCCTCCAAATTTCTTGGCATAGATGAATGAGCACTTCCAGCACTGCATCTGTTTTTAAAAACACCTCAATTGGTATTATGCCAATTCCTGAAAACTTGTTTTTCACCAGTGCCTTCAGTACAAGTTGGACTTCTTCCTTCAGTGCTATCAGTTCTTGATCATATGCTACCTCTTGAAATGTTTGTACACTGACCAATTCTAAAGAAACAGAGTTTCTGACATCTTAGGGAAACAGAATAGAAAATGACCTCTGCTAAACCATGCGTCCATTGTCTGCTTGTCAGTTTGCTGTATTGTGGTAGTTTGTACGTTGTTATGATGCTGAATGGTATGGCATTGGTACATATTTCAATAACCATCAGGTCACTCACGCATGGTAGACAGGTTTCACTGCATCTTCCGTACTAAGATAAAGAAAATTCACTGCTGTCAAGTCAGGTCAGACTCATAGTGACTGTAGAAGTCAGAGTAGAACTGCCCCATAGAGTTTCCAAGGACAGCCTGGTGGGTTTGAACTGCCAACCTTTAGGTTAGGAGACATAGCACTTATCCAAACTAAGATAGACTAGGAAAAAAGGCCTGGTGTTCCACTTCTAAAAATTAGGCAATAAAAACCCTGGGTCACAACAGAATATTGTCCAACATAGTGCTGGAAGATAAATTGCTAGGTTGGAAGACACTGCACAACAGCCACAACTTGAGCACAGCCGCAGTTATGAAGATGATGCAGGACTAGGTAGCGATTCCGTCACCTGGGCACAGGATCCTCATGAGCTGGAGCTAACTCAGTGGCAACTAACAACAAAAGTAAGTTTTTAAATAATCATTTGTTTTCTTTAAACGAAGCCCTGGTGACATACAGGTTAAGATCTTGGGGGCTAACCAAAAGATCTGCAACTGAAATCTACCAGCCACTCCTTGGAAACACTATGGGGCAGTTCTTCTCTGTCTCACAGGGTTGCTATAAGTTGGAATCTACTCAGTAGCTTTCATCAAGTACACTGAACCGTACGGACATCTGAGGTATTAACACAGAGCTTAGTGTTTGGTGATGTGGAAGTTTGTACTTGATTCGGACTCCGTAGTTACATAACACCATCTGCCCATCTGGTCATTTCCTTGACTTTCCAGTCAAGTGCACACTATGGAATATCCTCTATAGTGTTCCTGCCTTGCCACAGAAGACTCAGTGCTACTGTGTACCAGGCACAGTACTGGGCACTTTGTTGTGTTTTCTGATGTATTTCTTCCAATAACTCTATGAGGTATTTATCATGCTCTTCCTCTGTAGGAGAGAGCTGAGATGTCAAGAATTAAGGAGCTTTCTTAAGACCAATGAGCTAATACCTGGCCGAGCCAGACTGCTGGAACTACATACCTGTGCACTTCCATTTGTGCAAACATTCATTGTCGGCCACCAAATTTCTTGCCTAAGTGTAGGTCAAAGTATGCATTTAGTTTTGCCTACCACATATAGAGCCTGCACTGAATTTCTTGCTAAAAAAAAAAAAAGAAAACTCAGAGTGACAGCACAAACTTAATTTCCTTCTTATCCTTTTCTTTTATTTAACCTTTTTGTTTACCTGTCTTTCTTTTTCTTTCTTCACTCAATTTTATCTTTTACAGCTTTATTTTGTATGTATTTAAGCAGTCTCATTACTTACAAGATTGTGATAAAGAATATCACAGGGAATAAATGTTTGAGAAAGCATTTGTAGTTCATTAGTTACATTCTGAGTAACTACTTACTCCCGGAAATGCCATCATTCCAGACACTACTTCTACACAAATGTGGTGCGGTGAGTCCTTAGAAGCAGATTTTGCCCTGAATACACAGAGAAGAGGCAATCACATGACGATACCCTCGAAACTGTTCTCAGAACTATCCAAGTTTGTTTCTGTAGAGTAGATGGTCTTTCTAAAAAAGGAAATACTCAAAAACCAGAAGAAAGAGAAAAATATAGCTATTTCTGTACAATGTATGAAAAGTATTCAAAACAGATAAGGATTCTACTATATTGTATAAATGATATTTTGGCTGCTAATGTAAGTTCATAGATTATCAGAAGTAACACTGAGTCTTGTTCTTTAAAATTTGATGGATCTCTGACTTTTAAAACTGAATATTTCAAAGGGGTCAGATTGAGACAAAATTGTATAGGCTGATGCCTTTATTTCCAAAGATTATTTGTATTGTGAGTGCTAAGTATGCATATTCATACAGCTTTATAAAAAAAAAAACCAGCACTTGGCTGCTAACTGAAAGTTGATGGTTTCAACTCACCAGCTACTCCTCAGTAGAAAGGTGAGTCAGTTTGCTTCTGCAAAGATTACAGCCTTATAAACCCTATGGGAGAGTTTCACTCTTTCCTATATGGTTGTTATGTTTCAGAATTGACTCGGGGGGGCAACAGTGACAACAATAGCAATATAAGTGGAAAATATTATCAAAGCATAGCTAGGTACCTAAGGTGAGCTTTGTTTTAAAGTTGTACAGTTACACTTGCAAGAATCTCTCTTACCCCATTCTAGGGAGGTGAGGCGAGAGGCATTGATGCTCAGGTTGGTGACTGATCAAGCTGTACTTTCTCTGTTTACGTTTCCTAAATACTGAGAGTATACATAATTTCTGCTGCTGAATATTGCTGAAAATTAGCTGCCCCACAAGAACATGGTGTATGTGAGCAACAGAAAACATCTTAAAATCTCAATTCCTTCAGTTGTCCGCTTGTGGTCATAGGAGTCAAGTGTGGATGACAGGGGATGGTAAAGAATAGACACAGCTTCCTGGAAAATGTATTTTGGTGACTTACTAACTGATGGTGCTCTGGGATTTTGGTAGATGCAGTACAAAACATGGAGTAAATCCTTCCCTTCCCGCTATCTTTTTGTAATCCTAGTTTCTTGTATTTACGTTTTGCCTGTTTTCTTCCTTCCAATGTTTTCATGCTGAACATTTGACGTAATTGGACCAGGCATTCCTTCATTCTTTAACAAACATGTGTTAGGAGCCAGAAATGATATACATTTCACAGTCTTCCAGTATAAATTGTTAGCAGGTGTCATGGATTAAATTGTGTCCCCCCAAAAGTGTGTATAACAATTTGGCTGGGCCATGATTTCCTGTGTTCTGTGGTTGCTCTCCATTTCATGATTTTCATGTGCTGTGAATGCTAATATCTGCCTGTGGTTAATAGATTGGGTTACATTAAAGAGGATTAGGGTGAGACTCTCACACCCTTACTAAGGGAGTTTCCCTGGAATGTGGCTTGTACCACCTTTTACTCTACAAGACATAAAAAGAAAGGGAGTCAAGCAGAGAATAGGGGACCTCATACCATCAAGAAATCAACACCGAAAACAGAGTGTGTGCTTCTAAACAGAAGTTCCTGTGATCAGATGCTCTCAGACCAAAGAAAGACCAATCCAACACAAGAAACTTTCTTGTGAGCTGACAGAGAGAATGCATTCCTCTGGAGCTGGCACCCTGAACTCAGACTGCTGGCCTACTTAGAATGTGTAAGAATAACCTTTTCTTTGATAAAGCCATCTACTTGCACTGTTTCTGTTAGAGCAATACCCACAATTGCTATGGCTGCTAATCAAAATATCAGCAGTTCAGATCTACCAGGCACTTCTTGGAAACTCTATGAGGTAGTTCTACACTGGTGTATAGGGTTGCTATGTATCGGGATTGACTTGGCACCAATGGATATTTGGGTTAATGTAAGTCCAAGGTAACACAAACAAGGTTAGGTGTGTATATGTGTTTGTGTGTGTGTGTGTGTGCTGATGCAGCTTTGAAAGAGAGTCCTCGAGGCCATATGGATTTCTGTCTTTGGGGAAGTGGATTTTCTATGCAAATTAGCAACCAAAACACTGCTGAACTTTCAGAATTGTATATGCCTAGAGTAGAAGGCAGCAATTTAATTACCAATTCAACAAATTACCTTGAGCTTCTGTTTCCTAAAGAATGTGTGTTCTGGAAGAAAAAACATGAGCATCCTATCCATCAAAGTAGAGAATATATTGTTTTGTGTCATTCCCTAGAAGTTTCAGGAATTTCCATTGTATCCTGTGGGAATTGAAATGTCCTTCATAGATAATCTTCTGCTGTTTCATCCTCTTTCTTATCTGCCATACATTCTTTGTGCATCTGCTTATCCTAGGGAAGGGACCTTTATTTAAGGTGATATTCTTGGAAAATCAACAGTTGGCATCAGTTGACACATCCTCTGATTTAAAATACTTACAGCCAGAAAAATTCCAGTGTTTAACACCTACATGGACTTCTGGTGCATGAAGTTTAAAGTACATGAGCAGTACATGGCTAGGCCATGGAACCTAATGGCTGGCAAAGGTGATTTGAAGTACCTCAGTGTGGAGAATAGACACCCAATAGTGTGGGCATCTGAGTTGTGCTCTTCTGCGTTGATAAGACAGATCCTACATATGTATCAAAAAAGTGGGTTTAAAAAGTAATGGGATTACAAATGTTAGTGACCCAAGAGTTGATTACCAATAGGCAGAAAACGGGTAGAACTCACATACTGAGGCCATATTTGACTGGAAAGTGAGTACAGGGAATAAGGGTTGGTGTGAGTAAAGAACAGAGTCTCTAGAGCTCACTGGAGTATAATCTATCCCTGCAGTTTGTTGGATACCCACAAACTGAGGTAGGGTTGCAGCTGGGGTGCTCTGGAAGATAGGCCAAATATTCTAGGTGTGGATTATTTTCCTGTCTTACCCCTGCTGGTGCCTTGAGCTAAAAGTAATACTTATTCATTAAGGACCACTAGTTTCAAATCAAGTAGTATTTTTTCTGAATAACAATGCATATGGTGGTTCAGTGGTAGAATTCCTGCCTTCCTTGTGGGAGGCACAGGTTTAATTCCTGGCCAATGCACCTCACATGTAGTCATCTCCTGTCTGTCTGTCGATGGAAGCTTGCATGTTACTATGATGTTGAATAAACAAGTTTCAGTGAAGTTTCCAAGTGAAGACAGACTAGGAAGAAAGGCCTGACCGTCTACTTCCAAAATTAGCAGTGGAATAAAACCCTGTGGATGACAACAGTTTAATCTGCAATCAGTTCTAGGGACGACACAGGACTCAGCACTACTTTGCTCTATACATGGGGTTGCCATGAGTCAGGGATTGACTCAATGGTAGCTAACAATGTATATAAGCAATGTAAGCTATGCACAAACAACATAACAATATATAACATGTAGGCTCTATGAGGGCATTCATCTATAGTATATACATAATAGACAAACTACAAGTGGGTGGTTTTAACAAACAAAAGTTTGTTTTCTCACAGCTTAAAAGGCTAGAAATAGAAAGGGAAAGCCTTTCTCTATCTATCACCTCTGGAGGAAGGTCTTTGTCTCTTTACAGTTTGTGTTCGTTGATTCCTTGGTGACCTTCACGTGGTGTGCATCTACTCCCATGTCTGCTTGCAAGCTAGTTTGTTCGATTGCTTAATCTGCTCTTTCCTAAATTAAAAGAGATTGGCTAGAGGACAGAGCCAAGATGGTGGAATAGGCACACAACTCCTCAATTCCCTCTGAAAACTAAGGCCTGGATTGATAACTGAACAGGGCTCTCTGGGTGTCCAGAGATACAGCATACAGTTGTCAGTTTGGACTATGTGCCACTAAACAGGAAACTTCCTCTCTCTGGCATGAGCCAGAGAATGCTAAGCCCTGCTCCTGCTGACTGTCTGCTAGTGTGCACTGCAGGTACTACTGCTTTTTTTGTTGTTATCTGGAAGGTGTGGCCTGGGCATGAGCCAGCAAATACACTGAACTGCAGTGCTAAAGTAAACAACATACAAGCGACAGAGACACCGTGTGTGGTATAGCCACATTTTGAGAGCCCAGCTGCTGACTAAAGGGTGCCACTGACCCTCTACTCTTTCTTTTCTGAGCTTTGCCATAGATTCTGCTATTTGATGGCAGGAAGGGCAGCTCAGTTGGAACACCATTTTAGTCGCCTGGGGGGCAGAGTCATATAACCAGAGGCCTCAGCAGGGTATAATTCCCAAGCTGAGAAGTCAGAACAGTCCATACAGTGCTTTTTCAGCAGAAAGGCTGTGTTTAGCACAGTGATACCTTATACATAGGGCCCAGTTGAGGATGGCAGCAATTCCATAACCCTTCTCTATTTTGAACTACATCATAGCATCTGGGGATGGCCAAAGAGTTACTTCTGTTGCCAGCTAGTAGGGGAGGCCTGTCCCCCTGATAGCCTGACTGATTTTGGCAGCTGTCAGACAACAGCTAGCTTTTTAAAATAAGACTTCCTGGGGAAATAACTACTTAGCAGTCCAGAGGCATCTCTTCCAGTCTTTACTGATCCACATGATAGCATTAGTTGAAGGCACCCCAGTGACTCCATAAGTAGGGTGCCATCCTTGCCATCAGGAGACAGAGGCTGCCACCTTAGAGAGTCCACTGGGGCCAGTCACTAGAGTACACAGAGGCAGCAAGTGACTAATTCCCTTATCAAAACTATGCCTCAGGCCCTGTTGAAGTAACACCAGAGAAACTAAACAGACTCTAGATGACTAGAAGGAAAGAAACCATTGCTAGCTATTTAAAGAAACAGCCCACCACGGTTCCAGGAAGCTCCAAAACTATAGAAATAAAAAACTTCCCAGATCACAAAGACTTTCTGAAACTATCAGAGGTCAAGCACAAAAGAATTATAAAGAGGGGGCAGAGTCAAGATGGCAGACTAAGCACACGTCTCCTTATATCCCTCTGGAAACCAAGACCTGAATTGACAATCAAACAGAGCCTTCTGATCACCTAATCAGCCTCAGAACACAGCACAGAGCTGTGAATCGGGACTTCATATCACTCAGTGAAAAACCTCCTCTCTTTCACTGACTCCCACTCCCGGCTACCCCGGCTCTCACGGAGGGAAGGTAAATGCACCATTTTGACTTTTTTTCCTCTGTCTTGGCTGGCGAGTAGAGCTGGGTCTTGCCTGGCAGCTGGACTCAGACACGCTGCTGGGGGATAGGCAGGCGAAATTCCCATATTCTGAGAGCCAGGCTCAGGACTCTGTTACTATAGCTACTTTGAGCCTTTTGTTTTGTAGCTGCCTCAGCGGGGTTTGTGCGGAGCTTCGCGGTCAGTGTGTGGGACGCCATGTTGGTACCGAGATTTTAGCGGGACCTCGTTGTTAGCCTGGGAGCCAGCGCCTGCAAACGGGACAGCGCTTCTCGGACAGAAAAGTAGTGATTTTGCACAGTGCTGCCTACGTTGGGGGCTCTGCAACAGAAGCAGAGGAATCACTACCTCTAGGCAACTTTAGCCCCTCTGTCTGCTGTCTGTGTGGAGGACACCATCTTGGATATGGTGGCCGCAGCTGGCCCTAATTCTTAGCTTGGGAGTCAGAGCCTGCCCACAGGAGAGCACTTTTCTATCACAAAACCAGTACTCAACACAGTGTTGGCTAAGGCTAGGCCCTGTCAGCAGAGGCCACCAGCGCAGTAGCATTGTTGTATTCTGAACTAGTTTGTTATCATCTGGGGTTGGATATAGTGGCATTTACTTTGTCAGATGAGAAGAGAGACCTCTACACCTGAAAACCTAACTGACTTGTGAACTGGTCAGATACCTTTTGCTTTACATTGGAAAGCAGCCTAGAGAAACATTTGCAATCCATCCTCACAGTACTTCTTCCAGCCTCTATATGCTCACATGGGACCCAAAAAGCAACAGACAATTGTGGCATACAAGCAATCACTCATGGCTTCAGAAGGCTCCCAAACAAAGCAACCAAGGAGTTTTCCAGATGAAGAAACTTTTATGAAAGCATCAGGAAGTGAATACAAATTGATTATATACAGAGCCCTTCTAGACCTTATACAAAATGCAGCAGAACAAAATGAAAAATTTAGCAAGTTGTTCGATCTGATGGAACACCAGTACTCTGAAATCCAGCAGATCAAGAAGAAAATCAAAGACATAGAAACTTCCATGCAAAGCCAAGAAAACAGAATGTAACAAATGGAAAAAAGAATTTCTGACTTGGAAGACAGAGCTACTGATGCCAGCGTCTATGAGCAGAAATCAGAAAAAAAGAAACAAGAAAAATGAAGAAACATTAAGAAGCATGTGGGACTCTATTAAGAGGAACAACCTTTGATTAATTGGAGTCCCTGAACAGGGTGAGACATCTGAGAACACAGAAAGTATTTTCGCTGAGCTGCTGAAAGAATTATAAAGAGAAACCTCCTAGAAATTAAAAAAAAATGCAGAAAAGGAAAATGAAAATTTCAGCAAGATATTCAGACTGATGGAACAGCAACTATATGCAATCCAACAGATCAATAACAAAATTACAAAATGAGACAATTCAATCCAAAGCCAAAAGAGCATAATTCAGAAGATAAAAGTCAGATTTAGTGACCTTGAAGGCAGAGCACGTGACACCAGCGTTTCTGAGAACAGAATAAAGAAAAGAAATTTAAAAAAGAAAAAAGAAAAAGCATTAAGAAACACGTGGGACTCTATTAAGAGGAATAATCTACAAATAATTGGAGTTCTTGAACGGGGAGGGATAGCTGAAAACACAGAGAATATTGTTGCTGAGTTGCTGACAGAAACCTTCCCTGAAACTATGCAAAAAGAGAACATAGATATCCAAGACATGTATTAGCCAAGAACACCACAAAAACTAGATCCCAAAAGAAAGACACCAAGACATAAGCAAGCTTAATAAAAGGAAACATAAACAGAGTCTCTTAAAGGCAGCAGGGCTTAAAGCAAAGCCAGCACTCAGAAGGAAACTCTGTAGGCTTTCATCTGACTTCTCAGCTGACATGATGTTGGCAAAGAGGCGGTGGGATGAGACATTCAAAGCCTTGAAGGAGAAAAATTTCCAGCCAAGAATTATATATCCTGCAAAATTGTCTTTCACATATAAAGATGAAATTAAGACATTCACAGATAAATAGAAGCTTAGAGACTTTGTAGAAACCAAAGCCAAACTACAAGAGATACTGAAAGAAGCTCCTTGCTTAGAATAACGAAGCCATTAACTGTATATTTAAGACTGCAATGCAAGACACAGCATCCAGAAACCTATTCAGGAAAGTAACAAAACTCAATCACAGCTACAAGATTAAAAGAAGGAAATCAGTGAACATATCACAAAAACGATGACACCATCACATTAAAAAGAGGGATATACTACAGTAGCTATAATCCTTTCAGATGGGGAGGAAGTTAAAAAGATATATGGAAGTTAAAATAGGATGTAAACTAAGAATATTAAGGGGAAGCATGGGGTAGTGGCAAAGCACAATAACAGTGCAGCATATCAAAGCAAGAAATGTAATACAGGAGTCTCAACAAACACAAAACCAACACTGAAAAAGAAGAAAAGTCAACTCATAAAGAAGAAAGACTCAGAACAGAATATAAAGAGCAATGTAGAAAGCACCAACACAAAAATAAATACATCAAAATGACAGCACTAAACACATAACTATCAATAATTACACTGAGTGTAAATGGACTGAATGTAGCAATAAGGAGACAATGAGCGATATTGTGGATCAAAAGATATGATCCTTTCATATGTTACTTACAGGAAACACATCTTACACTTAAAGATGTGACCAAATGGAAAATTAAAGGATAGAATAATATATACCAAGCTAACAATATACAAAGAAGAGAAGGAGTAGCAATGCTAATCTCAGATATAATAGATTTTAATGTTAAATCCACCATGGGTGGGTAGGGATGGTCACTACTTCTTGCTGAAAGGTTCAATACACAAGCAAGATTTAACAATCTTAAGTATTTATACAGCCAACACCGGAGCATCTAAATACATCGAACAAACACTGACTACTTTGAAAAATGAGATATATCACTCCACAATAATAGTTGGAGACTTCAACACTCCACTCTCAGTAATGGACAGATCATCCAGAAAAAAGCTTTGTAAAGACAGAAGATCTTATTGCAACAGTTAACCAACTAGACCTCATCAACATATACAGAACTTTTTACCTATCAACAGATTAGTACACCTTCTTCTCCAGTGCATATGGAACATTTTCTGTAACAGACTGTGTTAGCACACATAGCAAGTCTCAGCGCAATCCAAACCATAGAATTATTGCAAAGCATTTTCTCAGACCATAAAGCCATAAAAGTTGAAATCAATGGAAAAAGCATAGATACAAATTTGAACTCATGGAAACTGAACAACACTTTGCTCAAAAAAGCGTGAGTTATAGAAAAAAATCAAGGATGAAATAAAGAAATTTATGGAATCAAATGAGAATAAAAACACACTCTAACAGAATCTATGGGATAGAGCCAAAGCAGTCCTCAGAGGTCAGTTCATCACTATACACTCACACATCTGGAAGGAAGAAAGAACCCAAACCAAAGAATTAACCCTACAGCTTGAACAAGTAGAAAGAGCAACACAGGAACCCCTCGGGCACCAAAAGAAAACAGATCAAGAACATTAGAGCAGACCTAAACAAATTAGGGAATAGAAGAACAATTAAAAAAATTAACAGTACCAAAAATTGGTTTTCTAAAAGATCAAAAAAAAATTGATAAACCAATAGCTAAACTTACAAAAGAAAAACAGGAGAGAAAACAAATAACATGAATAAGAAATGACACGAGAGATGTCACAACAGACCCAAGTAAAATCAAAAGTATCATAACAGAATACTATGAAAGACTGTACTCCAACAGATTTGAAAACCTAGGAGAAATGGAGAAACTTCTAGATTCATATCACACGGCAAAATCATCACAAGGAAAAATAAAACAATTTAATAAGCCCATCGCAAGGAAAAGATTGAAAAGATCATCAAAAAACTACCAACCAAAAAAAGTCCTGGTCTAGATGGCTTCACTGGAGAATTCTACTAAACTTTTAGAGACGAGTTAACTCTAATACTATTGAAACTATTCCACAGCATAGAGAGGGATGGAATACTCCCAGATTTATGCTATGAAAGCAGCATAACCCTAATACCAAAGCCATGGAAGGATTAAAAAAAAAAAAGGAAAATTAGAGATCAATGTAACTCATGAACCTGGAGGCAAAAATTTTCAAGAAAATCTTTGCCAATAGAATTCAGCAATATATCAAAAAATAATTCATCATGACCAAGTTGGATTCATACCAGGGATGGAAAGCTGGTTCAACATCAGAAAAACAATTCATGTGATCAACCACAGAAATAACACAAAAGATAAGAATCACCTGATTTTGTCAACTGATACAGAAAATGCATTTGACAAACTTCAACACTCATTCATACTAAAAACTCTCAGTAAAACAGGAATAGAATGCAAATGCTTAAACACAATCGGTAGCATCTATGCAAAGCCAGTTGCCTACATCATCTCCTGAATGGAGAGAGATTGAAAAAATTCCTCTTGAGAAAGGAAACTAGACAAAGATACCCACTCTCACCTCTCCTATTAAACATTGTATACCCACTCTCACCTCTCCTATTAAACATTGTACTAGAAGTTTTGGCCAGAGCAATTTCTTAAGACAAAGAAATAAAGGGCATCCACATTGGCAAAGAAGTAAAAATCTCCCCATTTGCAGATGATATGATATACATAGAGAATCCTAAAGAATCCATAACTACTCAAACTAATAGAAGAGTTCAGCTAAGTATCAGTGTCTTCGATTGAATTCTGTCCCCCCCAAAATAGGTGTAGCCACGTGGCTGGGCCATGATTCCCAGTGTCTTGTGACTGTTCTCCATTTTGTGGTTTTCCTATGTTGTATGTTAAAGGATTAGGGTGGGACTGTAAATCCCTTTATAAGATCACCTCCCTGCTTTACTGTAAAGGGAGTTTCCCTGGAGTATGCTTGCCCCACCCTTAATCTTTTCAGCCTGCAAGAGATAAAAGGAAAGGGAGACAGGCTAAGAATTGGGAACCTCGTACCATCAAGAAAGCAGCACCAGGAGAAGAGCACATCCTTCAAACCTGAGGTTCCTGTGCCAAGATGCTCCCTGAACAAACACTGATGTAATACTGGACTTTCCTGCAGAGCCAACACGGGGAAAGATTTCACCTGGAGGAGACACCCTGAACATGGATTTGTAGCCTACCGGACTGTGTAAGAATAAATGTTCCTTTGTTAAAGCCATCCACTCTGTGGTATTTCTGTTAGAGCAGCCCTAGCTGACTAAAATAATCAGGATACAAGTAAACATAAGTAAATCACTAGGATTCCTTTATACCAACAAAGAGATCATCAAAGAAGAAATCATCTATTCAATACCATTTACTATAGCCCCCAAGAAGATAAAATACCTAGGAATAAATCTAACCAGAGAAATAACAGACCTTTACAAAGAGAACTACAAGACTTTACTGTAAGAAACTAAAAGAGACTTACATAAATGGAGAAACCTACCCTGTTCAGGGATAGGAAGACTTAATATTGTGAAAATGTGTATTTTACCCAAAGCAATCTACATATACAATGCAATCTCAATACAAATTCCAGTGACATTTTTTAATAACACAGAAACAAATCACCAACTTTGTTTGGAAATGGAAGAAACCCTGGATAAGCAAAGCACTACTGAAGAAGAACACACTGGGAGACCTCTCACTACCCAACCTTAGAAACTTTTACACTGCCACAGTAGTCAAAACAGCCTGGTCCTTGTACAAAAAGAGACATGCAGACCAATGGAACAGAGTTGAGACCCCAGAGATGCCACCATCCTCCTATGAACAGCTGACATTCGACAAACACCCTAAGATTGTAAACTGGAGTAAAAGCAGTTTCTTTAACAAATGATTTTAGCAAAATTGGATATCCATCTGCAAAAAACTGAAACAAGATTCGTATCTAACACCTACACAAAAAACAACTCAAACTGGATAAAAGACCTAAATATTAAACCTAGAATGATGAAGACCATGCAAGAGAAAACAGGATCAATAATGGAAGTTCTAATAAACAACTTCGACTTCAAAATCTGGAAAACAAAGCACTACTAACAGAAAAAATAATAGATAAATGGGAACTAATAAGAATGAAACACTTCTGCTCATCCAAAGACTTTATCAAAAGAATTAGAAGACCACCTACAGAATGGGAAAAAATATTTGTCAGATCAGCATCTGATCTCCACAGTCTACACGGTACTGCAACATAGCAACAAGAAAAGGATAAATAATCCAACTAAGTGTTGGGAAAAGGAGATGGACAGACATTTCTCTAAAGAGGAGGTCCAGGCAGCCAATAGACATGTGAGGAAATGCTCACATTCTCTAGCTATTAAAGAAATTCAAATCAAAATAACAATGAGATACCATCTCACCCCAACAAGTTTGGCTGTGATCAGAAAAACACAAAACAACAAATGCGGGAGAGTCTGTGGAGAAATTGGAACTCTCCTATACTGCTAGTGGGATCAGAAAATGGTACAACCTCTTTGCGAAACAATCTGACACTTCCTTAAAAAGCTGAAAATAGATACACTATTTCATCAAGTGTCATGGATTGAATTATGTCCTCCCAAAAATATGTGTAGCCATTTGGGCCATGATTCTTTTGTATTCTATGATTGTTCTTCATTTTGTGATTTTCCTGTGTCGTATGTTAAAGGATTTGAGTGGGACTATAAATCCTTTCATAAGATTACCTCCCTGCTCCACTGTAAAGGGAGTTTCCCTGGAGTATGGCTTGCCCCACCCTTAATCCTTTTATCCTAGAAGAGATAAAAGACAAGAGAAGCAGGCAGAGAATTGGGAACCTCACACCACCAAGAAAGCAGCACTAGGAGAAGAGGGTGTCCTTTAGACCTGAGGTTCTTGTGCCAAGACGCCCTCTGAACAAAGACTAATGCAATACTGGACTTTCCTCTGGGGCCAATAAGGTGGAAAGCCTTTCCCTGAAGTAGACATCTTGAATTCAGACTTGTAGCCTATCGGACTCTGTAAGAATAAACCTTTCCTTTTTAAAGCCATCCAGTCTGCTCTGTTAGAGCAGCACTAGTTGGCTAAAACATCCAGTAATCCCACTGCTTGGAATATATCCTACAGAATGAAGGGCAATTGCACAAACAGATACATACACAGAAATGTTTATTGCAGCACAGTCTACAACAGCAAAAGATGGAATCAACCCAGACGCCCAGCACAGATGAATGGATAAACAAACTATGGTATATAAAACCATGTGAATGGGTGACCGTATCAACATGTGACTAGAAGAACCAGATGGCACCCAGGCACCACCAAAGGCAGTCGTGATGGGGCACACAATGCCAAGTCCCAGTGTCAACACTAGTCAAAAAGGCATGAACCTCAAGAACTCCACTAAAAGGCCACAACTGATGGTCCAGAGACCTGAGGATTCCCCTGGAAGCATGGTTGCTAGACTTCCTGCTGCCCCTGACCAGGTATGGCAAAACTAATCTCAGATAAAACAGATTTTAATCTAAAATCCACCATCCTGAACAAGGAGGGACATTATCTATTGCTGAAAAGTTCAATTCATAAGCAGGACTAAACAATATTAAACAGTGTTACACCCAATACTAGAGCATCTAAATTGATTGAAGAAACACTGACTACATTCAAAACTGAGATAGATCACACCACAATAATAGTGGGAGACTTCAACACTCCACTCTCAATATCAGTCAGATCATCTGGAAAAAAGCTCAGTGAAGACACAGAAGACGTTATTGCTACAATTAACCAACTAGACCTCATCGGCATATACAGAACTTTCTATCTATCAGTGGACAACTACACCTTCTTTTCCAGTGCACACGGAACATTCTCCAGAATAGACCATGTGTTAGGGCATAAAGCAATTCTCAAAAAAATCTATACCTTTGAATTAATGCAAAGCATCTTCTCTGATCATAAAGCCATACAAGTTGAAATCAATAGCAGAAAAAAAAATAGATAGAAAGTGAAACTTATGGTAACTGGACAACATCTTGCTCCAAAATCCATGTGTTATAGAAGAAACCAAGGATGAAATCAAGAAATTTATGGATTCCAATGAGAATGAAAATACTTCCTACCATAATCTATGAGACACAGCCAAAGCAGTACTCAGAGGTCAGTTTATCTCCATAAATACACACATCTGAAAGGGAAAAAGAAACCAACCAAAGAACTAACCCTACAGCTTAAGTAAGTAGAGAGAGACCAACAGAGGAACATTTTCTCTCCACCCTCTCCTCTCCCTTCTAGTAAGGGGCCAGTAGCACAGCTTCCTATATGAGTATAGAACCATAACGTACACACACCATATGGTCACATTGTGATCCTGAGTCCAGCCAGTTCCTGTCCGAAAAATTGATTAAAAAAATGCCCGGGCCCAGATGGCTTCACCACAGAATACTACCAAGCTTTTAGAGAGTTATCTCTAATACTACTGAGACTATTTCACAGTATAGAAATAGGTGGAATACTCCCAAATTTGTTCTATGAAGCCAGCATAACCCTGACACCAAAGCCAGGGAAAGACCCAACAAAAAAAGAACTACAGATCAATATCACTCATGACTCTAGATGCAAAACTCTTCAACAAAATTCTTGCCAATAGAATACAACAACGTACCCAAAAAATAATCCATCATGACCAAGTTGGATTCACACCAGGGATGCAAGGCTGGTTCAGCATCAGAAAAGCAATTAATGTGATCAGCCACATAAATATCACAAAAGACAAGAATCACCTGATTTTGTCTGTTAATGCAGAAAAGACATTTGATAAAGTGCAGCACCCATTCATGCTCAAAACCCTCAGCAAAATAGGAATAGATGGCAAATTTCTCAATGCAATGAGGGCCATTTATACAAAGCCAACTGCCTATGTCATCTTGAATGGAGAGAGACTGAAACAGTTTCCCTTAAGAACAGGAACTAGGCCAGGATTCCCACTCTTACTTCTCCTATTCAACATTGTACTAGGAGTTCTAGCCAGAGCAATTAGACAAGACCAAGAAATAAAGGACATCTGCATGGGCAAAGAAGTCAAAATCTCCCTATTTGCAGATGATATCATTGTATATGCAGATAATCCTAAAGAATCCATAAGTAAACTACTCAAACTGATAGAAGAGTTCAGCAAAGTCTCAGGATACAAGATAAACCTAAGTAAATTAGTAGGATTCCTTTGTGCCAACAATGAGATTATTAGTGAAGAAATTACCAAATCAATACCATTGATTATAGCCCCTAAGAAGATAAAAGCACCTAGGAATAAATCTAACTGGAGAAACAACAGACCTTTACAAAGAGAACTACAAGTCCTTACTACAAGAAACTAAGAGAGACTTACATAAATGGAGAAACGTACCCTGCTCAGGGATAGGAAGGCTTAATATTGTGAAAATGTTTATTTTACCCAAAGCAATCTACATATACAATGCAATCTCAATACAAATTCCGGTGACATTTTTTAATGACAGAGAAACAAATCACCAACTTTGTTTTCAAAGGGAGGCAGCCCCAGATAAGCAAAGCACTACTGAAGAAGCATACACTGGAAGGCCTCTCACTACCCAACTTTAGAAACTTTTACACTGCCACAGTAGTCACAGTGTCAGCCTGGCACTGGTAGAAAAAGAGACAGATAGATCAATGGAACAGAATTGAGACCCAAGAGATGACATCATCTTCCTATGAACAGTTGATATTCGACAAAGGCCCTGAGATATTAAACGGTGGTAAAAACAATCTCTTCAACAAACAGTCCTGGCAGAATTTGATATGTATCTGCAATAAATTGATACAAGACCCGTATCTTACACCTTATACAAAAAACAACTCAAACTGGGTTAAAGACCTAAATATCAAATATAAAATGACAAAGCTCATCCAACAAAAAGTAGGAAAAACAATGGGAGTTTTGATACACAACATAGACAGACTTAAAAATCTGTCAAACAAACAACAAACAACAGATGATAAAATATATAAATGGGAATTACTATGAGTAAAACATTTTGCTCATCCAAAGGCTTTATTAATATAATTAAAAGGTCACTTACAGGGTGGGAAAATATATTTGGCAACTATATGTCAGACCGACATTTGACCTCCAAAATCTATAAGCTACTACAAAATATAAGAAAAAAATAAATCATCCAGTTAAGTGATGGGCAAAGGAGATGGAGAGACACTTCTCTAAAGAGGAGATCCAGGCAGCCGAAAAACACATGAGGACATGCTCAAGATCATTAGCTATTAAAGAACTTCAAATCAAAACAACAATGAAATACCATGTCACCCCAACAGGGTTGGCCATGATCCAAAAAACCAGAAATAATAAATGCTGGAGAGGCTGTGGAGAACTTGGCACTCTCCTATACTGTTGGTGGGATTGCAAAATGGTACAACCTCTTTGGAAAGCAATCTGGCACTTTCTTAAAAAGCTGGATGTAGATATACCATCTGACTCAGTAATTCCCCTGCTCGTAGTATATCCTACAGAATCAAGACCATTCATACCAACTGATACATGCACACAAATGTTTATTGCTGCACAGTCCACAACAGCAAAAAGGGAATCAACCCAGATGCCCAACAACAGAGGAATGGATAGGTAAACTATGATATATATATACTCAATGAAACACTATGCAATGATAAAGAACAATGATGATTTTAGAAAACATCTCATAACCTGGTTTCAATTGGAGGGTATTATGCTGAGTGAAAGTAATCAGTGACAAAAGGACAAATACTATATGAGACCCCTTTGATAAGAACTTAAAAACAGACTCATACATAGAAGAAAAGACTTTTTGACAGCTGCGCGGGTGGGGAGGAAGAGAGGGCAATGGGCGAGCATTTAAATTAGTTGGTAGAAATTTGTTTGGGTGAAATCTGTGACAGAACACATTAGAAAGAAGATCGATATTAACTGGACTTCAACAGAATATGATTACTCCTCCCATCTTAACCCAATACTGCAAGGACCCAAGTAGCTGAGGCGGGGGACTGGGGACCATGCTGTCAAGGGAAATTGAGGCCAATTGGCACAACTAGCATTTTGCTAAGAGAGCCTTTTGTACCCCATGTTGGTGAGTGGCATCTGGGGTCTTAAAAGCTGCCAAGCTGCCATCTGAGGGTACAGCAAATGGTACCAATTCAGCAGAAACAGATGATCCCCAAGGACCAAAACAACATGGAAAAGAGAACCCAGAAGACAGAGAGACCCACATGAGTGGGGGACTACGTTGACTTGTGACTAGAAGAAATGGATGGTACCTGACCACCACCAGTGATAGCCGTAATGGAGCTCACAAAGTTGAGTCTCCCTGGCAGCACAAGAATAAAAAGGGTTGCACCCTGAGATCTCACAACTGATGGTCCAGGGGCCTCAGACTTCCCCTAGGAGCATGGCCCCTGGCCCTGATGCTGCCCCTGTCCATGAATCATAATGGAGGTCAACTCTTCAGACAGGAATGGATTGGACTTGGCGGCACAGAGTGGCCACATCATGTGTGCAGTTTATGGTTCTATGCATCTATGGGATGTTGTCCTGCTGACCTTACTGGAGGTAGGGGAGTGGGTGGAGAGGAGGTGATAACAGACAGTTTGGAGGATAACACATGTATGGAGCAGAGAGGAAGAGCGTGCTGTTCCCGGGCAGGCAGAGCAGTGGGAGCTGCATATAGGTGGGAATGCAAATTTATATGGGAATGTACATTTTCATTCAGTCATAAAAAAAAAGGAAAAAAATTTCAAGGCAGAGACCATGGAGCATCAGGCTCCTAGTGTGAGTGAAAGGCCACGCTGGCAGCCCATTAAGAACACTGGCAGCAGGAATGCCTCCTTCCTGGAGATGACCTGAGTGTCTCTCACTCAGCCTCTTCCTGCATCCCAGTGCTCTTGAGAGCACTATAAAGGGACCTGAGTAAAAACAGAATCTTGCCACTCTACTGCTTAAAATTCACTGCCATTAGGAAAACAAAACAAAACAAACTCTAACTCTTCATTATGCCTGAAAGACCCCAAGTATTCTGGCCATTCTATTCTGTTTTCCAGCGCTCCTTCATGTCTACTTGGTGGTGCTCTAACAGTGACACAATCTTTTGGGATCTGTGTATGGCTATTACCTTCTTTTTGTAGAGTTCCTCAAAGTGCCTCTCCCTAGAGGTTCCTTTCCTGTCTGTTCTGCTTCCTCAGCCACTCCATCAGAAATCTCCCTCTTCCTGTAAGATAAAGGTTTCCTGTCTGTGTGGATCCCCTGATGGGAGGAGAACTCTGTGTACCAGGGATCTTGCCTGGCTTAATAACCACTGCTTAAGACAAAATCTTCACGTATTGATTCACAAAAGTGTTTGTGGAACAAATGAATGAATGAATCTACAGCTGATTATAACCATGAAGCCCAAGGGTCTCTGTGGGAACCCCATCAGCACACTATAACCCACAGCAGGTTCATGTGTGTGGCCAAGTTCCTCCATCCCTGTGAGGCCTCTGGAAACCACAGGATCAGGTGCTTGGACTCTATGAGGGTTCTAGGGCATCGGCACGGGAGGATGGTAGCAGGTGGGCAGGAATGTCCAGCATAAAGAGACGGCACAAGCACTGGAAGTGGTCACAAGTTGAAGAAGTACAGTGGAGGACCAAGATAAAAGATAGGTAGGTGATGTGACACACAGAAAGAGTCCAGAGAGTTCATTTTATATTTAGATAAATGTGTTACTTCAATTCTTTCTGCCCTAGCTCCTCATTTTTAACACGGACTCACAAAGCTATCACGAAGACTAAACAGATAGACAATATGTAAGAGTGCTTAGGACAGTTTACAGCAGATAGAAGAGTATATGTAAGCATTAATTAATAATTACTTAATCTTTTACCTGAAACTTAGCGCTCGAATGTCTATTCAATATTTAGCAATCAGGAACTAATTCAAGGATTTTAAGACACCTGAGACTTTGTAAGGTGTCTTAGTGACCTAGTGCTACCGTACATAAGTACTAAAAAGGGTTACCTAAAAAGAACAAGAACTTAGTTGTTTCATGGTTTTGGAGGTCAGATGCTTGGCTCTAGGTGAGGATCCTTCCTTGCTGGTGGTCCTTGGCATGCCTTGGCTTGTAGACAGATCCTTCTGTGGTTTCTTGCCTGTTTGTATCTCTTCATGTCCCCTGACCCTTTCATAAGACAGCACCAAGAAGTCATTAAGTTTACAACTACCACATTCCAACACGACTTCATTAACATAACAAAAGTAAACCCCTTATCCAAACAAGGTCACATGCACAGGTATAAGATCTAAACTTGTTGCCATCCAGTTGATTCCTACTCACAGCAACCCTATAACATAGTGGAACTGCCCCGTAGGGTTCCCAAGGAGCACCTGAGGAATTTAACTGCAGGCCTTTTGGTTAGCAGCTGTCACTTTTAACCACTCTGCCACCAGGGTTTCCATTCACAGGCATAGGGGTTAACCTATGTTTGGTGGAGACCCAGTTCAAGCTTTTACATAAGACAGAAAATGTTGATTAAATATCAACCCTGCTCAAGACTCCTGAAAGGTGCTGTTGAAGTATCCAAAATGATGTATCTTGGTCCTTGCTCTCAAGGAATGTGCCGTCTGTGTGGGGAGATAAGGTGGAAGCAAAGACAACTAGGAAGAAATCAAGGATCAAAGCTTTCACACAGACAATGGATGCTTCAGAAAGTCAGAGATGCAGGACCAAGGAGATTTCATCAGAAGTCCTCTTGTGCTGTTCTCTGCAGAATGATACAAACAAAACAAAATCCATTCCTGCTGAGTTGATTCTGAGTCATAGTGACACTATAATAGGACAGAGTAGAATTAGACCACAGGGATTTAGGCTGAAATCTTTATGGAAGCAGATTGCCACATCTTTCTCCCATAGAGCAGCTGGTGGGTTCTGATGCTGACTTTCTGGTTAGCAGGTGAGCACTTAACCACTGTGCCACCAGGACTCCCTATGCAGGATGGTACCCACCAAACCCGCTGCTGTTGAGTCAATTTCAACTCATTATGATCCTCCAGGGTTTCCAAGGTTATAAATCTCTGCTGAACCAGACTGCCACATCTTTCCCCTGAGGAAGTACCTGGTGCTCTTGAACCATCAACCTTTTGGTTAACAGCCAAATGCTTTTACCACTGCGTTGCCAGGATGTCTTTCATAGGTTTGGTAGGGTGTTACTAAAGGATTACTGTTTTTTAGAAAGGTAAAATCATAAACGTCTTGTAAATGTATAAGGAACAAGTGTCCAAGATTATGTATATTTCTGTCATTAATAATGGAATCATTAAAATATTTTTTAAAAATGGTTCGAAAGAAGTTCTGATGAATTCAAATAGAAGATCAAGAATGGGGAAGTAAATTTGTTAATAGATGAAAAACTGGCCTCTCCCATAGATAGGAAATCAGTTGGATCATCACCTGGACAAAATTCATTTCCATCATCTCAATGGGAAAAATCATTGGATTTACTCTCAGTTTCTATCACTCTGTACATTAGCTCAGTCTAAGAAAAGGAAAGGTACATTTCCATACAGAACCAGATAACTCAGAAGAGCATGCATACCAGTCTATTGAACAGATACACAGTGAGAAACAGTTTTCTTGGCATCCAGATTTCTGGGGTCTGTGGAGATTGGGATAACCTACACAGGCTATTGCCCTTAGACGTCATTCTGAACCTTATGCCTTGAGGAAACTGGTTTTCTAAAGTCATCTGTAAGTCAAAGCATCTTAACTTAAAATGAAGACCATCTTGCCTGAGGCATTTCGCTATTTTGAATAATTCAATTAGTTTGGTGAAACAGAAACTCCAGGATCAGACTGAAAGCTGTGTTTTAGGGTAAATTTTTGTTACATAAACACTGTTCTTGGCGATGTCAATAGATGGAGGATAAGAATTTTTGCAATTCTTTTCATCTTTGGAACATTTGCAACTCTTTAGTTGAAAATATTACCCTAATTTGCAAATCATATATTAAACAAGCTTCAATTAATTTCTCCAGTAATCCTTTATGGCCATTTTAATTTCTTTTACAACTTTTCCTGACACCTGTGCAGATAATGAATAGATGTTGGAGAACGAAGGAGAGGTAAACCGAAGCAGTTGCTGTGATGGATGGACACCAAGGGAAACAGTAGACTCAGGGGGTACAGCTGACAGACACTGCCTCATCTGGGACCACAATTAGACAGTTTGCAGTGACCAGCAGAGTGTGGGGCAATTCAAGACCTCTTGCTTTGGGGCATTAGAATAACAGAGTCAAATCTTTTTGCTAGAGATTCCAAATAGCCTTTGACTGTTTAAACACAGGAAGCTGTATCACTTCTTTGCACCTTGCTCGGGGTCAAGCAGGGGCTGTGAATTCTTTTATCACTGGCATTTCCTACTTAATAATAGCTGACTGCAAGACAAAGAAAAAATGGGACACGATGTGGGGAGGAGAGTAGCTACAAGGTGATAGGAAATGCTCTCACTTCATTTCAATAGTCCTCACAGCAGCCCTACAAGGTTTGTTTCAACAGCCCACGAGTTTCGGAGGAAGAAACAAAGAGATTCAGTGATATTCTCAGGGTGAGGTTAGGAGAGATGGCAATGGAATTCTGTTCTATGTACTCAGAGAAGAAACCGGGATGGAAGGACTCAACTGGACTCTGATCAAGGACCACCACCAACGTTCCAAGTGAGTGGAGCTGGTGGTGGGGCATGAAGGAATGTGGTAGGTTCTGAAGACAGAAGACCTGAATGGCTGAGATCTAGGTGTGGCGTCATCATGGGTGACAAACTGGTAGTGAGTTAATCAGTCAAGATGGGGAAGGATGCAATTTTATTTAACGTTCTTGAACTTCTGTTCCTTTCTGTGAAGTCTTTTGTGCGGGAGTTTCTGAATAGGGCAAATGGTTAACTGGCTGCTAACTTAAAGGTTGGAGATTTGAGTCCACCCAGAATGTATCAGAAGACAAACCTGGTGATCTACTTCTGAAAAATGAGCCACTGAAGTTTTATTGTACACAATTTTACTCTGACATATACAAGGTTACCATGAGGTGGTGTCTGCTTAAGGACTTTTTTTTGGGTCCTCTGTGACTCTAAGAAACATAGGAGATAACTGAGAACACTAAAGCATAAGTGAAATCAGCTTATTACAAATATTAGAAAAGAAATAAATAAAAGAGAGTTTCATCTAAAAAGGAACTCAGTTCAAATGTAGGTAGGTTTGTCAAGAATCTCTGGTTATCTAATCCACGCATTCAGTTTCTGGAAGTCTAATACACCAGTCAGTAAACATCAAACTATGTGAATCTTTTAGGATTCAAGTCTTTGTTAAGATTTTTAACGACAGCTTTGACATTGGTACTCGTGTGAGCTGAGAGGGAAAAAGATTCCTTCCTTCCTGGCTTCGTAGATGCAGAAAGCACGGGGGCTACTTACTGTCCACCTCTCTCCTCACCACCGGGCAGCCTGGTGCCGTGATCCTGCCTTCTACCGTCATTGTGGGTTTGCTCAGACTTTTTACCTTCTCTGTTGATTACAAATACTCAGCTGGAGGCTGCTGCAAGCAAATCTGCCTTTAAGCATAAAATAAAAGGAAGGCCAGCCAGGAGATGAGTGAAGCACTGGAGAAAACTGGGCCTGGATTCACGCCAGGGTTTTAACCAACTTCTAGCAATAAGCCCTCCAGCCAAGAGAGGCCCGTGTGACGTGCTTTATGCTCCGGCTATCTCTCCTCTCCCACAGTGGTATTTGGCTCTGTATTCCCTGACTCCAGGATTAGGTCACTGGGAAAGTACGGACTGAAAAACAGGACACTCCAAATAAGTCTTTCCTTTTTAAAGCCCTCTCTCAAACTCACAGCCTACTGAAGGCACTTGATCTAAGAATCTCAAAGGTATTAATGCTTTAAAGTGAACATAATACCAACATAAAACTTGAAATTTGTTCATTGACTAAATATATAAGGAGTACCTACTATGTGTCATGCAACATTCTCACAACAGCTAACACTATTATAGATGTCTCTCATAGAACTTACATGCTAGTGGGGAGGGATGCAATTTTATTTAGGATGTCATGGAGGACCTGTCTGATAGGGCAACATTCAAGGAGAGATCTGAATAAAGCAAGAAACAAGCTCTCCTGCCTAAGGGGAGAGTTTTCAGCCAGCAAAAGAGAAGGTCTTGAAGCTCTTGCAAGCTTGTATGGGAGCAGCAGCACAGAGCGCTTTGGTGCTAAAATAATCAAGGTGGAAAGGGGTAGGGGAATGAGGTTGGAAGAAGAGAAGGGAGTGTGGGGGCACAGTAAAGCTTGCTGATTTACATGGTGGGGACATTAGCTTTTCCCATGTGTGAGATAAGAAGCCATTTGAGTATTTGGACCAAAGAGTAACATCCTCTGACATATATTTTAAGATCACTGTGAATGTTGTGTGAAAAGCAGAATTAAAGGAGAAATAGTTAATAGATGAGAGACAGTGGGCTCTTGCACTACGCTAGGGCAACCCAATCCATTGCTGTCAATTCCAACTCATAGGGACGACATAAGTTTTCCAAGAATGTAAATCTCTATGGAAGCAGCCTGCTATATCTTTCCCCTGAAGAGTACCTGGTGGTTTTAAACCACCAATCTTTAAGTTAGCAGCGGGTCACTGTAACTGCTGTACCACCAGGGCTCCTAGCCTAGGCCAGAGACTCTCAAATCCCATGAGCAAACAAACCACCCAGGTATCTAGATAAAATGTAATTCCAATTTTTTTTTGTCTGTGGTGGGTCACGAGGTTTCCATTTCCAGCGATTCCACAGATCACATTTTGAGTAGCAAGGGTGAGTCAAAATAACGTAGAATAGTTGTTTGGAACAGGTAGTGATGGAGTTGATGAGGAATCATCAGATTCTGGATAGACTTTAAAGGGAAGGCCAACAGAACTATGAAGAACTAGAAGTGAGCTGTGAGAAGAGTGAGTGGTGTTGTGGGATGTAACAACTGAAAGCAGCAGGTAGAAGTTACAGAGAAGGGGCAATCTTAGGAAGAACCAGTTTGGGAGGTGAAAAATAAAGAGTTTAGTTTTGGACAAATACAATTAGAGATGCTTGTTAGAAATCTCAGTGAAGTTATTGATTAAAGATTTAGAAATATAATTCAGAGGAGAATTCTAGGCTTGAGACAAAAATTTGAAACTTACCAGATTGTTATTTATTTTTATTTTTTTATTATGATTGAGTGAAAGTGTACATTCCCATATAAATTTGCATGTTCACCTACTATATATAGCTTCCACTGCTCTACCTGCACTGTGACAGCACATTCTTCCTCTCTGCTCAATACATGTCCTATCCTCCCAACAATCTCCTATCTCCTCCTCTCCACTCACTCCCTCTTCCTCCAGTATGAGGTTAGCAGGGCAACATCCTGCAGATGCATAGAACCATAAAGTGCCCACAAAATATGGTAGCTCTGCTTCGCCAAGTCCAATCCATTGCTGTCCGAAGAGTTGAACTTCATTACAATTTATAGACAGGGGCAGCATCAGGGCCAGGGGCCATGCTCCCAGGGGAACCTGAAGCCCCTGGACCATCAACTGTGGTCTTTTGGTGGGGAACTTAGGGTGCACCCCTTTTTATTCTTGTGCTGCCAGTGGGACTCAACTTTGTGAGCTTCATCGTGGCTATCACTGGTGGTGACCGGACACCATCTGTTTCTTCGGGTCATGAGTCGATGTAGACAGCTCCTCACGTGGATCTCTCCGTCTTCTGGGTTCCCTTTCCCCCATGTTGTTATGGACCTTGGTGGTCATCCATTCCTGTTGAGTTGGGACCATTTGCTGTACCCTCAGGTGGCACCTTGGGAGTTTTTAGGACCCCAGATACCACTCACCAATGTGGGATGCAGAGAGTCCTCATTAGCAAAATACGAGTTGTGCCAGTTGGCCTCAATTTCACCTGAAAGCACGGTCCCCTTCTCCCCACCCCATCTACTCTGTCCTTGCAATATTCGGTTAAGACGGGAGGAGTACTCAAGTTGTGTTGAAATGCAGTTAATATTGATCTTCTCTCTCATGTGTGCTGTCACTGATTTCACCCAATCAAATTTCTATAAACAATCTGATCTAAATCCTCCCCGCCCACCCTCCTGCCGTCTCCACCTTTGCAGCCTTCAAAGAGTCTTTTCTTCTATGCGTGAGTCTGATTTTAAGTTCTTATCATAGGGGTCTCATACAATATTTGTCCTTTTGTCGCTGACTACTTTCACTCAACATAATGTCTTCCAGTTGAAACTATGTTATGAGATGTTTCCTGAAATCACTGTTGTTCTTTATCATTGCATAGTGTTCTATTGAGTGTACATACCATACTTTACCTATCCATTCCTCTGTTGTTGCGCATCTGGGGTTGATTCCATCTTTTAGCTATTGTGGACTGTACTGTGATAAACATTCATGTGCATCTATTAGTTGGTGTGAATGGCCTTGATTCTGTAGGATATATTCTGAGCAGTGGAATTACTGAGTCAAATGATCTATCTATATTCAGCTTTTTAAGGGAGTGCCAGATTGCTTTCCAAAGAGGTTGCACCATTTTCCGATCCCACCAACAGTGTAGGAGGGTTCCAATTTCTCCACGGTCTCTCCAGTATTTGTTGTATTGGTTATTTTGCGTTTTTTGGATTGTGGCCAACCTTGTTGGAGCAAGATGGTAAATCATTGTAGTTTTCATTTCAATTTCTTTAATAGCTAATGATTGTGAGCATGTTGACATGTGTTTTTTGGCTGCCTGGATCTCCTTTTTAGAGAAGTGTCTGTCCATCTCATTTGCCCATTGCTTAATTGGATGATTTATCTTTTTCTGATTGATATTTTGTAGTACCTTATACATTACGGAGGTCAGGCATCAGTCTGACGTATAGTTACCAAATATTTTTTTCCCATTCTGTAGGTGGCTTTTTAACTCTAATAGTAAACTCTTTGGATGAGCAAATTGTTTGATTCTTAGTAGTTTCCGTTTATCTATTTTCTGTTCATTGTCGTTTGTTTGACAGAGCTTGAAGTCTATGTTGTGTATTAAAACTTGCACTGTTGTTCCTACTTTTTCTTGGATGAGCTTTATTGTCTCAGATTTGATATTTAGGTTTTTTATCCAGTTTGCGTTGGTTTTTGTAGAAGGTGCAAGATATGGGTCTTTTTCAAGTTATTGCAGATACATATCAAATTTTGCCAGCACCTTTTATTGAAGATATTGTTTTTGTCTTAGGGCCTTTCTCAAATATCAACTGTTCATAGGAAGATGGTGTCATCTCTGGGGTCTCAATTCTGTTCCATTGATCTGTCTCTTTTTCTACCATTACCAGACTGTTTTGACTACTGTGACAGTGTCATAGGTTCTCAAGTCAGGTAATGATAGGCCTTCCAGTGTGTTCTTCTATTTCAGTAGTGCTTTACTTGTCTGGGGCTTCTTCACTTTCCAGACAAAGTTGGTAATTTGTTCCTTCACCTCATTAAAAAATGTCACTGGAACTTGTATTGGGATTGCAGTATGTAAGTAGATTGCTTTGGGTAAAACAGATATTTTCACAATGTTAAGTCTTTCTATCCATGAGCAGGGTAGGTTTCTCCATTTCTGTAACTCTCTCTTAGTTTCTTGCAGTAGGGGCTTGTAGTTCTCTTTGTAAAGGTCTGTTATTTCTTTAGTTAGATTAATTCCTAGGTACTTTATCTTCCTAGGGACTATAGTAAATGGTATTGACTTGGTGATTTCTTCCTTAATAGTCTCGTTGTTGGTATAAAGGAATCTTACTGATTTTCTTATGTTTATCTTGTATCCTGAGACTTTGCTGAACTCTTCTATCATTTTGAGTAGTTTACTTATAGATTCTTTTGGATTCTCTGCATATACAATCAAATCATCAGCAAACAGGGATATTTTCACTTCTTCTTTGCCAATGCTGATGCCCTTTATTTCTTGGCCTTGTCTGTCGTTGATCAGAGAGTTCTCTGATGAACAAGAGTTGAGGAGAAGCAGCACTGCAGGTAAAGAAAGAAAGACAGAACAGACAGCTGAGGATCAGGGGGATAATAGCTATTGCCAGCTGAGAGCCCTGAGCAAAGTTTTATTAAAGTATTTATACCCTTTTGGTAACTTAGAATACAAGGAACTGAAGCATTCAGTAACTAAGTCAGTTGTTTACAGTTTCAATTGTACATTGTTCCACATGTTCGGGCCAAGGACTTGGAGGTGTTCCCAGACTGCCTGTAGGTTACAGTACACAAACAGTACAAGAGGTTATACAGAGTTGAAGTAATGGTACATCAGCCAAGATGGCTGGACTCATGTAAAGAGAGTTAACATGATTTCCCACATCTCCCTGTTTTTATTTATTAAAATGAAGTAAAAGTATCAGGTGAAAGTAATGATTTCTTATGGCCAGGACAACTGTTTATCATGTCTCTGCTGTTTGAGTTTCATATAATGTAATCACGGGGGCAAGAAACTTTCTTGCTTCTCAGACAGCCTCTCGGTGACTGTGCCTGGCTTAGGTTGCTCCTTTCACGAGGAATCTTACCTGTGTCTTGCTAACCAGTCACTAGCTTGATGATCCCTTGGCAACTGTGCCTGTCTTAGGTTGCCCATCCTTGAGGAGTCTTACCCGTCTTTGACTAACCAGCCGAGCTCTGGGGATCATGAGGCAATGAGTAGAGATGTTATGTCTCTGTTATAACCCAAAATGTTTTTTAGGGAGACCAAATTTCTTTTTAGTTGAGTACATGACATCAGTTTTTTGGAGGTACCAGCCTCCATATGACCAGAACATAGAGCATTTTAGATTTATAAAGATAACCATGATCATAACCAATGTTTCAAGGAAGAGAGATATGGGAAAGCAATGCCAACATTCTAACATTGGGAATTAGAATCTTTGCCTTTCATGTCATCCTTCTCTTCTGTCCCCAGGCCGGTAAGTAAGTCCTGTGTGTGCGAAGGGTTGTCACCTAGAGGTATCAACTTCCACACGGCCAAAATACAAGGTAATTTAGACTAGAAAAGAACAATTTTAAACATGTAGGACAGAGTCAGTAACCTTCATGCAGATTTTCATTAAAAGAGTCACTAGACAACAAATAAGAAGTCCAACACCCACTAGTGTTATGATTGGTGTTAAGAAAGATCCAAAATTAGGAAACCAAGAAGTAAACCATTTACCCCAAGGTTTCCAATGTGGGTCATGTTGAGTCTGATTGACCACACGTTGAATTTGATCCAGACTGAGTTCCACCTCACCAGAGGTATTAACCCAGGTACAGCAAGTTTTGTTGATGACCGCACAAACACCTCCCGATTTGGCTAGAAGTATGTCAAATGCCATACAGTTGTCTAGGACAACCTCGGCCAGTGACTTTAAAGAAGTTTGTTGTGCTTTCAGAGTCTTTTCTGTATTAGAAGCCAATAAATGAATAGTGTCAGATAAGTTATGTATTGCCGTATCAAGTTGATACATTCCCAATCCAGGAATGATGGTTCTCAATAACCACCAATTAAATCCAGTATGTTCTATAAAAGGATTTGAAGTGGCATCTCTCTTAATCACTTTAAGAGGAATGGTCGATGTATTTTGATGGACATGGAAAGGAAAAATAAGAACTCCAATAGCACGTTGACCTTTATACTTAACCATAGACAAACATTGTAGAGCCCATGACCAAGGTGTCATGGCGTGACCACAAAGAAAGGTTAAGCCAGGTGGTGTACAAAAATAAGGTTTTGTTCCATGATTTGGCTGAGAAAGTCTCCCAGAACAATGAGACATTAATCCTAAACTCTTAGATTGTGAAGAAGTGCCATTTAAAATTATGCATGGTACTGTATATTTATAAGTGACTGTACAAGCCTTTAGAGGCAGGTGATCATCACTATTTTTGTAAACATAATGAAAGGTATGATTAACCAAAGGAACTGCTAATGGGTGTAAAGGTGCTCCTGATTTAGGAATGTGATGACAGATCCAGCAATTTTTCAATTGAGCTCCCTTAGCTACTGATTGAGAAGCAGCTATGAGACCATTTGAGGCCCAATCCCATGCATCAGATGTTGTTATAACTGACAACTGAACTCCAATTCCTTTCCTGAAAAGTTTGTCATCTGGGGTAAATTTTTGATATTTTATACAAAAATAGGTGCCCTCATCCTCTTTCACTAAGGGATTTA
This sequence comes from Heterohyrax brucei, assembly GCA_028571685.1. NCBI lineage: Eukaryota > Metazoa > Chordata > Mammalia > Hyracoidea > Procaviidae > Heterohyrax > Heterohyrax brucei. The sequence continues at coordinate 162,118 of CM053161.1, forward strand.
TAATTATTGTGTAATCTAAGGCACCCTGAACTGTTGGATCTCTTACTATAGTAACACGAGGGTTGGAATCCTTTGTTTTCACTTTCCAAACCACTGTTTCACTATTATCAGTATTTTTAAGCCATCTGTTACTTGACAATGTAAGGTACTTGAGGCTCCCTCTCTTGCTGAGATGAGCCCATCTGTCTGTGCTATCATAAGATCACCCATACAGGTAGTTAAATTGATAATGGTGATCAAGACAAAGATGGGAAAATAAGGACGTTGAATATTAGGGGGTAAGATCTTCGTCTTCTTCAGTTGTCTCCATGTTGGTAGGTGAGCTTCTTGTGTGCAGGAAGTTGTCACAGACATCCTCCTTATCTTCATCCTCGCCATCTGCTCTGCTGGGTTCAATTTCAAAACCTGGGGAGACACAAGCAAACCTTTCCCCCAACCATATAGGTTGTTTTGGGATTTCTAGAGAATTAAACATATGAAACCAAAGGATATTCAGAAAATTGAGGGTATACAATGCAAAACTGTTGCAGGGGGGTAGGCATCTCCCCCCTTTTTATTTAATTTTTAATGTAGGTCTTGAGAGTTGTCGGGGCCTGGGGGCTCACCCATTGGCGCGCGCGGGCTTTTTCAGCCCTACAAGCTTCCTGTATGTCGGGGCCTGGGGGCTCACCCACGGCTCCCGACAGAGAGTTACAATTGTTGTAGGGCTGATAGTTTTTCTTCAGTAAGAGGCCACTGTTCTACCCTTACCGGCTTTGTCATCAGCCATTTTAACGGTACGGGTGAGGTAAAGTTTTGAGTAGCAGTGGCACTCATGATAAATTTTCAGTTTTCTGTCAATTTAGGTTGACTTTTCCTTTTAAACTTAAACTTGTAGTGATTTGTTTTATAATCCCCATTTATGTATTTGGGACACTGCTCTGGTGTCTTTTTTCTATCACATGATTTAAATTCTGTGTTAACTTTCCTACAATCTCTTTTTATGTGGCCTAGCTTGCCACAACCATAACAGCGACTATTTTCAAAGCTTCAGATCCCACTTCTTGACAAGTTTTAACGTGATTTTTTAAACCTTTATGTTTCTTAAAACCTCTCTGTTTCTTAAAGAAAAATTTTAAAGGGATGAAGGGCTTCTTACAGTCTGGGTTGATACATTGAATGTCAGAATTTGTAGAATCATATCTGTGGCATTTGGATTTTCAATAGTTTTTTGTAAAGTATTTTTGAATCCAGCAAGGAATTTAACTTTTATAGAGCTGGATGTGAAGGTTTTCTGTTTCGACTGTAAAACTGTAAACTTAGCTTGAATTATGGCTTGATCGTTCATTATTAACTGGGCTTGGATGCCAGCCCAGGTGCCTACTCCTAACAACTGTTCAGCAGAAATATTAATCTGAACTTGAATACTTTTTTGAGCTTGCTGTTGGGCAGCATCAGACCACCACGTTTGAAACTGTAAGTATTCTTCTAAAGATAAACAAGTTTGCACTAGCACCTCCCAATCTCAAAAAATGAGATGCTCTCATTCTGCTAGTTTTTTCAGTATTCACATAGTAAAAGGAGCAGTGGGATCATCCAAATTGTCTGCCATTCTGACTTGTTTAATGCCCTCCAAAACTGTGGAAGAGGATTGTGTTTGGCTTTAAGTTATTTTGGAGTTTTGGAGAGCAAACTCTCTGAGAGGCACCACAGCGGTGGGCAAGAATAAACGCCTTAAAGAGGGTGGCAGTTGCGCAGTCTGCCTTCCTTAACCCCTTTGCTCTCCTAAGAAGATGGAAGAGCAGATGAAGGTGGTGGTGATCAGTCGCCTCCCTCACTCTCCTCATTTTCCAACCTCTTTTTGATGTTAACTCCCCCTCTAATTATAGAGGTTTCAAAGCCATAGAAATGAGAGAAGGAAATAAAGTTTCAAAGAGAGAACAGCGATAGAGTTCGCCCCAATGTTACCCCCTGATACTCTCCCGGGCCGCACGGCCCGCTTACCGACTCTGTAAAAGAGAGTTATCGTCAAAGGTCCTCGGGAGTAAATCCTCGGCGCTTACTGCGGAGTTGGTTCGCCAAATCTTGGGATCTTGTGCAGGAAACTCCTCCCCGGTTCCTGCCTGGCTCTTGTCATGCCCCATGTTCGGGCGCCAGATGTCAGAGATCAAGAGTTCTCTGATGAACATGGGTTGAGGAGAAGCAGTGCCGCAGGTAAAGAAAGAACAGACAGCTGGGGATCAGGGGGCTAACGGCTATCGCCAGCCGAGAGCCCAGAGCAAAGTTTTATTAAAGTATTTATACCCTTTTGGTAACTTAGAATACAAGGAACTGAAGCATTCAGTAACTAAGTCAGTTGTTTACAGTTTCGGTTGTACATTGTTCCACATGTTCCGGCCAAGGACTTGGAGATGTTCACAGACTGCCTCTAGGTTACAGTACACAAACAGTACAAGAGGTTATACAGAGTTGAAGTAACAATACATCAGTCAAGATGGCTGCACTCATGTCAAGGGAGTTAACATGATTTCTCACACTTGTCTAATTGCTCTGGCTAGAACTTCTACTACATTGTTGAATAGGAGACATGAGAGTGGGTATCTTCGTCTGGTTCTTGTTCTCAAGGGAAACCGTTTCAGTCTCTGTTCCGGATGACATAGGCAGCTGGCTTTGTAGAAATGGCCCTTACTGTGTTGAGGAATTTGCCAGCTATTCCTATTCTGCTGAGCCTTTTTAGCATGAATGGGGGTTGGACTTTATCAAATGCCTTTTCTGCATCAATTGACAAGATAAGATGATTCTTGTCTTTCGTGGTATTTATGTGGTTGATCACATTAATTGCTTTTCTGATGTTGAACCATTCTGGCATCCCTGGTATGAATCTAACTTGGTCATGATGGATTATTTTTTGGATCTGTTGTTGTATTCTATTGGCAAGAATTTTGTGGAAGATTTTTACATCTAAATTCATGAGTGATATCGATCTGTAGTTCTCCTTTTTGGTTGGCTCTTTCCCTGACTTTGGTATCAGGGTTACACTGGCTTCATAGAATGAATTTAGGAGTATTCCATCCCTTTCTACACTGTGAAATAGTCTCAGTAGTATTGGAGTTAACTCTTCTCTAAAAGCTTGGTAGAAGTCTACAGTGAAACCATCTTGGCCCAGGCTTTGCTTTGTTGCAGTTTTTGGGTGACTTTTTCCATCTCTTCCTTTGTGATGGGTTTATTGAGTTTTTCTGCTTCACCTTGTGTTAATTTTGGTAGATGATATGAATCAAAGAATTTGTACGTTTCCTCTATGTTTTCAAATTTGTTAGTGTACAGTCTTTCATAGTATTCTGTTATGATATTTTTGATTTCTGTTGGATGTGTTGTGACAACTCCCCTTTCATTTCTTATGTGGGTTATTTGTTTCCTTTCTTATGTTTCTTTGGTAAGTTTAGCAAATGGTTTGTCAATTTGGTTCATCTTTTCAGAAAACTAGCTTTTGGCCTTTTAATTTTTTCAATTGTTCTATTCTCTAATTTGTTTAGTTCTGCTCTAATCTTTATGATCTGATTTCTTCAGTACCTGAGGGGTTCCTCTATTGTTCTGTCTCTGTTCAAGTTGTATGGTTAGTTCTTTGATTTACGTTCTTTCTTCCTTCCAGATGTGTGCATTTATAGAGACAAACTGACCTCTGAGCACTGCTTTGTCTGTGTCCCATGAGTTCTGGTATGAAATGTTTTCATTCTCACTGGAATCCATAAATTTCGTTATTTCATCCTTGATTTGTTCTATAACCCATGGCTTTTGGAGCAAGATGTTGTTCAGTTACCGTGAGTTCCACTTTCTATCTATGCTTTTTTCTTTTTCTGCTATTGATTTTGATTTTTATGGCTTTATGATCTGAGAAGATGCTTTGCATTAATTCAGTGGTATGGATTTTGATGAGAATTGCTTTATGTCCTAACATATGGTCTATTCTGGAGAATGTTCCACGTGCACTGGAGAATAAGGTGTAGTTGTCCACTGATAGATATAAATTTCTTTATATGTCTATGAGGCCTAGTTGGTTAATTGTGGCAATAAGGTCTTCTGTGCCTTTATTGAGTTTTTTTTTTTTTTTTCCTAGATGATCTGTCCAATACTGACAGTGGAATGTTGAAGTGTCTTACTATTATTGTGGAGTGATCTATCTTCTTTTTGAGTGTAGTCAGTGTTTCTTTGACATACTTAAGTGCTCTAATGTTAGGTGCATAAATATTTAATATTGTTAAGTCCTGTTTGTGTATTGAACCTTTCAGCAATAAATAGTGTCCATCCTTGTTCCTGATGGTGGATTTTACATTAAAATACATTTTATCTGAGATTAGAATTGCCACACCTGCTAGTCTTTGTTCATTGTTAGCTTGATGTACATTCTTCCATCCTTTAATTTTTAGTTTATTCCTATCCTTAATTAAGTCTAAGATGAGTTTCTTGTAGTCAACATATGGGTGGGTCATGTCTTTTGATCCAAGATGTCACTCGATGTCTCTTTACTGGAGCATTCAGTCCATTCACATTCAATATAATTATTGATAGGTATGTGTTCAGTGCTGCCACTGTGATATGTTTATTTTTGTGTTGATGTTTCCTCTGTTCTTGTTAATCTTTTCTGTGACCTTCTTCTTTATGAGTTGATTTTTCACCTTTTTCAGGGCTAGTTTTGTGGTTGTTGAGACTCCTGTATTACATGTCTTGATATGGTATGTTGCATCTTTAGTGTGCTTTATGGCTGCCCCTGTCATCCCACTTAATAAGCTATGTAGAAAGTCAATTTTAATTACTACCATTCTTGTCAACTTTTTCTCCATCTGGAAAGACTATAGTGACTGTAGTACATCCCTCTTTTTAATATGATGACATCATAGTTTTCATGATATGATCACTGAATTATTTGTTTCACTATTGTAGCTTTGATTGAGCTTGGAGCCTTCCCTAACTGAGTAGGATTCTGGATGATGTGTCCTTTTAAAATGTAAAGTTTGTGGTTTTGTTCTTCTAAGCCAAAGTCAAGAGATTCTTTCAGTATTTCTTGTAGCTTTGGTTTGGTTTTTACAAAGTCTCTGAGTTTCTGTTTATCTGTGAAAGTCTTAATTTCATTTTCATATTTGAAAGATAGTTTTGCAGGATATGTAATTCTTGGTTGGAAGTTCTCCTTCAAGGCTTTGAATTTGTCATGCCACTGTCTGTGTGCCAGTATGGTTTCTGCTGAGAAATCTGATGAAAGCCTGTAGGGTTTCCCTCTGAATGTTAGCTTTGCTTTGAGGCTTGCTGCCTTTAAGAGTTTCTGTTTCTGTTTCATTTTGTTAAGCTTGATTATAATATGTCTTGGAGTTTCTCTTTTGAGATCTGTATCTAATGGCTTTCAATATGCATCTTGGATATGTATATTCTCTTCCGTCATGATTTCTGGGAAGTTCTCTGTCAGCAGCTGAGCAACAATACTGTTTATGTTCTCAGGTTTCTCACCCCTTTCAGGGACTGCAATTAATCATAGGTTGTTCCTCTTAATAGAATCTCACATGTGTCTTAATGTTTCTTCATTTTTCTTGTTTCTTTTTTTCTGATTTTTCCTCATAGATGCTGAAGTCAGTAGCTCTGTCTTCTAAGTCAGAAAGTCTCTTTTCCATTTGTTCAATTCTGTTTTCTTGGCTTTGAATTGAAGTTTCTATGTCTTTGATTTTGTTTTTGATCTATTGGACGTCAGAGTACCAGTGTTCCATCAGGTTGAACAGCTTGCTTAATTTTTCATTTTGCTCTGCTGCATTTTGTGTAAGGTCAAGGAGGGTTCTATATGTAATTCTTTTATAATCACCTTCCAGTCATTTCAGAAAAGTTTCTTCATTTGGAAAGCTCTTTGGTTGTTTCTTTTGGGGGCCATCTGAAATTGTGGGTGATTTTCTGGTTCCTGCTTTCCCTAGAGTCTGTTGCTTTTGGAGCCTTCATGTGAGTCAGTAAAGGCTGGGAGAGATGCTGTGAGGATGGAACACAGTTGTTTCTCTAGCCAAGCCAAGCCAAGTGTGTTTCTCTAAGTCATCTTAAAAAGTAAGGTAAAATGTATCTGACCACTTCCCAGGTCAGTCAGGTTTTCAGGTGTCCAGGGCCTTCTTTCTAACTGGCAAAATAAGCACCTGTATATCCAACCCCATATGTTATGAAGTAGTTACAAATGCAGCAAGGCTCCTGCCCTGTTGGCCTCTGCTGACAGGCCCCATCTGTAGGCAACACTGTGTAAAATACTGCTTTTCTGCTGGCAAAGCACTCTCCTGCGTGCAAGTGCTGGCTCTGAGCCTAGGAATTAGGTCTCTGAGGCCTCTATACCCCAAATGGTGTCCCCAACAAGCTCACCACCCGGCATCTCTGCACAATGAACAGAGTCCACAGTTTCTTTTGCCGGGCCCCAGCCATAGGCGCTACTGTGTAAAATACTGCCTTTCTGTCAGAAAAACACTCTCCTGTGGCCAGGTGCTGCCTCTGAGCCTAAGAATTAGGTCCAGCCTAGGCCTCTGTGTTCAAGTTGGTGTCCATCACAAGCTCACCACCCAACTCCTCCATACAAACCACACGATGGCAGAGACGGAAAGAGAGGCTAATGGTGGCGAGACACACAGAGTCCCAAGCCAGGCCCCCAACACATGGCAACTTCACCCGCCGATTCCACCAGCAGTGCACCTGAGACCAGCTGCCAGTCACGACCCAGCTCCGCTGGCTGGCCAATACAGAGGAAAAAAAAGCCAAAATGCTGAGTTACCTTTGGCCCATGAAAGCCAGGACTGGGCAGGAGCAGGAGTCAGCTAAAGAGAGGACATTTTCTGTTCAGTGATATGAAGTACAAATTAACACCCCTATGTCATGTCCTAGGGCTCACTAGGTAACCAGCAGGCTCCATTTAATTATCAATTCACGTCTTGATTTCCAGAAGAATTCAGGGAAATGTGTGCTTAGTCTGCCATCTTGACTCTGCTCCTATGGTTTTTATTGAAAGATCACAAAGGGAATGAGTGTTGACAGAGGGGTCCTGAGGACTGAGCCCAGGGTTTCTCTATGTTTGGAAGTTAAAAAGAAATGGAGACTCCAGCAGGAGTCTGAGAAGTGTCATCCAGTGAGCAAGGAGAATATGAGAGGATAGCATTCTGGAAGTCAGAAGAACATAGCATTTCAAGAAGGAGGCTTATCAGTAACAATAAGTGCTGCTGGTAAAATGAATGGGTGGACTGAAAATTGACCACTGGATTTGGCGCCTTGGGAGGGAGCCTAGGTGGAGTGGTGGTGCTTACAACCTGAATATAGGAGGTTCAGGAGAGAAGGGGGAGAGCAAATGTGTAGACAATTGTTAGAGCAGTTTTGCTGTAAAATGGAATGAGCTATTGAGCTGTAGTTGACAAAAGACCTTTTTGATAGGATGAGTGCAGTGTTATCGCTTGCATTTATTGCAATGGAACTAAGACAGTGTGGGGAGAAAAAATGATGATGTGTGAAGAAGGGTGGCGATTTTGGAAGTGTTCTGGAGTAGATGTGAGGACACAGCCATAGAGAAGTACATGGATCTTTCTTTCATTGTGTCAGGAGAGAAGACAGAGTACACGTGTACAGATGCTGCCAGCTGGTTAATTTGGTGATAGAAACATGTAGAAGCTCCTTTCCTGTTCTTTTTTTCTTTCCTTCCTTCTTCTCTTTCTTCACTCTCTCTTTTTCTTCCTTTCCTAATGGAAATAAACAAGTTTTAAATAACTATATCAGCAATCAAATTAACAACAGCAACTCAAAAGGTTAGATAGGAAGCTTGGGTGGCAGTGAGTTTATTTCAGTAGGGGAGGAATAACTCAGAGTAATGGGGTGAGAATGGCTGTGCAGTTTGAAGAATGTAAGTAACGTCACTGAATTGTATACACAGGGATTGTTGAACCGGTGCATGTTTTGCTGTGTATATTTTCAACAACAATAAAAAGCAAACAAATAAACAAGAAGCAAGATCATCAACTGAGTGTGAGGCATAGCCAGGAGATGGCTACAATGTTAAATGAAATAAGGTCCCCAGTCTGCCAAAGAATGGTGCTCCATGCATAAGACACACCTGTGAATAGCTTCACTGTTGCAGTGGAGTGTGATAACGGGTGGCAGATATCCACATCAATAGCATGTGACGCTGTGTGAAGACCATTAAGGCCAGAAGCTTCCCAGAAGTGGAGGCACTGAGGCTGAGACTACATGAATTTGGTCAGCTAGGGTGTCAGTGTGGGCACAGCATTTCTGGAAGGGAGCCAGCTAAGCTGAGATCCCTTTGCATCATGTTTCCAACTAATGCAAGAGAAGCCAGGGCTGCCAGTGTATTAGGTTCAGTCCCTGCGTGTGCAAAAGGTACCAGCAGTGTGGGAAGCTGGCTATACAAGCTTGGAAAGCTTGTTCTCTGACTAATTAAACTTTATGTAATTAGTTGCTTACTGAACAATAATCTAATAATGCACTATGAATATTACTATCTCATGTACCTTAGGCACCATTAGATTGACATCAGAGCCTACTAGAGAACATTTTATGAGGTGTGCTAATAAACTCCCAAGACAAATTAGCCTGAGGTGTATGCGAGCATCCCATAAAACAAACCCTGTTGGAATTCTGTGTTTAATATTTTTGCATTCACAAGGAGAATGATAATGCGGCACCCTTTTGCACAACATATTAAAACTCAACATGTAATCTATGAGAACATCTTTTCCACAATGTCTGATACGCTACAAAAAATAGAAACATAATACATAGTACATGGCTGAAAGTAAATAGGTTTTACAACTCCAGCTATGAAATACCATTCAGCTAATGTTTGGGGACAATCTCTTGTTTTTTGTTTTTTTCTTTTTTATTGTGATTGAGGGAAAGTGTTCAATCTGGTTCATGCCTGCCTATGTGTGGTTCCTACTGATCTTCTTGCCCGGTGACAGCACACTCCTCCTTTCTATTCCATACAAGTCGTAAACGCCTAACAATCCCCAGTCCCTTCTTTTCCTCCCCTTCCACTCCCCACAGTAAGAGGCCAGTAGGACGACATCCTATAGATGTATAGCACCATAAAATGCACACATAATATGGTGACCCTGTGTCCCTGAGTCCAACCCATTCCTGTCCGAGGAATTGACCTCCACAATAATTTATGATTAAAGGCAGCATCAGGTCTAGGGGCCATGCTCCCAGGAAAATCCCCAAGACTTCGGACCATCAATCGTGGTCTTTTAGTGGAGTTCTCAGGGTGCATCCCTTTTTATTCTCATACTGCCATGGGGACAATCTTAAAAATGTTTCAAATGTCAGCTTGTCAATCTCACCTAAAAAAACAGTCCTTGAGCATTTATACTTATTTAGAGAGCTGATATTCACCAGATAATGCTTAAGTGCAATGACAGTTCTTTTGAAGAAGAGTTAAACAAAATGCAATGTATACTTGAAAATATCAAGCGCTTACTGTAAAATAAAATAATATCTATATAAACATATGAAAAAAAGGAATGTGTTTTCAGAACACATTCAAGGCAAGCTACTTTCCTCTCTCTACCTTTAATTAGTAAAAATAGTCATTATCAAGTCTACCCTGAATCATGGTGACTCCACCTGTCAGAGTAAAATTCTCTTAAGTGTGGTTTTCAATAACTGACTTTTTGGAAACAGATCACCAGGCCTTTCTTCCAAGTTGCCTCTGGGTAAACTTGAACTTCTAAACTTTCAGTTAGTAGTGACTGCATTTACCATTTGTGACACCCAGGGGTTCCATTTTTCCTGTTAGAGATGACAAGTATGCCTGCCATTTTAAGAACTTTCGTCTCCACTTAAATACTTCCTTGACTTGTTTGGTGGAGAAGGCACTTAAAAAAAATAGGAAGATTCAGGAAAGTGTTGCACAAATTCCCTCACCTGTCAGCAGCCCCGGATCAACATTCCCTTAAGACAAAAATGATTCATCAGTTATTTTCCATTCCAACAAAATTTCTGTTCTAGTTCATAAAAATAAAAGAATCGGATTGCTACTATCCTGTTGGCTGAGGTTGCTAAGGAATTTTGAATAACTGAATAATAATAAAGAGTCACCCAAAACTGTTTGTGATATTTTCTAGCTCAACGCTAGATATTGAAGAAGCATCTTCAAAATGGGCTATCATGACACTTTAGAGGGGTACTGTGACAGAGACAGACCTGCTACCAACTGAGTCATGTCCCCCAAAACCATGTTTTGAAGTCCTGATTTCTGGACCTATAAACGTGACTGTGCTTGAGGAAACAGGACCTTTGAAAAAAAGAAAGAAAGGAAAACCAAACTAGTTTCCACTGTGTTGATTCCAACTCATAGCAACCCTATAGAACAGAGTGGCTAGTGGACTTAACTGCTGAACACTTACCCAAAGTGTCAACAGGCCTTCAAAGCAAGTCTCTGTTAAGTCTTACCTGAGTAGGGTGGGTCCTGGTCCTAATCACTTCAGAGTGAAGAGGGAAGAACAGACATGGAGGAGGGACTAGACACTTAAAGGGAAAAGAGATGCCAATTGATAACAGAGGCAGATGCATCTATAGCACCAAAGAAACACCAAGGATTGCCACAGAAGGATTCAACATGGCCATTACTTTGAACTGTGAGGAAATAAATTCATGTTCTTTAAAGGCCCCTCTCCCCACTTCTGGCGTTTTGTTATGGAAGCCCAAAGAAAGTGACACAGTCTCTACCCTCTCCACTACATCCCCAAAAAATAGGATAGGGAAGGAAAGAACAAAGCAGCTAGGTTTTAATCTTCACCTATACTGCAGTTAAATTATCAGGTTCTCTGAAATCTATAAAATGTACATAAGTCTCCTGAGAATAAGATTAATTTTTAAATTGCCAGAAGTATAAGTGGCCTAGAAGACAGATTTTGGATGTGGAAGTTTGACTTGGCCAGAGTCTTGCCTTCCTAATTTTTTATGTGTGTTTGTTTTAATTCTACTGAAATACAAGCTAATACAAACATGTACAATACTGTGTAAACTTGACGTGCACTAAAACCTGGATATCTGGGTCTCTTGGCTGCCTGCATAGTACAGAAATTTGTCCCTGAACCATCCAAAGCCTCATCAATCTGTGTGCTGGAGATAAGCCAGAGTTACTTGAAGCAGCTGGAGTTTTAACTTCAGGAAAAACCACCGTTATCAAAACCTAAGCTCCAAGAAAGGTATGAGTAGAACTGTGAATAGAAAATAATCATCTCATGAACGAAGGGAAGACTCACACTTGAGGAACATTTACTATGTGCCAGGGGCTTTATGTACACTATCTCCTTTGTCTTTCCCTGTAACTCTATGTACTGGAGTTTGTTGTTCTCAATGGATAGACTGGGAAACTATGGCTAGGCGAAGTTAAATGAGTTGTTCATAGTCACTTACACAGTCAAGGATAGTACCTACATCTGAGGATTTACGTTTTAAGAACTATTACTCAAAGACATAGCACCTTCAATCACCTCATGTAGATAGGGAAGAGAAATCCCTGTGGATCTTTAGGTAGTGAGTGCTTCCTCAGCACCAAGCACTGTGTTAGGTGTCAGAGTTTAAAAGATGGGTAAGATTCAGTCCCTCAGGAGACCCAGAGATTCGGATGCTTCTTTATCATAGCTGGAAAACTCAACCCTCTTCTATAAATTACAATATATTCCAAAGGTATCCACAGTAAGAGGAAAAGAGCTGCCATACATCGATTGCTTAATCTGCATCAGTTATAACTGGGTTCTTTAAAGAATCCCCAAATTACAACTTTAAAGAACAAATATATCCAGAGATGGAGCCACAGGGAGTTTGCTACAATATAATGTTGTTACCTGCTGTGGACTCATGGTGCCCACATGTATTGCAGAATAGAGCTGTTCCACAGAGGTTTTGTGACTGTAATCTCTATAGAAGCAGTTCACCAGGACTTTCTGCTGTGGAGCTGCCAAGTGGGTGAGCATTGTCAATCTTTAGGTGAGCAGCTTATTGTAAACTGCTCTCACCACCCAGGCTCCTTACAGTGTAACAGGATTTTTTTTCCCCCAACAAAAGTTTTGTAATGTCTCTCATGCCCCAGTGTGCAGCATCCAGACAATAAATGTCATCAATTAATCTACACCACCAGATCCTAACTTTCCAGCCAATGTGGAAGCTTGAGAAAGCCAGACCCCATAAAGCGGGACTATAAAAAACTGTCTATGAAACTGCAGAGAAAAAGAAAACAGCTTTTGAAGTTACTGTAAATAAGTCTCAGTATCCTTTTGGGAAAGCAGATTTGGTTGATAAAAGATATACTCAGCTCATTTCTCAGTGGTTTCTAGAGTTTTCTGATGGCTGTTCTCAAGCTCTAGTTTCAAGAGGGAAAGTAATTTCACCTTGGTGATTTTGTTTATTTAGCTAGGCTGGGTGAAGAGGTTAGCAGGCAATTTGACATTTACACTCTGTTTATTATACTAACACTTAGCCCTGTTGTTTTCCATTAACTACCTAAAGTGCTTAGTTTCTAATCAGTTTTTTTCCCTGCAGGAATATTTTCCAGTCTATGGAGAAATGATTTTGGTTTTCTTTCATGAAGAATATGTTACTTCAGAGTCACCCAAATTATAAGCAAAGTTATATTTTTACGAGGTCTTTAAAAATATTTTCATAGTATTTTAGTGGTTGCCTCTGATCAAAAGACTGAAGATACATAGCTGGGAAAATGAAGCCAGCCAAGTACTGTTGGGTCGGATCCGACTCATGGCGACCCTAGGGGCCAGGGTAGAACTGACTCCCAGAGTATTCAAGGAGCACCTGGTGGATTTGAACTGCCTAGTGCATGTGAAATTGAAGCCTCAACCAGAAGAGCTCTGGCTGTGAAGAGGGCCTCCTTGCCAGATAGCACCTCTGCATGGAAAGGTTAGCTGAGGAAGGCCCTTTCAGAAGATCCCATCCCCTAGCTTAACTGGTTAACTGAGATGTCACTACCAGAAATAAAAGAAAACAACAACTGCTATCCAGTCTATTCTAACTTATGGTGAACCCATGTGTGTCAGAGTAGGACTTTGCTCCACAGCGTTTTCAGTGGCTGATTTTTTGGAAGTAGATCACCAGGCCTATATTCTGGATACCTCCACGTGTACATGAATGTCTCCAACTCTAGGGACTCTGAAATATCACTGAAACCATAAAAAACAAAAACAAAACTGTTACTATGGAGTTGATTCTGACTCATAGCAACTCTCTGTATAACATAGTAGAACTGCCTCATAGGGTGTCTAAGGAATGGTTAGTAGATATGAATTCCTGACCTTTTGGTTAGTGGCCAGGCTTCTTACCACTGTGCCAGCAGGGCTCTGGAGACAACACTCCTTTCCCAAAAATGTTACCAAATGAATTAGCAGCAATGAGTGTAACAGATTTCTGTAGACCATGACAGTGTCTCAGAAGAGAAGACATTTCAGGTTCCTGTGCAGCCCAGTGCTGTCTCCTCCTGGGCGTCCATCCACCTGTCCCATCAGGGCAGCAGGTACTCCCTGCCTGGCCTCCTGTACAGCAGCTGCCCTGCCACCTAACAGCTGAGGCTTTGACCAGCAGCTCTTTGTTTCCGTTACATCCAGGCGTAACAAGAACAGCAATGCCCATGGGTTCTGTGTCAATGTAGAAATGATGGACAGAGACAAGAGCCATAATGTGCAGGAAAGCCAAGCCTTCTAGGATACTTCTGGGTAAAATTTGGTCTATTCTGATTTGTTATTTGCTAGAATCACAAATTCTTGTCTTACTCCCATTCCGCCTGCCAGAGTTTAACTGACTCTCTGGGTATAGTGCCATTCATTTAGCACATTTTTTATTAAATACGTTCTTTATGACAGAACAGAGCCAGTTAGACTGTACAGGGCTGGTGATACAGTTTCTGTACAGGGCTGTATCTGAGAAATAGCCCTTGCTCTGAGGAATATCATAGTAGGCACCATAAGCAAGTCAACAATACAATGTAATGGCAACTGGGGAAGAGAAGTGCTTGAGATAGCAGAGGAGGTTTTATTTACTAGTGTACTGTTTGCCCTTCATGTGGCCTAAGAAGCAACGTTGGGGTGATAAGGCTGGGAGTGTAACCAGTGGCTTTCTTGGGGTGTTAGTAGTAGGAGCACCTAAGTCTTATCATTGCCAGCGACCTTGGCCACGATGTCAGCACCTCAGCCTCTGCCCTTCCGTAACTTTTACATCCCTCCCAGTCATTTGCATTATTTCCAAAAAGCATTTTTGTCTGACTGGTATGTAGAAACAATGCTGACCATTGCGACCAATGTGGACCTTGTGTCTAAAAGGAACTGCATGTCATTTAGAGGTATTTTCCTTACTTTTCCACAATGATAGTGACTGATATTGGGGTCTCGAGGGAGAAAGGAATATGAACAGCCTGTAACATCTTAGGATCTTATGGGAAAGGCACCAGTTCTCTAGTTTTCAATGAGCAGATGGAGAGACAGAAGCCAGGCTAGGTCAGTTCTCTGGCCTGAGGATCCACAGGCCTTGAAGTGGAAAATTTGGGATCAGAATGGAGCCTTAGAATGCAGGGGTTTTGTTCTTGATCACTGCTTCATTAGCTTCCCCAGCCTCACCCTAATGAACCATAGTTAGATGCCAAATGTGGTCCAATAGGAAGCTTCACTCTCAATGATACAGAGAAAATGGAAAGAAAATTAGAAAATAGGTTGCTTAAAAACACTTTCTAGGAAGTAGAATAAAAAAACAAAGAGAAGATTGAGAAGGGAGAGATGAGAGTAGTGATGACATACACAAAGCATATTATTGCTGAGAATGTGCATCAGTGGCACTGTCCTGGAAACGGGAACATGGCTTTGGATCTTGACTTGAAACAGCTTTGGGACATTAGATTCAATAGTAGTATAAAAGTCTGCATCTACCACTCTCTCATGTAGTAACAGGAAGAACAGAAGAATTCAAAGTCATCAATTGTATGAAGCAATTCTGACTCTGTAGGTTTGTACATGGCAGTGGTGTGACTGAGCAATGTGTTTTGCCACAATTCAGTTTAGATTGAATAAATATTGACTAAAAAATCTAACATACTAGAACTTGGGGAGGTGATAACACATATGCCATTTTATCCCAAGTTAAATATGAAATTAAGCATCAGTAACAGTAGAATTTAGTCTAACTCATTCTCTCTCATAATGTGAACTATAATCACTACTGTTTATCAAGCCCCTATACTTCATCAGAAACTTTAGGTATATTATATTAAGTCCTTTAACCTCCACAATAACTATGAGGTCTGAATAATCATCCTCATTCAACAGATGAGGAGATCAAATATAAATCAAGGTAAGTCTGAGGTCTTAAACCTGGTGAAATGAGAACTACCCACACCACCCAAGGAAAATGTAAGAATGCAACCAAGCTCTGGTACACTTTCCCAGATGAGATGGACAAATATTAAACATCAGGAGTCATGTGATACAATGGTCAGAGTGCCCAGCTGCTAACTGAAAGGTCAATGGTTAAATCCCATCACCCGCCCTATAGAAAAAAGATGTGACAGTCTGTTTCCATAAAGATCACAGCCTTGGAAATCCTATGGGGAAGCTCTACTCTAGTCATTAAATATCAAACATAATCAAATCCCTAGTTTTCACTTTTCTAATCAGTTCTGACACCATTTGTCCACACAGCACTTCCCTGAACTTAGCCACCCTGAATTAGGTCAGAGCTCAACACTGTCCTTCAGATACCAGTACAAATTTGGGAGTTCAAAAAATACCCTTGTTTCTGACCTGCTGGCTACAGATCCCATTGTTTCCCTCTGCGCTTTCAAGATGACAGCTGCAAGCTGAGGAACACACCTGGACTCCCTCATTTCAGACCTGCTGGCCACCTCTAGTCCTTTGGGTTTGATAACTTGCTGGACTGACTCATAGAACTCATTGAAAGTGCTATATTTACTATTACAGTTTCATGACAGGATAGAAGTATCCAAATAATGAGGCACACAGGTCAAGGTCTAGGATGGATCGTGTTTTAGTCAGCTAGTGCTGTTCTAACAGAAATACCACAGAGTGGATGGTTTTAACAAAGGAAGGTTTAGTCTTACACAGTCCCGTAGGTTACAAGTCCAAAGTCAGGACGTCCACTCCAGGGGAAGGCTTTCCCCCTTGTCGGCTTCGAAGAAAGTCCAGTAGTGCATCAGTCTTTGTCCAGGGCACACGGTGGTGCAGGAACCTCAGATATGAAAGATTTGCTCTTCTCCCAGTGCTGGTTTCTTTTTCTTTTTTTTCTTTTTATTTAACATAACTGAGTGAAAATGTACATTCACGTATAAATTTACATGCCCACCTATATGCAGCTTCCACTGCTCTCCCTGTCCGGTGACTGCACACTATTCCTCTCTGCTCCATACATGTCTCATCCTCCCAACAGCCTCCTTTCCCCTCCTCTCCGTCCACTACCCTTCCTCCAGCCAGAGGTCAGCAAGATGATATCCTGTAGATGTATAGAACCATAAAGTGCTTCCAATATGTGGTCACTCTGCATTGCCAAGTCCAATCCATTCCTGTCCAAAGAGTGGACCTTTGTTATAATTTATGAGAAAGGGCAGAATCAGGGCCAGGGGCCATGCTCTCAGAGGAACCCCAAAACCGCTGGACCATCAGTTGAGGTCTTTTAGTGGAGATTTCATGACGCACCTCTTTTTATTCTTGTGTTGCCTGTAAGACTCCTCTCTGTGAGCTCCATCGTGGCTATCACTGGTGGTGGCTGGGCACCATCCGGTTCTTCCGGTCCCAAGTCGATGTAGGCACCCACTCTTGTGGGTCTCTCTGTCTTTTCGGTTGTCTTTACCGCATGTCATTTTGGTCCTTGGTGAGCATCCCTTCCTGCTGAGTTGGGACCATTTGCTGTGTCCTCAGATGGCAGCTTGGCAGCTTTTAAGACCCCAGACGCCACTCACCAATCTGGGGTGCAGACAGCTCTCTTAGCAAAACGCTAGTTGTGCCAATTGGCCTGGAATTCACCTAAGAGCACGGTCCACTGCCCCCGCCCCAGCTACTGTATCCTTGACGTATTGAGTTAAGATGGAAGGAGTACTCAAGTTATGCTGAAATCCACTTAATGTTTTTCTTGTTTCGAATGAGTGCTATCACCGCTTTCTCCCAACTAGATTTCTAGTAACTATCTAAACTAAACCCTCCCCCTTCACCCTCTCTCCCTCCCCTCCCTTGCAGCTGTGAAAGAGTCTTTTCTTCTATACACAAGTCTGTTTTTGAGATCTTATCGGAGAGGTCTCATACAGTATTTGCCCCTTTGTCGCTGGCTACTTTCACTCAACATAATGTCTTCCAGTTGAAACCAGGTTAGGAGATGTTTCCTGGAATCATCGTTATTCTTTATCATTGCGTAGTGCTCCATTGAGTATATGTACCACTGTTTAACTATCCATTCTTCTATTGTTGGGCATTTGGGTTGATTCCATCTTTTTGCTATTGTGGACTGTGCTGCAATAAACATTCTGGTACATGTGTCCGTTGGTGTGAAAGGCCTTGATTCTGTAGGATATATTCCAAGTAGTGGAATTACTGGGTCAAATGGTATATCGATATCCATTTTTTTAAGGAAGCACCAGATTGCCTTACAAAGAGGCTGGACCATTTTGCAACCCCACCAACAGTGTAGGAGGGTTCCACTTTCTCCACAGCCTCTCCAGCATTTGTTGTTTTGTGTTTTCTGGATCATGGCCAATCTTGTTGGGGTGAGATGGTATCTCATTGTTGTCTTGATTTGAATTTCTTTAATAACTAAAGATTGTGAACATGTCCACAAGTGTTTTTTGGCTGCCTGGATCTCCTCTTTAGTGAAGTGTCTGTCCATCTCCTTTGCCCATTGCTTAATTGGATGGTTTATCTTCTTCTTATTGATATTTTGTAGCATCCTATAGATTATGGATATCAGGCGTCGATCTGACATAGAGTTGCCAAATATTTTTTCCCATTCTGTGGGTCTTCTTTTAATTCTATTAATAAAGTCTTTGGATGAGCAAAAGTGTTTGATTCTTAATAGTTCCCGTTTATCTATTTTCTATTCTGTTGATTGAGGTTTCTTTGACAGATTTTGGAGTCTGTCCTCACTGTGTATTAAAACTTCCATTGTTGTTCCTACCTTTCCTTGGATGAGCTTTATCGTTTTAGGTTTGATATTTAGGTCTTTTATCCAGTTGGAGTTGGTTTTTGTATAAGGTGTAAGATATGGATCTTGATTCAGTTTATTGCAGATGGATAACCAATTTTGCCAGCACCATTTGTTGAAGAGACTGTTTTTACCCCAGTTTAATGTCTTAGGGCCTTTGTCAAATATCAACTGTTTATAGGCAGATGGTGTCATCTCTGGGGTCTCAGTTCTGTTCCATTGATCGATCTGTCTGTTCTTGTACCAGTACCAAGCTGTTTTGACCACTGTGGCAGTGTAGTATGTTGTAAGGTCAGGTAATGAGAGGCCTCCCAGTGTATTCTTCTTCTTTAGTAGTACCTTACTTATCTGGGGCTTCTTCCCTTTCCAAACAAAATTGGTGATTTGTTTCTCCATCTCATTAAAAAATGATGCTGGAACTTGTATTGGGATTGCATTATATAAATGAATTGCTTTGGGTCGCCATGAGTCGGATCCGACTCGACGGCACTTGGCTTGGCTTGGGTAAAATAGACATTTTCACAATGTTAAGTCTTCCTATACATGAGCAGGGTAGGTTTTTCCATTTATCTAAGTCTCTCTTAGTTTCTTGTAGTAAGGGCTTGTAGTTCTCTTTGTAAAGGTCTGTTGTTTCTCTGGTTAGATTAATTCCTAGGTACTTTATCTTCTTAGGGGCTATCGTAAATGGTATTGATTTGATAATTTCCTCCTTAGCAGTCTCCTTGTTGGTATAAAGGAATCCTACTGATTTACTTATGTTTATCTTGTATCCTGAGACTTTGCTGAACTCTTCTATCAGTTTGAGTAGCTTGCTTATAGTTTCCTTGGGGTTCTCTGCATATACAATCATATCATCTGCGAACAGGGAGATTTTAACTTCCTCTTTGCCGATGCAGATGCCCTTTATTTCTTCGTCTTGTCTAATTGCTCTGCCTAGAAGTTCTAGCACAATGTTGAATAGGAGAGGTGAGAGTGGGCATCCTTGTCTAGTTCCTGATCTCAAGGGAAAGTCTTTCAATCTGTCTCCATTCAGGATGATGTGGGCAATTGGCTTTGTATAAATGGCCCTTATTGTATTGAGGAATTTGCCATCTATGCCCATTTTGCTAAGAGTTTTTAGCATGAATGGGTGTTGGACTTTATCCAATGCTGTTTCGGCATCAATGGATAAAATCAGGTGATCCTTGTCTTTTGTGTTATTTATGTGGTTAATCACATTAATTGTTTTCCTGATGTTGAACCAGCCTTGCATCCCTGGTGTTTTAGTCAGCTAGGTTGCTCTAACAGAAATACCACAGAGTGGATGGCTTTAACAAAGAAAGATTTATTCTTATACAGTCCGGTAGGTTGCAAGTCCATATTCAGGGTGTCCGCTGCAGGGAAAGACCTTCCCCTTGTCGGCTCTGGAGGAAAGTCCGATATTGCATCAGTCTTTGTTCAGGGAGCGTCCTCAGGCAAGAACCTCTGGTCTGAAGGACGCGCTCTGCTCCCAGTGCTGCTTGCTTGATGGTAGCGAGGTTCTCCAATTGTCCTTTGTTTCTTTTTCCTTTTATTCCTTGCAAGCTAAAAGCATTAAGGGTGGGGCAAGCCATACTCCAGGGAAACTCCCCCCACAGCAGGAATTCACAGCCACACCCTAATCCTTTAACATACAGGTTAGCAAAACCACACAATGGAGGACAGTTCCAAGATACTGGGAACCATATCCCAGCCACGTGGCTGCACACATTTTTGGGGGGACACAATTCCAACCATGACACCTGGTATGAATCCCACTTGGTCATGATGGATTATTTTCTTGATATGTTGTTGCATTCTGTTGGCAAGAATTTTGTTGAAGATTTTTGCATCTAGGTTCATGAGTGATATCGGTCTGTAGTTCTCTGTCTTTGTTGGATCTTTCCCTGGCTTAGGTATCAGGGTTATGCTGGCTTCATAGAATGAGTTTGGGAGTACTCCATCCCTTTCTATACTGTGAAATAGTCTCAGTAGTATTGGGGATAACTCTTCTCTAAATGCGGGGTAGAATTCTGCCGTGAAGCCATCTGGGCCCGGACTTTTTTTGGTTGGCAGTGTTTTGATGACCTTTTCAATCTCTTCCTTTGTGATGGGTTTATTAAGTTGTTCTGCTTCACGTTGTGATAATTTGGGTAGGTGGTATGAGTCAAGGAATTGGTCTATTTCCCCTAGGTTTTCAAATTTGTTAGAGTACAGTCTTTCATAGTATTCTGTTATGATATTTTTGATTTCTGTTGCATCTGTGGTGACCACTCCCCTCTCATTTCTAATTTGGGTTATTTGTTTCCTTTCCTGCTTTTCTTTAGTAAGTTTAGCCAGTGGTTTATCAATTTTGTTGATCTTTTCAAAAAACCAGCTTTTGGTCTTTTCAATTTTTTCAATTATTTTTCTATTCTCTAATTCATTTAGCTCTGATCTAATCTTTATGATCTCGTTTCTTCTGGTGCCCGAGGGGTTCCTCTGTTGTTCTCTTTCTACTTGTTCAATCTGTAGAGTTAGTTCCTTGATTTGGTTTCTTTCTTCCTTCCAGATGTGTGCATTTATGGAGATAAACAGACCTCTGAGCACCGCTTTCACTGTATCCCATAGGTTCTGGTAGGAAGTGTTTTCGTTCTCATTGGAATCCATGAATTTCTTTCATTCATCCTTGATTTCCTCTATAACCCATGTTTTTTTGAGCAAGATGTTGTTCAGTTTCCAAGAGTTCCACTTTCTATCTCTGTTTTTTCTGCTATTGATTTCAACTTTGATGGCTTTATGATCTGAGAAGATGCTTTGAAGTAATTCAATGGTACGGATTTTGTGGCGCATTGCATTATGGCCTATCATGTGGTCAGTTCTGGAGAATGTTCCATGTGCACTGGAGAAGAAGGTGTAGTTGTCTGCTGATGGGTGGAAAGTTCTGTATATATCAATGAGGTTTAGTTGGTTAATTGTTCAGTGAGGTCTTCTGTATCTTTACTGAGCTTTTTTCTAGATGATGTGTCTAGTAATGAGAGTGGAGTGTTACAGTCTCCCACTATTATTGTGAGTCATCTAACTCTCTTTTGAGCATACTCAGTGTTTCTTTGACATATTTAGGTGCTCTGACATTAGGTGCATAAATATTTAATATAGTTAAGTCTTGCTTGTGTACTGAACCTTTCAGCAATAAATAGTGTCCATCTTTGTCCACGGTGGTGGATTTGACATTAAAATTGATTTTGTCTGAGATTAGAATGGCCACCCCTGCTTTTCTTTGTTCATTGTTAGTTTGATATATATTCTTCCATCCTTTAATTTTTAGCTTCTTCCTGTCTTTAGGTCTCAAGTGAGTTTCTTGTAGACAACATATAGATGGGTCATGTCTTTTGATCCAAGATGACACTCGGTGTCTCTTTACTGGAGCATTCAGTTCATTCACATTCAATGTAATTATTGATAGATGTGTGTTCACTGCTGCCATTGTGATCTGTTTATTTTTATGTTGATGTTTTCTCTGTTGTTCTTATTAGTCTGTTCTGGGACACACTTTTTTGTGAGTTGATTTTTCACCTTTTTCAGAGCTGGTTTTATAGTTGTTGAGAATTGTGTGTTACATTTCTTGAACTGGTATGATACATCTTTGTTGTGCTTTACAGCTGCCCCTATGAACCCCCTTAATAAACTATTTATAAACCCAATTTTAATTACTACCAGTCTAGTCATTTTTGTCTCCATCTGGAAGGACTATAACGACTGTAGTACATCCCTCTTTTTATTATGATGACACCATAGTTTTCATGATGATCACTGGATTGCTTCTTTCCATATCAAAGCTGTGATTGACTTTGGAGCCTTCCCTAAATGAGTATTGAGTAGTGTGTTGTTCTAAAATATAAAGTTAATGGTTTCCTTCTTCTAAGCCAAAGCGAAGAACTTCTTTCAGTATTCCTTGCAGTTTGGGTTTGGTTTTTACAGAGTCTCTGAGTTTCTGTTTATCTGGGAATGTCTTAATTTCATTTTCGTATTTGAAAGATAGTTTTGCAGGATATATAATTATTGGTTGGAAGTTGTTCTCCTTCAACACTTTGAATGTGTCATGCACTGTCTCTGTGCCAACATGGTGTCTGCTGAGAAATCTGACGAGAGCCTATAGGATTTCCCTCTGAATGTTAGCTTTGCCTTGAGTCTTGCTGCCTTTAAGAGTTGTTTCTTATGTTTCATTTTGTTAAGCTTGATTATAATATGTCTTGGAGTCTTTCTTTTGAGATCTATATTGGGTGGCATACGATATGCATCTGAGATGTCTATATTCTCTTCTTCATGATTTCTGGGAAGTTTTTTGTCAGCACCTCAGCAACAATACTCTCTGTGTTCTCAGATGTCTCACCCTGTTCAGGGACTCCAATTAATCGAAGGTGGTTCCTCTTAATACAGTCCCACATGCTTCTTAATGTTTCTTCATTTTTCTTGTTTCTTTTTTGTGATTTCTGCTCATAGACGCTGGCATCAGTAGCTCTGTCTTCCAAGTCAGAAATTCTTTTTTCCATTTGTTCCATTCGGTTTTCTTGGCTTTGCATGGAAGTTTCTATGTCTTTGATTTTCTTCTTGATCTGCTGGATTTCAAAGTACTGGTGTTCCATCAGGTCGAACAACTTGCTTAATTTTTCGTTTTGTTCTGCTGCATTTTGTATAAGGTCTAAAAGTGCTCTGTATATAATCAATTTGTATTCACTTCCTGATGCTTTCATAAAAGTTTCTTCATCTGGAAAACTCCTTGGTTGCTTTGTTTGGGAGCCTTCTGAAGCCATAAGTGATTGCTTGTATGCCACAATTGTCTGTTGCTTTTTGGGTCCCATGTGAGTATATAGAGGCTGGAAGAGGTACTGTGAGGATGGATTGCAAGTGTTTGTCTAGGCTGTCTTGAAATGTAAAGCAAAAGGTATCTGACCAGTTCACAAGTCAGTTAGGTTTTCAGGTGTAGAGGTCCCTCTTCTCATCTGACAAAGTAAATGCCACTATATCCAACCCCAGATGATAACAAACTAGTTCAGAATACAGCAATGCTACTGCCCTGTTGGCCTCTGCTGACAGGGCCTAGCCTTAGCCAACACTGTGTGGAGTACTGGTTTTGTCATAGAAAAGCGCTCTCCTCTGGGCAGGCTCTGGCTCCCAAGCTAAGAATTAGGGCCAGCTGCGGCCACCGTGTCCAAGATGGCGTCCTCCACGCAGGCAGCAGACAGAGGGGCTAAAGGTGCTCAGAGGCAGTGATTCCTCTGCTTCTGTTGTAGGGCCCCCAATGTAGGCAGCGCTGTGCAAAATCACTACTTTTCTGATGGAGAAGCGCTGTCCCGTTTGCAGGTGCTGGCTCCCAGGCAAAGAACGAGGTCCCGCTAAAATCTCGGTACCAACATGGCGTCCCGCACCCTGACCGCGGAGCTCCGCACAAACCCCACTGAGGCAGCTACAAAACGAAAGGCTCAAAATGGCTAGATTAACAGAGTCCTGAGCCTGGCTCTCAGAATATGGGAATTTCGCCTGCCTATCCCCCCAGCAGCGCATCTGTGTCCAGCCGCCAGGCAAGACCCAGCTCTGCCCGCCAGCCAAGACAGAGGAAGAAACAGTCAAACTGGTGCGTTTACCTTCCGTCCGTGAGAGCCGGGGCTAGCCAGGAGCGGGAGTCAGCGAAAGAGAGGAGGTTTGAAGTCCCAGTTAACAGCTCTGTGCCATGTCCTGAGGCTGATTAGGTGATCAGAAGGCTCTGTTTGATTGTCAATTCAGGTCTTAGTTTCCAGAGGGATAGAAGGAGACGTGGGCTGAATCCGCCATCTTGACTCTGCCCCCGTCCGATGCTGCTTTCTTGATGGTGTGAGGGTACGAATTTTCTGCTTGCTTCTCTTTCCTTTTATCTGTTGTAGGACAAAAGGATTAAGGGTGGGGCAAATCATACTCCAGGGAAACTCCCTTTGCAGTGGAGCAGGGAGATAATCCTATGAAGGGATCTACAGTTTGTCCCTAATCCTTTAACATACAGCACAGGAAAGTCACAAAATGGAGAACAATCACAAAATAATGGGAATCATGGCCCAGTCTCATGGCTACACATATTTTCAGGGAACACACAATTGAATCCATGGCATCTCAGTCTTTAGCACCGCAAAAATCACATCTCTGAAACATGTAACACATTTATCCCACATAATAGAAGTCTTACATCAGTTCCAAGTCCAGAATTTAACATTTCCTTTAAATCCGTGAAACCTAGAACACAAGCTATCTGTTTCCAAGGCTACAATGGTAGAACAGGCACAAGTTAGACATTTGGTTACAAATGGGAGAAATTGCAGGGAAAGAATGCATTACAGGCAACAGGCAAGTCAGAAGAACTCATTACATTAGTCCTCAAAGCTTTGACAATACTCTCAGATTTTCTGAAACATTCTACACAGTGGACCTGTCCTCCAGATTCTAGGTATCAGCCACACACTTTGGATTCGGAGTGGAAACCACCAGCCCTGCCTTTAAGGCCCACTTGGACAGAAACTCTGCCCCATTCACTTTAGGTGCACTCAGTGCACCCAACTGAGTGGCAATTTCACCTTGCAAACACAGGATATCATCGTTCTACTCTTTCAAACCCCTCGGTCATGCCCATACCTTTTGAGATTGAGGCAGCTCAGTTTCTCATGTTCTTTCTCTCTTCAGCTTCTGCTTCCTATGGCTGCATGACCCAGGCCTCAGGCCCACATCTGCCCTGCTGGGGGAAGTGTTCCGAAGCTCTGTAGTTCCACTGATTCAAGTGCCTGGAGGCCCCCCCACTCTTGCTGGAAAGAGTCCTGCACAAAGGCACACAGCTCTCTCCCTCTGTGGGTCAGCAAGGCTATCTTCACCGACTGAAGTGCCCAGAGGCACTCCACTTAGGTTTTCTCAGCCTTCATGCTTCCTGGAGGCACTCCACTCCGTGAAGAAAACTGTGCACAGAAACTGAGCTCTCTTGCTCCATGGGTCAGCTTCAGCGCTGCTGCTGGTTCTGCTGCGGCCGCTGCGGCCGCTGCGGCCGCTGCTGCTACTGCTGCCATATGGCTTTAATAAAGGAAAGTTTACTCTTACACAGTCCAGGAGGCCACAGGATTTCCACCCTGTCATTGATTGAATTGTGTGCCCCCCCAAATACGTGTAGCCATGTGGCTGGGCCATGATTCCCATTATTTTGTGATTGTTCTCCATTTTGTGACTTTTCCTATGCTATACGTTAAAGGATTAGGGTGAGACTGTAAATCCCTTCACAGGATTACCTCCCTGCTTCCCTGTAAAGGGAGTTTCCCTGGAGTATGGCTTGCCCCACCCTTAATCCTTTTGCCTGCAAGAGATAAAAGGAAAGACAAGTAAGCAGAAAATTGGGACCCTCACGTCGTCAAGAAGGCAGCACCAGGAGAAGGGCACATCTTTCAGACCTGAGATCCCTGCACCAAGATGCTCCCTGGACAAAGACTGATGCAATACTGGACTTTCTTCTAGAGCTGACAAGGGGGAAATCTTTCCCCTGGAGTGGACACCCTGAATTTGGACTTGTAGACTACCAGACTGTGTAAGAATAAACCTTCCTTTATTAAAACCATCCATTCTGTGGTATTTCTGTTACAGCAGCACTAGCTGACTAAAACAGATCCCAACATACAGCTTCCATATCCCAAGGGATGCATTACTCTCATTGATCTTTCACCAACTAGGAAATCTGTGGAGTACCCAAGTTCAGATCTCTGGTGGAACAATGGCTTAAGTGCTCTGCTGCTAACCTAAAGAGTGACAGTTCAAACCCACCTAACAGCTCCCCAGGAAAAAGACCTTGTGATCTCTGGGAGCCCTATAAAGATTACAACCTAGAAAACCCTCTGGGTCAGTTTGACTCTGTCACGTGAGGTCACTGTGAGTCAAAACTTGACTCCAAGTTACCTAATAACAACATTTCGTAATGCAGACTCCAACCTCTCTCCCTTGAGAGGTAGGTCTTTCTGACCTGGCAGCCCTTCCCTGCACCCCTAGAACTACCTTATCACTTCACCTAACCTGTTAGTTAGGTATGGTCTGGAGCCCTTATGGAAGACGCTTAAATTCTGAGGTTTCTCTTAGAGAATATCTCTTAGGAAGAAGGGCAAAGAGCAAATTCTTTCACTAAAGTTAAAATAAACCTCACATCACATATAACAAAAAAGAAATTTCACAGTAATTGCGATCATGATCTCATTATTAGACTGGACTGTACTTTCCTTTAAATACTAGTGTTAGAGATTTTGGGGTGCAGTGAGTTTCGCCTAACCGAAAGTATGTAGCGGAAAAACCAGAGAGAGGAGGAGAAAGAAAAGGAAACGTTTATTTGCGTCCGGCAGGAAGCCTGCAAAACCGCGCCGGCGGGGGCTGGGGTTTATAAAGGGGGCCGGGGACCTTACTGAGGACAGTGCTGAAACCAGTGCCCGTGATGATGAGAACCTTGTCCCCGGCAAGTAGCCTATGGGGTTGTGGACGATTAAAGTCACTTAATTAACATAAGGGCGTTTTATTTAAGCGGAGCTGAGCCTATGGGAAAGGAGTGATAGCTATGCCGGCTGGGCAGCTCCTCTCATTTGAATGGAATTTCAGGAATAGCTGGCAGATAAAATGTTTTGACTAGGGCTCAGCTGGCTGCTCCAGGAATGGTAGAGGAGGGGGCTTGGGTTTCAGCCTAACAGCTAGGTCTCCTGTTTGAACATAGTAGATTGACCTAAACGAATCTCTCAGTCAAAGAACCAATATACCTTAAGGCACATGGGACAGTGGGGACTAGGATTCCCCCTTTGTGGTCAGATGTAGACCCTATGGGCTCATCTACTATCTCCCCCTGAAGTCTCAAGGCAGCTGCTCTGGAATAAATAGAGGAGGGAAGAGGGAGGATTGTCAAGATGGGTCCAGGGAGTGAGGTCTCCCTGTGTGTAGGACTGGGTCTCTGGAGAAGTTAGGTAGAATTTGGGATGGAGAGCTCTGTTAAGGGTGTCTTTTTTAGCACAGTGGCTACAGAAGTAAGTTTAGGAGTTGGAAACTTTTCTCTCATTCTAGGTCTCTGAGTGCCTTTCCACGGAAACTCACATACAGGAACAAATCGGTGAGAAGTTTAATCATTCACTTATTCTATTATAAGCCCCTTCTAAAATGACCCAATACATCAGTTAAGAAAAATAATCTTTCCTCTTTTATTTGATAGACAGAATGGAAAGACCAAAAGAACCAGATCTAAGGAGGTTCTTTGCGTGCACACTTAAGTGACCTGAGGAGCCGTAGAAAATAGTGATGCTTGAGTTTCATCTCAGAATTTAAATGACCTGGGATGAGGCCTGGGCATGAGATTTTTTATGAACTCTCCAGCTAATTCTAATATACTTTTGAGCAGTTTAAGAATCACTGAAGTCAGAGCTAAAAAGGCTGGTTCTCTACACTTTCTTCTCAAGCTCTCAGGGAAGAGGGCCTGTTGAGTGGCCCTGACTCAGCAGACTTCCAGGGCACAGAGTCTTGACAAAGGAGGACAGTTCATATTTGTCTGCCCAGGAGAAATGACACCAAAGGGCATAAACAGACACTCTATAAAGGGCAGAATTAAGGGAGATACAAAGACCACGTTTTCAGCTAACAATTTAAAGGGACTAGAAGGAAAAATTTCCTTTTGTCAGTGATAAGTGGCAAAAAACAATATAACCCCAGGCCTGTGTGATTTCAAAGTCCATGTTCCCTTCTACAAAGCGAGTGGGCATTTGTCAATTTGAGCTTTATTTGGCCATTTTGATATAACCATATTTGAGCAAAACTTGGAAGTTTACAGCATTTCTTTTCAAACACCTGACAATTTTTTTCCATTCTGTAGACTGTATCCATTTTCAAAGCCACAACGATAATCATCCAGGTATTTGCTAGGTGCTCACAATACAACTTGTAGTTATGAGTGATTAGGACAGAACAGCAAACCTGTGACCTGACAGTGAGCATGGAGAAGACTCAAATTCATGCCAGCTTTAGATTTTTACTAGAGACCAAGAACTAAATTCAGTTACTTTAGAAGTACATTGTCTGGAATTGTTTGTAAGAAATAGAGTTATGAACATTTATAAAGAAATAAATCAGGAAGAAAAAACTGAAAAATGCTAAGAGAGACTAAGAAATTGATGCTTCCTTTTGTCAGAATCCAAAAGTAGCAAGAAGTTCCAGCACAAAGTTCTGTGATACTGTAGTGTCTTCTCATTCTTAAGAGTACAGAGCCAGCGTTACCCCACACTATCCTTTCCAAAAAGCATACTGGGTCTAGTCTGTGGTTCATTATCACATAATGTCAGGAGATTGAGCAGATGACACTTCTGGTTGGCCTTGAGGTAGAATGTTCACCATCAAGGCAAATGGCATGTTAAAATATTCTGATTCTTTCTGAAATGGCCCCAATACTTCAATAAAGAAAAACAAGCTTACCTGCGCAGATTAATAGATGACGTTATCGGTTTCATTATGTCTCCTGAAAGTTATATTGACATCCTAAACCCTGGTACCTGTGAATGTTACTTTGTCTGGAAATAGAGTCTGTTTTAGTCAGCCAGTGCTGCTGTAATAGATATACCAGAAGTGGATGGCCTTACAAAAAGAAAAGTTTATTCTTACACAGACCAGTAGCCTCCAAGTCTGTCTTAGGCTGGGTTTTCTAGGGAAGCAAAATCAGTAACACGTGTAGGTATTAGGAAAGATTTATAATATATATATATATAGACAGATAGATAGATACAAATATAGGAAACAGCTCACGTAATCACAGAAGCTGAATGTCCCAAGCTCTGGCACAAGCCTCACGTGTCCACGGAAGCTGAGGAACCCAAGGTCAGCAAGTCAGAGACCAGAGTTGCAGATCACCGGTTGTGTGGGTCAGTGGATCCCAAGCTGGCGGCGAGACGATGCAACAGAGGCTGGAGGTCGGTGGGTCCCAAGCTGGTGGCGAGGCGAAGTGACAGAGGCTGGAGAACCCAAGATCGGCAGGTCAGGGAGCAGGACTGAGCAGAGGCTGGCGAGCGCAGGATTGGCAGGTCAGGGAGCAGGACTCTCACGTGCCGACTGTAAGGACTGATGAGCCCAACAGCCGCTAGCTCAAGTCCCAGAACCAGACGCTGGAACAAGAGAGAGCAGCAGCTCCTGGTCACGTGAGCGATCAGCAGCTGTAGTCCAGGGTCACGAGATGAGAGCCGAGGGGCAGGAAGCCACCACAAACCCCGCCCTGCCACTTAATACAGCAGCCAAATAGGTAGTAGCCAAGTTGACATAATCCTGACCACCACAAAGTCCAAATTCAGGATGTCCACTCCAGCGTAAGCATTCCTCTGGAGGAAAGCCTTGTGTGTATCAGTCTCTGGTCAGGGAACATCTTGGTGCACGAACCTTGGGTCCGACGGACGCACTTACTTCTGGTGCTGCTTTCCTGATGGTATGAGGTTCCCCTTTCTGCTTGTTTCCCTTTCGTTTTAACTCTTACGAAATGAAAGGATAAAAGGTATGCAAGTCCCATCCCAGGGAAACTTCCTTAGTAAGAGATTCCCACTCTAATCCTCTTTCAACATAATCATCCTATCTATTAGCCACAGGAAGAGATTAGGAGTTAAAGTGTAGGAAAATCCCAAAATGGAGGACAATCACAAAAATTAGGAATGATGGCCTCATCCAATGGCTACACACATTTTTGAGGAGACACAGCTCAATCCATGACAGGTCTTTGAA
Source organism: Heterohyrax brucei (assembly GCA_028571685.1). Lineage (NCBI taxonomy): Eukaryota > Metazoa > Chordata > Mammalia > Hyracoidea > Procaviidae > Heterohyrax > Heterohyrax brucei. Next base: position 192,058 of record CM053161.1, read on the forward strand.
GATGTTATCAGTTAACATGAGGTCATATGTGAGTAGGGTAGATCCTAATTCATTCTGATTGGTACCTGGATGAAAGAAGAGAAGGCACACAAGAGTGAAGAGGACCATACAAGACAGAGGCAGAAAGTGGAATGATGCATCCACAAGCCAAGAAACACCAAAGGTTATCAGCAATACCAGAAGGTAAGAGAATGTCATGGAACACACTCTTCCTGAAAGCCCTCAGAAGAAATCAACATGGCTGACACCCTACTTTTGGGTTCCCTAGCCCCAGAACCACGAGACCGTAAACTTCTGTTGGTTTAAGCCACCCAGTTTGGGACGAGTGCAGGTATAGTTCAGTGGTAGAATTTTTGCCTTCCATGTAGGTGACCCTGGTTAGAGTTCTGGCCAGTGTACCTCATAGAGACTTGTGTGCTGTTATAATGCTGAACAGGTATCAGTGAAACTTCCAGATTAAGATGGACTAGGACACAGGCCTGGAGATCTATTTCTGAAAATTAGCCAATGACTGATCACAACAGTCTGATCCACAACTAATTATGAAGATGGTGCAGGATCAGACAGAATTTTGTTTTGTTATGCATAGGGTCACCATAAGTTGTGAGATGACTCAATAAGAACTAAAAACAACAATTTGTGGTACTTTGTTACAGCAGTCTTTGGAAACTATTCTTCAGGGAAAACTAAAAGAACTAGGTTCTAACCTTGCTCATGGATAGGAAAACGTAATACCGTGAAAATATCTATTCTACCTGAAGCAATCTACAGGTACAATACAACCCCATACAAATTCCAATTGCATTTTTTAATGAGAAGGAGAAAAAAAATCACTAACTTCATATGGAAGGGAAAGAAACCTTGAATAAGCAAAGCATTACTGAAGAAGAATCACAAAGTAGGAGGCCTCACACTACTTGACTTTAGTACCTATTACACTGCCACAGCAGTCAAAATAGCCTGGTACTGGTACAAAAACAGATGCATTATCAAAGGAACAGAACTAAGAATCCAGATATAACACCATCCACCTATGAGAAGCTGATTTTTGGCAAAGGTCCAAAGTCTGTAAACTGGTGAAAATTTTGACAATGTCTTTAACAAATTGTGTTGGCAAAACTAGATATCCATCTGCCAAAAAGTGAAACAAGACCCATATTTCATACCATGCACAAAAACCAACTCAGAATGAATCAAAGACTTACATACAAAATCTAAAACAATAAATAGCATGTAAGAAAAAACAGGGACAATGCTGGGAGCCCTCAAAAACAGTATAAACAGACTACAAAATATTGCTAACAATGCACAAATGCCATAAGAGAAAATAACTGGGAACTCTAAAAATAAAACACTTATACAGACACAAAGAATTCACCAAACAAGTGAAAAGGCTACCTACAGAGTGGGAAAGAACTTTTGGCTACCATGCATCTGCTTGACATCTAATCTCCTTAATCTACAATGTACTGCAAAACCTCAACAAGAAAAAGACAAATAATCCAGTTAAACAGTGGACAAAGGATATGAACTTCACTAAAGAAGACATCCAAGACAGATGTATGAAGAAATGTTCACAATCATTAGCCATTAGAGAAATACAAATCAAAACTACAGTGAGATATCATTTCAACCCAACAAGACTGGAATTAATCTAAAAACCACAAAATAATAAAGGTTGGAGAGATTATGAAGAGACTGGAAGACTTCTACACCACTCGTGGGGATGTAAAACGGTACAATCAGTTTGAAAATAGATTTGGTGCTTTCTTAAAAAGCTGGAAATAGAAATACCACATGATCCAGAAATCACACTTCTTGGGATAGATTCTAGAGAAATAAGGGTTGTCACATAAACAGATAAATGCACACCAGTGTTTATTGTGGCACTGTTGACAATAGCAAAGCTGTGGAATCAACCGAGGTGCTCATCAACAGATGAATGGAGAGACAAACTATGGTATAGTCACACAATGCAATACTATGCAATGATTAAGAACAACAGTGATTTTAGGAAAATTCTCATAGCATGGAATCATCTCGAAAACACTATTCTGAGTGAAATTAGCCAGATGCAAGAGCAAAATATTGTATAAGACCGTTATTATAAAGACGTAAGAAAAGTTCTAAGCACTGAAGAAAATCTCTGATGATTACAAAGGTGGTGGGGGGAGTGTGAGGGGTACTCATTGATTAGATAGTAGATATGAACTGGTTAGGTGAGTGGCGTGACAGCACACAGTAGAAGGGAGGTCAGCATAACTGGACTACATAGAAGGCCAAAAGGTTTTCTAAACATACCTCAACATTTTGAAGGATGGAATAGCATGGTCATGGGTCTGAAGACCATAGTTTCAGGGAACATCTAGGCTAACTGGCATTACCAAACTATTTTTAAGAAAATGTTCCACATACCATTTTGGTGAGTGGCATCTGGGGTCTTAAAAGCTAGCAAGTGGCCATCTAAGTAGCATCAGTTGATCCCAATCTGCCTGGAGCACAGGAAAATGCAGGACCTCAAAGACAAGAGAAAAACGAGGCCAGGAGACAGAAGGAGCCATATGATCCAGGGACTACATCAGCACGAGACCAGAAGAACTAGTTGGTGCCTGGCCAGCACCAATAACTGTTCTGACAGGGGACACAATGTAAAGTCTCTTATATAGAAGAAGAAAAATGGGTGTATGAAACTAGAACTCCATTAAAAGAACAAACTGGATGGTCCATCAGACTGAAGTTTCCTTAAAGACGTGGTTCCTAGTTTCGCTGTTAGTCCAGAGCTGAAACCAGTAGCGAAGCCAACTCTTCAGACACAGAGTGGACTGTAAGACAGAGAGTGATACTGTCGAAGAATACGCTTCTTGGCTTAAATACACACGAGGCTGCCTGAGCAGCTCCTCTTTAGAGGTGCGATGAGAAGGTGGAGTGGGACAGGAGTTGACTGAATCGATATGGGAATAACAGGGTGGAAACGAGGACTGTGCTGTCACGGGGTAGTGGTGGGGAGAACAGTTAGAGTTGCATGGGAGTGTGTTTAGGGTTTATATGGCAAATTGACTTGGATTGTACCCTTTTACTTAAAGCAGAATAAAACATCTTAAAAAACAGAACTTGGTCTAAAGAGGTTCTTAACCTTGGCAGCATATCAAAATGACCTGAGAAGCTCTAGAAAATCTTGACATCTGAGTTTACTCCAGAGTTTGATTAGCCTGGGATGAGGCCTGTAGACACCAGTTATCTGCCACATGCAGGCCAGAAATTCCATGTAAAATTGTGAGAAGCTGGTATATCACAAGAACTTTTCAGTACAAAGTTTTGTGGCAATTAGCCAGTTTGCAAGCCAGGTAAAACTGTAACGTGAGGGAAGTCTCTGAGTTGCAGTATTCTACACAGATCCCTTCGGTTAATAGTCACTGATACTGCCATCATTTCTGACCGTAGTGTTTAAGCCTGTTACAGACAAGAGCAGCATTTTGTAGTGAGTTTATTCCATTGAGCAAAAAGTAAATGGAAACTTTATAAACTACATAGTTCAAAGCAAACATTTGTTAAACACTTGTTGTATAATAAAGCACTGTCATAAAAAAAATGAATAAGATACCATCTTTGTCTAAACAAGTTATAATTTAAAACAGGTAGAAGACAACTAAGCAAAATAACTCATCGAATGCTTAATGGTATTTTAGGTTAATATGTGAAGATGCGGGGGTGTAAAAGTAACATTCCTGGATATTCCCAGAAACGAGATGCCTGAACTAGGCTTTGGATGAAGACCTGATCTGGTGAAGAATGTGGGAAGGAGGTCCCAGTCAATGTCATCAGCATTAATAAGAAAGTCCTGGAACTGAGAAAGACCAGATGGATGTTTTAGAAGTCCTAACAGATTCTCCGGATCCGTTGTGCACATCATTGCTGAGTAATCAAGATCAGAAAAACATTAGGACTCAGATTGGTGCCCAAGTGCTCTTTCTCTTCACTTTCTCCAGCCACCTGACTCAATCCTCCAAAGACTATAACTTGGGGTACCCCATTTCCCTTTTCTCCCACTTCAATACTTGTCCTCCCTAGTGGACTAGCTGCACAACACTCGTGGCCATCTCTGGAGATCAAAAAGTGTATCATCACGAGTACTTCAGAGTTAAGTACACCTGTCACCAAGTCTACCTGGAGTTACATTTGTACAGTGTGGGATTTTTAGTTTTCCTTCTTTGCAGTCGAAAAGTTACAATTTTGGCCAGACACTGCTGACTCTGGATTTATCCTCCACTTTTTGTTAGCTAGCCATGTGACATGGAGCTCATTCTGTTCTCTGTAAATTTTGGTGCTTGAGTTCTGGCTTCTGATATGAGAGGGCTGATCTGAGTAGAGTGCTTGCTGAAGGCACAGTAACTCTGACATGTCTTTCCACGCCCTTCTCTTTGCTTCCTTCCAATCCTAAGACACGCCAACCAAGGCACAAACAGTATCACTTTGATACAGTTTTTTCTATTTTACCTTAAAATTCCCACTAAAATTGATGTTGGATGGCCCTGGAAGCTGTAGTGGTAATATTCCTACGATCTTCCACTCCAAACTGGCCCTTTTCCTCCAGACAGTTTTGTAAATTCTTCCAACTAAGATGCACCTGAAAGGTTCCTGAGATCGGAGACCCCTCCTCGAGTCACAGGCGACGACACAAACCCTAATCAGTCACGAAGTCCGCAGCTTGATGCAAACAGCAAGAGGCTTTATTGAAAGAACCAGCGCGCTGGGGCTCAGCTTCTGACCCACTGGGGAGTACAGAGGCTGGCACCCCGAGCCGTGGGCGGGGTTGGGTATTTAAGGGCTAAATTTGTAGGCGGGACTTTCACTCAGTAGCCTGTAACATCTTTGAGAACTCAGGACGTTGGGGGGGAGGGTCGTTCTCTGTGGGGAGGGTCGTTCTCTGTGGCGGGAAAAGGCTGCTCTTTGGAACAAAGACCAGCTCAGGAAGTGTGGGGGGGAAGGGCTGTTCTCTGTGGCGGGAAAAGGCTGCTCCCTGGAACAAAGACCAGCTAGGGCTTGTTAGAATTTTCCATTACATTCCCCCCCTTTTTTGGGGGGGAATGCTGGGGGGTCCAATCATGGAACCCTTAAGGTATGGCCATTTCTCTAGTCTCTACCTGCTGGTATTTCTGTCTGAGGACCATAATCTGTACAGCGCTTACTCTTTCTCTTATAAAGGTTACCAGCTTGTTGATTAAGCAGGGCCTGATGGTTAACAGTAGGAGGAGAATGAGTAGGGGGCCCAGAAGGTTGGAGATTAAGGTGGTAAGCCATGGAGATCGAGAGAACCAGGACTCAAAGAGTCCCTGGTTAGTCTCGCGTTCTCTCTGTCTCTGATTTAGACGTTCTCTGAGTTTCGTCATAGAGTCTCTTATTACACCTGAGTGATCTATATAGAAACAGCATTGTTCTTTCAAGGCGGCACATAACCCACCTTCTTTGAGGAAGATCATATCAAGTCCCCTTCGGTTTTGAAGGACAACTTCGGATAATGATGTTAATGAGTCCACTAGTTTAGTAATGGGCTGTTCAATGGCTCTCAGATCTTCGTCTATGGCTGCCCTCAGATGGTTAAGCTGTAGGGGTGTATTGACCAAGGCTGCCGTACCAGTGCCTACTCCAGCCACTACTCCTAGTCCTAGAAGGGCTGCCAGTGTCAGGGAAACTGGTTCTCTTCTAAATCTGGCAAGGTGTTGGTCGAATTCGGCCATGAAGCTGGTAGAGTCATGATAAATAATTCTAGGCATTAGTTGTATCATGACACAAAAATGTTGAGATGAGTTAAACGCGGAGGTGGAAATACAGGGTGTAAGTCCCGTATTGCATGCCCACCAGCCTCCTACGGGGGGAACTAAATAATAGTTGGTGGAAGTGTGGGGGCTCGTTAGGGTTTGCTTACAGAGGTTTCTTTGTTGGGGGTCTTTCAGGGTTCCAATACAAGTTCCCCCTGTCCCTGAGACCTCAGTCAGGGTTAGTTTGTTTTCTGTTCCCCAACTGCAGTGTCGGTGAGTGGTGACGTTAGAGAAGTTCCCTGAAAGAGTGACCCCTTCATAATATGGAGGGATAGAGGTCAAACATAACCAACAGGACTGGGTCAAGGTCGGGTAGGTGCTGTTGAGGACACGGAAAGCACCTTCTATCAGATTTAACAGTCTCTGTCCTGTGCCTGCTGGAGCTGGAGCTTGAGTGGGGATCAGGGTTGAAGGTAAGTTGGAAGTCGGGGCTATAATAGCCAAGGATTGAGTGGAAAAGTGGGGTATTGGGGCCTGAGGGACTGACTGTTTGGGGGGCTGCTGTTCAGGTAGGATGGAGTTTGGTCCTACTGAGAGGGGTAAAACGGGTGAGGCTGTTAGTCTAATCTGAATCGGTGTCTCAAAAAGGGGAATTTGATAGAGATAGACTCCCCAAATTAATTCTCCCGTGATCCATCGGGCATCTCCCTTTGCTGTTTCTTCAAATCGAATTCGTATTAAATTGCAAGTGTCAGAATAGTGGGTGCGAGTACAAGGCTGCACGAATTTCATAGTAATTAAGCCTGGGGATGGGTTAGTAGCCCATTTCCGTTCCCCATCGTTTGCTGTTACACAGGCCCAGCTCTTACAATATAAAACTTCTACCCCCCCACATTTATTTCTCTTGTTTTTGGGTCTAAACCCAGGACATGCATAGAATCCATTTCTACTTATAGAAACCCTCTGTTGTCTTTGTCTCCATACTTCCCGGATCCCCTTGAGATCTGCCACCTCCTCCAGGTTGAAATAGAGGTCCGGATACCAAGTGCCCAAGGGGGCCACTACTGAAGTGGAATTAAGAATTTCATGGGTCTGGAGGTCAGTTATTTTCCAGGTTAATGTATAAGGGGTGTGAGGGTTGGTATTACTTATCACTGGAGGCAGGAATGCGACGCAAACGAAGCTTAAGTGGATTATCAGTCTTATCTGCAGTCCATTGTTGGTCCCCATGTGGAGCAGGCTTGGCATGGGAGGCATGGATCCAGGCGCTGACTCCGTCTACCTTGATGGCAGTGGGGGTGGTCAGGAGCACAACGTAAGGTCCTTTCCACCGTGTCTCTAGGTTTCCATAGCGATGACGCCTCACGTAGACAGTGTCTCCGACCTGGAACTGGTGTGGAGTCCTGGTATCACCTGGCTGATAGACAGCTGTGAGGGGTTTCCACACCTCCTGCTGGATCAACTTAAGGGCTTGGAGTCTAGAGAGTAGAGAGGAATTAGTTACATTTTCGGGGGAAGCCTGTGATCTTAGAGAGGCTAAGGGCGGAGTTGTTCCATATAGGATTTCAAAAGGGGTCAGTCCCATCCAATTAGGGGTATTTCGAGCCCTGAACAGGGCCATAGGAAGGAGGGCTATCCAGTCTATTAAGCCAGTCTCTATGGATAATTTAGTCATGGTCTCTTTTAGAGTTCTATTCATTCTTTCTACCTGACCTGAACTTTGGGGCCTGTAAGCACAATGTAATTTCCACGATACCCCAAGGATCTTGGCCAAACCCTGACTTACCTGGGCAACAAAGGCAGGACCATTGTCTGACCCCAACATCTTGGGAACTCCATACCTGGGTAAAATTTCTTCTAAGATCTTTTTGGTAACCACCGACGCTGTTTGAGCCTTTGTGGGGTATGCCTCAACCCATCCTGAAAAGGTATCTACAAATACTAGTAAATATCTGTTTCCACATTTTGTAGGTTTTACTTCTGTGAAGTCAACTTCCCAATAGACTCCAGGGTGGTCCCCTCGGAATCTACTGCCTTGGGTTTTTGAGGAAGCATGAGCGTTTACCAGTTGACAAGGCACACAGTTCTTTACTACCTGTTTTATAATTTCTCTCAGTTTTTTTAATTTACGAGGACACTGGTAGTGGGGAGATTTTTGTGCTAACGCTAGAAGGCGCCGTTCTCCTAGATGAGTCATTTTGTGAAGGTGTTCAATATATTTGAGATCTTCATCGGGTTTCAAGTCCTCATCTATGGGGGTCTGAGAAAGTAGCCCTAGAGGCATAGTACTTGTAGCTGGAGTGTCCCGAATAGAGGGGTATTTGGCAACCAGGATAGCGTCGTCATTAGCAGCCAATTTAGTTTCAGATGTATTTAGGGTGAGGACGTTTAGTCCTTCGGCTGCTCGCTTGGCTTATCAGCCCGTTGATTCCCAAGGGCTATATGTCTGTCCCCGCTGATGTCCTGGACAGTGGATAATAGCTACTTTTTGAGGTTTATGTACTGCTTCCAACAGACCTAAAATTTCTTCTTTGTGTTTAATATCTTTTCCTGCAGATGTTAAGAGTCCCCGCTGCCGGTAGATGGCACCATGTACATGAGCCGTAGCAAACGCGTACCGACTGTCTGTATACAGGTTAATTTTCCTGCCGTCTGCTAGTTTTAGGGCCTGGGTTAAGGCAATTAGCTCAGCCTTCTGGGCCGACATTCCCTCAGGTAAGCTGCTGGCCCATATTACTGTTTGGGAATCAACTACCGCAGCCCCAGCCACTCTCTTACCTTCCGCAATGTAACTGCTCCCGTCGGTGTACCAGGTGAGCTCGGCATCGGGAAGCGGCTGGTCGCTAAGGTCTCGAACTCCTGTTTCCTCTGCTAGAATCTCCTGGCAGGTGTGGAGCACCTCAGCTCCTTCTTCGATTTCGGGTATCAAGGTGGCAGGGTTCAGGGTGGCCGGGGAAGTGAACTGGATTCGCTCTTTATTTAGGAGAAGACTTTGATAATGAGTCATTCTGGCGTTAGACAGCCACTCTCGGGCGGCTGGCGGATAATGCTTTCTAGGGCATGTGGTGCCACTATAGTTAGTTTTTGTCCCAGAGTTAATTTGTTGGCATCTTTGACCAGGGTTGCTACCGAAGCAACTGATTTTAGGCAGGCTGGCCACTCGCTGGCAACCGGGTCCAGCTTTTTGGATAGGTATGCTACTGGTCTTTTCCAGGGCCCCAGGGTTTGGGTTAGGACTCCTCTGGCTATTCCCTTTCTCTCATCCACGAAGAGGGTGAAGGGCTTAGTCACATCAGGGAGGGCCAAAGCTGGGGCTGATAGCAAGGCTTGTTTGATGTCATCGAAGGCCTGCTGTTGCTCCTTACCCCAGACAAAGGGAACTGAGTCCTTGGTTAACGGGTAGAGAGGAGCGGCTTTAGTAGCGAACCCAGGTATCCATAATCTACAAAATCCTGCTGTACCTAGAAATTCCCTTACTTGTCTTGGAGAGGAAGGTATTGGGATTTGGGTAACCGTCTGCTTCCTGGCTTCTGTTAGCCACCTCCGTCCATCTCTTAAAATATATCCCAGGTAGGTTACCTCCTGCAGACATATCTGAGCTTTCTTTGCTGACACACGGTATCCCAAGGAAGAGAGCTCCTGTAGGAGTTCAGCAGTGCCCTGGCGGCAGACATCAGCAGTCAAGGCAGCTAAGAGAAGGTCATCCACATACTGGAGCAGAGTTGCCTGTGGATGAGAGGTCCTGAAAGGAGCTAAATCCTGATGTAAGGCCTCGTCAAACAATGTAGGGGAGTTTTTAAACCTCTGTGGTAGCCTTGTCCATGTTAACTGCCCAGTAATTCCTGATTTAGGATCTTTCCATTCGAATGCAAAGATGTGTTGACTGCAAGGGTGAAGACGAAGAGAAAAGAACGCATCCTTCAAATCTAAGGTTGAGTACCAGGTATGCTCAGGGGGTAACATACTCAGCAATGTATAAGGATTTGGGACGGTGAGATGGACATCCAATACTCTTTTATTAACCTCGCGCAAATCCTGTACTGGGCGGAAGTCTTGAGTACCCGGTTTACGTACTGGGAGAAGAGGAGTATTCCATGGAGACTTACAAGGGATCAATACTCCTTGTTTCAGCAATCTCTCGATATGTGGCTTTATTCCTTCCCTGGCTTCCCAGCTCATGGGATATTGGCGGACTGCAATAGGGTCAGCCGAGGCTTTCAGTTCTGTGACCACAGGAGGTCGCTGTTTAGCTAGTCCCATTCCAGCCGTTTCAGCCCAGGCCTCAGGAAATTTTTTCACCCAATCTGTTATCTCTACAGTCTCGGGGGCCGGCTCGAAAAGTCGGTGTTCGTCTTCTAACCGCATGGTAAAGGCTGTAATTACTTGGCCTTCTTTAGTGACTTTGGGCCCTTCAGGGGTAAAGGTGATTTGAGCCCCCAGCTTGGTCAAGAGGTCTCGCCCCAACAGGGGGGCAGGACATTCAGGTATGACTAGGAATGAGTGGGTTACCCGGCCCACTCCCAGGTCCACAGCTCTTCGGGTGGTCCATGAATATTGTTGCTAGCCCATGGCCCCTAGCACCCAGGACTTTTTGTTAGAAAGGGGTCCAGAAGGGCGCAGCACAACAGAGTGCTGAGCCCCCGTATCCACCAGGAACTCAACTGGTTTCCCCTCCACTTTAAGAGTTACCCTAGGCTCAAGGAGGGGGTCTGAGCCCTGACCTCCCTAATCATCCTCTGTTAGGCTCAGGACTTTTTTCTGGGCCTTTTTCTCAGGGCAATCCCGGGCCCAATGCCCTTTTTTCTTACAGAAGGCACATTGATCCTTTTCAAGCCTCCGTCCTCTGGTCCTCTGATTGCCCAGGTTGCCCTTTCTCCCTAACTGGCTTGCTCCCTCTCTATCAATAACTGCGGCCAAGATCCGTGTGAGATCTTTATTTCGTCTGCGATCTCTTTGTCTTTCTATTTCCTCCTGTTCCTTTTTTATACGCTGTTCTTTCTCCTCTTCTGTTTCCCTACGATGGTATATCTGCTCTGCCTCCCTAACAAGATCCTGCAGTGATTGATCCTGCAGCCCCTCTAACCTCTGTAGCTTCCTTCTAATGTCTGGGGCAGCTTGTCCTATGAAAGCCATGGCTACTGAACCCCTTTGTCCCTCAGAGGTTGGATCAAAGGGAGTATACCTTCTAAAAGCTTCCATTATTCTTTCTAAAAAGACAGACGGAGCCTCTTTCGGCCCCTGCTGAATCTCCCTTACCTTAGCCAAATTGGTCGGGCGCCGAGCAGCCCCTCATAGACCAGCCACCAGAGCCTGGCAATAGACTCAAAGCCTCTCCCTACCTTCAAGCTGGTTGTAATCCCAATTAGGCCGATTAAAGGGGAACGCGAGGTCGATGAGATTAGGAAGGGTGGTGGGCAGGCCGTTTTCTCCTGGAACGTTTTTCTGGGCTTCCACTAAGATCCTTTCTCTTTCTTCTGTGGTGAACAAAATCTGGAGAAGCTGTTGGCAATCATCCCAGGTGGGTTGGTGGGAGAACATGAGAGACTCCATAAGACCTGTAAGGCTTTGGGGATCCTCAGAGAAAGGAGGGTGATTAGATTTCCAATTATAAAGGTCAGAAGAGGAAAAGGGCCAGTATTGGAGGGGCCGGAGGGCCTGCTGATCATCCGCAGTAGGGGCAGGGTTGGGCCAATCTCCTGGAGGGGGAGAGCAATTGTGGTATCGGGGGAGATTCCTCGGCGGCTCCGGGTTCCAGATGCGGGGCCCCCTGAAACGGGGGGGTCCTGAGCTTCTGCTCCTGCCGGAGCCGGGGGAGCAGAAGGGGGTTGAGGAGGGGATGAAGGGGGGTAAGGTGGAGGAAGGTCATTTTCAGGAAGGACGAGGTAGTGGGTGGGAGGATAAATCTTGGGAACAGATTTAGGAGGGGAGTCAGAGGGAAGGGCAGCTAAAATATTTGATGCGGCGGGCGTGCGCCTCGGTAGCCAGGGCTTTATCCATGGAGTAGGATTCTGAACCAAGTCCTGCCAGAGAAGTATGTATGGTTGTTGGTCAGGGTGTCGACCGGGTCCACACTGAAAAACAAGAGCTTTAACAGCAGCGATTATTTCAGAGTCAAAGGTACCCTCCGGTGGCCAGCCCACACTGAGTGCCGGCCATTCGGCGGTGCAGAATGTCTGCCACGGACGCTTCTTTACCTCTATTGATAAGTCATGAGAGCGAGTTTTAACGTCCGACCAGTGAGCTAGAGTAAGGGCGAGAGGGGAGGATGACGTTTGTCCCATGACCTTAAAATAGACACACAGAGACAAGGACAAAAACAGGACAAAACGGGACAAAATCAGCAACCAACGGCCAGTTTTTCACAAAAGGAAGAGGAGGTCAGACGGGCGGTAATCGGGAATTCCACATCCAAAAACCGAACCGTATCCTCGTCCTTCTCATAGGAGGCAACCAGGCGTCCCTGGTCCCTCTCTCTCTCTCCCTGGGGCGTCCCCCAGGGTGCAGTTTGAGACCCTCCAGGCACGTCTACCGGCCTCCGTTTGCTCACCCTCACAGTGAGTTCAAACAACTGCAAAACCAAAACCCAAGTCTTGTTCACCCTCACGGTGAACTTAAACAACTGCAAAAACAGAACCGAAACCAGAAGTCTAAGTGGCCGTACCGAAACAAAAACACAGACACGATGAATGGACAAACAGACAAGGCTAGCCCGTTATTTTACCTCCAAGAGCGGCTTCGAAACTGAGGGGGTGGTCGCCCTGTTTCCCGGCCAACGCACCAAATGAAAGGTTCCCGAGAGCGGGGGGACCCCTCCTCGAGTCACAGGCGACGACACAAACCCTAATCAGTCACGAAGTCCGCAGCTTGATGCAAACAGCAAGAGGCTTTATTGAAAGAACCAGCGCGCTGGGGCTCAGCTTCTGACCCACTGGGGAGTACAGAGGCTGGCACCCCGAGCCGCGGGCGGGGTTGGGTATTTAAGGGCTAAATTTGTAGGCGGGACTTTCACTCAGTAGCCTGTAACATCTTTGAGAACTCAGGACGTTGGGGGGGAGGGTCGTTCTCTGTGGCGGGAAAAGGCTGCTCTTTGGAACAAAGACCAGCTCGGGCTTGTTAGAATTTTCCATTACACACCCTCTCAGGGCACATGTCGATGCATGTACCCTATGCATCGACAACAAAGCAGGTCATCACATTTTATTAGCCCTACTTTCTGTAAGCAACTCATTCCCTCCCCCTGCCTCCAAGAGCAGCTGGTAGGTTGGAGGCGACACTTTGTTTGGTAACCACGCTCTTAACCACTATGCCATCGGGCTCCCTGGTGCCTCTGAAGTAAACCCTAAAACAGAGATTCACATGCAAATAGATTATTTGGGAAGTGATTCCAGGATACAGTAGTAGAGGAGTGGAGAGCTGACACAGGGAAGGAAAAGCAGCAAATTAAGTTCTATTATTAAATGAATTGTCACTCTCAGTAACTGGTGTTCAGTTCCTTTAGGGGAATCTAGTGGACTCTGATACGGCAGTTTCCGTGTCTTAGGGGTGAAGAAGCTGGAGTACTTATATACCAACTCCCACCAGATATTTACTTAGTTTCCCCAGCAATTCTAGCTTCCTGAGTACTGTGAAAGCCCTCTACAAACATCAGACAGACAGGTTGATTCTGACTCATAGTGACCCCTAGGACAGAGCAGAACTGCTGCATAGAATTTCCAAGCAGCACCTGATGCATTCAAAAGGCCAGCCTTTTCTTTGCCTGAGGGTTTCCAGAAAAAGCTCTCAAGCAAAGACTTTCAGGTGCTTGCTGAAGCCACAATAATTCTGACATGTCTTTCCAGCAGGCGTGTACTGGAATGGTAAGCCAATATCTCCTAGACAACTATGGTGCTTGCTTTGTGTGAGTGGCGTCCTTCCAGGTCTGTTGCTTAAGCCCAACTAATGGTGGCAAATATAATTCATTTAGAGTGTCACCTCCAATGGACTACTCATGGCTTTCTGAGACACTTAGTTGAGAAGAATCCTGAAGTTACATAAATTGTTAGTATGAAAGAGTACTTGTGGATAACTAAAGCTTTCTGCCAGGAAGTGATCTGATGAGGACTGGTGATACCTTGACAGGTGTTTGCTGTCTTCAGCCCTGGTATCACTCCTGAAAGTGGTAGACAGAAGCAAATTCCCTGAGGATTCCCCAAATGATAATGCCAAGGAGGAAGTAGATGCATGAACAAGACTCTATTAGAAGAAACTCCCCAGAGACGCTGCTGTCACTCAAAGAGATTGCAAAGACCACAATCCACAGCTTCATCTTGGTTTCAATAATAATTGTTTTACATATTCTGACATCATCTGTGAAGAAATGGGAAAATTTGCTTCAGACAGAAAGAAGTTGAATTAACCTGAATAATGGCACATATAGGATGAAGGCTTAATGATTTATGTGTTGTTGTTTTTAATTTGTTTTTGGTATTGTTATGAAGTACTGTCAAGTCAGCCCCAAACTCGTGGCAACCCTGTACAAAATGCGGTTAGAATACTGCCATCCTGTGTCGTCTCCATGGTTGGTTGCCAATCAGACTGTTGTAATCAACAGAGTTTTTATTGGCTAATTTTTAGAAGTAGGTCTCCAATCCTTTCTTCCTAGTCCATCTAAGCCTCAAAGTTCTGCTGAAACCTATTCAGCATTGTAGCAACACCCAAGCCTCACTGACAGCCAGGTGGGGGCTGTGTATGAGGTACATTGGCCAGAATTTGAACCCAGGCTTCCCTCAAGGAAGGCAAGAATTCTACCGCTATACCACCACTGCCCCTTTAAAAGTTTGTATCCTACATTTTTCTTGGGATTGAATATTAGTTAATGTATTCATTTATTTAAAAAGTAGTTAGTGGGCATCTGTTGTAGGCTAGCCACTATTACATGCCCTCGGGAAATAAAAAGATGAATAGGCTTAGTCTCGGCCCTCAAAAATCCCATAATATGAGCAGAAGGACTGATGTACACTTTATCGGGAAATCCTGAGGGCATGCAGTCTGCGTGCTGTCTGCAGCCTTAACCTTTTGATGCGTCAGGAGTAACACACTGATTTCACGATTGAGTTCTCAAAAGTATAGACCAATGTTGTCAATAGGAATCTAACACAAGCCACGTATGTAATTTAAATTTTCGAGTAGCTGCTTAAAAAAGGTAAAAATAGTTTCAATGTTACATTCTGTTTTTACTTAATATATCTGTTATGGATTGCATTGTGTCACCTGAAAATATGTGTTAACTTGGCTATGTCATGATTCCCAGTATTGTGAGTGTCCACCATTTCGTCACCTGATGTGATTTTTTGATGTGCTGCAAATCTCACCTCTCAAATGTTAATGAGAGACAATTGGAAGCAGTTATGTTAATGAGGTAAGACTTAGTCCATAAGATTAGGTTGTGGCTTAAATTAATCTCTTTGGAGGTATAAGAGAGGGAAGCCAAGAAAGCAGTGCTAGAAACAGAGCACAACTTTTGGACTCAGGTTTCCTGCAAAGAGAAGAGCCTAGACCAGAGAAGACTGAGGACAAGGACCTTCTGCATGAGATGACAGAGAAAGACAGACTTCCCCTGGAGCTGACACCTTGAACTTCTAACCTACTGAACTGTGAAAGAATTAAATTTCTCTTTGTTAAAGCCTTCTGCTTGGGGTGTTTCTGTTACAACAGTACTAGATAACTAATAAAATATAATAATATCATTACTTAAATATGTAATCAGTGTAAAAATTATTAATGAGATATTTTACTTTATTTTTCATACCAAGTCTTCAAAATCTAGTTTGCTTTTTTCACATGGCAACATATTTCAATTGGACTACATTTCAAGTGGTTAGTAGCTACAAGTTCCTGACGGCCACAATATTGGACAGCACAGATAAAAATAAGGAAGTGCTAACTGTTCTACTCTAAGATATTTATGAATATTCATTCATTCATCAATGAATATTCAGAGGGCTCTTATTTTGTGTAAGGCACTCTGCCTAACTCTGGATATGAAACAAATACACATATTTCATGCTTTCATGGGCCTTAGAATCTAGAACAGGAGGCTGGCAGAAAGTAAATAAACATATGTAAAAAGTATGTATAAATGTACAAGTGTATAGGTGCTAGGCTAATTAGTTTGAAATTGAAGTAAATACTAAAAGGGAAATGCGCAGGGAGCTGATGAGCTGTTCAGATTAATAAGGGCCTTGGCTTGGCTGGCTGTGCTCCTTTAAATAATGAAGTCAAGGGTGACCTCTCTGAGGTATAACAGCTAAGTCTAAACAGGAAGGGTGTGAAGCAGCAGCTGGACAGACTTTCAGCCTATGCAAAAAACTTCAGGGTGAGAACCAGGAGAGGCCAAAGTGAGTGGAGTGAAATGCTGGGTAAGGCTAGAGATTTGTTTCCTTGGTTTGTTTACACAGTGGAAAGAATGGTAATATTCTACACATTACTCCTTTCCCTGCTGAAAACAGAAATTGGTCATGATTCGGTGAAAACATGTGTACTGATTAGGTGGGGCAGAACAATGGTTAAGGATGTGGGCAATTTAAAGCAAAACTCTATTCTAAGGCCAATGTCCTCCCAAACAGCTGGGAGACATGAACATCAGCAAGGTGAGCCTGCAGTGCTGTAGTGCTCTGTCAGGCTTCCTCTCTCCAAGGGAAATCCCACCATTCATCACCAGTTTAAAACACCAGGGAGAATTGCTCCTACCTGAGAAAGATGTTTCCGTAGGTTCTTTGATCATATCAATTTAGAAACTCCTCTTCTTGTTGTTGTGTTGTTAGGTGACACTGAGTCAGTTCCGACTCATGGTGGCTTTACCAGGCATGATGTCCTTCTTCAGGGACTGATCCCTCCTGACAGCATGTTCATACTGTACAAGCATAAGGCATAGTCTCGCCATTCTAGCTTCTAAGGAACAATCTGTTTACACTTCTTCCAAGACAGATTTGAACATTCTTTTGGCAGTTCATGATATATTCAATATTCTTCAGCACAATTCAAAGGTGTCAATTCTTCTTCAGTCTCTCTTACTCACCGTTCAACTTTCACACGGAAAGGAGGCAATCGAAAATGCCACGCTTGGGTCAGGTGTGTCTTAGTCTTCAAGGTGACACCTTTACTTTTCAACACTTGAATGAGGTTTTTTGGGACAAATTTGCCCAATGCAATGCATCTTTTCATTTCTTGACTTCTATTTCCGTGGGTGTTGACTGTGAATCCAAGTAAAATGAAATCCTTGAAAACTTCAGTTTTTTTTTTGTTTATCATAGTGTTGATTATTGGTCTGGTTGTGAAGATTTTTGTTTTATTTTCACCTTAGGATCCCAAAAGACATACTTCCAGGGTAGTTACTTTCTATCTGGAACAATGACAATCACATCCTTTCAGAGAAATGGATTGTTTTAACCTCCAGATGAAAAGATATCCCGTTTTCTTTGAATAATGGATGCTTCCTTCTTAAACTGTTCCCAGTAAAATTCTCTGGATAATGAAGGATCTCCTATCAAAGTTGAGCCATCTTTTGTGAGTTTAGAAGACAGAGAAAGTGCTTGTAGAGGGATGAAAGGGAAAATAAACAAACTAATGTGGTTTTAGCCTTCTTTTGTCCTGTTCTCATTGGAGACACAGTGAGACAGCATATAAAATAACTTTTTACATCAATGGTCATTGTAGCACTATTCAAAATAGCCAAGAGACAGAAACAGCCCAAGTGTCCATCAACAGATGAATGGGCAAAAAGAAATGCGGTATATCCATACAACACAATACTACTCAGTCATAAAGGGAAATAAAGTTCTGATAGATGTCATGGCATGGAAGGGCCTTGAAAACATCATTCTGGGTGAATTAAGTCAGACACTAAGGGACACATATTGTATGATTCCACTTACAAGAAGTATCTAGAAGAGTCAAATATGCCATCCAACAATTAAGTCCTTCAACTGAGTTGTTCTACATGCTACATGCCTCATTGCTAAATATCGCTACAGTCACATTGAAAATACTCCTCTTGGGAAGCTATGCACTGATGCCAGTGCCTAGTCTACCCTTCAAAGCAATTTTGGGACTCTTTCTTGAATGCCCATTGCTCACGGTGGCAAGTTTCTGAATTGAGTTGTGTAGTTGTCTCTGAGGGAGTTTTTAGCTAGTAAACAAATAACTAAATTGGAACACCCTCCCTACTTACCCGATCTGGCCCCCAATGACTTTTTGTTTACCTAAAGATAAGCAAAATATTGAAAACAAGACATTTTGATGACATTTAGGATATCAAGGGTAATACAATGACAACAGTAATGGCCATTCCAGAAAGAGTTCCAAAATTTCTTTGAAGGTAGATTAGGCACTGGTGTCGATGCACTGTTTCCCAAAGGAAGTACTTTAAAGGTGATTATAGTGATATTCGGCAACAAGCCGTGCAGCACTTTTCCTAGGATGAGTTTGCAAACTTAACTGGCCCACAGTAGTCCTAAGGTTAATAGTGATTACCAGGTTGGATGATGGGGTAGAGGGTGGGAGGTGAGAAGGTGACTTACTGCTTAGAAGACAATGAGGTTCTGAGGGGTGATGGAAAAAGTTGGAAGTGGTTAATGATGTTTGTACAACATGACAAAAACAACTAATATCACTAAATTGTTCATGTGGAGAATGTTGAAATGACAAGTGGTTTGCTACATACATGTTTAACACAATAAATAAAAATGAGTTTTTCTTTTGTAAAATCAGCTCTTTTCCTCTATTATCGTTATTTTTTGCTTCTTTTTGTGACTCTCCTTGTAAATGCCTCATCTTCTTCATGTTCTTAATAATGTCTTCAGTTGTGAGGAGCAGAAGCAGTTGCTAGATGTTTGAGATCAACAAAAACAAGTCATTAGATGCCACAACTGGGTCATACCTCAAATACCTTCCCTGGTCCACCCCAGGCACTGAGAAGGAATGATACTTTTGGCCATTATCACTTGTAAGTAGGTTGATTCAGATAATCAGGTTACCCAGCAGGGTCCAGGAGGGTAAGGTAGCAAGTTAATGAACAGATTTTGAGAGAAGATGAAGCAGAGGCACTAAGGATGAAAAAGGAAGGGAAAGAGAAGATGGAAAGCCTCACATGGAGCGTGGGATAGGCATGCCTACACTGTTGGAGTGAGTCTTTCAGGAAACATGAAGGCTGAGAAAACCTAAGGACGTTGCCAAAAAGAAGTGACTTTTAAGAATGAAAACAAACTTCATCTACATCACAGTGTTGTCTAAAGCCAGGCTGTGAAAGCCTAAGCCCGTTGCCCCACACCCATCTTATCTGAGATGCGATGTTGTCTGCATCAGTGTACCACCTCTCCACTCATCACCAGGTATTCATGAGCATTCCACATGTGCAGGCCCGGGGCTTGGTTAGCAGGAGCTACATTTTCAAATGTATGTGGTCTATTCAAACTATCTTTCATCTTGCCTTTCTTTTTACCATTTTGATTTCTGATTATTTCAACTAACTTCTAATTTCTATGTTGCAAGACACTGTTCTGAAGTTTCAATAATTTTTTGAAGATTAGGGCTAAAACCCAGCATGCTGCTAAAACTCAGGCTTATTTACCATCTGTTTTCAGCTTCTTCTTGCTGACTCCTTTTTCCTCTTGTTACTTATGAAACTGCTAAGCAGAGCAGAGGTGGGAACCAGCATTAGTTGAGCACCTACTAATGTGCCAAACACTTATATCATTTCATTTATACTTTAAAAGAGCCAAATCTGCTCCATCAAGTTGATTCCGACTCATAGCAACCCCTTATGTTACAGAGAAGAACTGTTCCATAAAGTTTTCCTGGCTATAATCTCTACAAAACGTTATCACTAGTGTTTTCTTCCATAGTGCTTCTAGTAGGTTCAAACCACAAATCTTAAGGTTAGTAGATGAGTGCAAACCATTTGGGCCATCCAGGGACTTATACATTACAACAATGCTATAAATGCTTTCTGTTGATAAAGAAACTGAAATTCAGAGAGTTTAAGTCTGAAATCACAGAGCTGAGAAGAAACATAGTTGAAACTGAATCTAGATCAGCCTAACCCACCAAATTGAGCTTTTCCCACTCATGTACACAATTTTTTTTGCTAATTTGAAAACATGGTAGCTAAGAACACAAACCATGGAGCCAGATGGGATGGGTTTGAATCTATACCCTGTATGACCTTGAACAACTAACTTCATTCTTCTGTGCCTCAGTGCTATCATGTGTGAAATGGAGGTGCAAATATGCCTTCGTCTCTTAGGAATGGGTCAGAGAATAAATGAGCTATTAAAGCATTTAGACCACTACTTGGCATATAATGCTAGCCAGCCAAGTGCTGTCGAGTTGGATCCAACTCATGGCATATAATAGGTAATCAATAAATACTATCCATTACAATGTCTTGCTATTGTTAGTTGCTGTCAAGTTGGCTCCAACTCATGATGACTTTATATGTAACAAAATGGAAGGCCTGTGTCAGCTTCACCATATGGTGGCTGTGTTTGAGTTCATTCTTTTGGCTGCTTTGTCAATCCATCTCCCTGAATGTTTTCCTTACCTTCTATGACTTTATCAATGATGATGTATTTTTTTAGCAATTGGTCTTTCCTGATTAATGCCCAAAGTAAGTGAACTGAAGTCTCACCAGCCTTGTTTCAAAGGAACATTCTGGTTGTACTTCTTCTAGGATTGATTTGTTTATTCTTCTGGCAGTCTGCAGTATATTAAGTATTCAAATGAATAGGATTTGAATGAAAAAGCCATGGCTTGGTCAGGCACATCTTAGTCATCAAAGTGACATCTTTACAAAACATTAAGGAGGTCTTTTGCTACAGATTTGCCTAGATCAATGCATCACTTGATTTCTTGACTGCTACTCCTATGATGTAGATTGTTGATCCACATAGATTGAAAACATTAATAATTTCAATTTCTTGTTCATTTATCATGATGTTATTTATCCATTCAAATAAAAAAATCTAAACTCATTACTGATGAATCAGTCTTGACTCATAGCAACTCTATAGGACAGAGTAGAATTGCACTAGAGTTTTTAAGGAGCACCTGATGGATGTGAACTACCAACCTTCTGGTTAGCAGCCATAGCACTTAACCACTATGCTGCAGCACAGTTGTGAGAATCTTTATTTTCTTCATGTACAAGCATAATTCATAATGAAATTCATATCCTTGTTCTTCATCAGTATGTGCTTCAAGTTACCTTCATTTTTGGCAAGCAAAGTTGTATTAATGAATATTATAGGTTGTTAATGAATCTTCCTTCAATTCTGGTGCAATATGCTTTCTTATACAGTCCAGTTTCTCAGATTATTTGTTCAGTATATCAATTAAATAAGAAAGGTGAGTGGATACAACCCTATCACACATCTTTTCCAATTTTCTACGCATAGAAATTTGTATATATGTGTGTGTTTATGTGTATATATATATACGTATATATATACATATGTACGTGTATACATGAGTTGGATTGGCTTGGCATGTGTGTGTGTGTATATATATATACACACACACAAACACACACATATACAAATTTCTATGCATAGAAAATTGGAAAAGATGTGTGATAGGATTGTACGTCTATGTATATATACACACACACATATATACACATACATATGTATATACATATATGTATATAAAACCCTGAGTCGGATCCGACTAGATAGCACTTGGCTTAGCTGGTGCTATAGCGGTTAAGTGCTATGGCTGCTAACTAAAATGTTGTCAGTTTGAATCCACTAGGCTTTTCTCAGAAATGGTATGAGGCAGTTCTGCTCTGTCTTATAGGGTCACTATGAGTTGGAATCAACTCAATAGCAATGGGTTTGGATTTGGGTTTATATATGTGTGTGCTTCTATATATATATGGATATGTAATTTCTAGTAGTGTATTAATAGCAGGCAATGGTTACTCTAGAAATAGTCCATGGTCTTATTTTCAAAAACATTTCTGTATCAGCAGTATGCTGTAGCTAACAGATATATATATTTTGCTTCCTGCCTTAAAGTTATTGCCTTTTTTAGTGCCACAATGCTTATTAATCAAAATTTACCTTATTATTTTAATTTCTAATAACAACAGAGTTAAGGAAAATATGCTAAGCTAGAAAACATCTTAGAATCAGAAACTCAAGGGGAGGAGATACGCATTTCTTTAAGCCTGAATGAAGCAACGACTGCACTGCTAATTTTTGTGTGCTTTGTAAGTTGAAAACCATTAAGCAAATCAAAAGAAGCCTGAATGCAAGAGTTACCTGCAATAAGCCTTCAATTAAATTTAAACTCCAAACTCCAAAAGCATGTTTTGCCCTGCTACAAACAGTGAAAGGTCACAGCAAAGGGGAATGTTGATTAAAGATGGTTAATTGGCTTGGGTTAATTACCACAAACTCTTAGAGACAGCTAATCCAATAAATGCGAACCTATCATTTGCCTTGTGTATCTCAAGATCATTGCCAGAAATGAAATAAAATCTGTATGCTAAAGGTTCTGAAAAACGAGAAAAATATGCTGTAGCTATATTAAGTATTTGTATTTGTATAAAGTATAAGTATTTGTATTAAGGTATTTAAAGTGATGACATGAGAACTATGTGCCAAAATAGAAAAATAACTTCAAAATAAAAAGTAAAAAAAGAAGGAATATAGAATCATGCACATACTATGACTACATGCATATGAAAAACTAGACTGGAAAGAAAGGACTAAAATTATGTCTTTATATTAGTAACTTGAAATCACAGGTGTTAACTTCATTTTCTGTTGTTTTTGTTTTATGGTTTGATTACTCTTGCATATTATAATGAACTACTGCATCATCTCAAAACTTGTGATGGTACACATAAAAACACAAAATGTAACATAACATGCTGTAATAATTTTAATTCCACATGTAGGTAAGATGTTTTACGTGAATTAAAACACTACACATGTTCAGGAGCATCACAAACTCTTAAAAATGATAAAAATCTAGGTTCTTCCATTAAAAAATAAATTTCACAGCTGGAATTGGCTGGGCGGCCGGCCGGCTGGTGGGCTGGCTGGCAGGCACAGGAGGAAATCAGCAGCAGCCTTGACATATGAAGACTTCCTCTCTTCCCGTCTTTCGAGCCTGCAGGAGTTCTGCCCAGATCAGGGGCCAATGGACGACTGGAACCCTCAGCCCCGACACACTGGTCGGTCTCCCCCCTGTTTCCTTTGTGCACTGTCTGGATCAGACACCTCTGCCGGCTCTCACTCTGCTGCTTTGCTTGTTTTCCTCCTGCCCATCTCCCTTCACCTCCCCTGATTCTGTCTCCTCTTTCTTTGCCTTCCTTCCCCTCAATCCCTCTCCCATTCCCCCTGGCATCCTGTCTTCTCGTTTTCCTTCCTCCCTCCTTCTTTTCCCTTTCATTCCACTTTATGGAAATGAGCAGGACAACTCACGGATATCACGGGATGCTTGGAAAAATGACTACCTGCCACTGTGGCCCAATCAGTTACAGACGCACTTAAGGCAGTTTGTGGTGCCTGGTTGTACCTAGTATGATGTTATTGCAGTGAGCTGAGATGTCTGTTTGTCCAGTGTGAGTTTATAATTTTCCCGCTTACCACTCACCACTTTTCTTCATTAAACCTCAGTTTTCCACATAAATGAAACAAAGGAGAACCACACAATCATATCAACTGATGAAGAAAAGTTGTTTGACAAAATCCAACACCCTTTCCTGATAAAATTCTCAGCAAAATAAGAATAGAAGAGAAATTTCTCTACATAAATTAACGGTATATATGCAAAATCAATAGTCAACATTATTGTCAATGAAGAAAGGCTCAGAGCCTTCCCCTTGAAAACACAGAATGAGACAAGGATGTCCATAATCACAACTCTTATTCAGTATTGTATTGAAAGTGCTATCCAGATCAGTAAAGCAAGAAAGAAAAATAAAAGTTTCAGAAAGGGAGAAGTAAAACTAAAAGGACTGCCTATTAAGTTCACACCCAACTCGATGGTACTCGGCTTGGCATTAAGTTCACAAACTCATCCTAGAAAAAGTGCTACATACCTCATTGCTGAATATCACTACAGTCACCTATAAAGTACTTCCCTTGGGAAGCTATGTACCAATGCCAGTTCCTAATCTACCCTTCCAAGCAATTTTGGCACTCTTTTTCTGGAATGGCCATCAGAGCTGTCATTGTATTATCCTTGATGTCCTAAATGTCATCACAATGCCCTCCTTTTTCAATATTTCCTTTGTCCCTGGATAAAGAAAAAAACCACTGGGGGCCTCATCAGGTGAGTAGGAAGGGTGTTCCTACGCATACACAACTGTAAGATTAAGTTTGCAAACCTGCCACTATGCACAATGGCCATTTCAGAATGAGTCTCAACACTGCTATGAAGGGTAGACTAGGCACAGATGTCAGTGCATAGCTTCTCAAGGGGAGTGCTTTGAAGGTGACCGTAGTGATATTCAGCAATGAGGTATATTGCACTTAGAACACCTAAGTTTGTGGACTTGTCAGACATCATGTTTCCATTTGCAGATGACATGATCTCATATACAGAAAACCCCAAAGACCGCACAGGAAAACTGGAAAATTGAATAGAACAATTCAACATTGTTGCATGGTACAAGATTAACATACAAACATCTGTTGAGGTCCTTTACTTTAACAAGGAGTGTCCTGAAAAGGAAATCAAGAAAGCAGTATCATTTACAGTAACCCTCCAAATGATAAAATACTTACAAATTAACCTAACCAGGGACATAAAATACTTACACAATGAAAATTATGAAACATTATTACAAGATACTAAAAGATACCCACACTAAGGGAGGGGTAGTCCATGCTCATGGACTGGAAGACTTAAGTGATCTATAGATACAATTCAGTCCTATAAACCTCAGTAACATTCTTTACTGAAATGGAAAAATTCATGTCTTAGTCCTCTAGTGTTGCTGTAACAGCTATAATAAGTAGGTAGATGGTTTTAAAAACAAACAAACAAACAAACAAAAAGATATCCTCTCAATCTAGTAGGCAACAAATTCAAATTCAGGGTATCAGTTCCAGGGGAAGACTTTCTCTTTCTGTCATTTCCAGAGCAAAGTCCTTGTTATCATTCTTCCCCTGGACTAGGAGCTTCTTGCACAAGATCCTCATGTCCAAAAGGCACACTCTGCATCTGATACTGCCTTCTCGGTGGTACGAAGTCTCCACTCTCTGCTCAGTTCCTTTTCTCTTTTTCTCTTTTAAGACAAAAATTGGCACAGGCCATACCCTAGGAAAACTCCCTTCATATTGGATCAAGAATGTGACCTTAGTAAGGGAATTATAATCTCACCCTAATTCTCACTAGCATAAACTAATATTGCCTCATTCTCCACAGGCAGAAATTATGATTTCTAATACACAGGAAAATTGCAATCACAAAATGGAGGACAGCCACAAAATACTGGGAACTATGGCCTAACTAAGTTGACATACATCTGGGGAGGACACAATCCAGTCTGCGACAATAACAACCAATCTTACATGGAAAGAAAATAAACCCTGAACAACCAAAGCAATATTGAAGAAGAAGAACAAAGTAGGACGTCTCACATTCCTCAATTCAAAACACACTTTATAGCTATAGCAATCAAAACAACTTACTGTAGTTTCAGTGATAAACACATAGACCAATGGAGTACGACTGAGAATCCAGAAGTAAGTCCATTCAACTATAGATAACTGGTTTTGACAAGAGATCAAAGATCATTCAATGGGGCAAAAAAAATTTTCAATAAATGGTGCTAGCAAAATTGAATATCCACTTACAGAAAAATAAAACAGGACTCATACCTCACAGCATACACAAAAGCTAACTCAGAATAGATCAAGGACCTAATGATAAACCTAAAACTATAAAGTTCCCAGAAGAAACATAGTGACAAAACCATGGGATCTAATCTTTTTTAAAAACAGGCTAACAAACCTAACTAGAAATGTTCAAATAGCAGGAAACAAATCAGATAGTTGAAACTTAAAAAACTAAATACTTATGCTCTTTAAATTATTTCATCAGGTGAGAAAAGCTACCACCTACAGAATGGGAAAAAAAATCATCAGAAAGATCATATCCAGTAAAAATCTAATCTCTAAACTGAATAGAAAAACTTCAACAATACAGTGACAAAAAGTCAAACAACCCAATTTAAAAAATGAGCGAAGGATGAACACTCAAGTGACCCAAAACACATGAGAAAGATGCTGAACATCATTAGCCATTGGAGAGATACAAACCAAAACTACAATGAGATACCATCTTGCCCCAGTTAAAATGCCTAAAAACAAACAAACCAGATAACAACTAATGTTAATAATGATGTGGGGAGATTGAACCCTATCTATTGATGGTGGAACTGTAAAATGGTACAATCACTGTGAAAAATCGTATGACTCTCTCAAAAACTAGAAATAGAGCTATCTTATGATCCAGTAACCCTATTTGTAGGTATATGTCCTAGACATATAATAAAAGAGTCCACAGACAGACATATGCACACTTATGTTCATTGTAGCACTATTTACAAAAGCAGAAAAATAGAACCAGCCTCATGCTTTTCAGTGGAAGAATGGATAAGCAAAATGTGAGACATACATACAATGGAATGATAAACATATGTAAGGAACGATAATAAGTCTGCAAGACATAACATGGATGGATCTGGAGGACATAATGATAAGTAAATAAGTCAATCACATAACATCAAATATTGTATGATCCTAGCTTTCTAAGAAGACAAGGATAGACATACACACACAGAGAAGAATGCTATTGGTGGTTAAAAGGTTAAAGAGGAGGGGACTCACTCTATAGATCACAGATATTTGTCATTTCTGATGATGGAAAAAGTAGCACTGACTGTGGGTGTACTGGACACTATTTGACCAAGGTGAATGATGTCACAAAGAGAAAAGAATATATGTCCTAAGAATGCAACATGCATAATTTGGCAACGACAATAATAGAAAAAAAGAGTGTATAATAACATATGTATGTGTGCCAGCACATGTGTGTACAGATGTTTACTGGTGTACAGATTTGTGTGCATACATAGAAGTATTCATATGTGTATGTATATACAGATACGTGTGTGCATCCATATATAATCATAGAGGACACAGTGACAGATACTTCTCAGATATAACCAAACACCTTAAGAGATTGGTTTTTGAGTTTGAAGGCTTAGGACCTGAATTTCGTGGGACAACTCAGTTAATTAGCATAATGTAGTTCACAAAGTTCATGATCTACAGCCTAGTGAGATAAGTAGCATCTGGGATCCTAAGACCTTGAAAAATAGACATTTAATATACAACTATTGGTCTCTACTCATCAGGAGCAAAAGAGAAAGAAGTAACTGAAAGTCTCAGAGAAGCAACTAGTCTATAGGGCTGATAGCCTACATGAGCCATGGCCTTGTCTACCCTAAGACCAGAAGAACTAGATGATGCCCGGCAAATACTACTGACCATTCTCATCAGGGTTACAATAGATGGACCCTGAATGAACTGCAGAAAAATGCAGAACAAAATGGAAATTCTTAAAAAGTCCAGTCTTACTGGACCAGTTGAGATTAGAGAACTCCTTGAGCTATTCATTAATCCTCAGCTGAAACTACCCTATAAGGCTACCTTTTAGTGAAATAGCAGATTAACACACAAAATAAAATACATTAACTGTGAGTATATTGTGCCAGTGAGAAATTATCTATATGAGACCAAAAGATCAGTAATTATTCTAAAGTGAAGATGAGAAGATAAGGGGACAGAAAAACTACAGCACTGGAAATGGAACCACCACAATGCAGTTAGAGAATATGTTGAAATATTGTGATAAATGCAACTAATGTTGTTGAACAATTTGTGTGGAAACTATCAAATGGGAACCCAATTTGCTATGTAAACGTTCTCCAAAAATACAATAAAACATTGTTAAAAACAAACAAAATAACAAAAAACACTTCGGTTTCCCCAAATCTGGGTGATGGAGACACTATCTTACAGAGTTCCTATGAAGAATCAAAAAACTGCTATATGAAGTATTGGCATAGTCGGGGCTCAGTGACAAATAGTTACCACACTTTTACTGAATATATCATGAACTTTCAGAAGAACAAAGAGATCAGTCTTAGAAGAAATAAAAGCAAAATGCTCTTTAGAAGTGAAGATGGTGAGGCTTTGACTTTCTCTCACTTACTTTGGACACATCAGTAGGAAAAATCAATCCCTAGAAAAGGATGTCATGTTTGGTAAAGTGGAAGGCCAATGAAAATGAGGGAAACTCTAATTGAGATGGATTGACACAGTGGCTGCAATAAAGGACTCAAATACACTAATAATCACAAAGACGACACCAAATCTGTTGCTGTTGAGTCAGTTTCAATTTATCACTACCCTATAGGACACATTAAAACTGCTGCAGAGGGTTTCCAAGACAATGACATTTACAGAAGTAAGCTGCCACATGTTTCTCCCTTGGAGCAACTATGAGTTTCTTACAGATTAAGCCCTTTGGGTTACCATTCAAGGACTTAACCACTACACCAACAGCACTCCTTTGAAGAAGGCAGAGGACTGGACAATGATTAATTCTGTTATGCATGAGGTTGCCTTGAGTTGATGGCAACAAAAAACAGGTTTCAGCCCAAGCTGTCCTCTGATAAACGACTTGACTCAACAATCATCCTATGACTCTACCTTCCATCTCTTCTCCCACCTGTCCTGGATGTGATGCAACTCTCTGACAGAAAACAAGGAGTCTGGTATTTTCCAACACTTTCATATCTAGAATAGGGCACAGATGTTTATCTAGAGTCTAGGGAGTGCCAGGTGTGTGTCTTGGGTTTGATGCATGTTTACACGCTGGGTCATGTCTTTGATAATTATCCTGTGAGACCCAGAAAAGCTAGGCAAGAGGCCTTCAGTCTCTATAGCTAAGCCAGCCAAGTGACATCAAGTCGGTCTCTGTAGCTCTTACTTATTGGGCTCTGTAGCAACATTGTCTCTAATGGTGAAGTTCTTTTCCCAGCATCCTTGGATTCTATCTGTGGCTTAATACTAGGAGCATATAGAAATGCAGCCAACAGGAGTTACTTATTTAAGTGAAATAAATGTACAGGATGGAAATTGTCCACAAGTATAGATACATAAGATTCTAGATGTCAGCTGAGCAACAAAGGTTCATTCAGTGCTGCATCACTCTACCTTCCTTTTTACCACGAAACTTGTCATTTCAGAGCAGGTAATGCTTTTTGAGGAATGGCAATATGTTTTCCTCTCACTTATCAATATGGTTAAGTTCTGAAGATCAGTTCACTGTGCAAAATCAATGTTATGAGATAATGGAGGACTACCACATTAGATCACAAAATAGAGGATGATTATATATAACACAACTGCCAAGCTACATCATTACATAACTGCCAAACCACTGAAAATCATGGTCCGGCTCAGATGATGCATAACCATCAAAACTAGTGTTACCCTTATCTCACACTTCAGCTTTCATTACTGCCAGATGTACACTGTTAATGTGCAAAACAGGTAGATTTTTAACTATTACTGTAAATCTGGGTTGTTTAATAATGAGGTGTAATGTTAATGAAACCAGACAAAGTCACTGCGCGAAAAGATTGCCTTCTAAAACATCAGTATGATTTCCCATGCTTTGTATTATAAATGTAGTTAAGGTCTGGCTAGACCACTTAACCCTTATTTTCTATGAAATAGATCTTAAGCCAATTAAAATTTTGGTCTTTGAATAAGTATAGAAGGGAAGACTTTTAGGATGTGCATGACACCAAAAAGTACTACAATTCCACTCACACACAGTTTTCCTGATCAGGGCCTGCTCTGATTGAAATGTGAAGGGCATCCTTATCTGCCTTCCACCTACATTTAAGGGCTAATTCCCAGATGCCTCTGTTCTTGACCAAGGTCTCCAGAGTCTTCATGGTATTCTGCATCTTTTCTGTGGAGCACCTGTAACCTGCTTTAGGGTAGACAATGCTACCTTCATTAATTTTGTCCAGATGTTAGGAAAAAACAGTTGATGAGCTAAATTCATCAGAATATTTAAATGATTAGTGACTACTTAACCTTTTAGAGTTTCTGAGTGGTGCAAATGGTTAACAAGCTGAGCTATTAGTCAGAAGGTTGGAGGTTCACTCATTAGAAGAAAGGCCCGGTGGTCTACTTCCAAAAAACTTAGCTGTTGAAACCCGCACAGTTCTACTGTGACACACATGGGGTCCTTAAGTCTGAATTAAATCAATGGCGGCTGTTAAGTCTTCAAGGACTCTATAAATTTTTCAACTTCACTCACTCATTAAAACTTTTTGACATTAGCAGAAGAGGAAATTTATCCCCAGAGTTTACTCTAGCTCTCACATCCAAGAACCACAAACTCCATCTGGCCTCTTCTTTCCTTCCTCTGCATTAAGTCTACAGTTTCTTCCCAAACTCCAGGCCATTTCCCAAGCCACTTCTGCTAAGTACCAATGGCTATTTTTGTTATGATCATTATTTTGTATCAAATTTCTATCACTTCTCTGAGTCTCAGTTTCTTTGTCTGCAAAATGGAGTCTAATAATATACAAAATATCATTGTGAAGACTGAAGTAAGCAGGAGATGAACTTAGTTCTTCAGTGTTACCAAATTGAGGGATTACCTTTATCACGAAGGAGGTACCCAGAGCTCTAAGAAGAGTGATTTTGAAAAGCAACCTTAGTGGACCTACGTAGTTTTTATGGGACACCACCTATTCCCACTATCTTCGTATATACCCTGTCACATACTCACACTCACCTTGGTCTATTATGGATCGTGTAGAACTAGTTCTTCATCTTCTCTAAAGACTCTAAAATGGAAATTTTGCATTTCACTGGAAATATAACTATTGTCTGTTTCATTATAAACATTTTAGGTTAAAGGTTGTATGCTTGAATTTCTCCTCACCCTCAACAGTTTTGAAGAAAGTGATGTTTGTTTATCCTATAATTGCTTCATATTCCAGAGATGCACAAAACTAAATTTGAGAAGCACACAGTAGAATAAATCAATAGGCAGAGAAATACAGCATGGCATTTCAGCCATCAGAGAGTTCCGTCCTTCATCTCTTACCTAGAAGTTTCTTTAAATGAGCAAATTTACTTTAAAAAGGACGAATTCAAATGAACATTCTTTAGATATGACATCTACAGTGTTATCAGTGATAAACATATGGGTCCTGTACCTTTCTGTTGTACTGACAGTGATATTATAAGTCAGAGATACAAGAGTCCATGCTCCATGAAAACACAGGAGGAATATCATCAAAAGTACAGGATTACTTAAGAAGGTACTTTATCTCAGTGTTTTAGTCAATTCAAGGGCTCAAAACAAAGAACAAGCAATGAGAAGTCTGACCATTAAGTCCAAGTATTTAATTACTCTAAGGCTACATAACTCATTGCTGAATATCCCTACAGGCACCTTCCAAGTATTCCCATTGAGAAGCTATACACCAATGCCACTTGTACACTCTTCTTAGCAATTTTGGAACTCTTATTGGAATGGCCACTGTGCATGGTGGCAAGGTGGTGAGTTTGTGAACTTAATTGTATAGTTGTCTCTGGGGGAATTTTTAGCCAGTAAACAAATAACTGTATTGAACTGCTCCCTCCTCACCTGATCTGGCCGACAATGACCTTTTTTCTTTACCTGAAGATAAAGGAAACCTTAAAAGGAAGACATTTGGATAACATTCAGGACATCAAGGTAATACAATGACAATTCTGATAGCCATTCCATAAAAGGACTTCTAAAACTGCTTTGAAGAGTGGACTAGGCACTGACATTGGTGCATAGCTTCCCAAGGAGGGTACTTCAGAGGTGACCATAGTGATATTCAGCAATGAACTACATAGCACTGTTTCTAGGATGAGTTCACAAACCTAAATGTCAGCTTCATATATAAGTGAAAACAAGGAATTATAAAAGCTAGAATCCTGTCTTTTTCCAGCAGTTGTCTCATTTCTTAAATGTTTGCCTATTTGGACTCTATTCTTTTTGTTTGGTTTTCAGTCTTCCTTGCCTTAATCACCCCCTTTCCTGTGAGTGTTCATGCTAGGGCCAGCCAAATATGTAGAAAATAAATTAGAGGTAAAAGAGGTTAAGTCGTTTTAGGACTTAATTGCATTTTAGAAAACGTGGGTGGGTTTGTAAACCTTTCCAAGATTGTGACATTCTGTTGAAAATAATATTTGTTCATCATGTGGTAAACACATACCAGTAGCAAAATACTAAAAATCAGTGGAATTCTGATTACTAATGTATTTTAGGGAGCCCCCTGGGTTGTGTAAATGGTTGAAGTATTCAGCTGCCAAACCAAGGATGAAAGTTTGAGTCTACCCAGAGGTGCCTCAGAATAAAGGCCTGAAAACATACTTGGAAAAAATCAGCTTTTGAAAACCCTGTGGAGTGCGGTTCTACTCTGACACACATGGGGTCACCATGAGTGATGGCAACTGGTGAATAATATTTTGATCTAGGCAAATGAAAAAGTATGAGGGAACATGGAGGTCAAAGGAACAATTTTGGGGGGTTCTTAGTTACATGATAACTTTGGAAAATGCTTAGCCCATCTAGGAATCATTCAAGGAGAGAGACAGAGGGAGAGCTATAGCCTTGGCACACAGCTACAAAGATTTAAAAAAATACGTTACTTTGAAGTACTTTGCTTATGATGGAATAAACTGTACTTGACACCTGAAGACTGCTGCTCTGGCAGAGACAAAGGTATTGAAGCTTCCAAAGGCAAAGCTGAGACAGAATGCAGCAGCTCCTTGAGACTCTGCAGCACAATTTTGGAACTTGGAGCACAAACTCAGTTTCTTGGAAAATGCTTGGTAAAGAAAATATTTTTATTAGCACTGTGTGTTTCCTTTTTTAGGGAAAAACTAGAAAAAGAAAAATCAAGGCAGGCCACTTTGCAAAAATGCTTCAGAGACTGAACTTACAACAAGCATTCCAAGGTAATATCTTTTTGGCTTCAGTAAAGCGGGAGGGAGCAAGAAAAAAAGTGATTATAATAAAGAGGATGAATTTGGTCAGCAATTATCTATTTCTTTAAAATGAAAAGCCCCAGGAATTGTAGCCAGAGGAATTGCTGTTGTTGCTGTTGTTAGGTGATTTTTTGAGTCATTTCTGATAACTAATGGTGCTATATGAAACACAGCAAAACCCTGTCAATCCTGTATCACGCCCACAGTCATTTTTATGATTAAGCTCATTGTTGCAGCCACTGTGTCAGCCCATCTCCTTGAGGGTCTTTCTCTTTTTCACTGACCCTCTATTTTACCAAGCAAGATGTGCTTCTCCAGGGACTGACCCCCACTGACAACATGTCCAAAGTATGTAAGATACAGTCTTGTGGGCCTTGTTTCCAAGGAGCACTCTAGGTTACTCCAAGAACAGATCTGTTCATGCTTGCAGTAGTTCGTAGTACATACCATGTTGTTTTCTAACACCACAATTCAAAGGTGTGAATTCTTCTCCTATCTTCTTTATTCATTGTCCAATTTTCACAAGCTTATAATATGATTGAAAATCCTATGCTTGGGTCAGGCACACGTTAGTCTTCAAGGTGACATCTTTACTTTTCAACACTTTAGAAACATCTTTGAAGCAGATTTTACCAGTGCAATGTATCTTTTGATTTTTTCCTTTTTTTATTATGATTGTATGAAAATGTACATTCCCATATAAATTTGCATGCTGACCTACATGCAGCTTCCACTGCTCTCCCTGCACAGTGACAGCACACTCTTCCTGTCTCTCCATACATATATTCCCAACAGTCTCCTATCTTCTCCTCTCCACCCCATCCCCTTCTTCCAGTGTGAGGTCAACAAGATGACTTCCTACAGATGCCTAGAACCATAAAGTGCCCACACAATATGGTCACTCTGCATCACCAAGTCCAATCCATTGCTGTCTGAAAAGTTGACCTTCAATATGATCTATGGACAGAGGCAGCATCAGGGCCAGGGGCCCCAGTCCCAGGAGAACTTAGAGGCCCCTGGACCATCAACTGTGGTCTTTTAGTGGAGATTTCAGGGTGCATCCCTGTTTACACTTGTGTTGCCAATAAGACTCAACTTTGTGAGTTCTATTGTGGCTATCACTGGTGGTAGCTGGGCGCCATCTGGTTCTTCCGGTCACAATTCGATGTAGTCACCCACTCACGTGGGTCTCTCTGTCTTCTGGATTCTCTTTCTCCCATGTCATTATGGACCTTGGTGATCATCTGTTCCTGTTGATTTGGGACCATTTGCTGTACCCTAAGATGGCATCTTGACAGCTTTTAAGACCCCAGACACCACTCACCAAGGTAGGGTGTGGAGAGAGCTCATTAGCAAAATGCTAGTTGTGCCAATTGGCCTCGATTTCCCCTGACAGCATGGTCGCTGCCCCCCCGGCCCAGCTATTCTGTCCTTGCAATATTGATTTATTGACTGGTGCTTCCACGGGCATTGATTGGGGGATCAAGTGAAATGAAATCCTTGACAATCTCAGTCTTTTCTCCATTTATCGTGGTGGTGCTTACTGGTCCAGTTGTGAGAATTTTTGTTTTCTTGATGTTGAGGTGTAACCCACTCCAAAGTCTGTGGTCTTTATCTTCATTAGTAAGTGTTTCAAATCCCATTCACTTTCAGCAAGCAATGCTGTGTCACCTGCATAAAGCAGGTTGTTAATGAGTCTTCAGCTTCTGAAATTACTTGCTCAGTACATGGATTAAAAAGTTAGGGTGACTTTAAATCATCCAGTGTCCCCTTGTTCTGTTCACATAACTTCTTCTTGATCCACATACAGATTCCTCATAAACAATTAAGTGTTCTAGAATTTCCATTCTCCACAGTATTATCCATAATTTGCTTTGATCTACACAGTCAAAGGCCTTTACACAATCAATGAAACCCAGGTAAACATCTTTCTGGTATTCTCTGCTTTCAGCCAAGATCCATCTGACATTAGCAGTGACATCCCTGTTCCACCTCCTTTTCTGGATCTGGCTTGAATTTCTGGCAATATGCTGGTACAGTAATTTTTTCATTATCATGAGCAAAATTTTACTTAAGTGTGATATCAGCGACACTGCTTGATAATTTCTCCATTCATTTGGATCACGTTTCATGGGAATGAGCATACGTATGGGTCTCTTCCAGTCAGGTGGCCAGGTACCTGCCTTCCCAATTTCTTGTCATAGATGAGTGAGCACTTCCAGTGCTGCATCTGTTTGTCGAATCATGTCACTTGATATTCCATCAATTACTGGAGCCTTGGTTTTTCTCCGGCACCTTCAGTGCATCTTTGACTTCTTCCTTCAGTACCATGCTCTTGAATGTCAAGTATCTAAAGTGAAAGAAAGAAATAATGAAGTAAAAGAACTAAACAGAAGATTCCAAAGAGAAATTTGAGAAGACAGAGTAAAGTATTGACGTGTGTAAACAGCTGGGGATAGAAAACCAAAATGGAAGAACACGTTCTGCATTTCTCCAGCTGAAAGAACTGAAGAAAAAATTCAAGCCTTGAGTTGCAACAGTGAAGGCTTCTACATGGAAAATGCTAAACAACTCAGGAAGCATCAAAAGAAGATGGAAGGAATACACAAGTCATTGCACCATAAAGAGCTAGCTGATGTTCAACTATTTCAAGGGGAATTGCTAGAGAGCATAATAAAACAGCACAACCACTGTCAGAGTGTGCACAGCTCTGAATGCTATTACTGGTCAGCCGGTGCCAACTCAATGCAACCCATGTGTGTCAGAGTCAAACTGTTCTCCAAGAGGGTTTTCAAAGAACCAAAAGAACAAGGTGGTGCCTAGGAACCACTACCATCTATTCTGATATAGATGAGCCCTAATAGAACTGGAGAAAAATACAGAACAGAACTCAAATTCTTAAAAAGTCTAGACTTACTGGACCAGTTGATATTAGAGGATTCCCTCAGATATTTTTTAAATCCCTGGCTGAAACTCTCCCATAGGGTCACCTTACAGTGAAATAATAGATTAGCACACAAAATAAAATATATTATCCATGGGTACAGTACACTTTAAAAAAATTATCTGCATGATGCCAAAAGATCAACAATTATAAAGACGAAAAGATAAGGTGCAGATAAACTGCAGCACTGGAAATGGAACCACAGAGTGCAATTAAAGAATATTTTGAAACACTGTGAAAGATATAACTATTTTACTAGACAATTTGTGGGAATCCTATGTGGGTCCTATGTCTGCCCTCCTACATGCAGATTATGAACATCTCTGTCTTCAGCTTGCAAATGTGTAGGAAATCAAAAACAGCTGTCTGTCAAATTTCCTGTTTACTCTTAAGGGGGAACCTTTTCATTAGGTTTGGGCAAGAGCATATTTCTAAAATAAAATTGTAAACCTAGTCAAATGGAAGTTAATGGTAGAAATCCCAACAGATCTTCAATGATAGTGTTTAGAACCAGCAGTTGTGATAAAGCCACCAGGCATCTTCATGATAATCTTGCCGTTTATCATGTTATTTGACTTGACACTGAATTTTCATATATTTTTCACTCAATTGAAAAATGAAATGATATTAAGTAGAAGGATTATAAATACTATAAGACATTAAGATTTTGCAGAGAAATCTTTTTTCAGTCTACATTTAAATTACAGTGTGCTTGTTTCTTTAACTTGAGGAGTCTCCAAATTCTAGAGTTTCTGTGAACTCCTCTTAAATTTCCACACCCTTCTGAAAACATAGGAAAAGCTATGTTAGACTACACCATCAAGCTAGTTCCTCTCTTCCTTGCTTAGTAAACGTGTTTTGTTGTTCTAAATACATAATCATTAAATAAAACAAGGTCAACAGCGAATCCCATTTCTGTCTTTCCAAAAAGATATGGAAAACCTTAGTTAAGTAGAATCTCAGTAACAAGAGTTGCAAGTAGTTTGTGTTTTTCAGTTTACAGAGTAAAATGTCCAGGGCAAGGAAACACAACATTTGAGATTCCATCCAAAAACCATTTCTAGTTTGTGTTTCAGGCTCACTAAACGTCCTCCAGTTTCTTTCTTACTTCTTTGTCTAAAGTGATGCTGCATAATAAATGGAAGCATGGGAAAGATAGAAACATGCTTTTAGTGAGCACCTGCAGACTTGAGGCCCTGTGTTTTCATAAAGGCTGTCCCTGCATTCTACAGCAGCTTTGATTGATGCAGGTGTCATTATCATAGTGTTCACACTCTGACTTGATTCCCAGCTGATTGCTCTTTCCCTTGGACAACCCCTCCCCTCAACAAACTCTCTCTCTCTCTCTTTTTCCCCAGTTGCCATCGAGTTAACTCTGACTCATGGTGATCCCACGTGTGCCAGTGTAGAACTTTGTTCCATAGAATTTTTGATCGTGAATTTTTTGGAAGAAGATTTCCAGGTCTTCCTTCCAAGGTATCTCTGAGTGGACTGGAACCTCAGATATTTCAGACAGCTGATCAAAATACTCCACAAAGGGAGGCTCTACTACTCACCAGTAAACCAACGATGTGAATGACATCTAAGTTTCTCATTTAAAAAGAATATATTTTCTTTTGACAAATGTAAAAATAACTATCTTCTATGTTTCTCCTGTTCACTGAAAAAAATTCATAAGCTACACATTCTAAAATTTTCAATAAAAATAAAGTAAAATTTTAATATTGAATTTTCAACCACCTTTTAAAAAAAGAAAAAATACATTAATCCTAAAGCAAACTCAGTATTATAATGTTGTATTTGGAAAATGAAAACCAACCCTGTTGTGATTGTGCCCTGATACCTTGTACCTCAGGAAGACAAGCAATCTTGAAACGATAACAACAACAAAAAGACGCACAAAATAAATTTGCTCTAAAGTAGAATATATTTACAGACTACCTTTTGCCAAAATGTTCAGGTGCGCATTTCTTTAGGAATATTCTGCTATTAACCCCTCCAGTTCCTGCACACCCCTTGGTGAAGTATTGTGGTTATCTGCCTTCATATCAGCTGTCAACTCCTGGCAACCCCGAGCACAATGGAACAAAAGGCTATCTCCTCCTGCTCCATCCTCATGATTGGTTGCAGATTGGACTGCTGTAATACACAGGGTTTTCATTGGCTGATTTTCAGAAAATCATCAGGCCTTTCTCCCTAGTTCATCTTAGTTTAGAAGTGCCTCTGAAACCTGTTCAGCATCATAAAAACACATAAGCCTCCACTGTCAGATGTGTGGTGGCTGCAAGTGAAGTGAACTGCTGGGGAACGGGACTTAGGTCTTTTACACAGACAGCAAGAATTCTACCGTGGAGTATTATTACAGTAAGCCAAATATTGACTTGGGAATTTAGAAACACATTTTTTTTCCTACCCTGACTGATTGGGGTTAGAAATCTAGCAACAATAAACGTAATGTTAGCAGATATTTCAATTGTCCTCAGAGGCATATCCCTTCTAAAGCCTTCCAACTGCCAGGAGATGCATGTGGCACAGAGTTAAGGACTTTAAGAGTTTCTAGCAGCATAATTACCGTGAGGGTAGCTGGACTAAAACAGACAAGAAGGTGGCAGAGTAAGTCATCGGAAATCTTATTTGAAAGTTGCTGACTAGGAGTTGGAGATAGCTTCTGTAGCATCTCTTCCAAGCACCATCAACAGTTTAACATTTCGAAATGAAACATTCTCTCTAATTAGAAACGCGACTTAGGTAGGTCTCTTGGAAGTTCTATGGTCCATCTTATGGCTTTCTTGGAAACTCTGTTAAGTTCCCTCAGATTTTCTTGTGTTATGGGTTCCTTGTTTACATGCTCTTTGTTTAAAGATCATGTAAATAAAAGATGGTTTAAAATTGTTTCTAAAATTTCATTATTAGTAACTGAACTTGAGAGCAGTTGTCTGCCCTCAGTGTGTTGGGAAGCATACACAGTGTTTGTTGTATTCTGGTGGGTTGTGGAAATTCTGTCCTAACCAGAATGCTGTGTGGGGTTGCTGTTATGAGCTGTGGGAAGCACTGTTTGTTTGACCTGTTGTGGAACGTAAAAAGGGAGCGGTTCATCACAATGTAAGAATATGCTGTTAAGTATGATAATTCAAGGGAGCAAACTTTCAAAGCTATTTTAGTCTAAAGGTTGAATTCCTTTCAACAAAATTCTCGTAAATTGCCAGACCGAGCCTGGGTAGTAAAACATCTCTAATTTTGGAAGTAACGCATGGTAACATATGATACTAAGAACCATGTTCATGCATGAATTTTTCTCTAAACCCATCAATGGATTTAGCCAACTTATCTCATCAAGAAGGGAATTTGGCAAGTATCATTATTAATATAGTTTTTGCAAGACAATTCATATGACCAAAATCACTCTGATTATATGAAGCTATCATAAAAAACTAGGCTCCTTCTGTCTTTAAGGGATTGCTTGTGTGGTTCGAGTGGTTAAAACACTGGCTGTAGACTAAAAAGTTGTGATAGGTTCCAGTTCAGCAGAAACGCCTGGAGATTTACTTCAGGAAAAAAAAATATCAGCCACTGAAAACCTTGTGAAGCACAGTTCTACTCTGGCATGCATGGAGTTGCCATTGAGTTGAAGTTGACTGGACAGCAACAGTTTACTTGAATTTTTGGTTTTCTGCACTTTTGGAAGTAGATGGCTGGGCTTTTCTCCCAAGTACCGCTGTGTGGCTTAACCTCCAACCTTTCAGTTAGCAGCTGGACTCATTAACCTTTCCATCTTCGATTTTGTAGTTAGGTGCTGTTAATTCATTTCTGGCTCATAGTGACTGTATGTACAACAGAAGGAAACACTTCCTGGTCCTGCCCATCCTCACAATCATTGCTGTGTTGCCCATTGCTGAAACCACTGTTAGCCCATCTTGTACAGGGCTTCCTTTTTTTCACTTATTTTGTATCAAGTATCAAGTCACGATACTAAAGGATCCTACAGGAAAAATATTAAACAATGTGTGAAGCATAAAAAGAAGATTTGTAGGTAACATGTGATAGCACTGAAGGTGGTGGACCAAGCACACTAAATGCATAGATGAAAAACAAATCTCCAGGAATTGATGGAATATCAACTGGGATGTTTCAACAAATGGATGAAATAGCTCTTGAAGTGCTTGCTTGTCTATGCCAAGAAATTTGGATACCAGCTACTTGGCCAACTGACTGGAAGGGATCTGTATTTATGCTTATTCTCAAGAAAGGTGATCCAACTGAATGTGAGAATTCTCAAGCAATATCATTAATATCACACACAGGTGATTCAAATCGGCTGCAGCAGTACATCAAAAGGAAAGGGGCAGAAATCCATGCCAGATTCAGAAAACTGTGTAGAACCAAGGATATCATTGCACACGTCAGATGAATCTTGGCGGAAAGCAAAGAAAACCAGAAAGATGTTTGTTTACCTGTGAATGATTGACTATGCAAAGACATTCAACTGTGCAGATAATAACAAATTATGGGTAAAATTGTGAAGAACAAAAATTCAGGAAGTCTTAAAATCCACACATAGATCAAAAGGCAGTTGTTCAAGCAGTGTAAGGGGATACTGTGTGGTTTAAAATCAAGAAAGGTGTGTGTCAGGGTTGTATCCTTTCATCATACCTACTAAATCTGTATGCTGAACTAATGGTCTGGTAATCTGGACTGCATGAAGAACACAGCACTAGGATTGGAAAAAGACTCATTAACAACTTGTATTATGCTAGTGACATAACCCTACTTGCTGAGAATGAAGAGAGTTTCAAGCAGTTACTGATGAAGATCAAAGACCATAACCTTTAGCATGGATTATACCTCAACACAAAGAAAACAAAAATCCTCACAACTGGACCAATAAGCAGTATCATGATTAACTGAGAAAAGATTTAAGTTTGTTAAGGGTTTTAGTTTACTTGGATCCATAACAAACCTCCATGGAAGCAACAGAACAAACGAAGTTTGCAATGGGCACCATCTGCTACAGAATACCTCTTCGAACTGTCAGAAAGCAAAAATGTCATTCGAAGGACTCAGGTGCATATAACCCAACTGATGGTGTTTTCAACAGCCTCCTATGCTTGTGAAACAAGCACAATGAATAAGGAAAACCAATGAAAAATCAATGCCTTTGAATTACAGTGTTGGCAAAGAATATAAAAAATAATCACAAACTGCCATAGGAATGAACAAATTTGTCTTGGAAGAAGTACAGCCAAGAAACAGAGAGATTATGTCTCGTGTACTCTGAACACATTATCAGGACACATCAGTTCCTGAAGAAGAACATCATACTATGTAAAGTAGTGGTTCAGCCGAAAAGAGGAAGACTCTCAGTGAGATATAGTGGCTGCAACAATGGGTTCAAGCATAGCAGCCGTTGAGACGCCGGTACAGGACCAGGCAGTATATCCTACTGTGTTATATATGAGTCTAACTCAACTCAGTGGCAGTTAACCACAACAATTACTTTATCAAGCATCATCCTTGATAACTTGTCCAAAATACTTAAGATGAAGATTCACCATTCTAATTTCTGAGGAGCATCCTGGCTGCACAGGTTCCCCCCGACACAAGAGACTACTGAAAAGACCCTGGCTTGAGTCAGAGGCCCTCAAAATGACATTTTTTGCTTTTCAACACTTTTTTTTTTTATTTAACATAGCCAAGCCAAGCCAAGTACCATCACATAACTGAGTGAAAATGTACATTCACGTATAAATTTACATGCCCTCCTATATGCAGCTTCCACTGCTCTCCCTGTCCAGTGACTGCACACTATTCCTCTCCGCTCCACACATGTCTCATCCTCCCAACAGCCTCCTTTCCCCTCCTCTCCATCCACTCCCCTTCCTCGGGCAGAGGTCAGCAAGATGATATCCTATAGATGTACAGAACCATAAAGTGCTTCCAATATATGGTCACGCTGCATTGCCAAGTCCAATCCATTCCTGTCCAAAGAGTGGACCTTTGTTATAATTTATGAGAAAGGGCAGTATCAGGGCCGGGGGCCATGCTCTCAGAGGAACCCCAAAACTGCTGGACCATCAATTGAGGTCTTTTAGTGGAGATCTCATGATGCACCCCTTTTTATTCTTGTGTTGCCAGTGAGACTCCTCTCTGTGAGCTCCATCGTGGCTATCACTGGTGGTGGCCGGGCACCATCCGGTTCTTCTGGTCCCAAGTCGATGTAGGCACCCACTCTTGTGGGTCTCTGTCTTCTTGGTTGTATTTAGCGCATGTCATTTTGGTTCTCGGTGAGATTCTGTTCCTGCTGAGTTGGGACCATTTACTGTGTCCTCGGATGGCAGCTTGGCAGCTTTTAAGACCGCAGATGCCACTCACCAATCTGGGGTGCAGAGAGCTCTCTTAGCAAAACGCTAGTTGTGCCAATTGGCCTGGAATTTGCCTAAGAGCATGGTCCCCCACCCCCTGCTCCAACTACTCTATCCTTGCAGTACTGAGGTAAGATGGAAGGAGTACTCAAGTTATGCAGAAGTGCACTTAATGTTGCTCTTGTTTCTAATGTGTGCTATCACCACTTTCTCCCAACCAGATTTCTAGTAACTATCTAAACTAAACCCTCCCCGCTCCCCCTCCCTCCTCTCCCTTGCAGCTGTCAAAGAGTCTTATTCTATACACAAGTCTGTTTTTGAGATCTTATCGTAGATGTCTCATACAGTATTTGTCCCTTTGTCGCTGACTACTTTGACTCAACATAATGTCTTCCAGTTGAATCCAGGTTAGGAGAATGAATAATGAATAATCAATAATGAATCATCATTATTCTTTATCATTGCGTAGTGCTCCGTTGAGTATATGTACCATAGTTTACCTATCCATTCTTCTATTGTTGGGCATCTGGGTTGATTCCATCTTTTTGCTATCATGGACTGTGCTGCGATAAACATTCTGGTGCATGTGTCCATTGGTGTGAAAGGCCTTGATTCTGTAGGATATATTCCAAGTAGTGGAATTACTGGGTCAAATGGTATATCAATATCTATTTTTTTAAGGAAGCGCCAGATTGCCTTCCAAAGAGGCTGGACCATTTTGCAACCCCATCAACAGTGTAGGAGGGTTCCACTTTCTCCACAGCCTTTCCAGCATTTGCTGTTTTGTGTTTTTTGGATCATGGCCAGCATTGTTGGGGTGAGATGGTATCTCATTGTTATCTTGATTTGAATTTCTTTAATAACTAAAGATCGTGAACACGTCTGCATGTGTTTTTGGCTACCTGGATCTCCTCTTTAGTGAAGTGTCTGTCCATCTCCTTTGCCCATTGCTTAACTGGATGGTTTATCTTCTTCTGATTGATATTTTGTAGTATCTTATAGATTATGGATATCAGGTGTCGGTCTGACATAGAGTTGCCAAATATTTTTTCCCATTCTGTGGGTGTTCTTTTAATTCTATTAATAAAGTCTTTGGATGAGCAAAAATGTTTGATTCTTAATAGTTCCCATTTCTATATTTTCTCTTCTGTTGATTGAGGTTTCTTTGACAGATTTTGGAGTCTGTCCTCGCTGTGTATTAAAACTTCCATTGTTGTTCCTACCTTTTCTTGGATGAG
Source organism: Heterohyrax brucei (assembly GCA_028571685.1). NCBI lineage: Eukaryota > Metazoa > Chordata > Mammalia > Hyracoidea > Procaviidae > Heterohyrax > Heterohyrax brucei. The sequence goes on from CM053161.1 coordinate 235,477, forward strand.
CCTTATCGTTTTAGGTTTGATATTTAGGTCTTTTATCCAGTTAGAGTTGGTTCTTGTATAAGGTGTAAGATATGGATCTTGATTCAGTTTATTGCAGATGGATAACCAATTTTGCTGGCACCATTTGTTGAAGATACTGTTTTTACCCCAGTTTAATGTCTTAGGGCCTTTGTCGAATATCAATTGTTCATAGGCAGATGGTGTCATCTCTGGGGTCTCAATTCAGTTCCATTGATCCATCTGTCTGTTCTTGTACCAGTATCAGGCTGTTTAGACCACTGTGGCAGTGTAGTATGTTCTAAGGTTGGGTAATGAGAGGCCTCCCAGCGTGTTCTTCTTCTTTAGTAGTAACTTACTTATCCGGGGCTTCTTCCCTTTTCAAACAAAATTGGTGATTTGTTTCTCCATCTCATTAAAAAATGATGCTGGAACTTGTATTGGGATTGCATTATATAAATGAATTGCTTTGGGTAAAATAGACATTTTCACAATGTTAAGTCCTCCTATCCATGAGCAGTGTAGGCTTTTCCATTTATCTAAGTCTCTCAGTTTCTTGCAGTAAGGGCTTGTAGTTCTCTTTGTAAAGGTCTGTTGTTTCTCTGGTTAGACTAATTCCTAGGTACTTTATCTTCTTAGGGGCTATCGTAAATGGTATTGATTTGATAATTTCCTCCTTAACAGTCTCCTTGTTGGTATATAGGAATCCTACTGATTTACTTATGTTTATCTTGTATCCTGAGACTTTGCTGAACTCTTCTATCAGTTTGAGTAGCTTACTTATAGATTCCTTGGGGTTCTCTGCATATACAATCATATCATCTGCGAACAGGGAGATTTTAACTTCCTCTTTGCCGATGCAGATGCCCTTTATTTCTTCGTCTTATCTAATTGCTCTGGCTAGAAGTTCTAGCACAATGTTGAATAGGAGAGGTAACAGTGGACATCCTTGTCTAGTTCCTGATCTCAAGGGAAAGTCTTTCAATCTGTCTCCATTCAGGATGATGTGGGCAATTGGCTTTGTATAAATGGCCCTTATTGTGTTGAGGAATTTGCCGTCTATGCCCATTTTGCTAAGAGTTTTTAGGATGAATGGGTGTTGGACTTTATCAAATGCCTTTTCGGCATCAATGGACAAAATCAGGTGATCCTTGTCTTTTGTGTCATTTATGTGGTTAATCATATTAATTATTTTCCTCATGTTGAACCAGCCTTGCATCCGTGGTATGAATCCCAATTGGTCATGATGGATTATTTTCTTGATAAGTTGTTGTATTCTGTTGGCAAGAATTTTGTGGAAGATTTTTGCATCTAGGTTCATGAGTGATATCAGTCTGTAGTTCTCTGTCTTTGTTGGATCTTCCCCTGGCTTAGGTATTAGGGTTATGCTGGCTTCATAGAATGAGTTTGGGAGTACTCCATCCCTTTCTATAATGTGAAATAGTCTCTTCTCTAAATGCTTGGTAGAATTCTGCCATGAAGGCATCTGGGCCTGGACTTTTTTTGGTTGACAGTGTTTTGATGACCTTTTCAATCTCTTCCTTTGTGATGGGTTTATTAAGTTGTTCTGCTTCACGTTGTGATAATTTGGGTAGGTGGTATGAGTCAAGGAATTGGTCCATTTCCCCTAGGTTTTCAGATTTGTTAGAGTACAGTCTTTCATAGTATTCTGTTATGGTATTTTTGATTTCTGTTGCATCTGTGGTGACCACTCCCCTCTCATTTCTAATTTGGGTTATTTGTTTCCTTTCCTGCTTTTCTTTAGTAAGTTTAGCCAGTGGTTTGTCCACTTTGTTGATCTTTTAAAAAAACCAGCTTTTTGTCTTTGCAATTTTTTCAATTATTTTTCTATTCTCTATTTCATTTAGCTCTGCTCTAATCTTTATCATCTCGTTTCTTCTGGTGCCTGAGGGATTCCTCTGTTGTTCTCTTTCCACTTGTTCAAGCTGTAGAGTTAGTTCCTTGATATGGTTTCTTTCTTCCTTCCAGATGTGTGCATTTGTGGAGATAAACAGACCTCTGAGCACTGCTTTGGCTGTATCCCATAGATTCTGGTAGGAAGTATTTTCATTCTCATTGGAATCCATGAATTTCTTTCATTCATCCTTGATTTCCTCTATCACCCATGTTTTTTTGAGCAAGATGGTGTTCAGTTTCCATGAGTTCCACTTTCTATCTATGTTTCTTCTGCTATTGATTTCAACTTTGATGGCTTTATGATCTGAGAAGATGCTTTGAAGTAATTGAATGGTATGGATTCTGTTGAGCATTGCATTATGGCCTATCACGTGGTCAATTCTGGAGAATGTTCCATGTGCACTGGAGAAGAAGGTGTAGTTGTCTGCTGATGGGTGGAAAGTTCTGTATATATCATTAAGGTTTAGTTGGTTAATTGTGTCAGAAGGTCTTCTGTATCTTTACTGAGCTTTTTTCTAGATGATCTGTCTAGTGATGAGAGTGGAGTGTTAAAGTCTCCCACTATTATTGTGGAGTCATCTAACTCTCTTTTGAGCATACTCAGTGATTCTTTGACATATTTAGGTGCTCTGACATTAGGTGCATTAATATTAAATATACTTAAGTCTTGCTTGTGTACTAAACCTTTGAGCAATAAATCGTGCCCATCTTTGTCCACAATGGTGGATTTGACATTGAAATTGATTTTGTCTGAGATTAGAATTGCCACCCCTGCTCTTCTTTGTTCATTGTTAGCTTGATATGTACTCTTCCATCCTTTAATTTTCAGTTTGTTCCTGTCTTTAGGTCTCAAGTGAGTTTCTTGTAGACAACATATGGATGGGACGTGTCTTTTGATCCAAGATGACACTCGGTGTCTCTTTACTGGAGCATTCAGTCCATTCACATTCAATGTAATTATTGATAGGTATGAGTTCACTGCTGCCATTGTGATATTTTTATTTTTATGTTGATATCTTCTCTGTTGTTCTTTTTAGTCTGTTCTGGGACACTCTTTTTTGTGAGTTGATTTTTCACCTTTTTCAGAGCTGGTTTTATAGTTGTTGAGACTCATGTGTTAGATTTCTTGAAATGATATGATACATCTTTGTTGTGCTTTACAGCTGCCCCTATGAACCCCCTTAATAAACTATTCATAAACCCAATTTTAATTACTACCAGTCTTGTCATCTTCCTCTCCATCTGGAAGGACTATAACGACTGTAGTACGTCTATCTTTTTATTATGATGACACCATAGTTTTCATGATGATCACTGGATTGCTTCTTTCCATATCAAAGTTGTGATTTACTTTGGAGCCTTCCCTAAATGAGTAGAGTATTGAGTAGTGTGTCGTTCTAAAATATAAAGTTAGTCGTTTCCTTCTTCTAAGCCAAGCCAAGAACTTCTTTCAGTATTTCTTGTAGTTTGGGTTTGGTTTTTACAAAGTCTCTGAGTTTCTGTTTATCTGGGAATGTCTTAATTTCATTTTTGTATTTGAAAGATAGTTTTGCAGGATACATAATTATTGGTTGGAAGTTCTTCTCCTTCAAGACTCTGAATGTGTCGTGCCACTGTCTCCGTGCCAGCATGGTTTCTGCTGAGAAATCTGACGAGAGCCTACAGGGTTTTCCTCTGAATGTTAGCTTTGCCTTGAGTCTTGCTGCCTTTAAGAGTTGCTTCCTATGTTTCATTTTGTTAAGCTTGATTATAATATGTCTTGGAGTCTTTCTTTTGAGATCTATGTTGGATGGCGTACGATATGCATCTGAGATGTCTATATTCTCTTCCTTCATGATTTCTGGGAAATTTTCTTTCAGCAGCTCAGCAACAATACTCTCTGTGTTCTCAGATGTCTCACCCTGTTCAGGGACTCCAATTATTTGAAGGTTGTTCCTCTTAATAGAGTCCCACATGCTTCTTAATGTTTCTTCATTTTTCTTGTTTCCTTTTTCTGATTTCTGCTCATAGACGCTGGCATCAGTAGCTCTGTCTTCCAAGTCAGAAATTCTTTTTTCCATTTGTTCCATTCTGTTTTCTTGGCTTTGCATGGAAGTTTGTATGTCTTTCATTTTCTTCTTGATCTGTTGGATTTCAAAGTACTGGTGTTCCATCAGATCAAACAACTTGCTTAAGTTTTCAGTTTGTTCTGCTGCATTTATTATAAGGTATAGAAGGGTTCTCTATAGAATCAATTTGTATTCACTTTCTGATGCTTTCATAAAAGTTTCTTCATCTGGAAAACTCCTTGGTTGCTTTGTTTGGGAGCCTTCTGAAGCCATGAGTGATTGCTTGTATGCCACAATTGTCTGTTGCTTTTTGGGTCCCATTTGAGTATATAGAGACTGGAAGAGGTACTGTGAGGATGGAATGCAAATGTTTCTCTAGGCTATCTTCCAATATAAAGCAAAAGGTATCTGACCAGTTCACAAGTCAGTTAGGTTTTCCGGTGTGGAGGTCCCTCTTCTCATCTGACAAAGTACGTACCACTATATCCAAGCCCACATGATAGCAAACTAGTTCAGAATACAGCAATGCTACTGCCCTGGTGGCCTCTGCTGACAGGGCCTAGCCTTAGCCAATACTGCGTCGAATACTGGTTTTGTGATAGAAAAGCCCTCTCCTGTGGGCAGGCTCTGGCTCCCAAGCTAAGAATTTTAGGTCTAGCTGCGGCCACTGTATCCAAGATGGCATCCTCCACACAGGCAGCAGACAGGGGCTAAAGGTGCCGAGAGGTAGTGATTCCTCTGCTTCTGTTGCAGGGCCCCCAACATAGGCAGCACTGTGCAAAATCACTACTTTTCTGTCGGAGAAGCGCTGTCATGCTTGCAGGCACTGACTCCCAGGCTAACAACAAGGTCCCGCTAAAATCTTGGTACCAACGTGGTGTCCCGCACACTGAACACGAAGCTCCGCACAAGCCCCGCTGAGGCAGCTACAAAACGAAAGGCTCAAAATGGCTAGATTAACAGAGTCCCAATCCTGGCTCTCAGAATATGGGAATTTCGCCTGCCTATCCCCCCAGCAGCGCGCCTGAGTCCAGCCACCAGGCAAGACCCAGCTCCACTCGCCAGCCAAGACAAAGGGAAAAAAAAAGTCAAAATGTTGCATTTACCTTCCATCAGTGAGAGCTGGGGCTAGCCAGGATCGGGAGTCAGCGAAAGAGAGGGGGTTTTTTGCTGAGTGGTATGAAGTCCCAATTAACAGCTCTGTGCTGTGTCCTGAGGCTGATTAGGTGATCAGAAGGCTCTGTTTGATTGTCAATTCAGGTCTTGGTTTCCAGAGGGATAGAAGGAGATGTGTGCTTAGTCAGCCATTTGACTCTGCCCCCTCGCTTTTCAACACTTTAAAGAGGTCTTTTGCAGCTGATTTTCCCAATGCAATACACTGATCTTTTTACCATGTTAAATATTTTAATTAGATGTAAGTGAAAGTTTACAATCCAAGTCAATTTATCATAGAAAAATATACAGCAGAATGTAATTCCAGCTGCTCTTCCCATACTGTGACAGCAAATTCCTCTTTTCCACCTTGTATTTACCATGTCTGTTCAACTAGTTCATGTTTCCCTCTGCCCTCTCATCTTGCCTGTGGACAGGAGCTGTCTAGTTAATATCATGTATTCACTTAAGTCAAGAAAGAATGTTCTTATTAAGTATCATGTCTTATAGTCCAGTTCAGTCTTTGTCTGAAGAGCTTGCTTCAGGAATGGTTTCAGATCTGGGATAACAAAGAGTCCAAGGATTATGTCTTCCCAGGACCCTCCTGTCTCTTGGACCATCAAATACAGTCTATTTAATAGAGTTTGAGTTTGGCACCCCATTTTTATACCAGTAAGTCAGGGAGTCTGTGTTGTGTTTCCAGTCTGGACAGTCATTTGTGGTGACCAGGCACTATCTAGTGTCTGGATTATGTGGCCTTTTCTATCTCTTGGGCTCATATTTTTCTTGTATCTTTGATGTCTTTCATTCTGCTCTGTTCCAGATGGGTTAGGACTAGTTGATGCTTCTTAGATGGACCATTGTTAGCTTTTAAGATCCTTGATGCCACTCACCAAAGTGGGATGCAGAATCTTTTCTTACTAAAATTTGTTATTTCAATTGACCTAGATATCTCCTTAAGCCATGGTCCCCAGACCCCTGCCCTGCTATTCTGTTTCTCAGAGTATTTGGTTGTATTCAAGAAACTTCTTAGCTTTTGGTTTAGTCCAGTTGTGCTGTCTTTTAATCTACTGTGTAGTATACCTCTTATCACCTAACTTAAATCTTATCTACTATCTGATTAATGAATACTCCTTTCCCTCCCTCCCCACCGTTGTAAACATCAAATACCATTTTCTTCTTGTGTTTCAAAATTTTCTGGAGTGCTTATAATAGTGGTCTCATACAACATTTGTCCTTTGGCAACTACCATGTTGTTTCCTAAGTTCATCACCATTCTTCGTCATTGCATGCTGTTCCATTGTGTGAATATATGATAGTTTGTTTATCCGTTCATCTGGTGATGGGAACTTAGGTTGATTCCATCTCTTTACTATTGTGGATAGTGCTGCAAGAAATATTGGTGTGTGTGTATTTATTCATGTGACAGTCATTTCTCTAAGATACACTACAAGAAGCTGGACTTCTGAACTCTATGGTATTACTATTTCTAGCTTTTTAAGAAAACACCACATTAATTTTCTAAGTAGCTGTAACATTTTACATCCCCATCAGTAGTACGGAAGTATTCTAATCTCTCTGTAGCCTCTCCAATGTCCATTATTTTGTGTTCCTTGGATTAATGCCAGGCTTCTTGGTGTGGGATGGCATCTCATTGTAGTATTAATTTGGATTTCTATAATGTCTAATAATTATGAGCATTTCCTTATGTATCTGTTAGCCACATGGCTGTCTTCTCTGGTGACAAAGGGCATCCTTGTCTGGCTGCTGTTCTCATGAATTCTTTCAGACTCTTCTCCACTTAAGATGATGTTGGCTGTTGGCTTTCCATAAATGTCCTTTATTCTGTTAAGGAATTTCCCTTCTATTCATATTTTTCTGAGAGTTTTTAACATAAATGGATGTAGAACTTTGTCAAATGCCCTTCCTGCATCAATTGATAGAGTCAAGTGGTTTTTGTCTTTTGTTTTATTGGTATGGTTGATTGATTTTCTAACGCTGAACTAGGTGTGCAGCCATGATATGAAGCCCACTTGGTCATGGTGAATTACATTTTTGATATGTTGTTGATTTCTATTAGTTAGAATTTTGTTGAGGATTTTTGCATCTAAGTTCATGAAAGATAATGGTTTGTAATTTTTATTTTTTGTGCTGTCTTTACCTGGTTTTGGTAAAAGGGTTGTGATGGCTTCACAGAATGAATTTGGCAATATTCTATCTTTCTTTATCCTCTGAAATACTTTTAGTAATACTGGTGTTTACTCTTCTCATAAAATCTAGTAGAATTCTCCAGTGTAGCCATGAGAGTTGTGCTTATTTCTGGTTAGGATTTTTTTAATGACCTTTCAGTCTCTTCTTCTGTCATGAGTTTATTTTGTTGTTCTACTTCTGTTTAGGTTAGTTTAGGTAGATAGTATGTTTCTAGAAATGTGCTTCGTTTCCTCTAGGCTTTCCAGTTTCTTAGAGTACAGTTTTTTATAGTATGCTGTTAAGAATTTTTTTTTTCTTTTTTAATTTCTGCTGGGTCCGTTGTTATATAACTCATCTCATTTCTCATTTGGGTTATTTGCTTCCTCTCCTGTTTTTCTCTTGTCAGTTTCACCAATAGTGTATCAATTTTGTTGATCTCGTCAAGTGATCAGCTTTTGGTCTTTTTAACTCATTCAATTATTTTTGTTTTCACTAAATTATTTAGTTCTGCTCTAATTTTTATTATTTGTTTCTTTGTGGTATCTGAGGGTTTCTTTTTCTTCTCTCTTTCTAATTGTTTGAATTGTAGAGTTAACACTTTCATTTGGATGTTTCTTTCTTTTCGGATGTGTACATTTGTGAAAAATTAATGTGAAAAATTGACCTGATTTACAGGATCCCAAAAGTTCTGGTAGGATGTGTTTTCATTCTTATTTGATTCTATGAATTTCTCTGTTTCATCCTCAATTTCTTCTATAACCTAGTAGTTTTTGAACAAGGCATTTTTCAGTTTGTGTGTGTCTGATTTTTTCCCTTGCTTTCTCTGTTATTGATTTCTACTTTTATGACTTTATTATCTGAAATGATGCTTTGCAATATTTCAGTGCTTTCAATTTTGTAAATGCTTTTTTATGGCCCAATGTGTGGCTGATTCTGGAGAACATTCCATAAGAGCTAGAAAAGAATGTATACCATGGTCCCGTTGGGTGAGATATCCTATACATGTCTGTGAGGTCAAGTTAGTGGATTGTGGCCTTTAGATCTTCCGTATCTTTATTGTGCTTTTTCTGGATGTTCTGTCCTTCACTGAAAATGGTGTGTTGAAGATTCCTACTATTACGTGGTGTTGTCTATCTATCTTTTCAACGTAGTTAGAGTTTATTTTATGTATTTTGGAGCCCTGTCATTGGGTGTGTAGATATTTAATATGCCTATGTCCTCCTGGAATATTGACCACTTAATCATTATATATAGTTGTTTTACTCATCTTCTTCTGCTCTAACAGCAGTGCCCCAAGTAGATGACTGTAGAAAGAAAGTTTTATTCTTTCACAGTCCAGTAGGGAAGAAGTCCAAATTCAGGTTACTGGCTCCAGAGGAATTCATTTCTTGTGAGTTCTGGAGGAAGGTCCTTTTGTTGCATCACTTTTTTTTTGGTCTAGGAGAATCTCAGCACAAGAATTTCAGGTCCAAAGGACACATTCTGCTCTTACTACTGCTTTCTTGATGGCATGAGGTTCCCAACACTCTGCTTATTTCTATTTCCTTTTATCTCTTATAGGATAAAATGTTGTGCAAGCCACACTCTGGGAAAACTCCCTTTACATTGGTGCAGGGAGGTGACTTTAGGAAGGGTGTTACAGTCCCACCCTAATCCTCTTTAATATAATCCAGCCTATTAACCACAGACAGAGACTGGGATTTATACCACAGGAAAATCCAAAAATGGAGGGCAATCACACAATACCAGGAATCAAGGTTCACTCCAAGACGTGGAAGATCTAAAGGCCACAATCTACTAACCTGACTTCATTGACATGTATAGAATATCTCACCCAACAGCAGCCTAATATACATTCTTTTCTAGTTCGCATAGAACATTTCTTGGGGGACACAATTCAGTGCATGACAGTAGTGGCCTTCCTTATCCCATGTGGTAAATTTTACCTTAAAGTCTATTTTATCAGAAATCAACATTGCCACTCCTGCTCTTTTAAATGTTGTTTGCTTAATATACTTTCTTCCATCCTTTTAGTTTTAGTTTGTTCAAGTCTTTAAGGTTTGACTGCTGTATGCAGTATATAGACTGATGGCATTTTTTCCCCCTCCAATCTGCCACTCTGTTTCTTTCTTGGTGGTTTAATTCATTTACATTCAGCATAATTATTGGTAGGTATGAGTTTAGTTCTGTCATTTTGATGTCTTTGTGTAATGTGTGTGCGTGCACTGTAGACCATTCATTCCACTTAATTTTCTGTGCTGAGTCATTTTTCATATCACATTTTCCATTGTCTTTGATTTTGTTTTTGCTGAGACTTCATGTTTTTCTTAGTTTTTATTTCATTGTGTAGGATTGTTAATTTCCTTTGTGGTTTCCTTAATATTTACCCCTGCTTTTCAAAATTTAAACCTGTCTTTAATTTCTTTACATTGCTTTGGCGTATTCTCCATATGAAAGATCTATGATGGCTCCTTTTTTTAGTTCCTCTTTTTTGTTACAGTGTTGTCATCATTAATATAATGATATTTCTGTTATCCTAATTTCAGTGTTTTGCAACATATCAAATCAAGAAACATAACATAGGAGTCTCATCAACCACAAAACCAACACTGAAAAAGGTGGAAAATCAACTCACAAATAAGAATGTCTGAGAACAGATTAATAAGAACAATAGAGAAAACATCAACACAAAAATAAACATATCAAAATGGTAGCACTGAACACATACCTATCAATAATCACATTGAATGTTAATGGACTGAATGCTCCAGTAAAAAGATATCGAGTGACATACTGGATCAAAAGACACGACCCATCCATACATTGCCTACAAAAAGCTCATCTTAACTTAAAGATATGAACAAACTGATAATTAACGGGTGCAAGACTACATATCAAGCTAACAATGAGCAAAGAACCACAGGTGTGGCAATTCTAATCTCAGGTAAAATAGATTTTAATGTAAAATCTACCATCGTGGACAAGGATTTATTGCTGAAAGGTTCAATACACAAGCAGGACTTAGTAATATTAAATATTTATGTACTCAATATTAGAGCACCTAAATACATTGAAGAAACACTGACTACATTTGAAAAGGAGATGGATCACTCCACAATAATAGTAGGAGTCTTTACCACTCCACTCTCAATATTGCACAGATTGTCTCGAGAAAAGCTGAATAAAGACACAAAAGATCTTATTGCCACAATTAACCAACTAAACCTCATTGACATATACATGACTTTCTATCCATCAGCAGACAACTACACCTTCTTCTCCAGTGCGTATGGAACATTCTTCAGAATAGACCATGATTAGGACATAAAGCAATTCTCAACAAAATCCGTACCATTGAATTAATGCAAAGCATCTTCTCAGATCATGAAGCCATAAAAGTCAAAATCAGTAGCAGAAAAAAACATAGATAGGAAGTGGAACTCATGGAAACTGAATAATATCTTGCTCCAAAAGCCATAGTTATGAAAGAAATCAAGGATGAAGTCAAGAAATTTAGGGATTCCAATTAGAATGAAAACACTTCCTACCAGAACCTATGAGATACAGCCAAAGCAGTGCTCAGAGGTCAGTTTATCTCCATGAATGCACACATCTGGAAGGAAGAAAGAAACCAAATCAGAGAAGTAGCCCTACAGCTTGAACAAGTAGAGAGAGAAAAACAGAGGAACCCCTCAGGAACCAGAAGAAAACAGATCAGAAAGATCAGAGTAGAACTAAACAAACTAGAGAATAGAAGAACAACTGAAAAAATTGAGAAGACCAAAAGCTGGTTTTTTGAAAAGATCAGCCAAATTGACAAAGCATTGGCTAAATTCACTAAAGAAAAACAGGAAAGTAAACAACTCAAATAAGAAATGAGAGGGGAGTTGTCATAACAGATCCAACAGAAGTTAAAAATACCATAACAATACTATGAAAGACTGTACTCTGACAAATTTGAAAACCTGGAGGAAATGAACAAATTCCTTGATTCATATTACCTACCAAAATTATCATAAGTTTAAACAGAACAACTTAATAAACCCATCACAAAGGGAGAGATTGAAAAAGTCATCAAAACTACCAATGAAAGAAAGCCTGGGCCCAGACGGCTTCACCGCAGAACTCTACCAAGTATTTAGAGAAGATTTACCTCCAATACTACTGAGACTATTTCACAGTATAGAAAGGAATGGAATACTCCCAAATTCATTCTATGAAGCCAGCATAACCCTGATACCAAAGCCAGGGAAAGATCCAACAAAAAAAGGAGAACTACAGACCGATATCACTCATGAATCTAGATGCAAAAATCTTCAACAAATTTCTTGCCAATAGAATACAACAACATACTCAAGAAATAATCCATCATGACCAAGTAGGATTCATACCAGGGATGCCAGGATGGTTCAGCATCGGAAAAACATTAATGTGATCAACCAATCAATCAATTAATGTGATCAACCACATAAATAACACAAAAGACAAGAATCACCTGATTTTGTCTATTGATGCAGAAAACGCATTTGATAAAGTCCAACACCCATTCATGATAAAAAGGTTCAGCAGAATAGGAATAGACAGCAAATTTCTCAATGCAGTAAGGGACATTTGTACAAAGCCAGCTGTCTATGTCATCCTGAATGAAGAGAGACTGAAACAGTTTCCCTTGAGAACAGGAACTAGACAAAGATGCCCACTCTCACCTCTCCCACTCAGCATTGTAGTAGAAGTTCTAGCCAGAGCAATTAGACAAGAACAAGAAATAAAAGGCATCTGCATTGACAAAGAAGAAGTCAAAATCTCCCTATTTGCAGATGATATTGTAAATGCAGAGAATCCCAAAGAATTCATAAGTAAACTACTCAAAGTGATAGAACAGTTCAGCAAAGTCTCAGGATACAAGATAAACATATCAGTAGGACTTCTTTATACCAACAACAAGATTATTAAGGGAGAAATCACCAAGCCAATACCATTTACTATAGCCCTGCGGAGGTCCGCCATCAACCTTGTAGACAAAGTCACGAGCCCCTGTAAATGACGGGCTGAAGCATCTCACCTGTGACATGTTTTCTAGCCTACTGCCCTTGATATTAATTGGCTTCCTAATTAAATTTTCTTCAAAAAGGTACCCCCTCCTCTCCTGGCACAGGGATCAGGGGAGATGCCTTCTGAGAGGGGCCCTTTACTACCCCCTTGGTTTATGAAATAATATTGGGAAAACCTGTACAGGAATTTCTGGAGAAAAGAGTTCAGAGGAACGATTTCTAACACAGCCAGCTTGAGAGCAGCGAGGCCAGCCCAACCCCTGCTGACTTCTCCCAGCTGCTCACCCCTCCCTTCACATGAGATAAGCAAGCTTGCAAGAAGGCCCTGAAAGGCTTTCCAGAGACAACTCCCTTTACTCTCTTTCTCAGGTCTTAGATAGCAAACATCCTACTTCAGGAAAATAACTAGATTCCCAAGTTTATTACATTTGGTATCGGCAGACAGACAAATACTAAAGAATTGCCTTTCTTAGAGTAGTTTAAGAGAAACTTAAAATAAGGGACGGTGAACACCAATTGTCCTTACAGGAAGAGATAAGAAAGGGCAGAAAAGGAACAAATAGAGACTATATAACTTTTAAGATGGGTTTGTCTTCTCTTCCTGCTTAGGTAAAGTTAATAGAAGTCTACGATTAGTTTTGCTCCAGCTGTTAATTATAATCACAAATATGCCTGTCTCAGACCATTCTTTAGAGGACCCTAATGGTTAACATAAAAAGGAATAACAGTGTTTGCTTTTTACTAACTAACAGAGAAGACCCTAATAGTCAACAAAAGAAGAAGACCATTGTCTCTAACCATTGTTTAAAAGATCTTAATAGCTAACATGAAAAGAGACACTAGTCTCAGGCCATTATTTAGAAAACTCCAGTGATTGACATGAAGAGACCGTGAGGTACCTGCTTCTTGCCTAGCCAATCACCGAAGTGGTCAAAGTACTACTGCCTTACCAACTATAAAAAGATAACAATAAACTAAGACGACCCTTCTCTCTTGCTCTCTGGGTCGGGCTGCCATAAACCAGAAAAGTCTTTCCTGTCTCCTTTATTCATTTCCCACAGCGCCTCTCCCTCCCTCCATGCGGGACCCCGAAAAGTGTTGGGACTGGTCCCGGCATAGCCCCTAAGAAGATAAAGTACCTGGGAACAAATCTAACTAGAGAAGTAATGAACTTTTACAAAGAGAACTACAAGTTGTTACTACAAGAAACTAAGACACACTTACATAAATGGAGAAACCTACCCTGCTCATGGATAGGAAGACCTAACATTGTGAAAATGTCTATTTTGCCCAAAGCAATCTACTTACATAATGTAATCCAAATACAAATTCCTGTGACATTTTTCAATGAGATGGAGAAACAAATCACCAACTTTGTTTGGAAAGGGAAGAAGCCCTGGATAAGTAGAGCACTACTGAAGAAGAACACACTGGAAGGCCCTCCTATGCCTGACTTCAGAATCTACTCCACTGCCACAGTAGTCAAAACAGCCTGGTACTGGTACAAAAAGACAGATGGATCAATGGAACAGAATTGAGACCCCAGGGATGACACCATCTTCTTATGAACAGTTGATATTCGACAAAGGTCCTAAGACATTAAACTGGGGTAAAAACAATCTTTTCAACAAATGGTGCTGTCAAAATTGGATATCCATCTGCACAAAACTAAAACAAGACTCATATCTTACACCTTATAAAAAAACCAACTCAAATGGGATAAAAGACATAGATGTCAAATCTAAAATGATAAAGCTCATCCAAGAAAAAGTAGGAACAATGCAAATTTTAATATACAACATAGACAGACTTCAAAATCTGTCAAGCAAACCACAAACAACAGAAGACAAAATAGATAAATGGGAACTACTGAGAATCAAACACTTTTGGTCATCCAAAGACTTTATTAACAGAACTGAAAGGCCACCTACAGAATGGGGAAAAAATATTTGGTAACTATATGTCACACCAATGCCTGATCTTCATAATCTATAAGCTCCTACAAAATATCAGTAAGAAAAAGATAAATCATCCAGTCAAGTGATGGGGAAAGGAGATGGACAGACAGTTCTCTAACAAGGAGATCAAGCAGCCAAATAACACATGCTGACATATTCACGATCACTAGCTATAAAAGAAATTCAAATCAAAACTACGATAAGATACCATCTCACTCCAACAAGGTTGGCCATGATCCAAAGACTGCAAAATAACAAATGCTGGAGAGGCTATGGAGAAATTGGCACTCTCCTACACTGCTGGTGGGATTGCAAAATGGTGCAACCTCTTTGGAAAGCAATCTGGCACTTCCTTAAAAAGCTACATATAGATATACCATTTGAGCCAGTAATTCCACTTCTTGAAATATATCCTACAGAATCAAGGCCATTCACACCAACTGATACATGCACACGAATGTTTATTGCAGCAAACAGTCCACGATAGCAAAAAGATGGAATCAACCTATTTTCAGTGTTTTGCCTTTGATTCATTATTTGTAATTTCCCTATCTGGGTTTATATTCGATTGCTGTGTTCTGATATTATTGATTTTATTAATAAAGGAGTTCTTTTAGTATTTCTTGTAACTTTGGTTTGGTCTTTACAAATGCACTAGATTTCTGTTTATCCAATAATGTCCTAGTTTCATCATCATATTTTTATACAGTTTTGCTGGATATATAATTCTTGACTGACAGTGTTTTTCCTTCAAAGCTTTGTATATGTCATTGAACTGCCTTCTTGCCTGCATGGCTTCTGTTGAGTAGTCCAAGCTTAGTCTAACTGACTGTCCTCTGTAAATTATTTTTTATTTATTCCTAGCCACTTTTAAAATTGTCTCCATATCTTTAGTTTTTACAAGTTTGTTTATCATGTGCCTTTCTTTGGGAATGTCCTACTTTTGGGATCCACCTTGAATGGTGTTCACTGAGTGCCTTGAATAGATAGATATCTTCTTATCTCTTATGATATTAGGGAAGTTTTCTGTCAACAAATCTTTCAATTTTCTCTGTGTTTTCTGGTATCACTTCCGTATCACTCATAGATCATTTGTCTTGACAGAGTCCTCATTTTTTTATCTGACTTTTCCTCAAATATATGTCATATGTTTTATCCCCAGTCTCACTAATTCAGCCTTATGTTGCCACAGTTCCACTCTGACTTTCTATTGAGTTGTCTAATTCTTTAATTTTATTATTAATTTTTTGAATTTCTACTTTCTGTCTGTATCTGCTTTCTTGCATCCTGTTCCACTTTTCATCATGCCCTGCTCCATTTTGCCTCATCTCCTTCCTGACCTCTTGAAGAATTCTGAAGAACAATCATTTATATTCTATCTGTGACAATTCTGGGAAGTTCTCTTCATCTGGAAAATTTCTTGATTCTTTGGGGAGTTTTCTGAAATCACCGTGGGCTGACTCTTCAAGTGATTTGATATTGCCTGTTGTCTCCCAGCCATCAGCAAGTTACTGAATTTATTTGTTTTATAAACAATGGTGAGTTGTTTGGTCACTGTGTTCTAGCTTCTTATTTTGTTTTAAAATGTCCAAATGGGCTGATTGTGTGTAACAGTTTAGTGATTGGCACCTTTGAACCTCTAATATCCTGTCACCAGGTGGTTAAAGCTGTTACTAGATATGCAAGCTGTTTTAGTCAGCTAGTGCTTTCCTAACAGAAATACCACAGTGTGTATTGCTTTAACAAAGAAAAGTTTATTCTTATTCTTATTCTTTATTCTTATTCTTGGTAGGTTACAAGTCCAAATTCAGGGTCTCTGCTCCTTGTCAGGCTTTCCATCCTTGTCAGACCCTCCTGGAGGAAGGTCCTTGTGTTGCATTTGTCTTTGGTCAGAGAGCATCTTGGCACAGGAACCTCAGGTCTGAAGGATGTGCTCTACTCCTGGTGCTGCTTTCTTGATGGTGTGAAGTTCCCAACTCTCTGCTTGCTTTCCTTTCCTTTTATTTCTCATTGTATGCAATAATAAAGGGGGCACAAGCCACACTCCGGGGAAATTCTCTTAGCTAGTGTGCAGCAGTCCCATCCTAATCCTCTTTTAATATAGTCATCCTATTAGCAGCAGGCAGAGACTAGGATTTACAGCACCAGAAAATCACAAATTGGAGCACAACCACAGAATACAGGGAATCCTGGCCCAGCCAAATTACTGAACATGTTTTGGGGGAGCATAATTCCATCCATGATGCGAGCCCAGGAGTCCATTTACGTTCCTTATATAAGTTCATCCAAGGCGCTCAGGTAGTCAGACCCCAAGTGTGCGCTGCAGCCTTAGGGGTAGTTATCTGGCCGCAGTGCTGAGAAAACCAAGGGGCGAACAAATGCCCCTGAGTGTCTGTGAGGAAGGCATGTTCCTTTATGCCTGATCCTAGGTGAAGGAACTGTTTCTGCCCTCTATTTATGGCTCAGGAGAGTTGATACCTTTTTTTTTTTTTTTTTCTATCTCACCCTATTTCTTAAAGTGTTCCTTCTCCAAGTATGGGAGAATGGTTCAGGGTGTGCTTAAGGAGTCTTGTTTCTGGCTTGGGTAAAGAGATCAGACTCTAAAGCCAGACGCAGGGCAGAAGATGGAAGATATTCTGGGAAAAGAAAGAGAGGTTTATCCTGAAGGAAAGTTTTAGATCTGTGTACAGTAAGTTAGATGCAAACCACTTATCTTTTGATGCTAGACTTCTGCTTTTCGCTGGTTCTGAAAGTGAGAGTGTACTCTGTGTTGCTCAATCCTGCTGAAAAGGATGCCCTCCAAATACCAATGCTTCGAGTATAACTCTGGCTACAGCTGATTCCCCATGGGTCAGGTCTGGCCAGTCTCAGGTTCATCTGAGCCTCCTCTCCCTTCCCCATTGCACAGTCCAATTTCTTGACTTTCCATGGGATGTTCAGGGCTCCTAGAATGTCATATATAATCAATTCATTTCTTCTTTTGGTCTTTGTTGTTAGAGGAATCACAAGAAGCATCTGATTACTCTGCCATCTTGGTCTCATTCCTTCATTTGATTTCTTGACTGCTGCTTCCATGGATGTTAATTGTGGATCCAAGTAAGATAAAATCCTTGACAACTTTGATCTTTTCTCCATTTATCATGATATTGTGTATTGGTCCAGTTGTGAGGATTTTTGTTCTCTTGATGTTGAGGTGTAATCCATGGTGAAGGCTGTGACCCTTGATCTTCATCAGCAAGTGTTTCAAATCCTTTTCATTTTCAGTGAGCAAGTCTGTATCATTTGCAAAATGCAGTTTATTAACAAGTCCTCTTCCAACACTGATGCTGTGTTCTTCATATATCCAAGATTCTTTGATTATTTGTTCAGCATAGAAATTGAGTGAGCATAGTGAAAAGATACAACACTGAAGTACACCTGTCCTGATTTTCAACCATATAGTATCTTCTAGTTCTGTTTTAACAGTTCTCTTTCAGTCTATACAAGTTTCTCAGGAGCACAATTGTTCTGGAATTTCCATTATTCACAATGTTATCTGTAATTTGTGATGATCCACACAGTTGAACGCCTTTTCATAGTCAATAAAACATAGGTAAAACCCCTTTTTGGTGTTTTCTGCTTTTACTCAAGATCTGTCTGACATCATCTATGTCATCACTATTTTGATGTTCTGTGAATCTGACTTGAATTTCTGGCAGTTCCTTCTTGATATACCACTGCAACAGCTTGTAAATGATCTTTAGCAAAATTTTACTTCTGTTTGATAGTAATGATATTGTTTGATATTTTTTTTTCATTCTGTTGAATTGTCTTTCTTTGAAATAGGTGCAAGTATAAATGCCTTTCAGTTAGTTGGCTAGGTAGCCATCTTCTGAATTTCTTGGTGTAAACCAGTGAGCACAACCAGAGTTGCATTTATTTGCTGAAACATCTCAATTGGTGCTCTGTCAAGTTCTGGAGCACTGTTTTTTGCCAGTACCTTCAGTACATCTTGGTGTTATTCCTTCAATATCATTGTCTCTTGATCATATGCTGCCTCCTGAAGTGATTCATCAGTCTGTTCTCCTTGGTATAGGAGTCTGTGTCATGCTTCCATTTTCTTGTGATGCTCCTGCTTCATTTAGACTTTTGCCCATAGAATCCCTTAATATTCCAACCTGAGTTTTTTTTCTCTACATCTTTCAGATTGAGATATTCCAAGGATGTTCTTTCATTTTGGTTTTATAACTCTGAGTCCTTGCATGTTTTATTATAATACTTTATTTTGTCTTCTCGGGCTGGCCTTTGAAACCTTCTGTTCAGCTCTTTTACTTCATGATCATTACTTTCCCTGTAGCTACTCAACACTCAAGAGCAAGTTTCAGAGTCTCATCTGCCATTCATTTTTGGCCTTTCTTTCTTTCCTGTCTTTTTAACATCTTCTTGCTTTCTTTGTGTATGATATCCTTGAAGTCATCCCACAGCTATCTGGAATTTTATTACAAATGTTCAATGGATCAAGTCTGTTCTTGAGGTCTAAATTCAGGTTGAATATGCTCAGGGTTGTATTTTGTCTCTTATGGACTTCTGATTTTCTTCAGCTTCACTTTGAACATGGGTGTGAGCAATTGATCAGTCTCTTCCACAGTTGGCCCAGGCCCTGTTCTGACTGATTATATTGAGCTTCATTCCTGTCTGTCTCCTCAGATGTAGTCAATGTGATTCTTAGGTATTCTATATGGTGCTGTAGAGATGTGTAATCACTGCTTATGTTGTTGAAAGCAAGGTATTTGCAATGAATAGATCATTGGTTTGCAAAATTCCATAATGAGATCTTTGATGTTTGTGTCCCCAACACTAGTTTTCCAACTATTGATGCTCTTTTGTTTCCAATGTTTGCATTTTAATCCACCAGCAATTATCAATATATCTTGATTGCGCATTTGATACTTTTCAGGCTACAGAAGCTGGTAAAAATCTTCAGTTGTTTCATCTTTGTCATTAATGTTTGGTGTGTAAATCTTAGTAATATTATGAAAATTTCTAACACCACTAAATTAAGAGATTACATTATAGAACAAGTCTGTTCATAGAAATTCTTGAGGAGATACATTCACTGGCTTCTCTCCTTGTTTTTTGAATAGACAGGTGAGCAAAACATTTCTAGAGAGTTTGAGGTATAGACAATATTAAAAAAAAGAAAGAAAGAAACTAGTGCTGATGAGTCAAAATGCCAACTCATGGCATAGTGGTCAGGTGCTATGGATGCTAACCAAAAGATTCCCACTTTGAATGCACCAGGTGCTCCTTGGAAACTCTGTGGGGCAGTTCTACTCTGTCCAATAGGGTTGCTATGACTCAGAATTGACTTGACAGCAGTGGGTGTAGATGATATACTTCATCTAAACTCTCATAGCAAGATTAGGTGTCTGCTCATCACCACTGAGTAGAGTGTTCTATAAACATCTGTGTGTGCACACTGCTTTATTGTCCTTGTCTACTAAGTCTGTCTTTTCTGTCTCTTTCACTTTTTGACTTTTCATCTGATAATATATTATATTTCCTTAAGTCTTGCATGTCTATCAGTTTTGATTGGGTGCTACATATTTTGATTATTATATTATTGAGTCTTAATATTGTTGTCTTTCTTTAAAGAAAATTTGGTTTCATTTTGGCATGCTGTTAAGTTCTTCACTGGAATTTGTTCTGTCAAGGACCTCTTGTAATCTTTTCTAGCAGAAGCATAGAATAGCCTAAATCAGAGGTCAGGATATAGGGCAATTGTAGGGCATATTTTCTTTATTTGTCTTTTCTCAGGAATCACAGTCTTGAGTGCTTCCTGTGGTGTATTGTTTGAAAAACAATTGTCTCATATATTTCATCTATTTTTAACTGTGATTAAATGAAAGTTTACAATCCAAGTCAATTTTCCATATAAAACCCCAAGTACCTGCATCTCTGCAACTCTCGCTGTTCTCCTCATACTGTGACAGCACACTCTTCTTTTTCACTCCTTACTTCCAGTATCCACTCTATCAACAATTGACCACTCTTCTCCACCCTCTTCTCCCACTTCTTCTCCCCACTCTAAAAAGAAACCAGGACAGCCTCATATATATATATTAAGCCATAAGGTACACACATCACATGCCAAGTCTAGTTCTTTCTTTGACTGCAGTGCTTGTTTGAGCACTGGTTTCAGCTCTGGGATAGCAGCTAAATCTAGGGGCCATGTTCTTAGGGCACCCTCCAGGTTGTTGGATCCTCAATTCTGGTCTATTAACAGAGTTCTTGATCTGTGCATCCCTTTTTCTCGTGTTATGTCAGGGATTCTACATTATGTCCCCTATCAGGGCTATCTTTGTTTGTGGCCAGTACCACCTGGTTCTTCTTGTCTCGTGTGGATGTAGCCTTCTAATCATATGGATCTTCCTGTCTCCTGGACTCATTTCTCCGTGTGTCTTTGCTGTTCTCAGTTTTCCTCTGTTCCAGGTGGGTTGGAACCAATTGTTGTTCCTCACATGGCAGTTTGCTGGCTTTTAAGACCAAATTTAGTGTCCACTCCAGGAGATACGGCTTTCCCTCTGTCAGATCTGGAAAGAAAGTTTGTGTGTCACATCAGTCCTTGGTCAGGGAGCATCCTGGCTCAGTAATCTCAGGTCCGAAAGACGTGCTGTGCTCCTGGCACTGCTTTCCTGGTAACACAAGATTCCCAATTCTCTGCTTGCTTCCCTCTCTTTTTATCTCCCATAGGATTAAAGGATAAAAGGTGATGCAAGCCACATTCCAGGGAAACTCCCTTAGTAAGGGAGTTGCAGTCCCACGCCAATTCTCTTTTAACATAATCACCCTATCTATTAGCCACAGGCAGAGATTAGTACATATAGCATAGGAAAATCACAAAATATTGGGAACAATGGCCCAGCCAAATGGCTACACACATTTCTGGGGGGATACTGTTCAATCCATGATACTTCTACATAGTGTTTCTTGTTTTGATATGTAGTGTTTCTAGTATGCTTTATGGCTACCCCACTATTCCCTAGTAGAGTTCTAAGCTTAAACTAGTCTTTAATGTCTTTGTAACTCCTTTTCTTCTTTTCCACCTGAAAGTTCTTTGAATACATTAATATGTCCCTCTTTATAATGTAATGTTGTCATAATTTACATAGTGAGGTCTCTGTTTCCCAAATTTTGGTATTTTAGCTTTGATTGAGCTTTGTGATTTCCCTAACCAGTTAGGACTCTGGATGCTGTGTCCCACACTGCATCTTTGCCTATATGTCTGTTGTTAATTGATGTTCTAATTGAAGGACCTCTTTCAGTATTTCTTGTAATTTTGGTTTGGTTTTTACAAATTGTCTAAGCTTCTGTTTTTCTGGAAATGGCCTAATTTCACCATCATATTCTAGAGACAGTCTTACAGGATATATCATTCTTGATTGACAGTTTTTTTCCTTCAAGGCTTTGTATATGTCATCCCATTGCCTTCTTGCCAACATTATTTCAACTGAATAACTGGATCTCAGTCTAATGGACTCCCCTTTGTAAGTTAGCTTTGGTTTAAACCTAGCTGCCTGTAAAAGCTTATGTTCCATTTTGTTAAGCTTGTTTATAATATATCTCAGTGTCTTTCTTTTGGGATCCCCCATTTGTGGAGTTTGATGAGCACCTTGTCATTTTTCATGATGTCAGGGAAGTTTTCTGTCAGCAACTTTTCAACAATTTTCTGTATTTTCTGCTATCCCTCCCTGTTCTGGTACTCCAGTTATTCATAAATTGCCCCTCTTGATAGAGTTCCGCATAACTCTTAATGATTATTCCTATTTCTTAATTCTTCTGTCTGATTCTTCCTCATGAACACTGGTGTCAGTTGCTTTATATTCAATTTTGCTAATTCTGAATTCTATTTCCTCAGATCTGCTCCTTTTGCTTTCAACTCAATTGTCTATCTCTGATTTTATTACTGACTTGCTGAATTTCAGATTGTTATTGTTTTAGCAATTCATGTAGCTCATTTAATTTTTCATTTTTTTCTGCTGCATTTTGTCCAATCTATATCCTGAGATCTAAAAGGATTCTATACAAAATTATTTTGTATGCTTCTGCTGATAATTTCAGGAAGGCTTCTTCATCTGGGAATTTACTTTTATTTTTTATTTTTGGATTTTTCTGGAGCTGTGGTAGTCTGCTTCTTTAGATGGTTAGAGACTGATTATTGTCTTTGAGCCATCAGAAAGTGTTGTGATTTAATTGTTAGGTTATTGCATTCTAATTTATATATAGATATTAGATTAAATATATATGTTAGATTGACTATATATATGTGTGTGTATATATATATATATATATATATATATATATTTGTTTTGATTGTCCAAGTAGTCTAGTCATTTGAGCTAGAGAGATTATTGGAGCCTTAATAATTCTGATGCCCTGTCTTGGCTGGCTGTCACATGATGGTTGGAGTAATGACTGCACTGAGATATGTCACAGGAGTCGCTGGCTCGCAGAACCAGCAGAACCCTTTTTTACAGCCCTCCCTTTGTTTCTGTCCCCAGGTCTGGGAGAATAGATCAGGGCACACACATAAAATATCCCACTTCCAGACCAGGGAGTGCTCTAGAATTTAACTCCAGAAGACAGCATAGAAGCGAGGTGAAAATCTAGGTAAAGTGAGTGAGGTAATGCATAGGAAAGGTTTGACTCATAAAGTTGATGCACACTTAGCATACAATGCTGTAGTAAGTGCAGCTATCTGTAGCTCTAAGGAGCCAGTGAATCATGTCGTCTATCTTTCCCTTTGTTTCCCTCTCTGAGTCTCAGAAAAAAAGCTTAGGGCACACAAGTAAAATGCCTTCTTCCACCCAGGCATTGCACAGAGAATTTAGACTTATGTTTAAGCAGAGAAGGTAGGTGAAACCTGAAGACAGGGAGGCAAGTGAGCACACAGGAAAGGATTGAGTCCAGAAGTATATCCTGCACTTATTGTGAAATTCACCTGTTTTTTTGTGGGGGCAGTGAATGACTGGTTCAGCAAAGGTTTACTTCTACCCTTCCCCTTGTTTCCTCCTGAGTCCTCGGGAAAACCTCAGGGCACACAAATACAATCCCAGTTCTGGTTCAGGTAGTGCACCAGAATGGCATAGCTCAGAGAATGGAGGGGAGAAAGACACGGCCATAGTCAACTGCCAGCAGCTTCTATGTTCTCTAAGTGAAACTGTCTTAAGCACAGCTTCTCTGCTGAGAAAGATGCTGTCCACTGTGGTACTGCTGCTCCGTATGGCAGCTGGTTCCAGCTGGGCTCTCAGGCATGGCAGTTCTAGCCTTCAGTCTGAAAAAGATGATGTCTGCACCTGTGCAGCCTCTTTGTTGCCCCTCTAGCAGCAGCTATGGTGTAGCTCAGAGAAGGGAGGCGGAAGAACACTTGGTTGCCAGCTGCCACTGCATTATCTAGGTGCGCTTGTCCCAAGCACAGCTTCTCTACTGAGGGAGGCTCAGTCAACTCGGGTACTGTGGCTCAGTGTGGCAGCCAGCCCCAGCCAGGCTGTGTGGCAATTCTAATCTTAGCCTCCCAGCCAACAAAGATGTCATTCACACCTGTGCAGCCTCTCCATACTAGCAGAAGCAGGACCCTTTGCACATCATGTTACTTCTTAGAAAGATATTTGTTCCCCTTGCTGTTACTCAGCCCAGACTTACAACTTTCTGCCTGATCTTGGAGCTCCTAAAACGTCCATTTTTTTCCTTTCAGTTGTTTTTCTAGGTCTTACTTCATAGAAGGAATCAAGAAGATGTGTGACTATTCCACCCTCTTGGCCCAGTATCCTCATCTAATTTTATTTTATTTTTTTGTTGTGATTAAGTGAAAGTTTACATTCCAAGTCAATTTTCTTACAAAACCCTGGCTACCTACCTCTCTGCAATTCTATCTGCTCTCGTCATCCTATTGCAGAACATTCTTTCTTTTCACTCTACTTTTGCAGTATTCACTCAACCAGTACTTGTCCCTTTCTCTCCACCCTCTCGTCTCTCCTCTAAAAAGAAACCAGGCTGACAGCCTCATACGTATATTAACTCATAAAATACACACACCACATGAATCATTCTGTGCCCCCATGTCTACTTCATTCTTTGTCTGAAATGTTGGCTTCAGTTCTGGTTTCAGCTCTGGGCCAGCAGCAAACCTAGGGGCCATGTTCTCAGGGGGCCCTCCAGGTTGTCAGACCATCAGTTCTGGTCTTTTAATAGAATTCTTGATCTACATGTCTCTTTTCCTCATGCTATATCAGGGACTCTGCATTATCTCTTCTATCAAGACTGTATTTGATGGTGGCTGGACACCATCTGGTTCTATCAGTGTCATGCTGATGTAATCTCCTGATAATGTAGGTTCGTTCATCTCCTGGGTCCATTTTTCCTCATTTCTTTGATGTTCTCAGTTGTTCTCATCTGCTCCAGGTGGGTTGGGACTAATTAATGTTTCTCAGATGGCACTTGTTGGCTTTTAAGTCCCCAGATGTCACTTACCAATATGGGTCACAAAAGACTCTCTTAGAAAAAGACTAGTTATTACAACTGACATTGAAAACATGGTCCCCAGATCCCTGTCCCTGCTACTCTGTCCTTTGAAATGTTGGGTTGAATTTAGAAAACTTTTTAGCTTACGGTATAGTTCAATTATGCTGACCTGCCTTCTAATGTGCGCTGTCACTCCCTTCGCCTAACAGAATTCCTATCTACTATATAATCTCTAAACTCTCCCTTCTTTTCCATCTTTGTAGCCATCAAGGAGTATTTTTTTCTGTGCATAAGTCTTTTCTTAAGTCCTTACAATAGTTGTCTCATAGAATATTTATTCTTTTGCAGCTGACTTATTTCACTCAGCATAATGTCTTCCAGGTTATGAGATGGTTCATAAAATCATCATTGTTCTTTATCATTGCATAGTGTTCCATTGAGTATATATGTACCACAGCTTGTTTTTCCACTCATCTGTTGATGGACACCTATGTTGATTTCATCTTTTTGCTATTGTGGAGAGTGTTGCAATAAATACTTGTGTGCATGTACCTGTTTGTGTAACAGCCCTTATTTCCATAACATGTATCACAAGCAGTGGGATTGCTGAATCATAGTGTATTTCTGTTTCTGTTAAAAAGAACACCAAATTGCTTTCCAAGGAGGTTGCACCTTTTTACATTCCCATCAGCAGCATAGAAGAGTTCCAGTGTCTCCACAGCCTCTCCAACACTTGTTGCTTTATCTTTTTTGGAGTAGCACCAGCCTTGTTGGGGTGAGATGGTATCTCATCATAGTTTTGATTTGGAGTTATCTGATGGCTGACGACTGTGAGCATTTCCTCATGAGTCTTTTAGCTGTCTGGATGTCTTTGGAGAAGGGTCTGTCCATATCCTTTGCCCAGTGTTTATTGAGTTATTATCATTTTCTTGTTGACATTTTGCAGTACCATGTAGATTATGGAGATGAGATGTCAATCAGATGCTTGTTTGCCAAACGTTTTCCCAGTCTGTCTTTTACTCTTCTTGATAAAGTTTTTGGATGAGCATAAATGCTTAATTCTTAGTAGTTTCCACTTACCTATTTTCTCTTCTTCTGTTTGTGCATTCTTCGTAAAATTGTGCTGTCTGTTTAAGCCATGTACTAAAATTTCCAGTGTTGTCTCTACTATTTTCTTCCATAATCTTTATCATTTTAGATTTGACACTTAGGTTTTTATCCATTTTTAGCTAGTTTTTGGGTAAGGTGTGAGATATGGATCTTCTTTCAGTTTTTTATGGATGGATATCCAGTCTTGCTAACACCATTTGTTAAAGGGACTGTCTTTTTCCTAGTTCACAGCCTTTGGGTCTTTGTCAAATATCAGCTGCTCATAGGTGGATGGTGTTGTTTCTGGATTCTTTCTTCTGTTCCATTGGTCTATACATCTGCTTTTGTATGAGTACCAGGCTGTTCATCTAATTTTTTAGTTGTTCATGGAAGGAAGTTGAACTTGGTCCTTGCATTTCCATCATGGCTAGGTCACAAAAGTTTAAATATTTTTATAATAATTTACATATTATTTTGTTATTATAATTAGATCTTCCACACTTTGCCTGGAGGTGAAACGTAAAATAAATAACTAAACAAACTAAATAAATAGTATTCACCTTAATGAATTATGTAAATGTTATTCACTGTAGAATTAGAATGTGGTTAGATTCATAAGTCATGTAGAATGAAATGTTAATGTAATACTATGCTGTTTAAACCTTGTGATTCAATGAGAATTTTCCAAATGCTTCTGAATGAATTACTTTTTCTATCTCACATTACAATTTCTCCTGGTTGTACACATCTGTGACTAACTTTCACGTATGCATATCCGCATATCATCCCCTTTCTTGGATTCCTCCTTTGTGACAGTAGGAAATGTACTGTTGAGGTACAGTTCTGTAAGGAATTTGTACATGTCTTGTGGCAGCCTTGTCCTAGCTTATCTTTTCAATATTGGTGTTTTCCTCTGAGGAAGAGGCAGATTTGTCTCCCAACCTAGATAAGAAAGGTAATGTCTTCCTCAAGGGAAAAGCTTGGGCAGGTTTCTTTTCAGCCCCTTGAATGACTTAGATTTTCCTAAAGTCCAGGCTGTGACATAAACCCACAGCATGAGCAGCACTACCTGAGATGCTCTGCAACAACCCAGTGGGACTTGGGGAGCATTGGGCATTAATGCAAACAGGAAATTTGTGCTGCCTGCTATACTATGCATAATAAAGGCTTTTGTTTCTGACTCAGGACTCTGTCTTTTGCCAGTATCTGTAAAACTGGGAGGCTAGCAAGCAGGGTAAAATCTCAGGCCCTTCACAGTTCTGGACAAGTACTCTCAATAGTTTTAATTTTATTATAGTACAATGATGATAAGTTCCCTTTCTGAATGTACTTTGTTTTGTTTTCACTTTGGGTTTTCCTTTTGACTAGGTTAAAAATGCTAGCACAATGTATTCTTTCCTCAGAACTTTGAACAACAGACACCATTAATGTCTAATGTCCAGTGTTTCTAGTTAGAAAATTGATATTAGTCTGTTCTTATTTCTTTATAATGAATTTTCTTATAGAGCTACTATCCAAGATGGTTTATTGTTGTTATTTTTTTATTAGTTTTGCTCTTTGAGACACCAGAGAAAATTTTTAAGATTTTTATTGAACCAGTTTTGTTTCCTCTGAAATGAGTTATTTTGACATTCACCTTAGTCTATTGCTTTCTCATTTTTACTCAAACGTTTGACTCTTCTTAGCAGCATATTGTTTCTTCAGTTACATTTCCCTTCTTCCTCCGTTAATTTCATTACGTCTACTTCCATATTCTAGGTATTCCTCAATAATTCCGGACCACAGATGATAGGTACATTTATATTGTATCCTGTTCAAAACATCTTTTTGGTAGTTTTAGAGGGACCTTGGCTGGGCAGAGACATAGAATAGGTATAGATGTTTGATCTGTTATCTTAAGTGGAAAGATTCCTCTGCAGTTTTGAAATCTCATCAGTTTGTTCTTAATGCTTCTGATTTGCATAGATGGGTCTTTAATCACAAATATCCTAATGTAATAACTATCATTGAGCAATTTTTAGGTAGAATTGGCTTCCCTAGACAAATATTCTTATCTCTTTGTTGACCTTTCAAGAAGCAGCAAGACAACAACCAAAATAAAAAACAACAACAAAGGAAAACATTTGTTAACTGAGTATCTCTCTTGAGGCACATGCCTGTAAACTCTGTAACTTCAGCCATCTGTGAATACTGTGTTTTTAAGCATTGTTGGAACTCTTAAATTTTAAATTACTTCTGTCTGTTTTCCACTTTGTTTTATCTTTTCATTCAAAATATTCAGAAGATATCAAGTGACTTTTTTTTCTTTTTATTTAACATAACTGAGTGAAAATGGACATTCACATATAAATTCACATGCCCACCTATATGCAGCTTCCACTGCTCTCCCTTTCCGGTGACTGCACACTATTCCTCTCTGTTCCATACATGTCTCATCCTCCCAACAGCCTCCTTTCCCCTCCTCTCCGTCCACTCCCCTTCCTCCAGCCAGAGGTCAGTAAGATGATATCCTGTAGATGTATAGAACCACAAAGTGCTTCCAATATATGGTCACTCTGCATTGCCAAGGCCAATCCATTCCTGTCCAAAGAGTGGACCTTTGTTATAATTTATGGGAAAGGGCAGCATCAGGGCCGGGGGCCATGCTCTCAGAGGAATCCCAAAACTTCTGGACCATCAAATGAGGTCTTTTAGTGGAGATCTCATGATGCACCCCTTTTTATTCTTGTATTGCCAGTGAGACTCCTCTCTGTGAGCTCCATCGTGGCTATCACTGGTGGTGGCCGGGCACCATCTGGTTCTTCCGGTCCCAAGTCGATGTAGGCACCCACTCTTGTGGGCCTCTGTCTTCTCGGTTGTCTTTACCGCATGTCATTTTGGTTCTCGGTGAACATCCATTCCCGCTGAGTTGGGACCATTTGCTGTGTCCTCGGATGGCAGCTTGGCAGCTTTTAAGACCCCAGTCACCACTCACCAATGTGGGGTGCAGACAGCTCTCTTAGTAAAACGCTAGTTGTGCCAACTGGCCTGGAATTCGCCTAAGAGCATGGTCCCCCGCCCCCCGCCCCAGCTACTCTATCCTTGCAGTACTGAGTCAAGATGGAAGGAGTACTCCAGTTATGCTGAAGTGCACTTAATGTTGCTCTTGTTTCTAATGTGTGCTATCACCGCTTTCTCCCAACTAGATTTCTAGTAACTATCTAAACTAAACCCTTCCCCCGCTCACCCTCCCTCCTTACCCTCCTTTGCAGCTGTCGAAGAGTCTTTTCTTCTATACACAAGTCTGTTTTAGAGATCTTATCGTAGAGGTCTCATACAGTATTTGTCCCTTTGTCGCTGACTACTTTGACACAACATAATGTCTTCCAGTTGAAATCAGGTTAGGAGATGTTTCCTGAAATCGTCGTTATTCTTTATCATTGTGTAGTGCTCCATTGAGTATATGTACCATAGTTTACCTATCCATTCTTCTGTTGTTGGGCATCTGGGTTGATTCCATCTTTTTGCTATCGTGGACTGTGTTGCGATAAACATTCTGATGCATGTGTCCGTTGGTGTGAAAGGCCTTGAATCTGTAGGATATATTCCAAGCAGTGGAATTACTAGGTCAAATGGTATATCTAGATCTATTTTCTTAAGGAAGCGCCAGATTGCTTTCCAAAGAGGCTGGACCATTTTGCAACCCCACCAACAGTGTAGGAGGGTTCCACTTTCTCCACAGCCTCTCCAGCATTTGTTGTTTTGTGCTTTCTGGATCATAGCCAATCTTGTTGGGGTGAGATGGTATCTCATTGTTGTCTTGATTTGAATTTCGTTAATAACTAAAGATTGTGAACATGTCCGCATATGTTTTTTGGCTGCCTGGATCTCCTCTTTAGTGAAGTGTCTGTCCATCTCCTTTGCCCATAGCTTAACTGGATGGTTTATCTTCTTCTTATTGATATTTTGTAGTATCTTATAGATTATGGAGATCAGGCGTCAGTCTGACATAGAGTTGCCAAATATTTTTTCCCATTCTGTGGGTGTTCTTTTAATTCTATTAATAAAGTCTTTGGATGAGCAAAAGTGTGTGATTCTTGATAGTTCCTATTTATCTATTTTCTCTTCTGTTGACTGAGGTTTCTTTGACAAATTTTGGAGTCTGTCCTCATTGTGTATTAAAACTTCCATTGTTGTTCCTACCTTTTACGGGATGAGCTTTACTGTTTTAGGTTTGATATTTAGGTCTTTTATCCAGTTGGAGTTGGTTTTTGTATAAGGTGTAAGATATGGATCTTGATTCAGTTTATTGGAGATGGATAACCAATTTTGCCAGCACCATTTGTTGAAGAGACTGTTTTCACCCCAGTTTAATGTCTTAGGGCCTTTGTCAAATATCAACTGTTTATAGGCAGATGGTGTCATCTCTGGGGTCTCAATTCAGTTCCATTGATCCATCTGTCTGTTCTTGTACCAGTACAAGGCTGTTTTGACCACTGTGGCAGTGTAGTATGTTCTAAGGTCGGGTAAGGAGAGGCCTCCCAGTGTGTTCTTCTTCTTTAGTAGTACCTTATTATCTGGGGCTTCTTCCCTTTCCAAACAAAATTGGTGATTTGTTTCTCCATCTCATTAAAAAATGATGCTGGAACTTGTATTGGGATTGCATTATATAAATGAATTGCTTTGGGTAAAATAGACATTTTTACAACGTTAAGTCTTCCTATCCATGAGCAGGGTAGGTTTTTCCATTTATCTAAGTCTCTCTTAGATTCTTGTAGTAAGGGCTTGTAGTTCTCTTTGTAAAGGTCTGTTGTTTCTCTGGTTAGATTATTTCCTAGGTACTTTATCTTATTAGGGGCTATCGTAAATGGTGTTGATTTGATAATTTCCTCCTTAACAGTCTCGTTGTCGGTATAAAGGAATCCTACTGATTTACTTATGTTTATTTTGTATCCTGAGACTTTGCTGAACTCTACTATCAGTTTGAGTAGCTTACTTATAGATTCCTTGGGGTTCTCTGCATATACAATCATATCATCTGCGAACAGGGAGATTTTAACTTCCTCTTTGCCGATGCAGATGCCCTTTATTTCTTCGTCTTGTCTAACTGCTCTGGCTAGAACTTCTAGCACAGTGTTGAATAGGAGAGGTGAGAGTGGGCATCCTTGTCTAGTTCATGATCTCAAGGGAAAGTCTTTCAGTCTCTCTCCATTCA
Organism: Heterohyrax brucei; assembly: GCA_028571685.1. NCBI lineage: Eukaryota > Metazoa > Chordata > Mammalia > Hyracoidea > Procaviidae > Heterohyrax > Heterohyrax brucei. Next base: position 266,573 of record CM053161.1, read on the forward strand.
GGATGATGTGGGCAACTGGCTTTGTATAAATGGCCCTTATTGTGTTGAGGAATTTGCCGTCTATGCCCATTTTGCTAAGAGTTTTTAGCATGAATGGGTGTTGGACTTTATCAAATGCCTTTTCAGCATCAATGGCCAAAATCAGATGATCCTTGTCTTTTGTATTATTTATGTGGTTTATGACATTAATTGTTTTCCTGATGTTGAACCAGCCTTGCATCCCTGGTATGAATCCCACTTGGTCATGATGGATTATTTTCTTGTTATATTGTTGTATTCTGTTGGCAAGAATTTTGTGGAAGATTTTTGCATCTAGGTTCATGAGTGATATAGGTCTGTAGTTCTCTGTCTTTGTTGGATCTTTCCCTGGCTTAGGTATCAGGGTTATGCTGGCTTCATAGAATGAGTTTGGGAGTAATCCATCCCTTTCTATACTGTGAAATAGTCTCAGTAGTTTTGGGGATAAGTCTTCTCTAAATGCTTGGTAGAATTCTGCCGTGAAGCCTTCTGGGCTCAGACTTTTTTTTGGTTGGCAGTGTTTTGATGACCTTTTCAATCTCTTCCTTTGTGATGGGTTTATTAAGTTGTTCTGCCTCATGTTGTGATAATTTGGATAGGTAGTATGAGTCAAGTAACTGGTCTATTTCTCCTGGGTTTTCAAGTTTGTTAGAGTAGAGACTTTCATAGTATTCTGTTATGATATTTTTGATTTCTGTGTGGAGGTCACTCTTCTCATGTGACAAAGTAAGCGCCACTATATCCAACCACAGATGATAGCAGACTAGTTCAGAATACAGCAATGCTACTGCCCTGGTGGCCTCTGCTGACAGGGCCTAGCCTTAGCCAACACTGCGTCGAGTACTGGTTTTGTGATAGGAAAGCGCTCTCCTGTGGGCTGGCTCTGGCTCCCAAGCTAAGAATTAGAGCCAGCTGCAGCCACCGTATCCAAGATGGTGTCCTCCACACAGGCAGCAGACAGAGGGCCTAAAGGTGCCGAGAGGTAGTGATTCCTCTGCTTCTGTTGCAGGGCCCACAACGTAGGCAGCACTGTGCAAAATCACTACTTTTCTGTCGGAGAAGCGCTGTCCCATTTGCAGGCGCTGGCTCCCAGGCTAAGAACGAGGTCCTGCTAAAATCTCGGTACGAACGTGGAGTCCCGCACCCCGACCGCGGAGCTCCGCACAAACCCCATGGAGGCAGCTACGAAACAAAAGACTCAACGTGGCTACATTAACAGAATCCCGAGCCTGGCTCTCAGGATATGGGAATTTCGCCTGCCTATCCCCCCAGCAGCACGTCTGAGTCCAGCCGCCAGGCAAGACCCAGCTCTGCCTGCCAGCCGAGACAGAGGAAAAAAAACAGTCAAAATGGTGCGTTTACCTTCCATCCATGAGAGCTTGGGCTAGCCAGGAGCGGGAGTCAGCGAAAGAGAGGAGGTTTTTCATGAAGTCCCAATTAACAGCTCTGTGCTGTGTCCTGAGGCTGATTAGGTGATCAGAAGGCTCTGTTTGATTGTCAGTTCAGGTCTTGGGTTCCAGAGGGATAGAAGGAGACGTGGGCTTAGTCCGCCATCTTGACTCCACCACCAAGTGACATTTGAAGACAACTATCACCACTTTATAGGGGGGAAAGTATGGCATCACTTCACATTCCTTTATTTTCTATTTCTTTGTGTTTATTTTTTATATTACTTGAAGCTAAGATTGTGTCATCTGAATGTTGAGATTTCTACCAGTTGAACTATTTAATTAATTCTCAATTTCTTTTAGAAAATTTTGAATTAGGAATTCATTCCAGGAATTAAAACTGGAAAATTGAAGAAAATCTTTGGTATCAAGTTTTTAGCCTAAAATAATTTTCAGTTAAAAAGCAACAATCCAGACTACTTAAACCTTCAGTTGATTATGTGAATCTTTATAAATTCTTAAAATAACTGGGGCAAATATGATCCAAAAAGAAAGCCAGAAACTTAAGAAAATGCTAAAGCTTGATAAATTTTGTGCCCTGTTTAATCATGCAAAGTCTTAAGTTAATATAACTCATTCTATGAAATACTTGGGATACTTATTTACATTAGTTGAAAAATTATTTGCTGTGAGCATACATATATGGAGATACCAAAACTTCAGCCTAGCTTAAAGAGATAGCTTAACATAGAACTCCAATAAAGGGCTATTACAGTGTAGGAATCATTTCTCTCTTTTTTTTTCCTAGCTTTGTGAATCTTTGTGTGTTCTTTTTTTTTACCATGACTGAGTGAAAATGCACATTCCCATATAAATTTACATGTCCAACTATATGCGGCTTCCACTGCTCTCCCTGCCTGGTGACAGCAGACTATTCCTCTCTACTCCACACATGTCTCATCCTCCCAACAGTCTCCTTTCCCCTCCTCTCCACCCACCCCCCTTACTCTAGCCAGAGGTCAGCAGGATGATATCTTATAGATGCATACAACCATAAAGTGCATCCAACATATGGTCACACTGCATCGCCAAGTCCAAAGAGTGGACCTTCACCATGATCCATGGGCAAGAGCAGCATCAGGGCCAGGGGCCATGCTCCCAGGGGAACCCCAAAGCCTCTGGACCATCAACTGCAGTCTTTTAGTGGAGGTTTCAGGGTGCACCCCTTTTTATTCTTGTGTTACCAGTGAGACTCAACTCAGTGAACTCCACGGCAGCTATCACTGGTAATGGTCAGACACCATCTGGTTCTTCCGGTCCCAAGTCTATGTAGGCACCCACTGTGGTGGGTCTCTCTATCTTCTGGGTTATCTTTACCTCATGTTATTTTGATCCTTGGTGAGCATCCGTTCCTGCTGAGTTGGGACCATTTGCAGTGCCCTCAGATGGCAGCTTGGTAGCCCCGAAGACCCCAGATACCACTCACCAAGGTGGGGTGTGGAGAGACCTCATTAGCAAAATGCCAGTTGTGCCAATTGGCCTTGATTTTCCCTGAGAGCATGGTCCCCTGCCCTCTGCCCCAGCTATTCTGTCCTTACAATACTGGGCCAAGATGGAAGGAGTATTCAAGTCATGCTGAAGTCCACTCAATATTGTTCTTGTTTTCAATGTGTACTGTCACCGATTTCACCCAACCAAATTTCTGCCAACTATCTAATCCAAACCCTCCCCCTCCCTCCCTCCCCTTCCTTACAGCCTTTTCTTCTATACAGAAGTCTGTTTTTGTTGCTGACTACTTTCACTCAACATAATGTCTTCCAGTTGAAACCAGGTTATGAAATCTTTCCTGGAATCATCATTTTTCTTTATCATTGCATAGTGCTACATTGAGTATATATACCATTGTTTACCTATCCATGAGCAGGGTAGGTTTCTCCATTTATCTAAGTCTCTCTTAGTTTCTGGTAGTAAGGGCTTGTAGTTCTCTTTGTAAAGGTCTGTTATTTCTCTGGTTAGATTACTTCCTATGTACTTTATCTTCTTAGGGGCTGTGGTAAATGGTATTGATTGGATGATTTCTTCATTAATAGTCTCATGTTGGTATAAAGACATCCTACTGATTTACTTATGTTTATCTTGTATCCTGAGACTTTGGTGAACTCTTGTGTCAGTTTGTGTCGAGGCCTGCCATCCTATATACAAAGTCACAAACTTCTGTAAATGACAGGCAGAGACATCTCACCCAGGACATGTTTTTTAGCCTACTGCCCCTGATAGTATTTTTTCACCCTAAATAAACCTTCTTCAAAAATACCCTCTCCTCCCCTGGCGCTAGGACCAAGCAAGATGCCTTCTAAGAGGGGCTTACAACCCCCTTGGCTTATGAAATTATATTGGGAAAATCTGACCAGGAACTTCTAGGGAAAAGAGCTCAGAGGAATGAACTTCAATACAGCACGCCTGAAAGCACCAGGGCCTGCCCAGCTCCACTGGCTTCCCCCAACCACGTCTCCCCCCTCCCCACTTTTTTCCCACATGTGCACTACAGGTTTACAGAGAAACTCTTGAAACGCTTCCCAAGGAAAATTCTTCACACAGCCCTTAAAGCTACACAAGCATCTCACTCCCTACAGCAGAAAGATAAATAAACTTCCAAGTCCATTATAATTGGTATGGCAAATGAATAATCACTAAAGAAACATCTTTCTTAGAGCAGCTGGGTTGGGTTGGGGGATGATAGACACTTAATATCTGCACAGGAAGAGATAAGGTAAAAACATATAGAAACAAATATAGACAGTCAATTAATGAAGCTTTGAGGGGTCTACCCTTCTGTGCCTTTCACCTTGAGGTACGAATAGAACCACTAAGTTCAAAAGTTCATTAAGTTCAAAGCATAACTTTGTTTTCACTGTTGACTTTGTTTTCACTGACATTTATCACCACGAACACCTGCATCAGGCCATTATCCAAAAAGCCTTGACAAGTAACTAGAAAAAGAAGACTACGAGGGGTCAGTTTCTTCTTAGCCAATAATGATGGGTTAGTTTCTTGTTAGCCAATAGCTTATATGATGGAAAAAATAGGGTGAAAATCACGTCACCTCATCTATAAAAAATAAAGACAGACAGACCATTGTCGGGCTGCCTTACTCCAAAACTCTTTCCTGTCTCTCTCCATTCATTTCTGCACCGATGCCTCTGCCTCCCTCCGTGAAGCCCCCCAAAGTTGTCAGGGCTGGCTCCCGGCAAGTTTGAGTAGTTTACTTATAGATTCTTTGGAATTCTCTGCATATACACTCATATCATCAGCAAACAGGGAGATTTTGACTTCTTCTTTGCCGAAGCAGGTGCTCATTATTTCTGGCTTGTCTAATTGCTCTGGCTAGAACTTCTAGTACAATTTTGAATAGAAGAGGTGAGAGAGGGCATCCTTGTCTATTTCCTGTTCTCAAGGGAAAGTCTTTCAGTCTCTCCACTCTGGAAGACATAGGCAGTTGGCTTTTTTTCAGTCTCTCTCCATTCAGGATGATATGGGCAACTGGCTTTGTATAAATGGCCCTTATTGCATTGAGGAATTTTCCATCTATGCTGATTTTGCTAAGACTTTTGAGCATGAATGGGTGTTGGACTTTATCAAATGTCTTTTCTGCATCAATGGACAAAATCAGCTCATTCTTGTCTTTTGTGATATTTATGTGGTTAATCACAATTGTTATTCTGATGCTCAACCAGCCTTGCATCCCTGGTATGTGTCCAACTTGGTCATGATGCATTATTTTTTTGATATGTTGTTTGTTGTGGTCAGGATTATGTCAACTTGGCTACTACATATTTGGCTGCTGTATTAAGTGGCAGGGTGGGTTTTATGGTGGCTCCCTGCCCCTCAGCTCTCATCTCACAACCTTTTACTACGGCTGCTGGTGGCTCATTTAGCCAGGAGCTCCTGCTCTCTTCTTCCAGCATCTGGTTCTGGGACTTAAATTAGCAGCTGTTGGACTCATCAGTCCTTACAGTCAGCACTTGAGAGTCCTGCTCCCTGACCTGCCGATCCTGGGTTCCCCAGCCTCTGCCGCTCCTGCTCCCTGACCTGCTGATCCTGGTTTTGCCAGCCTCTGTCGCTTCGTCTCGTCACCAGCTTGGGATCCACTGACCTACACCACCGGTGATCTAGAATTCTGGTCTCTGACTTGCTGACTTTGGGTTCCTCAGCTTCCGTGGCCACGTGAGGCTTGTGCCAGAGCTTGGAACATTCAGCTTCTGTGATTACGTGAGCTGTTTCCTATATCTCTATCTATCTATCTAGAATATATTATAAATCTTCCCTTGTACCTACATGTGTTACTGGTTTTGCTTCCCCAGAAAACCCAGCCTAAGACATTGTTGTATTCTCCTGGCAAGAATTTTGTTGAAGATTTTTGCATCTAGATTCATGAGTGATATCAGTCAGTAGTTCTCCTTTTTTGTTGGGTCTCTCCCTGGCTTTGGTATCAGGGTTATGCTGACTTCATAGAATGAGTTTGGGAATACTCCATCCCTTTCTATACTGTGAAACAGTCTCAGTAGTTCTGGCGATAACTCTTTTCTAAAAGCTTGGTAGAATTCTGCAGTGAAGCCATCTGGGCCTGGGCTTTTTTTTTGGTTGGCAGTTTTTTGATGACATTTTCAATCTCTTCCTTTCTGATAGGTTTATTAAGCGGTACTACTTCACCTTGTGGTAATTTGGGTAGGTGGTATGAATCAAAGAATTTGTCCATTTCCTCTAGGTTTTCAAATTTGCTAGAGTACAGTCTTTCATAGTATTCTGTTATGATATTTTTTATTTCTGTTGGATCTGTAGTGACAACTCCCCTTTCATTTCTAATTTGGTTTATTTGTTTCCTTTCCTGCTTTTCTTTAGTAAGTTTAGCCAGTGGTTTGTCAATTTTGTTGATCTTTTAAAAAAACCAGCTTTTGGTCTTTTCAACTTTTTCAGTTGTTTTGTATTCTCTAACTCATTTAGTTCTGCTGTAATCTTTATGATCCGGTTTCTTCTGATATCTGAAGGGTTCCTCTGTTGTTCTCTTTCGACTTGTTCAAGCTATAGGGTTAGTTGCTTGATTTGGTTTCTTTCTTCCAGATGTGCGCATTTATGAAGATAAACTGATCTCTGAGCACTGCTTTGGCTGTATCCCATACGTTCTGGTAGGAAGTGTTTTCATTCTCATTGGAATCCATGAATTTCTTTATTTCATCCTTGACTTCTATAACCCACGGCTTTTTAGGAAAAATGTTTTTCAGTTTCCAAGAGTTTCACTTTATGTTGTTGCTGCTATTGAGTTCAACTTTAACGGCTTTATGATCTGAGAAGATGCTTTGCAGTAATTCAATGGTATGGATTTTGTTGAGAATTGCATTATGTCCTAACACATGGTCAATTCTGGAAAATGTTCCATGTGCACTGGAGAAGAAGGTGTACTTGTCTGCTAATGGGTGAAAAGTTCTGTGTATATCAATGAGGTTTAATTGGTTAATTGTGGCAATAAGGTCTGCTGTATCTTTATTGAGCTTTTTTCTAGATGATCTGCCCAATATTGAGAGTGGAGTGTTGAAGTCTCTCACTATTATTGTGAAGTGATCTAACTCTTTTTGAAGTGTAGTCAGTGTTTCTTTGATGTATTTAGGTGCTCTGACATTAGGTGCATAAATATTTAATATAGTTAAGTCTTGCTTGTGTACTGAACCTCTCAGCAATAGTGTCCATCTTTGTCCATGATAGTGGATTTTACATTAAAATTGATTCTGTCTGAGATTAGAACTGTCACAACTGCTCTTCTTTGTTCATTGTTAGCTTGATACATATTCTTCAAATCTTTAATTTTCAGTTTGCTCCTACCTTTAAGTCTCAAGTGAGTTTCCTGTAGACAACATATAGATGGGTCATGTCTTTTGATCCAAGATGTCGCTCGATGTCTCTTTACTGGAGCATTCAGTCCATTCACATTCAATGTAATTATTGATAGGTATGTGTTCAGTGCTGACATTATGATATGTTTATTTTTGTGTTGATGTTTTCTCTGTTGTTCTTATTAGTCTGTTCCGGGACATTGTTTTTTGTGAGTTGAATTTTCACCTTTTTAAGAGCTGTTTTTATAGTTGTTGAGACACCTGTGTTGCATTTCTTTATACCGTATGTTACATCTCTGCTGTGCTTTACGACTGCCCCTATGAACCCCCTTAATAAACTATTTATAAACCCAATTTTAATTACTACCAGTCTTGTCATCTTCCTTTCCATCTGGAAGGACTATAACAACTGTAGTACATCCCTCTTTTAACAAGATGGCACCATAGTTTTCATGATATTCACTGGATTGTTTCTTTCATTATTAAGGCTGTGATTGGATTTGGAGCCTTCCCTAACTGAGCAGAATTCTGGTGTTGTTCTAAAGTGTAAGGTTAGTGGTTTTGTTCTTCTGAGCCAAAGCCAAGAACTTCTTTCAGTATTTCTTGTAGTTTTGGTTTGGTTTTAACAAAGTCTCTGAGTTTCTGTTTACCTGGGAATGTCTTAATTTCATTTTCATATTTGAAAGATAGCTTTGCAGGATGTATAATTCTTGGTTGGAAGTTCTCCTCCTTCAAGGCTCTGAATGTGTCATGCTACTGTCTCCATGCCAGCATGGTTTCTGCTGAGAAAGCTGATCAAAGCCTACAGGTTTTCCCTCTGAATGTTAGCTTTGCTTTCAGTCTTGCTGCCTTTAAGAGTTGCTGCTTATGTTTCATTTTGTTAAGCTTGATTATAATAAGTCTTGGAGTCTTTCTTTTGAGATCTATATTGGGTGGCGTACGATATGCATGTGGGATATCTATATTCTTTCCCTTCCTGATTTCTGAGAAGTTTTTGTCAGCAGCTCAGCACCAGTACTCTCTGTGTTCTCAGGTGTCTCATCCTGTTTAGGGACTCCAATTAATCAAAGGTTAGAGTCCCACACACTTCTTAATGTTTCTTAATTTTTCTTTTTTCTTATTTCTGCTCCTAGATGCTGGCATCAGTAGCTCTGTCTTCCAGGTCAGAAATTCTTCTTTCCATTTGTTCCATTCTGTTTTCTTGGCTTTTAATAGAAGTTTCTATATCTTTGATTTTGTTCTTGATCTGCTGGATTTCAGAGTACTGGTGTTCCATCAGATCAAACAGCTTGCTTAATTTTTCCTTTTGTTCTGCTGCATTTTGTATAAAGTTTAGAAGGGCTCTGTATATAATTCTTTTGTATTCACCTTCTGATGATTTCAGAAAAGTTTCTTTATCTGGAAAACTTCTTGGTTGTTTTGTTTGGGAGCCTTCTGAAACCATGGGTGATTTCTTGTATGCCACAAGAATCTGTTGCTTTTTCGGTTTCACGTGAGTAAGTAAAGGCTGGGAGAAATACTGTGAGGATGGACTGCAGATGTTTCTCTATGTTGTCTTAAAATGTAAAACAAAAGGCATCTGACAACTTCCCACATTGGTCAGGTTTTCAGGTGTAGAGGTCCCTCTTCCCAGCTGGCAAAGTAAGCACCTCTATATCCAACCCCAGATGATACAAACTAGTCAAAATACAGCAATGGTACTGCCCTGTTGGTCTCTGCTGACAGAGCCCAACCTTAGGCGACACTGTGTAAACTACTGCTTTTCTGGTAGAAAAGTGCTCTCCTATGGGCACGCTCTAGCTTCCAAGCTAAGAAATAGGTCCAGATGAGGCCACCATATCTAAGATGGCACTCTCCACATGGTCGGCAGATAGACGGGCTAAAGGTGCCGAGAGGCAGTGAGTCATCTGCCTCTGTTCCCAACCACCCCACAGGCAGCACTTCGTAAACTACTGCTTTTCTGTCGAAGAAGCACTGTCCTGTTTGCATGCACTGGCTACTAGGCTAAGAATTAGGTCCTGCTAAAATCTCTGTATCCAACATGGCATCCTGCACACAGGCACCACGGTTCCATACAAACCACGCTCTGCCAGTGATAAAAAGATAGGCCTAAAGTGGCTAGATGAACAGAGTCCTAAGCTTGGCTCTCAAAATATGGCAATTTTGCCTGCCTATCCCACCAGCAGTGCAGCTGGTGGCAAGACCCAGCTCCACCCACGGGCCAAGACAGAAAAAAAAGTCAAAATGGTACATTTACCTTCAGTCCATGAGAACCAGGGCTAGCCAGGAGCACAAGTCAGTGAAAGAGAAGAGGTTTTTTTGTTCAGTGGTATGAAGTCCAAATTAACAGCCCTGTGCCATATCCTGGGGGCTTACTAGGCGACCAGAGGCTCCACTTGATCAATTCAGGTCTTGGTTTCCAGAGGAATATAAGAAGACATGTGCTTAGTCTGTCATCTTGACTCCTCCCTTGTGTATTCTTCTACATAAACATTTTAATCCCTAATGAGGACATTACCATCTGCCTCTTCTCTTACCTACAGGCTATTACAATCAAGTGTGCTCCTTAGTTATTTAGTCTAGAGTAAGTGTCCTAATTAGAAATCATCCTCCTTCAGCAGTCAGCTTTAGAAGCTGTAGCTTCATAGCTGCAGCTTAGGAGAAACTTTTAAAAAGAACATCACAGTGCTAATTATATAACTATATAATTTACATTGATTTAAGTCACGCTAACATATATATCTCTTTTTTAAAAAATTGATCTAGTGCAAACTGATGAGGGCAGTTGCAGAGATATTTTAGGATTTTTCCTTTTGTGATCAACTCCAGTGCATGATTTATTTTAAAAATGGATACTATTTTTCTCTAATGAAAGATGTCTCATATAGGCACAAATATTGTTATTTAGCATTCACAAGACTTTAATGCAGACAATTGAAGCTGTGATCTGGTTGTTTTATATCCCCACGGGGCACAAAATCACCTGGAAGACATTTCAGAAAAAAACAAGGCCTGAGTCTACCCTCAGAGATTTTAACTTCATTATTCTGGGGTGAGACCTATGTCTCACTATGCTATCAAAGCTCTCTGAGTCTTTCTAATGAGCAATCAGGACAGAGAACCACTGTTTTAGCTGACAATAAGGTACCTTTATAAAATATATTATCTAACATTTTAAAAATCACTACAACCACAATATAGTAATTGAGTTATAAACAAATTTCAGCAGAGACCACACTGTAAACACTTCTTTTTTTTTTTTTTAATTAATGGGCACATTGGGAATTCTTCATTATAGTTGGTCTGAAGTCCAATCTACCAACTCTTTACCTGTTTCCCTCTAGTCATCCTGTGGTAGCATTCAAAATTATACAGCCTTTTCAGCTTTTCTAACTTATTAGGAAATATTTTTTTTATGTCTGTTATGTCTTCATGAAAAATGTAAGTTAAATCCTACACTCCCAAATACACTGAGTAGAAACGGTGTTATGTCTGTGTACACGGTTGACGGTGTATACTCTAGTATCAAGTGAATGAAGCAATGGACTACTAAGGGATTCTGAAATCTAGTTCTATTTATCCTTTTATCATTGAAAAGACAGTTTTTCTGTGATTGAAGTGGCCTGAGGGCTTTGGTAACGCTTAATGTTAATCACAATCATAGCCAATCTTTTTAGTATTAACATTTCTAATCATTCATTAATAAACTCTTAAAATACGGGTCATCATGGCTTAGTACAGGTCAGCTGGGAGTTCTAAGTGCCACCAGAAGAAATATCTGTGATTGTTGTTGTTGAGTGTCATCAAGTCCATTCTAATTCATAGTGATTTACCTATAATAGAATGAATTATTGCCTGATCCTGCACCTTCCGCACAATAATTGCTGCACTTAAGCCCATTGTTGCAGTCACTGTGTCAATCTGGCTCATTGAGGGTCTTCCTCTTCTTCACTAACTTTCTACTTTACCAAGCATCATATCCTTCTCCAGGGACTGATACCTCCTTATAACACATCAAAAGTGTGTAATTTGTAGTCTCAGCACCTTGCTTCTAGGGAGCACTCTGGTTGTTCTTATTTTGAGACACATTTGCTCATTCTTTTTGCAGTCCATAGTATATTTGATATTCTTTGCCGAAACTACAATTCAAAGGCAATAATTCTTTCATCTTCCTTATTCACTGACCAGCTTTCACATGCATATGAGGCAATTGAAAACACCATGGCTTTCATCTGCTGCACCTTAGTCCTCAAGGTGACATTCTATGCTTTTTAACACTGTGTAGAGGTCTTTTGCTGCAGAATTACCCAATAAAATGCATCTTTTAATTTCTTGACTGCTGTTTCCATGGGCAATGATTACAGATCCAAGTAAAATGAAATCCTTGACAATTTCAAACTTTCCACCACTTATTGTGATTTTGCTTATTGATCCAGCTGTAAGAATTTTTGTTTTCTTAATGTTGAGATGTAATCCACACTAAAGGCTGTGGTCCTTGTTCTTCATCAGTACATGCTTCAAGTTCTCTTCACTTTCAGCAAGCATAACACAGGTTGTTAACGATGCTTCCTCCAGTCCTGATGCCTGGTCCTCATATGGTCTAGCTTTTCAGGTTACAAGTTTGGTAAAAGGACACAAACCCGATGCACATTTTTTTCCTAACTTTAAATCACACCATATCCTTTTGTTCTGTTCTAACTACTGCCTCTTGATCTATGTAAACATTCCTGAGGAGGACAGTTAAGTGTTCTTGAAGTCTCATTCTTCTCAGTGTTATATATAATTTGTTATGATTGATGTAATTAAATGCCTTTGCATAGCCAATCTCTATGGCATTCTTTGCTTTCACCCAGGGTCCCTCAGATACCAGCTTTGGTATCCTTGGTTTCATACCCTCTTCTGAATCTGGCTTGAATTTCTGACAGTTCTCTGTGAATATACTGCTGCAGCCACTTTTGAATTATCTTCAGTAAAATATTACTTGTGTGTGATAATAATGATATTGTTTGATAGTTTCACATTTGTTTGAATCACCTTTCTTGGGACTAGGCAAAGGTATGGATCTCCTGTAGCTCATTGACCAGGTAGCTATCTTCCAAATTTCTTGGCATAGATGAGTACTTCTACTACTGCATTCCTTTGCTAAAACTTCGTAATTGATACTCCATCCATTCCTGCATACTTCCTTTTCACCAATGTCTTCCATGCAGCTTGGACTTCTTCCTTCAGTATCATGGGTTCCTGATCATATGCAACCTTCTGTGATGGTTGAATGTCAACACATTCTTTCTGGTATAGTGACTCTATATTTTTTCTATTTCTTTTTGATGCTTACTGCCTCATCCAATATTTTCCCTGTAGAATCCTTCAATATTGCAACTTAAGGCTTGAATTTTTTTTTTCAGTTCTTTTAGCTTGAGTAATCCTGAATAATTAAAGGGTCTGCCAGCCACTCCTTGGAAATTCTTTGGTGTCACTATGACTCAGGGGAAATTAACCATATTAAATATCTATGCACTCAATGACAAGGCTCCAAAGTATGTAAAACAAACACTAACTGCATTGAAAACTGAAATAGACTGCCCTACAATAATAGTAGGAGTGTTCATGTTCAGTCTTCCATGTTCAGTAAAGGACTGAATATTTAGGAAAAAAAACTTAATAGAGATACAAAAGATCTAAATTCCACAATCGACCAACCTGACCTTAGAGACACATGTACAACATTCTACCTAACAACAGCCAAGTATACTTTCTTTCCCAGAACACATGGAACAGTCTCCAGAATTGACTGCATATTAGTTCATAAAGCAATCCTTACCAAAATTCAGAATGTTGAAATATTACAAAGCACTTTTTCAGACCATAAATCCATAGAAGTATAAATCAATAGCAGAGAAAAGAAGGGGAAAAAATCAAACACATGGACAGTGAACAATGTCTTGCTCAGAAACAACTGGTTTAGAGAAGAAATCAAGGATAGAATAATAAAAATCATAGAATCCAAAGAGAATGAAAATACGTCCTATCATAATCTATGGAACACAGAATAAACAGTGCTTAGGGCTCAGTTTATCTCAATGAATGCACACATCCAAAAAGATAAAAGGCCCAAATCAAATAATTAGCTCTACAATTTGAACAAGTGGAAAGAGGGACACGAGAGAACCTCTCAGGCACCAAAAGAAATCAAATGAGAGACAGACTGAAAATAGCAGATGTTTTAGTCAGCTAGGGCTGCTCTAACGGAAATACCACAGAGTGGATGGCTTTAACAAAGAAAGATTTATTCTTACACAGTCCGGTAAGTTGCAAGTCCATATTCAGGGTGTCCGCTCCAGGGGAAGGCTTTCCCCTTGTCAGCTCTGGAGGAAAGTCCGGTATTGCATCAGTCTTTGTCCAGGGAGCGTCCCGACGCAAGAACCTCTGGTCTGAAGGACGCGCTCTGCTCCCGGTGCTGCTTGCTTGATGGTAGGGAGGTTCTCAAATTGACCTTTGTTTCTTTTTCCTTTTATTCCTTGCAAGCTAAAAGCATTAAGGGTGGGGCAAGCCATACTCCAGGGAAGATCCCCCTACAGCAGGAATTTACAGCCCCACCCTAATCCTTTAACATACAGGTTAGCAAAACCACACAATGGAGGATAGTCCCAAGATACTGGGAACCATATCCCAGCCATGTGGCTGTATACATTTTTGGGGGGACACAATTCCAACCATGACAGCAGACTAGACACATGTTTCCTTAATTCCATCTGAAAACTAAGGCCTGGATTGATAATTAAATGGAGGCTTTGGGACACCCAGTGAGTCCTAGGGTGTGGCATAGCGTTATCAATTCAGACTACATGCTACTGAATGGGAACCTTCTCTTTCACCAATCCCCATCCCTGTTGAATGGCTGGCTTTCATGGCCTGAAAGTAACAGGCATTTTTAACTTTTTTTTCTTTGTCTTAGCCAGCAGGTAGGGCTTGGGCTTAACTGGCAGCAAAGCTCAGTGGCCCTGCTAATGTGATCAGTAGTTGGAATAGCCACATTTTGAGAGCCTGGGTCAGGGCTCTGAGCACCTCAGCCCCTCCAACCTCTCTTTCTGAACCTCTGCCATTGATTTGGCTATTTCACAGTGGGAAGGACAGCTTGTGTGGGACACCACATTGTTCAACTGGAAGGTGAAGTTACCCAAATGGAGGCCTCAGCAGGGGCTAGTTCCTAGGCTGGGAGGCAGTGCAAGCCTAGGGAGTGCTTTCCCAGAAGAAAAGTGATGTTCAGCACAGTGTAGCCTTACGAGTGGGGCCCGGCAGTGGAAGACAGCAGGACAGTAGTCTGTCCATACTTGGAACTAGATTACAGCATCTGGGATCAGATATAGAAGTGTCTACATTGCTTGCACGCCTGACACACTGACTGATTTTGGAAGCTGTCAGATAGCTTTTACCTTTCAAAATAAGACTACTGAGAGAAATAAATATGGTGCATCCTGACGACATCTCTTCCAGGCTTTACTGATCTACATTATAGGGTCAACAGATGGCCTCCAGTGACTTATGGTAGAGATGTGTCTTTGCCACCCTAGAGTTGGAGCCTGCTACCCCAGAGATTCCATTAAGCCCAGTGGCTGGAGTACATAGAGGTGACTGGTGATCACTTTCCTTCTCATACTGCTCTTCAGATCCTGTTAAGGTAACACCAGAGAAACTAAACAACCTCTAGATGCCTCAAAATCAACAAACTTTGGCCAGACACTTAAATAAAAATCCACCCATGGCTCCAGAAAGCTCACAAAAAAAGAATCAAAGAACTTCCCAGATGAGGAATCCCTTCTAGAACTATCAAAGGTAAAGTACAAAATGATTATACACAGAGCCCTCCTAAACATTATAAAAATTCAGCAGAGCAAAATTAAAAATTAAGCAAGCTGTTCGAACTGATGGAATGCCAGCATACTGAACAGATCAATAACAAAATCAAGACACTGTTAAAAGATGGCAGAGTAGACACATGTCTCCTTGTTTCTCTCTGAGAACTAAGGCAAGGATAATATTTGTATGGAGCACTAGATATTTGGGGAGCTCTAGGATCAAGCATATTTGACTAGGTACCAGTATCAGACTAATATTCCCCTCTCAAAAGTGAGCCAGTGGCTGTCTGACCTCCGCTTCTGCTGTTTCATAGTATCAGAGAACTGCAGCTTCTGCAAACAGCTGGTAAAATGTGGAGTCTGCTGCTCCTAATGGCCTGTTTAGGTCAGCATGTTGGACAGCTCCTCATTCAATACCTGGACAGCTGCTGCATAGAAGTTTACATCTAAGGCTGAGAGGCCTATGTATTTGCCTGGAGATCTGTCTGTTGAGAAACCTTACAGCCTTTCCTCCCACCCTTCTCCAACCCACAACCAACTGGGAGCTGACAGCCTACAGTTTCTCCACAAGTAGGGCAGCCTCTTTGCCACTCAATAAGCAGAGTCTTCCACCCCAGAGAGTCCACCTGGGGCAAATCACTAGAGTATTAGAGACAGCTAGTGACCAACAATACTCTTAGAGCCAATACCAGAGAAATAAAACAGAGTCTAGATCACACACGGGCAGCAGACTATAATTAATCATTTAAAGAAGTAGCCTTCAAATGCTCCAGAAAATTCCCAAAATAAAGATTCAAAAAATTTCCCAGATGAAGAAGCCTTTCTGAATCTATCGGAGGTTAAGTACAAAAGATTTATATATAGAACACTCTTAGAGATTTAAAAAAATGCAGTAGAACAAAATGAAAAATTTAGTAGGCTATTTGAACTGGTGGAACATCAACGATCTGAAATACATCAGATTAGCAACAAAATTACAGAGTTAGATAATTCAATCCAAAGCCAAGAGAGTAGGACTGAATGGACAGAAGTTAGACTCAGTGACCTTGAAGACAGAGCAACTGACACCACCATTTATGAGGTGAAATCACAGAAAAATAAGAAAAATTGAAGAAGCATAAAGAAATATGTGGGACTCCATTAAAAGGAATAATTTATGTTTAATTGGAGTTCCTGAACAAGGGGGGATTAATGACAATATAGAGAGTATTGCTGTAGAGATGCTGACAGAAAATTTTCCTGAGATTATCAGCAAAGAGAACATAGGTACCCAAGATGTTTATCCAACACTACAAAGGATAGACCCCAAAAGAAAGATGCCAAGACATATTATAATCAAGCTTAATAAGCTAAAACATAGACAGATGCTTCTGAAGGCAGCAAACACTCTGAAGGAAACCCTGTAGGCTTTCGTCTGACTTTTCTGCTGAAACAATGCTGGCTAGAAAACAGTGGGCAGACACATTCAAAGCCTTGTATGAGAAAAACTTCCATCCAAGAATTATTTATCCTGCAAAGTTACCTACCAAGTATAATGATGAAATTAAGACTTTCGAAGATAAAGAAAAATTTAGAGACTTCATAAAAACTAAACCCAAATTACATGAATTATTGAAAGAAGTTCTTCCCTTAGAAAAACAGAATTATTAAATGTATATTTAAGATGACAATTCAGGACACATCATCCAAAATTCTAATCAGTAAGAGAAGTCATGAAACTTCATCAAAGCTACAGTAGTATAATGAGAGAATCTGTGATCTTATCACGACAACTATAATACCATTACATCCAAAGAAGGAGACACTAAGGTAGTTGTTTTAGATGCAGAGGAAGTTTCAGAGTTATGCAGTAGTTAAAATTGGGTTTAATCTTAGTATGTTAAGGGGGATAATACATGTAGCCATAAAGCAGATTAACAATGCATTGTATCAAAATAAGAAATGTGATACAGGAGTCTCAACAAACACAAAACCAACACTGAAACAACAACCCATAAAAAAGAATGCCCCAGAACAGAACATTAAGAGCAATGTAGAAAACATCAACATAAAAGTAATTACATCAAAATGATGGCACTAAGCACATGCCTATCAATGATTGCACTGAATGTAGAAAGACTGAACACTGCACTAAAGAGACAGTGAGTGACATTCTGGTTCAAAAGACACAACCTGTCTATATGTTGCTTACAAGAAACATATCTTAGACTTAAAGATATGACCAAATTGAAAATTAAAGGATGGACTAATATACACCAAGCCAACAATACACAAGGAGCAGGTGTGGCACCACTAATCTCAGATAAAACAGATTTTAATGTAAAATCCACTATCTTGGACAAGGATGGCCACTATTTATTGCTGAAAGTTTCAATACTCAAGTAGAACTTAACAATATTAAATATTTATGCACCCAGAATTAGAGCAGCTAAATACATTGAACAAATACTGACAACACTGACAAATGAGATAGATCATTCTACAATAATAGTTGGAGACTTCAACACTCTCCTTACAGTTATGGATACATCACCCAGAAAAAAGCTGAGTAAAGATGTAGAAGATCTTATTGCAAGAATCAACCAACTTGACCTTATTGACATATATAGATCTTCTCATCCATCAGCAGATAAGAACAACTCTACAATGCACATGGAACATCGTCCAGAATAGACCATGTGTTAGGTCATAAAGCAATTTTCTATAAAATCCAAACCATTGATTTACTGTAAAGTATTTTCTCAGACTATAGAGCTATAAAAGTTGAAATCAGTAACAGAAAATTCATAGGTAGAAATTCAAACATATGGAAACTGAACAACGATTTGCTCAAAAAGCCTTGTGTTATAGAAGAAATTAAGGACAAAATAAAGAAATTTATGGAATCTAATGAGGATGAAAACACATCCTACCAGAATTTATGGGATACAGCAAAAGTAGTGCTCAGAGGTCAGTTTATCTCTATAACCACACACATCTGGAAAGAAGAAAGGGCCCAAATTAAAGAGTTAATGTTACAGCTTGAACAGGTAGAAAGAGAACAACAGAAGAACCCCTCAGGCACCAGAAGAAAACAGATTAAAAGGATTAGAGCAGAACTAAATGAATTAGAGAATAGAAAAACAACTGCAAAAAATAACAAAGCCAAAAGCTGATTCTTTGAAAAGATCAACAACATTGATAAAGCATTGGCTAAACGTACAAAGAAAAACAGCAGAAGATACAAATAACCTGATTAAGAAATGAGATGGGAGTTGCTACAACAGACCCAGCTGAAAACAAAAATATCATAATAGAAATGAAAGTTTGTACTTGAACAGATTTGAAAACCTAGGGGAAATGGGCAAATTTCTAGATTCATATGACTCACCAAGATTATCACAAGGAAAAGTAGATCAACTTAATAAATCTGTCACAAAGGAAGAGATTGAAAAAGTCATCAAAAATCTACCAATGAAAAAAAGTCCTGGCCCAGATAGCTTCACCAGAGAATTCTATGAAACTTTTAGAGAAGAAAAAACTCAGATACTATAACGGTTATTTCACACCATACAAAGGGATGGAATGCTACCAAATTCATTCTATGAAGCCAGCATAACCTTGATACCAAAGCCAAGGAAAGAGCTCGCAAAAAAAGCAAATTACAGACCAGTATCATTCATGAACCTAGGTGCAAAAATCTTCAACAAAATTCTAGCAGATTGAATTCAACAGCATGTAGAAGAAAAAAATCATTCATCATGATCAAGTTGGTTTCATTCCAGGGATGCAAGCCTGGTTCAACATCAGAAAAGCAGTTAATGTAATCAACCACATTAATAACACAAAAGATAAGAATCACCTGATTTTGTCAATTGATGTAGAAAAGGCATTTGACAAAGTTCAACACCTATTCATGCTTAAAACTCTCAGAAAAATAGGAATAGAGGAGAAATTCCTCAATGCAATTAGCATCTATGCAAAGCCAACTGCAGTTATCATCCTGAATGGTGAAAGACTGAAAGAATTTCCTTTGAGAATGGGAACTAGACAAGGATGCCCACTCTCACCACTTCTATCCAACATTGTGCTAGAAGTTCTAGCTAGAGCAATTAGACAAGACAAAGAAACAAAGGGCATTAGTATCTGCAAGGAAGAAGTAAAAAACCTCCCTTTTTGCAGATGATATGATTGTTTCTACAGAGACTCCAAAGGAATCTATAAGTAAACTATTGGAACTAATAGAGGAGTTCAGCAAAGTAACGGGATACAAGATAAACATAAGTAAATCAGTAGGATTCCTTTATGCCAACAGTGATATTATTAAAGAAGAAATCACCAAATCAATTATATTTACTATAGCTCCTAAGATGATAAAATACCTAGTCATAAATCTAACTAGAGACATAAGAGACCTTTACAAAGAGAACTACAAGACCTTACTACAATAAACTAAGAGAGACTTACATAAACGGGGTAATCTACTCTGCTCACTGATAGTAAGACTCAACATTGTGAAAATGTCTATTTTGTCCAAAACAATCTCCATATATAATGCAATCCCAATAAAAATTCCAGTGATATTTTTTAATGAGATGGAGAAACAAATCATCAACCTCGTTTGGAAAAGGAAGAAACTTCTTATAAGTAAAGCACTATTAAAGAAGAACATACTGGGAGGCCTCTTTAGAGGCCTGACTTTAGAACCTATTACACTGCCACCATAGTCAAAACAGCCTGGTGCTGGTACAAAAAGAGACATATAGACCAATGGAACAGAGCTGAGACCCCAGAGATGCCACCATCTTCCTATGAAAATTTTAAACTGGGGTAAGAACGGTCTCTTTAACAAATGGTGCTGGCAAAATTGGACATCTATCTGCAAAAAATTGAAACAAGACCCATATCTCACACCGTATACAAAGCTAACTCAAATTGCATAAAATACCTAAATATAAAATCTAAAATGATGAAGCTCATCCTAGAGAAAATAGAATCAACAAAGGAAGTTTTAATACACAATGTAGGTAGACTTCAAAATCTGACAAAGCACATTCAACAAAAGAGAAAACAGATAAATGGGAACTACTAGGAATCATACACTTTGCTCATCCAAAGTCTTCATCAAAAGAATTAAAAGAACTACAGAAAAAATATTTGGCAACTCTAGGTCAGACTGACGTCTGATCTCCATAATATGAAAGATATTACAAAATATCAACAAGAAAAGGATAAACAATCTTATTAAGCAATGGATGAAAGAGATGGACAGACATTTCTCTAAAGAGAATATCCAGGCAGCCAAACAACAGATGCAGAATTGCTCACCATCATTAGCCATTAAAGAAATTCAAATCAAAACTACAATGAGACACCATCTTACCCCAACAAGGTTGGCCATGATTCAGAAAACAGAAAACAACAAATGCTGGAGAGGCTGTGGAGAAATTGGTACTCTCCTATACTGCTGGTGGGGTTGCAAAATGGTACAACTTCTTTGGAAAGCAGTCTATTGCTTCCTTAAAAAGCTAGAGATAGACAAACTATTTGATCCTGTAAATCCAATGCTCAGAATTTATCCTTTAGAAACAAAGGTTGTCACACAAATGGACACATGTACATGACTGTTTGTGGCAGCACAGGCCACAATAGCAAAAAGTTGGAATCAACCCCAGTGCCCATCAACAGATGAATGGGTAAGCAAACTATGGTAAATATACTCCATAGAACACTATGCTACGATCAAAAACAATGACAATTTTAAAAAACATCTCAAAACATGGTCTTATTTGGAAGAGATCATGCTGAGTGACATCAATCAGTGTCAAAAGGACAAATTTTATATGAGATCCCAGTTATAATGACTTAACAAAAAATTATCGACAGAAGAAAATGACTGTGTTGGCTACATGGGTGGGTGGGGGGCTGAGGGTTTATCATAGATGAGATAATTGATAGATGTTAGAAATGTTATTCTTTTACTGTAATTAATAAAAAATTAAAACGTCCTTTTAAAAAAGAAAACAAAATCAAAGAAATAGAAAATTCAGTTCAAAACCAAGAAAACAGAATTAAACAACTGGAAAATAGACTTTCTGTCTTGGAAGACAGAGCTACTCACTGCAGCATCTATGAGGAGAAATCAGAGAAAAGAAACAAGAAAAGTGAAGAAGCATTAAGAAACATGTGGGACTCTTACCAAGAGGAACAATCTGCAATTAATTGGAATTCCTGAACAGGGAGGGACACCTGAAAACACAGATACTATTGTTATTGAGCTGCTGACAGAAAATTTTCGAGAAATTATGAAAGAAGAGAATATAAATACCCAAGATGCGTATCAAATGCCACACAATCTAGACCTGAAAAGAAAGACACCAAGACACGTTATAATCAAGCTTAACAAAATGAAAGATAAGCAGAAACTCTTAGAGATAGCGACACTCAAAACAAAGCTAACACTAGAGCAAAACTCTGTGTGCTTTCATCTGACTTCTCAGTAGAAATGATGCTGGCACAGAGGCAATGGAATGACACATCCAAAGCCCTGAAGGACAAAAACTTCCAACTAAGAATTGTATATCCTGCAAAATTACCACTCAAATAAGAAAATGAAATTTGGACATTCACAGATAAACAGAAACTCAGAAATGTAAAAACTAAATCAAAGCTTCAAGAAATACTGAAAGAAGATCTTGGCTTAGAAAAACAAAACCATTAACTCTATATTTTAGGAGGCAATACACGACACATCTTTCAGAAACCTACTCAGTTAGGGAAGGCACAAACCTCAACCAAAGTGCTACAGTTACCATATCATGAAACTTATGATGTCATCACATTAAAAAGAGGTATATGCTACAGTAGTTATAGTACTTCCAGATGGAGAAAAGTTAATAAGATATGTAGAAGTTAAAACTGGATTATTAAGGTGGATCACAAGGTTAGCCACAAAGCACAATAAAGATGCAACATATCAAATCAAGAAACGTAATACAGGAGTCTCAACAAACACAAAACTAACACTGAAAAGGGCGAAAAATCAACAAAAAATGTCCCAGAACAGAATATTAAGAGCAACAGAGAAAACATCAACACAAAAACAAATATGCCACAACGACAGCACTAAACACATACCAATCAATAATTACACTGAATGTGAATGGACAGAATGCTACAGTAAATAGACAAGTGACATGTTGGATCAAAAACATGATCTGTATATATATTGCTTACAAGAAACTCACCTTAGACTTAAAGAAATGAACCATCTGAAAATTAAAGGATGGAAGAATATGTACCAAGTTAACAACAGACAAACGAGCAGGTGTGACAATATTTATCTCAGATAAAGTAGATTTTAAAGTAAAATCCACCATCGTGGACAAGGATGGACACTGTTTATTGCTGAAAGGTTCAATACATAAGACTTAACAATATTAAATATTTAGGCCCCCAATACTAGAGCATCTAAATACATCAAAGAAACACTGACTACATTCAGAAATGAAACACATCTCTCCACAATAATAGTGGGAGACTTCAACACTCCTCTTTCAGTATTGGATAGATCTTCTAGAAAAAAGCTCAATAAAGACACAGATCTTATTGCCACAATTAACCAACGAGACCTCACTGACATATAAAGAACTTGCTATCCATGAACGGATAACTACACGGTCTTTTGCAGTGCACATGGAACATTTTCCAGAATAGACCATGTGTTAAGATATAAAGCAAATCTCAACAAAATCAACTGAATTATTGCAAAGCGTCTTCTCAGAACATAAAACCATAAAAGTTTAAATCAACAGCAGAAAAAAATAGATAGAAATTGGAATTCATGGAAACTGAACATCTTTCTCAAAAAGCTGTGAGTTACAGAAGAAAACAAGGGTGAAATCAAGAAATTTATGGACTCCAATGAGAATGAAAACACTTCCTACCAGAACCTATGGGACACAGCCAAAGCAGTGCTCAGAGGTCAGTTTGTCTGTGTAAATGCACACATCTGGAAATAAGAAAGAACCCCAAACAAAGAATTAACCCTACAGCTACAACAAGTAGAAAGAGAGCAACAGAGGAACCACTCAAACACCAGAAGAAAACAGATCATAAGATTAGAGCAGAACTAAACAAATTAGAGAATAGAAGAACAACTAAAAAAAATTGATAAGACCAAAAGCTGATTTTTTTTTTAAAAGCAACAAAATTGACAAACCATCGGCTAAACTTACAACAGAAAAACAGGAAAGGAAATAACCCAAATAAGAAATGAGGTGGGAGAAGTCACAATAGAGCTGACAGAAATGAAAACTATTATAACAGGATACTACAAAAGACTGTACTCTAACAGATTTGAAAACCTGGAAGAAATGGAGAAATTCCTAGATTCCTATCACCTACCAAAATTATCACAAGGAAAAGCAGAACAACTTAATAAACCCATCATGAAGGAAGAGATTGAAACAGTCATCAAGAAACTAACAAACAAAAAAAGCCCTGGCCCAGATGGCTTCACAACAGAATTCTACCAAGCTTTTAGAGATGAGTTAACTCCAATACTACTATTTCACAGCATATGAAGCCAGTGTAACCCTGGTACCAAAGCCAGGGAAAGATCCAACAGAAAAAGAACTACAGACCAATATCACTTGTGAACCTAGATGCAAAAATCTTCAACAAAATACTAGCCAATAGAATTCAGCAACATAACGAAAAATAGCCCACCATGACCACATTGTATTCATACCAGGAATACAAGGCTGGTTCAACATCAGAAAACAATTAATATGATCAACCACATAAATACCACAAAGTTTATACAGGAATGTACATTTTCACTCAGTCATATTAAATAAATAAATAAATAAAAATACCACGAAAGACAAGAATCACCTGATTATGTCAATGATGCAGAAAAGACATCTGATAAAGTTCAACACCCGTTCATGCTCAAAACTCTCAGCAAAATAAGAATAGACAGTAAATTCCTGAAAGCAGTAAGAGCCATTTATGCAAAGCCAACTGCCTACATCATCCTGGATGGAGAGAGACTGAAACAATGCCCTGTGAGAACAGCAACTAGACAAGGATGCTCGCCCTCACTTCTTTTCAACATTGCACTTGAAGTTCTTAGCCAGAGCAATTAGACAAGACCAAGAAATAATGGGCATCTGCATCAGCAAAATAAAAGTCAAAATCTCCCTATTTGCAGATGATATTATTATATATGCAGATAATCCTAAGGAATCCACAAGTAAACTACTCAAACTGATAGAAGAGTTCACCAAAGTATCGGGATACAAGATAAACATAAGTAAATCAATAGGATTCCTTTATACCAACAAAGAGATTATTAAAGTAGCAATCACCAAGTCAATATCATTTACTATAGTACCAAAGAAGATAAAATACCTAGGAACAAACCTAACTAGAGAAATAACATTTTACAAAGAGAACTACAAAACTTTACTGCAGGAAACTAAGAGAGTCTTACATAAATGGAGAAACTTAGCCTGCTCGTGGATAGGAAGACTTAACATTGTGAAAATGTCTATTTTGCCCAAAGGTATTTATATAATACAATCCCAATACAAACTCCAGTGGCATTTTTTAATGAGATGGAGAAGCAAATCATCAACCTTGTTTGGAAAGGGAAGAAATCCCAGATAAATGAAGCACTACTGAAGAAGAACATATTAGGAGGCCTGTCACTACCCAATTTTAAAACATATTACACTGTCACAGTTGTCAAAACAGTGCTAGTGAAAAAAGAGACATACAAACCAGTGGAACAGGGTTGAGACCCCAGAGATGCCACCATCTTCCCATGAACAGTTGATATTCGACAAAACACTAAGGCTTTAAACTGGGGTAAAAACAACCTCTTTAACAAATGGTGCTGGCAAAATTGGATATTCATCTACAAAAATTGAAACAAGACCCGTATCTCACGCCTTATGCAAAAATCAACTCAAATTAGACATAAGGCTTAAATATCAAATCTAAAATGATAAAGCTCATCTAAGAAAAAATAGGATCAACAATGGAAGTCTTAATATACAATAGAGACAGACTTCAAAATCTGTCAAAGAACAATCAACAGAAGAGAAAATAGATAAATGGGAACTACTAAGTAAGAAACATTTTTGCTCATCCAAAGACTTTATAAAAAAAATTAAAAGACCACCTACAGAATGGGAAACAATATTTGGCAACTGTGTGTCAGATTGACGGCTGATCTCCATAACCTATGAGGTACTACAAAATGTCAACAAGAAAAGGATAAATAACCCAATTAGGAGATGGGCAAAGGAGATGGACGGACACTTCTCTAAAGAGGATATCCAGGTAGCCAAAAGACACATGCAGAATTGCTCATGATCATTAACTATTAAAAAAATTCAAATCAAAACTACAATGAGACACCATCTCACCCCAAAAGGTTGGTCATGATCCAAAAACACAAAACAACAAATTCTGGAGAGGCTGTGGAGAAACTGAAATTCTCCTATGCTGATGGTGGGATTGCAAAATGGTACAATGTTTTTGGAAAGCAATCTGGCACTTCTTTAAAAAGCTGAAAATAAGTATAGCATTTGACCCAGTAATCCCACTGTTTGGAATATATCCTACAGAATTAAGGGCAGTCACACAAACGGATACATGCACATGAATGTTTATTGCAGCACAGTCCACAACAGCAAAAAGATGTCACCCGGAAGACTGAGGTGCACTGACCCAAGTCATGGTATTTCAATCACATCATATGCATGCATCCTAAATGGAAAGATTCTGAAAACATTCCCTAGGGATGCTTCAAGCATGTCCTTTGTCACCACTTTTATTAAGCATTGTGCTGAAAGTCCTAGCCAGATAAATCAGGCAAGAAAAAGATATAAATGACATCCAAATTGGTGAGGAAGAATTAAAGTATATCTGATTTCAGATTATCTGATCTTACACACAGACAGTGAACAAGGAAGACAGAAGAAGAAATGATGTCTTTGAATTGTGGTGCTGGAGAAGGATATTGAACGTACCACGGACTGCCAAAAGAACAAACAAATATGTTCTTAAAGCGCAACCTGAGTGCTCTTTGGAAGCAAAGACGGCAAGAACGTGTCTTACATACTTTGGACGTGTTGTCAAGAGGAATCAGATGCTGGAGAAGAGCATCATGCTTGGTAGAGTAGAAGATCAGTTTCATGGATTGAATTGTGTCCCCCCCAAATATGTTATCCACATGGCTAGGCCATGATTCTCAATATTTTGTGATAGTCCTCCATTTTTTTTATTTTCCTGTGCTGTATGTTAAAGGATTAGGGTGGGACTGTAAATCCCTTCATAAGATCATCTCCCTGCTCCACTGTAAAGGGACTTTCCCTGGAGTATTGCTGTCACCACCCTTAATCCTTTCATCCCACAAGATATACAAGGAAAGAGAAACAAGCAGAGAATTGGGAAACTCACCATCAAGAAAGCAGCACCGGAAGAAGAGCTCATCCTTTAGACCCTTGGTTCTGTGCCAAGATACTCCTTGGACAAACCATGATGCAATACTGGACTTTCCTCCAGAGCTGACAAGAGATAAAGCCTTCCCTTGGAGCAGACATCCTGAATTTGGGCTTGTAGGCTACTAGACTATGTAAGAATAAACTTTCCTTTGTTAAAGCCTTCTACTCTGTGGTATTCCTGTTAGAGCAGCACTAGCTGACTAAAACAGTCAGGGAAAAAGAGGAAGACCCTAAATAAGATGGATTGACACAGTGGCTACAATGATGGGCTTAAGTATAAAATCTATTGTGCACTTGGCAAGGCTGTGTTTTGTCCTGTTGTGCATAGGGCCACTATGAGTTGGAACTGACTTGATGGCACCTAACAACAACAACAAAAACCTTGAAAATCAAAAGGAAATGGATACATTTCTAGAAACACAGTACTACATAAACTAACCGAAACAGAGATAGACCAACTAAATAAACTCATAGCAAAAGAGATTTAAAAAGTAATTTAAGGAGACAGAGTCAAGATGGCAGACTAAACACATATCTCCTTAAATCCCTCTGGAAACCGAGACCTGAATTGATAATTAAATGGAGCCTTCGGGACACCTAGTGAGCCCTAGGATATGACAAAGGGTTGTTAATTGGGACTTCACATTGCTGAACAGACAATCTCCTCTCTTTTGCCATCCCCGCTCTTGGTAAGTACTGCCTGTCATGGACTGAAGGTAACTCACCATTTAAACTTTTTTTTCCTCTGTCTTAGCTGGCAAGAGGAGCTGGTACTTAACTAGCAGCTAATCTCAGATGCACAGCTGGTGGGATCAGCAGGCAAAATTGCCACATTTTGGGAGCCCAGCCTTGGACTCGGTGCATCTCAGCACCTTAGGCCTCTCTTTCTGCCTGTGCCATTGAGTAGCCTGTACAGAGCCAGGCAGGGAGCTTGTATGAGACATCATCTTGTTCAACCAGGAGGCAGATATACCCATACAGAGGCAGAAATACCCATACAGAGGCAGAAATACCCATACGGAGGCCTCAGCTGGACTTAATTCCTAGGCTGGGGGTCATTGCTTGCTGGAGGAGGGCACTTTTCTGGCAGAAAAGCAGTATTTTACACAGTGTCACCTATGACTGGGGACCGGTGGCAGAGGCGAGCAGGACAGTAGCCTTTCTGTATTTTGAACTAGTTTATATCTTCCGGGGTTGGATATAGAGGTGCTTACTTTGTCAGCTGGGAAGAGGGACCTGTATACCTGACAATCTGACTGACTTTGGAAGTTGTCAAATACCTTTTACCTTTCATTTTAAGACGGCCTAGAGAAACAACTGCAGTGCATCCTCACATCATCTCTCCTAGCCTTTACTGACTCACATGATGCCCCCAAAGCAACAAACCTTGGATAAAAGTATAACTAAGAAATCATCCATGGCTTCAGAAGGCCCCCAAAAGAAACAAAGGACTTCCCAGACTAAGAAACCTTTCTGAGACTATCAGAAGGAGGTGACTACAAGAGGAACATATACAGAGCCTTTCCAGACCTTATACAAAATGCAGCAGAGCAAAAAGAAAAATTAAGCAAACTGTTAGATCTGATAGAACAGCAGTACTCTGAAATCCAACAGACCAAGAACAAAATAGAAGACATAGAAACTTCAATTCAAAGCCAAGAAAATGGAACAGAACAAATGGAAAAGAGACTTTGTGACTTGGAAGACAGAGCTACTGACTCCATAATCTATGAGGAGAAATCAGAAAAAAGAAACAAGAAAAGTGAAGAAGCATTAAGAAGCATGTGGGGCTCTATTAAGAAGAACAATCTACAATTAATTGGAGTTCCTGAACAGGGTGAGACACCTGAGAACACAGAGAGTATTGTTGCTGAGCTGCTGACAGAAAACTTCCTAGAAATTATTAAAGAAGAGAATGTAAAGAAGAGAATGCATCTCGAACACCACTCAATATAGATCTCAAAAGAAAGATTCCAAGACATATTATAATCAAGCTTAACAAAACGAAACATAAGCAGAAGCTCTTAAAGGCAACAAGACTCAAAGCAAAGCCAACATTCAGAGGGAAACCCTGTAGGCTTTTGTCAGATTTCTCTGCAGAAACAATACTGGCATGGAGACAGTAGCATGACACATTGAAAGCCTTGAATGAGAACTTCCAACCAAGAATTATATATTCTACAAAACTATCTTTCAGATGTGAAAATGAAATGAAGACATTTGCAGATAAACAGAACTTCAGAGACTTTGTAAAAACAAAACCAAAACTACAAGAAATACTGAAAGAATCTCTTGGCTTAGAAGAACAAAGCCACTAACTTTATATTTTAGAAGCAAATACAGGACCCATCACCCAGAAAACTACTCAGCTTAGGGAAGGCTCCAAACTCAATCAAAGCTGTAATAGCGAAAGATGTGACTGAGTGATCACATCATGAAAACTACGATGTCATCATATTGAAAAGAAGGATGTGCTACAGTGGTTATAGTCCTTCCAGATGGAAAGGGAGTTAATAAGACTGGTAGTATTTAAAATTGGTTTTATATATTGTTTATTAAGGGGGACTGCCGTGGATTGAATTGTCCCCCACAAAATACGTGTAGGCATGTGGTTGGGCCATGATTCCCAGTATCTTGTGATTGTTCTCCATTTTGTAGTTTTCCTATGCTGTATGTTAAAGGATTAGGGTGGGGCTGTAAATCCCTTCATAGAATCACCTCCCTGCTCCACTGTAAAGAGAGTTTCCCTGGAGTGTGGCTTGCCCCACCCTTAATCTTTTCATCTTGCAAGAAATAAAAGGAAAGGAAAGCAGGCAGAGAATTAGGAACCTCACACCATCAAGCAAACAGCACTGGGAGAAGAGCATGTCCTTCAGATCTGAGGTTCCTGCACAAGATGCTCACTGGACAAAGACTGATGCAATACAGGGCATTCCTCCAGAGCTGACAATGGGGAAAGCCTTCCCTTGGAGCACACACCTTGAATATGGACTTGCAGCCTACTGGATTGTGTTAAGAACAAGCTTTCCTTTGTTAAAGCCATCCACTCTGTAGTATTTCTGTTAGAGAATCCCGAGCTGACTAAAACAGGGATCATAGGAACCACCATAAAGCACAGCAAAGATGCAACATATCAGATCAAGAAACATAATACAGAGACTCAATAACCACAAAACCAACGCTGAAAAGGGTGAAAAATCAACTCACAAAGAAGAAGATCGCGGAACAGATTAATAAGCACAACAGAGAAACCATCAACACAAAAATAAACACATTACAATGACAGCACTGAACACATACCCATCAATAATTACATTGAATGTGAATGGGCTGAATGCTCCAATAAAGAGACATCAAGTGACATCTTGGATCAAAAGACACAACCCATCCATATGTTGCTTACAAGAAACTCACCTTAAACTTAAAAGTATGAACAAACTGAAAATTAAAGGATGGAAGGATATGTATCAAGCTAAGAATGAATAAAGATGAGAAGGTGTGGCAATTTTAATCTCAGATAAAATCCACCACCATGGACAAGGATGGTTACCATTTACTGCTGAAAGTTTCAATACACAAGTAAGACTTAACAATATTAAATATCTATGCACCCAATACCAGAGTATCTATGTACATGGAAAAACCACTGACAACATTGAAAAATAAGATTGATCACTCCATAATAATAGTGGGAGTCTTCACCACTTCACTCTCAGTATTGGACAGACTGTCTAGAAAAAAGCTCAATAAAGACACGGGAGACCTTACTGTCACAATTAACTAACTAGACTCATCGATGTATACAGAACTTCCTATCCATTAATGGACAACTACACCTTATTCTCCAACGTACATGGAACATTCTCCAGAACAGACCATGATTAGGATATGAAGCAATTCTCAACAAAATCCATCCCACTGAATTAATGCAAAGCATCTTCTCAGATCACACAGCTGTAAAAGTAGAAATCAATAGCAGAGAAAACATAGATAGAAAGTGGAACTCATGGAAACTGAACAACATCTTGCTCCAAAATCCATGGGATATAGAAGAAATCAAGGATGAAGTAAAGAAATTTATGGATTCCAATTAGAATGAAAATACTCCCTACCAGAACCTGTGAGATACAGCCAAAGCAGTGCTCAGAGGTTCAGTTTATCTCCATACATGCACACATGTGGAAAGAATAAAGAACCCAAATCAAAGAACTAACCCTACAGCTTGAACAAGTAGAAAGAGAACAACAGAGGAACCCCTCTTAAAGATCAGAGCAGAACTAAACAAACTAGAGAATAGAAGAACAATCGAAAAGACCAACAAAATTGGCAAACCATTGGCTAAACTTACCAAAGAAAAACAGGAAAGGAAACAAAAGCCCAAATAAGAAATGAGAGGAGAGTTGTCATAACAGATCCAACAGAAATCAAAAATATCATAACAGATTACTACCAAAGTCTGTACTCTAACAAACTGGAAAACCTAGAGGAAATGGACAAATTCCTTGATTCATATCACCTACCAAAATTAACACAAGGTGAAGCAGAACAACTTAATAAGCCCATCACAAAGGAAGAGACTGAAAAAGTCATCAATAAAGTACCAATGGAAAAAAGCCCAGGCCCAGACAGTTTCACTGCAGAATTCTACCAAGCTTTCACAGAAGGGTTATCTCCAAGACTACTGGGACTATTTCACAGTATAGAAAGGGATGGAATATCCCCAGATTCATTCTATGAAGCCAGCATAACACTGATACCAAAGCCAGGAAAAGATCCAACCTAAAAGGAGAACTACAGATCAGTATCATTCATGAATCTGTATGCAAAGTCTTCAACAAAATTCTTGCCAATAGAATACAACAATATATCAAAAGAATAATCCATCATGACCAAATTGGATTCATACAAGTAATGCAGGTCTGGTTTAACATCTGAAAAACCATTAATGTGATCAACCACACAAAGAACAAAAAGGTCAAGAATCACCTGATTTTGTCTATTGATGCAGAAAAGGTATTTGATAAAGTCCAACACCCTCATGCTCAAAATTCTCAGCAAAATAGGAATAGATGGCAAATTCCTCCATGCAATAAGGGCCATTTATACAAAGCCAACTACATACATCATGCTGAATGGAGAGATACTGAAACAGATTCCCTTGAGAGCAGAAACTAGACAAGGATGCCCACTCTCAGCTCTCCCATTCAACATTGTACTAGGAGTTCTAGTCATAGCAGTTAAACAAGACCAAGAAATAAAGGGCACCTGCATAGGGAAACAATAAGTCAAAATATACCTATTTGCAGATGATATGATTGTATGCACACAGAATCCTAAAGAATCCATAAGTAACCTACTCAAACTGACAGAAGATTTCAGCAAAGTCTCAGGATACAAGATAAACATAACTAAATCAGTAGGATTCCTTTATAGCAACAACGAGATTGTTAATGAAGAAATCACTGAATCAACACCATTTACTATAGCCCCTAAGAATACAAAGTACCTAGGAATAAATCTAACCAGAGAAATAACAGACCTTTACAAAGAGAACTACAAGCCCTTATTACCAGAAACTAAGAGAGACTTAGATAAATGGAGAAACCTACCCTGCTTGTGGATAGGAATACTTAACATTGTGAAAATGTCTGTTTTACCAAAAGCAATCTACATATATAATGCAATCCCAAAACAAATTCCGGTGACATTTTTTAATGAGATGGAAAAACAAACCACTAACTTTGTTTGGAAAGGGAAGAAGCCCTGGATAAGTAAGGTAGTACTAAAGAAGAACACACTGGAAGGCCTCTCACTACACTACTTTAGAACCTATTACACTGCCTCAGTACTCAAAACAGCCTGGTACTGGTACAAAAAGAGACAGATCAGTGGAACAGAATTGAGACCCCAGAGATGACACCATCTTTCTATGAACAGTTGATACTCAACAAAGGCCCTAAGACATTAAAGTGGGGTAAAAACTATCTCTTCAACACATGGTCCTGGCAAAACTGGATATCCTTCTGCAATAAACTGAAATAAGATCCATATCTTACAGCTTATACAAAATACATAAATATCAAATCCAAAACAATAAAGCTCATCCAGGAAAAAGTAGGAACAACAACAGAAGTTTTAATTCACAATGTAGACAGACTTCAAAATCTGTCAAACCAACCACAAACAACAAAAGATAAAATAGACAAACGGGAAGTACTAAGAATAAAACACTTTTGCTCACCCAGACTTTATTAACAGAATTAAAAGGCCACCTACAGAATGGGAAATTAATATCTGGCAACTATATGTCAGACTGATGTCTGATCTCCATAATCTGTAAGGTACTACAAAATAGATAAATCATCCACTTAAGTGATGGACTAAGGAGATGGACAGACACTTCTCTAAAGAGGAGATCCAGGCAGCCAAAATACACATGCCAACATGCTCACAATCACTAGCTATTAAAGAAATTTAAATCAGAACTGCAAAGAGATACCATCTCACCCCAACAAGGTTGGCCATGATCCAAAAATCACAAGAGATGCTGGAGAGACTGTGGAGAAATTGGAACCCTCCTACACTGTTGGTGGGATTGCAAAATGGTGCAGCCTCTTTGAAAAGCAATCTGGTGCTTCCTTATAAAGCTGGATCTAGATAGACCATTTGACCCAGTAATTCCACTGCTTGGAATATATCCTACAGAATCAAGGCCATTCACACCAACTAATATATGCACATGAATGTTTATTGCAGCACAGTTCACAATAGGAAAAAGATGGACTCAACCCAGATGCCCAATGACAGAGGAATGGATAGGTAAACCATGGTATATATACTCAATGGAACACTATACATTGATAAACAACAATAATTTCAGGAAACGTATCATAACCTGGTTTCAACTGGAGGACATTATGTTGAGTGAAGGTATTCAGCGACAAAAGGACAAATATTATATGAGACACCTACAATAAAAGCTTAAAAACAGACTCATGCTTAGAAGAAAAGACTCTGACAGCTATAGTGGTGGGAGGGAGGAAGTGAGGGTGAGGCGCGAATGGTTTAGATCAGATAGTTGATAGAAATTGGGTTGTGTGAAATCAGTGACTGTACACATTAGAAAGAAGATCAATACTAACTGGACTTCAACATAACATGATTACTCCTGCCGTCTTAACCCAATATTCTATAAGGATAACATAGCTGGGCAGAGGGCTGGGGACCATGCTCTCAGGGGAAATCGAGGTCAATTGGCAGAACTAGTATTTTACTAAGAGAGCCCTCTGCACCCCACATTGGTGAGTGGCTTCTGAGGTCTTAAAAGCTGCCAAACTGCCATTTGAGGATACAGGAAATGGTCCCAATTCAGCAAGAACGGATGATCCCCAAGGACCAAAACGACATGGGGGAAAGAGAACCCAGAACACAAAGATACCCACGTGAGTGGGTGACTACATCAACTTGTGTCTGGAAGAACTAGATGGTGCCCGGCCACCACCAGTGATAGCCATGATGGAGCTCACAAATTTGAGTCTCACTGGCAACACAAGAATAAAAAGGGATACACTCTGAGATCTCCACTAAAAGAACATAATTGATGGTCCAGGGTCCTCAGAGTTCCCCTGGGAGCATGGTCCCTGGCCCTGATGCACCCTCGTCTGTAAATCATAATGGAAGTCAACTCTTCGGACAGCAATGTATTGGACTGGCAACACAGAGTGACCATATCATATGTGCACTTTATGGTTCTATGCATCTATAAGATGTTGTCCTGCTAGAAGGGAAGGATGGGTGGAGAGGAGGGTATAGGAGATTATTACGAGTATAAGACATGTATGGAGAGAAGAAGAGTATGCTGTCACCAGGCAGGGAGAGCAGTGGGAGCTACATACAGGTGGGCATGCAAATTTATATGGGAATGTATATTTTCACTCAATCATAGAAAAAAAAAAGTGCTTTAAAAACTCCCAACAAAAGTAAGGTTGGACCAGACAGCTTCACTGGAGAATTCCACCAAACTTTTAGAGAATAGCTAACACCATTATTGCTAAAGGTATGGGTATTTCAGAACATAGAAAAGGGATGAATACTGCCACATTCATTCTTTGAAGCCAGCATAACCCTGATACCAAACCCAGGTAAAGAAAGCAAAAGAAAGGAAAATTACTGACCAATATTTCTCATGAACATAGATGAAAAAGTCTTCAACAAAATTCTAGAAAAGAATTCAGCCAGACACCAAAAAGTAATTTACCATGACCAGGTTGGATTCATACCAGGGATGCAGGGATGGTTCAACATTAGAAACATTAGACAAAAAAAACATTATAATCAACCACATAAATAAAACAAAAGACGAGCCATTTGGTTTTATCATTGATTCAGAAAAGGCATTTGACAAAGTCTAACACCCAATTGTGTTAAAAGCTCTCAGACAAATACAAATAGAAATGACTTAACAAAATAAAGCTCATTTATAGACACCCAGGGACAAACAATTTCCTAACTGGAGATTATGAAAGCATTCCCTTGGGAATGGAACCAGGCAAGGATGGCCTTTGTTACCACTTTTATTAAACATTGTACTGGATGTTCTAGCCAGAACAATCAGGCAATAAAAGGTGTGAAGGGCATGCAAACTAGTATGGAAGAAATAAACCTATTTGCAGACTATATGATCTTGTACACAGAAAATCCTGAAGAATACACATACATACACACACACACACAAAACACCAAAAAAACTGAAACTAATAGAAGAGTTCATCAAAGCATCAGAGTACAAGATAAACATACAAATATCTGCTAGATTCCTTTACACCAACAGAGAACAAAACCACTAAAACAAACTCCCTACCACTGAGTCAACTCTGACTTATAGTGACCCTACAGAACACAGTAGAACTGTCTCAGAGTTTTCAAGGAGCACTTGGTAGATCTGAAATGCCAATCTGTTGGTTAGCAGCCATAGCACTTAACCACTACTCCCCCAAGGTTTCCACAAAAAGAACAGCAACAAGGAAATCACTGAATCAATAGCATCTACAACAGACCCCCCAAAGATGAAAATACTTAGGAAAATATCTAACCAGAGATGTAAAAGACCTATACTAAGAAAATTGCAAAGCTCTACTACAAGAAATGTACGTAAGTGGAGAAACTTACCTTGCCCATGGATAGGAAGACTCAACATCATGAAAATGTCTATTCTACCCAAAGAAATCTATAGATTAAATTTCATCTCAATACCAATTCCAGTGGCAGTTTTTAAAGAAATGGGAAAACACATCACCAGCTTCATATGGAAAGGAAAGGAGCCCCAGATAAGTAAAGCATTCCTGAAGAAC
The DNA here is from genome assembly GCA_028571685.1 of Heterohyrax brucei. Lineage (NCBI taxonomy): Eukaryota > Metazoa > Chordata > Mammalia > Hyracoidea > Procaviidae > Heterohyrax > Heterohyrax brucei. The sequence continues at coordinate 302,568 of CM053161.1, forward strand.
AACACAGTGGAAGGCTTAATCTATCTGAAAGTAGAACCAAAGAAGACATTAAGGAGGTAACAGATACATGAGGAAATGATAATTATCCTTTAGAGAAATCCAAATCAAAACTACAATGGCATAGCATCTCACCTCAATAAGACTGGCATTAGTCCAAAAAATACAAAATAATAAATGTTGGAGAGGTTGTGAAGAACCTGGAACACTGCTATACTTTTGGAGGGAATGTAAAATAGTACAAGCACTTTGGAGTCAATTTGGCACTTTCTTAAAAAGCTAGAAATAGAAATAACATGCGATCCAGCAATCTCACTTTTTAGAATATATCCTACAGAAATAAAGGCTGTCACATGAGCAGATACATGTCCTCCAATGCTCACTGCAGCACTGCTCACAATAGTAAAGACATGGAATCAACCTAGGTGCCCATCAATGGATGAATGGATAAAACTGTGGTGTATTCATCCAGTGTAATACAACACAATGATGAAGAACAATGATGAACTTAGGAAGCATGTAACAACATGGAAGAATTTGAAAGGCATTATGTTGAGTGAAATTAGCCAGTTGAGACTCTATTATATGTTCAAAAAAGGGTTTAAACACAGAAGAAAACAATCCTTGCTAGTTACAGTTGTGGAAGGAGGGAGAGTGATATTCATTAATTAGATGATAGATAAAAAGTAGATTAGGTGAAGAGAAGGAACACACATGTAGTGGAGAAGTCCAGACTAAATCAAAAGCTGAGATTTTTCCTAAATAAAACCCAGCACTTCAAAAGATAGAGTAACAGAGGCAGGGGTCTAGAGACCATGGTTTAAGGGTACATCTAAGTCAACTAGCATAACACAGCTTTTTAAGAAAATGTCCTGGTTTCTATATTGGTGAGTGGCATCTGGGGTCTCAAAAGCTAGCAAGCAGCCATCTAAGTAGCATCAATTCTTCCCAAACCACCTGGAACAGAGCCAAATCAAGGCCATCAAAGACAAAAGGAAAATATGAGCCCAAGAGTCAGAAAGAACCAAGTGATCCACCATATCAGCATGAGACCAGAAGAACCATATGGTGCCCAGCCACCACTGGTTAAAGTTTTGACAGGAAACACAACACAGAGTCCCTGATATAGCAGGAAAAAATTGGGTTCATGGAACTCAAACTCCGTTTAAAAGACAAGACTTATTGGGCTGACAGACTTGAGAGTCTCTGGAAAACATTTGCCTGGAGTTTGTGTTAGCTCAGATCAGAAATATATCTCAAAGCTAACTTCTGAGACCAAGACTGGACTAGATTATAAGACATAAAATGATACTGGCAAAGTGTGTTTTTGGCTTAAGTAGGTACATGAGACAAAGTGGGCAGCTGTCCATAAGCAAGATGAGAGGGCAGAGGTGAACAGAGCTAGTTGAATGGACATGGGAAATACAAGGTGGAAAGGAAGAGTGTTCTGTCACTGTGTAGACAGGACAGCTAGAGTTACCTGGCATAGCAGTGTGTGTAATTTTTTGTAGGACAAATTGACTTGGATTGGAAACTTTCACCTAAAGTATAATAAAATATTTTTTTAAGAAAAAGGATTTGAGGGAAGAGTTATTAACAATCTGTAATATGCATTTGACACAACCTTGTTTGCTGAAAGTGAAGAGGATTTGAATAGCTTATTAACAAAGATCAACAACTACAACTTTCATTATGGATTGCTCTTCAACACAAAGAAAAGAAAAATCCTCAAAACTCGATCCAAATGAAGAACGCCAAGGCATGTTATAATTAAACTTAATACGCTAAAACACAAAGAGATGCTTCTGAAGATGGCCAGCCAAGTGCCGTCGAGTCGGATCCGACAAGGCTCAAATCAAAACTAACATTCCGAGGGAAACCCTGTAGACTTTTGTCTGACTTTTTTGCTGAAACAATGCTGGCTAGAAAACAATGGGCAGACACATTCAAAGTCCTGAATGAGAAAAACTTCCACCCCAGAATAATTTATCCTGCAAAATTGTCTATCAAATATAAGGGTAAAATTAAGACTTTTGAAAATAAAGAGAAATTTAAAGACTTCATAAAAATTAAACAAAAATTCATGAAATATTGATAAAAACTCTTCCCTAAATATATGTTTTAGGTGATAATTTAAGGCACTTCATCTAAACTTTTAATCAGTTAAGGAAGGCACAAAACTTCACCAAACCAAGTGAAAAGCTACAGTACTATAATAAGGGAATCCATGATCACATCATGACAACTGTAATATCATCACATTAAAAGAGGGATACACTACAATAGTTACAGTTGTTTTTGATGCAACAACAGTTGCTGACATAAAATAGTTAGAATTGATTTCAATAATTATATTTTAAGGGGGATTAGGTATGTAGCCATAAAACAAATTAACAATATATCATTTGAAATTAAAAATTGCAATACAAGAGTCTGAACAAATATAAAATCAAAACTCACACCATCCATAAAGAAGAACATCCCAGAACAGAGTAATAAGAACAACAGACAAAACACCAACATGAAAATAAACATATTGCAATGACACCACTAAAAACAGACCAATCAATAATCACATTGAATGTAAATGGACTGAACACTCCAGTAAAGAGACAGCGAGTGACATAGTGGAGCAAAAGACATGACCCATCTGTATGTTGCTTACAAGAACACATCTCAGACTTAAAGATAAGAACAGGTTGAGAATTAAAGGTTGAAATAATATATATCAAGCTAATAATACACAAAAAAGAGCAGGTGTGGCAATATTAATCTCAGATAAAATAGATTTTAATGTAAAATCTACTATTGTGGACAAGGATGATCACTATTTATTGCTGAAAGTTTCAATACTCAAACAAGACTTAACAATACTAAATATTTATGCACCCAATACCAAAGCATCTGAACACATTGAACAAATACTGATAACACTGAAAAATGAGATTGATCATTCCACAGTCATAGTCGGGGACTTTAGCACTCCCCTTTCAGTTAAGGATAGATCATCCAGAAAAAAGCTCAGTAAAGAGACAAAAGATCTTCTTACAACTATCAACCAATTTGACCTTATCGACATATACAGATCTGTTCATTCATCAACAGATAAATACACCTTCTTCTCCAAAGCACATGGAACATTCTCCAGAATAGACCATATGTTAGGTCATAAAACAATTCTCCATAAAATCCCAAACATTGATTTATTGCAAAGTACCTTCTCGGACCACAGAGCTATAAAAGTTGAAATCAATAACATAAAATTCATAGGTAAAAATTCCAACTTGTGGAAACTAAACAACACTTTACTCATAAAGCCTGGGGTTATAAAAGAAATTAAAGACACATTAAAGAAATTTATGGATTCAAATGAGAATGAAAACATATCCTACCAGAATTTATGGGACACAGCAAAAGCAGTGCTCAGAGGTCAGTTTATCTCTATAAATGCACACTTCCAGAAAGACGAAAGAGCACAAATTAAAGAACTAACCTCACAGCTTGAACAAGTACAAAGAGAGCAACAAAGAAACCCTGCAGGCACCAGAAGAAAACAAATTATAAAGAATAGAGCAGAACTAAATGAATTCCAGAACAGAAAAACAATTGAAAAAATTAACAAAACCAAAGGTTGGTTCTTCAAAAAGATCAACAAAATTGATAAACCACTGGCTAAACTTACAAAAGAAAAACAACAGAAGATACAAATAACCTGATTAAGAAATGAGTTGGGAGATGTTACAACAAACTCAACTGAAATAAAATATATCATAACAGAATACTATGAAAAGCTGTACTCTGACAGGTTTGAAAACCTGGGGGAAATGGACAAATTTCTAGATTTATATGATTCACCAAGACTATCATAAGGAGAAATAGATCAACTTAATAAATCTATCATAAAGGAAGAGATTGAGGAAGTCATCAAAAATCTACCAACCAAAAAAAGTCCTGGCCCAGACAGCTTCACCAGAGAATTCTATCACACTTCTAGAGAATAATTAACTCCAGTACTAATGAGGCTATTTCACACCATAGAAAGAGATGAAATACTTCCAAATTCATTCTATGAAGCCAGCATAACCCTGACACGAAAACCAGGGAATGATCCCACACACACAAAAAAAATTACAGACCAATATCACTCATGAATCTAGATGCAAAAATTTTCAACAAAATTCTAACCAATAGAATTCCACAGCATATAAAAAAAAATCATTCATCATGACCAAGTTGATTTCATTACAGAGATGCAAGGCTGGTTCAACATCAGAAAAACAATTAATATAATGAACCATATTAATAACACAAGAGATAAAAATCACCTGATTTTGTCAATTGATGCAGAAAAGGCATTTGACAAAGTTCAACATCCATTCATGCTTAAAACTCTCAGAAAAATAGGAATAAAAGGGAAATTCCTCAATATAATCAGTAGCATCTATGCAAAGCCAACTGCTTTCATCATCCTGAATGGTGAAAGACTGAAAGAATTCCCTTTGAGATCAGGAACTAGACAAGGATGCCTGCTCTCACCACTTCTATTCAACATTGTACTAGAAGTTCTGGCCAGAATAATTAGACAAGACAAAGAAATAAAAGGCATCTGTATTGGCACTGAAGAAGTAAAGATTTCCCTCTTTGCGATATGATTGTTTATACAGAGAATCCAAAGAAATCCATCAGTAAACTATTAGAGCTAATAGAAGAATTCAGCAAAGTATCGGGATACAAGATAAACATAACTAAACCAATAGGATTCCTTTATACCAGCAGTGAAATTATTAATGAAGAAATCTCCAAATCAATTCCATTTACTATAGCCCCCAAGAAGATAAAATACCTAGGAATAAATCTAACTAGAGAAATAGGAGATCTTTACAGAGAAAACTACAAGACCTTGCTACAAGAAACTAGGAGAGACTTATATAAGTGGAGTAATCTGCCCTGCTCATGGATAGGAAGACTCAATATTGTGAAAATGTCTCTTTTGCCCAAAGCGCTCTACTTACATAATGCAATCCCAATCCAAATTCCAGTGACATTTTTTAATCAGATGGAGAAACAAATTATCAGCTTTATTTGGAAAGGGAAGAAACCTCGCATAAGTAAAGCACTACTGAAAAAGAAGAACATACTGGGAGGCCTCTTACTACCTGACTTTAAAACCTATTACACTGCCACAGCAGTCAAAACAGACTGGTATTGGTACAAAAGGAGACATATAGACCAATGGAACAAAGTAGAGACCCCAGAGATGCCACCATCCTCCTATGAACAGCTTATATTTGACAAAGGTCCTAAGATTTTGAACTGGGGTAAGAACAGTCTCTTTAACAAATAGTGCTGGCATAATTGGATAGCCATCTGCAAAAAATTGAAACAAGACCCATATCTCACACTTTATACAAAAATCAACTCAAACTGGATATAAAAGCTAAAACGAGAAAGCTCATCCAAGATAAGATAGGGTCAACAATGGACATTTTAATACACAATATAGACAGACTTCAAAATCTGACAAACAAAACACATTCATCAGAAGAGAAAATGGATAAATGGGAATTAATAAGAATCAAACACTTCTGCTCATCCAAAGACTTCATCAAAAGAATTAAAAGACCACCTACAGAATGGAAAAAAAATTTGGCAACTCTATGTCAGACCGACGCCTGATCTCCATAATCTATATGGTTCTACAAAATATCAATAAGGAAAAGACAAATCATCCAATGAAGCGATGGGCAAAGGAGATGGACAGACACTTCTCTAAACAGGAGATCCAGGCAGCCAAAAAACAAATGCGGACATGTTCACAATCATTAATTATTAAAGAACTTCAAATCAAAACTACAATGAGATACCATCTCACCCCAACAAGATTGGCTGTGATCCAAAAAATGCAAAACAATAAATGTTGGAGAGGCTGTGAAGAGATTAGAATTCTCCTTCACTGTTGGTGGGATTGCAGAATGGTGCAACCTCTTTGGAAAGCGATTTGTTGTTACCTTAAAATAATGGATATAGATATACCATTTGACCCAGTAATTCCTCTGCTCGGAATATATCCTACAGAATCAAGACCATTCACACCAACTGATACATGCACACGAATGTTCACTGCAGCACAGTCCACAACAGCAAACAGTTGGAATCAACCCATATGCCCAACAAAAGAAGAATGGATGGGTAAATTTTGATATATATACTCAATGGAGTACTATACATTGATAAAGAACAATGATGATAGCAGGAAACATCTCTCAATTTGGTCTCAACTGAAAGACATTATGCAGAGTGAAACTAGTCAGCAACAGAAGGACAATTATTAAATGAGACCTGGCTGGCTTGGCTTATGAGAAAAACTTAAAAGCATACTCATACATAATAGAAAAGACTCTTTGATGGCTACAAGGGTGGGGAAGGTGGGAGGGCAGGAGGGCAGGGGGCAAGGGTTTAGATTAGTTGTTAGAAATTTGGTTGGGTGAAATTGGTGACAATATACATTAGTAAGAAAATCAATATTAATGGGACTTTGACACAACTTGTGTACTCGTCCTCTCTTAACTCAGTATTGTAAGCACAATAAAAATAAAATAAATACAAGAGAAAAAAAACTGGATCAGCAAGCAACATCATGAGAAATTATGAAAGCATTGAAATTGCAAAGGTTTTCATTTTACTTGAATCCACAATCAATGGCCATGGAAGCAGCAGTCAAGAAATCAAACTACACATTTAATTGAACAAATCTACTGTAAAAGACCTCTTTAGAGTGTTAAAAAGCAAAGATATCACTTTAAGGACTAAGGTGCACTTGACCCAAGCCATGGTGATTTCGGTGGCCTCAAACTGGACAATGGATAAGGAAGCCCAAAGAAGAACTGATACCTGTAAATTATGGTATTGGTTAAAAATAGAGAATATATCAAGGACAGCCAGAACAAGAAACAAATCTACCTTGGAAGAAATACACACAGAATGCTCACTAGAAACAAGGACAGCAAGAATTCACCTCACATTTTTGGACATGTTATTAGGAGAGATCAGTCCCTGGAGAAAGACATCTTACTTAGTAAGGTTGAGGGTTAGTGAAAAAGGAGGGTTTTCAATGAGACAGATTAATACAGTTGCTGCAACAATGGGCTCAAGCATAATACCAGCTGAGGAGAGCACAGGACCAGGCAACGTTTTATTCTGTTGCATATAGGGTCACTATGAGGTACAACTGATTTGATGGCACCTAACATCAACAAAGTGATTCTGAGACTCGTGGGGGGGGGGGGGAATGAAGAAGAACAAGAAGAAAAAAACAAATCATTTTGGGGATATATTCAGTTAGCATAGAAACAATGATAAAGCAGTAACCAAGATGTTAAATTTCTCTTGTCATCTTCAATATTTGTATTTTGTGTCTCATAAGGGCACAACATAGAATCTGTGGTAGAGTGCAAAAAATGACCACAATTCTCACTTTCATACTTGTGTAATGAGGCTGTCCTGCTACATGTAGAGAAATAGAGTGGTCAGTTGTCCTTGTTGACTTCGTGACAACCAGCACTCCCAGGAAGCCAAACTGTCTCTCTCTGGAAGCTAACCTCAGACATGTGAGTGATCCCAGTCCAGACCCAAATAACTGCCTGGGTGAGCGCCAAGGCTGACCCACAGAATCGTGAGCTAAATAACGGCTGTTGTGTTAAGCCACTAACTTCTCTGGTGATGTGGTATTCAGGAAAAGATAACTGGTGCTTAATCCTGTGAACATTTAAAGCTATGTTTCCTATGTGATGTTTTTCCTTCCCAGCTTTGAAGCACAGATAAAAAGGGATCTTCTTTGTACAAAATTTCTTCTCCGTAAATCAATATGTCTAGCTCAGTGAAGTAACGGCAGAGACAGATCAAGGGCCTTTTCTACGAAGTCTGACAATTAAGTTTGCAAACTCATCCTAGAAAAAGTGCTACTTACCTCGTTGCTGAATATCACTATGGTGACCTTCAAAGTACTCCCCTTGTGAATCTACACACCTATACCAGTGCATAGTCCATCCTTCAAAGCAATTTTGGAGCTCTTTTTCTGGAATGACTGTCTGAGCTCTCATTGTATTACCCTTGATGTCCTGAATGTCATCAAAATGCTTCCTTTCAATATTTCCTTTATCTTCAGGACAAGAAAAAAGTCACTGGGGGCAAGATCAGGTGAGTAAGGAAGGTGTTCTAATAAAGTATTTATTTATTGGCTAAAAACTGCCTCACAGACAACTATACAATTAAGTTCACAAATTTGCCACCATGTGCAATGGCCACTCCAGAAAGGGTTACAAAAATGCTCTGAAGGGTGTACTAGTCACTGGCATCAGTGACTAGCTTCCCAAGGGAAGTACTTTGAAGATACCATGATGATATTCAGCAATGAGGTCTGGAGGACTTAGAACAATTAAGTTCACAGACTTAAATGTCAGACCTTGTGTTATCCTTGATATCCTGAATATCATAAAAATGTTTTCCTTTCAATATTTCCTTTGTCTTTGGGTAAAGAAAAAAGTCACTGGGGGCCAGATCAGGTGAGTAGGGAGTGTGTTCCAAAACAGTTGTTTGTTTACTGGCTAAAAACTTCCTCACTGTACCATGTGAGCTGGTGAATTGTCATGATGCAAGAATTGTGGGTTGTTGGTGAAAAGTTCAGGCTGCTTTTGTCTAACCTTGAGAAAATAAGTGGGAACTCCTAAAAATCAAACACTGATGTCCATCCAAAGACTTCACCAAGAGAGTAAAAAGACTACCTACAGACTGGGAAAGAATTTTTGGCAACCACAAATCTGATCCATGTTTCATCTCCATAATCTAAAAGGTACTGCAAAACCTAGACAAAAAAAAGACAAATAACCCAATTAAAAAAAGGGGAAGAATATAATCAGGAACTTCACCAAAGAAGACATCCAAGCAGCTAACAGATACATGAGGAATTGCTCACGATCATTAACCACTGGAGAAATCCAAATGAAAAGCAGAATAAGATACCATCTCACCCCAGCAAGGTTGACATTCATAAAAAAAACAAAACAAAACAAAAAACCACAAAACAACAAATTATACAGAGGTTGTGTAGAGACTAGAACTCTTACATGATTCTAGTGGGAAGTAAAATGGTACAAACATTTTGGAAATTTATTTGGCTTTTTCTTAAAAACTAGAAATAGAAATACCACATGATCCAGCAATCTAGCCACTTGGAATATATCCTAGGGAAATAAGGACTGTCACAGGAACAGATACATGTAAACTAATGTTTATTGAAGCACTGTCAACAACAGTAAAAAGGTGGAATTAACCTAAGTGTCCATCAACAGGTGAATGGATAAACTATGGTACATTCCCACAGTGAAACACTATACAATGATAAAGAGCAAGAATGATCTTGGTAAATCCCAGATAACACGGAGTCATCTGGAAGACATTATGTTAAGTGAAATTAGTCATCCACAAAAGGACAAATATTGTATGAGACCACTATCATGAGGACTCAAAAAAAACTTTAAACACAGAAGAAAATAATCTTTTATTGTTACCAAGGAGGGGATTGAGGGAGATGTGCATTCATAGGTTAGATAGTGGATAGGAATTAGGTTAAGTGAAGGAAGTGACAGCACACAGTAGAAGGGAGAACATTGCTAGAGTACACCAAGAGCTAAGAAGTTTCCTAAAAACAAACTCATTTCAAAAGTCAGTGTAGCAGTGGCAGCATTCTGGGGACAATATCAGGGGACATCTATGTTAATTGGCATAACTAAGTTTGTTTTTTAAAAATGTTCTGCATCCCACTTTGTTGAGTGGTGTCTGGGATCTTAAAAGTTAGCAAGCTGCCATCTAAAGAGTATCAATTTGTCCCAATCTACCTGAAGCAGAAAAGAATGAAGGACATCAAAGACATGAGGAAAATATGAGCCCAGAAGACAGAAGGGGCCATATGATCCACAGACTACATCAACATGAAACCACAAGAAGTAGGTGGTGTCTGGTAGTCACCAATGACTGCCCTGAAAGGGACCACAGTATAGACTCCTTGTCGTAGTGGGAGAAAATATGGATGGAGATCTAGAATTCAATTAAAAGACCAGGCTTGATGGTCCAACACCCTGAAGGATCCCCCATCAGCACAGCTCTTGGGCTCATTGCTTGTCCAGAGATGAAATCAGTACCAAAGACAACTCTTCAGACAAAAATCTGACTGGACTATAAGACATGGAATGATGAAGGTGCTGTGTGTGCTTCTTGGCTTAAATATATATACGAGCCCACTGGAGCAACTCCTCTAGAGAAATGAGATGGGAGAATAGAGAGGAGTGGACAAGAGTTGGTTGAACGAATACAGAAACTACGGGGTGGAAAAAACTGTGCTGTCACAGGATTGGGAAGGCAGGTAGAGTTGCATAGAGAAGTGTGTATTGGGTTTCATACGACAAAATGACTTAGACTATAAACTTTCACTTAATCACAATAAAATATTTTTTAAAAATATCAAATCTATACTCATGGATTAATGGTTGTATATCAATAAATTAGGTCTGGTCCAAATTTGCATTTTTCCATTGTTATCGTACACCCTTAATATCTATTCCCACACATATTTCTTGATGTTTATCTGTATTAATTAAAAAAAAAAACTTGTAGTTCTTTTGGAATGTACTGCAGCTCCTCATGGCTTATACTTTGTAAGTCTCCTTTCTGGGCCTGCTGGGACTTGGATCCAGTTATATGTCAAGAAGCAATGACAGATGGTTCAGGAGGGTCTTAAGAATCAGCAAGAAACTGTATCAGGGGAGGCCATTACAAGTTTCTTTGGCAAACACAGCTTAGTCTCCTCAAATGGTGTATAAGGACTGCTTCTACTGGAAAAGAATACTGAGCAGAATTTAAGAATTCAGTATCTTCAGCTACATCAAGGTTTGCCCATATGTTCTCATTATAAATTTCAGGATCCCATTCCTTTCCAATGAATGCCTTCACTTTAACAGTAGATATCCTGTAAGGTTGAAAATTCAATTTGTGTTGTAATTCAGCTATTTATAGGATGAAACTGGAGTTGGTTTTCAGCAATATCAACTTTGTGACTACAGGGGATAAAGTTTTCTTTCAGGGCACACACAAACATTCAAGTCTTTTATGCGATAATGAGCTGAGCTAGGAATTTGAAGCTCTGAGACACTTCTCTTTGTTTACCAATTTGTTCGGTAAGATTAGGAGGACTTAGCCCATCTCATTATACCTGTCAATTTGATAAAAATCTTCTAAGATATCAAATATACATGGACCCAGAACTTTGTCTCTCATAAACATTTGATTCGGAGTGTCCCATTATACTACTGTCTATCAGTGCCTTCTTTACTACTGGAAATAGTCATCAGTGCCTTTAAAAATTCAACTTTATAAACCCCAAAATTAATTTAAAAAAGTTGTCATTAAGATTCTGTTCCTCTAGAACTATATAACCACTCTTGATATCAAAATCTGTATTAGCTGAGATTCTCCAGAGAAAGAGAAACAAATACATATGACTCATAGATTTTATATACATACATACACATGTATGTGTGTGCATATACATATATATATACCTAATGTGTTGCAAATTGTTGGCTGTGCTTCTACTTGCCAAAAGGTTGTTTGATCCAAAGTACTCAATGAATTCTCAATAAAAAGGACTGATGATCTGTTTCCAAAAGGTAGTAGCCATGAAAACACTGTGGAGTGAAATTCTGTTCTAAACACATGGGGTCACCATGAGTTGGAATACACTTGACAGCAACTGATTTGGTGCCGAAAGAGAGAAAGTTAGAAAGAGAGAGAGAGAATGGGATTTCAAGGAACTGACCCATGGTTCACTTGATTATGAGAGCTGGCAAGTAAAAGATCTACAGGTCAGGCAGAAGTTTGGAAATCACAGCAGGATGTCTATTTTACAGTTCAGAGGCAGAATCATTATTTTTTTTCTGGAAACCTCAGTTTTTGTTTTTAATGTCTTAAGCTAATTGGATAAAGACTCCACATAATTAGCTGAATAATCTGCTTCACTTAAAGTCAGGTAATTGTAAATGTTAATCACATCTAAATGTCTTTCATAGCAACAACTGGACTAATGTATAGTCAAAAAAACTGGGTACTATATCTAGCCAAGTTGACAAGCAAAATCAACCATAACATTCAGGGTTGAAAATTATGGAAGCACATCAGAGATTTTTCTACTGAAACCTGTAAGCCATTCATTGTTTTGTTTGCATAAGGGGATTTTTAAAAACTTGAGGTACCTGATAAGATGTGAAATGGTCAGCTTAAGATTTGGGCATGGTTCCTTTGTTGCTAGTTTCATTTTCACTCCAGGAAAACTATCTTCCATGCAGACCTAATCATACAGGTGATTCTAAAGGAGTAATGTCTATAATGATGATATAATTACCCTGTGACACTCCCGTATCACATAATCATTTGATCACCATACTGTAATTGATGTAAGAAAGACATATATATCCTTTTAAACCATTTGCCTTATGAGCTTCCATTATAGGAAGTCCTGCCTTGCAAATTTCTGCCACAGAAAATTCTACTCTATGAGTTCCTGCCATGGGAAATCATGCCTTATGGGTTCCTTCCACAGGAAGATCTCATAACTTAAAATTGATCAAACAATGTCTTTCAATAAGCTACTATTCAAGTAATTTATGCATGTTCTTTATTTTCTGCTCATAAAATGTCATTGTAGCATCAGCATTTTGAAGTGTTCAATTTCACCCTGTGGAATTCAGTCTGTTCTCAGCTCAGGCTATGTCTTTATTTTCAATAGATCTCTAAATTTTACTTTAATCAGGGTAATGGTGGTTTCTCTTAGATATTCACTGGTATAGTCAGCAGGATTCTGAAGGACCATTGTCTTCCGTATTCTTGAGAAGTCCTGGAAGTGTCTTGGCTTGGTACCAGCAAGGGCTACTTGCCCAGAATCATCTCCTTGAATACTGCAAGTTCATTGGAGGTAAGCCTCTCAAACTGAAGCTTCCACTTGTTGTGAAGATGGCTCTTTGAGACATTTATTGTTTATCTTATCCCTATACCTTCATTTCTTGTTCATTTCCTGAGCTTCTCATTGGGTTCAGTACAGATTAAGTTTGGTAAGACTGCCATCTCATGGTCAGTTTATTTTAATGAACTTGTTTTTCTTTCTGGTATACCATAAAATTTTCATGTGCATTTACTTATTTAATACTAATTCTAATAATAAGGGTTGTATTTTTTCATCATCCTTATCCAATTTGTATGCTAAACAAATAATCCAATAAAGTGGACTATGTGAACAAGAACAGGGCTTTAGGATTGGAGGAAGGCTCATTAACTACTTGTGTAACGCAGATGATAAAACACTGCTTGCTGAAAGTTAGAAGGACTTGAAATACTTACTCATGATGGTCAAAGACCATTACCTTCGGTATGGACTATGCCTCAACATAAATAAAATGAAAACTTTTCCAACTGGACCAATAAACAATATCAAAAAATGGAGAAAAGATGGAAGTTGTCAAAGATTTTGTTTTACTTGGATCCCAAATCAACACCCATGAAACAGCAGTCAACAATTCAAATGGAGCATTGCATTGAGTAAATCTGCTGCAAAATACCTCTTTGAAGGTGGTGGGACTAAGATTTTAGGCTAGCCACATGTTTCCTCTCCTCCCTCTAACAACTAAGTCCTTGAAAAACAACTGAACTGAATAAAAAGGACATTCTAACAGCTGCAAGATCAGGCGAAAAGCTATGAGATTGTACTGGGCAATAGGAAGGGAAACAACTACTGAAGTAGGCTGAGCAGCCCTGCTTCTGCTAGTGTGGGAACAGAGTAGCAGCATGGTAGCAAAGCCCTAGCCCTAGCCCTAGCCCTAGCCCTAGTCCTAACCCCAAACTCTAACCCTAACCCTAAAACTCCTCCAGCAGTTACAGGGTTTATTTAAGTATTTCTTGCGATTCTCGGTTTCTACAGACGTATCCTCTACTAAAAAGATGAGAATGAAGCTGGAACTTGTACTAGGAGTGTCTTATTGAAGTACATTTCTTTGGGGGAAAGACATGCTTTCAGAATGCTAACTACTCCCAACTCCATGAACAAAGTAGATTTTGCCAGTTTTCCGAGTCTCTCTTCTTTTCTTATAGTTATAGGTGTGAGTTCTCTGTGTAATCCTCTGTAACTTCTCTGGGTAGATGAATCACTGTGTACTTTCTCTTATTTCTATCTGTTACAAATCTTAAGAAACTCATACATTCTCTGTTCACCGTTTCGTTGTATTAGAGAAATAGATTTCTTTCTGCTAAAGTGATGTTTTCACATTGCTAAGTATTCCCAACTCCATCAACAACGTAGATTTTGCCAGTTTTCTAAGTCTCACTTATTTTCTTGTACTTACAGCTCGGAGTTCTCTGTGTAAACCTCTGTAACTTCTCTGGGTAGATGAATCACTGCATAATTTGTCTTGTTGATATCTGTTACAAATCTTAGGAAACTGATACATTCTCTGTTCACTGTTTTGTTCTCTTAGAGAGGTAGATTTCTTTCTGCAAAAATGATGTTTTCACAATGCTCAGTACTCCCAACCCCATGAACAATGTAGATTTTGCTAGTTATGTAAGTCTCTCTTATTTTCTTGTAGTTATAGCTGGGAGTTGTCAGTGTAAACCTCTGTAACTTCTCTGGGTAGATGAATCACTATGTACTTTCTCTTGTTTCTATCTGTTCCAAATCTTAAGAAACTCACACATTCTCTGTTCACTGTTTCGTTGTCTTAGAGAAATAGATTTCTTGCTGTGAAAGTGATGTTTTCACAATGCTCTGTACTTCAAACTCCATGAACAACGTAAATTTTGCCAGTTTTCAGAGTCTCTCTTATTTTCTTGTAGTTATAGCTGGGAGTTCTCTGTGTAAACCTCTGTAACTTCTCTGGGTAGATCAATCAATGTGTACTTACTCTTGTTTCTCTCTGTTACAAATCTTAAGAAATTCATACATTCTCTGTTCACTATTTCGTTGTTTCAAGAAGTAAATTTCTTTCTGCGAAAGTGATGTTTTCACAATGCTAAGTACTCCCGACTCCATGAACAACGTAGATTTTGCCAGTTTTCTAATTCTCTCTTATTTTCTTGTAGTTATAGCTGGGAGTTATCTGTATAAACCTCTGTAACTTCTCTGGGTAGATGAATCACTGTGTACTTTGTCTTGTTTGTATCTGTTACAAATCTTAGGAAACTCATACATTCTCTGTTCCCTCTTTCGTTGTCACAGAGAGGTAGATTTCTTTCTGCGAAAGTGATGTTTTCATAATGCTAACTACTCCCAAATCCATGCACAACATAGATTTTGCCAGTTATCTAAGTCTCTCTTCTCTTATTATAGTTATAGCTGGGAGTTCTCTGTGTAAACCTCTGTAACTTCTCTGGGTAGATGAATCACTATGTACTTTCTCTTCTTTCTATCTGTTCCAAATCTTAAGATACACATGCATTCTCTTTTCACTATCCAGTTGTCTTAGAGAACTAGATTTCTTTCTGAGAAAGGGAAGTTTTCAGAATGCTAAGTACTGCCAACTCCATGAACAACGTAGATTTTGCCAGTAATCTAAGTCTCGGTTATTTTTTTGTAGTTATAGCTTGGAGTCATCTGTGTAAACCTCTGTAACTTCTCTGGGTAGATGAATCCCTGTGTACTTTCTCTTGTTTCTATCTGTTCCAAATCTTAAGAAACTCACACATTCTCTGTTCACTGTTTCGTTGTCTCAGAGAAGTAGATTTCCTTCTGCGAAAGTGATGTTTTCACAATGCTGAGTTTTCCCAACTCCATCAACAACGTACATTTTGCCACTTTTCTAAGTCTTGCATCTCCTCTTTTACTTATAGCTGGGAGTTCTCTGTGTAAACCTCTGTAACTTCTCTGGGTAGATGAATCACTGTGTACTTTCTCTTGAATCTATCTGTGACAAATCTTAAGAAACTCATACATTCTCTGTTCACTGTTTCGTTGTATTAGAGAAGTAGATTTCTTTCTGCGAAAGTGGTGTTTCCACAAGGCTAAGTACTCCCAACTCCATGAACAACATAGATTTTGGCTGTTTTCAGAGTCTCTCTTCTTTTCTTGTAGTTATAGCTGGGAGTTCTCTGTGTATTCCTCTGTAACTTCTCTGGGTAGATGAATCACTGTGTACTTTGTCTTGTTGTTATCTCTTCCAAATCTTAGGAAACTCATACATTCTCTGTTCACTGTTTCGTTGCCTTAGAGAAGTAGATTTCTTTCTGCAAAAGTGATGTTTTCACAACGCTAACTACTCCCAACTCCATGAACAATGTAGATTTTGCCAGTTTTCTAAGTCTCTCTTATTTTCTTGTAGTTATAACTGAGAGTTCTCTGTGTAAACCTCTATAATTTCTCTGGGTAGATGAATCCCTGTGTACTTTCTCTTGTTTCTCTCTGTTAGAAATCTTAAGAAACTTATATATTCTCTGTTCACTGTTTCATTGTCTTAGAGAAGTCGATTTCTTTCTGCGAAAGGGATGTTTTCACAATGCTAAGTACTCCCAACTCCATGAACAATGTAGATTTTGCCAGTTTTCTAAGTCTGTCTTATTTTCTTATAGTAATAGCTGGGAATTCTCTGTATAAACCTCCACAACTTCTGTGGTTAGGTGAATCCCTGTGTACTTTCTCTTGTTTCTTTCTGTTACAAATCTTAAGAAACTCATACATTCTCTGTTCACTGTTTCCTTGTCTTAGAGAATTAGATTTCTTTCTGTGAAAGTGATGTTTTCACAATGCTAAGTACTCCCAACTCCATGAACAATGTAGATTTTGCCAGTATTCAGAGTCTCTCTTCTTTTCTTGTAGTTATAGCTGGGAGTTCTCTGTGTAAAGCTGTGTAACTTCTCTGGGTAGATGAATGACTGTGGACTTTGTCTTGTTTGTATCTGTTACAAATCTTAGGAAACTCATACATTCTCTGTTCACTCTTTCATTGTCTTAGAGAAGTAGATTTCTTTCTGCGAAAGTGATGTTTTCACAATGCTAAGTAATCCTAACTCCATGAACAACGTAGATTTTGCCAGTACTCTAAGTCTGTGTTATTTTCGTGTAGTTATACCTTGGAGTTCTCTATGTAAACCTCTGTAACTTCTCTGGGTAGATGAATCACTGTGTATTTTCTCTTGTTTCTTTCTGGGCCAATTCTGAAGAAACTCATACATTCTCTGTTCACTGTTTCGTTGTCTTATAGAGGTAGATTTCTTTCTGCGAAAGTGATGTTTACACAATGCTAAGTACTCCCAACTCCATGAACAACGTAGATTTTGCGAGTTTTCTAAGTCTCTCTTATTTTCTTGTAGGTATAACTGGGAGTTCTCTGTGTAAACCTCTATAATTTCTCTGGGTAGATGAATCCCTGTGTACTTTCTCTTGTTTCTCTGTGTTACAAATCTTAAGAAACTGATACATTCTCTGTTCACTGTTTCGTTGTCTTAGAGAAGTCGATTTCTTTCTGCAAAAGGGATGTTTTCACAATGCTAATTACTCCCAACTCCATGAACAACGTATATTTTGCCAGTTTTCTGAGTCTCTCTTATTTTCTTGTAGTTATAGCGGGGAGTTCTCTGTGTAAACCTCTGTAACTTATCTGGGTAGATGATTCACTATGGACTTTCTTTTGTTTATATCTGTTCCAAATCTTAAGAAACTCATACATTCTGTGTTTACTGTTTTGTTGTCTTAGAGAAGTAGAGTTCTTTCTGCGAAAGTGACGATTTCAGAATGCTATGTACTCCCAACTCCATGAACAACGTAGATTTTTCCAGTTTTCTCAGTCTCTCTTATTTTCTTTCAGTTATAGCCGGGAGTTCTCTGTGTAAATCTCTATAACTTCTCTGGATTGATGAATCCCTGTGTACTTTCTATTGTTTCTATCTGTTAAAAATCTTCAGAAACTCATACATTCTCTGTTCACTGTTTCGTTGTCTTAGAGAAGTAGATTTCTTTCTTCTAAAGTGATGTTTTCACAATGCTAAGTACTCCCAACTTCATGAACAATGTAGATTTTGCCATTTTCTTGTAGTTATAGCTAGCAGTTCTGTGTGTAAACCTCTATAACTTCTCTGGGTAGATGAATCCCTGTGTACTTTCTCTTGTTTCTGTCTGTTACAAATCTTAAGAAACTCATACATTCTCTGTTCACTGTTTCGTTGTCTTAGAGAAGTAGATTTCTTTCTGCGAAAGGGATGTTTTCACAATGCTAAGTACTCCCAACTCCATGAACAATGTAGATTTTGCCAGTTTTCTAAGTCTCTCTTATTTTCTTATAGTTATAGCTGGGAATTCTCTTTGTATACATCTATAACTTCTGGGGGTAGATGAATCCATATGTACTTTCTCTTGTTTCTTTCTCTTACAAATCTAAAGAAACTGATACATTCTCTGTTCACTGTTTCCTTGTCTTTGAGAAGTAGATTTCTTTCTGTGAAAGTGATGTTTTCACAATGCTAAGTACTCCCAACTCCATGAAGAACGTAGATTTTCCCAGTATTCAGAGTCTCTCTTATTTTCTTATACTTACAGCTGGGAGTTCTCTGTGTAATCCTCTGTAACTTCTCTGGGTAAATAAATCACTGTTTACTTTGTCTTGTTTCTATCTGTTTCAAATCTTAGGAAACTCATACATTCTCTGTTCACTGTTTCCTTGTCTTAGAGAAAAAGATCTCTTTCTGCGAAAGTGATGTTTTCACAATGCTACGTACTCCCAAATCCATGAACAATGTAGATTTTGGCAGTTTTGTAAGTCTCTCTTATTTTCTTGAAGTTATAGCTGTGAGTTCTCTGTGTAAACCACTATAACTTCTCTGGGTATGTGAATCCCTGTGTACTTTCCCTTGTTTCTATCTGTTACAAATCTTAAGAAACTCAGACATTCTCTGTTCACGGTTTCGCTGTCATAGAGAAGTAGATTTCTTTCTGCGAAAGTGATGTTTTCAGAATGCTAAATACTCCCAACTCCATGAACAACGTAGATTTTGCCAGTTATCTAAGTCTCTCTTATTTTTTTGTAGTTATAGCTGGGATTTGTCAGTGTAAACCTCTGTAACTTCTCCGGATAGATGAATCACTATGTACTTTCCCTTGTTTCTATCTGTTCCAAATTTTAAGAAACTCATACATTCTATGTTCATGTTTCGTTGTCTTAGAGAAATAGATTTCTTTCTGTGAAAGTGATGTTTTCACAATGCTCAGTACTCCCAACCCCATGAACAATGTAGATTTTGCTAGTTATGTAAGTCTCTCTTATTTTCTTGTAGTTATAGCTGGGAGTTGTCAGTGTAAACCTCTGTAACTTCTCTGGGTAGATGAATCACTATGTACTTTCTCTTGTTTCTATCTGTTCCAAATCTTAAGAAACTCACACATTCTCTGTTCACTGTTTCATTGTCTTAGAGAAATAGATTTCTTGCTGTGAAAGTGATGTTTTCACAATGCTCTGTACTTCAAACTCCATGAACAACGTAAATTTTGCCAGTTTTCAGAGTCTCTCTTATTTTCTTGTAGTTATAGCTGGGAGTTCTCTGTGTAAACCTCTGTAACTTCTCTGGGTAGATCAATCAATGTGTACTTACTCTTGTTACTCTCTGTTACAAATCTTAAGAAATTCATACATTCTCTGTTCACTATTTCGTTGTTTCAAGAAGTAAATTTCTTTCTGCGAAAGTGATGTTTTCACAATGCTAAGTACTCCCGACTCCATGAACAATGTAGATTTTGCCAGTTTTCTAATTCTCTCTTATTTTCTTGTAGTTATAGCTGGGAGTTATCTGTATAAACCTCTGTAACTTCTCTGGGTAGATGAATCACTGTGTACTTTGTCTTGTTTGTATCTGTTACAAATCTTAGGAAACTCATACATTCTCTGTTCCCTCTTTCGTTGTCACAGAGAGGTAGATTTCTTTCTGCGAAAGTGATGTTTTCATAATGCTAACTACTCCCAAATCCATGCACAACATAGATTTTGCCAGTTATCTAAGTCTCTCTTCTCTTATTATAGTTATAGCTGGGAGTTCTCTGTGTAAACCTCTGTAACTTCTCTGGGTAGATGAATCACTATGTACTTTCTCTTCTTTCTATCTGTTCCAAATCTTAAGATACACATGCATTCTCTTTTCACTATCCAGTTGTCTTAGAGAACTAGATTTCTTTCTGAGAAAGGGAAGTTTTCAGAATGCTAAGTACTGCCAACTCCATGAACAACGTAGATTTTGCCAGTAATCTAAGTCTCGGTTATTTTTTTGTAGTTATAGCTTGGAGTCATCTGTGTAAACCTCTGTAACTTCTCTGGGTAGATGAATCCCTGTGTACTTTCTCTTGTTTCTATCTGTTCCAAATCTTAAGAAACTCACACATTCTCTGTTCACTGTTTCGTTGTCTTAGAGAAGTAGATTTCTTTCTGCGAAAGTGATGTTTTCACAACGCTAACTACTCCCAACTCCATGAACAATGTAGATTTTGCCAGTTTTCTAAGTCTCTCTTATTTTCTTGTAGTTATAACTGAGAGTTCTCTGTGTAAACCTCTATAATTTCTCTGGGTAGATGAATCCCTGTGTACTTTCTCTTGTTTCTCTCTGTTAGAAATCTTAAGAAACTTATACATTCTCTGTTCACTGTTTCATTGTCTTAGAGAAGTCAATTTCTTTCTGCGAAAGGGATGTTTTCACAATGCTAAGTACTCCCAACTCCATGAACAATGTAGATTTTGCCAGTTTTCTAAGTCTGTCTTATTTTCTTATAGTAATAGCTGGGAATTCTCTGTATAAACCTCCACAACTTCTGTGGTTAGGTGAATCCCTGTGTACTTTCTCTTGTTTCTTTCTGTTACAAATCTTAAGAAACTCATACATTCTCTGTTCACTGTTTCCTTGTCTTAGAGAATTAAATTTCTTTCTGCAAAAGGGATGTTTTCACAATGCTAATTACTCCCAACTCCATGAACAACGTATATTTTGCCAGTTTTCTGAGTCTCTCTTATTTTCTTGTAGTTATAGCGGGGAGTTCTCTGTGTAAACCTCTGTAACTTATCTGGGTAGATGATTCACTATGGACTTTCTTTTGTTTATATCTGTTCCAAATCTTAAGAAACTCATACATTCTGTGTTTGCTGTTTTGTTGTCTTAGAGAAGTAGAGTTCTTTCTGCGAAAGTGACGTTTTCAGAATGCTATGTACTCCAAACTCCATGAACAACGTAGATTTTTCCAGTTTTCTCAGTCTCTCTTATTTTCTTTCAGTTATAGCCGGGAGTTCTCTGTGTAAATCTCTATAACTTCTCTGGATTGATGAATCCCTGTGTACTTTCTATTGTTTCTATCTGTTAAAAATCTTCAGAAACTCATACATTCTCTGTTCACTGTTTCGTTGTCTTAGAGAAGTAGATTTCTTTCTTCTAAAGTGATGTTTTCACAATGCTAAGTACTCCCAACTTCATGAACAATGTAGATTTTGCCATTTTCTTGTAGTTATAGCTAGCAGTTCTGTGTGTAAACCTCTATAACTTCTCTGGGTAGATGAATCCCTGTGTACTTTCTCTTGTTTCTGTCTGTTACAAATCTTAAGAAACTCATACATTCTCTGTTCACTGTTTCGTTGTCTTAGAGAAGTAGATTTCTTGCTGCGAAAGTGATGTTTTCACAATCCTAAGTACTCCCAACTCCATGAACAACGTAGTTTTTGCCAGTTTTCTAAGTCTCTCTTATTTTCTTGAATTTATACCTGGGAATTCTGTGTGTAAACCTCTGTAACTTCTCTGGGTAGATCAGTCACAATGTACTTTCTCTTGTTTCTATGTGTTCCAAATCCTAAGAAACTCATACATTCTCTGTTCACTGTTTCGTTGTCTTAGAGAAGTAGATTTCTTTCTGCGAAAGGGATGTTTTCACAATGCTAAGTACTCCCAACTCCATGAACAATGTAGATTTTGGCAGTTTTGTAAGTCTCTCTTATTTTCTTATAGTTATAGCTGGGAATTCTCTTTGTATATATCTATAACTTCTCGGGGTAGATGAATCCATATGTACTTTCTCTTGTTTCTTTCTGTTACAAATCTAAAGAAACTGATACATTCTCTGTTCACTGTTTCCTTGTCTTTGAGAAGTAGATTTCTTTCTGTGAAAGTGATGTTTTCAGAATGCTAAGTACTCCCAACTCCATGAACAACGTAGATTTTGCCAGTTATCTAAGTCTCTCTTATTTTTTTGTAGTTATAGCTGGGATTTGTCAGTGTAAACCTCTGTAACTTCTCCGGATAGATGAATCACTATGTACTTTCCCTTGTTTACATCTGTTCCAAATTTTAAGAAACTCATACATTCTATGTTCATGTTTCGTTGTCTTAGAGAAATAGATTTCTTTCTGCGAAAGTGATGTTTTCACAATGCTCAGTACCCCAAACTCCATGAACCACGTAGATTTTGCCAGTTTTCTAAGTCTGTCTTATTTTCTTGAAGTTATACCTGAGAGTTCTGTGTGTAATCCTCTGTAACTTATCTGGGTAGATAAGTGACTGTCTACTTTCTCTTGTTTCTATCTCTTACAAATCTTAAGAAACTCATACATTCTCTGTTCACTTTTTCGTTGTCTTAGATAAGTGGATTTCTTTCTGCGAAGATGATGTTTTCACAATGCTAAGTACTCCCAACTCCATGAACAACGTAGATTTTGCCAGTTATCTAAGTTTCTCTTCTTTGCTTGTAGTTATATCTGAGAGTTCTCCGTGTAAACCACTGTAACTTCTCTGGGTAGATGAATCACTATGTACTTTTTCTTCTTTCTATCTGTTCCAAATCTTAAGATACTCATGCATTCTCTTTTCACTATCTGGTTGTCTTAGAGAACTAGATTTCTTTCTGTGAAATTCATGTTTTCACAATGCTAAGTACTCCCAACTCCATCAACAACGTAGATTTTGCCAGTAATCTAAGTCTCGGTTATTTTCTTGTAGTTATAGCTTGGGATTCTCTTTAAACCTCTGTCACTTCTCTGGGTAGTTGAATCACTGTGTACTTTTTCTTGTTTGTATCTGTTACAAATCTTAGGAAACTCATACATTCTCTGTTCACTGTTTCGTTGTCTTAGAGAAGTAGATTTCTTTCTTCGAAAGTGATGTTTTCACAATGCTAAGTACTCCCAACTCCATGAACAACGTAGATTTTGCCATTTTTCAGAGTCTCTTATTTTCTTGTAGTTATATTGGAAGTTCTCTGTGTATTCCTATGTAACTTCTCTGGGTGGATGAATCAGTGTGTACTTTGTCTTGTTGGTATCTGTTACAAATCTTAGGAAACCCATACATTCTCTGTTCACTGTTTCATTGTCTTAGAGAAGTAGATTTCTTTCTGCAAAAGTGATGTTTTCACAATGCTAAGTACTCCCAACTCCATCAACAATGTAGATTTTGCCATTTTTGTAAGTCTCTCTTATTTTCTTATAGTTATAGCTGGGAATTTTCTGTGTAAACCTCTATAACTTCTCTGGGTAGATGAACCCCTGTGTACTTTCTCTTGTTTCTCTCTGTTACAAATCTTAAGAAACTCATACATTCTCTGTTCACTGTTTTGTTGTCTTATAGAAGTAGATTTCTTTCTGCTAAAGTGATGTTTTCACAGTGCTAAGTACTCCCAACTCCATGAACAACATAGGTTTTGCCAGTTATGTAAGTCTCTCTTATTTTCTTTTAGTTATATCTGGGAGTGCGCTGTGTAAACCTCTGTAACTTCTCTGGGTAGATGAATCACTATGGAATTTCTCTTGTTACTATCTGTTCTAAATCGTATGAAACTCATACTTTTATGTTCACTGCCTCGTTGTCTTCCGGAAGTAGATTTGTTTCTGGGACAGAGGTGTTTTCACAATGCTAAGTACTCCCAACTCCATGAACAACGTAGATTTTGCCAGTTATCTAAGTCTCTCTTATTTTCTTGTAGTTATAGCTGGGAGTTCTCTGTAACTTTTCTATGTAGATGAATCACTATGCACTTTCTCTTGGTACTATCTATTCTAAATTGTGTGAAATTCATGCTTTGTCTGTTGACTGTCTCGTTGTTTCTGTATAGGAATCCTACTAATTTCCTGAAGTTTCTGTTGTATCCTGTGATTTTCATATACTCCCCTATCAGTCAGAGGGTTTATTTATATATTCCTTGCGATTCTCGCTTTGTACCAACGTATACTCTGTTAAAAAGATAAGAATGATGCTGGAACTTGTACTGGGAGTGTCTTATAAAAGTACATTTCTTTCTGGGAAAGCGATATTTTCACAAGGCTCAGTACTCCCAACTCCATTAACAACGTAGATTTTGCCAGTTATCTAAGTCTCTCTTATTTTCTGGTAGTTATAGCTGGGAGTTCTCTGTGTAAATCTCCGTAACTTCTCTGGGTGGTTAAATCATTAGGTACTTTCTCTTGTTACGATCTGTTCTAAATCCTATGAAACTCATACTTTCTCTGTTCACTGTCTTATTGTCTTATAGACGTAGATTTCTTTCTGGGAAAGAGATGTTTTCACAACGCTAAGTACTCCCAACTCCATGAACAGTGTAGATTTTGCCATTTTTTTAAATGTCTCTTAGTTTCTTGGAGTTAGCAATTGCATTTCACTCTGTAAAACTGTGTAACTTCTCAGGCTAGTAGGATGACTATGTCCCTTCTCTTGTTAATATCTCGGGTACATCGTATGGAAATGCTGCTTTCTTAATTCACTTGTTTCTGCTGTCCAGGAAGGTGTTTGATTTACCTAGGTTTCTCCTGAATCCAGTGACTTTGCAGTACTCCCCTATCAGTTAGAGGGTGTACTTATGAATTCATTGAGATTCGCAGCATGTACAATCGTTTCATCTTCCAGAAAGGAAAGAATGATGCTGGAACTTGTACTGGCAATGCCTTCTAGAAGTAGGTTCCTTTCTGGCAAAGAGATTCTTTCACAATGCTAAGTACTCCTAACTCCATGAACAGCGGAGATTTTGCCATTTTTCTAAATTTCTCTTAGTTTCTTGGAGTTAACAACTGCAGTTCACTCTGTACAACTGTGTAACTTCTCTCGCTAGTAGAATGACTATGTCCCTTCTCTTGTTAATATCTGTTTTACATTGTATGGAAATGCTGCTTTCTTCATTCACTTGTTTCTGCTGTCAAGGAAGCTGTTTGATTTACCTATGTTTCACTTGAATCCAGTGACTTTGCAGTACTCCCCTATCAGTTAGAGGGTGTACTTATAAATTCATTGAGATTCTCAGCATGTACAATCGTTTGTTCTGCTAAGAAGGAAACAGTAGTCCTGGAACTTGTACCGAGAGTGACTTATAGAAGTTCCTTCCTTTCTGGGAAAGAGATGTTTTCGCAATGCTGAGTACTCCCAACTCCGTGAACAACGTAGATTTTGCCAGTTATCTAAGTCTCTCTTATTTTCTTGTAGATATAGCTGAGATTTCTCTGTGTAAATCTCTGTATCATTTCTGGGTAGATGAATCACTATGCACTTTCTCTTGTAACTATCTGTTCTAAATCATATGAAATTCATCCTTTCTCTGTTCACTGTCTCATTGTTTCTGTAAAGGAATCCTACGGATTTACTGTAGTTTCACTTGTATCCTGTGAATTTCGTATACTGCCCTATCAGTCAGAGGGTTTATTTATATATTCCTTGTGATTCTCACTTTGTACCAACGTATCCTCTGCTAAAAAGATAAGAATGATGCTGGAACTTGTACTGGGAGTGTCTTATAAAAGTACATTTCTTTCTGGGAAAGAGATGTTTTCACAGGGTTCAGTACTCCCAACTCCATGAACAAGGTCGATTTTGCCAGTTATCTAAGTCTCTCTTATTTTCTGGTAGTTTAGCTGGGAGTTCTCTGTGTAAATCTCTGTAACTTCTCTGGGTGGTTAAATCATTAGGTACTTTCTCTTGTTACTATCTGTTCTAAATTGTATGAAACTCATACTTTCTCTGTTCACTGTCTCGTTGTCTTATAGAAGTAGATTTCTTTCTGGGAAAGAGATGTTTTCACAATGCTAAGTACTCCCAACTCCATGAACAGTGTAGATTTTGCCATTTTTCTAAATTTCTCTTAGTTTCTTGGAGTTAACAATTGCATTTCACTCTGTAAAACTGTGTAACTTCTCTGGCTAGTAGAATGACTATGTCCCTTCTCTCGTTAATTATCTGTGGTACGTCATATGGAAATGCTGCTTTCTTCATTCACTTGTTTCTGCTGTCAAGGAAGCTGTTTGATTTACCTAAGTTTCTCTTGTATCTAGTGACTTTGCAGTACACCCCTATCAGTTACAGGGTGTACTTATGAATTCCTTGTGATTCTAAGCATGTACAATCGTTTCATCTGCTAAGAAGGAAACAATCATCCTGGAACTTCTACTGGGAGTGATTGACGGAAGTTGGTTCCTTTCTGGGAAAGAGGTCTTTTCACAATGCTAAGTACTCCCATCTCCATCAACAGTGTAGATTTTGCCATGTTTCTAAATTTCCCTGTGTTTCTTTCAGTTAGAGCTAGGAGTTCTCTCTGTGGAGCTGTGGAACTTCTCTGGCTAGAAGAATCACTATGTCCTTTCTCTTCTTAATATCTGTGATAAATCGCTTGGAAATGGGGATTTCTTTGTTCACTTGTTGGTCTCAAGGAATCCGTTGGATTTACCTAATTTTCTCTTGAATCCGGTGACTTTGCTGTACTCCCCTATCAGTTAGCAGGTGTCCTTATAAATTTCTTGCGATTCGCGGCATGTACAATTGTTTCATCTGCTAAGAAGGAAAGAATGATGCAGGAACTTGTACTGGCAATGCTTTATAGAAGTAGCTTGCTTTCTGGGAAAGAGATGTTTTCACAGTGCTAAGTATGCCGAACTCCAACAACAGCATAGATTTTGTCATTTCTCTAAATCTCTCTTAGTTTCTTGCATTTAGGGCTCGGAATTCTCTCTGTGAAACTGTGTAACTTCTCTGGCTAGAAGACTCACTATTTACATTGTGTTGTTAATATCTCTGGTAGATGGTAAGGAAATGCTGTTTTTCTTGTTCACTAGTTGCTGTCAAGGAATCCATTTGATTTTCCTAAGTTTCTCTTCATGCCGGTGACTTTGCTGTACTGCCCTATCAGTTAGAGGGTTTACTTATAAATTCTTTGCGATTCTCGGCATGTACAATCATTTCATCTGCTAGGAAGGAAAGAATGATGCTGGAACTTGTACTGGAAATGCCTTCTAGAAGTAGGTTCCTTTCTGGGAAAGAGATCCTTTCACAATGCTGAGTACTCCTAACTTCATGAACAGCGTAGACTTTGCCATTATTCTAAATTTCTCTTCGTTTCTTGGAGTTAGCAATTGCATTTCACTCTGTAAAACTGTGTAACTTCTCTGGCTAGTAGAATGACTATGTCCCTTCTCTTGTTAATATCTGGGGTACATCGCATGGAAATGCTGCTTTCTTCATTCACTTGTTTCTGCTGTCGAGCAAGCTGTTTGATTTACCTAAGTTTCTCTTGAATCCAGTGACTTTGCAGTACTCCTCTATCAGTTAGAGGGTGTACTTATGAACTCCTTGAGATTCGCAGCATGTACAATCGTTTCATCTGCTAAGAAGGAAAGCATGAGGCTGGAACTTGTACTGGGAAGGCCTTGTACGTTCCTTTCTGGGAAAGAGATCTTCTCACAATGCTAAGTATTCCACTCTCCAAGAAGAGCGTAGATTTTGCCATTTCTCTAAATCTCTCTTAGTTTGTTTAGGTTAGGGACTGGGAGTTCTCTCTGAGGAACTGTGTAACTTCTCCGGCTAGAAGAATCACTGTTCCTTTCTCTTCTTAATATCTGTGATAAATCGTTTGGAAATGAGGATTTCTTTGTTTACTGGTTGCTATCAAGGAATCCATTTGATTTACCTAAGTTTCTCTTGAATCCAGTGACTTTGCTGTACTCCCCTATCAGTTAGCGAGTGTACTTATAAATTCCTTGAGATTCTCGGCATGTACAAGCGTTTCATCTGCTAAGAAGGAAACAGTAATCCTGGAACTTGTACTGACAGTGACTTACAGAAGTTGCTTCCTTTCTGGGAAAGAGATGTTTTCACAATGCTAAGTACTCCCAACTCCATGAACAATGTAGATTTTGCCAGTTATCTAAGTCTCTCTTATTTTCTTGTAGATATAGCTGGGATTTCTCTGTGTAAATCTCTGTAACTTCTCTCGGTAGATAATCACTATGCACTTTCTTTTGTTACTATCTGTTCTAAATCGTATGAAATTCACGCTTTCTCTGTTCACTGTCTCGTTGTTTCTGTAAAGGAATCCTACGGATTTACTGAAGTTTCACTTGTATCCTGTGAATTTCGTATACTCCCCTATCAGTCAGAGGGTTTATTTATATATTCCTTGCGATTCTCTCTTTGTACCAATATATCCTCTACTAAAAAGATAAGAATGATGCTGGAACTTGTAATGGGAGTGTCTTATAAAAGTACATTTCTTTCTGGGAAAGAGATGTTTTCACAATGATAAGTATTCCCAACTCCATGAACAACGTAGATTTTGACAGTTATCCAAGTATCTCTTATTTTCTAGGAGTTATAGCTGGGGGTTCTCTGTGTAAATCTCTGTAAATTCTCTGGGTGCTGAAATCACTAGGTACTTTCTCTTGTTATCATCTGTTCTAAATCATATGAAACTCATACTTTCTGTGTTGTTTTTGTAAAGGAATCCTACTGATTTACTGAAGTTTCTCTTGTATCCTGTGATTTTCGTATACTCCCCTATCAGTTACAGGGTTAATTTACATATTTCTTGTGATTGTTGGTTTCTACCAACGTATCCTCTACTAAAAAGATAACAATGATGGTGGAACTTGAACTGGGAGTGTCTCATAGAAGCACATTTGTTTATGGGAAAGAGACATTTTCACAATGCTAAGTCCATGAAACTTCATGAACAACGTTGATTTTGCCAGTTATCTAAGGCTCTCTTATTTCCTTGTAGCTATCTGGGAGTTCTCTGTGTAAATGTCTGTAACTTCTCTGGGTAGATGAATCACTAAGTACTTTCTCTTGTTACTATCTGTTCTAAATCGTATGAAACTCATAGTTTTATGTTAACTGTCTCATTTTCTTATAGAAGTGAATTTCATTCTGGATACGTGATGTTTTCACAATGCTTAGTACTCCCAACTCCACGAACAACGTAGATTTTGCCAGTTATCTAAGTCTCTCTTATTTTCTTGTAGTTATAACTGGGAGTTCTCTGTGTAAATCTCTGTAACTTCTTTGGGTAGATGAATCACTATGTACTTTCTCTTGTTACTATCTTTTCTAAATCGTATGAAACTCATAATTTCTGTGTTCACTGTCTTCTTGTTTCTGGAAAGGAATCCTTCGGATTTAGTGAAGTTTCTCTTGTAC
This sequence comes from Heterohyrax brucei, assembly GCA_028571685.1. Classification (NCBI taxonomy): domain Eukaryota; kingdom Metazoa; phylum Chordata; class Mammalia; order Hyracoidea; family Procaviidae; genus Heterohyrax; species Heterohyrax brucei. The sequence continues at coordinate 332,052 of CM053161.1, forward strand.
TCTGTGATTTTCGTATACTCTCCTATCAATTAGAGGGTTTATTTATATATTTCTTGGCATTTTTGGTTTCTACCAACGTATCCTCTACTAAAAAGATAAGAATGATGGTGGAACTTGCACTGGGAGTGTCTTATAGAAGCAGATTTCTTTCTGGGAAGGAGATGTTTTCACAATGCTAAGTACTCACGACTCCATGAACAACGTAGATTTTGCCTGTTATCTAAGTCTCTCTTATTTTCTGGTAGTTATAGTTGGGAGTTCTCTGTGTAAATCTCTGTAACTTCTCTGGGTATATCGATCAATATGTACTTTCTCTTGTTACTCTCTGTTCTAAATCGTATGAAACACATGCTTTCTATGTTCAATGTCACGTTGTCTTATAGAAGCAGATTTCTTTCTGGGAAAGAAATGTTTTCACAATGCTATGTATTCCCAACTCCATGAACAACATTGGTTTGTCAGTTATCAAAGTCCCTCTTATTCTCTTTTAGTTATAGCTAGGAGTTCTCTGTGTAAGTCTCTGTAACGTTTCTCGGTAGATGAATCACTATGCACTTTCTCTTGTTACTATCTGTTCTAAATTGTATGAAACATACTCTCTATGTTCACTGTCTAGTTTCTGTAAAGGAATCCTACTGATGTAGTGAAGTTTCTGTTGTATCCTGTGATTTTCATATACTCCTCTATCAGTTAGAGGGTTTATTTATATATTCCTTGCTATTCTCGGTTTCTACCAATGTATCCTCTACTAAAAAGATAAGAATGATACTGGAAGTTGCACTGGGAGTGTCTTATAGAAGCAGATTTCTTTCTGGGAAAGAGATGTTTTCACAATGCTAAGTACTCCTGACTCTATGAACAACGTAGATTTTGCCAGTTATCTAAGTCTCTCTTATTTTCTGGTAGTTGTATCTGGGAGTTCCCTGTGTAAATCTCTGTAAGTTCTCTGTGTAGATGAATCACTATGTACTTTCTCTTGTCACTATCTGTTCTAAATGGTATGAAACTCATCCTTTCCATGTTCACTGTTTCGTTGTCTTATAGAAGTAGATTTGTTTCTGGGAAAGAGCTGTTTTCACAGTGCTAAGTACTCCCAGCTCCAAGAACAATGTAGATTTTGACAGTTATCTAAGTCTCTCTTATTTTCATGTAGTTATAGCTTGGAATTCTCTGTGGAAATCTCTTACGTTCTCTGGGTAGATGAATCACTATGTACTTTCTCTTGTCACTATCTGTTCTAAATGGTATGAAACTCATCCTTTCTATGTTCACTGTTTCGTTGTCTTATAGAAGTAGATTTGTTTCTGGGAAAGAGCTGTTTTCACAATGCTAAGTACTCCCAGCTCCACGAACAATGTAGATTTTGCCAGTTGTCTAAGTCTCTATTATTTTCTTGTAGTTATAGCTGGGAGTTCTCTGTGTAAATCTCTGTAATTTCTTTGGGTAGATGAATCAGTATGTTCTTTCTCTTGTTACTATCTGTTCTAAATCATATGAAACTCATAATTTCTGTGTTCACTGTCTCATGGTTTCTGTAAAGGAATCCTACTGATTTACTGAAGTTTCTCTTGTATCATGTTATTTTCGTATACTCCACTAGCAGTTACAAGGTTTATTTATGTATTTTTTGTGATTCTCGGTTTCTACCAACATATCCTCTACTAAAGAGATAAGAATAATGCTGGAACTTGTACTGGGAGTGTCTTATAGAAGTAGATTTCTTTCTGGGAAAGAGATGTTTTCACAATGCTAAGTACTCCCGAGTCCATGAACAACGTTGATTTTGCCTGTTATCTAAGTCTCTCTTATTTTCTTGTAGTTATAGCTGGGAGTTCTCTGTGTAAATCTATGTAACTTCTCTGGGTAGATGAATCACTATGTAGTTTCTGTTGTTACTATTTGTTCTAAATCATATGAAACTCATACTTTTATGTTCACTGTCTCGTCTTATAGAAGTAGATTTGTTTCTGGGAAAGAGGTGTTTTCACAATGCTGTGTACTCCTGACTCCATGAACAACGTTGATTTTGCCAGTTATCTAAGTCTCTCTTATTTTCTGGTAGTTATAGCTGGGAGTTCTCTGTGTAAATCTCTGTAACTTCTCTGGGTAGATGAATCAGTATGTTCTTTCTCTTGTTAATATCTGTTCTAAATCGTATGAAACTCATAATTTCTGTGTTCACTGTCTTGTTGTTTCTGTAAAGAATCCTAATGATTTACTGAAGTTTCTCTTCTATCCTGTGATTTTCATATACTCCCCTATCAGTTAGAGGGTTTATTTATATATTCCTCGCAATTCTCAGTATCTATCAATGTATCCTCTACTAAAAAGATAAGAGTGATGCTGGAAGTTGCACTGGGAGTGTCTTATAGAAGCAGATATCTTTCTGGGAAAGAGATGTTTTCACAATGCTAAGTACTCCTGACTCTATGAACAACGTAGATTTTGCCAGTTATCTAAGTTTCTCTTATTTTCTGGTAGTTATATCTGGGAGTTCTCTGTGTAAATCTCTGTGACTTCTCTGGGTAGATGAATCACTATGTACTTTCTGTTGTCACTATCTGTTCTAAATCGTATAAAACTCATCCTTTCTATGTTCACTGTTTCATTGTATTATAGAAGTAGATTTGTTTTTGGGAAAGAGATGTTTTCACAGTGCTTAGTACTCCAAACTCCATGAACAATGTAGATTTTGCCAATTTTCTAAGTCTCTCTTATTTTCTTGTAGTTATAACTGGGAGTTCTCTGTGTAAATCTCGGTAACTTCTTTGGGTAGATGAATCACTGTGTACTTTCTCTTGTTGCTATCTTTTCCAAATCATATGAAACTCATAATTTCTGTGTTCAATGTCTTGTTGTTTCTGTAAAGGAATCCTACTGATTTAGTGAAGTTTCTGTTGTATCCTGTTATTTTCGTATACTCTACAATCAGTTACAGGGTTTATTTATATATTTCTTGCTATTCTCGGTTTCTACCAATGTTTCCTCTACTAAAAAGGTAAGAAAGATGGTGGAACTTGCACTGGGAGTGTGTTATAGAAGCAGATTTCTTTCTGGGAAAAAGAAGTTTTCACAGTGCTAAGTACTCCCAACTCCATGAACAACGTGAATTTTGCCAGTTATCTAAGTCTCTCTTATTTTCTTGTAGTTATAGCTGGGAGTTCTCTGTGTAAATCTCTGTAACTTCTCTGTGTAGATGAATCACTAAGTACTTTCTCTTGTTACTATCTGTGCTAAATCGTATGAAACTCATACTTTTATGTTCACTGTTTCCTTGTCTTATAGAAGTAGATTTGTTTCTTGGAAAGAGATGTTTTCACAATGCTAAGTACTCCCAACTCCATGAACAACATTGATTTTGCCAGTTATCTAAGTCTCTCTTATTTTCTTGTAGATATAGCTGGGAGTTCTCTGTTTAAATCTCTGTAACTTATCTGGGTAGATGACTCACTATGTACTTTCTGTTGTTACTATCTGTTCTAAATCGTATGAAACTCATACTTTTATATTCACAGACTCGTCTTATAGAAGTAGATTTCTTTCTGCGAAAATGATGTTTTCACAATGCTAAGTACTCCCAACTCCATGAAGAACGTTGATTTTCCAGTTATCTAAGTCTCTCTTATTTTCTTGTAGTTATAGCTGGGAGTTCTCTGTGTAAATCTCTGTAACTTCTCTGGGTAGACGAATCACTATGTACTTTCTATTGTTACTATCTGTTCTGAATCGTATGAAACTCATACTTTCTGTGTTCACTGTCTCGTTGTTTCTGTAAAGGAATCCTACAGACTTACTGAAGTTTCTGTTGTAGCCTGTGATTTTCGTATACTCCCCTATCAGTTACAGGGTTTATTTATATATTTCTTGCCATTCTCAGTTTCTACCTGCGTATCCTCTACTGAAAAGATAAGAATGATGCTGAAACTTGTACTGGGAGTGTCTTATAGAAGTAGATTATTTCTGAGACAGAGATGTTTTCATAATACTAAGTACTCCCAACTCAATGAACAATGTAGATTTTGCCAGTTATCTAAGTCTCTCTTATTTTCTTGTAGTTATAGCTTGGAGTTCTCTGTGTAAATTTCTGTGATTTCTCTGGGTAGATGAATCACTCTGTACTTTCTCTTGTTAGTATCTTTTGTAGATCGTATGAAACTCATCCTTTGTATGTTCACTGTGTCGTTGTCTTATAGAAGTAGATTTGTTTCTGGGAAAGAGATGTTTTCACAATACTAAGTACCTCTAACTCCATCAACAACGTAGATTTTGCCAGTTATCTAAGTCTCTCTTATTTTCTTGGAGGTGGTTGGCTTTGCACTGTGTTTAAGAATTTCCCCTCTATTCCTATTTTGCTGAGAGTTTTTAGCATGAATGGATCTCGGACTTTGTCAAATGCCTAAAATACATCAAGTGACAAAATCAAGTGATTCTTACCCTTTGTGTTATTTAAGTGATCACATTAATTGCTTTTCTGATGTTGAACTAGCCTTGCGTCTGTGGTATGATTTCAAATGGGTCATGGTAAATTATTTTTTTGATATGTTGTTGAATTCTATTGGCCAGGATTTTGTTGGAGATTTTTGCATCTAGGTTCATAAGTGATATTGTTCTGTAATTTTCTTTTTTTTTCTGAGATCTTTCACTGGTATTGGTATCAGGGTTATGCTGGCTTCATAGAATGAATTTGGGAGTATTCCATCCTTTCCATGCTGTGAAATAGTCTCAGCAATATCGGAGTTAACTGTTCTCTAAAAGTTTGGTAGAATGCTAAATGAAGCCATCTGGGCCAAGACTTCTTTTGGTTGGCAGTTTTTTGATAACTTTTTTAATCACTTCCTTTTTGATGGTTTATTAAGTTGTTCTCCATCTACTTGTGACAAATTTAATAGTTAATATCAATCTAGAATTGTGTCCATTTTGTCTAGGTTTTCAAATCTGTTAGAGTACAGTCTTTTGTAGTATTCTGTCATAATACATTTGCTTTCAGTTGTGTCTGTTGTGGCTTTTCCTATCTCATTTCTTATTTGGGTTATTTGTTTCTTCTCCTGTTTTTCTTTTGTAAGCTTAGCCAGTGGTTTATCAATTTTGTTGATTTTTTCAAAGAACCAGCTGTTAGCTTTCTTAATTTTTTCAATTGTTCTTCAATTCTCTGATTCATTTGGTTCTGCTCTAATCTTTATGATCTGTTTTCTTCTGGTGCCTGAGGGGTTCCTCTGTTGCTCTCTTTCTACTTTTTTCAAGCCATAGGCTTAATTCTTTGGTTCAGGTCATTTTTTTTCCATCTGGATGTGTTTTTTATAGGGATAAATCGACCTCTGAGCACTGCTTTGCCTATATCCCATAGGTTTGGGTAGGATGTGTTTTCATTCTCATTCAGTTCCCTAAACATATATATATTTTGTCTTTGATCTCTTCTATAAACCATGGCTTTTTAAGTAAGGTGGTGTTCAGTTTCCATGAGTTCAAATTTCTACCTGTGTTTTTTTCTGCTACAGATTTCAACCTTTATGGCTTTATGATCTGAGAGGATGCTTTGTAATAATTCAATGGTTTGGATTTTATTGAGACTTGCTTTATGTCTTAACACATGGTCTGTTCTTGAGAATGGTCCATGTGCACTGGAGAAGCAGTGTGTACTTACCTGTTGACGGGTAAAACGTTCTGTATATGTCAATGAAATCTAATTGGTTAACTGTTGCAATAAGATCTTCTGTATCTTCACTGAGCTTTTTTTGCAGATGATCTGTTTATTACTGAAAGTGGAGTGATCTATTTAATTTTTCAGTATAGTTAGGGTTTATTCGATGTATTTAGATGATCTGGTATTGGGTAAATAAATATTTAATATTGCTATGTCCTGCTTATATAATTTAACCTTTCAACAATGGTGACTATCCTTGCCCATGATGGAGGAGTTTACATTAAAGTCTATTTTATCTGAGATCAGTATTGCCACTCCTGTTATTCTTTGTATTTTCTTGGCTTGGTATATATTTTTCCATCGTTGATTTTCAGTTTGTTCCTATCTTTAAGTGTAGAGTTTGTTTCTCATAAGTATCATATAGATGGCTTGTGTCTTTTGATCAGGGATATCATTTGCTGTCTCTTTATTGGAGTGTTCAGTCTGTTTACATTCAGTGTAATTACAGATAAGTATGTGTTTAGTGCTGTTGTTTTGATGCATTCATTTTTGTATTGTTGATGTTTTCTATGTTGCTCTTCATATTCTGTTGTGGGTCCTTCTTTATGGATTGACTTTTCACCTTTTTCAGAGTTGGTTTTGTGTTTGTTGAGACTACTGTGTTATATTTCTTGTTTTGGTATGTCACATTATTATTTTGTTTTTTGGCTACCTCTTTGATTTCTTTTAATATTCTAAGTTTAAGCCAGACTTTAGCTTCTGCATGGCTTTTTAAATTCCTCTCCATCTGAAAGGGTTATAACTACTAAAAATATTCCTCTTTTTTAGTGTGATGATACTATAGTTTTCATGATACGATCATTAGTTCCATTCTTTTAACATTGGAGTTTTGTCTGAGCCTTGTGAATTCCATAATTAAGTAGGATTCTGGATTCTGTGTCCTGCATTGCCTCCTCAAGTATACATTTAATGATTTTGTTGTTCTAAGTAAAGAGTTTCTTTGAGTGTTTCTTGTAGTTTGGGTTTGCTTTTTACAAAATCTCTAAACTTCTGTTTAACTGCAAATATCTTAATTTCATCTTCATATTTGAGAGACAATTTTGCATGATATGTACTTCTTGGTTGGAAGTTTTTTTCCTTCAAGGCTTTGAATGTGTCATCCTACTGCCTCCTAGCCAACATCATTTCTGGCAAGAAGTCAGACAAAAGCCTACAGAGCTTTCCTCTGAATGGTAGCTCTTCTTTGAGCCTCACTGCCTTTAAGAACTTCTGTTTATGTTTCATTTTATTAATTCAGATTTTAATATGTCTTTGTGGTTTTTCTTTTGGGGTTTATTTTTTGTGGTGTTCGATACACATCTTGGAAATCTATGTTCTCTTCCTCCATAATTTTAGGGATTGTTTCTGTCAGCAACTTTACAACAATACTCTGTATTTTCAGCTATTCCTCCCTGCTCAGGAACTCCAGTTATTCACAGATTATTCCTTTTAATAGAATCTCATGTTTCTTAATGCTTCTTCATTTTTCTTGTCTCTTTTCTCTGATTTCTCCTCACAAGTGGTGGTGTCAGTTGCTCTATCCTCAAAGTCAATAAGTCTGACTTCTATCTTCTCAATTTTGCTCTTTTGGCTTTGGATTGAATTGTCTAATTCTGTAATTTTGTTATTGATCTCCTGAATTTCAAATTGTTTATGTTCTATCAGTTCAAATAGCTTACTTAATTTTTCATTTTGTTTAACCTCTATAAATCTTATATATAAATCTTTTGTACTCTACCTCTAATGGTTTCAGAAAGGCTTCTTCATCTGGGAAGGTTTTTGATTATTTTGGAAGTTTTCTGGAGCCATCGTGTACTGTTTCTTTAAATGGCCAGCTGTGGACTGTTACTTTTGCACCATCTAGAAGCTGTTCAGTTTGTCTTATGTTTTCTCAGCAGGAACTGAGGTGGAGTTTTAAGATGGAAATTGGTCACCAGCTGCCTCTGTGTACTCTAGTAACTAGCTCCAGTTGGACTCTCTTGGACAGCAGGTTCTGTCTCCTAGTTGGCAAAGATGAAGCCCTACTTTTGGGCTCACTGGGGTGCTATCAGCCAATGCTAATATGTGGATCAGTGAAGGGTAAATATACTGTGGGCTGCTAGGCTGTCAGTTCTGCAGGTGACCTTATTTTGAAAAGGTAAAGGAGGAGCTGTCCAACAGCTGCAGAAATCAGTCAGGCCTTCAGGTGTGGCAGGTCCCACCTTCTGGTTAATAACAAAACACCTCATAGACTGTCCCCAGATGCTATCATATGGTTCAAAGTAGGGAGGGGTACAACCTTGCTGCCATCCTCTCTAGAGGCTCCACCATCATAAACCCAGCCCTGCTTCTCGGTGTGAATATTAGCCCCAGCCAATGCCTCCTGCTAGGTGACTCTGCCTCTGAGCTGACCAAGATGGTGTCTCACCTGAGTTAGTCTTCCTGTCATGAAATAGCAGAATCTATGGTACAGCTCAAAAATGAAAGGGCAGAGGGGGGTGGTGCTCTCATTCAGGAGCCAGCCTCTCCATATCTGACTATTCCACACAGTCTCTGCTGTGCTATATGCTCTTTGCTTAAGCCCTGCAGTTCAGTGTATTAGCCAGCTCATGCCCAGTCCCTGCCTCCTAGATAACAAAGAAGATGTCAGTACCTGCAGTCCTCCCAAATGGTGAGTCAGCTGAAGCAGGATTCAGCATGTGCTGTCACACGTTAGAGAGAGGTAGTTTCCCATATACTGGAGTGTAGTCCAATCTGACAACAATATGCCAGATCCTAGGGCTCCCCAGATGTCCATGCTGCTCTGTTCAATTATCAGTCCAGGCCTCAGTTCTCAGAGAGAATTGAGGAGACATGTGTCTAGTCTGCTATCTTGGCCCTGCCACCCCCAAAACAAATACATTGATAATACCTTAAACAGGCTCACTTCTATTTTTACATGAGAGTTTATTTGAACTTTACAGTACCTCCAAATAACAGTTACATCATTTTTAGAAAAAAAAAAAGAATGAAAGATTTCTAACACTGCTTTGACTCACAAGATTAATGAATGATAAAATCAGTAGAGAAGTGTTGGTCTTACAAAATAGTATACTAGCCTTACCTATTGCTTAAGGTTTGTATAGATTTATTTTTTTGTCTTTATTCTGGTCAATAAGGAGCCCTGTTGCACTATAGTTGAGTCTTTGACTTTTAGCTAAGAGATCAGGTGTTGCAACATATCAGTGCTCTCTCACAGAGGACTGGTGTGATTGATAGTCTACTTCCATAAAGTTTGCAGCCTTGGAATCCCTGTGGAGTAGTTCTAGCTTGTGATGGCTAAGACTGTGTTTTAACTTGGCTGGGGCGTGATTCTCAGTTTTATACATGATCACTCCCAGGATGGGATCCGCTGTGTGTAGCCAATCAGTTAAAGAAGTTCCCTTGGGCATGTCGCCTGCATCCAAATATAAGGGAACATTCTGCCTTTTTCCGGCTCTGGATCCTGCAGCTGACTCCTGTTCATGTGACCTCTGGTTCTTGGGACTTGAACTAGGAGCTTACCTGTTAATCTTGGGACTTGTTAATCTTCACAACCTGTGAGCCTATTGATCTTGAGTTCACTAGCTCTTGAGGCTACACTAATCAAGAAAAGCCTTGAGGTCTTGCCTGCTGATCTTCAGATCTGTTGACCCTCACAGCTTGTGAACAAGAGCCCTGCTCTTTTATGGACTGATTTTGGTTTTGCCAGTCCCTATAGCGATGTGGAACATGACTCATGGACTTGAGACATTCCAGCCTCTACAACCCTTTGAGCCATTTCCTTGATATAAATATCTCTCTTTGCATATTTATACACTTCACCTGGGTTTGCTTCTCTAGAGAACCCAGGCTAAGGCATACTCTGACCTCAGTAAGGTGGTCTCAGGTCTGACCTGTGGCTTCCCACATGATCTCTGGCTTCCCACGATGAGATTGTCCCGAGAAAATGGAGCAGATGTTCATAATCTTTTTTGCTCTACTCAGGAAATGACAAGATATTAATGCCACTGCCTTCAATTAGTTAAAGTACTCCCAAGCTCTTGGCAGGAGTGTCACATGATTTGTAAACTTTTTATTATAAACCACTGTAGTCTCTAATGCGAATTTCCACCTCTGCTTTAATTTGAGCCAAATGTATCATATATCATTACATCTAACCTAAATTTTTATGATAAATTTTCTAAGAAAACTCACCTAAACACTAAAGCAATCCATTACTTTGAAGTTGAAATAAATTCTGTGTGATTTCATCAAGTAATTTCAAGATAAGAGACCTGCTTAATATCCTCTATGTCAAAACATGTTTTTAATTATGAAATTGTCATTCTAAAATCAGTCATATCCATATCAAATAATATTCCAAAATGATGAGAAGACTTGAGATTACCCAGCCCTTTTTAGTAACTCCTATTGCTCGACAAGTTAGCTCAGTGCTGTTCTGCGTGTGAAACTTGCCTTTTGTGTAAAGTGACAAAAACCACAACGGAGTAGACATTTGTAAATTTTTATGAAATGATTATCATGCTTTCTGAGTGATGGCTTAAAACTCCTCTAAAATGGAGCAGAGAGAAAGCAGCTCACCTAGTTCAATGTAAAGCTTTCCCTCTATCTAGCGGTGTTGTGTAGTCTGTGCTAATACTGCTTGTCTCAGTATGCTCTGTGGTTGATTCAGAAGTTTCCACACAATGATATGCATGCATAGCATTTCACTCCATGTGTCAGTTATTTCTTAAATTCAGTTAAGCTGCTTAAAATGACAGATAGAAAAAGAAAATGCAATCCAATATATAGCAGTTTATATTTGTGCTCTGTGTTAAAGTTTTTGAAACGTTTTCCCAGATGTGATCCTTTTTATCTTCATTACAATCTTGTGAGTTAGATTAGGAGCCTACCACCAATCTGTCAGTTCGATTTACTGTGGTGGCTTGCACACAGTTATGATGCTGGAAGCTCTGCTACTGGTATTTCAAATACCAGTGGGTTCACCTATGGTGGACAAATTAGCTAATGAAAACCCTATGAGTTACAACAGAACCTAGTGCAATATAGTGCTGGAAGATGTACCCCCCAGGTTAGAAGACACTCAAGGTACAGAATGGTCATAACAACTGACTTGAGTATACCAATTATCATGAAGATAATCCAGAACCAGGAAATGTGTTACTCTGTTGTACATAGGATTTTCATGAGTCAGAGCCAACTCAAGGGCAGATAACAACAGATTTACATTTTACCGATAGCCAGATAAGATTTGTAAAAGCAAAGCAACTTGCTCATAAAACTAGTAAAAGTAAGTGGAGGGAGAATTCCTAGCAGGAAACTAGTGCTATTTTAATTTAATTGATTAATTCGGTACAGCTTCCTTCAAACTACCAACAGAAGAAGAAAAAGAACACAAATGGGAAATTTTGTATATTTGGTTATCAGACCAGAATAGGTCTGAACTATTGTGAAGTCCAGGTTATTTGGAGAAACCGAGATATTTTAGGAAAGGAAACATGTAGTAGTAAAAAAGAAAACAGAAAAAAAGCAGCAATTCAAGAGCTGACAAGCATTCAAATAACCAGTGATAAACTTTCAATAGCCTATTAACCCTTTTTTGTGCTATGTATAATAACAAGACTCCTCTTTATTTTGAGTAGTTTTGAGTTCTTAAGTTTATAAAGTATTTGTTGCAATAATCCTCAAACTGTGAGAAAGCAATGGAAAAACTGAGAACGATCTACATGATATGATTTCAAATATATGACAAGTATATAAGTAAAAGATGATATATAAAAAGAAAATACTTGTGGTGGATGAGACCTTTAGGAGCTAAATTGCTGCCTAATATTGTTAACATATCATATTTTCAAGTTAAAAAAATAAACCTGCTTGATTTTTCTAAGTCCAGCTTTGAATAAAATGTTGGTACATGCACTGCTTCCTAAATGATTGTTTTTAGTGTTTGCTCCAGCTTGTATTGTTTTGTTGACTAACAAACAAATGGTGTAGGAGTAGATTCCTTGTGGCTTTAAAATTATTCTACTTAAGTTACTTTAAAGTTTGAATCTGCAAACCACTATCTGTCTGGAAACACTGTTGACTTGAAAATTAATTTTATCTCTGAGCCTCATTTTAACTTCCTTGTGGGGAATTCAGTCTCGGTCATTATCAGTGCCCTTGTATTCCGCGGTCCTTCAGGTCTCTCGGGCCTGGGGAGACTCAGGAGAGAGAACCAAAAGGGGGTATCCTTCAGTAACCAGTCTACCCTGGGTGCCGCAGATCTGTTCATGTTCCAGGCCTGACATTCAGCTTGGTTGTCTCTGTGCCACCAAGGGCACAGGAAGGTTTGACATAGCCAAGGACCCTACGACTAGTCTTCAGTCTTAAGGATACCCCAGAGTCATTTCCTTCCAGAGCCTCATTCTAAGCGGCACTCATCTTCCTGCCTCTTTGATCTTGTTATCAAGTGTCATTGAGATGTGGTCCACGCTTAGCGAATCTTTTCACATCAGAATGAAACACTGTCTGGGCCTGTACCGTCTTCATAATTGTTGCTATACTTGATCCCACTGTTGCAGTCCTTTTGTCAATCTATATCTTTGAGTCTTTGAAGGTCTTACACTTTTTCGCTGACTTTATATTTTAGCAAATGTGATGTCTCTCTCCAGGTACTTGTCCCTTCTTATAACATGTCCAAAGTATGTATGAGTCTTGCCATCTGTTTTAGTCAGCTAGTGCTGCTGTAACAGAAATACCACAGAGTGGATGGCTTTAACAAAGAAAGTTTATTCTCACACAGTCCAGTAGGCTACGTCCAAATTCAGGATGTCCACACCAGGGGAAGGCTTTCCCACTTGTGGGCTCTGGAGGAAAGTCCGGTATTAACATCAGTCTTTGTCCACAGAACATCTTGGCATAGGAACTTCAGGTCTGAAGGACTTGCTCTTCTTCCAATGCTGCTTGCTTGATGGTAGTGTGAGGTTCTCAATTCTCTGCTTGCTTCCCTTTCTTTTTATCTCTTGCAGGTTGAAAGGATTAAGGGTGCAGCAAGCCATACTCTGGGGAAACTCCATTTGCAGTGGAGCAGGGAAGTGATCTTATAAAGGGATTTACAGTCACACCCTAAACTTTAGCACACAGCATGGGAAAAATCACAAAATTGTAAAATATTGGAAATCATGGCCCAGCCACATGGCTACACATATTTTCGGGGGGGATACAATTCAATCCACGACACCCCTACTGCCATCGAGTCAATTCTGACTCATAGCAACCGTATGGGTCACAGTAGAACTGCCCCATAGAGTTTCCATGGAGACCTGACAAATCTGAACTGCTGACCTTTTGGCTAGATGACACAGCACTTAACCCACTACGCCACCAGGGTTTCCATTTCCTTTCACAGCTTCTTATGTTCTTTGGGAATCATTGTAAAAAGTACACACTACATGGCATTATCTCTTAAACCACCTAATTTCTTCACTTATGAGTCTCAACTACTAACTCAATCATGTTAAAGGGCAGAGCTTGCTCATTCAGTAAATGACACTTCCATTCATTTACTGTTTCAAGCCTTAAACCTGTAATACCTACTTATTCCTTAAATGACCACATGGAAATTCAAAGTTGTTCCATCTCTACCTTTTCTTGAATTCCTCCTCTTGTCTCCATCATCACTCAGGAGAGGCCACCATTCTCTCCTGTCTGGCTAATGACCATAGCTGTCCTTCCTTCCAGGACCTCTTCCTCACTAAAAATCAGTTTCCCTTCCTAAAAAGCAAATTAGATCAGAGCATTTTTCCTACTCAATACTTTTCAGTGACTTCTCACTGACCATACTGTTGAGTGCCTTTATTTACTGGCATCAGTGACATCCCAAATATTCTCCCTCCATGCCATTCATTACACTCCATTACAATCTTCTTGTTTAACTCTCACTTCTTTTGCAGCAGACCAGCTCACAGCAACTTCAACACAAAGCACAGTGAACAGCCGATGTTAAATAAGTATTTGTGGAAGTGAATGAACAAATATACTAATATTAAAGTAGGTTTATAAAACTCACATACTTTAAACCATTAACATAATAATGATAGAGAAAACTGCACTCTGAATCGAATAGAGACTAGCTTGAACTATCAATATCAAATTACTGCTATGATCACTGACTCTTGAATCAGATTACCTGATTCCTAATGTTGGCTCTGCCACTTACCTTGGAAAAGTTATTTTACCTCTATAGTCTTCTGCTTTCTCATCTAAAAAATGAGGATAACAAAATATCGACTTCATAGAATTATTTTGAGGATTATACGGGTTGACATTTTAAAATTCTTAGAAAGGTTGCTGGAAGATGGTTTCACTAAAGAAATAAATAAGCCCTTTGCCCTTAAATCCATTCTGATTCAGAGAGACCATCTAGGACAAAGTAGAATTACCCCACAGGGTTTCCAAGGTGTAAACGCTTAAGAAGCAGCCTACCACATCGTTCTCCTGCACAGCAGTTTGTCGGTTCAAAATCTCTACCTTTCAGTCAGTCCTCAGCACTGAACCGCTACCCCATTTTGTCCTGTCAGCTCAGAAGTAGTAGATCCACTAGTTTTCACGAAGGCCTCGTGTTGGAAAGTCAGTCATAGGCGGACAATGTGGAAAATATCTGTTAGAGGGGGAAAAAAAGAAAAAACAAGGATGCTTCCCTGAACTGATGCAACAAACGCAACATAGAATATGAGTTTTGTTTTTAGTACAATGCAGAAACATTTAATGGAACTGATGAACACTGACGTCTTGAAGTCCCACTTGATAAAGGTTACTGTGTTTTATCATTTACATACAAAGAATATTGCTACTCAATATGTAAACAATACAATATTGCTGATAAAGTTTTACTCTTGGATCTTGAGATGTAGAACAAAAATAAGGGCCCATATCAGTTGATTCTAAAATTATACTTAGTTCTCTAGGAGGATCTACTGTACTTTTTTCTTTTTCTTTCATGTTCAGTTTTACCTCAACCACAAAGTTTATAACACAGTGAAAGAAAGGGGAAAAGGTTTATTGGACAAGATATGGGCGAACTGTTTCTTTCTTCCCTACCATTATCTCTTATTAAACTTTCAGGCTCTCTGTACCTAGGCAGGCATCAAGTGTAACTGATGTTTTCTTTCGTGTGTCTCTCATGTCTCTCTCTCTTTGATAATAAGCATGCTAGTCTAGACTGTCATCATTGGGTTGTGACTAAATTATTGCAAGTCCTCTTGTTCTCTTCTGCTTCAATTCCTACAGCCCGCTGCACACAGAGCTGACTTTATATAACACATCTCCATTAAAAGCTCTTCAGTTCATTCTCAGACAATTTGCTATAGTTCCTTAAAGGGTGGGATATCATCCCAGTACCTCATATTCATAATCAAGACATCACATCAATTGACCCACATTATAAATTCTTATTTCTCGCTATCCTTACCTTATTTCTCACTGGTCTTCCATCGAGTGACTTCCTTACAGTCTTCTGCATAGAAGCCCAGAGGGAGCCCCACCTCTGTGCCTTTATGGTGTAGTCCTCCTTGCCTAGAACAACCACCTTACCAGCCAGGAACTTATAGTTCCTTTAGGTCTCATTAGTATCTTAACTGTTGTGTGAAGATTATTTGGACAATTCTGGCTCATAACGATGTCTTATTTCTCTGAATTTCTATAGCAGTTCTGGTACCACATTATGTTCATCTTAAGTGATTCTTTACATTGGCCTCTAGTTGTTTTGTTAAAATAAAATATACTGTATGTTGTAAAACCCGAGAACTGCCCCCTACCCCCAAGGCTTACTTGTACAGTGAAGGGAAAAAGATGATTATTTCAAATAGCTAATAAATTTTAATATGTCCTTCTACCTAATCTAGACCTTTTAAAACAAATGGTTCAAATAAATCAGAGTATGGGTTTGAGAGGAAAGCTGAAACAACTTGAAAATTACATCTTCATCTCTACACACATGTACTTATCCAAATCTCTGTGATACTCCCTGTGTCAATGCATGTTGCTTTGGTGTCACTATGTCTTTCAGAGGTCTTCTGCTGAATTTCTCCCATTTTCAACAATCATTAATGTTCATCAAAGGTACTATTACTCTAATAATAGTAAAAATAATTCTGTGATGTGAAATCAGACTGTGTGTTTGTTGTGGTCTGTAATCTCAGCCTCAGGAACACTTGGAATTTTTTTAATTGTACCCTGTTGTATATGTATCTCAGAATGATGTGGCATTTTTTTTTTTTCATGTCAGAGTGACAGAGTCATGCAGAAGCATATGCAATAGTTTTTCAGAGTTGCAAGAGTAACAGAATCACAAGAATGACCATTGGATCACAAAAAAGCAAAGAAATAATTTTCATACAAGTGACCTCATAACTAATGCTTCCGCAAGAATTAGAGAAATTCCAAAATACAAAGTTTTATCGTGGAAGGAATTGCAGAACTATAAATGATTATAATCACAGTAACTATTGAAATCAAAGGATTTAAATTTCCCTGTCAGGCTCAAATGTGGTAAGCACCAGAGAAACAGGGAACTACTGTCATTTGCATAAAAGCTTAGTAGTGGTATAGATAAAGACTCTTCACCACTGGGGAGGCTAATACTCCATTTTGGTCATTAGACTAAAGAAATAAACCCAAGAGTTACAAATAGTGTTTCCTATGACACCTTTTAGATAATGCAAACAGTCATAGATGGCAAGAGTATCCAGGTATTCAATCTATGTGTCATGTATACTAATTAGGAAAGAAAGTTTGTCACCGGAACAGGATTAATTTTAGCACCCTCTAAAAGTCATTTAAATACAGAAAAGTAATTTTATTTCAAATATACTGGAAAGCCAATATTTAAGAAGATGTAAAATTTAGGTTCAGAGACTCAGTTAATGAGGAAATTTTATAGCATATTTAAGGAAAATAAAACCAAAAACCAAACCCACTGTAACTGAGTTGATTCTGACTCAGCGACTCTATAGCACAGAGTAGAACTGCTCCATAGAGTTCCCAAGTAACACCTGAGGGCCTTGAATTGCTGACCTTTTGGTTAGCAGACATTGCACTTAACCACGAGGCTACCAGGCTTGCCTTCAGGAAATTAGGAAGCAGTGAATTATTTATTATTATCGGTTGATTGAACTGTGGGAGAAAATAGAAAATCTAAGTGAGGCTATATAAATTCTTCTAAACAAATATTAAAAGTCCTAATAAAAATAAAGGGAAAGATGAATAAGATGCCTGGCAACAAGTGAAAGCCTAGATATCACTTGAATTTCAGACACTTGGATGATGAAAGAAGACATAGGGCACCTAGATCATGAAGTCTACTGGAAGTCTACAAAGAAGATGGGAGGAAGAATAGCATTATATAGGCAACAGCGGAGATCATCAGAAATATTAAATTCTTACTATACAAAAATATGTACTTTTTATTAGTTCAGCTAACATTCCTTAAAAATTGGCAATGAAATACAGTTTAGAAATTTGAAAAGAATAAATTATCCTATGCTGGAAGTACAGCAATTGAGAAAATGCAAACTTAAACACAGCAGTTGCTTACAACGGGAAACCTTATCCATACTGTATTGGTAAAATCTCTCCTTTAAACAAGAATAGTTCATTGTAGGATGAATGGCTATAGATGGCTATCTGAGCTGTGAAAAGAAATCTTTGCTGGAAATAGTTGTAGATTAAATCACAACGTAATAGGAATCAATGTCTCTTGAAAAGTGAACACTTATCTTAAAAACCCATCACTTTGTTAATCAACTTTAGAAAACAAATTTATGACAAAATATAGGTATTGTAAAGCAGAGTCGATAATCAGCAGGAAACCTGTACACTACTTGAAAACACCCTGGAGCAAATCCTGGAAAATCATATACCATGAATGGAAAAGAATGTCATGTAATCCCTTTCCACTACCATCCTGTACTTTGTTCTTTCCAACTTTCTGCTTTTGTTTGTCTCTTTTTTGTCCATCAGTCACTGCCCCCTCTTTCCCAAGTTCCTACACAGTTAACTGGAAAATGGTAGGTGAGTGTAGTCGGAAACATATTTTTTCAAAGATGGTGAACTCTTCCAAATAAGAACAAAACATCCCCCACATACTGTATCAGGTTAAGGACAAATTAGAATAAAGAGAGTCAGAAATAATTCAAGGACTTCCACCACTGGCCCAATCATTCAAGCTTACCATCTTGCAGTTTTGTTTTTCTTCTCTCTCCCATTTCCTGTATGTCCTTTTTTAACCTATTGCTGTGACTGTAGATTTGTAATCATGACTATAATTTATGGAACATTTCCTGTAACTCAAAAATGGAATACATTTCCTCTAATGCTGTAAGCAATACACAGGGTAGACACTGCAAACTCCATCTTGGAAATTAAAGCACTATGTTTCAAAGACCTTTAGTGATTTGCCCAAGGCCACATAACTGGTGAGGGCTAAGAATTACGTCTTTGTTCATGTTTCTCTACATTCTTTTCATTACAGCTCACTTTCCTTTTCAGTCCCATTATCTTCTCTTGTCTAAATAATTGCAAGAGATTTCAGATTCATCTCCTTCTTCTAAACCACCCTTAACAATTATTCCAAAATAATTTTCCCAATAAAATTATTTCAAATCCGAAGTAGTTTCTGAAGTCTGTTTGATGTGTACTTTCAGAAGAACATTGTTGTTATTAGCTTCCTTTGTGTTGGTTCTGACTCACGACAACTATATGTACAATGAAAAGAAACACCGTCTGGTCCTATGCCACTCTATCGATCCTTGCTACGTTTGAACATATTATTATAGCACTCTGTCATCCCACCTCTTCGAGTTTTCCTTTTTTTTTCTCTCACTGTGTACTTTACCAAGTATGGTGGCCTTCTCCAGGGACTGGTCCTTTTGATAACACATCCAAAGTGCACGAGACAAAGTCTCATCATTCTTGCCGTTCTAGCTGTACTTTTTCCAAGAAAGGTTTGTTCATTTTTCTGGCAGTCTTTACCAACACCATAATTCAAAGGCATCAATTCTTCAGTCTTCTTTATTTGTTGTTCAGCTTTAACATTCACATGAGATGATTGGAAATACCACGACTTAGGTCAAGTGTGCATTAGTCCTTGAAGTCACATCTTTGCTTTTTAATGTTTTAAGCAGGAGTTTTGTAGCAGATTTACCCAATAAAAAATAGCATTTTTGCTTTTTAACATTTTAAACAGGAGTTTTGTAGCAAATTTACTGAATAAAAAACATCATTTGACTTCCTGACTTCTGCTTTCAAGGGTGGTGATGAGTACTCAAGTAAAATGAACCCCCTGGCAACTTCAATCTTTTCTCTATTTATTATAATCTTGCTTATTGGTCCAGCTGAGAGGATTGTTGTTTTGTTTATGCTGAGGTATAATTCATACTGCAAGGTGTGATGATCTTGATCAGTAAGTGTTTCAAATCCTCTTCACTTTCAGCAAGTGAGACTGAGTCATCTATAACACTGCAATTTGTTAAGGAGGTGCTCTCCAATCATGGTGCCTGATTTTTCTTCATGTAATCCAGTTTCTTGGATTATATGCTCAGCACACAGACTCAGTGAATATGGTGAAAGGATATAACTACAACACACTTATTTCCTGATTTTAAAGCATGCAGTATCTCCTTGTTCTTGTGGAACTATTACCTCTTGGTCCACATACAGGTTCTGTATGACAAAATTAAGCCTTCTGTAGTTCTCATTCTTCACAATGTTATCCATAATTTGTTATGGTCCACACAGTAAAAAGTCTTTGCATAGTCAATAAACCACAGACAAACATTTTTCTGGTATTCCTTGCTTTCATCCAAGATCTAGGTCACATCAGCAAAGACATCCTTTGCTCCAAGTCCTCTAAATCTGACTGGAATGTCTGGCAATTTCCTGTCAATGTAGTGCTGTAATCATTTTTCAAAAATTATCAGAAAAATTTTACTTGTGTATGGTGGTAATCATATTACTTGGTAACTTCCACATTCTGCTGGGTAGCCCTACTTTGAAAGGGGCACAAATGTGGATCTATTCCAGTCAGTTGACCAGGTAGCCATCTCCAATTTTTTGGCGCAGATGAGTTAGTGCTTCCAGTGTTGAATCTATTTGTTGAAACTCACAATTGGTATTCCATCAGTTCCTGAAGCCTTGTTTTTCACTGGTGCCTTAATGTAGCTTGGACTTCTTCAGTTCCTGATCATACGCTACTCCTAAAATTTTTGATTGTCTACCAGTTCTTTTGAGTACAGTGACTGTATATGCCTTAAATTTTTGATGCTTTGTGCATTTTTGATGTTTTGTACATACAATCCTTCAATATTGCAAATCAAGACTTGAGCTTTTTCATTCAGTTCTTTCAGCTTGAGAAATACAGACCCTGTTCTCCATGCCCCCTCCCATTTTTTTTCTAAGTCCAGGACATTTCACATTTTATTATAAGACTTTACTGTGCCTTTTTGAGTAAGTCTTTGAAATTTTCTGTTTGGGATATCCTGGTGGTGCAGTGGTTCAGCCTTTGGCAACTAACCAGAAGATAAGCAGTTCAAATCCACCTGTAGCTCCCAGAAACCCTATAGGGCAGATTTGCTCTGTCCTATAGACTCACCGGATCCAACTTGACTGCACTTGGCTTGGCTATAGGGTCACTAAAAGTCAGAACTGACTTGACAGCAATGAGTTTGGTTTTGATTCTTCAATCCTTTTGTCTTATTGAGTGGGCTCTGATTCCCAGCAATTCTGTGTTCAACAAAAAGAAACAGCATGGTTCTGTGACATCCTCACAGTTGTTGATATGTTTGAGCTCATTGTTTTAGCCTCTGTGTCAATCTATCTCTTTGAGGGTCTTCCTCTTTTTGACTGACTCTTCACCAAGCATGATGTCCTTCTCCAGGGACTGATACCTCCTAATAACATGTCCGAAGTATGTGAGACATAGTCTTGCCATTCTTGCTTCTAAGGAACATCTTGGTTGTACTTTTTCTAAGACAGACTTGTTCATTCTCTCACATTCCATGATATAGTCAATATTCTTTGCCAACACCATGATTCGAAGGCATTGTTTCTTCTTCAGTTTTCCTTTTTTGTCATCCAGCTTTTACATGCACCTGAGGTGAATGAGAACACCATGTCTTGGGTCAGGCACATTTTAGTCTTCAAGGTGAATTTAGGTCTTTTATGTCATAATTTATTTCATTCTCTTTAGATGTTCTACATTCAAAAGTTTCAGAGCTGTTCTGACACACATTTTGCTCTTTTCTTTCGTTCTTGTCTTTTTAATGACCTTTTGCTTTCTTCACGTGTCATGTACTTCACGTCATCCCACAGTTCATCTGGTCTTCAGCCATTAGTATTTAATATATCCAATCTATTCTTGAGATGGTCTCTAAATTCAGATGGGAAATACTGAAGGTCCTACTTTGGCTGTCGAGAATATGTTTTAATTTTCTTCTGATTCACCTTGAACTTGCATATGAGGAACTGCTAGTCTCTTCCACAGTTGGTTCCTGACCTTGTTCTGATCAATGATGTTGAGTTTCTCCACTGTCTCTTTCAAAGATGTAGTTGATTAGAATCCTGTGTATTCTGCCAAGGTGTACTTGTATAGTTGCTATTTATGCTGTTGAAAAAAGTATTTCAACAACTAAGTTACTAGTTTTGAGAAATTCTGTCCCGAAATTTTCAGTCATTTTTGTTTATTTTTGTAGTTTGATCCTTCTTTTTTTTTCAACATTTGCATTCTAATTGGTAGTAATTATCACTGCAACTTGACTGCATGTTTGGTCAATTTCAGCCTACAAAAGTTGGTAACAATATTCAGTTTCTTCACCTTTGGCATTAGTGGCTGGTGCCTAAATGTGGATATTATTCTATTACTGACAGCATTGTAGTTTGGAATAGAATTTTGACAGACTCTCTTTGATAATTAATGCAATGATATTTTTCTTCAATTTGTCACTCCCAGAAGCATAGTAGGCCATATGACTGTTTTGTTCAAAACTCCCAATACCACTAATGTCACGTAACAGTATGTGTATAAGTGAGGCCAAGAAGGCAGAGGAGATTGATGCTTCCTGTGACCCTGTAACAACAAAGACCCAGAAGAACAAATGAATCCAGTACATACGACATCCTAGGAGCTCTGAACATCAAAGGGAAAGTTGAACAACATGGAAGGGAAAGTAGGTCCAGATGCACATAGGAGCTGACAGACTTGACACTGAGAAATGGCTGCAGTCAGTGTGGTGAGTGGACAGGCAGTGGCTGACATTCTCCTTAGCAGGAGAAACTGACTAAACAATCCACTCACGCCTCTGTAACCACTGAAAAACAGCACTAGATTACCAAAAACTAAGTCTTTTGTCTTTCTCTAGAGATAAACCTCTCTCTCTTCTCCAGTGTTTCCCCCTCCATTCTCTGCAACATTAAGGAGGAAGACTCCTTAAGCCCATACTGAGTCATTCTCCCAGACTCCAAGATGAAACAATTTAAAAAACAGGAAGAAGGGTGAAAGAATCAGTTTACTCCCCTGAGTTGGAAACTCAGAGCAGAAATTGTTCATTTACTTACATTCAGGCATAAGGGCATATGTCATCCTCACAGACACTCAGGAATGGTACAATATAATATAGAGTCTCTGATGAAGCAGGAGAAAACTGGATGTATATACAAGTAGAATTCTGTTAACAGACCAGACTTGATGCTCTGACAGACTGAACAGTACCTGGAGAACATGGCCCCCAGACTCCATTAGCACAGACCTGAAATCAGTCCCAAAGCCAACTCTTCAGACAAAGTTTGGACTAGCTTATAAGACACAGAGTAATGCTGGCAGAGTGTGCTTCTTGGCTTAAGTATATGCATAAAGTTGACTGAGCAGCTCTTGTCCAGAGGGGTGGAGGAGGACAGGAGCTGATTGAACGGACACAGGAATTACGGGGTGGAAAGAAGGAGTGTGCTGTCACATGACAAAAGAACAGATAGAGTTGCATAGTGGTGTGTGTGCAGGATTTTGTATGGCAAATTGACTTAGACTGTAAACTTTCACATAAAGCACAATGAAATATTTAACATAAATAAATAAGGTAAAACTACCAGGAAAAAAAAATGTGTATAAATTTTTTATGGGAGTTTTTTTTTTTTTTCCAGAAATGGCCAATATCAGCACATTTCATCTCACTAATGCCTAGGATATGGATCTTTATGCAGTCTACTTCTTTGGGACAACTTCCAGTTCTCCTAGACTGCTGCATTGTACCTTCCATGTTCTCACTGTTAATGGATGTTGGCATCTGTTTTGTCTTATTTCAAGTCGTGCTGCATCAAAAAATTTTCCTGAAATCTTTACTCTATCCGTATCGTTTGAGGCTGACTCCGCTTAGAGGAGGCAGCCCTTCCTCAGTTGTATTTTGAGTTCCTTCCAACCAGAGGGGTCATCTTCTGGCACTATGTGAGACGCTGTTCTGCAGCGTCGATCGCCTGCTGAGGTCGATCGCCTGTCTTACTCTGGAAACTCTCCTGCAAACTGTCTACCGTGGGAACCCTGCTAGTATGTGAAATATCGGTGGCCTAGCTTCCAGCATCACAGCAGTAAGCAAGCAGCAGCAGTATGGCAAACTGATGAGTGCATCACGGCAGAAGAACGTGGTAGTTGGTGAAAGCCTTCAAGGGAGGGCAATTAAGGATCTCAAAAGAAAGGAGGGATAACAATATGGTAAGAGACAACTGAATTAGCTCTGAAAACTCAGAGCTGGGAAGGGAAATAATAAAAACGTTAATCAATAAAGTTGCTATTAGTTTCTGATTCACGAAAAATCTATAGAACATACTAGAGCTATTCCATAGGGTTTCCAAGGCTATAAATCCATACAGAAGTAGACTGCCACATCTTTTTCCCTCAAAACAGCTGGTGGGTTCAAATCACTGACCTTTCAGTTAGAAGCCAAACATTTAACTACTGTGTGACCAGTAGTCTTAAAACTGTATGATAGAAAACAATACTATAGGAAGAAGGCGAAGCAAGCAAACCCAGACAAGGGTAACAGGCCAGGAGAAGGTCAGGAAGCCGAAAGAGGAGAACTGCAAGAGCATTTCAAAGGCAGAAAAGGAAGAATGGTTTAAAGGGATAGGTATTTAACTTCTGGAAGATTCCATTCTATGAGATAGTAAGAGTAAAAAAATTAAATGACTTCAAGACAGCTTTGGATAAATTTACGGAAAATAGAACTGTGAAAGACCATTAAGGGAAGCTTGTGATTTTGGAATACACTTTCCTTTGAGGTTAACAAAATTCAGGACAGTTATTTCTTTTTTAAAGGACACTCTATGGCAATGATCAAAGATAGAATCATAGGCACAATGATTAAGCAACTTACTCTGTAGTAAAAGAAAGTGTAGCTTTATTTCGTCTATGACTCTTTTGTTACTAACTTGGTCAGTTTTATATGTCTTTTCCAAGCTTTAGGTTCAGTATCTTCAAAATGAGGGGAAAAGTAAGTTTTACTTTAGATTCTAGTAATGAAAGCAAGAAGAATGTATACAGATAGATTTGGCATGTGTCTAGGACATGCTAAGCACTGGGTAATGGTTAGAAATCTCTGAGTCTTCAACATGGTTTAAAAACAAGGTAAAATGCAGAGAAGCAGAGCAGGAGAGAGGAAGGAAGGAAAAGTAGAGAAAAGAAATGAATTTTTAAACAGAAATATGCCAGAAGATATTAAACAAGAAATGGGTAGTCAAATAAATGGGAGTCAAATAAGCTGAATTTGGAAATTATTCAGCTGACACGGAAAGCAATGTAAAAAATTAGTAAAAGTGATTGAAACAGAAAATCATCAAATAATTTGACAAGTTAGTGAGTCATTAGGTAACCATCTGCAAGGAAGAAAAGACAAAGAAATATAAAATCGTGTATAGATGTAAACCTCCCTCCCTATTTTCCCAAGGTGGCAGTAAGCTCTGTTACAGATAAAAGTGGAGTGAGATCAAATTTACGCAACCTGAAGCTCCAACCTTATGGTCTAGCAGGACAACAGAAAGCCTAGGATTCTGATTAGATATAAATGTGGCTCTGTGAAGGGATAATAGTCATTAAATGTGCTTTAATATCACTTCTCTCAGCAAGTTTGGTGTACTGATAGTCCAAATACTGTATTTGAAACAACGATTAAAAAAAAAAAGTTAAAACCATCATAACAAATAAAGGTGGATACTATTAAATACCTTGACTGACCTTTCACTGTTTGTCCAAATATATCCAGAGAGTCAATTTTGCAAACTTCAGTGGGGACGTTAACTGCTTTATGGTCAACCGGACTGTGAAGCAGCTCCCTTTGCCAGTTCTGAAAGACCACTGTGGAGGGCCAGTGAAGCTTGAGACATTTATTTCCAGTCATTTCCCTTACCTGCCTAAAATTCATCTTCATGTCTTCAATCTCTTGACACACTCTTAAAAAATCATTATCCTCTTTTTCTGACCTGAAGGGATTATCTCATTCTCTTTTAGACTCTGAACAGCCATCATTCTTTGGTTTTTTTTGTCAGACAAGTTGATTCACAGCTCAGAACTACAATCTATACAAAGAGAGAAAACATTGTTTTTTTTTTTTTTTCCAAGTCTTAGGTTGTAACAGCCCTAGTGGTACCATGGTTAAGCATTCAGCTGTTAGTGAATGGTGGGGAGTTGGAACTCACAAACTGCTTTGTGGGAGAAAGATGTGTCAGTTTGCTTCTGTAAACATTATAGCCTTGGAGATCAGTAGGGCAGTTCTGCTCTGTCCTATATGGTCACTATGAGCCAGACCAACTCAGTGGCAACAGGTTTGATTTTCAGGGTTGTCTTAAGTTCTATATAGTGAAGTGTTCAAATAATATTTTGTGAATAAGTTTGCCACTAGGAATAGTTCTAACAGCCATGCTAAAGGCCAGAGTACGGTGGCTTGTAAGCTGAATACATGGATTTTTGATACTGGCTCTCTTCATGTCATTTGTCATCTAAGAGTCTGCCTATTTTGTCATTGTTTTTAAGAAAAGAAAATAAAGAGTTTAAGAAAAACTTCACTCAGACATGAGAAGGTCAGCGTAAAAAGTAGTAGAAACGATTTTAAAGTGTACATTTTTTCACAGAAAATGCATCAGTTTTCTTTTTATTTATTTTTGGGTCTAATTCTTATTTTTGTCCTATTTTTATTGCTAGAACAAGAAAAAATAATCAAGGTGAACTTTTTAAATATTGCCAAAGCCAAGCCAAGTGCTGTTGAGTCTCTTAATAAAAAACAAAGATTATCTATCTATGTATCTATGTCCCAGTTAATTGTGTTAGTTGCCTGACAATTAATTGATGGTTTCTTTTTATCTCCTTAGTCATCTAAAGCTTGGAAAGACACTTTATACAGGATGGGGTTTGAATGAGTTAGAAATAGCATCTAGGCATTTTAAGCACATTAAAGAACTCACGAAAAGTCGGAAGACTAAAACATGGAAGAAGAGAACAATAAGAACTGAAAACAGATTTGATACTGTTAGGCTGGATCAATGTTTTCTAAACCTTGCTAAGGGTAGAAATGCTTGAATAGTTTTTAAGATACTGATGCCTGGACTCCGCTTTGAGTTGTTCTGATTTAACAGTTGTAGTATGGGGCCAGAGCACAAATATTTTTAAAATGTCTCCACGTTCTTTTGACCTGCAGCTGGGCAGAAGAACCGCCTATGTTGGGCCAGTGTGGGGCTTGGTTGTTGCGGGTTTCTAATACCCCTCTCTTCTGGTTCATGGGGTCAGAACACTTTTTGTAATAGTCCTAAGGCATTATTTGACTTTTACTGTGTTGACATTCTTATTGCTGGTCCAAAGTCAATGATAAGTAAAACTGCTGACATCTTGGATGAGTCAAGACAGCAACATTTAACTTTACTACTTGTAATTGTCTTTGTTACAATCACACACTGACATTTAAAATAATTTTTATAAAAGCCTGTTTCCCTTAATAATTTAATTGTATTAAATCTCAATCATTTATTATGTGTTTTTAACATTTAGAAACTGGCATTATACCTAAAGTACACTTTCTACATACTGAAGTAAGTTAGGAGTCCTGAGAAAGAGAGAAACGTATAGTAGTTATCTTGCTTTGATTGGGGGTTTTCTTATCCATGGCACCAAAGAGTCACTTCAAAGAAATCCCTGACCAAAATTAATCTGCCAATGGCTTTTGTTTCACTCAAAGTGGCAGATTCTTTCTTTTCTGTTTCAAAAAATATGACTGGAGGGCCAGAGACCATCTTGTGACCTAAAATCCTTCGCTCTCAGTATAATGTGGAAAGCAGTTTCAATCAGTCAGATTAAGATTTGCCAATGATTGATCTTCTGTATTTCTCCATTTTCTCTTTACAAGCCTCCTAGCTTTATTTTGAGCTTGTTGCTTTTTCTAGAATCAGAATTATCTCCTTAAATGCATACAGAATAACTGCTCAGAATAAATTTCATGTACAAATTTCACTGAGTTTTGATTATTTTTAACACTAGCCAATGTTTTCATGAAAGATTATTTTTATTTGGAAGAATCAGTAATTGACCATGATTACACAGATTTGGGTATTTGGTAGACATTTTATCAAAACTGAATGAAGTAGGGCTGAGACTTTTGAGGAAAATTGCTGCCAATGTATACTATCAGTGATAAAGTTTTGTTTTCCATGTAAAAGACAGATTTTGGAAAACTTAATTCACAGCTGTGAGGCTTCAGAGTTTCCCATGACTTAAAGACTTTTCTGATGAGATCAGTAGTAATAATAATGAATATTTTTTAGATTGTATAATAAAATTGTCAGTAATTGCATAATTTAGTGAGGTAATATGATCAATGAATGATATTTTAATTTTATACCTCAGTACAAGATTCAAGTGCAGTATAGACCAATAGATTTCAGTGTAGCAGATTCAAATGAGTCTATTGATAAAATGGTTTCAGTTTCCACATTGCACACAATGTTTAAGAAATTATTGCTTACTGAGTTTTAGTGTAGGGTCACACAAGACCACTATAGTTGTAATTCAACCAAAATGTTTCTTAAAAGAGAAGATGGTAAGACTTTGGCTCTCTTACTTTTGGTACAAGATCATAGTTGGTAAATACAAAATCCACCAAAAGGAGGAAAACCCTCAATGAAATGAATTGACACAATAGCCACAACTGACTCAGTTGTACCCATGATCATGAAAATGACACAGTACAGGGTGCCATTTAATCTTTCAAATATAAGTTTAGAAAACTTAGTGGTATAGTGGTTAAGAGCTATGGCTTCCAACCAAAAGGTGAGCAGTTCAAATAAACCAGGGTGCTCCTTGGAAACCCTATGGGGCAGTTTTACTCTGTCCCATAGGGTCACTATGAGTTGAAATCACTCAACAGCAATAGGTTTGGTGTTTTTTTGGTTATACATAAAGTCACCACGAATCAGAGCTGACTCTACAGCTACTAATAACAAGAACAACATCAAAGAAGAAAAATCCAAGATTACCTGAAAAGGCTATTAAAGTACTTTGACTACATGAGGCCAGACTTTTTTTAACACACTTTAAACGAAAGGACATAATGTAAGGTGGAGGAGTCAAGATGGCGGACTAAGCCACGTCTCCTTATATCCCTCTGGAAACCAAGAACTGAATTCATAATCAAACGGAGCCTTCTGATCACCTAATCAGCCCCAGGACACGGCACAGGGCTGTTACTTTTGACTTCAGACCACTGAGCGAGAAACCTCTCTTTCGCTGACTCCCGCTCCTGGCTATCCCTGGCTCTCACGGACTGAAGGGAAATGTGCCATTTTGACTTTTTTTTCCTCTGTCTTGGCCGGCGGGCGGAGCTGGGTCTTGCCTAGCAGCTAGACTCAGACGCGCTGCTGGGGGACAGGCACGCAGAATTCCCGTATTTTGAGAGCCAGGCTTAGGGCTCTGTTAATATAGCCACTTTCAGCCCGTCATCTTATCCCTGCACAGCGGGGTTTGTACAGAATTATGCAGTTAGTGTGCGGGATGCCATGTTGGTACCGAGATCTTAGCAGGACCTAATTCTTAGCTTGAGAGCCAGTGCCTGCAAACAGGACAGTGCTTCTCTGACAGAAAAGCAGTAAATTACACACTGCCACCTACGTTGGGGGCCCTGCAACAGAAGCAGAGGAATCACTACCTCTCAGCATCTTTAGCCCCTCTATCTACTGCCTCTGTGGAGGACGCCATCTGGGATACGGTGGCCACAGCTGGACCTAATTCTTAGCTTGGGAGCCAGAGCCTGCCCACAGGAGAGCGCTTTTCTACCAGAAAAGCAGTACTCTACACAGTGTCACCTAAGGTTACGCCCTGTCAGCAGAAGCCAACAAGGCAGTAGCATTGCTGTATTCTGAACAAGCTTGTATCATCTGGGGTTGGATATAGTGGTGCTTACTTTGCCAGTTGAGAAGAGGGACCTCTACACCTGAAAACCTGACCTATTTGTGAAGTGGTCAGATACCTTTTGCTTTACATTGGAAGACAGCCTAGAGAAACATCTGCAGTCCATCCTCACAGTACTTCTTCCAGCCTCTACATACTCACATGGGACCCAAAAAGCAACAGACACTTGTGGCATACAAGAAATCACCCATGGCTTCAGAAGGTTCCCAAACAAAGCAACCAAGCAGTTTTCCAGATGAAGACACTTTTATGAAAGCATCAGAAAGTGAATACAAAATGATTATATACAGAGCCCTTCTAGACCTTATACAAAATTCAGCAGAACAAAATGAAAACTTAAGGAAGTTGTTCAATTTGATGGAACACCAGTACTCTGAAATCCAACAGATCAAGAAGAAAATCAAAGACATAGAAAATTCAATGCAAAGTGAAGAAAACAGAATGAAACAAATAGAAAAAAGAATTTCTGACTTGAAAGACAGAGCTACTGACACCAACGTCTATGAGCAGAAATCAGAAAAAAGAAACAAGAAAAATGAAGAAACATTAAGAAGCATGTGGGACTCTACTAAGAGGAACAACTTTCAATTAATTGGAGTCCCAGAACAGGGTGAGACATCTGAGAACACAGAGAGTATCATTGCTGAGCTGCTGACAAAAATCTTCCCAGAAATCATCAAAAAAGAGAATATAGACATGTCAGATGCATATCGTACACCACCCAATATATATCTCAAAAGAAACACTCCAAGACATATTATAATCAAGCTTAACAAAATGACATAAGCAGCAACTCTTAAAGGCACCAAAACTCAAATCAAAGCTAACATTCTGGGGGAAACCCTGTAGGCTCTCTTCAGATTTCTCAGCAGAAACCGTGCTGGCACGGAGACAGTGGCATGACACATTCAAAGTCTTGAAGGAGAAGAACTTCCAGCCAAGAATTATATATCCTGCAAAACTATCTTTCAAATACAAAAATGAAATTAAGACATTCCCAGATAAACAGAAACTCAGACACTTTATAAAAACCAAACCAAAACTACAAGAAATACTGAAGGAAGTTCTGGGCTTTGGCTTAGAAGAACGAAACCACTAACTTTATATTTTAGAACGACACACTACTCAAAACTCTGCTCAGCTAGGGAAGGCTCTAAAGTCAATCACAGCTTTAATATGGAAAGAAGCAATTCAGTGATCATCATGAAAACTATAGTGACATCATATTAAAAATAGGGATGTATTACAGTTGTTATAGTACTTCCAGATGGAGAGGAAGGTCACAAGACTGGCAGTAAATAAACTTGGGTTTATATATAGTTTATTAAGGGAGATCATATGGGCAGCTGTAAAGCACAACAAAGATGTATCACATCATTTCAAGAAAAGTAACACAGGAGTCTCAACAACTACAAAATCAGCTCTGAAAAAGATGAAAAATCAACTCACAAAAAAGAATGTCCCAGAACACACTAATAAGAACAACAGAGAAAACATTAACATACAAATAAACATATCACAAAGGCAACAGTGAACACATACCTATCAATAATTGCATTGAATGTGAATGGACTGAATGCTCCAGTAAAGAGACTTCGAGTGACATCTTGGATCAAAAGACATGACCCATTTATATGTTGTCTACAAGAAACTCACTAGAGACCTAAAGATAGGAACAAACTAAAAATTAAAGGATGGAAGAATATACATCAAGCTAACAATGAACAAAGAAGAGCAGGGGTGGCAATTCTGATCTCAGACAAAATCAATTTTAATGTCAAATCCACCATCGTGGACAAAGATGGACACTATTGCTCAAAGGTTCAGTACACAAGCAAGACTTAACTATATTAAATCTTTATGTACCTAATATCAGAGCACCTAAATACATCGAAGAGACACTGACTACACTCAAAACAGAGTTAGATGACTCCACAGTAACAGTGTGGAGACATCAACACTCCACTCTCAATACTGGATAGATCATCTAGAAAAAAGCTCAGTAAAGATACAGAAGACCTCATTGACACAATTAACCAATTAACCTCATTGATATATACAGAACTTTCCACCCATCAGCGGACAACTACACCTTCTTCTCCAGTGCACATGGAACATTCTCCAGAATTCACCATGTGTTAGGCCATAATGCAGTGCTCAACAAAATCCATACCACTGAATTACTGCAAAGCATCTTCTCAGATCCTAAAGCCATCAAAGTTGAAATCAACAGCAGAAAAAACATAGATAGAAAGTGGAACTCTTGGAAACTGAACCTCTTGCTCAAATAAACATGGATTATAGAGGAAATCAAGGATGAAATAAATAAATTCATGGATTCCAATGAGAACGAAAACAGTTTCTACCAGAACCTATGGGATACAGCCAAGGCGATGCTCAGAGGTCTGTTTATTTCCATAAATGCACACATCTGGAAGGAAGAAAGAAACCAAATCAAGGAACTAATCCTACAGCTTGAACAAGTAGAAAGAGAACAACAGAGGAACCCCTCAGGCACCAGAAGAAATGAGATCATAAAGATTAGAGCAGAGCTAAATGAATTAGAGAATAGAAAAACAATTGAAAAGACCAAACGCTGGTTTTTTGAAAAGATCAACAAAATTGATAAACCACTAGCTAAACTTACTAAAGAAAAGCAGGAAAGGAAACAAATAACCCAAATTAGAAATGAGAGGGGAGTTGTCACCACAGATGCCACAGAAATCAAAAATATCCTAACAGAATACTATGAAAGACTATACTCTAACAAATTGGAAAACGTCGGGGAAATGGACAAATTCCTTGACTCATACCACCTACCCAAATTATCACTACATGAAGCAGAACAACTAAATAAACTCATCACAAGGGAAGAGATTGAAAAGGTCATCAAAACACTCCCAACCAAAAAAGGTCTGGGCCCAGATGGCTTCACTGCAGAATTCTACCAAGCATTTAGAGAAGAGTTATCTCCAGTACTACTGAGAATATTTCACATTATAGAAAGGGATGGAATATTCCCAAACTCATTCTATGAAGCCCACATAACCCTGATACCAAAGCCAGGGAAAGACCCAACAAAGAAAGAGAACCACAGACCGATATCACTCATGAATTTAGATGCAAAAATCTTCCACAAAATTCTTGCCAGTAGAATACAACAACATATCAAGGAAATAATCCATCACGACCCAGTGGGATTCATACCAGGGATGCAAGGCTGGTTTTACATCAGGAAAACAATTAATGTGATTAACCACATAAATAACACAACAGACAAGAATCACCTGATTTTGTCCATTGGTGCCAAAAAGGCATTTGATAAAGCCCCAAAACGATTCATGTTAAAACCTCTTAGCAAAATGGGCACAGATGGCAAATTCCTCAACACAATAAGGGCCATTTATACAAAGCCAATTGCCCATGTCATCCTGAACGGAGAGAGACTAAAAGACTTTCCCTTGAGATCAGGAACTAGACAAGGATGCCCACTCTCACCTCTTCTATTCAACATTGTACTAGAAGTGTTAGCCAGAGCAATTAGACAAGATGAAGAAATAAAGGGCATCTGCATCGGCGAAAAGGAAGTTAAAATCTCCCTGTTTGCAGATAATATGATTGTACATGCAGAGAATCCCAAGGAAACTATAAATAGACTTATAAGTAAACTACTCAAACTGATAGAAGAGTTCAGCAAACTCTCAGGATACAAGATAAACATAAGTAACTCAGTAGGATCCTTTATACCAACGAGACTGTTAAGGAAGAAATTATCAAATCAATACTATTTACGATAGCCCCTAACAAGATAACATACCTAGGAATTAATCTAACCAGACAATTAACAGACCTTTACAAAGAGAACTACATGCCCTTACTACAAGAAACTAAGAGAGACTTAGATAAATAGAAAAACCTACCCTGCTCCTGGATAGGAAGACTTAACATTGTGAAAATGTCTATTTTACTCAAAGCAATCTATTTATATAATGCAATCCCAATACAAGTTCCAGCATCTTTTTTTAATGAGATGGAGAAACAAGTCATCAATTTTGTTTGGAAAGGGAAGAAGCCCCGGAAAAATAAGGTACTACTAAAGAAGAAGAACACACTGGGAGGCCTCTTATTTCCTGACTTTAGAACATACTACACTGCCACAGTGGTCAAAACAGCCTGGTACTGGTACAAGAACAGACAGATCGATCAATGGAACAGAATTGAGACCCCAGAGATGACACCACCTGACTATGAACAGTTGATATTCGACAAAGGCCCTAAGACATTAAACTGGGGTAAAAACAGTGTCTTCAACAAATGGTGCTGGCAAAATTGGATATCCATCTGCAATAAATTGAATCAAGATCCATATCTTACACCTTATACAAAAACCAACTCCAATTGGATAAAAGACCTGAATATCAAACCTAAAACAATAAAGCTCATCCAACAAAAGGTAGGAACAACAATGGAAGTTTTAATACACAATGTGGACAGACTCCAAAATCTGTCAAAGAAACCACAATCAACAGAAGAGAAAATAGATAAATGGGAACTAGTAAGAATCAACCACTTTTGCTCATCCAAAGACTTTATTAATAGAATTAAAAGAACACTCACAGAATGAGAAAAAATATTTGGTAACTCTATGTCAGACTGACGCCTGATCTCCATAATCTATAAGATACTACAAAATATCAATACAAAGAAGATAAATCATCCAATTAAGTGATGGGCAAAGGAGATGGATAGACATTTCAGTAAAGAGGAGATGCAGGCAGCCAAAAAACACATGCGGACATGTTCAGGATCTTTAGTTATTCGAGACGACAATGA
Organism: Heterohyrax brucei; assembly: GCA_028571685.1. Lineage (NCBI taxonomy): Eukaryota > Metazoa > Chordata > Mammalia > Hyracoidea > Procaviidae > Heterohyrax > Heterohyrax brucei. The sequence goes on from CM053161.1 coordinate 366,032, forward strand.
GATACCATCTCACCCCAACAAGATTGGCCATGATCCAAAAAACACAAAACAACAAATGCTGGAGAGGCTGTGGAGAAAGTGGAACCCTCCTACACTGTTGGTGGGGTTGCAAAATGGTCAAGCCTTTTTGGAAATCAATCTGGCACTTCCTTAAAAAACGGATATCGATATACCATTTGACCCAGTAATTCCATTACTTGGAATATATCCTACAGAATCAAAGCCTTTCACACCAACGGACACATGCACCAGAATGTTTATCGCAACACAGTTCACAATAGCAAAAAGATGGAATCAACCCAGATGCCCAACAACAGAAGAATGGATAGGTCAACTATGGTACATACACTCAATGGAGCACTATGCAATGTTAAAGAATAACAGTGATTCCAGGAAACATCTCCTAACCTGGTTTCAACTGGAAGACATTATGTTAAGTGAAAATAGTCAGCGGCAAAAGGACAAATATTGTATGAGATCTCTACGATAAGATCTCAAAAACAGACTTGTGTGTAGAAGAAAAGACTCTTTGACAGCTGCCAAGGGAGGAGAGGGAGGGAGGGTGAGCGGGGGAGGGTTTAGATTAGATAGTTGCTAGAAATCTGGTTGGGAGAAATCAGTGATAGCACACATTAGAAACAAGAACATTAAGTGGACTTCAGCATAACTTGAGTACTCCTTCCATCTTAACCCAATATTGCAAGGATAGAGTAGCTGGGGCAGGGGGCAGGGGACCATGCTCTTAGGCAAAATCGAGGCCAATTGACACAACTAGCATTTTGCTAGGAGAGGTCTCTGCACCCCACATTGGTGAGTGGCATCTACGGTCTTAAAAGCTGCCAAGCTGCCATCCAAGGGCACAGCAAATTGTCCCAACTCAGCAGGAACGGGTGCTCACCGAGGACCAAAATGACATGCGGTAAAGACAACCGAGAAGATGGAGAGACCCACATCAGTGGGTGCCTACATTGACTTGGAACTGGAAAAACCAGATGGTGCCTGGCCATCACCAGTGATAGCCACACTAGAGCTCACAGAGATGAGTCTCACTGGCAACACAAGAATAAAAAGGGTTGCATCCTGAGATCTTCACTAAAAGACCTCGATTGATTGTCCAGTGGTTTCGGGCTTCCCCTGAGAGCATGGCCCCTGGCCCTGATCCTGCTCTTACCCATAAATCATAATGAAGATCCACTCTCCAAACAGGAATGGATTGTACTTGGCAATGCAGGGTGACCATAAATTGGATGCACTTTATGGTTCTATACATCTATGGGATATCATCCTGCTGAACTCTGGTTGGAGGGAGAGGGTGGAGAGGAGGGGAAAGGAGGCTGTTGGGAGGATGAGACATGTATGGAACAGAGAGGAACAGTGTGCTGTCACCGGACAGGGAGAGCAGTGGAAACTGCATATAGGTGGGCATGTAAATTTATACGGGAATATACATTTTCACTCAGTCATATTAAATAAAAAAAAAAATGGCTAAAAAAAAGGACATAATGTAACACATTGACTTTAAAAGAGAAATTAGAGCCTTGCAGTCTCCTTTTAAGAGAGCCACTAAAGAGATTTTCAAAAAAGAAAAATGTCATTCTCACTAATTTTTTTGAAAAATAATTATTCTTCATGAAGAATATTTTACATCAAAATATAACTGATTTATCATTTGTAATTAATAAACATATTTTTAAAATGTCTCTTTTAAAATTTCTAATATGTTAAATACAGATAAAGAGTCCCTGGGTGGCACAAAAAGTTAATGTGTAGACGACTAACCGAAAGGCAGTCAGTGTGAGTTTACTGAAAGGCACCTCAGAAAAAAGACCTGGCAATCTACTTCTGAAAAACTAGCCATTGCAGAAGCTATGGAGCACACTTCTACTCTGATGCACACACATAAGTCACTGTGAGTCAGGGCTTTCTCAGCATGGCTAGGATGGGTAACCCACACAAACACTGAGGTTCTGAATATTTTTTAAGGGTGTAAAACACTCACCAAACAAAAATATTCAAGAACTGCTGCACTAACCCAAAAAAGAGAAAGAGAACGGAGCCTAATAAGATAAATGAACTGGCTGAACCGACAGTAAACTGAGAGACCAGAAACAGAATGTGGGGTGAAAGTCCAAAGGAAATCAGGAAGATTTTGAGGTGGTCAAGTTGAAACCAACAGATCAGAGAGGTGGTTTTCACAGTACATACCAAACTAACGGAAAGGGAAGACTACAGACAGTGGTCAGGACTTAAAGTACTGTCACCTAAACCAGAAACTGATTCTCACTAATGGAGAGAAAGATGCAAATGTCATAACTGCCCTAGAGGACGACATTCTGAGTTTAAAGGAAGGAGTCAGAATTTACTTTAACTTCTTGTCCTTAGTGACTATATATACAGAAATACATCATAACTTTTAGGGGCTTGGGAGGAGGCTAGGCCTTGAGGGGCAGCTTTAGAAAGTAAACCACGTTCTACTCTGGTAAGATCATTTCTTGTCTCAAAATTATTTGTGATACCTCAGTTGATTGTCATTATTTGCAGTATTTGACACATTGTTAGAACCTCTAAACCCACCAATGTAGCTATGATTTACCTGCTTTTTGGTCTTGGATGAGTTAATCAAAGTACATTCCCATGTTTGCCAGCTGGCAGAGTGAGAGGAATTGGAAAGTGAATGACCGAAGCGGAGGAAACAGGATTCTCTCTCTCGACTTGGAGCTTAACGGCAACAAACCATGCTCAGGCCAAAAAAAATGAAGCCATGTTCTAAAGCTCATAGTATACAGGACATTTGCAATCTTTGAGATGTGTTTTGTTTTTTTCAAAATGTTAACATTGTTACTTTACCCTGTGATACCTAAGAAGGTTTGATACAATAAACTTACACAGGCTGACTACCGCATGCTGCTCTTATTTAACCATACTTTCCATGAACAGGTTACTTGAAAATCAAATTGCCATGTCACATTTACATCATTTGTTTTGCCTAGAGTATAGCACTTTGAAATAGATTGATCAGGGTATGCTATTCACAGAAGGGCAATAAGCAATCAGTTCAGTATCACTACTCAATTTTTTCTCTCATGGAAAGAATGTGGAAGTAAGTTTCATAGGCAGCTTCTGAAAAATAAATGAGCCTGTTCAAATCAAGTAGAGTATGAAGAAAACCTTTTCTCCTTAACTAAACACTTCTTTATTCAATAGTAGCGTTCATATTCTCCAGGTACAGCTGGAAAGTTCTACAGTCTCAACTGTGGCAGCTTTTCTCTAACTACATGTTTATAATTTTGCACCCAGTCCCTTTTTGCTATCAGATTTCTGCACAGTAGCCATGTGATTATCATCAAACATACATAGACTGTCATTTGCGGCCATTAGGAAAAGCACACACTTCATTTCCTGAAAGATAAATACAAAAAGCTGGTTTTCAAGAAATTTACTACATGATGGATTTCATAATACTGAGTTCATTCTGTGATCCCATTTGGGAAAAAGTAATTTCTAATAGGTCTTAGATGGATGGATGCATCCTTGAAGTCATGTTGGAAATATATTAAGCTCACAGAGGTTAATTCAGCTCATTAAGCAATTTTTCTGAGAATGACAAGGCTGAAGACAATGTCATGGACCCAATAAACTACTAACGCTTTGACTGCACAACTGACTAACTGATTACATTATCAGTGATCTTAAACACCCGAAATATATGTAGCATTTATGGTAGAATTATGGGTTTTTTATTTTTTTATTTTTTTAATATGATTGAATGAAAGTGTACATTCCCATATAAATTCGCACACTCAACTATATGTATCTCCCACTGTTCTTCCTGCACAGTGACAGTACAGCCCTCTTCTCTGCTCTGTACATGTCCTATCCTCCCAACAGTCTCTTATCCCGTCCTCTCCACCCACTCCTCTTCCTCCAGCAAGAGGTCAGCAGGATGACATCCTATTGATGCATAGAGTATGGCAGAATTATAAAATTTGAAATTATAAAAATTGAAGAGATGGTCAAAATAAAGATTTCTCTCCTAAATTACTGACTGCAAAAGCTTTTCTGGTCATCACTTAAGACTTCTCTGTACAACTGATCTGGAAACCCTGCTGGTGAAGTGGTTATGTGCTATGGCTGTTCACCAAAAGGTCAGCAGTTCAAATTGCCAGGGGCTTCTTGAAAACTCTATGGGGCAACTGTACTCCATTGTAGGCTCACTCTGAGTCTGAATCGACGCCACGGCAGTGGGTTTGGTTTTGGGGTACAGTGGAACCAGTAAACAGTTGCCATCAAGTTAATTCCAGCTCATAGTAATCCCATGTGTGTCAGAGGAGGATTGTTGCTGCATCATGTTTTCAGTATCTGTTTTTTCAGAAGAAGATCACCAGACCTCTACTTTGAGGTACCTCCTGGTGGACTCAAACTTCCAACATTTAAGTTAGCAGAGGAATACCACCCAGAAACTGTATACTTGAAAAACAGCATTAATTGATTGCTATTGAAGAGGGATTTCTGTGGAGAAGATATAATAATCACAAGATTTAACTTGTGTAATGCTGGCAGTTAGCTCAAGAGGCAAGCAAAGCTTGTAGAAGTTGTCTTCCGATTGCTTCTGGTTTTTAGTGGCCTAGGAAACAAGTTAACCAGCAGAACATGAGGATGTGGATGCAAGTGTCTAGAAGTTAGACATTTAAGGAGAGAGGAGAAGGTATATAGCCAGCAGTTAAGAGTATTGAGAGAGCATTAAGTGTCCACATGATATTAATATTATAAATTCAAAGTGAGACCTGGAGCATGAATGAGGTTTTCCCTTCAATCCTGTTTAGATTCAGAAAAGCCACACATGTTAGGCAGAGATAGATTGAACCAGAACTATGATTTAGCCAGTCAAGCATGGTGATTATTAGGATTGCCAGTGAAACTTCAACTGGACAAATTGGGTGGGGTGATGAGGGAGAGTAAAACTCTAGCTGCCCTAGAGTTCCCCCCAGATTCGTGGCAACAACTCCACAAAGAAGTGAAAAGCTGTCCTGTCTTGCATCATCGTCTGTCTCATTTTCCTATCAAAACCCTTTTCATCCACAAGATTTTCGTTGGCTGATTTTTCACCTCAGAAACTGAAAAGACATATAAAAAGGAAACTGTTCTGCGTATGTACAGAGGTAGGGATGCTACTTTTCTCTCTTGCAGTCAAGGAATGGTGTCTGATATTGCTGGGTTATATCAAATGAAATCTACAAATTCTGAAACACTTTAATTATAGACTTAGCAAAATTATGTCTGGCTTTGTTGTCTCCTTTTCCATGAGAATTTCTAAAAGGTAAACTATATGTATTTTCAAAAATAAGGACAAAATAGAACTGATTTTGTAATTAGTCTGTGTTTAATTGGTGGTGCAGTTTCCATTAAATGGAGTTAAGTGGACACCACAACAATATTAATGTACTGGAAAATATATCTAAGTTCAAACCATTCCTTTGAAAAAAATGTCATTTCAAAATATTCTCTTACCACTGTAATTCATTTTGCTCAGTTTTTGTGTCTTAGAACAATACCTTATACACATGTATCATCTCCTGACAAACCTAGGCATCATAAAATAACAGAATTAGGAGGAAAGAATGTACTAAATCTATGTTCCTTCTAATCACAGAAGGAATCCAGTGAACAACAGGTTTCTGATTTTTCCATTTCTTTTTATATATAATGTTATGTAAAACATGATATTTATACAAAGGAATAAAACGAAGGATTTCTTCAGTTGATATTTTTGTGGACAGGTGGAGTGGGAGGTTACTACCTACCTTAATTATAAGTGCTGTCATTTTAGTCTGAAGATATCTCCTGGTCTTTAAATATTTTACCTGAAATATTCCGGATTTTCAGTGAATAGGAATGTCTCTGGCATTAAGCTACTATAATGTTATGTAAATTACTGGGTTACATTTTAAAGCCTCAGTTGCTTGAATGTTTATTATAAAGCACCAAATTGAGTGATTTTCTTGGCTATAGTTAAAAAGAAGCTTAGGAAAAGGAATCCTAATTTATAAGAAAAGAGTGATTGCAATGTATTCTCAAAATTTTGTTAGATCCTCTAGGTAAAATTCTCTTTTTATGAGCACAACTAGAAGATGAAAAGATGTACACGTACTAGAAGGCATGCACATTTTCATATGGGCTGTGAAAACCAAGACCAAAGTCATGGCCTTCCAGGCAGTGGGGAGGTGAGCCACCAATAATGAAAGGCTGCCTGAATCATAATATCACTCACAGCATGCAAGCTCTTGTTTCCAAAGAAGACTATCGTTTTGGTGCATTTTTCTACCATTTTCAAAATATTTCCCATTGTTAAGTAAAAAAACACTTCCTTGATTAATGCCATTAAGCCTGAATTTCATTCTCCCAGCATCTGATGACAATATTTAATAATTATTGGAAAAATCACTGGAAAACCCTGATGATATAGTGGTTCACGGCTATGACTGCTAATCAAAAGGCTAGCCGTTTTGAATCTATCAGGTACTCCTTGTTCCATAGGGTCACTATAAGTTAGGATTGACTCAAGAGCAGCTGTGTTTTTTGTTTGTTTTATTGGTCTCAAATCTGTTAGCTACTTCTTTAATTATTTGGTGTGAATCTGTTGTCTTCTCAAACTCTTATGTTAATTCATACTTCACTCTGTGGAGCCCTGGTGGCCCATGGTTAAGTAAGCACTCAGCTGCTAACTGAAAGATTGGCAGTTGGTACCTACCAGCAACTTTGTGGGAGAAAGATGTTGCACCCCACTTCTATAAAGATTTACAGCTTTGGAAAGTCTATGAGGCAGTTCTACTTTGTGTCCTGTGGGGTCACCAGAAATGTGAATCAATTCGACTGGTATTTTTGGGGTGAGTGGATGCTGTTTGTTTTCTTTCAAATTTCATTTTAAATTGCTCCTAAGACCAAAAATAGTTACCCTTGACTTGAAGTTACCATTTCCTTCTCCGCCTTTCCATCTGTCATCCACTCCTGAATATTTCTTATAGAGAATCTTATAAGAATCTCATTTAGGCCAAGCTTCTAATTTATATCTTGACCATTTTCTATACCAAATACTACTTCTACCTCATTTATAGCCTTCTTAAATCTTTCATCTCTCAGTTTCAGAAGATCTAGAATTCTGCTGTTACACTATGTTACTTCTCTCTCTTTTTAAACTCGCACTACTTACTTTACCTGCAATCACTGATGACGTCTTCATCCATTTTTTTTAAACTTTCAGTTACTAGCTTTTTAATTTTCTTCTTCTTTTTTTTTTTTTACTGTGCTTTAGGTGAAAGTTTACAGTTTTAGTTTCTCATTCAAAGATTTATTCATCAGATGCGGTCCCTGCAACGTCACAGCACTCTTCCCCTTTCCATCCTGGGTTCCCTGTCTCTATTTGTACAGTTTTCCTGTCTCCTCCAACCTTCTCATTTTACTTTTGTGCAGGAGTTGCCCATTTGACCTTGTATGTTTGATTGAACTAAGATCGCTTCCCCGTGTGGTGCTGTTTGTTTTATATGCCTGTCTGACCTTCGTCACCCCAGCGGGCCCCAGTTCTGAGTCAACGGGTGTCCGGGGCCAGGTTTCGGGGTCCCTCCAGTCTCTGCCAGACCAGGAAGTCTGCTCTTTTCTGTGAATTTGAAGTTTGTTCTGGTTTTTCTCTCACTCTCCCTGGAACTTTCTATCATGGTCCCTGCAGAGTAGTCAGTAGTGCTAGCCAGGAACCATCGAATTCTGGGCTCAGGCTGGTGGCGGTCATGGTGCTCACAGTCCTTTAGCCCCTTAGGCTAATATTTTCCTTTTGTCTTTGTTTCCTTCACTGTCCTTCCCTCGGGATGGGATGTGGTCAACAGATACATATATTTAATGGCTGACTAGCTCACTGTCTTTATTCTTTATTTCCTTTTAACTCATTAATACACTTCTCCTGAAATAATCCCCCCAATTACAATGTTGTTGTTGGGTTCCTTTGAGTCCACTCGGACTCAAGGTGACCCTGTGTGCAGCAGGACTTAACCCTACCTTTTCCAGCACCAGGCCCACGGACGGTACTACTCTGGAATCTGTTGCTGCAGCCACTGTCAGTTCATCTTGTTGAGAGTCTTCCTCTTCTTCACTGGACCTCTACTTTACGAACCCAAGTGTCTGCCACTTTGTCATACTGTTGGGGGCTTGCATGTTGTCGTGTTGCTGAAAACTGTGCCGCAGTATCCAGGTACCAATACAGGCACTCGCAATGGACAGATTTCAGCTGCATCTTCAGACTAAGACAGACCAGAAAGAAGGACCCAACAATTTACTTCTAAAAAGAATTAGCCAGCAAAACCTTATGAATAGCAGATTGCAATATAATGTAGCTAATTCCCATTGTGTTTCTATGAGGTCTGTTGTCATAGTCCTATTCGATTGATACCAACTGATTCCTGGGTGTGTCCCAGAAGATGTGTTGGCAGCTGAATATACAATGTTACCAGTGTGAATACCAATACACACTTTTCTCCTCGTCTCTCATTTCTTCTTCTGTGTCCTCAGGTCTGGAAGACCAGACAACTAAGCCTAACAGGCAGAGAATCCCACCTCATCTTTAATGTGGCAGAAGCTCGTTCTGAAAATAAACTGTAGAACTTTGATGCCTAGGCTTGGGACCTACATTTTAGCACCTCAGAAGCACATTTTGTTCATCTCACAATGTTAAAACTATATGAGATTGTTGGATACATGAGCTCAAAATTCAGAAGTTATTAAATCTGATAGTGAGGGTTATAAAGATAAATTAAAATTTTATTCAGCTTCTAAAGTATATGTAACATGGCTACGCATTTAGATAAAAAGAAATGTCTTGAAGCCCTTTGGACCTAAAGATGTTATACATCAGGAAAGACACTTTTGAAATTAAAAATATACAATTATTTGTAGCTGTGCTTTTTTCTTTCAGTAAACTTATTCTGGAGGGGCAGTTCTACTCTATGCCATAGCATCACTATGAGTGGGGATTAACTCTATAGCTGTAGATTTGGTTGAAGTTACTTCTGGTGGCAAAGTGGTTAAGGCTTTTGGTTGCTAACCTGAAGGTTGGTGATTAGAACCCATCATCCAGCTACTCTGGGGGAGAAAGTTATGGCAATCTGCTTCCATAGAGATCATAGCTTTGGAAACCCTATGGGACAGTTGTACTCTACCATTTTGGGTCACCATGAGGAGGAATTTGACTTGAAGGCAACGGATTTGTTTTGGGTTTATAAAAGTTCATTTGGTATGTACCAAGAGATTATATTACCAGTAGGTTAGGAAAGTATGGTAAATAAAACAAAGATGTGTTTTGTACGTATTTAAATTCATAAGCTTGCACTTTTCCTTTTCATCTGGAGATGGAGCATGGGGATGGATCTGATTGTATAAATGGAAGATTAGAAGTGTCAGAAAACCAGGACTCCCAACCTTTAATATAACTTGAGAGAATACAAGAGATTTAAGACGGACACAGTTGCTATTGACAGACTAAAATAAGTTCAATAACCAATTAATAACTGGAGCCCTGGTATCTCACTGGTTAAGAGCTTGGATGCTGTTTTAGTCATCTGGTACTGCTCTAACAGCAATACCATGAGTGGATGGTTTTAGCAAAGAAATGTTTATCCTTATACTGTCTAGTAGGTCACAAGTCCAGATTTAGTGTGTCTGCTCCAGGGGAAGATTTTCCCTCTTTGTCAGCTCTGGAGGAATATCCTTGTGTGCATCTGTCTTTGGTTAGGGAACGTGTTGGTTCAGGAATCGCAGGTCTGAAGCATGCACTATCTTGATGGTATGAGTTTTCCAACTCTCTTCTTACTGCCCTTTCCTTTCATCTCTTGCATGATGAAAGGATAAAGATGGAGAAAGTCACACACCAGGGAAATTCCTCTTTTAACATAATCCTGTCTCCACTGCTAACCACAAGGTCGGCAGTTCAAATCCACCAGGCACTCCTTGAATACTCTGGGGGTCAGTTCTAACCTGGCCCCTAGGGTCGCTATGAGTCGGATCTGACTCGACGGCACTTGGCTGGCATCTGTTAGCTACAGGAAGAGATTAGGATTTACAGCACAGGAAAATCACAAGACGGAGGGCAATCACCAGCCCAGTCAAATAACTACACATGTTTTGGGGGTACATAATTCAGCCTATGACAGTCAGCAGTTTGCATCTATGAGCTGCTCCTTGGAAACCTTATGGGGCAGTTCTCCTCTCTCCCTATGAGTTAGAACCAACTTGATGGCACCCAACAACAATATCTACCATGAGATCCTTTGTTCTCTCTTGAATTTCTTGGAAGAAAAAACATTTTTTAGGTAATGCTAGGCTATACTGTAATACTTGTGGAGGAACAATGGAAAGCCTCTGATAGTTGATTTCTGTCAGTGTCAAGAAGTGGTCTACTGTTCATCCAAACAAGGTTCTGTGATATCAAATACAGGAAAAAACACAGCACACTCTGCTATTCTGTTGATCTCCTAGAGCACAAATGCAGTAAACCAAATGGCCTCAAATTTGTATTGCTGCTAAGAATATCTGTGTTGTTGGGATGTCTAGGATACTAGTATAAGGTGTGTTTGGAGCTATTACCAGACTCTACCTCACACTAAAAGAAGTGAGCCTGAATGTAAGTAGTTGGACATAAACTCAGTTGAGTGTGCAGGGTGGGGGGTGGGGGGAAGTGTGTGACACTGAGAAGTTAGAAACTTATTTTTAACTAACCATGCTTCTGCCCTCTCTGTTCCTGTGATCTACTGAAGACAGTGACATAAACTTACATTTCAGGCCCTGATGAAAAATTCACAAAGGCTCCCTTACTCTTTGTTAGAAGTTATTTATGACCAAGTCTCTGGTACCACTCGTCTGAGACAAAGGAACAGAGAAGTACACAGGAAAAGAAAGAAAATGGCTTGTTACCTATGCAAACACCAAGACATGGTTAGTCTTGGGGAGGATAGCCAAGTCACCCCTGGAGTTTGTGATAAAATTGCCCTCCAAGAATAAAATCAGTAAGACTCAGAACGTAATGGATGAGATTAGTTATCTGCAGAAAAGATATACCCTAAGGAATAAACTGAAAAGGATTATGTGAAGAAATTTAGAAACACCCCGAGGAATTTGACAATAGCAGAAGCTTGATTGTATCCATATATTTCCAGCAACAATCTAATCACAGTAAATGGATGGAGCTGTAACACAATCAAGCAGTAACTTAATCAGTTATAGTGAATAGATTAAATCCTCTAATCACAATCAATTGTATGTAACCCACCTAAAGAAAGAAGGTATTAACTGATCAGGGGTGTCTGTAAGGAAAAGGGGAGCCCAAGGAGCTGGAATCTGTCTGTGGCTCCAGCTTCCTCCAGTGATGCGCAATGGTACTGCTCTGCTGAATAGTCCAGTAGAACTTGGGGCTGTTTCCATAGTAATTTGGATTTCAAACACTTCATTTACATGTAGATTTGTCTGCAGAATATTTTTATAAGCAAAGCAGCAGTCCTTATCAGCCATTAGGCCAAAGGATGGCAATTTTAGAATCACAATAGCAATCAAAGAGCAGTTAGTAAAATTAGTTATGGTAATAGGATGCACTGGAAATCTTGGTGGCTTAACGATTAAGTGCTGAGACTGAGAATCAAAGTTTGGCCATTTGAATCTGCCAGGCACTCCTTGGAAACTCTATGGAGCAGTACTACCCTGTCCTCTAGGGTCACTGTGAGTTGCAATGGACTTGACAGCAGTGACTGGGAATAGTATACATATTCATTCAGCATCCCATTGTGGTATGCCTACTATATTCAAGTCGCTGGCCTAGGAGCAGGAGATTCCATGTTGAATAACAGGGAGTTCATGTGCTCCTAGAGTATATATTTTAAAATAGGAAGGCAGATATTAAACAATGAACTATACAATACAATGTTTTGTTTCACTTATGACTATTTCTAGGAGGAAAAATTCAGGATTTACCTAAACTGATAAAAATCTCCTGGGCTCCAGGAACAGATTTGAGGTCTGGAAAAATTTTCTGAGGTTCCCTTTGGTTGACTTAAGCCTATCCCATTAAAGGAGAAAGAAAAGGCCAAAGGCAAACATAAATAAAAGTTGAGGGCATAGTTAGGTTAAAAGTGGGAGAAATTAAGTAGCTTCGGTAACAAAACAGATATTCACATAGAGACTATCTTAAAAGACTACTGTCAATGTTTCCTTTAGAGTGACACCAAGAGTGCTTACATAATCTGCTTTGAAGTCAATTCTGACTGATCGTGGCCCTATAGAACAGGGTAGAACTGCCCTACAGGGTTTCCAGGAAGCACCAGGTGGAATCTAACTGCCAAATTTGAATTAGAACATCTGGTTAGTAGACTAGCTCCTAATCAGGTTTCCAGTGATGAGTTACTTCTGATAATTTTAGAAAAGACAACAGCTTTGAAGATCTTGCACCACTGGGAATGACCATGGATCAAATTTACCTACACTCACTCTTGCAACAAAAGGAGGGTGCTTTAAACAGATTATGGTTATAGCCCTATTGTAAGGCACTGGACAGTCAGTTACAGCAGATAGTACTAATTCAGGAATGCAGAACCATAAGCCATTTATAAGGTGGAATGATGGCAAAGTGATGCTGGAACAGAGCATTCTCCAGTAATTTCCTATCTGAGGCAGAGAAGGGTTGTTGAAAAGTTTTGGATCAACCATGTACGTGTTCTAAGTGGGCCTCAAGGGCACTCAGGCAGAAGCTGCATTACCCGGGAACCTGTTAGGGGTACCAGGATGTAAAATATAGAGTGCTAAAACTCTGTACTGTGTAAGATATAATGGAAAGTGCAGGCATACGTTAGCTCTCTAGCCACAGATTATAACAGAACAGGGAGCAGGAGCAGATGAAACAGCAAATAGATTGAAAAAATGTTCCTCCTTGCAATAATTCAGATGAAATATTATGGTAAGCAGCCCTGATAATGGTAGAGAAAATCCATCTACTGACAGTGACTGGGATTACAAGTCATTAAACATTTATTCTTTAAGTATTCATTAGGATTTCACTGAGAATTTTTTTGTTTAGGCTATTTGCTATGTATTCTGGGGCTAATAAAGCCCGTGTTTTGGAAATTTACAGTTTAACATGTAAAAGTTGGTGGCAAAAAATTTCAGCAAATAGAAAATCAGTACCCAAAATTGAGATAAAGAAAGAAAAACTGAGGGAGGGAAAAGGAAAGAGGTAAAGATTCTCTAAGGTGTGATGTACAAATATAAGGGTTAAATTCTTCTTTTCCAGGTCCTCTAGTTTCTCTTAACTTGAACATAACATCGGTTTCTTTTAGCTCCCACCCCCTGTGAATTGTTCAACTGACATTCAAGACAGGATGCTTTGCACTCTGAGACTAACGTTATTTGATTTGTTTTCTCCTAAAAGTTCATTGGGGACTTTTAATAAAGGAGGCTTCATGGGCATTACACGTATACAAATTAAGATAATCACATTTTAAATAAATGTGTGCTGAAGGAACCACTGGCCCAAATGAGAGAAGGCAGAATGAAGAGTCTCTAACAGTGACAGGCAGGAAACAGCACAAGGAGCAGAGGGCAATATTGTTTTCAAAAGACAAAGTGAAAACAATGAATAGAAGGTAAATCTGCAAAGACACTGGGATGATTTTATTATTTAATTATGTAAATAATGAACAATAACACCTACTCTGAACCACAAAGTTTTTGCTTTGGAGAAAGGTCTTAGAGATCTAGTAGCAGCTCCTGGTTTTATGGCTGAAGATTCTGAGATCTGCAAGGACTGAGCAGCTAAGTAGGCAGGGCGGCAGTTATCAGTGCTCTTTAGTGGCAGAGCTGGAACTAGGTCACCAGGTCCCACTTCACTACTTTTTTCTCAACTTCATATCTCTATTCTACTTCAAATTAATTTGCATGCTTATTATGACATATATTTTTTAAAAGTGTAATGAAAGTATTCCATGTTTATTCTAACATGTTGTTGTTAGGTTCCACTGAGTTGATTTTTGACTCTTTTTTATTCTAACAGAAATCAAACTCATTGCAGTCAAGTGGATTCCTTCACACAGCAATCCTGTAGGATGGAGTAGAATTGCCCCCTAGTGTTTCCAAGGAGCCGCTGGTAGATTCAAACTGCCAGTGTTTGATTAGCAGCCCTAGTATTTAACCACTAAGCAATGAGGTTTTCAATATAGTAATGTAGTAGATTAAAATGTTTTCTAGAACCAAGTAGTTGGACTTGTTCCTTTCTGTTCAAAACCCTGCTGAGAATGGCATTTCTAACAAGTTCCTAGGCATTGCTAATGTTGCTGGTTAGGGACCAAATCCAAAGAAACCGACTACTGTGGAGTCAATTCCAGCTAACAGTTGAGTTGAACTGCCCCACAGAATTTCCAAAGAGCTCCTAGTGAATTGAAACTGCCAGTCTTGTGGTTAGCAGCTGTAGCATTTAACCACTATGTCACCTGGTTTATGGGTAGAGACTAGTTCTGGGAATCACTAGTAAGCAACGATTCTCAACACCTATTATACATAAAAGTCACCTAGAAATCTTGTTTAAAAAGTAGATTTCTGATTCAGTTGTGTCTATCTGGTGAGGAAATACAGATTCTCATCAAGGGTTAGAACCAGACAGAACCAGTTCGAAGTCCTGACTAAAACTCATTCAAATACTCTGCCCTAGAACACTGATTCTCAATTTGAGTTTGCACAGCATTACCTGGAAGCTTGTTAAGGTAATGTTCCTGGATCTTAACAGATAGTCTACTAAGCTTTAAGGCAACGCTGATTAGCAGGTTAATATTTTTATTAGCTTTTACAGGTGGTATGAACAGTTAAAATTGCTTAGTTGCTAGCTGAAAGGTTGATGGTTCAAAGCTACCCGTCTGTACAGTAGAAGAAAGGCCTAGCAATCTGTTACCCAAAGGTCACAGCCATGAAAACACTATGGAGCACAGTTCTACACAGAGGCACATGGGCTCACTGTGAATCAGAATTGAATTGATGGCAGCTGGTTTGGTTTCCCAGCTCTGCTCTACAAAACTGAAAGTAGAGATAATAAGTAATACACAATTTGCAGTAAGTTAGTAATTCATGAAATTAATAATCTCAGTGAATTAATGGGCATGAAAATAATTGCCATTACCAGAGTTGCTGATTCAGCTCTGGTTTGACTAGTTGTAGCTCTAGTTATCGTTTATAGTTATAATACCTTTTCTCTAAGACTCTTTTAACAAACTGCCTTTATCCAAAATCCTTCATCTACATGTAGGCTCCTACCTGGTTGCTGCGGACTAACTCCTCATTTCCAGTGCTACCTCCTTTGGGAAACCTCCCTGGTCTCCTCCAGTTTACCAAAGAAGTTCTTCCTTCTATATTCTCTTAGCACCCCATGTTGCTCCACTATAGCGCTTGTCACCGGGAAATAAAAACAAGAAATCTCAATTGTCTTCAAGTCAAGTCTGACTCACAGTGACCCTATAGGATGGAATAGAACTCTCTCATAGGGCTTCTAAGGAGTGACTGGTGGGTTTGATCTGCTGACCTTTTGGTTAGCAGCTGAGCTCTTAACCACAGAACAATCAGGACTCTGGCCTTGTCACACTAGGCTGAAAATGTTTTTATGCTTTTTCCCACTTTCCCTCCCACAGACTTTAAATTCCTTGAGGCAATGTTCTTTAGAATACATATAATAAAACTTGTTCTTTGAGAGTAAAATTTATGGTTCTTAATTGTATGTTCCCTCCACGTATCTGTCAGTTTGTCTTGCTGTGGGGACTTGCATGTTGCTGTGACGCTGGGAGCTATGCTACAGGTATTCAGACATCACAGGGTCACCCATGGTGAACAGGTTTCAGCTGAGCTTCCTGACTAAGACAGACTAGAAAGAAGTACCCAGCAATCTACTTCTGAAAATAATTAGCTAGTGAAAGCCCTATGAATAGCAGTAGAACACTGTCTGAAAAAGTGCCAGAAAATAAGCTCCTCAGGTTGGAAGGTGCTCAAAAGATGACTGGGAAAGAGTTATCTCCTTGAAATAGAGCGGTCACCTGATGTGAACGGAGTCAAGCTTTCAGAACCTTCATTTGCTGATGTGTTAACACTCAAAATGAGAAGCAACAGCTGCAAACATTCACTAGTAATTGGAACACAGAATGTGCCAAGTATGAATCTAGGAAAATTGGAAATGGTCAAAAATGGAACGGAACACAAACATTGATATCCTAGGCATTAGTGAGCTGGAATGGACTGATATTGTCCATTTTGAATCAGACAATCACATGGTCTACTATGCCGAGAGGACAACTCAAAGAGGAATGTCATTGTATTTGTTATCAAAAAGAACATTTCAAGATCTATCCTGAAGTACAATGCTGTCAGTGACAGGATAGTATCTATATATCTACAAAGAAGACTAGTTAATACAACTATTATTCTAATTCAAGCAACAACCATTAAGACCAAAGATGAAGAGACTGAGGACTTTCATCAGCTTCTGCAGCCTGAATTTGATTGAACATACAATAAGCATGCATTGATAGTTACTGGTAATGGAATGTGAATGTTAGAAACAGAAGAATTGTTGGTTGGAAAATACAGACTTGGTGAGTTATAAAACATGGACATGGTGACAGAAACAATGACAAACACCACGTGATAGAATTTGGCAATGACTTCATTATACATTTCTACCAACATAAAGGGCAACTGTACACATGGACCTTGCCAGATAGAAGACACAGGAATCAAATAGACTACATCTGTGGAAACAAACAATAGAAAAACTGAATAAGTATCACTAGTCAGAACAAGGCAAGGAACTAACTGTAGAACAGACCAATAAGCTCACATGCAAATTCAAATTGAAACTGTAGAATGTTAGCAAAAGTCCACCAGAACTAAAGGATGGTCTTGATATCCCATGTGAGTTTAGAGACAGTCTCAAGAATAGGTTTGATGTGTTCAACATTAATGATCAAAAACCTGACAAGTTGTGAAAGGACACCAAGGACATAATATATGAAGAAAGCAACAGGTCATAAAAAGATAGAGGGAAAAAATGTTAAAATGGATGTCAGAAGAGACTTTGACACTTGCTACTGAATATCAAGTAGTTAAAGCAAAAGGCAGAAGTGAAGTAAAAGAAAGGAACAGAAGATTTCAGAGGACAACTTAAGAAGACAAAGCAAAATATTGTAATGATGTATGCAAAGAGCTGGAGAAAGAAAATCAAAAGAGAAGAACATACTCCGCATTTCTCAAGCTGAAAGAACACACAAAAGTTTGAGCCTCTAGTTGCATTAGTGAAGGAGTCTACAATAAAATGTTAAATGACTCAGGAAGCATCAAAAGAAGATGGAAGGAATACAGAGAGTCACTATACCAAAAAGAATTGGTCAAAATTCAACCATTTCAAGAAGTAGCATGTGATGGTGCCAGAGGAAAAAGTCTAAGATTCATTGAAGGCACTGGCAAAAAACAAGCCTCCAGTAACTGATGGACTGTCAACTGAGATGTTTTCAAGAAACAGTTGCAATACTGGGAGTGCTCACTCATCCAACCCAGGAAGTTTGGAAGACAGCTAGATGACCAACCAACTGGAAGAGATCCGTATGTGCCCCGGCCCACGGGGCATATCAGCTGGGGTGACTGGGGAGGAACCTGTGAAAAGATAATGGGACAAGGACACAAAGAAATGGAGGCAAGACAAAGTTCTGATCAAGCCTCAAAGGTTTTATTTTTTGCAGCAGATATATATACACAGCAGGAAGGGGAAGGATTAGGAATCGGGTGATATCTGGTGTAAAGCACTTGGAGTTTTATGATTTGTTAGGCAGGATGCCTGAACAGTGACGTGCAGGTGGTGACGTGCAGGTGGCTTCCACGCACGCGCGTTCTCAAGGACTTCCACGCATGCGCGTTTTCAAGGACTTTCCAAACTTCTTGTTTTTCGGGGCCTGAAGTTTTTCAAGGCTCCCGACATCTCCTCCCTTTTTGTTTTATTTTGGGAGGTGGGCTTTAACCAGGAGAGGGAGTAGTGACCTGGCTCCTCCGGATAAAATATTTGGCTCTTGGTATCTTTTGGGGAGGAGAGGCAGAGCCGTTTTAATGTTTTAGGATAGATACCAACCTCTATGCAAGCCAGGTATGCTCCAGGGAAACGTAGAGGAGTTAATGATAACTTTCCCTTGCAATGCTTTGCTTCGCACTCATCCCGATACCCATACCTCTCTTCCCATACTGGCAAGGGGGTAAGCATGCCTCACTTTTCATGCTGTCCTCTTGGGGAGGAAGTCGGAATACCCATTGTCAGCGGCGTACTCATCGTCAACTGCCAGGTGGTGATAATGGACTTGGATAGGTTTAGCCAATGCTGAATCTATTTGTTGCTTGATGAAGCTCGTCAGTTTCTTGAATGCCCAAGGGCCGAAGGACAGGACTAGCAATATACCTAGAACAGGGCCAGCAAAACTGAGAAGCAAGTTAGTGAGCCATGAGGTCCCGATGCTTATTCATGGGACACTCGCGTGCGAAGTGTTCAAGCTGTTTACAATTAAAGCAGGTTTTTGTTGTTTATTTTTATCAAAGCCTTTAAGATCAGCCCCTATGGCTATTCCGATGGCATGTGAGGCCCCTATACCTGAGCAGAGTTTAACATAATCAGAAAGGCTACCACTGCGGTGGGGTCTTAGAGCCTCTTGACAAGCAGGATTAGCATTTTCAAAAGCCAGATGCTTGATGAAGGCACTGTCGGTCTCTCCCTCTCCGACCAGACGCTCAGCAGCGTCAGTCAGGCGGCTGATGAAATCACTATATGACTCATCAGGGCCCTGTCGGATTTTGGCCAAGGAGGTAGTGGCTGAGCCCTTTGGGGGAAGACGCCTCCAGGCCTTGAGGCCGGCATTTTGTACTTGTGCCAGTAAACCGGGAGGAAAATCTGCTTGTTTCTCATTAGTATCATAAGGAGGCCGCCCCAGGAGCTTATCTCTTGTCCAAGAACGAGATGTTTTGTTCTCATGATTATGCTGGGCGGTTTCTCTGCAATTTTCTGCAAAGTCAGTGCGCCAGAGTACAAAATCGCCTCCAGATAATGTGGCCAGTGCCAGAAAATGCCAATCATTAGGGGTTAGCCACCGATCGCTTAGGCTTTCAAGTATGGCCAGGCTGTAGGGGGCAGTAGGGCCATAGCTATTAACAGCCGCTTTTAAATCTTTTAGATGTTTGAGGTTTAGGTGGCAGTATTTTTGTTTGTCTGAATTGCCTTTGTCTGAAGTAGGATTTTCCTCATCAGAGTCCCCTCCCCCCGAGCCTGGACTCTCATCAAGGTCACTGGCCACCTCCTCCTTCTCAACCTCAGGCTGAGGCCTTTGACTACGTGTCACAGGAAATGTGAGAAGAGGATCTTTGAAATTTGAGCCTCTGGGGATTTTTTTTTGAAACCTGGCTGAGCGTTGTGGAAGCAAGCTCTGTCTCAAGGGCACAGATTTCTTTCACAAGCTGCAGATGTTCCCATTTCTGAGTCAGCAGTTCTCTTAAGGAGGAGATTTCTTGAGTGAGGGAGATTTTAGCCTGCCAAATGGGGTCTGAAACTGCAGTTGTGCTGTGCTCTGGATTACAGGGTGAGGCAATAGGAGCTGAAGGACCCTGGAGGTATGGAGGAGGTTTTAGAGTTTCATTAGGGGGGCCACGGAAGGCGGGGGAGGTGAAGGCCCAACGGTTGCCGCTGCCCTGGTATTGCGCAGTTTGTTTTTCTAATATCTCCCGATGCTCGGGGGACAACTGACCCACGTCGGGATTGTCTCTAAAGGGTTTTAAAGATGGGTAAATAGGGCTAGGTGGGTCAGGATTTGTTTGAGGGATTTCTTTTACATCAACTGTCTGAGGCTCCTCTGAAACTGTCTGAGGCTCCTCTGAGATATTTACAAAAACCGATGGGCAAGTGGAGGGTGTGGGCGAGAGCCATTTCGAAGGACTGCCTCCCCTATGTGAGCAAGCTTTTGAACATCTGGGAGGAGCTTTGCAACACATCATTAATCAAATTCCAATATGAAAAGGCTGTTACAGGGACCTTCTCAGGTCCAAAAGTTCTATAATAATCACTTAAGCAGTCCCCAACTCTCTTCCAACACTTAGAGCTTATTGTTCCTTCTTGCGGAAACCAGGGACAGATATCAGAAAGAAAGTTAAAGAAGTGTGCTAAATCTTTTTTCTTGCCTTAATTCTCCGTATCTTGAAGCAATCCCTGATTCCTGCAAGGAAGAGCTCGTGGGAGCTCAATACTTGTCCCATGTTTACTCACCTGTACTTCTCTTCAGATCAATCTCGCAGGTCGGCTATTCCTGCGGTGACCCAGTCCGAGTCTAACTCACGGGTCAATACCTCGTGGAGACTCAAGTCGAGTCTAGCTCGCGGGTCAATACCTCGCGGAGACTCAAGGTGAGCCTGGCTCACACCTTGTGTGGAGGCCCAAACCGAGCCTAGCTCACACCTTGTGTGGAGGCCCAAACCGAGCCTAGCTCACACCTTGTGTGGAGGCCCAAACTGAGCCTAGCTCACACCTTGTGTGGAGGCTCAAGAATTGCCCGGCCGGGGCTTTTCAGGTGGTCCTCTTCAGCAGCTCCGTACCCCGGCCCCGCGCGGGTGCCAAACTATGCCCCGGCCCGTGGGGCACATCAGCTGGGGTGACTGGGGAGGAACCTGTGAAAAGATAATGGGACAAGGACACAAAGAAATGGAGGCAAGACAAAGTTCTGATCAAGCCTCAAAGGTTTTATTTTTTGCAGCAGATATATATACACAGCAGGAAGGGGAAGGATTAGGAATCGGGTTCTCAAGGACTGCCACGCATGGGCGTTTTCAAGGACTTTCCAAACTTCCTGTTTTTCGGGGCCTGAAGTTTTTCAAGGCTCCCGACACGTATGTATGCGTATCCCTGTCGGGAGCGAAAAGAAACTGCGCCATAAAGATGGCGCCTGTTATCAGGAGCTCCTCCCCGAGACACTCCCGGTCTGATGATTAGCCTGCTGACGCAGTTCCTTGCTGGCGCGTGAACAGCTCGTGATCAGCTTTCTGATTGCTGGCCTCTAGAGCCCATAGCCACTCAGCTTCTCTTTGCAATGCTATGTTCTGCTCATGCACTACACATGAATCAGCTGTGCCTTATGATTGGTGGGATTGGACTATATAATGGGTGAGGGACATTGTAGTGGGGTGTGTAAAGGGGTATAAAGAAGTACAGAGAAGAACATAGGAAGTAGACTAGGTAGTAGAATAAGAAGAAGAATAAAGCAAGTAACTTGCAAGGTGGCTCATATCTGTGTGTCCTGTCTTCCTTCCGGGGGCGGATAGTTAGGCAGCGACATTTGGCGCCTGGAACAGGGACCTGAAGCGACCCTCACCTCGGGGACGCCCGGAAAGGTGAGCTGGCATAGTCCAGGGGCCGGCATAGACCGGGGGCTGGCATAGTCCAGGGGCCGGCATAGACCGGGGGCTGGCATAGTCCAGGGGCCGGCATAGACCGGGGGCTGGCATAGTCCAGGGGCCGGCATAGACCGGGGGCTGGCATAGTCCAGGGGCCGGCATAGACCGGGGGCTGGCATAGTCCAGGGGCCGGCATAGACCGGGGGCTGGCATAGTCCAGGGGCCGGCATAGACCGGGGGCTGGCATAGTCCAGGGGCCGGCATAGACCGGGGGCTGGCATAGTCCAGGGGCCGGCATAGACCGGGGGCTGGCATAGTCCAGGGGCCGGCATAGACCGGGGGCTGGCATAGTCCAGGGGCCGGCATAGACCGGGGGCTGGCATAGTCCAGGGGCCGGCATAGACCGGGGGCTGGCATAGTCCAGGGGCCGGCATAGACCGGGGGCTGGCATAGTCCAGGGGCCGGCATAGACCGGGGGCTGGCATAGTCCAGGGGCCGGTATAGACCGGGGGCTGGCATAGTCCAGGGGCCGGTATAGACCGGGGGCTGGCATAGTCCAGGGGCCGGTATAGACCGGGGGCTGGCATTGACCAGGGAAATAAAACTGGCATTGACCAGGGAAATAAAACTGGCATTGACCAGGAAAAGTAACTAATAATTGTATAAAATGGGTAATCACCCCTCTTCACAGCGGCTATTAATAGCCTGTAAAAGTTTGTTCAAGCAGCGTGGGATCGGTATTAAGCAGGCCACCTCGGAGCGTTTCCTCCTAGCGGTGGAGGAGGCGGCTCCGTGGTTCCTGGTTTCTGGCCATCTCACTCTATCTGCATGGAACAAGCTGGGAGGGGATTTAACTAGAGCAGATATGCAAGGTACCCTGCCTCCTGGCGTTATGGGGATCTGGATTTTGATTTTGACTTGTTTAAAGGACGAGTCGAACATCTTTGAGAAAGTCCTCGCCAGGGGACAAGACGCCCTCAAGCGTGTTCAAAAGGAAGCTTCCCAAAAGGGTAGCGACAAAGGTGGTGTGTCTGGTGAGAGTATGCAGGAGAACGGCAGTGATTCAGAAGGGGAGGGGGAACTGCAAGAGAAAAAGGAAAGGGAGGAGGGAGAACGGAAGGTAACAGTGACGCAGTTGACGCGCGATGTTGGCCGGGTGTGCGTCCGGCCCCCGCGACTGTCTTCCTCCCCCCGAGCCCGAGGGGCCCCAGAGAAGATTGGTGCCGACACGGTACCTCCCCCGTACAACCCTTCAGCGCCTTCCCTCTCGCAGAGGAGTCGTTTCCCGCAGATGTGGGAGGGCGGCCCTGCTGCCTTTCGTGTTTTTCAGGATGAACAGGGCAATCGTTATCATGACCCTCTAGACTGGAAACTGGTGAAAGGCATAGCAGAAGCCGTTAGGACATACGGTGTCGGATCTGCTTTGGTTGTGGCCAGTGGCTCCCCCATCATGGGGAATCAACCTTCTTTCCGGCACCTTTATGATACTTACAAGTCGCTGTTTAAGCAGCATGGCATTGGTATAAAGCAAGCTTCTTAAAACTGGCTGTGCTTTTCAAGCTCAAACCAACTTTACAGCTTCAGCCAGCAGAAAATTTAAAAGGACAGGTTACTCATTTTTTCTTCCCTGCTCGCACCTGCCTCAGCCGCTTTGCAGCTTTAGCCAGCAAAGAATTTATAAATCAACTAACTGCAGCCCTTAAAACTAAAATTAACTCCCACCAGTGCAGCGTGGAGCTTACAACTAATTAATCACAACCAGTTACAGATTCCTTTGTTCTTTCTCCTTTAATCTCCAAGGACATGGCCTTCAGACCAGAAAACGAAAACTACATTTAATATATTCATAACATGCTTTCTTGTTTCTTATCTCTGTAAAAATGTAAGTTTAACAGACTAATTTCATTAACTGAAAAAATTTTCTCTTAGGTTTTAAACTTTGCCTGATGTAATAAACAACCTGGCTAGAGTTTCCTGTGACTATTTTATGATATATACAGTTATCTGTGGAACCCCAAGTGTGACAAATATAAAGGGAATATGAAGAAAGTATGAGCAAGTGAAAAAGTGGGTGAAGAGGATGTAGAAAAAAGAAAAAATAAAAGGCTGGATAGCTAAAAAGGAAGAATATGCAGGAAAAGGCTGGATAGCTAAAAAGAAAGAAAATGCAGGAAAGAAAGGAAAGAAAGAGTAAGGGAGAGAAAAACAGACTGCTCTGGCTTATACTTCTAGAAGCTTTCAAAAATTTTACAACACCCTTAAAATTATAAACACAGCTTACCATATCATTTAATAAAATATACCCTTTTGTTATCAATCACTTGCTGTCACTAACCAAGCCACAAGGCAGAAATTATATTTTCACAGGTATTCAACTTACAAATACAACCTGACACCATCCCCTCTGAGGAATCTCCCCAGCAACAGTGAAGTCACCGCCGAAACGTCGTGTGATTGGTGCCCATCAGCTCTTTCATTATTAACCCTTTTCAGACACTACAACATCACCAACTTAAATGACACAAGAAACTATGCTGCCAATGGCCAAAATGAAAAGAACTCTGGACTTGGACATAAACTAACCCAATCCCTCCTGAATAAAACAGTCACCACTTGTGTAACAGGAACCAACATAATCCTTAAAAAAAATGTCAATGAGAAAAATGTAATCATCACTTAAAAAAAAAAGAGGGGGAATGACTGTCACATAGGGCAATGAAACCTACCACAATGTAACCTGTTTTAACATAATGTGTTTTAACTGTAATTTTGCTAATTGTGTGGGCCCCCTTGGGGAAGGGAAACTTATGATTGTTCTACATCAACCTCCCTTTGTGTTACTGCCTGTAAACTTGTCGGGACAAAAGGCCACAAGTGATAGAAAAATTGCAAGAGTTGATTAGGCCTAAGCGAGCTGTGAGATTAGTTATTATGGGAATAACTGCACTTGTATCCGCTGTAATCGCCGTGGTCACTACTCAGAATGTACAGACACGCAGATGAGGCGGCAAGAGCAGGCCCTGCCTGTGCAGGCTATTGCAGCCATGCAGGACAAACAGTCCTCGCCAGAGGTCTGGCTACAAATGCTTGAAGGCAGTCAATGACGGGCAACCTTCTTTGGGGGTGTCATCGACCTAAGACAGGGACTCCGCCTTTCGCTGCGGACTCTCCCCATGACGGGTAAGAGACGCCTCAGCCAAGAATGACCTAAGCCAGGCGCTTCAAGCACTAGGAGATGTTGAGAGCCATGGCCCACATACCTCCTGAAAGCTTTAGATCTTGCTGCCTGCAAATGGCGCCGTGCTGCAGGGCCGCAGCCTTGTTTACCCCGCTTGATGGCCTACCCAGTGTAAGGCTTTGCCTGGAAATTAGGCAAGCCCCCCTGTGATTGGATATTGTTTGTCCTATCAGAATACAGTAGGCGACACTATTTAAGCCGTGTGACCAGGAGCGCTTTTTTTATAAAGAAAAAAGGGGGAGATGTCGGGAGCGAAAAGAAACTGCGCCATAAAGATGGCGCCTGTTATCAGGAGCTCCTCCCCGAGACACTCCCGGTCTGATGATTAGCCTGCTGACGCAGTTCCTTGCTGGCGCGTGAACAGCTCGTGATCAGCTTTCTGATTGCTGGCCTCTAGAGCCCATAGCCACTCAGCTTCTCTTTGCAATGCTATGTTCTGCTCATGCACTACACATGAATCAGCTGTGCCTTATGATTGGTGGGATTGGACTATATAATGGGTGAGGGACATTGTAGTGGGGTGTGTAAAGGGGTATAAAGAAGTACAGAGAAGAACATAGGAAGTAGACTAGGTAGTAGAATAAGAAGAAGAATAAAGCAAGTAACTTGCAAGGTGGCTCATATCTGTGTGTCCTGTCTTCCTTCCGGGGGCGGATAGTTAGGCAGCGACATATCCCCAAGAAAAGTGATCCATATAAATGTGGAAATTATTGAACAATATTATTCATATCAAACACAAGTAAAATTTTACTAAAGATCATTCAAAAGCAGCTACAGCAGTGTATTAACAGGAAACTACCAGAAATTGGGCTGGACTCAGAAATGGATGTAGAAAAAGAGGATGTTTATGCAAAGACATTCAACAGTGTGGATCATAACAAATTATGGGTAACAAGTCAAGAATCAGGATTCCAGAACACCTAATTGTGCTTATGTGGAGCCTGCACATAGATCAAGAGCCAGTTGTTAGAGTCACGAAAGGAGTGCATCAAGGTTTTATTCTTTCACCATATCTATTCATTCTTTATGCTGAGCTAATAATCTGAGAAACTGGACTGTATGAGGAAGAACATAGCATTATGAGGAAGACTCATTATGCAGATGACATATCTTACTTTCAGGAAGTGAAGAAGATTTGAAGCACTTACTGATGAAGACCAAAGAGCACAGCCTTCAGTATGGATTACACCTCAACAGAAAACAAAGTCTCACAAATAGAGCAATAAGCAACATCGTCATAAACAGAAAATAGGTTGTAGTTGTCAAGGATTCATTTTACTTGGATCCACAATCAACATCTATGGAGTCAGCAGTTAAGAAACCAAAAGACACACTGCATCAAGTAGATCTGCTTCAAGATCTCTTTAAACTCACTGGAAAGCAAAGATGTCACTTTGAAGACTAAGGTATGCCTGACCCAAGCCATGGTATTTTCAATGGCATCATACGCATGGGAAAGCTTCACAATGAGTAAGGGAGACTGAAGAACTGACATCTTTGAACTGTAGTGTTGGAGAGGCATATTGACTATATTATGGACTTCCAAAAGGATGAACAAATTGGTCTTGGAAGAAGTTCAACCAGCACGCTACTTAAAAGCAAGGATGGTGAGATTATGTCTTACATATACTGGACGTGTTGTCAGGAGGGATCAGTCCCTGGAGAAAGACATCATGCTTGGTAAAGTATGCCAGAGTCAGCAGAAAAGAGGAAGACCCTATACGAGATGGATTGACAGAGATGCTGCAACAAATAGGCTCAAGCATAGCAACAGTTATGAGCATTGCATGGGACCAGGCAGTGTTTCATTCTGTGATTCCCAGGGGGTCACTAGGAGTTGGAACTGACTTGATGGCACCTAACAACAACAATTGTATGTTTATTAGTCTCTCTCTCTCTCTGTGTGTGTGTGTATACACACGGAGGGGTAGAGACAGAGAGAAATGTATTGACTTTGGAAACCTAAGTGGCATAGTGGTTAAGAGCTATACTGTTAACCAAGAAAGCTGGCAGTTCAAATCCACCAGATGCTCCTTGGAAACTCTGGGGAAGTTCAGCTCTGTCCTATACAGTCACATAATGAGTTGAAACTGACTTGATGGCAATGAGTTTTTTGGTTATTTTTTATATCCACATCATTGGTAAAACTAAACCAGACTCGCTATCATCAAATCAATTCCAGTTCACAGCTACCCCATGTGCTATGGAGTAGAACCACTCCATAGGGTATTCATGGCTATAATCCTTACTAAAGCAGATTGCCAGGCCTATCTTGAACGACACCACCACTGGGGGGAGGGGGAATTGAATCACCAACCAGCCTTCAGCTTCGCAGCTGATTGTAAACCCCTTGTGCCACCCAGGGACCTTCATCTTTTGCAAACCTATAAATCAAATGAAAATTAATGTCTGTTAGGAAACAAACAAGTACTAAATTCACCATGAGTCAGAATCAACTTCACTGCAACAGGAAAGTGTAAATCAAGGCAATATTCAAAGCAAGCATTCCGAAAGTACCTTCAGAAAGTTTAGTATTGTTAATTGTAATTTCTAGAACCTTAAAGTGGGAAAGAACCTTTAATAGAACCTGCCCCACACAGCACAGAGACCCCTTTAGAGCATATCACCCTTTGTAGTATGTGGGTCACTGAATTCATATGAGGACATTCCTAGTAGAAGCTTAGCACCTCACGGTGGACCTGTATCAGTTTAACAACCCTGATTTTTGAAGTGTTGTCTTTTTTTATTAAACTTATGTCTCCAGGTTACATTTTTCTGGAATAAATAAAATTTTCTTTTTAGTTTTAGTCCTTTAGATTTCTAATGATAATTATGTTCTGCATGGCATTTTTTTTTGGTAGTGAAAAAAGGTAGGAATAAAATAATAAACTTTTTCTTTTAATTTATGAAAGCTGTGCTTACTAAGGACATTTATTAATTCAAATGTTATTATGTCATTTAATATTAGAACTTTATGTAATATTGTTTAGAAGGAGTATATGGAAATGTGCAAATCAAGTCTAAATTAAAAATACAAAAAAGTACCAATGACAGCCTGTTGCCTTTGAGTTGATTCTGACTCATGACAACCTCATGTGTTATAGAATGGAACTTCTCTGTACAATTTTATTGGCCGTAAATTTTTAAGAAGCTGATTTTCAGGCCCTTCTTCTGTGGCACCAAGAGGTGTGTTTGAACTGCCAACCTTAAAGTAGTAGTTGAATGAAAACCATTTGTACCAACCAGGAGCTTTGTATGAACAATACACACCCATTAAAGGAACTTAACTAATTGATGTCTGCTTCATATTCTATTTCAGTTTCCAATTTTATAGGAGGTTTTTGGTCATTGGTAATATCGTTTTGTCCATATTTACCACTTAAACAAAATTATATTCATGTGAACATTTGAAGTATCATTACCAGGGGAAAACTTAAAATGACAGTGCCTCATCAAATTTGTCCTTAATTTTTCTTCACACTCCTACTCCCACCCATTTCAAGACATAGTTGATAAACCTCCTTCTACTTGAAGTCTCCAAGTCTGATAAAAAATGGAATACTTGAGTTTATGCAGCTGCTCATGAGCTAATAATCTGCAATCACATCTGATTACTTAATAGGCCATGGTAGGATGCATGTTTGCTGCTAAGTTGAGTGTACACATTAGGCTTTAATGTGCTGATATGGTTAATTGTTGTGTTCATTGTTGCCTACTAATAGACTATTCCTGAAAATGAAACCATATCTCTATGGAATTCACTTGTTTATTTTTAATAAGTAATAACTACCAACTTGGATCCTAGATCCTGTGTTTACCATTTTAAGAATGCAGTTTTTACTGCTGTATTATTTCTAGTGCATTTAAATTATTCAAGTTTTGCAAAAACAGGTTATTAAACTAATGAGTCAATAACCAACTTAACTACTTAGATTTAACGTTTTTCCTGCTCTGTTCAGGTTCATAAATTGTTTTCTGCTATTGATAGAAAAATAAAATTTTTGTAAATGCTGCCAAACAAGCTGAATGTAGTAACAAGTAATGAGAAAAATAAATGCATATTAAAAGTAGACAAGTACTTATTAATATGTGGATCAAGGTGCCAGTGCTGGCTACTGGAGTGACACAGTTATGTTAGCATGGAAGGTAGAAATGGAACTGATGTAAGGAGAATGTTAATTTGCTTCATAATTTTGCATTTTATGATAGCATTTAGCCTCAAAAGCTAGTATGCAGTTTTAAAATATTTAGAAAGTTGTTCATCCATTGACTGTATATTTGTGTTTCTAGTTGTGAAAACATGGCTGTAAGTGCTAGTACAGATACCTTAGGTATTTCCCTTCATTCTTTCCTTCCAGTAAACAGTATCTTTTATTTTTCTCCTTTCTGTTAATCACTTTTTCTTCATCTCTCTTAACTTTCTCTTTTCCTGCTTTCACAACTCTTTCATTAGAGAAGTCAGTAGGATTCAAATAGTAGACTTTACTGTTTGCTTTGGATTGTTTCAATCCAAGAACCCCTGGCTACCTTGCTTAAACCAACAGTGACAGGGTTCTTCTATTCTCTGACATCCCCCCAGTCCCCAATCTGCCTCTTTCATAGGTGAATTCACTCTTGTTCAATAGATTTCAGCAAACAGCGCATTGAGACTGAGTGGACTGTTGACCAGCTCCTCCCCACACATTAGATGTGCAATGCTGCCATGCGCTCTACAGCAAAGAAATAGGGACAGAATGGATTAGAATAATTTTAATTGGTCATAGCTTATTCTTCTGCTTTGTGATTTCTGTGTACAGTGTAACGTATGTCTGAATTACTCTGAAGCTTTGTATCTGTCAGTTTCTCAGGAATTAACAGCTTTTTTAAAAATCAGTTCTTTTACGTTTTATAGTTGATCTGATTCTTCACTAGCGCCATATAACTCGCCTCAGCATCTTCTAAGAGTCTCTACTCAGCATTCCCCAAATATATAACATGTACTTCCTCACCCTTCCCTGCTGTCCTCCCACTGTCCCTTTCTGCCTCTAGTCCTTTGTCTGGTGAAACAGAAGCCCTTTTGTAAGGTTATAGTCATTGCTATGTCCTCTGTGAATCGTTTCCTGATAATAATTGTGATTTTGTGATGGTAGCAGTAGTAGTGTACTCACAAAGACAATAAAATTGACTTGAATGCTTTAACTGCTTTATTACCCTTTACCAGTTGCCACGGAGTCTGTTCTGACTCATGGCAACCCGGCATATATCAGAGTAGAACTGTGTTCCATAAGGTTTTCAGTAGCTGATTCTCTGGAATTAGATTGTCTTCTGAGATATCTCTGGATAAATTTGACCTTCCAACCTTTTGGTTATCATTTGCCCTGTTTCTTTATTGTTCTAAAAATATAATTAGGTCTTATGTTCTAAGAAACCCTGGTGGCCTGGTGATTAAGAGCTGCTAACCAAAAGCTCGGCAGTTCAAATCCACCAGGCACTGCTTGGAAATTCCATGGGGGCAGTTCCATCCTGCCTGTAGAGTCTCTGTGAGTTGGAATCAACTCAGTGGAAGTGGGTGTTGTTTTTTTGAAAAATATTCTAAGCCTTCTGTGTGGATATCATGCTTTACCTTTACAATAGCCCTATGAGATTGGTACCATTACTATTAACATCAACAAATGAGGTAGATATGTAACACTTAGCAACAATAGGCAAAGCTTAGTAATAGATTATGTCTGACGTCACACAACTCATAAGGATGGAGAGGACTTTGAACCAGCAATGTGACTTCAGAACCCAATCTTCATATGCCAAGCCCAAGTGCTGTCGAGTCGGATATAGAATCTAAATAATTAACCACCATCCATACTGTCTTTCACAGCACTCATTGGTATAATAGATCCCCTTTTCATTCTTTCAAAGAGTCCTGTGTTTGCAATGTTAGTTTACCATGTGTTCCATTGTACATTGGCTTATTTATCTGCCCATGGGCTCCTAGAGAGGGGAGGAGTGATTTATTTATTGTTATATCCTCAAGAACTACAATAGGTCCATCTTAGGAATTCTGTTTACAGTTGTGAAATGCAATTTCTTCCTTTTTTTTTTTTGGTGGTTTTATTTATTTACTTTTTATTGTGTTTCAGGTGAAAGTTTACAGCATTAATCAGTTTTTCATTCAAACATTTATGAATAAATTGTTTTGGGACTTTGATTGCAATTCCTGCAATGTCAGCACCCTCCGCCTTTCTCTTCCCATCTTTGGTTCTTTATGTACATTTGTCCAGTTCTCCCCCGTCTTGACTTCTCATCTTTGCTTTTGGACAGGTATTGCCTATTTTGTTTCATATACTTGACTGCACTAAGAAGCATGTTTCACACACTTCTTATTGTTTATTTTATAAGACCATCTAATTTTGTGCTGACAGGGGGAATTTCGCAGTGGCTTCAGTCGGCAGGGTGTCTGGGGACCATAGTCTTAGGGGTTCCTCCAGTCTCTGTCAGACCAGTAAGTCTGGCCTTTTATTGTGAATTTGAATTTTGTTCTACATTTTTTTCCCCATTCTCCTGGGACCCTCTACTTTAGGTCAGTCATAGTAGCTGGGAACCATCTACTTCTTTTGGACTCAGGTTTCTAGAGGCTGTAGTTCATAAGTTCCAGTAGTTCTTTTGACTAATATTTTCATTAGATCTCTGGTTTTCTTCAATCTCCTTTGCTCCATACATGATGGGACTGATAGATACATCTTAGATGGCCACTTGCAAGCTTTTAAGACCGCAGACCCCAGATGCTATTCATTCAAGTAGAACATTTCCTTTATGTACCATGTCAGTTGACCTAGATGTTCCCCAAGACCATCGTCCCCTGCACTTGGTTCCAGTAACTTGGTCTCTCAGGGTGTTGGGATGTGCTTTGGGAACTTCTATGACTTTGCCTTGGTCAAGGTACGCTGACTTCTTCTGTACTGCATATTGTCTTTCCCTTCATCAAGGTTAACAGTTATCTACTATCTAGTCGTTGATTTCTCTGCCTCTCCCTCATAACCTTCAAAGATTGTTTTCTTTTCTCTGTGTAAACTTCTTTCTCAAGTTTTTACAATAATGGTCTCATACAATATTTGTCCTTTTGTGACTGATTTGTTTTACTCAGCATAATGCCCTTCAAATTCACGTGTGAGATGTTTCACAGATTCATCAGTAGTGTAATATTTCATTATGTGTGGACTATAACTTGTTTATCCATTCATATGTGGGTGGACACTTAGGTTGTTTCCATCTTTTTGGTATTGTGAATGATGCCGCTACAACCATGGATGTACATACACCTATTCATGCGATGGGTCTTACTTCTTTAGGATGTATTTCTAGGAGTTAGATGGCTAGATCGTATGATGTTTCTAACTTTGTGAAGAGGTGTCATATCGTTCTTCCATTTTATATTCCCACTGTCAGGGTATGAATGTACAAACATGCCTGCAACCTCTCCAACATTTGTTACTTCCTGTTTTACTGATTCCTGTGGATAATGTTGAGGTGAGATGGCATTTCATTGTGGTTTTTATTTGCATTTCTCTAATTGATAATGAGAAACCATGGTGATGTAGTGGATAAGTGCTACGGCTACAAACCAAAAGGTTGGCAATTCAAGTTGGTCAGGCACTCCTTAGAAACTCTATGGGGTAGTTCTACTTTGTCCTACAGGGTTGCTAACCCAGCTTTGACTCAATGGCAGTGTGCTTGTTTTTTGTTTTTTCATTTAATGGATTATGATCACAAGCATTTCATCGTGTGTCTGTTAGCTGCTTGAATCTCTTTGATGAAGTGCCTATTCATAGTCTTTGCCCAGTTTTTAATAGGATTATTCATCTTTGTTATTGAGGTGCTGAAGTGTTTTAAAGCTCTAGAGGTTAGAATCTTATTAGATACAATGTAGTCCCAATTTTTTTCCTAGTCTGTACATTCTGTTTTTTCTCTTTGGTGTAGTATTCTGGTGAATATGATTGTTTAATTTTTAGGAGATCTCAGTTAATTAGTTTATGTTCTAGTGTTTGTATGCTGTTAGTTATAATTTGTATACTACTTATGCTGTTCATTAGAGCCCCTAGAGCCATCATTATTTTTTTTCCATGATCTTTATTGTTTTAAGTTTCATATTTAGGTCTTTGATTTTGAGTTAGTTTTTGTGTGTACAGTGAGGTATGGGTCCTGTTTCATTTTTTGACAGATAGATATCCAGTTTTTCCAGCACTATTTGTTAATAAAAGATTGTCTTTTCCCTATTTAACTTTGGTTTCTTGTCAAAGATCAGCTGACCTTAGGTGGATAGATTTGCAACCAGGTTCTTGATTCTGTCCCTTTGGTCTATGTGTCTGATATTGTACCAGTACCAGAATACTTTGGCTACAGTGGCTGTACAGCAGGTTCTGAGATCAGGTCGTGTGAGGCTTCCTTTGTTGTTTTCCTACAATAACGCTTTGCTTATTTGGGGCTTCTTTTATTTCCATATGAAGTTGTTGATTAGTTTTTCCCTCTTGTGAAAGACTTTTTTTTTTTTTTTTAACAGACTTATGCCCCAGTATTTCCATCAGTAAGGAGCCCTGGAGGTAAATGGTAAGCACTTGGTTACAAAAAGGTTGGTAGTTTGAATCCATCAGTACTTCCATGGGAGGAAAGACCTGCAGGTCTGTTGCCTACATCTTCACAACTGTTGATATATTTGAGTCCACTGTTATGGCCACTGTGTCAATTCATCCCTTTGAGAGTTTCACTTATGTTTGCCAACCCTTGACTTCTCCATCAACTGGTTACTCCTGATGATGTGTCCAAACTAGGTGAATTAAAGTCAGTTGATATTCTGTGACCTGTCAAGTTTCGTTGGCTAATTTTCAGAAGTAGATCACCAGGTCTTTCTTCCTAGCCTAAGTTAGTTTGGAAGCTCCATTGAAACTTGTTCACCACGAGTGACATTGCTGGTATGTGAAATGCCAGCAGCATTACTTCTAGCACTGTAGCAACATATAAACCACAATAGTGAAACTGATAGACAGATGATGGTTGTATACACTAAGGGTGTATAATTCTGGTTTCAGCTTCTTTTATTTAATACATTCAAAGCAGAAGTGTTTGTTCAGAATGTGGGCTTCAACATTATACAGACTTCATTCAAATACTGGCCTGTGTGACACAGAAACATTCCTTACTTGACTTATGTAAGGCTGTTTTTCCTAAACTAGAAGATTAGAAATACTACTTCTAGTGTCACTATTACCAGAAGTCTATTTGACAGGATCATCAAGAGGATGAAATGAAATAAAGGTAGTCCCCAATTTATAATGGGATTCTGCTCCAACAACTCCATTGTTAGTTGGTTGTGACATAAGTTAAATATTGTCTTAGTTATTTACCACTGCTATAACAGAAATACCATAACTGGATAGCTTCAGTCTAGTAGGCTAGAAATCTAAATTCAGGGTGTCAAAACCAAGGGAAGGCTTTCTTTGTCTGTCATCTGTGGAGGAAGGTCCATGTCATCAGTCTTTGCCAATTGATGAGCTTCTCAGTGAAAGGACCCCAAGTCCGAAGGATGTGTTGTTCTTTTGGCTCTTCTTTCTTGCTGATATGAGGTCCACATGTCTCTTTGCTCACTTCCCTCTTACAGCTCAAAGAAGATTGGGTCAAAACACTGCCTAAACTTGTAGGTTGAGTTTTGCCTTATTAACAGAACTGCAGCTAATCCTACCTCTTTAACATCACAGAGATAGGATTTACAACACAGAAGAAAATCACATTAGATGAGAAAACGGTGGATAGTCAAACAATACTGGAAACCATGGTCTAGTCTAGTTGACACACATTTTGGGGGCACACAATTCAATACATCATGAATATCTTATTTTATATATTTTTAGTTTTTGTTATGATTGTCTTTTATTATCAATATCTTTTAAGTCAGATCTTTGTTTTGGGGTGGAAACATTACATACAGACTCATATTTTAATTTATACATACATTAAAAAAACACAAATCATAAAAATTTACTCCAGTGATGAAAAGTGGGATGATGCTGGCATTTTATCATTTGCAGTAGCTAACTCCACTTGAGGAACATACTAGATCATCTGGATTACCCCGGTAATGTAGATGTTGTTTCTAGTTACAAAACTAGTGAGAGTTATCTGTACTGTCCTTTTCTTCATATATTTCACAGTAACATCTATTGCTGTCAGAATCTGCCTATCAGCTTTAGCAAAGCAATCAACATTTAGATCCATGTTTTCAAGCAACTGGAGCACTTCCTTCAGTTCGGAAAACTAAATATATATGGCTGCATTTTGAACAGTAAATCATAAAATTGAACATCTGCAAGTGAATATCTGAAAATGGTAACATCAGCAAACTACATGCTGTAACACTGTATTCAGCACATACTACTAGCAAAAAAAGTAAAAGTAAAAAAGGACAGTTGTGAGTACAGTTTCTTGTAACTTGAATGTGTTGTAATTCAGTGATTACTTGTAATGTAGAAAAAGTGCCCAACGGCTGTCACAAAATAAACACTGGTTCTTAAAGTCATTATCTTCCTCATATTGTCATCTAGTTCATTTTCAGCTTTTTTGTTCTGTCATCAAAATACTTTATATTCTTATGATATTTGTTTGAAATAACAGGAAAATAGGCAGACAAAACTGAAAAGATAAATATCTGCAAAACACATAGCATATTCCAAATGTTCAGCATGGCAATGAACAGATACAGGCTCTGCAGTCAGATGATCCTGGTTCAGTTCTGGTTCTATTGCTGCAGTAATCAATAGTGTTGTTCACAGCACCATTTCTCCTGCAGGGCACAAAGGGAGTTGCTCTTCCCTGTCTCTTTTGAAGAAATACAATTTCATATGGTCAATGAAATATAAGCACAAATGACTTCTAGACAGAAGCTTTTAGAGCAGGTGTGCCCTTCTCTCAAGGCAGTGATCACAGAAAACAGTAGGTAGGAGGAAGCTTTTAGCCTGAATACCTACTGGAGCAGAGTCCTTCTGCTAAGCTGACATTGACTAGTATGATCAGAAAATAATCCCAATGGGTACCTGCAAAAGGTGTGTATTCTGCTATTGTTTTTTGGAGCATTCTATCAAAGTCAATTAGATCCTATTGTTTGATGGTAGCGTTCAGTTCTTCTATATTTTTGCTGCTTCTTTGTCTAGTTGTTCTTTCAATTGTTGCAAATGAGGTTTTGAAGTCCAAAACTATAATTACAGGTTTTTCTATTTCTCCTTTTAGCTCTGTCAGTTATTGCTTCATATATTTTGAAGCTCTGTTGTTTTGTGTAGATACATTTAGGATTGCTAGATCTTCTTTGCAGACTGATCCTTTTTATTGTACCATTTTTCTTAGTAATTTCTGTTGCTCTGAAGTCT
Organism: Heterohyrax brucei; assembly: GCA_028571685.1. Classification (NCBI taxonomy): domain Eukaryota; kingdom Metazoa; phylum Chordata; class Mammalia; order Hyracoidea; family Procaviidae; genus Heterohyrax; species Heterohyrax brucei. The sequence continues at coordinate 402,119 of CM053161.1, forward strand.
ACTTTATCAAATATTAATTCAGTCATTTGTGTTTATTTTTCTTTTGTTTGTACATCACAATGCTTTCCATCCTTTTATAGTCAGCTTACCTGTGTTGATAATCTTTGCTATGCATTTGTGTACATAGCGTATAGTTGGGCCATTTTTATTCTAGCCTATTTCTTTTGTGCATTAAGACAATATATGTTTATTTATTTTTACTACTAGCCAATAGATTGGTGGTTTGAACCCACCTAGACGTGCCTCAGAAGATAAGCCTAAAGATCTGCTTCCTAAAGGTTGCAGCCTTGAAAGCCCTATGTGTAAGAGTTCTACTCTGCACACATGGGATCGACATGAGTCAGAATTGACACTGTAGCAACTAACAACAATTGTTTATATACAGTTTTCATAAATAGTTCATATCCGGCACATACATTAAACACTGGATTAATTTACCCACTGGGGTCGAGTTGGGTCCATCTCATAGCAACCCTAGAGATCAGAGTAGAACTGCCCATAGAGTTTCCAAAGAGTGCCTGGAGGATTTGAACTGCAGACTTTTTGGTCAGCAGACATAGCACTTAACCCATTAGCTCACGTAAAACAAAGAAATAAATTAAAAAGAAAAACCATTGCTGTCAGTTCAATTCTGACTCAGAGAAACCCCATGGGACAGAGCAGAACTGCCCCATAGGGATTCGAAGGAGTACCTGGCAGATTTGAACTGACTAGTATTTGGTTAGCATCCATAGCACTTAACCGCTATGCCACCAGGGTTTCCACTAGTTAGATTAGATAATGTTAAGTCATTTCCTTCAAATAAAATATACTTGATTTAAAAAACTCTTAAAGTGAATACAGTGTTATGTCTTTACTTCAATTTTTATGTATTCTGTTCTTTCCTGTCATCTTTTATGACTTTATTTCAGTCAGGAGAGTGTCCTTAGCTATTCTGCACAGCTTAATCTCTTAACAAGTTCTTTTATTATCCCTTCATCTTTATTTTTCTGTCATTCCCAAAGCATAGTTTCTTTTTCTACTGCACTTAAAAACATTGTACCATTTTCTTCCATAGTTCCAGATAAGAAATTCACTGTCACCAGAATTGATGTTTCTTGGGGACAGAGTTAAGATAGTAGACTAAACACATGTCTAGCTGAGTCCCTCTGGAAACTAAGACCTGAATTGATAACTAAACAGAACATTCTGGACATCTAGTGAGCCCTAGAACACAGCACAGGGCTGGTAATTTGACTTCATACCACAGAATGGAAAACCTCCTCTCTTTAGTTTATCCCCACTCTTGGTGCAAACTGGCTTCCACAGACAGAAGGTAACTCACCATTTTAACTTTTTTTCTCTGTCTTAGCTGGCAGGTGGAGCAGGGACTTGACTAGTAGCTAATCTCAGACACACAGCTGGTGGATTGGCAGGCAAAATTGCCATATTTTGAGAGCCCGGCTTTGGACTCTGGGCATCTTGGCATCTTTGGCCTCTCTTTCTGCCTCTGCAATAGAGTAGCCTGTCCCAAGGCAGGTGGCAAGCTTGTGTGGAATGCCATCTTGTTCCACTAGGAGGCAGAATACCCATATAGAGGCCTCAGCTGGACCTAATTCCCAGGCTAGGAGGCCACACCTGTCTGGAAGAGAGTGCTTTTCCAGTAGAAAAGCAGTATTCTATACAGTGTAGCTTATGGCTGGGGCCTGACACCAGAGTCCAGCAGGGCAGTAGCCTTTCTGTATTTTGAGCTAGTTTATAACATCTGGTTGGATATAGAAATGCTTACTTTGTAAGCTGGGAAGAGGGACCTGTACACCTGAAAACCTCACTGACTTTAGAAGTTTTCAGATATCTTTTATCTTTCATTTTAAGATAATTTAGAGAAACAACTGTGGTCCATCCTCATAGCATCTCTGCTAGCCTCTTTTGAGTCACATGATGCCCCAAAAGCAACAAACTCTGGAAAAGAGCGTAACCAAGAAATCACCTGTGGCTTCAGAAGACCCCCAAAGAAAGCACCACAGAACTTTCCAGATGAAGAAAACTTTCTGAAACTGTCGGAAGGTGAATACACAAGGATTATAAAGAGAGCCCTCCTAGTCCTTATACAAAAAGAGGCAGAGAAAAATATAAAATTAACCAAGTTCTTGGATATGATGGAACACCAGTACTCTGAAATCCAACAGATCAAGAACAAAATCAAAGGCATAGAAATTTCAATTCAAAGCCAAGAAAACAGAATGGAACATATCAAAAATACACTTCCTGACTTGGAAGGCAGAGCTACTGAATCCAGCATCTATGAGGAGAAATCAAAAAAAAAAAAAGAAACAAGAGAAATGAAGAAGCATTAAGAAGCATGTGGAACTCTATTAAGAGGAACAATCTGTGACTAATTGGAGTTCCTGAACAGGGTGAGACACCTGAGAATACAGAGTATTGTGGCTGAGCGGCTCACAGAAAGCTTTCTAGAAATTATGAAAGAAGAGAATACAGATATCCAAGATACGTATTGAAAGCTACTGAATATAGATCTCAAAATAAAGACTCAAAGAAACACTATAATGAAGGTTAACAAAATGAAACATAAGCAGAAACTCTTCAAGACAACAAGACTCAAAGCAAAGCTAACATTTGGAGGGAAATCCTGTAGGCTTTCTTTGGATTTCTCAGCAGAAACAATGCTTCCACGGAGACTGTGGCACAACACATTCAAAGCCTTGAAGGAGAAGAACTTCCAACCAAGAATCATGTATCCTGCAAAACTATCTTTCAAATATGAAAAGGAAATTAAGACATTTGCAAATAAACAGAAACTCAGAGACTTTGTAAAAACCAAACCAAAGCTACACGAAATACTGAAAGAATCTGTTGGCTTAGAAGAACAAAATCACTAACACTATATTTTAGAAGCAAACACAGGGCACATCACCCAGAATCCTACTCAGTTAGGAAAGGCTCCAAACTCAATCAAAGCCATAACAGTGAAAGAAATGATCCAGTGATCACATCATGAAAACTGCGATGAGGGATGTACTACAGTCATTATGGTCCTTCCAGAAGGAGAGGAAGTTGATAAGATTGGTAGTAATTAACACTGGGTTTACACATACTTTATTAAGGGAGATCATAGGGGCAGCAGTAAGCACAATAAAGATGCAATGCATCAAATCAGGAAATGTAATACAGGAGTCTCAGCAACCACAAAATCAACCCTGAAAAGGGTGAAAAATCAACCCACAAAGAAGAATGTCCCAGAACAGATGAACAAGAAAAACGGAGAAAACATCAACACAAAAATAAACAAGCACAATGGCTGCACTGAACACATACCTATAAATAATTACACTGAATGTGAATGGACTGCATGTTCCAGTAAAGAGACATCGAGTGGCATCTTGGATCAAAAGACATGACCCATCCGTGCGTTGCCTACAAGAAACTCACCTTAGACTTAAAGATAGGAACAAACTGAAAACACTAAAGGATGGAAGAATATATATCAAGGTAACAATACACAAAGAAGAGCAGGTGTGGCAACACTAATCTCAGATGAAATAGTTTTAATGTAAAATCCACCATCGTGGACAAGGATAGACACTATTGCTGAAGGGTTCAATATACAAGCAGGACTTAACAATATTAAATATTTATGCAAACAATACTAAAGCATCTAAGTAAATCGAAGAAACATTGACTACACTCAAAAGTGAAATAGATCACTCCACAATAACAGCGAGAGACTTCAACACTTCCACTCTCAATATTGGACAGATTGTCTAGAAAAAAGCTCAATAAAGACACAGAAGATCTTATTGCCACAATTAACCAGCTAGACCTCATCGACATATACAGAACTTTCTATCCATCAGCAGACAACTACACCTTCTTCTGTAGTGCACATAAAACCTTCTTCAGAATAGACCATGTGTTAGGACATAAAGCAATTCTCAACAAAATTCATACCACTAAATTAATACAAAGCATTATCTCAGATCACAAAGCCATGAAAGTCAAAATTAATAGCAGAAAATACAGCTAGAAAGTTGAACTTACGGACACTGAACAACATCTTGCCATGGGTTATAGAAGAAATCAAGGATGAAATAAAGAAATGTACGGATTCTAATGAGAATGAAAACACTTCCTACTAGAACCTATGGGATACAGCCAAAGCAGTGTTTAGACATTAGTTTATCTCCATAAATGCACACACCTGGAAGGAAGGAAAGACCCAAACCAAAGAATTAACCCTACAGCTTGAACAAGTAGAGAGAGAGAGCAACAGAGGAACCCCTCAGGCACCAGAAGAAAATAGATCATATAGATTAGAGCAAAACTAAATGAATTAGAGAATAGAAGAACAATTGAAAAGACCCAAAGCTAGTTTTTTGAAAAGACCAATGAAACTGACAACCCATTGGCTAAACTTACTAAAGAAAAACAGGACAGGAAACAAATAACCTAAGAAAGAAATTAGAGGGGAGTTGTCATACAGATCCAACAGAAATAAAAAATGTCATAACAGAACACTATGAAAGGCTGTATTCTAACAAATTTGAAAACCTAGAGGAAATGGACAAATTCCTAGATTCATATCACCTACAAAATTATCACAAGTTGAAGCAGGACAACTTAATAAATGAAAGAGATTGAAAAAGTCATCCCAAAACTACCAACCAAAAAAAGCCCGGGCCCAGATTACTTCACTGCAGAACTCTACCAAGTTTTAGAGAAGAGTTGTCTCCAGTACTACTGAGACTATTTCACAGTGTAGAAAGGGATGGATACTCCCAAATTCATGCTATGAAGCCAGTGTAATCCTGATACCAAAGCCAGGGAAACACTCAACAGAAAAGGAGAACTACAGACTAATATCACTCATAAGTGTAGATGCAAAAATTTCAGCAAAAGTCTTGCCAGTGGAATACAACAACATACCAAAAATAATCCATCATGACCAAGTTGGTTTTGTACCAGGGATGCAAGACTTGTTCAACATCAGAAAAAACAATTAATGTGATGGATCACATAAATAACACAAAAGACAAGAATCACCTGATTTTGTCTATTGGTGAAGAAACAACCATTGATGCTAAGAACTCTCAGCAAAATGGAAATAGACAGCAAATTCCTCAATGCAATAAGGGCCATTTATACAAAGCCCACTATCTATGTCATCTTTATTGGAGAGAGACTGAAACAGTTTCCCTTGAGAACAGGAACTAGACAAGGATGCCCACTCTCACCTCTCCTATTCAACATTGTACTAGAAGTTCTAGTCAGAGCAATCAGACAAGACCAAGAAATAAATGGCATCTGCACTGGCAAAGAAGAAGTAAAAATCTCCCTATTTGCAGATGATATGATTGTATATGCAGAGAATCCTTAAGAATCCATAAGTAAACTACTCAAAGTGATAGACCAGTTCAGCAAAGTCTCAGGACACAAGATAAACATAAGTAAATCAGTAGGATTCCTTTACACCAACAATGAGATTATTAATGAAGAAATCATCAAATCAATAACATTTACTATAACCCCTAAGAAGATAAAGTACCTAGGAATAAATCTAGCCAGAGAAACAACAGAACTTTACAAAGAAAATTACAAGTCCTTACTACAAGAAACTCAGAGAGACTTACATAAATGGAGAAACCTACCCTGCTCACGGAAAGACTTAACATTGTGAAAATGTCTCTTCTACCCAAAGCAATGTACTTATATAATGCAATCCCAATACAAATTCCAGTGACATTTTTTTACGAGATGGAGAAACAAATTACCAACTTTGTCTGGAAACGGAAGAAGCCCTGGATAAGTAAAGCACTACTAAAGAAGAATAACATACTGTGAGGCCTCTCACTACCCGACTTTAACCTACTACACTACCACAGTAGTCAAAACAGCCTGGTCCTGGTACAAAAAGAGATAGATCAATGGAACAGAATCGAGACCCCAGAGACGACACCATCTGCCTATGTACAGTTGATGTTCAACAAAGGCCCTAAGACATTAAACTGCAGTAAAAACAATCTCTTCAACAAATAGTGCTGGCAAAATTGGATATCCATCTGCCAAAAACTGAAACAGGACCCATATCTTACACCTTATACAAAAACCAACTGAAACTGGATAACAGACCTAAATATCAAATCTAAAATGATAACATTCATCCAAGAAAAAATAGGAACAACAATGGAAGTTTTAATACACATCATAGACAGACTTCAAAATCTGTCAAATAAACCACAGACAACAGAATATAGATAAATTGGAACTGTTAAGAATCAAGCACTTTGGCTCATCCAAAGACTTCATTAATAGAATTAAAAGGCCACCTACAGAATGGGAAAAAATATTTGGCAATTCTACATCAGACCGACACCTGATCTCCATAATCTATAGCCAAGCCCATAATCTATAAGGTAGTACAAAATATCAATAAGGAAAAGATCAATAATCCAATGAAGTGATGGGCAAAGGAGGTGGACAGACACTTCTCTAAAAAAGAGATCCAAGCAGCCAAAAAACACATGCGGACATGCTCATGATCATTAGCTATTAAAGAAATTCAAATCAAGACTACAATGAGATACTGTCTCACCCCAACAAGGTTGGCCATGATTCAAAAATGCAAAACAGCAAATGCTGGAGAGGCTGTGGAGAAATTGGAATTCGGCGCTTTGGCCTACACTGTTAGTGGAATTGCAAAATGGTGCAACCTCTTTGGAAAGCAATCTGGCACTTCCTTAAAAGCTGTATATAGATAAACCATTTGACCCAGTAATTCCACTACTTGGAATATATCCTACAGAATCCAGGCTATTCACACCAAGTGATACATGCGCACAATTGTTTATTGCAGCACAGTCCACAATAGCAAAAAGATGGAATCAACCCAGATGCCCAACAGCAGAGGAATGGATAGGTAAACTATGGATCACTATGCAATGATAAAGAACAACGATAATTTTAGAAAACATCTCTTAACCAGGTTTCAATTGGAGGACATTACGCTGAGTGAAACTAGTCAGCAATAAAAGGACAAATATTGTATGAGGACCCTACAATAAGAACTTAAAAACAGACTCATGCATAGAAGAAAAGACTCCTTGACAGCTGCATGGGTGTGGAAGGAGGGAGGGCGACGTGAGGAGGGTTTAGATTAGACAGTTGATAGAAAGTTGGTTGGGTGAAATCTGTGACAGCACACATTAGAAAGAAAATCAATATGAACTGGACTTCAGCACAAGATGATTACTCCTTCCATCTTAACCCAATATTGCAAGGACAGAGTAGCTGGGGTGGGGGGCAGGGGACCATGCTCTCAGAGGAAATCAAGGCTGACTGGCACTAGTATTTTGCCGTCACTGCCTAACTGTCCGCCCGTGGAAAGAAGACAGGACACACGGATACGAGCCACCTTGCAAGTTACTTGCTTTATTCTTCTTTCTTTCTTCTCCCTTCTTCTTCCCACACCCGGTCCCCACATGCTTTTATCTCCAAGGTTCGTCCAATCATCATAGGCCACGTCCTCTAAAAGCAGGGCTCTCAATAGGCTGACCAGCAGCCACTACTCACAAGCATGCACTACGAAAGCCCTAAGTCTGGTAAACAAGATGTGGTTGGGGTGAGGTCCTGGCCCGCGGCGCCATTTTGGACCATTGCGTCCCGCTCACCACATCTCCCCTTTTTTGTTGACATAGAACGCTGAGAAGGTGCCTGTCTTAGGTCATCTTCGGCTAGGATGCTCCTTACCCGTCTTTGGGACACCCCACAGGTGTCCCTGTCTTAGGTTGGTAGCACCCCCAGAAGAAGTTGCCCGTCTTTGACTACCCTTCTATCATGCTGAGCCAGACATTTGCCAAGGGCTGTTCGTTAGGAGTAGCTGTGATAGCTTGCACAAGCAAGGCTCGCTCCCGCTGCCTCTGGCGGGAGGCACGTCGGACTGCTGCAAACAAGTAAATGCAAAGGCAGAAAAGGAGGAGGGTCAATGGTCCGGTGCCCATCAGACCCTTAAGGTAAGAACGGATCGAGGAAAATAACTGCAGGAGAGTTCTCGCAGAAACTGGGTCTACTCACGTCTCGTTGATCCTGGTGATTTCCAGCCGCAGGTCTTCAAGAGTGTTTTCAACATCTTTGCTCCAGTTTGACCGAATCTGTCGAGACAACATTCTAGAGAGGTTAGCAGCATGAGAAAAGTTATTGAATTGCACCGAGGTGACGCACAGACCAGTGAATCGCCACTCACATCCCAGCTGGGCTATCCGGTAAAGTATATCAACTTGCTCTTGGACCAGGTCAATGCGCTAATTAAGCATTGTGATCCCTGCCCTGAGCTGGCGATCAAGGTCAAACTGAGTCTGCAAGGCTTGGGCCATTGATGCTGACAGCTGATTAACCGTGGTGGCCGTGCCAATCATCTGTGTTAAGGCAACCGCCACGGCTGTGGCAGCAGCCACAGACGCAGCTACCGCAGCCACCACTGCAGCCGTAACGCCGAAATCTCTCCTTCGGCGAGCCTGCAGATGGGTGGCACCCGGGGCCTTCACGGGCCAGGGCACATGGCGTGGCAAATGCAGTACCACAGCAAGGGGAAAGGCAGAAGCATTCCAGCACTGAGTATAATAACAGGTGTTATTGTTACAAGGAAGCGAGGAATTTTCTCGAGAACCATTAAAAACCAAAAAGAGAAAAGGGGGGTGCACACATACTGGGGTAGGGGAAAACGTCTCCGAAGAATTATCGTGTGTAAATTGGGCCGTTTTGTCAAAATTCTCAGCACGGGGCCCGGTGTTGTTCCACGTTACTGTGCCATTGGCTATGGACCCACCCATTATCATGCTAAACGGAGACAAATCTGTACAGCTGCCATTCACCCCACACAGCAGCCATAAATCAAATGGATTAGAGACCGGAGGCATCGTAGGGTCCTGCCAGGTCCAGTTGTGTCCTTGATACGTGTTATTGAAATAGGTGCCTATCTGGGGGCTGAAGGAAAAGAACCTCCGAACTGCCCAGTGGACGTGGCCGCTCTGACAGCCGGTCCACGGGACTGAGGTTGGCCATTCTCGTTTGATGTCACAACGAGGCGCCCAACGTGGTTGAGGAGGAGGACCTCCCACCACAAGGGGAGGGACACGGCCATGCAATACTGTGCCGTTAGTTTTATTGCTGCCACTAGGAATGGGGTCAAACCACCCAGCTGTTTGATTATGTAGTAAGACACGGGGGGGTTGTCAGAGGTGGTATTAGCTGACGAGATCTCAAAACAGAGTAGCCCTAACAGGGTGATTGAGAGATTGGTGAGGTTTCCCTCCTGCAGAGGGGCCAGGTCCAATTCATAAGGTACTGTGGGGAGCCCCAAAGACTCATTGGTGGTAAAGAACCTAGGGAACACTGAAGCAGAATGGTGTACTGGGAGAGGAAGAGGGAGCACATCAAGAAACCCCCATCTGTAATCAGATACTCCCTGAATCATCTGCAGAAGAAAGAGCGTCAACAGGCTCAACAGTATCCACTGCCACATTGTCCCTTGATTGTGTCTCTTCGCACCCCCTTTTTTGGCCCCTGAGGACATCGGGCCCTGTCCACCGCGGTTATAACCGCGGCTGCTAGGCCAGCATTAGTCAGGCCCCCACCAATTTCTCGACAATCTTTCATCCAAGCTTCCAGCCCTTTCTGCCGATAAGGGTTAATAGCCGCTCGGCATTCTTTGGTGCATTGTTCGAACACAAGTTGCTTGACTAATGGCATTGCGGCATCCGCGTCCCCAAATATTTTAGCGGCACAATCGCACATGCGAGCGACAAAATCAGAAAAGGTCTCTGTGGATCCCTGAATAATTTTTGTTAAATTTCCAGCCGGTTCCCCTCGATTAGGGAGGGACCTCCATGCTCTAGTACAAAGTTGATTGATCTGCTCATAAACTTGCTGGGGATAACCAGTCTGTTGATTAGTAAAGCGCCCTTGGCCCATCAGCATGTCTACATCCCAGGCCTGCTGACCATTGCGGGCGTTTTGGGCTGCCTGCTCTATGGCAAACTCAATTACAAGAGACTTCCAGTCTAAGTACTGGCCCGATGTGAGACAAGCACGAGCTAGATTCTGCCAGTCTCCTGGGGTCATAGCATACCTATGTAGGTTATCCAGCCAGGCTATCACAAAGGAGGCGGCCACACCATATGTTCTCACTCCCTCCGCTATGTTTTCAACCACCTTCCAGTCTAGGGGCTCATGGTGCCTATTGCCCTTTTGATCTTGAAACACTGGAAAAGCATCCGTGGTATATGGTACTTCTCTCCATACCTCGGGGCAGAAACTCCTGCTTGATCTTTCAGTCCCTGTTCTAAGCTGTTTTTTATTCAGGTTATAAGGTGGGAGTGTATCCTGATGCCCGTCCGGCGGTTTCTTGGGTGGCTCCGGTGCCGAGGGCTTCACAGATGTCAAACGGAGACGCCCAAAACGGCTTGCCGTTTCTCCCACATTCTCCTCTGCACTCTCCTCCCCCTCTGACTCACTCACTCCCGGTTCTACATTTTGTTCCCCACAGACACTGCTCTTTTGTTCTCTGCAGACACTGCTCTTTTGTTCTCTGCAGACACTGCTCTGCTGGGAGTGTTCCTAGTTAACTTGCTGTAAAACTAATTGTCCCTTCTGCAAACGGAATACACCAGACTCGTCCTCCAAACAGGTCAAAACAAGTATCCATATGCCCATTACTCCTGGAGGCAATGCGCCGCTGGTATCAGCCGCTGTGAGATCTTTCCCCAGTTTAAGCCATGCGGCAACAGTAAGATGACCAGACACCAAAAACCAGGGGGCCACTTCCTCCACAGCCAAGAGGAAGCGCTCCAGCGTGGCCTGCTTGATGCCAATGCCATGCTGTTTAAACAAACTCTTACAGGCATCCTGAAGGTGCCTGGCGGACGGCTGATTTCCCATGGCGAAAGTGAAACTAACCTCCCACGACAACTACCCCGCTCCCGCCCGGCGCTCCCCGCCCCAGGCTCTGCCGGTGCTTAGTGCACTTGGCTATGGTCTCCGATTCCCCGGAGAACTTGAGATTGCCGCTCTTACCCGGGGACTTACCAGCGCTGCTCCTTTTGGACTCGTTTTAAGGGCCCCACGTTCGGGTGCCACTTGTCACTGCCTAACTGTCCGCCCGCGGAAAGAAGACAGGACACACGGATACGAGCCACCTTGCAAGTTACTTGCTTTATTCTTCTTTCTTTCTTCTCCCTTCTTCCCACACCCGGTCCCCACACGCTTTTATCTCCAAGGTTCGTCCAATCATCATAGGCCACGTCCTCTAAAAGCGGGGCTCTCAATAGGCTGACCAGCAGCCACTACTCACAAGCATGCGCTACGAAAGCCCTAAGTCTGGTAAACAAGGGTGTGGTCGGGGTGAGGTCCTGGCCCGCGGCGCCATTTTGGACCGTTGCGTCCCGCTCACCACATCTTGCTAAGATAGCCCTCTGCACCCCACATTGGTGAGTGGCCTCTGGAGTCTTAAAAGCTCCCAACCTGTCATCTGAGGGTCAGTAAATGGTCCCAACTCAACGAGAACGGATGATCACCAAGGACCAAAAACACATGAGAAAGAGAACCCAGAAGACAGACATACTACATTGACTTGTGGCCAGAAGAACTGGATGGTGCCTGATCACCACTAGTGATAGCCTTGATGGAGCTCATAAAGTTGAGTCTCACTGGCAACGCAAGAATAAAAAGGAGTGCACCCTGAGATCTCTACTAAAAGATTGCAATTGATGGTGCAGGGGCCTCAGAGCTCCCCTGGGAGCATGGCCTCTAGCCCTGATGCTGATTCTGTCCATAAATCATAATGGAAGTCAAACAGGAATGGATTTGACTTGGTGACACAGAGTGACTATAACGTGTGCACTTTATGGTTCTATGCATCTGTTATAGGATATCATCCTGCTGACCTCCTACTGGAGGCAGGGGAGTGGGTGGAGGGGATAGGAGATGGTTGGGAGGATAAGACATGCGTGCAGCAGAGATAAGGAGTGTGCTATTAGTGGGCAGGGAGAGCAGTGGGAGCTGTATATAGGTGGACATACAAATTTATATGGGAATGTACATTTTCATTCAATCATAATCCAAAAAAAAATAATTGATGTTTCTTTATAGATAACACATCTTTCCCCTCTAGCTGTTTTTAAAGATTTTTTTCTTTAAGTTTTAGAAGTCTAATTATGATGTGTCTTGGTATGGATTTCATTGGGTTTATCCCACTTGGATAAACAGGAAGCTTTTTGAACTTATACATTTATGTCTTTCATCAACTTTGGAAGTTTTCAACCATTATTTCATTGAATACATTTTTAGTTCAACATTCTCCTTCTGGGACTCCTGTGGTACAAATGTTAGAGTATTAGTGTCCCATAGATTGCTGCTCCTTTGTTTAATTATTTAGACTACTTTCTCTCTGTTATTCCGATTATTTTTTAAATCTATTTTGAAATTAATAATTCTCTGCTACATCCACTGTACTATTTAATCAACAAGTTATTTTTATTTTGATTATTTTTTTCAGTTCTATAATTTTCATTTTTATAACTTCTATTTATTTACTGAAAATTCCTATTTTTTCATTGATTTTAAGAACATTCATAATTGATCCTTGAATTACTTATGATGATTTGCAGAAGTTGAGGATAAATTCTTTATTACATACCCTGTAATAAAGTTTTTAAATACACATAGAAATCTAGAATAGGGAGAGTGAAAGGACATATATAATTTCAAGTTTTTTATACTTTATGTGAAATAGTGCCATATTAACACTGTTAGACACCTACAACTTTTATTATTAAATGTTACTTTTATGTTCTAAATTCCTACAGGTTTCCAAAAGAACGCACTTGAAGTTGTACAAATATTTAGCATATGCCTACCATGTAATAGGAACTTAATGATGGTGAATGGGACAAAAAGAGAAAATATTCTATCTTTTTTAAAAAAACCTCATTTTCTAAATTTCATTGGAGAAAATAAGAAATATCTTTACTCATAAATTACAAAAAGGCATAGTGGTTGTGCCTAAGAAAATTATTCATTACAGACAGAATAACATACTGTTGAATCAGTTCCGACTCATGGTGACCCCCATGTGCTACAGAGTAGAACTGTTCCACAGGGTTCACTTGGTTATAATCTTTACAGAAGCAGGTCAACAGGCCTTTCTTTCATAGTGGTGCTTGGTGTTTCTGAACTGCCAACCTTTAGTTTAATCAAGTGCGAAACCATTTGCACCACCGAGGGACCAGATAGAATACCATGTTATCTTATTGTATTGTATATTCCTCTCTTTATCTAAAAACAACAACAAAAAATACTGCTGCCCCAGAAAAGTCACAAGAGACTAAGATCACACTAAAAATAATTTATTTCATCCCTAAATAGGTAAAATATACATTCTAAGTAGAATAATGCTGTATATTTGATGGCATACACATGGCATTTGTCAAGATTAAAAAATAACATAGCCATAGGATGAAAAGATGGCAGGCATAAACAAAATTTAAAAAATAGAAGAAAAATTCTCAAATATTGCAGAAATTTCACAATTCTACAACCTTCTATTACGCAAAATGGCACTACACATTATATAGCACTTAAAGAGGTTAAATATTATATATATTTACAGACGAAAAAAATTAGCATCCTGCAATAAGTTTTATTTCTGGACCATTTTCTGCCCACTGAAAAAAGCTGCACTGTTTTTCCTTCCCGAGAGGACACACAAAAAATTTCCTTCCATTATTAGGTCCAATCTTCAGCACTGTTCTCATGATGCAGCGTTGGCCATGGTTGCAGAATGGGAAGGACAAATCTGCCCACTAGGGATAAAGCAAGAAGAGAAGATTGTAAAGCTTATATGTAAGTTAGAATGAGGGACAGTCTCAGCCTAGGCTCATTTGATTGGTGCTATATTGTCTTCACTGTTGTTGCTATTTAATTTGACATTGTAAAATAGTCACAAACCATTAGTTGCTGCCCTTAAAAAGTCTTATATCCTTTAAGAAGCATCTCTTACAGACCTGTTTGAATGACATAGAAAATTGTGCTAATTCTGAGCTTCCCTTTGTCTTACAGGGCTATGCATAGATGTTCCTTCACTTAATTAAGAATAATTGAACCCAGCAACAGAAGAATGGACAGGTAAACTATGGCACATATACTCAATGGAGCACTACACAATGATAAAGAATAACGATGATTCCAGGAAACATCTCCTAACCTGGTTTCAACTGGAAGACATTATGTTGAGTGAAAGTAGTCAGTGACAAAGGACAAATATTGTACGAGACCTTTACGATAAGATCTCAAAACAGACTTGTGTATAGAAGGAAAGACTCTTTGACAGCTGCAAGGGAGGGGAAGGAGGGAGGGTGAAGGGAGGAGGGTTTAGTTTAGATAGTTGCTAGAAATCTGGTTGGGAGAAAGCGGTGATAGCACACATTAGGAACAAGAACAACATTAAGTGGACTTCAGCATAACTTGAGTACTCCTTCCATCTTAACCCAATATTGCAAAGAAAGAGTAGCTGAGGCGGGGGGCAGGGGACCATGCTCTTGGGCAAAATCGAGGCCAATTGGCATAACTAGCGTTTTGCTGAGAGAGCTCTCTGCACCCCACATCGGTAAGTGGCGTCTCGGGTCTTAAAAGCTGCCAAGCTGCCATCCGAGGACACAGCAAATGGTCCCAACTCAGCAGGAACGGATGGAGGACCAAAATGACGTGCAGTAAAGACAACCTAGAAGACAGAGAGACCCACAAGAGTGGGTGCCTACATCGACTTGGGACCGGAAGAACCGGATGGTGCCCAGCCTCCACCAGTGATAGCCACGATGGAGCTCACAGAGAGGAGTCTTACTGGCAACACAAGAATAAAAAGGGGTGCATCCTGAGATCTCCACTAAAAGACCTCAATTGATGGTCCAGCAGTTTCGGAGTTCCCCTGAGAGCATGGCCCCTGGCCCTGATGCTGCCCTTACCCATAAATTATAATGAAGGTCCCCTCTTTGGACAGGAATGGATTGGACTTGGCAATGCAGAGTGATCATATATTGGATGCACTTTATGGTTCTATACATGTATAGGACATCATCCTGCTTACCTCTGGCTGGAGGAGGGAGAGTGGGTGGAGAGGAGGGGAAAGGAGGCTGTTGGGAGGATGAGAACACAGAGGAAGAGTGTGCTGTCACTGGACAGGGAGAGCAGTGGAAGCTGCATATAGGTGGGCATGTAAATTTATATGGGAATGTACATTTTCATTCAGGCATGTTAAATAAAAAAAAATTAAAAGAACTTGATAAATCTTAAAAAAAAGAATAATTGAAAACTATCAGAATCCTGATATAATACAATAACCCGTGGCCCTGTTATAGCTGTTTTAAAGCTATAAGATCAAAGATTTGACATGACTAATAGAAAACTTCCTTTGACTCTTCAGAAAAGAAATCCCATACAGACTTACCCGGACTAAATTAGGCAGATTCCATTGTATTCTCATTAAAATTGATCTCAAGAGAGGCATGAAGCAGGCTGTGATACCATCAGCACTGCTGACAATATTCTTTCCTTTACATCCATAGAAGCTCCTTGGAGAGGACTGGTGAGCTCAGTAAGGAAGGTGGTGTCATGGGCTGAATTGTGTTTCCCTCCCCCCAAATCTGTGTAAAGACTTGGCTAGGCCATGATTCCCGGTATTGTATGATGTCCTCCACGTTGTAAATCCTGCCTCTATGATGTTAAGGAGGTGGGTAGTAGTTGTTCTGATGGGGCAAGACTGTGTGTAAGATCATTTTGTGCCTTGAGGTAGTCTGTTGAGATAGAAAGGAAAGAAACGAACAGAGAGATTTGGGGACCTCATACCACTAAGAAGCTGTGCTGGAAGCTGAGTGTGCCCTTTGGAAAGGCCAGGGCCCTTGCACCTCAGAAGCTTCCAGTCCAGGAAAAATTGAGGACAAGGACCTTCCTCCAGCAAGGACAGCTTTCCCCTGGAGATGACACCCTGAATTTGGATTTTTAGACTATTGGACTGTCACAAAATAAAATTTCTCTTTTTATAACCATCCACTGGAGTATTTCTGTTGAAGTAGCACTACAGGACTAAGACAAGCACAGTCACATTTCGGGCAAGGGTTGAGAGCTAAAACCAGCACCAAATTTTCCCAAGGAAATTCCTTAGGAAGACACCAGGCTGCAGAAAGATATTTTCTCTTTCGATAAGCCTAATGAGAAAATTTTGTTCCAGCACTGGAATAGATTAATATTTCCTTGTCTCAGTTAAGTGCCAGAAGACCAGTTGGAAAGCTACTCATCTTTCAATAGGGAAATCACAGTCAGCAGGGTGATGCTCACCCTGAGAAGTGCAGGAACGGAGCTACTAACCGTGTTGCCATCGGGTTGATTCTGGATAACAAGCAGCACTACAGAACACAGTATAACGGCCCTAGGGTTCCGAGGAGCAGCTGGTGCATTTGAACTGCCAATGGTTTTTGGTTAGGAGCATAACTCACCACAGTTCTTAATCATCATGCAACCAGGGCTTTGAGCTGCCTTAAAAAACAAAAACAAAAACAAAAAAACCTGTTGCCGTGGAGTGGATTCTGACTCATAGCCACACTACAGGACAGCGTAGAACTGCTCCCACAGGGTTTCACAGGCACCTGGTAGATTCCACCTGCCGACCGTTTCGTTAATAATCATAGCTCTTAAGCACTATGCTACCAGAGTTGCCAAGCCAAATAAAAGGACTCCAAATTCTTGCTTCCTATCCCACATGCATTTTTAAGACTATATCCATAGATTGGGAAGGCATGAAGAATTGCCTATTTCTAAATTATTAGTGTGCCATTTATTTTACTTATGTCAAGTGTGTGTAATAGGATTTGCTCAAGTTTACTGTAAACAAAACTTAGTTTTCTATTCAACAGATAAACTGAGGATGCGAACGTAGTATCGATGTCAGCAAGAACAAGTTCTTGTCTTGGATTATTAGCCATACGGGTCAGTTGCTTCAGTGCCTTTCTATCTTTATAAACTAAGGTCAACATTTCTATATTTGTGGTTACAAATATGATTTTATTTCATTTTTTCTGAATCACTTTAAATTTTAAGTTGTTCACCATTCAGGCTTTTTAGACTGAATATCAGTGGGGCTATTTAAAGCTTGGAAACCCTGGCAGTGTAGTGGGTTAAGTGTTATTTCTGCTAACCAAAAGTTGGCAGTTCACATCCTCCAGGTGCTCTTTGGAAGCTCTACAGGGCAGTTCTACTCTGACCTCTAGGGTCGCTTTGAGTCAGACTCGACTGGATGGTAGTAGGTTTTAATCTAAAGATTAAAGGTAAAACTGGAAAAAGATAGCTATCTTCTACATTTTAGTCAAATTATTCAATCATACTGTAGTAAGAGTGATAAAGGAAGCCTTGGTGGTACTCTGGTTAAGTGCTCAGCTGCCAACTAAAATGGAACCCACTAGCTGCTTTGTGGGACAAAGATATGACAGTCTACGTCCATAAAGATCACAGCCTTAGAAACATTATGGGGCTGTTCTAGTCTTTCTCATACGGTTGCTATGAGTCAGAAAAAACTCAACAGTAGCTTATAACAGTAGTTATAAGGTTGCTGTAAGTTGCAATCAACTCAAAGGCAATGGGTTTTTGACGGTGACAAATCTTACACGTACTTTAAAAAATCCACACTGGGTCTCTCTGGGTAGAGGACATGCATAAAACTGCCTGCCCTTGTTTTCGCCATCCTTCCTCACAGTTCGGAGAACGCAGAGACGATTGTGTTCACTGCAGCGAGGACCGCCAGTGTTTAATGCACAAGTACCATCTGTTCCATTAATTTGAAGCTCACTGTAATGACAGGTCACAAAACAACTGTAGCATACAGTGCTAAGAGGATCATTCATACCACCCTGTCCCACACATTAGAATTCCACTTGTACAAAGAGCCATCTAAAGCCAAGTGCCGTCGAGTCGGATCTGACTCATGTACAAAGAGATTAGAGCAAACGGTGGATCATGGTCCACAAAACACTATGGCTTTTAAATTTTTTGTTTTCCCAGGTAATTCTAATTTACTTCCAAAGAATCCTGTGTCTAAAGCACATAATTCAAATTTGTAAAGAACAGAGACACTTGAATTGTCCATTTACTACATTAAGTGGCTACTAATTCTTAGACTTCATTTGAGGTATTCCTTTCTTCTCTTTATCAACAATCAATATAACAGTGAGACCACTTTTAGTTCCTTTAAAATATTCTCAAGTCCAGCTGCTCCATCAAAGATAACTAGACCCACAATCTTCTCTAATTATTTTCTCCCTAATAGTAAGCTCTCATCAATGACTCTGACAAGGCCAAAGAGATCGCTCTTAGTACTGTCCACTTTAAAGGCAATCTTCTATGCTTTTCTTTGATCAAGTCCCCTATAATAGTAGCAATCATATGTCAGCAAGATACAGGCTGCCTGGCAGAGCAGAAATATGTATTTTTTGAAGCTAGGAGGGAAGCTTTATTGTGCCCCACGATTAGGATCAAGAGTAGCTGGAGGTCATTTCTTTATACAGTGTACAAGGGCCACAAGCTGCTCTTCTGCTGTAGCTGTATGAGCTCAATTTTCTCTTTGGAAAAAGTCTTCATTATTTTGAATATTTGACGTATTTAAATAGGTCATTAGAACAGTTTGTCTTGTAATGAGCCCATTGAAGAGAAAAAATGTTCGTATTAATTGAAGTTTGAACTCCCTCCAATTATCTCCATTTTTTAAATTGCAATGATAAAACAGCTCATCTTTTCTCAATTTTGAGGGGTGACTGTCTAAGAAACAAAATAACAGTCTTGAAATTTCTTTTTAAAAGTACTTAAAAATTACAATTTTCCCTTTTTCTTTTCTAAATGACATTTTTATACATTTTTTCCTGTAATGATGTCTCAAGTCATCATAACCAATTGAAGTATTCAGAATACAAGATCTCTTATTTGTGACGACACTGAAATTGGTTTAAAACCCATTTATACAGCAGATGTTTAAATACTTCACTTAAAAAATTACAATGGATTCAAACGTTGTGAGAGTAGTTTCTCAGCCTATTGGCTGAGCAGACATTTGTAAAGTGAAAGCAGCTGTAGGCACTGCTGAGGAAACCATTAATAGTTAAATATTTCACCAGTAACTGTTTTGTTGGTACTTTTTTTACAGAGCAGGATGGAGGTGGAATGGCTTATTTTGGAATCATGGAAATACCAAACCACAAAAGAATTCATACTGAATTACAAATGCTGTATAAACACAGCAGAGGTCAGCAAACTTTTTCAGATAGTAAATATTCTAGGCTTGCCAGTATTAATTCTGCTGGTGTAGCACAAATATCAGCATAAAAATATGTAAATAAATGGGTCTGGATGTGTTCCAGTGATGTTTTATCTACTGAAACAGAGAGGAGGCTGGATTTGGCTCTCTTGGTCACAGTTTACTGATGCCTGTTATAGAGATTGTTAGAACTAAGAACAATGCTTAAAGCATAGTAGGTTCTCAGTAAGTCCTTACAAATTTATAAATTAAAAAATTTTAGGGTTATAATAAAAGTTACTATCAAGAAGGAAGACATGACAAGCATGCCTTTTGTTTTTATCAGTGGTCAATAATTGTGATTTAACTTATTTTACAAACACAGTTGATTCATTACAAAAAAATATTGCCTGAAGTTTTTAAATTAATCATTCTCATAGAATATAAATTTTGCAGTCTAGCAGTATTTTGAAAGCAAAAAACCCAAAAGAGGTAAAGAGACTCATTGTGGGTGGTCCCTGCGGTTTTGAAACTCTTGGTGACTGAAAGCTGCAGAAAGTGAGCCAGAACAAGTGCAAGGTACTCTGGTGATTTTAGGGAGAACTTGTAGCTCCCCCAGTGGTAGCAGACAGGAAAAAATGTTAGTGATTTTGTGAGTTTCACTTAATTCATGTAAATGAGCCCTTAAGTCAATTCAGGAAAAATTTCAACATAAAACAAATGTATTTTCTGAAAACACATCACCATGTTTCATACTCAGTCACTACAATAATTGTATCAAAGACTTAGAACAGTTTCTAGGACTGTGATGTGTAACTGCTTAAAAGTTAGCTCAGCCATCCAATTTATAATCAAGTAGCTGAATAAAATTCAAGTATCTAAAGACCAATTTCAAAGTAGGTCTCATCAATACAGCAGGGAGGGTTGGTATATCATGGGGTGATGTGATTACTGAGTAAGAGAACAAAGTCAAATTAATTGCCACAAAATTATTAAAGAACAAAGAAACCAGCTAAGGCTATACATTTCATGAGTGGGTCACCTGATATAATAGTATTACTACACTGTGAGTTTCTGCTAGGCATCTTGTCCACAATATGAACACTGTAGCTGCCAGACAAGAAGAATGAAATAAATGACAGTAATTTGCAATTTACTCCTTGTAAAGTAGCTGGGTACAGAAGGGCTGTGGGGTGAATTTATTACATCATTTGACATTTATTCTGCTGGTTGATCTTGACTGACTGTAAGTTCTCAGTCTGGGGTTCTTATATGCAGCATATACACATGCTGCAGCATTTCTAAGTAAAGCTGTGTACTGTGATTAATTGTATGATCTTATTACTAATGGCTCATGAAGAAATCATTTAAATTGAAGGTTACAGAAATGTTTTTTAAATCCTAATTCATTAGTAAAATTGTCTGAGATTTTCTACAAAGCATTAAGGAAATAAAAATATGCCAAGATATTTTATCTGGGTATAATGAATGCCACATTATTTAAAATGATCATTTTTACTTTTCACTTAAACCACAGAACAGAAGAGACTGCTCAAACTAATATTCAAGCCCAGATAGCCTTCCAACTCAGACACTCTTAACTAACTGCTATATGAACTTTGCATCAAGAGGTATTAATTAGTGTTACATTCACAAGATGGTATACTCATCAAGTCAACCGAAAGTTTGGCACCTATAGTTTAAATGTCTATCCTTTCTGAGCATTATGGATATAACTTAAGCAGATTATCATAAATGATTATGAACAAAATATTTTTAAAAAAATCAGTTAAGGGTAAACTGGTCCAAGGAGTCAGTTTAACTCACAGTAATTAAGAGTTTTTAACTCAAGATTTTAACCAACTTCTGCACTCAGAAATTGAGCAAATGTGCAGTTGAAATGCACTGATAGTTACTAGTAATTAGAATGAGAAAGTTGAAGACAAAGAAGGATCCATAGCTGGAAAATATGGTATTAGTGAAAGAAACAACATCATAGATCACATGATACAATTTTGCAAGAACAACGGCTTATGGATTACAAATACATTTTCTTCAACAATATAAATGGAGACTATACACACAGATCTTGCTGGATAGAATACACAGGAGTCAAATCACCCATGTTTGTGGAAGAAACAATGGATAAGCTCAATATCATCACTGAGAATGAGGCTGGGGCTGATTGAAAAACAGACTACAATTGCTTATATGCAAGTTCAAACTGAATCTGAGGAAAATTAAAATTAAGTCTACAAGAGACAAAGCATGACTTTGGGTACATCCCACCTGAATTTAGAGACTATCTCAAGAACAGTTTTGAAGCACTGAATACTAATGACCAAAGACCCAATAAGTTGCAGGGTAACATCAAGTACATCATATATGAAGAAAGCAAAAGGTCATTAAAAAGAAAGAAATAGAAGGAAAGACAAGGCCCAAATGGATGTTAGGAGAGACTCTGAAATTCACTGTTAAATTTAGAGTGGCTTAAGCAAATGGAGACAATGATGATGTAAAAGAACTGAAGGGTTCAAAGGCTGGCTCAAGAAGACAGTATAAAGCACTATAATGAAATGTGCAAAGACTTGGACTTAGAAAATGAAAAGAGACAATGCTCAGTGTTCCTCAAGCTGAAAGAACTGAAGAAAAAAATTCAAGCCCCAAGTTGTAATACTGAGGAATTCTATGAGGAAAATACTGAACAACAAGGGTCATAGCAAAAGAAGATAGAAGAAATACAGTCACTGTACCAAAAAATAATTGGTTGATATTCAACCATTTCAGGAGGTGGCATATGATCAAGAAATGATGGTACTGAAGGAAGAAATCCAAGCTGCACTGAGGGAATGGTGAGAAACAAGACTGTAGGGATTGATGGAGTATAAATTGAGATGTTTCAACCAACAGATGAAACATTGGTAGCACTCACTTGTCTATGCCAACAAATATGGAAGACCGATACTTGGCCAACCAACTGGAAGAGATTCACATTCGTATCCACACCAAAGACAGGTGATCCAAGAGAATATGAAAATTATTCACCAGTATCATTAATATCATATGCAAGTAAAGTTTCCCTGAAAACCATTCAAAAATGGATGCAGCAATGCATCAACAGGAAACTTCTAGGCATGCAAGCCAGATTCAGAAAAAGTCATGGAATGAAGGACATCACTACAGACATCAGATGGATCTTGGCTAACAACAAAAAAAATGCCAGACAGATGTTCACCTGTGTTTGACTATGCAATGGCATTTGACTGCATGGATCATAACAAATTATGGATGACATTAGAAAGAACAGGAATTCTAGAACACTTAATTGTGCTCATATGGAACCTGCACAGAAACCAAGAAGCAGTTGTTTGAACAGAACAAGGGGATACTGCACGGTTTAAAGCCAAGAAAGGTGTGCATAAAGGTTGTATCCTTTCACCATACTTATTCAATCTTTACGCTGAGCAAAGAGTCCAACAAGCTGGACTATATGAAGAACAGATAGTCAGTCTTGGGGCAGAGCTCATTAACAACTTGCCATATGTAAATGACCCAATATTGCTTGCAGTAAGTGAAGAGGACTTGAAGTACTTACTGATAAAGTTTGAAGGTGGCTACAGCCATCAACAAATATTGATAACATGAAGGAAACACTTCTCACAACTGAACCAATAAGCAACATCATGATAAAAAGAGAAGACTGAACTTGTCAAGATTTCATTTTACTTGGATCTACAATCAATGTCCATAGAAGCAGCATTCAAGAAATCAAACAACATATTGCAAAAGGCAAATCTACTGCAAAAGAATCTAAGATGCACCTGGCCCAATCCATCATGTTTTCAGTTGCCTCATATGCATGCAAAAGCTGGATAATGAATAAGAACAAAGAAGAACTGATGCCTTTGAATTACGGTGTTGATGTCTTTGAAATATGGTGTTGGGTTATCAGCAGAAGGAACAAATCTTACTTGGCAGAAGCACATCCAGAATGTTCCTTAGAAGCAACGATGTTGAGACTTCATCTTATATATTTTGGCCATGGCACTTGGCTTGGCTTGGCTATGAGGAAGGACAAGTCACTGCAGAAGGACATCAGGCTTAGTAAAGTAGAGGGTCAGTGTAAAAGAGGAAGATCCTTAAGGAGATGGATTGCCACAGTGGCCACAATGGGCTCAAACATAACAACGATTGTGAGGATGGCACAAGATTGGGCAGTGTTTTGTTCTGTTGTACACAAGGTTGCTGTGAATTCAGACCAATCTGATGACATCTGTTGGATGGAAAATCTGCTGACCCCACCCAGCAGTCATGGAATAAGCTTTACGGATTCCCAGAGATGAGTCTGTGAGTGCACACTAGATGGCTACTCATCCCATGGAAAGAAGGGTACACCTCACTATTAGCAAAAGCACTGTCAATCTGAAGAAGACCAAACAATCACAATTCTATCTGAGATTATTTCACACACACCTGCCCCCTGCTCCCCAGTAACTGTCTACTTGTTTCCCACTAGCAAAAAAAGATACTCATAAATGGGATGAGGACTGTTGTTTCACATGCTATATATTCTTCACTCTATTAAATAATGGTGGATACATAGCACCTGCTTTCTGAAGGGATGAAAAAACCAACCAAACAAACAAAATACCCAACCAGCATAGAAAAGTATGTAGTGTAGATGGGAGCACAATATCGAACTGTGACAGGAAGCTCAAATAAAGGGACTAAACAAGGCAGGGAGAGACGTGTCCACAGAAGACAACACTCAGGAGCTGCTGAAAGGCACTAATGAACAAGGGATGGCGTTGGTTACTAGCATTTTTGTAACTCTGGTGACAGCAATTGGGAATCTTCTTCTGGACACATAGCTGTAAGTCTCATAAAACATATCTGGTCAAGTAGTATTTATTAACTGGAATTATAACTTTTTAATTCCAAATATAAAAGTAGGATGCATGTACATCACTAAAGGTAACTCAGATCCCTCTTTAGGGTAACCAGTTGCCATCAAGTAGATTCTGACTCATGGTGAGCCTATATGTATCAGAGTAGAACTGTGTTCTATATGGTTTACAACATCTGATGTTTCACAAGCAGATCACCTGGACTTTCTTTCAGTGTACCTCTGGGTAGACCTGAAATGCCAACATTTAGGTCAGCAGCTGAGAGCCTTCAACATTTGCTCCCCCAAGGGACTTGCACTTTCAGATAGATGGAGACTTACTAAACTTTATAAAGGACAGTTCCCCCCTTGGAAGAATGATCTTTCATTGAATGGAAATACAAAACAATGCTAATGGTGGTTATTGGTTACTGATAATCAGTACCATTGTGGGAGATTTAAATTTTATCTTTGCACTTTGCAATACTTTCCAGCTAGTCTGTAGTAAGCATGAATATGGTTCTAGTCAGGAAAAACAAAATAATTTACAGGTATAGGAAAGTAGCTTTTGATTTTCTTCCCTTCTCTAACATTGTTAGTTAGAGAAGGAAGGATGGTAAGATACTATCACAACAGTCTTTCACAGTTTGACCTACATTACCAAAATCAATTCAAATTTCTTATTAATAATGGGTAATTTTTCTGTCTTGAAGAGCAAGATTAGAAGCATCACACCTGTTTGAAAATCTATGCTTATGACTTTTGAGATCTGGTGATGAGTGGGCTGTTTTCAATTTTTTATATGCTGGATTAAATAATTCAGATTGAGAGCCGACCGTAGGTGATATGTTGACTTTGTTAGACCGTTGAGTTATGTAGTTTGTTCTCTCCTCGGAAGCGTGCTGTGTATTACTAAAACAAACATTGGCAGGAGGAGAGTTATGAAATTCCCTATCCAGTGTCCAGTTTTGGTTTTTTTTTCCTGCTAAAGTACTGGATTTATTGCTAAAATCAGTGAAGACAAGCATTGCAGTTCCAAAGGCAGTTTTTCTGTTGATTTTCACTTCTGTATTTAGTTTTCCAAAGTTATTGTAAGGATACTTCATTAAGTTGCAAAAAGCAATAGAGTTTTCTTTGTTCTTATGTAATAAATCTGGAATGAGAGAAAAGTAATTCTGTAGTGTTCCTGTAAATGCAATGTATTAACTATTGAGGACATCTTTTTAAGCAAGACACTTGCCAGTACTATATGCTAAGTTAGCTTGGAAATTTCAGAATTAACCACCTTCTTGTAGGAACTTAAAGGGACCCAGAGATGTGTTCAACAAAGATTAATATTTGCTTTGTATTATGTTTAAGCATTTAAGGATTATTCAGCTATTGGCTTTGTTAAGATAAGGCAACATATTAAAACAGTAGTAATTAAGAGATGATACCCCATGAAGTTTTAAGTTGCAGTGAGAGGCCTATACCTATAAGTAATGGTGAATTAAAAATACAACATTTATTAAGTATACTGCTTCAACCAAGCATTATAGGATTTTGGAGTCTGTATTATAACATATTCTAAATTAAAATTGCATATGTCTTTCATACTTAGAAAAATACGAAAATAGGTGAACGACATGTACAAAGGCGTTTCAGAATGCTGAAACCAATGTGGAAACCTAAGGCTTTGGCTTTCCAAGGGCTTTCTCTGCTGAGTGATCCTGAAGGCAGAAGGAGAGAAATAGCAGGCACCACCCTTTCTGCCACCAGAAGAGATGTGCAAGGGACAATGTCTGCCTTTTTGGCCCAAGGAACAAAACACAATATGACAGCTAACACAGTGAGGCAGTCCATCAGTCAAGAGTGAACTTTCTCATCTCTAATTGAAAAAAGAAAGAAAACTTTGATAACATAATAGAAGCAGCATCAATGTGATAGTTCTTAATCACAGGTTTCCTCCGAGGTTTTACATTCTCTGAACGTGTGAAATTGTGAGCTATAAAGAGTTATTTTGAAGGATTTCAGTGAAATCAGTACAATTGTCTGGGTAAAGATTTTAATAACAAGGGGTTGGAAGGACAAAGAAGAGAAAAAATTCAGCATCTTTCTATTCCACCTGCAAAGATATTCTTACAGAAATCCGCCCTTTCAATTTATGAAACACTTGAACTGAATAACAAACTTGAAAGTTGCTGAAATCTGCATAAAACAAAGCTTTATTGAATAACTAATTAGAAACAGTAGAGAACAGATGTGATCATCTCAGTTTTTTGAGATACAAAGGCACATACTATTTCAGAACAAGCATGTTTTCCCTCCCTGTTAAAAAAGGTACTCAACAGAATATTAGCATGGTTTATATGCAAAGGCTGGCAGCATCTTTAAACCTCTCAGAAAGAAAGTGTTTTACTTAATTATTGACTGTCAAGATGTAGTAAGATACGTACCTGACTTTGTATAATTACCCCTCTTAGAAATAAGCCTGTTGCTGTCAAATCAATTCCAACTCATAGCGACCCTATAGGACAAACTGTTCCATAGGGTTTCCAAGGAGTGGCTGGTAGATTTCAACTGCATACCTTCTGGTTAGCAGACAAGCTCTTAACCACTATTTCACTAGAGCTCCTTTCTTAGACACAGAAAGAACTCAAAACTGAAATTCAGTCTTACCACTGGGCCTCGAACTCATGCAAGCATCACATGCGTTAGAAGAAGGCTTATTGATTAGTGTACAGACCACACATGCCCACTGTTCTTCAGATTTCTGAGCCACAAAGTCCAATACATCCCTCCTGCTACATGTCCAATTCATGACAGTATTTCTAATTGGCAGCTTGCTGTAGAATAATTTAAAAATTAATCATTAGTATTGTGATCATTTTCTTGTTCATATACATTCTGAATATTTTAGAAACTATAACTGAATCACTAATATCCAAATGCTATACAGTTACTATTGCTTAGAAGTTCTAGCTATATCTTAGAGTAAAACGTTTTCACCTGGCCCCTGCTGATTGCTATTAAAGTCAGAAATAAGTTTTTATTTAGAATTAAAGTTTTTTTTGTATAACCAACTAAAAATATTTGATACAATCATTAGGAAGAGTATCTAATCTCTGAAGTGGTGCTTTTCCCAAAGCAAAACTAAAATATCTTTTTTCAAACAGATGAAAAAAAATAGCATGTGAAAATTAGAGCACAGAAAGTAAACTGAAAAGAGCTTCCTAGTTACTGTACATGTGCCGTGAAGGAAAATAAACTTGAGAATTTCTTAACAGTGCCTACTAAGCACTGTATTGATTTGTTGATCTCTAAAGATGAAAAAGATATAAAGATACCCTGTGTTCTTTCAGCTAAACAAGTTTCAAATTGGATAAATTAATAAATTTGTAATTTATTTACTAGTCAACAAATTAGTAAACAATAAAACCCTGACATTCTTGGCAATCTCATGTACATTTATAAATCGTTTATACCTAGATCCCTGCCATTTTATATAGTAAACATTTTTTTGTTGTTAGTTGCTACTGAGTTGCCTCTGACTCATAGTGGCCCATGTTCAACAGAACAAAGCACTGTCTGGTCTTGTGCTATCTCCAGGATTGTCAGTAGGTTTGAAACTGCTGCTGTACCTATTGTGGGAACTTCCAACCTATGGGGCTCACTTCTCAGCACTATGTAATACAATATTCTACTGTGGTACATAGGTTTTCTTTTTGGCTGTAAGTGCAGTCATTAAAAAACTTGTTCTTTTATGGCTATTTTTTAAAGCATAATGTTTTCAAAGCATAATGTTTTCCATCTATACTGTAGTATGTATCAAGACTTATTTCTCTTACTGGCTGAGTCACATTCCATCATTTACAGGCTACTACATTTTGTTCATTCATTTGTTGATGGGCCTTTAGGTTATTTCTACCTTTTGGCTATCATGACTAGTGCTGCCATGAACACTGGTGCACAAGTATCTGAGTCCCTGCTTTCATACCATTTCAGTATATACCTAGGAGTGGAACTGTTGGATCACATGGTAGGTCTAGTTTCACTTTTTTGAGGAGCTTCCACACTGAAAATAAAAAAGCCCTTATTTTTGTCCATGAATGTAAATCATGATTCTCTATCTAGAATTCTGAATTATCATTTATTACTACCCTTTATAAAGCTCTGATATAGTCCTACCCTCTCGTGCATCACTACACATATAGAGTATCACTATACATATAGAGCACACCACATGGTTAAGAAACTATGGTAGAGTCATGGATTTCTTTCATGATTCCAAACATTAATGTTGAGAAAAGCTCTTCCAGATAAAGGCCATGATGGTTATGATTGTGTGTCATCTTGGCTGGGCCATGAATCTCAGTGTTTACATGGGAACACCCCAATGATGGGGCCCTCTGTGAGCAGTCAATCAGTTGAAAGGGAGTTTCCTTGGGCATGTGGACTGAATCTGGATATAAGCAGACATTCTGGCTTTTGCCTGTTCTGGATTCTGCAACTGCATCTTTTTCTTCAGACCTCTGTTTCTTCAGATTTGAGCCAGCAGCTTATCTAATGGGATTCATCTATCTTCACAGACTGTGAACAGAAGCCCTGCTCTCCAACCTGCCAGTCTTGAGTTCACCAGTCCCGGCAACTACACAAGTCAAGAAAAGCCTTGTAATCTTATCAGCTTAGGATTTGTCTCAAATCTTAGGATTTGTCACTGTCTGTGAACAAGAACCATGGTGTTCAACTTGCTGATTCTGGGTTCACCTGACCTTGGGGATATGCGACTCAATAGCCTCTACCCTGATCCATGGACTTGGGATATTCTGGCATTTACAATTATATCAGCTCTTTCCTTATATGAATCCCTCTATATATTTATAAGCTTCACTGGTTTGGGTACTCTACAGAAGTCAGCCTAAGACAAAGGCTATGTATGTGCCTTGCATTTCAGAACATGAATTCTTTGACTTTCAAAAGTAGCCTTGTCTTCTGTGACCTTTAGCTCCTTAGATATAAACACTCCAGTTTTGAAATTCAGGCTTGCCTGGTAAAATAATTAATAGCACAAGAAAATCTGAAAGTAAGATGCATCTCATTATGACTCTTTTGTCTTTACTTACCTTGACTTTTAATGCCACTTAGTATTTCTTACTCCTGTAGAATATCATATCTTCTATATACTTTATCTGAGCTAAACCCTGTCCCTATTAACTTACTCTGAAAGGTCTAAAACAAAACTCAGTGCCCTTGAGTAGATTCCTATGCGGATCAACCCTGCAGGACAGAGAAGAACTGCCCCCTAGGATTTCCAAGGCCCTAAATCTTTAGGACAGCAACTACCACCTCCTGCAGAGCCACTGGTGGATTGAACCACCAACCTTTCAGTTAGCAGCTGAGTGCTTTAACCACCCGTACCACTATGCTCTCTCTCTCTCTTTGAAAGGCAGTATGCATTTATTCATAATTAAATAAACACAATAACTTAAATGACCTTCAGATTTTGAACTCACTCCAACTTTTCACTATTTTCTCCTGCTGTTACAGATTTCATTAGTCAGAAGGAGAGGTTTATTGCTACATATGGAGGTTTTGGAAGTATTTCTTCCCTTTTTAATCTCCATTAATAAAGCCTTCCCCTTAAATGTGTAATAGGAATCTACAGTAGGCTGAATAGCGGCCACCCAAAGATATCAGGTCATAATGCTAGAAACCTATAAATGTTATCTCATCAGGAAAAACGATCTTTGTGGATGAATCAAGTTAAGGACCTTGACATGGGGAAGTTGCCCTGGATTATCCTGGTGGGCCAATCACAAGTTTCTTCACAAGAGAGATGCAGAGGGAAATTTGATACACAACAAAGGGAAGACAGTGGGGCCAAGCAGACAGAGATTGGAATGAAGAGGCCACAAGGTGGAATAAGCAAGGAACAGAGTCTTTTCCAAAAGAAGCACAGTGCTGCTGAAGCCTTGATTTTTAGCCCAGTGACACTTATGTTGAGCTTCCGGTCTCCAAAACTGTGATAGAATTATGCATGCTGCTTTAAGGCGCTAAGTTTCTGGTAATTTATTATGGTGACCAAAGGAAACCAATACAAACAATATTTGTGATTTCCCTGTTCTCTCCAGTCTGCAACTTTATTAGTTTGCCTCATCTCTATAAATGGTATCACCATGCACTCAATCTACCTGAGCAAAAATCTAGTTATCATTTTTCACACCTCACATCCCACATCTGAGCCATATCAGTGACTCCTGTGTGCTCTGCCGCAGAGGTCAATTCGCTGTACAGTCAAGGAAACCTAAGTTCACACAGGCACCTTCCATGGCTTGGTAGTTCTCCTCTAGGAGAACAGAAGAAGTAACTCCAGCCACAGGTGGAGGCTGAGCAGACTGCCTGTACTAGTAGTCTGTCCCGGGGTCCTAGGAGAGCCTGAAGGCTGCCAGCATCACCTCACATCTGCTCAGTGGCCAAGGACAATGTGCTCTGATAACCTCACTGAGCACATGGACTCTCTCTCTCATTTCAGAGAGAGTATCTGCTGTTGACTTATGACTTAGAAGACTCAGTGTGTTACCAAGTAGAACTACTCCAAAGGGTTTTCTTGCCTGTAATCTTTACAGAAGCAGATCCCCCGGCCTGTTTCTTCTGCAGTGTTGCTAGATAGGCTCAAACTGCCAAATTTTTGGTTATCAGCAGAATACAAACTGTTGGTGCCATCCAGGGACCTTTGAGAAGAAGATCTGCTCCATGCTTGTTCATGGGCCATTATGACCCAGGTTTCAAGGTCACTCAACCCATGTACCACCCCAGGTCCCAATGCAGAATCTATCTGGCAGAGGTGGGATATCAGAGGTAGAGGAGAGCTGAGGTTCTCTCAGGCGGTAGTTCTCAAAGTCTG
Organism: Heterohyrax brucei; assembly: GCA_028571685.1. NCBI lineage: Eukaryota > Metazoa > Chordata > Mammalia > Hyracoidea > Procaviidae > Heterohyrax > Heterohyrax brucei. The sequence goes on from CM053161.1 coordinate 433,205, forward strand.
GTCCCCATGCCAGCAGCACAAACATCACCTGGGTACTTGTCAGAAATGCAGATACTGAACCAGAAACTCAAGGTATTAGGCCCAGCAATCTGTGTTTTAATAAGCCCACCATGAGATTCTGCATCAGTTAAAAGTGTGAGAATCACTGCTCTAAGGGCTTCCTTGTGGACAAGAAGTATTGCTTCAGCAAATATCATAGGAGCAGTTAGAAATACGCCATTATCAATGGTCAGTGGTAAAACCAAAAGATGAAGCTATAAAAAAAAAAGAATCTAACAATATTGTTGGTGATCATAATCAGAGATCATGCAGCCAGAACACATAGGAGAGCAATTATACAGGTGTGTCAGGCAGTTAACTAATAGTAACATCTTTTCCCTGATGGTTATAGTATTTAAAAACAGTAATTTGTTGGGCTTTCTCTTTGTATTCCAGTATTTACATTAGACCATAACTTTGCATGCACAATTTTTAATGCTTTTTCATAAAGAAAGCCCATAAATTATGTAAGTTTTAGGCTTACACCTACTCCACCTTCTAAAAGTTTCCTAAATTCATCCATTTCTTACCATTTCCTCTGCCCTCCAAGCCACCCTCTCTTACTGCCTGGACTTTTGCTGGGAGGCCTACCATCACTGCTTCACCCTAGTTACACAAGTATTTTCCACATAGTAGCCTGAATGATGGTCTCAAAACATAGGTCGGATCATTTCACCTTTCAAACGGCTCAGAACCTTCCATGGGCTCCTCAGTTCACCCCACTCAGAGTCCATTCCCCCACATCAGCCAGATGATATTTTCAAATCAGGTGTCTCACTCCTGCTCAGAATGCTGGATAGTTTTCCATTACACTCAGAATAAAAATAAACTCCTTGCCAGGAAGAGTGATTCCTCTGCCCCTGCTCATCCTGCTCTCCCCAGTCCCATTTGTCTTCTTTCTCTTGCTTGAACATGTCAGGGGCTTTATGCTTTCTGTGCTACATTCTTTAGTATTTCTCCCTCATCCCAGACCATCACTAGCCATCAGGTCTTTTCACGTATCTCCTCCTCGGGAACTTCACCAACCACCGTATCTAAATGAACCTTTTCTATCACCATCTATCCCCTTAGCCAGCTTGATGTTTCTTCAGAGCACTGGTGGCTTCTTAGCATTGCCTGACACCTTATAATTCATTGTCATCAAGTTGATTCTGACTTACACCGACCCCACAGGACAGAGCAGAACAGCTCCATGAATCCCCATGTGTGCCAGAGTAGAATTAGGTTCCACATGATTTTCATTGGGTCATTTTTCAGAATTGGACCACCAAGGCTTTCTTCTGAGACACTCCTGAGTAGATTCCAACCTTCGACCTTTTGATCAGCAGCCAAGCTTGTTAAGCATTAGCACCACACAGTAACTTCCTAGTCACCCAAGTTAAGAAAATTTCAAGGCTCTTTCCTGTACCGTCCTCTTTTCTCTCCTTGAATGTTGTTAGTTATCACAAACACTACCAGATTATTAATACCATAATATTAAAGCAGAAACTCCAAGTGGATGAAGGGTTAGGGACTTTATTCTAAAAAACTGTGGGTATAAAATACCAAAAGAGGGGGAGTATGTCTCTAAGGTATCTGCATTTCTCAGGTATGTATAATGGAGACTAGTTACTAGCACAGGAAACAATTTTGCTTTGTCTAAATAAACCATTAAAAATAGTAATATAAATGTTAACAAAACTAAAAGAAAGATATGCCAAACAACAGTATTTAAAAAAGGTTTGAATTCGATTGCAGTTCATTCAGTCTACCTTGCTTCCTGATTCGTGCAGCACAAACACTTCCAGACCTCTCTAGAATGTCCTTCTTCCACTGAAACTCTAGATATAAGGTTTAGCCTGGAATCTTTTAGACTTTCTACCTCTTCTACCTATGAAGAGTCCAGTAAGGTTACCTACAGGGTACCAGTGTCCGAGGTTCTGATTCCTACAGCGTTTCTGTTAATTCTGTGACTTGCCCATATATTAACTGTTGCTATATAAGCCATGGAAACCTTAGTGCTGCAGTGGTTAAGCACTACAGCTGCTAACCCAAAGGACAGTGGTTTGAACCCACCAGGTGCTCCTTGGAAACTCCATGGGCAGTACTACTCTGCCGTATCAGGCCACTGAGTCAGAATCGACTTGACAGCAATAGGTGTTATTTTTTTTTTAACTTTTGGTTTATATAAGTCATAAACTCTCTTCTTAGTTTAAGCTAATTTGAGTTGGCCTTCTTTCATTGTGGGAACTCTGATGGTGTAGTGGTTAAATACCATGTCTGCTAACCAAAAGGTCAGCAGTTCACATCAACCAGGTGCTCCTTGGAAACTCTATAGGGCAGTTCTACTCTGTCCTATATGGTCACTATGAGTTGGAAATGACTCAGTGGCAGTGGGTTTGGTTTTTCCTTCATTGTAGTTGAAAGAATCCCTTTTAAATTATGTTTTTGAATGTGGCAGCTGTGCAGTCAAACTCACTTCCCTAAACAAAGTTATCCTATCAAGAATAACTTATCACACGTTTTCCTCAGCTCTCCCAAGTACCCTAATTTCTCTACCCCTCAAAAAGCTATTTCAGACTGGTTTGCAAACAATACTAACTTTTCAATAATTAGCAATAAGCTATTAGCACATCTTCAGACTAGATGATTTCTAAAAACCCGAATAGATCTCTCTTTTTTTTTTTTAATTGTACTTTAGGTGAAAGTTTACAGCTCAAGTTAATTTTCCTTACAAAAGTGTATACATTTACTTTTGTGTGACAGTAGCTGCAATCCCTATAATGTAACATCACACTCCCTTTTTCCTCCCTGGGTTTTCCATGTTCAACCAATCAGCTTTTGTACCTTCCTGCCTTCTCATCCTGCCTCTAGAAAGGAGTTGCCCATTTGGTCTCATCTACCTGCTTGAACTAGGAAGCACATTCTTCACAAATATTATGTTATATTTTGTAGCCCAGTGTAAGCTTTGTCTGAAAAGTAGGCTTCAGGAAAGTTTCAGCTCTGGGTTAAGAGAGGGTCTAGGGGCCACGGCTTTGGGGGGTTCCCCCAGTCTAAGTCAGACCATGAAATCTAGTCTTTTTATGTGCGTTTGAGTTCTGCTCCACACTTTTCTCCCTCTCTGTCAGGCGTTCTGTTGTATTCTCTTTCAGTGTGGCCATTGGTAGTAGCGGGCATCACCTAGTCTTTCTGGTCTCAGGCTGATGGAGTCTCTTGGGTTAATATTTTTCTTGTGTCTGGTATTCGTCATTCTGCTTTGCTTAGATGCTTTGCATCTTAGACGGCTGCTTGCAAGCTCTTAAGACCACAGATGCCATTTACCAAAGTTGGATGCAGAACATTTTCTTAATAAACTTTGTTATGCCAATTGACCTACATGTCACTTGAAACCTTAGTCCCTAAACCCTAGCCTCAGCTACTCTGTACTTCAAAGTGTTTGGTTATATTCAGCAAACTTCTTAGCTTTTGGTTTAGTCCAGTTTTGCGACTTCCCCTGTATTGTATGATGTCTTTCCCTCCACCTAAGATAATTTTTGTCTCTTATCTAGTTAGTGAATTCCCCTTTCTCTCCCTCCCTACTCTAGTAACCATCAGAGAATGTTTTCTTCTATGTTCAAAACTTTTGTTGAGTTCTTATACCAATACATCCTCTGAAAGGAACAACACACCCTCTCTTCTTTCAGTCTGACAAGGCACTACCCCTTTCTCACTGTGCGCTTTTCCACATCTTGTTTTCTCTTCCAGGAAATCCCTTCTTAACCCTCATCTTTGAAGAATTCATATTTCTTTCCATCTAGGCTCATACGTCACCTCCATCAGAAATATCTCCTTGTTTTCCTCAAATTAATTTAAAGATTTCCTCCTTTGTACTTCCACTGCCATTTATACAAACATACTCTGTTTGTAAAACTTTCACCACAAAATATGGGTTATATATTTACTCCCCACATTACACCTTAGTAGGTTAAGGCTCTGTATTCTATTTTGTCTTTGTATTCCCAGTACCTGGCATACAAACCAAACCAAACTCATTGCCATTCAGTCCATTTCAAACTCTATAAGAGAGTGAAACTGCCCCACAGAGTTTCCAAAGAGTGGCTGGTGGATTTGAACTACAGATCTTTTTGGTTAGCAGTTGAATGGTTAACCACTGTGTCACTAGGATTCCACTTGACATATAGTAAACTCTACTAAATATTATTAAAAATAAAGAATGATGCCAGAAATTTCTCCTAAAGGAAACAAAAGTTATAACTTACATTCACAGCTAGTACAATAATAAAGAGCCAAGGATAAATAGCATAGGAATTTAAAGTGTGGTATAATCAGTGCAAATTGGAGAAGTTGGGGATGGCTTCATAAGTCATATACATTTTTAATGATTGAAAGGAACACAAGGATTTAGGCTACTTCAGTTGAGCTTTTCAGACTTCAGCTTAGCTTGAGGTGGTTAAATTAAAATAAGAAAGTTTAGTCAACATAAAGTACTCAAATACTCATCCAAAATATAAGTGAAATGTATTCAGTCACAGAAAACAGTAAGAATACAGTGAACAATGACTGTTTTCCAACTTTTTGTTTAGTTAGTATATATTTATTTTGCAATGGATACTTGTTTTCTCAAGCAAAGTTTAAGATCAAATGTTGGTATAGGAAACAGAAGCATCATAGGTGGCAGGAAAGGCTGCAGGCCCAGAATATTCTCAGAGTTATATGACCCCTAACTCAAACCGGACCTCTGATGCTCTTTCAGGAAGCCCTTGAGCATTTAGAATTTAGTTTTAAAAACCTCTGGAATTGTTAGCTATTTATATGATAAGCAACATATTTATTTGATTTGAAAGAATAAAGAGTTTTTTTTTTTTAATCTTAAAAGCTATCTGAACATCTATCATTAATTTAGTCAAAAAATGTATGTTGAATGCCTTCTACATGCCAAGTATTAAGTTCAATGCATTTGGTCACGTAAATGTACACTGACTGTTGCTGTTAGATGACATTAAATTAGGTCAGACTCATAGAGATGGATGGGCAGAACGAAACACCACCGACCCCTGCACCATCCTCACAGTCATTGCTATGTCTGAGCCTACCGTTGCAGCCACTATCAGTCCATCTTGCTGAAGCCTTTCCTCTTTCCTGATGACCCTCTACTTTACAAAACAGGCTGTTCTCCTGGAATTGACCCCTCCTGATACCATATCCAAGGTATGTAAGATGAAGTCTCGCCATGTCCGCTTCTAGGATTATGGAGGTACTCTTCCGAGCATTCTGGAGGTACTTCTGGTAATCCATGGCACAGTAACTGTTCTCCACCCATATCATAATGCAAATGCATCAGTTCTTTGGTCTCCTTTATTCACTGTCTAACTTTTGCCTACATATGAGGCAACTGAAAATATCATGGCTAGGGTTAGATGCATCTTAGTTTTCAAGGTAATTTTTTTGCTTCTCAATACTTTAAAAAAGTACACCTTAAAAATATTTTAGCACTTTATTTTTTGCTTTTCAACAGTTGAAAAAATGTACACCTATATTAGGAAAGTAGTTCTCATTTATGAGAAAGAAGAAAACCTTTAAACCATGCACATAAGGACTGCCAATTAAGTTCTGAAACTCGTCCTAGAAAAAGTGTTACATACCTTATTGCTGAATATCACTACAGTCACCTTTGAAGTACTTCCCTTGGATTAAGGAGGGTGTTGCAGTACAGCTATTTGTTTACTGACTAAAATACTCCCTCACAGACAACTATACAATTAAGTTTGTAAACTCGCTACTGTGCCACCGTGCACAGTGAGCGTTCCAGAAAGAGTTCCAAAATTGCTTTAAAGGGTAGAATAGGCATTGGCATCAGTGCATAGTTTCCCAAAAGGAGTACTTAAAAGGTGACCGTAATGATATTCAGCAATGAGGTATGCAGCACTTAGAACAATTAAGTTTGCTAACTTGATCATCAGATGTCTTAGACTGAATTATCTAAATGCATTTCAGGTGTCTATGACTAAAAGGTCAGTGACTGGAACCCATCAGTGGTTTTGTAGAAGATGAAACCTGGCAATCTGCTCCTTCAAAGATACAGCCCTTAGGCTTATGGGACAGTCCTACTCTGTCCTATGGAGTCACTATAAGTTGGAATTGACTCAATGGCACGTAAGATCAACAAAAACGGTAAAATCAGATAAAGAATATGAGAAGAAAAGAATAGGGAGTCATTTAGAAAAAAGTGCCCCCTGGTTAGTTCTGTCCTATGTGAGTAACTATGTTAAATAGTAAAGCTATTTTTTACTATCCAACAGGATGGAACCTTCATTGGTTTGGCCGGAATCATCATCATCCCTCCAGCATGCCAAGCTTATGAATGACTCAAGCCTTGTGACTATGCTTGTTTTTTTTTCAGTTATATAATACTGTTTTCTCATTTATTTAACTAACATTCTAAGAATCTTTTAAAAGTACATTTCAAATTATACTTTATGAGATCTTCCCAAAGTTTCTTCTGTAGCTAAACCTCTAACACCCCTGGGGCAGTCCTTGGATGATACAAATGAGCTCATATGCTTGATTGGTAACCAAAAGATTGGAGATTGGAGTCCACATGGGGCACCTGGTGACTTTCCAAAAGTCAGCCACTGAAAGCTGTATAGAACACAGTTCTACTCAGACACACATGGGGTCACCATGACTCAAAATTAATTGTCAGACAATAACCAGTTTGGTTTCACATCCCTGATCTTCCTTGGCATTTAATGTGCTTCAAGTCTGTCTGATTGATTTTGGTTACTAATCACATATACATCACGAGGAGCCCTAGTGGTGCAGTGCTTAAGAGTTTAGGCTGCTAATCAAAGAGCTGGCAGTTCAACTCCACCAACTACTCCTTGGAAACTCCATAGGGCAGTTCTGCTCTGTCCTACAGTGTTGCTATGAGTTGGAATCAAGAAGCTACTTATGTTTTCAATAAGTAGCGGGTGTTTTCACCAATGAGATATAAATTTTGTAAAATGACCATGTTCACAGTTTACAATATTTTTGAATGAAGCAAAGACTTCTGAAGATAGTTGTATTTTCTCAGTTATTGATTTATCTATACCTCTTGGTATTTATTTCACAAAGTAGATTAAACTCAAAGCTGTAAATTAACACTGGAGCTAGAGATTTTCAGAAGTTGTCTGTATATCATCTTTGATCCCTTCTGGTTTACATCAGCAATGTGAGAAGCTAAAATCCCAGAAGTATGGCTTACCCTGTATAAGTTGGAAATTATACTAACAATTTATATCAATTTAAGGAAAGCATTGAAGCATCTAATTTGGGCAGGAAATACCCAGTTTTCCCTGGAAGAACAAGTGAACATATAAAATTAAAAAGCAGTCACAGTTCCTCAAGGCAGTTAGAGGTCCATTACACTGCAGGTCAGTTAAACGAAGAATTCAACAAAATCTGGTTCTTTGGTAATATTATTGCCTATTTCTTTCCAAAGTTTCAAATACTTTTCAGTTATGTTTGTTTATTAATACCTGGTAGTTAGAGAACAGGGAGAAAATAATATCCCTATAAATTTGACATCAGAAGAGAGACCTAGAGATCTGTTTCCCAAAAATCATCTGCGAAAAACTCTATGGAAGGAAGCTCTACTCTAACATACATGGGGTCACCATGAGTCGGTGGAACTAGAAAAAGAAAATATTTCTCTTACCTTATGTCAATGTGTTGAGGATTTTCTTTTTGACACTGAGGGCAGAAATATGTCATTCTGTTATTCTCCCCTAAGCGACACACAATTATTTTGCAGCAGCACTGACCACAATTAGGACGCTGATAAACCTTATAGTGTTTAGACACAGCAGATCCTGTTTTACTGCACTAAACAAAAAACAACCAAAACCCAAACAAATTAAAAAGTAAATTTTCTTCTATAAAAACAGTATTGCTAGACAGTTAAACATGTATTATTGAAAGTCATCTCTGAAAATCATGTGTTAAAAATTTACATGTTTGTACTTAGGTTCATATAATCTTTTCTTTTAACTGAGAAAAAGGTATTAAAAAGAATAAGCAATATGTGACATACAAGATTTGTGTGACATAATTAAGTCATTATGTTATAACTTAACAGTATTCAAAATTGTTCTTTGCATAGCTTTACCCTCTTATCTAAATTGGATACACAGGTTTTATAATTTAAAATGTCTTTCATGTTTCAGTTTCTTTAATTAGACATAATTATGTGGTTATGAAAAAAAAAAGACTAGATTAGCCTAAATCTAATTAGTCTTAGAAGACTTAAGCTGCTCACTCAGTCAATTTTAACGGACAAAACATTTATTTCTAGGGGAAAAATTTAACAAGATCATCTTCTCTCCTGACCTGACAAAGGATAGTTTTTTGTTTATAACCTTACAAAATCATTAAAAAAAAAAATATTTAAATGCTATTCTAGAAGACAATATATTCCATTTTGATATAAGTTCTGTTTCAAAACATATTTTGATATTTTTCTGCCAAAGTTTTACTCTACTCACATACACTCAAAGCTTTTACAAAGAGAATATTTTAGGTTTACATCAGCAACACGAAAATCTAAAAGCCCAGAAGTGTGGCTCACTGAGTGTAAATCGGAAATTATACAAATAACTTACAGTAATTTAACAAAAGTATCGAAATGCCTAACTTAATTTGGGCAGGAAATAGCCAGTTTTCCCTCGAAGAACAAATGAGCATATGAAATTAAAAAGCAGTCACAGTTACTTAAGGCAGCTACGTAAAGCAAGAGGTCCATTAGACTTCAGGCTAGTTAATAAAGAATTCAACAATATCTGTTTTCTGAACATAATAAAGCTAAAAATGTTGAATATAGAAGTAGATTGTAGAGAAAAACATGAGACATTAATGATATTTTGTTAAAAGATAAGGCCCTGGTGGCTCAGTGGTTAGGAGCTTGGCTGCTAAAAAAAATGCCTGCAGTTCCAGTCCACTAACTGCTCCCTGGAAACCCTAGGGGCAGTTCTATCCTGTCTTACAAGGTGGCTATTAGTCAGAATTGATTCAACATCAGTGGGTTTGTTTTCGGTTTTCTACATATGCATCTATACAACATTTAAAACGCACATTGCAGCAAGCACTTACTTGATTCTCAAAACAATTGTGGTACTCAAAGAAGTATTATTCTCTTGTTTTACAAATGAAGAAACTAAACTTAAATAATGTTATCTCAGTAACCTAAGTCACAAAGGCAGTAAGTGGCAAAGCCTAGACTTACACTGAAATCTATTTATTGCAAAGTATAGGCTCCATCTCAACAGGCTTTCTGTATTTTCTTCTCCATGTCCAACAACAGAACAAGAATCTAAGCAGTAATATAGTTGTTACCTAACTTACTATAAGATAATTTCATGTAAGTATTGTTAGACAAGTTTAGAGTGGCTTATGAAGCTCTGGTAGCATAGTGGTTAAGTGCCACATCTGCTAACAAACAGGTCAGCAGTTTGAACTCCTCAGGTGCTTCTTGGAAACTCTATGGGACAAGTCTGTCTGTCCTACAGAGTAGCTATGAGTTGGAACTGACTTGACGGCAGTGGGTTTAGATTTTTTTGGTTTTATGGATTTAAAGAATTTCAAGGTGTTACTTATGCCCATAGAATGCCACTTGCCTTCATGTCACCTCTCTACCCTTACCACTAGGTGGCTATGTGCAGCTTTGACATTTCTGGTGACATTTTACATAGTAGAAGAAGTTTGGTCTTACCCTGTAAAACAGAATGCTGAAGTTACATATCATTTTCACAAGGTGAAGGATTTGTTCATCTGCTAACTGACAAACCTTAAAATGTAAAGATAATTTCGTAATTTGTCATTACTAAAAAGCAAAACAGCAGCTAGTTCTGTTGATACTGTAGATTTAAAAACATATATGTACTCTCAGAGTTCAACTCATATTTCAACTTAATGCAATTAACAATAACTGAAGTATTACAGACAAAAACTATCATTCTTATTTATAAATATTAATTCAAGTTTTTATTGAGTGTCTATTCTATAAAATGTGCCTTCAAATTTCCAGCACTTTCTATCAGTTGACTCTGAAAATGCCTCTTTGACTTGAAAAATAAGAAAACAAAAACCACAGAAGGAAGAAGGAAAGAAAGGAAAACAGCAGGAACCAGAGTAGATGACCACTGATGTCACTATCAAACTTTTAAAATATATGAATTGATATACATGCATTAATTTCAAAATCCTTTTAATATATGGAAGAATTCATAAATAGACATTCCTGAAGAATTTCTTTTTATTTGGTGACAAAACTTGGCATAAATCTCAGTGTTATGGCAGAATTATCATGTTCTCAACAGTAATTTCATGAAATTCTATGTAACGCCTTACACTTGTTACAATTATATGAATATGCATACATATATACACACACATATATACATAAGATTGTTTACTATTGTGTGTAAAATTAAATATAAGTCTCAGCCATATGTACTTCTAGAACTCATTCCTTACCACGTCTTACATGCCATATTATGTCATATCTTGAAATATAAAACTCTACTTTTTCAATAATTACATGTGTGTTTTTAATGGGCTAATAGTTAAACTTCAGAAATGTCAACCATTTGTATACCCTCTGCTATCATGGATAAACAATCTCTTAATAGATGAAAGTCTAGATGGACAGACAGATAAAAAAAAAAATTCTCAGATTATCTTAAATAGGAACAATACTCTGCTGTTTTTTAAACTATTTCCCGAAGAGGTCTAGGTAATTTTAAAAAGCTCATTCTCGTTAAAATTTCATTATTCCCATAGTATAGAAATCTGACTATAGTGCTCAAGTGCCAAAATCAGAACCCAATTTTAAGAACTAGCATTAACTGGTTTCCTTTAAAAGTTATTTTGTACTGATTTAAGTTTTAGTGAGACTATCAGGAAAATGTCTACTGCTTTTCATAACTAGGCAATAATTTTGTTCTGTTACACATGAGGTCACTACACGAGTCAATGTCTACTTGATAGTATCTAACAACACAAATAACATCAAGGAAATATCTACACACACAAAAAAAAAGGTGGCTTTGGATTCATGGAAAAATAAATTAGTTAACAGAGACTTTAGATCTGTGGTACCCTGGTGGTGCAGTGGTACATACTTTAACAGCCGGGTGGAGACCACTGTCAAAGAGAGTTTCATTTCTGATGATGTTTCCCACCCCAGGCAACACTTCCTGATCCAATAACACATCACGTAGCATACGGCCTTGCTGTTTTTCAACTTCATTTTCTGCTCTTGTGAAACTAAATTTAGGTGAACACACATCTAACTCTTCCATCCTTCTTATTCTCTGTTGGCTTTCCATTGAGTTTCTATGGAAAGGAATATAAAACATATTAATCATAAGTCTGATTATAGTTTCAAAAAGTATCATTTGAAAGGAGCCTTGATATAAATATGAGCAATTTATGTTAATCAGGGCCTAACAGGTCTACAGACAAATATTATTTGATGGTGACATCAGAACAAGATTGTATAGATTATAAATGACTCACTGCCAACTCATAGTGACCTATAGGGCAGAGTAGAACTGTCCCACAGGGTTTCCAAACTGTAATCTTTAGAGAAGCAGACTGCTACATCTTTCTTCAGTGAAGCAGCTGGTGTGTGAGAGCCACTAACCTTTCCATTAGCAGGCAAGCACTTACCACTGGACAGCCATGTATTTATTTATTTTGTAACACCAGTGACATGTCAATCCAAACTGTAGATCTAACTGTTAGAATTTTGTTGCTGAAGTACTTTATTTTACCTGAGTTCTACAGATGAATCAAAGAAACAAATCAAATCTTTGGTGAGCTGCACTTCAAAAACAGGAGAAACTCCATTTTTATTGTTATGGTCATGTGGATTAATCATGACAGAGCCTTTCATACCAAAATGAATCCTGAAACAAAACCAAATGTTTTTTAGTGACAGAAAGTATATCATTGGTCAAATTTTTGCTCCTTCACTTTGCTTTTTTAAATTATAAACAAATATTAACCTGGGAGGCACTTTTCAGAGGAAAACATGGTAACTAATGTTATTATATATCTTTATCTTACAGCTTTAGGTTGCTTATAAAGCTAGATAATGTGACAGTTTTCACACCATAGAAAAAACTATTTCCAGGGGAAATAATGAAGCCTCGATAAATAAGCATAAGAAAACATATCCGTCTTCCTCCTTTCTTGTCAAATAAGGTACCTTTTATTCACAGAGCACAGCAGAGCACAGCAGAGCAGTGTATCCCAGCTTTTTACAGATTCAGAAGGGATGGGATGGGATGAGATGAGGCTAAATTGAAATTGTCCATATTTTCTGTTTTCATAAATTCTACAAAGCCACTAGGCATTGATTCCTTATTTCTAGCCACGGTGATTGGAAACGTTTACCTACTCCAAAATAACATCTGCAATTGAAGAGCTGTTAACTCCTTTCTTTCTCAGTTTTGGGTTATGGAATTTTTTTTCAAAATTTTATATATATAGGTACACGTTTATGTATACATATATATGTATATATATACACAACGCATGTATATATATAAAGTCAAAATTATTGTCTTCCATTCTACTTTGATATGTATGGGGAAGACATTTTAAATATTTACAGTTAACTTTAAAGTCACAATATTGTGATGAAAAATTCATAACCTTTCAAATTTCATAGGCTTTACTAGCACATCCAGTTTAAAAAAAAAAAAGGAAAAAGTAGTTCTGTAAGATTACCAGTGATGAAGATCAAAACTAATTCTCAAGATAAAAAATTGTTCTGCCTTTCAAATTTTTCTCCTTACAGCTTTGTTGAGTCAGTAAATATGGCCCTTCTGGCAACAAATGCTACTGCTTCCAAGTTTCTAATTCCAAAGTACCATCTTATAGTTTTGTGCAAGGTTAACCAGTCTGACTTTAAAAATATGGGTTTTAAATTCCATGTGCCCTATTATCAATCAGAAATGCATCTTATATGTCCCATAGTTCCTGACATAGTGCCTGTAAGTACTCTATAATTTAGCTTATGAAGGTTCAACCTTAAAGAAACGTGTACAGCTGTCAAGCCCAGAATCTGTCATATCTAAAGTCTTTTCAGTAGCTTGGCTCATAAAGTGGAGTTTAAATCACCTTCTGTAGTAAAACCATATCCATGTCAAAAATCTCAAAGATTAAAACCCAATTCAAATGACAGAATAGCTCCAATAAGTACCATGAATCAAATGAATATGTCTTTTTTGTCTCATAAATCTATACAATTTAGGACAAAAATTCGTAAAGTAGGCACCCTTCACACTTTACTACTATGTTTATTTTTATTATTATTATTTTTTATTTAACATGACTGAGTGAAAATGTACATTCCCATAAAAATTTACATGCCCACTTACATGCAGCTTCCACTGCTCTCCTTGTCCGGTGACAGCACACTATTGCTCTCTGCTCCATACATGTCTCATCCTCCCAACAGCCTCCTTTCCCCTCCTCTCCACCCACTCTCCTTCCTGCAGCCAGAGGTCAGGAGGATGATATCCTATAGATGTCTAGAACCATAAAGTGCTTCCAATATATGGTCACTCTGCATTGCCAAGTCCAATCCATTCCTGTCCAAAGAGGGGACCTTCATTATAATTTATGGGCAAGGGCAGCATCAGGGCTGGGGGCCATGCTCTCAGGGGAACCTCGAAACTACTGAACCATCAATTGAGGTCTTTTAGTGGAGATCTCAGGATGCATCCCTTTTAATTCTTGTTTTGCCAGTGAGACTCAACCTAGTGAACTCCATCGTGGCTATCACTGGTGGTGGCCGGGCACCATCCGGTTCTTCCAGTCCCAAGTCAATGTAGGCACCCACTCTTGTGGGTCTCTCTGTCTTCTAGGTTGTCTTTACCCCACGTCATTTTGGTCCTCGGTGAGCATCCGTTCCTGCTGAGTTGGGACCATTTGCTGTGTCCTCAGGAGGCAGTTTGGCAGCTTTCAAGACCCTAGAGGCCACTCACCAATGTAGGGTGCAGAGAGCTCTCTTAGCAAAACACTAGTTGTGTCAATTGGCCTCGATTTTGCCTAAGAGCATGGTCCCCCGCCCCTGCCCCATCTACTCTATCCTTGCAATATTGGGTTAAGATGGAAGGAGTACTCAAGTTATGCTGAAGTCCACTTAATGTTGTTCTTGTTCCTAATGTGTGCTATTACCACTTTCTCCCAATTAGATTTCTAGCAACTATCTAAACTAAACCCTTCCCTGCTCACCCTTCCTCCCTCCCCTCCCTTGCAGCTGTCAAACAGTCTTTTCTTCTATACACAAGTCTGTTTTTGAGATCTCATCGTAGAGGTCTCATACAGTATTTGTCCCTTTGTCGCTGACTACTTTCACTCAACATGATGTCTTCCAGTTGAAACCAGGTTAGGAGATGTTTCCTGGAATCATCTTTATTCTTTATCATTGTGTAGTGCTCCATTGAGTATATGTATCATAGTTTACCTATCCATTCTTCTGTTGTTGGGCATCTGGGTTGATTCCATCTTTTTGCTATCGTGGACTGTGCCGCAATAAACATTCTAGTGCATGTGTCCGTTGGTGTGAAAGGCCTTGATTCTGTAGGATATATTCCAAGTAGTGGAATTCCTGGGTCAAATGGTATATCTATATCCATTTTTTTAAGGAAGCACCAGATTGCTTATTTTGCTTTTAGTAACTACCTAGATGTTAACAGGAGCCATGGTGCCACAGTGGTTAAGAGTTCAGTTGATAATCTAAAGATTGGCAATTGAAATCTACCAGTCATACCTTAAAAAATTTATGGAGTGTTCTACTCTTTTCCATAGAGTCACTAGGAGTCAGAATAAGCTGACACATATTGTGTTTACAGTTAAATAACTTTGTATCTTAAATTAAGAAAAGCGTATCAGTGTCATGAAATTTTGAACGCATAGTAAACTCCTGTGTTATTATAATTACCTTACTGATGTCATTTTTTTTTAGAAATCAGGGCATAGACTCATATTACATTGATATTCAGAATGATACTTGCAGCACAATGGGTTTCTCTCTGTATGTACCTTTTTGGGCATGGTTTTATTATTCCCACAAAATGATTGCTTGGGGCTGTGCAAATTAAGATGCCTGTGGCCCATCAAGGGGATTGGTCAGTTTTGTCATTACCATGGGTTAAGTTGTGGTCCCCCAAAATTGTGTGTGGCTGTTTGGCGGTGCTGTGATTCCCAGTACTGTGTGATGTTCCTTTATGTTGTAAACCCTGCCCCTACGATGTTAATTAGGAAGGATGGGAAGCAGTGGTGTCAGTGGGGCAGGACTCAAGGTGCAAGACTGCTTTGTACCTTGAGGCAGTCTCTTGAGATTAAAAGAAAAGAAGCTAACAGAAAGACATGGGGAACCTCATACCATCAAGAAAGAAAGCAATGCTGGGAACAGAGCCTGTCCTTTAGAAAGTGTCAGGGTCCTGGCATCTCAGTAGCTTCTACCGCAGGGGAAGACTGATGAGAAGGACCTTCCTCTAGAGCTAGTAGAGAAAGTCTTCTCCTGGAACTAACACCTTGAATTTGGACTTTAACCTACTAGACTGTGACAAAATAAAATTTCTCTTTTTAAAACCATCCACTTATGGTATCTCTGTTATAGCAGCACCAGATGACTGAAACCGTTATCTGGGTAGGCTTAAAAAGAGTCAGTCCCACAAGCTGAAGGTATAACATGTCAGTTATCACTCAACTGATCTATAGAGTAGAGGTAATGCCAATGCAACCCCACATGGAAAAATTTTTAGGAATCAACAAGCTGATTCCAAACTTGATTTCAACTTGTCATAAAGTTACTTTAATTAAAACAGGATAATAGTCACTTGAATATAGAAAGCTGAGAAATTATTGTTGTTGGGTACCACTGAATCACTTCTACTCATACTAACTCTATGTATGACAGAATGAAACAATGCCTTTTCCTTCACCACTGTCCGCAGTCATTGTTACGCTTCAGCCTATCATTTTAGCCACTCTATCAATCCGTCTTGTTTAGAGTCTTTCTCTTTTTTGATGACCCTCCACTCTACCAAAAATGACGTCCTTCTCCAGGCACTGATCCCTCCAGACAACACGTCCAAAGTATGTAAGATACAGTCTCATCATCCTTGCTTCTAAAGAACACTTGGGTTGTACTTCTCCCAAGACAGATTGGTTCTATTAGTTTTCAAAATCCATGGTATATTCAATATTCTTCCCCAACACCACAACTCAAAGGCATCAGTTCTTCTTCTGTCTGCCGTATTTGTTGTCCAGCTTTCACAAACATATGATGCCATTGACAATTTCATGGTTTGCGTCAGGTTGACCTTAGTCTTCAAGGTGACTTTGCTTTTCAAACTTTAAATAAGTCTTTTGCAGTACATTTTCCTAATCCAATGTGCACTTTGATTTCTTAACTACTGCTTGCTTCCATGGGCATTGACTGTGGGTCTAAGTAAAATGAAATCCTTGACAACCTCAATCTTTTCTCTATCATGATGCTGCTTATTGGTCCAGTTGTGGGGACTTCTGTTTTCTTGATTTTGAGGTATAACCCATACTCAAGACTGGTCTTTGATCTTCATCAGTAAGTGTTGCAATTCTCTTCACTTTGAGCAAGCAAAGTTGCATTATCTGCATAATGCTGGTTGCTAGTAAGTCTTCCTCCAATCCTGATGCCTCCACACCTTCCCCTCACCCTCCGTTCTTCTTCATATTGTCCAGGTTCTCAGATTATATTCTTGGCATACAAATTGAATAGGTATGATAAAAGGTTAAAACCCTGACATGTATCTTTCCTGGCTTTAAAGCATGCAGTGCCCCCCACTGTTCTGTTCGAATGACTGCCTCTTGATTCATGTACAGATTCCTCATGAACACAATTAAGTATTCTGTAACTGCCATTCTCTGCAATATTATCCATAATTTGTTATGATCCACACAGTTGAATGCCTTTGCATAGTCAATAAAATACAAGTAAACATCTTTTTTGATATTCTCTGTTCTCAGCTAAGGTCCATCTCACATTAGCAATGATATCCCTGGTTCCACATTCTTTTCTGAATCCAGTTTGAATTTCTGGCACTTCTTTGTCAAGATACCTCTGAAGCTGCTTTGAATGATCTTCAGCAAAATTTTATTTGAGTATCATGTTAATGATGTTGTTTGGTAATTTCCACACTTGGTTGCATCACCATTCTTGGAAATAGCCATAAATATGGATCTCTTCCATTTGGTTGGGCAGGTAGCTGTATTCCCAATTTCTTGGCATAAATACGTGACCACTTCCAGCACTGTATTAGTTTGTTGAAATATCTCAGTTAATATTCTGTCAATTCCTACAGTTGTGTTTTTCACCAATGCCTTCAGTGCAGCTTGGACTTCTTTCTTCTCTACCACGGAATCTTGTTCACATGCCACCTCTTAAAATGTTTGAGTGACAACCAATTATTTTTGGTAATAATGACTGTGTATTCCTTCCATTTTCTCTCAACACTTCTGCTTTCTTTAATATTTTCCCCATAGAATCCTTCACTATTGCAAGTCAAGGCTTTAACTTTCTGAGTTCTTTCAGCTTCTGCATTTTTTGTTCTCATTTTTTGTTATCATTAGCTCTTTGCACATGTCATAATACTGTATTTTGTCTTTTTAAGCCATCTTAATTGATTGAGTTGTGTTCCTCCTGCCCCCCCTTCAAAATATATATATGTGTAACAATTTGGCTGGGCCATGATTCCCATTATTTTGTGATTGTCCTCCATGTTGTGATGTTTCTGATGATATAAGTCTTAATCTCTACCTGTGGTTAACAAATTGGATTATGTTGAAGAGGATTAGGGTGGGACTGTAACATCCTTCCTAAGGTCACCTCCCTGTTCCAATGTAAACAGAGTTTCTCCAGAGTGCAGCTTGCATCTTTTTGTCCTACAAGGGATAAAATGAAAGGAAACAAGCAGAGGGTTGGGGATGTCATATCATCAAGAAAACAGCACCAGGTGCAGAGTATATTCTTTGGACCTGAGGTTCCTATGCTAAAATGCTCTCAGACTACAGAAAAACTGATGTAACACACAGACTTTCCTTTAGATCCAAACAAAACAGTATGATCCTTTGAACCAGCATCCTGAATTTGGCCTTCTAGCCTACTGGATTGTGTAAGAATAAACTGTCCTTTGTTAAAACCATTCGCTAATGGTATTTCTATTACAGCATGTCATGGACTGAATTGTGTCCCCCCCAAAATATGTGTAGCCACGTGGCTGGGCCATGATTCCCAGTATCTTGTGACTGTCCTCCATTTCCTATGCTGTAAAGGATTAGGGTGGTGCTGTAAATCCCTTCATAGGACCACCTCCCTGCTTCACTGTAAAGGGAGCTTCTCTGGAGTATGGCTTGCCCCACCCTTAATCCTTTCATCCTATGAGAGATAAAAGGAAAGAGAAGCGGGCTGAGAATTGGGAACCTCACACCATCAAACAAGCAGCACTTGGAGAAGAGCATGTCCTTCAAACCTGAGGTTCCTGCGCCAAAATGCTCCCTGGACAAAGACTGATACAACATCGGACTTTCCTCCAGAGCCAACAAGGGAAAAAGCCTTGCCCTGGAGCGGACATCCTGAATTTGGACTTGTAGCCTACTGGACTGTGTAAGAATAAACCTTCCTATGTTAAAGCCATCCACTCTGTGGTAATTCTGTTAGAGCAGCCCTAGCTGACTAAAACAGAGCAGTACCAGATGACTAAAACACCATCCTTTGAAATCTTCTGTTCAGTCCTTTTACTTCATCATTTCTTCCTTTTGCTTTAGCTACTTGAAGTTCAAGAGCAGGTTTCAAAGTGTCTTATGACATGCATTTTGGTATTTTCTTTGTTTCCTATCTTTTTAATGATCTCTTGCTTTCTTCATGTATTCTGGCTTTGATGTCATTTTACAACTCACCTGGTCTTGGGTCATAGGTACTGAATGCATCAAATTTATTCTTGAGATGATCTCTAAACTCAGGTGTGATATAGTCAAGGTTATATTGGCTCTTGTGGACCTGATCTATTTTTTTTTTCAGTTTGAACTTGAACTTGAATATGAGCAATTGGTGATCTGTTCCACAGTCAGCCCCTGGCCTTGTTTTGACTGAGAGAATCGAGCTTTTCCATCGTCTCTTTCCACAGACGTAGTCAATTTGATTCCTGTGTATTCCATCTAGTGAGGTCCTTGTATGCCAGCTCTGACAATTAAGTTAGTAAACTCAATTGTTCTAAGTGCCATACCTCCTTGCTAACTGTCACTATGGTCGCCTCTGAAGTACTCCCCTCAGGAAGCTATGCACTAACGCTAGCACCTAGTTCACCCTTTGAAACAATTCTGGAACTCTCTGGAATAGCCATTGTGCCCAGTGGCACAGTGACAAGTTTGCAAACTTAATTGCATGGTTGTCTCTGAGGGAATTTTTAGCCAGTATACAAATAACTGTATCAGAATACCCTTGATCTAGACCCTAGAGACTTTTTTCTTCACCTGAAGATAAAGGAAATATTGAAAGGAAGACATCTTGATGACATTCAGGACATTAAAGGTAATATGATGACAACTCTGATGGTTATTCCAGAAAAAGAGTTCCAAAATTGCTTTGAAGGGGACTCGGCACCGATTTCAGTCCATAGAAGGGGAGTGCTTCAAAGGTGACCAGGGTGATATTCATCGGTGAGGTATGCAGTACTTTTTTAAGGATGAGTTCACAAACTTAATGGTCAGAACTCGCACAGTTACCATTTACGTCAGTGATAAAAGTTATTTTCAATCAAGATGTTGGTCTTGCAAAATTCTATCATGCCATCTCCAGCGTCGTTTCTATTACTAAGGATACATTTTCCAAATACTGATTCTTCTTTTTTGTTTGCAGCTTTTGCATTACAATCACTAGTAACTGTCATTGCACAAAGTTTGCATGCTCAATGAATTCCAGACTGCAGAAATTAGTAAAAATACTGTTTCTTCACCTTTGGCCTTAGTGGTTGGTACATGAATTTCAATAATAGTTATATTAACTAGACTTCCTTGCAGGTGTGTGGCTTATCCTATCATTGACAGCATTATACTTCAGGGCAGATCTTGAAAGTTTCTTTTTGACAATGAATGTGATGCTATTCCTCTTCAAGGTGTCATTCCCAGCATAGTAGACAATATGATTGTCCAATTCAAAATGGCCAATACTAGTTCATTTCAGTTTACTAGTGCTTAGATTATTGATGTGTATGCATTCCACTTCATTTCTAATGATTTCCAGTTTTCTTATATTCATACTTGGGTCCATGTTTAAATTACTAATAAATGTTTCCAGCTGTTTCTTCTCATTCTAAGTCATTCTACAGCAGCAAATGATGGTCCAGAAAGCTTGACTCTATCTACTTCGTTAAGGTCGACTCTACTATGAGGAAGCAGCTCTTCCCCAGTCATATTTGGAGTGCCTTCCAACCTGAGAGGCTCATCTTCTGGCACTTTATCAGACAATGCTTCACTGTTATTCACAAGGTTTTCTCTGGATAACTCTTTTCAGAAGTAGACTGCTGAGTCCTTCTTTCTAGGGTGTCTTAGTCTGGAAGCTCCGCTCAAACCTGACTGCCATGAGTGACCCTGCTGATACCTGAATACCAGTGGGACAGCATCATCCAGCATCACAGAAACACACAAGCCCCACGCAGCATGACAAACTGACAGACAGGTGAAAGCATACACGTGATCTACTGGTTTCCAACAAAGCTGAAGGAAGGCAGTAGAGAAAGGGTAATTTCTTCAACAAGTGGCTCTAGAACATTTGAATTTGCATATGCAAATAAATTAACTCTTACTTTACATTTTATATTGTATAAGAAAAGTAACTCAAAATGGACTGTGGTCCTAAACACAAGAGTTAAGACAATAAAACTTCCAGAAGAAAAGAAAAATTTTAGTGACCTTGAATTTGACAAAGATTTCTTAGACGGGTTTCAAAAACCATGAAACATTATAAATAAATAAGTTTGTAGAATTGGTATGCATCAAAAATTAAAGGTTTTGCTCTCCAAAAGACATGCTTTAGTAAATCAGTAGATAAGCCAAAGGCTGAGAGAAAATAATCACTGAACATAGATAAAAGCTTATTTTCAGAAAATATGAAGAATAAAATTCAACAATATGCAGATAAATAACTCAATAAAAGTTGGAAAAAACATTTGAATGGACATTTCACCCCAGAAAATATAGACAGCAAATAAGAACATGGCATTTATGGTTGTTGTTTGTTGCTGTCCAGTTAATTTCTGCTCATGGTGCTCTCATTTGTATAGAGCAGAGCTTTAATTCAGAGCCTTTTCAAGGCTGTGACTTGAATTCTGAGGTTCCTCTGGGATGGATTTGAAATGTCAAAGTTTCAGTTAGTATGCCAGTGTTTAATCACTTGCACCATACAAGAACTTGGTTTTGGTTATTAAATGAAAACAAAAACAAACAAACAAACAAAAAAACCTGCTTCTCTTGAGTTGATTCTGCCTCATAGTAACACTATAGGACAGAGCTTCCAGTGAGTGGCTGGTGGATTTGAACTACTGACTTTTTTGGTTAGCAGCTGAGATTTTAATCACTTTCTATTTACTTGGATTCCACTTAAAACCACAGTGATACACACTACATAATTATTACAAGAGTTTGAATTAAAAAGGTTGATGATATCAAATGCTGACAAAGATGTGAAATGGTATTCTCATTCAAGGTCTGACAATTTAGTTCGCAAACTCATCCTAGAGAAAGTACTACCTATCTCACTGCTAAACACCACTATGGTCTCACCCTTGCTGTGAACCCATGCTGGTGCTTAGTCTACACTTCAAAGCAATTTTGGAACTCTTTTTCTGGAATGGCCATCACAGTTGTCATCATATTACCTTACGTCCTGAATGTCATCAAAATGTCTTCCTTTCAATATTTTCTTTATTTTCAGCTAAAGAAAAAGTCACAAGTGGGCCAGATCAGGTGAGTAGGGAGGGTGTTCCAATACAGTTTTTTGTTTACTAGCTAAAAATTCCCTCACAGACAACTGTAACAATTAAGTTCATGAAGTTGTCACTGTGCCACGGTACACAGTGGCTGTTCCAGAAGGAGTTCCAAAATTGCTTTCCAGAGTGGACTAGGCACTGACATCAAAGCATAGCTTCCCAAGGGGAGTAATTCAAAGGTGACCATTGTGATATGCACCAAGGTGGCCTGTAGCTCTTAGAACAAGTAAGTGCACAGACTTAATTGTCAGACCTGGTATACAGTGAAACCAGTGGTACCTAGTACTTGACAGGACTGACTTTATTTTCTGGGTCTGGCATATTTTCCACCTTTGACAGGATATAGTCTTACCACTTTTTAATAGCTCATTTTAGTGGAAAATATTTGAGTTTTCCTTCTTAAGTAGGTTCTGACTTATGTAGGCTTACTGTACTTCTAGTAGGGATGAAAGTAATATAGCCGCTTTGGAAAATAATCTGGCAGTTCCTCTTAAAGTCTAATACAATTATCCAAGGACTCAGAAATCATATCTCAAAGTATTCACTCAAGATAAATGAAATATATGTTAACACATATATCACCTGTATGTGAATAAGTATAACAATCTTATTCACACTAACTAAAAACTTGAAATAATCCAAATGTACATCATCTGATGAATCAATCTATAAATCATTGTCATTCATACAGTGGAAGATTACCTGGCAACAGAATAGAATGCACTACTGATATTTCAAAGAATATGAATAGGTCTGAAAATCATTAATCAAAGTACAAAAGGGCAGATAATTTTAGAAATGGCAAAACTGTAGTGACAGAAATCATATTAGTGATCACCAAGAATAGAGGAGGGCACTGCCTACAAAGAGACACAAAGGATGTTTAGGGGGAAATATTGTATATTTTGACTGTGCTAGTGGTTACTCAAAGTTCAGTGAAGTATATTCTTAAAAAACATGAATTATCCAATAACTCAGTTATACTTGGAGTCTCTGGATGGCACAAACAGGTCAGTCCTCCAAGGCTGGTGATTCAAATCCTCCTCCATGTGCATTAGAAGATAGTTCTAGGGGGGCGGAGTCAAGATGGCTGACTAAGCCCATGTCTCCTCCTATCCCTCTGGAAACCAACACCTGAACTGACAATCAAACAGAGCCTTCTGATCACCTAATCAGCCTCAGGACATGGCACAGAGCTATTAATTGGGACTTCATACCACTCAGCAGAAAAACCTCCTCTCTTTCGCTGACTCCCGCTCCTGGCTAGCCCCGCTCTCACCGACGGAAGGTAAACGCACCATTTTGACTTTTTTTTTCCTCTGTCTCGGCTGGTGGGCAGAGCTGGGTCCTGACTGGCGGCTGGACTCAGACGCACTGGTGAGGGGATAGGCAGGCAAAATTCCCATATTCTGAGAGCCAGGCTCGGGACTCTACCCATTTTGAGCCTTTCGTTTAGTATCTGCCTCAGTGGGGTTTGTGCGGAACTCCGCAGTGAGGGTGCGAGACGCAATTTTGGTACTGAGATTTTAGCGGGACCTCGTTCTTAGCCTGGGAGCCAGCGCCTCGAAATGGGACAGCGCTTCTGCATCAGAAAAGTAGTGATTTTGCACAGTGCTGCCTGCACTGGGGGCCCTGCAACAGAAGCAGAGGAATCACTACCTCTCGGCACCTTTAGCCCCTCTGTCTGCTGCCTGTGTGGAAGACGCCATCTTGGGTACAGTGGCTGCAGCTGGACCTAATTCTTAGCTTGGGAGCCAGAGCCTGCCCACGGGACAGTGCTTTCCTATCACAAAACAAGTACTCGACGCAGTGTTGGATAAGGCTAGGCCCTGTCAGCAGAGGCCACCAGGGCAGTAGCATTGCTGTATTCTGAACTAGTTTGTTATCATCTGGGGTTGGATATAGTGGTACTTACTTTGTCAGATGAGAAGAGGGACCTCTACACCTGAAAACCTAACAGACTGGTGAACTGGTCAGATACCCCTTGCTTTACATTTGAAGACAGCCTAGAGAAACATTTGCAATCCATACTCATAGTACCTCTTCCAGCCTCTATATACTCACGTGGGACCCAAAAAGCAACAGTCAACTGTGGCATACAAGCAATCACTCATGGCTTGAGAAGGCTCCCAAACAAAGCAACCAAGGAGTTTTCCAGATGAAGAAACTTTTATGAAAGCATCAGGAAGTGAATACAAATTGATTATATACAGAGCCCTTCTAGACCTATAAAAATGCAGCAGAACAAAATGAAAAATTGAGTAAGTTGTTCAATCTGCTGGAACACCAGTACTCTGAAATCCAACAGATCAAGAAGAAAATGAAAGACATAGAAACTTCCATGCAAAGCCAAGAAAACGGAATGGAACAAATGGAAAAAAGAATTTCTGACTTGGAAGACAGAGCTACTGATGCCAGCGTCTATGAGCAGAAATCAGAAAAAAGAAACAAGAAAAATGAAGAAACATTAAGAAGCATGTGGGACTCTATTAAGAGAAACAACCTTCGATTAATTGGAGTCCCTGAACAGGGTGCGACATCTGAGAACACAGAGAGTATTGTTGCTGAGCTGCTGAAAGAAAACTTTCCAGAAATCATGAAGGAAGAGAATAGAGACAACTCAGATGCATATCGTACACCACCCAATATAGATCTCAAAAGAAAGACTCCAAGACATATTATAATCAGGCTTAACAAAATGAAACATAAGCAGCAACTCTTAAAGGCAGCAAGACTCAAGGCAAAGCTAACATTCAGAGGGAAACCCTGTAGGCTCTCGTCAGATTTCTCAGCAGAAACCATGCTGGCACGGAGACAGTGGCATGACACATTCAAAGTCTTGAGGAGAAGAACTTCCAGCCAAGAATTATATATCCTGCAAAACTATAATGAAATTAAGACATTCCGAGATAAACAGAAACTCAGAGACTTTGTAAAAACCAAACCAAAACAACAAGAAATACTGAAAGAAGTCCTTGGCTTTGGCTTAGAAGAACAAAACCACTAACTTTATATCTTATAACGAGACACTACTCAATACTCTACTCATTTAGGGAAGGCTCCAAAGTAAATCACAGCTTTGATTTGGAAAGAAGCAATCTAGTGATCATCATGAAAACTATGGTGTCATCATAATAAAAAGAGGGATGTACTACAGTCGTTATAGTCCTTCCAGATGGAAAGGAAGATGACAAGACTGGTAGTAATTAAAATTGGGTTTACAAATAGTTTATTAAGGGGGTTCATAGGGGCAGCTGTAAAGCACAACAAAGATGTATCATACCATTTCAAGAAATCTTAACACACGAGTCTCAACAACTATAAAACCAGCTCTGAAAAAGGTGAAAAATCAACTCACAAAAAAGAGTGTCCCAGAACAGACTAATAAGAACAAAAGAGAAAACATCAACATAAAAATAAAGATATCACAATGGCAGCAATGAACCCATACCTATCAATAATTACATTGAATGTGAATGGACTGAATGCTCCAGTAAAGAGACACCGAGTGTCATCTTGGATCAAAAGACACAACCCATCCACATATTGTCTACAAGAAACTCACTTGAGACCTAAAGACAGGAACAAACTGAAAATTAAAGGATGGAAAAATATATATTAAGCTAATAATGAACAAAGAAGAGCAGGCGTGGCAATTCTAATCTCAGACAAAATCAATTTTAATGTCAAATCCACCATCGTGGACAAAGATGGACACTATTGCTGAAAAGTTCAGTACACAAGCAAGACTTAACTATATTAAATATTTATGCACCTAATGTCAGAGCACCTAAATATGTCGAAGAAACACTGACTACACTCAAAAGAGAGTTAGATGACTCCACAATAATAGTGGGAGACTTTAACACTCCACTCTCATTACTAGATAGATCATCTAGAAAAAGCTCAGTAAAGATACAGAACACCTCATTGACACAATTAACCAACTAAACCTCATTGATATATACAGAACTTTCTACCCATCAGCAGACGACTACACCTTCTTCTCCAGTGCACATGGAACATTCTCCAGAATTGACCACATGATAGGCCATAATGCAATGCTCAACAAAATCCATACCATTGAATTACTGCAAAGCATCTTCTCAGATCATAAAGCCATCAAAGTTGAAATCAATAGCAGAAAAAACATAGACAGAAAGTGGAACTCTTGGAAACTGAACAACATCTTGCTCAAAAAAACATGAGTTATAGAGGAAATGAAGGATGAATTAAAGAAATTCATGGACTCCAATGAGAACGAAAACACTTCCTACCAGAACCTCTGGGATGCAGCCAAAGGAGTGCTCAGAGGTCTGTTTATCTCCATAAATGCACACATCTGGAAGGTACAAACAAACCAAATCAAGGAACTAACTCTACAGCTTGAACAAGTAGAAAGAGAACAACACACGAACCCCTCGGGCACTGGAAGAAATGAGATCATAAAGATTAGAGCAGAGCTAGATGAATTACAGAATAGAAAAACAATTGAAAAATTGAAAAGACCAAAAGCTGGTTTTTTGAAAAGATCAACAAAATTGATAAACCACTGGCTAAACTTACTAAAGAAAAGCAGGAAAGGAAACAAATAACCCAAATTAGAAATGAGAGGGGAGTTGTCACCACAGATGCAACAGAAATCAAAAGTATCATAACAGCATACTATGAAAGACTGTACTCTAACAAATTTGAAAACCTAGGGGAAATGGACAAATTCCTTGACTCATACCACCTACCCAAATTTTTACAACGTGAAGCACAACAACTTAATAAACCTATCCCAAAGGAAGAGATTGAAAAGGTCATCAAAACACTGCCAACCAAAAAAAGTCCGGGCCCAGATGGCTTCACGGCAGAATTCTACCAAGCATTTAGAGAAGAGTTATCCCTAATACTATTGAGACTATTTCACAGTATAGAAAGGAATGGAGTACTCCCAAACTCATTCTATGAAGCCAGCATAACCCTGATACCTAAGCCAGAGAAAGATCCAACAAAGACAGACAACTACAGACCGATATCACTCATGAACCTAGATGCAAAAATATTCAACAAAATTCTTGCCAACAGAATATAACAACAAATCAAGAAAATAATCCATCATGACCAAGTGGGATTCATACCAGGGTTGCAAGGCTGGTTCAACATCAGGAAAACAATTAATGTGATTAACCACATAAATAACACAAAAGACAAGGATCACCTCATTTTGTCCATTGATGCAGAAAAGGCATTTGATAAAGTCCAACACCCATTCATGCTAAAAACTCTTAGCAAAATGGGCATAGACGGCAAATTCCTCAACACAATAAGGGCCATTTATACAAAGCCAATTGCCCACATCATCCTGAATGGAGAGAGACTGAAAGACTTTCCCCTGAGATCAGGAACTAGACAAGGATACCCACTGTCACCTCTCCTATTCAACATTGTGCTAAAAGTTCTAGCCAGAGCAATTCGACAAGACGAAGAAATAAAGGGCATCTGCATAGGCAAAGAGGATGTTAAAATCTCCCTGTTCGCAGATCACATGACTGTATATGCAGAGAACCCCAAGGAATCTATAAGTAAGCTACTCAAACTGATAGAAGAGTTCAGCAAAGTCTCAGGATACAAGATAAACATAAGTAAATCAGTAGGTTTCCTTTATACCATCAACGAGACTGTTAAGGAGGAAATTATTAAATCAATACCATTTACGATAGCTCCTAAGAAGATAAAGTACCTAGGAATTAATCTAACCAGAGAAACAACAGACCTTTACAAAGAGAACTACAAGCCCTTACTACAAGAAACTAAGAGAGACTTAGATAAATGGAAAAACCTACCCTGCTCATGGATAGGAAGACTTAACATTGTGAAAATGTCTATTTTACCCAAAGCAATTTATTTATATAATGCAATCCCAATACAAGTTCCAGCATCATTTTTTAATGAGATGGAGAAACAAATCACCAATTTTGTTTGGAGAGGGAAGAAGCCTCGGATATGTAAGGTACTACTAAAGAAGAAGAACACACTGGGAGCGCTCTCATTACCCGATCTAAGAACATACTACACTGCCACAGTGGTCAAAACAGCCTGGTACTGGTACAAGAACAGACAGATCGATCAATGGAACAGAATTGAGACCCCAGAGATGACACCATCTGCCTATGAACAGCTGATATTCGACAAAGGCCCTAAGACATTAAACTGGGGTCAAAACAGTTTCTTCAACAAATGGTGCTGGCAAAATTGGTTATCCATCTGCAATAAACTGAATCAAGATCCATATCTTACACCTTATAAAAAAAACCAACTCCAACTGGATAAAAGACCTAAATATCAAACCTAAAACGATAAAGCTCATCCAAGAAAAGGTAGGAACAACAATGGAAGTTTTAATACACAATGAAGACAGACTCCAAAATCTGTCAAAGAAACCTCAATCAACAGAAGAGAAAATAGATAAATGGGAACTACTAAGAATCAAACACTTTTGCTCATCCAAAGACTTTATTAATAGAATTAAAAGAACACTCACAGAATGGGAAAAAATATTTCAACTCTATGTCAGACCGATGCCTGATCTCCATAATCTATAAGATACTACAAAATATCAAGAACAAGAAGATAAACCATCCAATTAAGCGATGGGCAAAGGAGATGGACAGACACTTCACAAATAGGAGATCCAGGCAGCGAAAAAAACACACGTGGACATGTTCACGATCTTTAGCTATTAAAGAAATTCAAATCAAGACAACAATGAGATACCATCTCACCCCAACAAGATTGGCCATGATCGAGAAAACACAAAACAACAAATGCTGGAGAGGCTGTGGAGAAAGTGGAAACCTCCTACACTTTTGGTGGGGTTGCAAAATGGTCCAGCCTCTTTGGAAGGCAATCTGGCGCTTCCTTAAAAAAATGGATATCGATATACCATTTGACTCAGTAATTCCACTACTTGGAATATATCCTACAGATTCAAGGCCTTTCACACCAACGGACACATGCACCAGAATGTTTATCGCAGCACAGTCCACGATAGCAAAAAGATGGAATCAACCCAGATGCCCAACAATAGAAGAATGGATAGATAAACTGCGGTACATATACTCAATGGAGCACTACGCAATGATAAAGAATAACGATGATTCCAGGAAACATCTCCTAACCTGGTTTCAACTGGAAGACATTATGTTGAGTGAAAGTAGTCAGCGACAAAAGGACAAATACTGTATGAGACCTCTACGATAAGATCTCAAAAACAGACTTGTGTATAGAAGAAGAGACTCTTTGACAGCTGCAAGGGAGGGGAGGGAGGGAGGGTGAAGGGGGGAGGGCTTAGTTTAGATAGTTACTAGAAATCTAGTTGGGAGAAAGCAGTGATAGCACACATAAGGAACAAGAACAACATTAAGTGGACTTCAGCATAACTTGAGTACTCCTTCCATCTTAAGACTGCAAGGATAGAGTAGCTGGGGCGGGGGGTGGGGGACCAAGCTCTTAGGCGAATTCCAGGCCAATTGGCACAACTAGCGTTTTGCTAAGAGAGCTCTCTGCACCCCACATTGGTGAGTGGCGTCTGGGGTCTTAAAAGCTGCCAAGCTGCCATCTGAAGACACAGCAAATGGTCCCAACTCAACAGGAACAGATGCTCACTGAGGACCAAAATGACATGCGGTAAAAACAACCGAGAAGACGGAGAGACCCACAAGAGTGGTTGCCTACATCGACTTGGGACCGGAAGAACTGGATGGTGCCCGGCCACCACCAGTGATAGCCACGATGGAGCTCACAGAGAGGAGTCTCACTGGCAACACAAGAATAAAGAGGTGCATCATGAGATCTCCACTAAAAGACCTCAATTGATGGTCCAGCGGTTTTGGGGTTCCTCTGAGAGCATGGCCCCCTGCCCTGATGTTGCCCTTTCCCATAAATTATAACAAAGGTCCACTCTTTGGATAGGAATGGATTGGACTTGGCAAAGCAGAGTGACGATATATTGGAAGCACTTTATGGTTCTATTCATCTATAGGATATCATCTTGCTGACCTCTGGCTGGAGGAAGGGGAGTGGACGGAGAGGAGGGGAAAGGAGACTGTTGGGAGTATGAGACATGTATGGAGCAGAGAGCAATAGTGTGCTGTCACCAGACAGGGAGAGCAGTGTCAGCTGCATATAGGGGGGCATGTAAGTTTATATGTGAATGTACATTTTCACTCAGTTATGTTAAATAAAAATTTTAAAAAAAAAGAAGATAGTTCTGGTGATCTGCTTCCCAAAGGTCAGAGCACTGAAAACCCTCAAGTAGTTCTACTCTGCACATACATCCAAACTGACCTGACAGCAAGTTATACCTAATAAACATCACCTAAGAACACATAATGGTGCTCATGCCTCAGAAACTGTACATAGACCAAGAGGCAGTCTTTCAAACAGTAGAAATCGATGCTATCTGATTTAAAACCAGAAAAGGTATGTGGCAAGGTTGTATCTTTTCATCATACTTACTCAAATGACGTATATTCAGAGCAAACAATCCAAGAAGCTGGACTGTATAACGAAGAATGTAGCACTGGGATCAAAGGAAGACTCATTATCAACCTGCTACATGAAGATGACACAACTTTGCTTGCTTAAAGAGGACTTCAAGCACTTAACTGATGAAGGTAAAGACTACAGGGTTTAGCATAGATTACACTTCAACACAAAGAAAACAAAAATCTTCATAAATGGACCAATAAGAAGTACTATGATAAACAAAGAAAAGATTCAACCCCTTGACGGTAACAGCCGTCAGACGAGCAGAGCTGAGGGGAAAGCGCGGGAGCTGAATAAGACCAAAACAATCACATCAGGGGGGACTCAGTCAAGCTGAGATGTTTATTTCTTTTCTGAGCAAACTTTTATACAGCACACACTTCTTTGTTTATTCTTAACTCTGGTCTTTCTCACGCACCTGTGTTCCCTAGTTCTCAAAACCTCTCTAATAATTAGCCCTATCCAAGGACAGCCACATGTTGTTATTCTTTCTTGGGATATTGCTAAGCAGTCAGTTCTCATGACCTTGCTGGCACAATATTTTTCTTAAGTGAGCCTTGCCCAGTAAATTTCTCTAAGATTTTCTTTAAGATGATTTCGGCTCCCGACAACCCGTCAAGGATTTTATTTTACTTGGATCTACAATTAACACCCACGGGAGCAGCAGTCAAGAAATAAAGCAGTGTAGTATGCTGGGCATAATCTGCTGCAAAAGGCCTCTTTAAAGTGCTGTAAAGCATAGCAGTTATTTTGAGGACCAAGTTGTGTCTTAGTGGCATTTTTAATCACCTCATATGTATGCAAAAGTTGGACAATGAATAAGGAAGACCAAAGAAGAATTGATACCTTTGAATTACAGTGGTGACAAAGAATATGGACTATAAATACCAAGGACTGCCAGAAGACAATATAAGTCTGTTTGAAAGAGATACAGCCAGAACACTCCTTAGAAGCAAGAATCAATTTTGTCTCATGTACTTTGGATACGTTATGAGGAGGGTCCGGTTCTTGGAGGACATTTTACTTGGTAAAATAGAGGGTCCTCGAAGAAGAGAAAGACCCTCAAGGAGATCGATTCACACAGTAGCTGCAACAATGGGGCTCAAACATGACAATGATTCTGTAGACGGAGCAGGACTTGGCAGTGTTTTGTTCTGATGCACACAGAGACTCTATGAATTACAACCAATTTGATGTCACCTAAGAACCAAAACAACGAAAACACTTGCGAAGGATGGACTTGGAAAGGGGGAGATGTCGAGACAAAGCCAAGTGCCATCGAGTCTGGCAAGAAAACTAATGCTAAGTAAGCCTGCAATAAGCTTCTCCACCTTCCACAGCATTATAGCACTTATTGCACATGTATTGCATGTTAACATATTTTAGGGGTTTTATAACCTTGTGTGGTATTGTAGATAAATAGTAAATAATCAGAGCCAAGGCAGACCATGCACATGAGTCATTCTCTATTGTGCAACCACTTACAGATGTCTTTGATTTCCACTGATGATAAACATGAATATAAAAATGCAGATACACTCAAGATTCAAAATACTAACATCAAGGACTCTCTCCTAAGAAAACAATAAAATGGTACAAGATATAGGTCCAAGGATGAGGGACTGGCTAAAAAATGTTAATATATCCTATTATGGAAATTCTGCACACATTAAAAATACAGTGATAAATGTGAGCCAGAACTCGACAGGACTGCCTGGTTTCTCCATGACTTGTAAGTTTTCCACCTTTGTTAAGGTGCAGACACTGTCCTGTTTCTTCTATTAATGGAAAATACTTTTTTCTCTCTAACACGTTTCTGTCTTACAGAGGTTCTTACTTTTGCAGGTTTTATTATAATCCTATAATGAATATTTTGATGTATGCAATATGTATTTTGTCTTTAAGAAGCCAAATATATATTAATGTTCTCATTTACATAAAATTATAATACATAATACAAGAATAATTATAATGCATAAATATGTAAATGAACTATTTTAGAAAACTAAAAGCCAGTTGCTGTGGAGGTGATTCCTACTCATGTTGCCCTTAGGTTCTGCAGAGGAGAACTGTGCTCTATAGCATTTTTATGCAAAGGAAGGAAAGCGAAACTGGTGTCCTACAGGATATCAGGCACAGAAGGGAAAATAAAGAAGCAAAACTCTCCATGTATTCTCCAGATACACACAGAACTGGTAAAATAATTAAAATTAAAACTAAAAATTGCTATTTCGGAAACTGAAGATATTTAATTATCTAGGTTGCTGTTAGGTTGCAAGGGACAGGAATCCAATTCAAAAAGATTTAGGCAACAAGGAGTATTTGGTAGTTCACAGAATCTTAGGAAGTATTAAACAACCAAACTGCAGAAAAGGCTATAATGTGGTTAGAGCTCAGAAAAGATGGAATAAGGACTTAAAGCACCTCTAAGACAATCTGCTTTACGTAGATGGAGATGATTTTTATTGTCCCGGCCCGCGGGGCAAAAACAACGGGGGTGACACCGAGGCGGACCTGCAAAAAGAAAGTGGGGCGGAGACGCGGAGAAGGAAGGCAAGACAAATAATCTGATCAAGCCTTCGTTTTATTTCAGGAAGGAATACCCTTATATACAGTTAGCAAGGGGAGGGAGTTCATATGGGATGATCTGGGTAGGCACGGATTGGCGAAATAAGGTGACTAGTCAGTAGGTGATTGGAGAGGGCAAGTATAGCAGTCGACTACGGCAGTGACATCAGGCAGGAAGTTTTTTGAGCGCGCGCGCTTTTTAAATTTCGCGGGCGCGGGCTTTTCCAAGCCTGGAGCGCGCGGGCCCTTTTTCAGCCCTGCAAGCTTCCTGTATGTCGGGGCCTGGGAGCTCTCCCATGGCTCCCGACATCTCCTCCCTTTTGTTTTAATTGATGGGAGGTGGGCTTTAACTGGGCGAGGGGGTATTGACCAAGGCTCCTCCGTGTAGAATTTACGGCTCTTGGTATCTTTTGGGGAGGAGAGGCAGAGCCATTTTGATATTGATATAGATACCAACCTCTATGCAAGCCAGGTGTGCCCCAGGGAAACGTAGAGGAGTTATTATTAACTTTCCCTTGCAATGCTTTGCTTCGCACTCGCTCCAGTACCCACACCTCTCTTACCGGGTTGGTAAGGAGGAAAGCATGCCTCTACTTTTCATGCTGTCCCCGTAGGGAGGAAGCTAGGGTGTTTCACTGTTGGCGGCGTAAGTTTCGTCAACTGCCAGGCGGTGGTAGTGAATTTGAAGAGGCTTAGCTTGAACAGCATCTATTTGTTGTTTGATGAGGTTTGTAATCTTCTTAAAGGCCCAGGGGCCGAAGGCCAGGAACAGCAGTATACCTAGGAAAGGACCGGCAAAACTAAGAAGTAGATTAGTAAGCCATGAGGTGTTGGGTAGGTTGAAATTCCATAGTTCTGACCCGGTTTCTGATTCCCGTATTCTTTGGTTCAAGCGTTCCCTGAGTTTAGCCATGGAGTCTTTAACGACTCCTGAGTGATCAGTGTAAAAACAACATTGCTCTTTCAAGGCCGCACACAGACCACCTTCTTTGAGAAATAGCAGGTCGAGTCCCCTCTGATTTTGGAGGACTACTTCTGACAAGGACGTTAATGAGTCCTGTAACTTAGAAATAGACAATTCAATAGCTTGTAGATCCTGAGCGACGGCTAGATTTAAGCTGTGAAGCTGTTTGGGTCCTTCTACTAGTGCTGCAGCACCAGTACCGACTCCCGCCGCTACACCTATGCCTAGGAGCACTGCCAAGGTTATTGAGATGGGTTCTCTTTTGAACCTGGCAGCTTGTAGCTGATATTGGGTTAGGAAGTCATCTTCAGTGTGATAAACGATTCTGGGGAAGATTCGAACCATGACACAAAAGTCTTGTGACTGATTAAACACACTTGTGGCCACACAAGGTGTGAGTCCGGTGTTGCAAGCCCACCATCCTCCCATTGGAGGGATTAGATAATACGTATTAGGAGTGTGGGGGCTTTTTAAAGTCTGATTACAGAGTTTAGCTTGTTGGTGATTTTGTGGGGTACCAATACAGACTCCTGTTGATCCTGAGATTGCAGTAAGGGTGAGTCCCTTTTTGGGTATCCAGCTGCAATTAGTGTGATCCGTTTGGTTGAAAAACTTTCCTATTAAAGTGAGTCCCTCATAATAAGGGGGGGTAGTTGCTAAGCACAACCAGCAAGACTCGGTCGTGTTTGGGTTAGAGCTATTGAGGACTTGGAAGGCACCCTGTACAAGATTTAACAGTCTCTGTCCCGTACTTACGGGTGTTTGAGTGGAGATAGGGCTTAAGCCGGAAGGTGGGGCTAAGGTATTTGGGGATAGAGTGGAAAAACGGGGTATTGGGGCCAGAGGGGCTGATTGTTTGGGGGACTGTTGTTCAGGCAGGACGGAGTTAGGTCCCACCGGAAGAGATGGAAGGGGCGAGACTGTTAGTCCAATTTGAATTGGTGTTCCAAACAGGGGTTTCTGATAGAGATAGACTCCCCAAATTAATCCTCCTGCGGCCCATCTGGCATCCTTTTTTGCTGTTTCTTCGAATTTAATTCGTACTAAATTGCAAGTGTCAGAATAGTGGGTGCGAGTACAAGGCTGTACGAATTTCATAGTAATTAAACCTGGGGATGGGTTAGTAGTCCATTTCCACTCTCCGTCATTGGTTGTTACACAGGCCCAATCTTTACAATATAAAACTTCCATTCCCCCGCATTTGTTCCTTTCGTTTTTGGGTCTAAACCCGGGGCACGCATAGAATCCATTTCTGCTAATAGAGATTCTTCTTTGTCTACAAGCATCTATAGTACTCACATATCTTTTTCTCTTGGCGTGAGGGTAATTGTCAGGATTATGGTTATTGGGACAGTGGGTTGATTGTGGGTCTATATCTTCTAAGTTAAAATATAGATCTGGGTACCAGGTGCCTAAGGGGGCCATCATGGAGGTGGAATTAAGAATTTCGTGGGTTTGGTAATCAATTATTTTCCAGGTCAATATATAAGGGGTGTGAGTGTTGGTATTACCCATTACTGGAGGCAGGAATGTTACGCAGACGAGGCTTAAATGGATCATTAGTCTTGTCTGCAGCTTATGGTTGGTTTCCATATGGAGCAGGCTTGGCATGGGAGGCATGGTTTTACTCATTGAGGTGACTTCGCAGTCTGTAAGAAAAAAGAGACGATTTCTCAGGGGTATTTTCCCTGGAGATGGGGTTATCATTAATGGGTTTGACAAGACGTTCGGGCAGCCACCGAGGGGCTCCTTCTGCAGTATCATACACACATGCGTGGCCTCTTCCCCAGATAAGAACCGGATCAGGTCCGTGCCACTTATGGGTTATGGGGTCTTTCCACATAACCTTGGCATATTGATTTTTTGTTTCTTGATGCCAGAGGCGATCAGCTGCAGAATTCCCGTTCAGGTCTAATTGCAGGAAATTAAGGGTGAACAATGCATGATTTAGGAGGTTACGAGGGGAGCCTTTAGTAGGATAAACAGTGTTGGTTTTAAGCTTGGATATGGTATACTTAAGGGTCTGGTGGGCTCGCTCTATTATGCCCTGTCCCTGAGGATTATATGGAATGCCAGTCACATGTTTGATTTGGAATTGACCACAGAAATTTTTAAAGGTTTGTGATGTATATCCTGGTCCATTGTCAGTCTTAATTTGTTGGGGCTTCCCCATGATGGCAATACATTGGAGAATATGTGCTATAACATTTTTAGAGGCCTCGCCACTGTGGAGGGTGGCATGGAGGAACCCACTATAAGTGTCAATGGTCACATGGACATATTTGAGGTTACCAAACTCAGGAATATGGGTAATATCCATTTGCCAAATTTCATTGGGGAGCAGGCCCCTTGGGTTAACTCCTAAATGGGGGAGAGGCAGAAGAGTTACGCATGCAGGACAGTTTTT
Source organism: Heterohyrax brucei (assembly GCA_028571685.1). Classification (NCBI taxonomy): domain Eukaryota; kingdom Metazoa; phylum Chordata; class Mammalia; order Hyracoidea; family Procaviidae; genus Heterohyrax; species Heterohyrax brucei. The sequence continues at coordinate 469,776 of CM053161.1, forward strand.
AACAATTTGTCTCGCCTGTTCTCTGGTAATCTTAAACATAAGGCGAAGTGTACGGGCATTGAGGTGGTGAAGAGCATGAGCCTGTTGGGCTTTGGTAATGGGCTCTAGGGTAGCTGAGAGGACCAAGTGTGTTTGTTTATCTGCAAGGTTGTTGCCTTCGGAGAGGGGTCCTGGAAGGTCAGTATGGGCACGCAAGTGTCCAATAAAAAAGGGGTGTTGTCTTTTTAGGATGAGTGCCTGAAGCTGTTGAAAAAGAGGCACAGCGTTAGAAGATGACTTAATACAAGGAACAGTTTCCAGCATTGGGACTGAGAGAGCTATGTAAGCACTGTCGGTGTAAAGATTGAAGGGAACATCATGTAATATTGTGAAGACCTGTAAAATAGCGAAAAGCTCTACAAGTTGGGCAGACCTGTAAGGAGACTGGACACTGTTTTCCTGTGAGTCTATAACCCACGCGGCAATACCAGAGGAAGATCCATCTGAAAAAACCAGGGAGGCTCCTTTCAAGGGCTGAGTAGATGTTATTTTGGGGAAGATGAAAGGGTGCCTTTGGGCAAACTGGAGGAGTTTGTGTGAAGGATAATGGTTATCTATAGTACCCTGGAATGTGACTAGGGTAATTGCCCAGTCATCATCATTCTGAGAGAGCCAGTCTGTTTGTTCTCTGGTGTAAGGAAGGATAAGCTGATCAGGGTCTCTACCAAAATGCTGGCGGCTCTTTTCTCGGCCTAGTCTTATAAGTTTGGCCACTAGGGAGGGATAGGTGGGGAGAACTTTAGTTGGAGTGGAGGATAGGTGTATCCACAGGAGAGGGCCATTCTGCCACAAAACCCCCGTGGGTGTATGTAGTGTGGCACAGACAATAAGGGCAAAGGGCTGCTCGTAAGTTATGAAGGTAACCTGTTGTTGCTGTATGGCCTCTTCAACAATTCGAAGGGCCCTTTTCGCCTCCGGATTAAGGTAGCGGGGAGAGAGGGGGCTGGCATCTCCATGTAGAGTATCAAACAATGGTTTTAATTCTCCAGTTGTAAGTTTGAGGTATGGTCGGAGCCAATTAATATCTCCCAGGAACCTTTGGAAATCATTAAGTGTGTACAGATGAGAGGTTTTTAAGTGAAGCTTTTGAGTGGTGATTTGGTTATTGTTCAACTCAAAACCGAGGTAATAATAAGGGTCTGTGAGTTGAACCTTGTGAGGGGCAATTTGAAGCCCCACAAGAGCCAGGCTGTGGGTTAAGTCTTGACTACAGTTAAGCACTTCAAGATGGGTGGCACCAGCCAGCAGGATATCATCCATATAATGAATGATGTAAATAGTAGGCCATCTGCGGCGGAGAGGATCCACCGCTTGGGCAACAAACTTTTGACATAGCGTAGGGCTATTGGCCATGCCTTGAGGGAGCACCTTCCATTGATAACGTTGCATTGGTCCTTTAAAATTAACAACTGGGAGACTAAACGCAAAGCGTTCCCTATCAAGCGGGTGAAGAGGGATAGTGAAGAAGCAATCTTTGAGGTCAATAATGATTTTAAAGTAATTAGCTGGAATGGCGACGGGGGAGGGGAGTCCAGGTTGGAGAGCCCCCATTGTAAACATGGTTTTATTAATTTCCCTGAGGTCCTGAAGGAGTCGCCATGACCCATTTTTCTTTTTTATCACAAATATAGGAGTATTCCACGGAGAGGTAGTTGGTTCTAAATGTCCAGCAGCCAGCTGTTCCTGCACTAACTCTGTGGCAGCTGTGAGTTTTTGCTCAGTCAAGGGCCATTGACTTACCCACACTGGAGACTCAGATTTCCACTTAATTTTATCAGCGTGGGGTGCAGGCGAATCAATGGCCACTACGGAAAATTTTCACTTCCCAAGCCTGTACGACTGGTGTTAGGCACTACTGGAGGAGGCTGTTTCATACCTTGATTATTTTTTCCTAATCCTTGTCCCGGTAAGAAACCCTGGTTAAGCATTTGTCGGGTGACTATTTCATTTGGACTACACATTATGACCCCTAGCTGGGATAAGACATCACGACCCCAAAGATTAACAGGTAAACCCGGAACAATGTAGGGTTGAATCTGTCCCGAGTTGCCTTCAGTGTCCTTCCAGGTAAGGATTCTTGAACTTTGTTTAGGGTTGATAGACTGGCCAATACCTTCGAGATGAGTTACAGAGGTTTCACAGGGCCAGTTGGAAGGCCAATATGTAGCTGAGATTACTGTGACATCTGCTCCAGTGTCCATTATCCCTTCAAAGCTTTTGCCATCTAACTGGAGAGTAAGTTTAGGTCTATTGGGTGTGACTGGTTGTATCCAATATGCCTCCGAGGACCCGAAGGCAACGTCAGGCCGCCGGGGAACTAAATGCTTATGGGGTGTGGGTAACAAAGGAAGCAATAAAACTTGAGCTATTCTTTGACCTGCACGTATGGATACTGGCCCTGAGGGGGCAGAAGCCAAGAGAGAAATTTGTCCTGTATAGTCATTATCGATAACGCCCGGGAGAATTTGGAGGCCAGCCAAGGAGGAGCTGCCTCGTCCTATTATCAGCCCAAATGTTTCCGGGGGCAATGGTCCTCGGGCCTCAGTGGGAATGACCTGAATGCCCTGTTCGGGGGTCAGTATTTTACTGGTGGTGGAACGGAGGTCCAGGCCGGCACTTCCAGGGGTGGCGCGGCAGAGGGAGTTGAAACTTGTTTCTGAGTCTGATTTTGAGGAACAAACCTGACTGCCCCTAAGGTTTGTTCCGAGGGCGGGGCCAGGGGCTGGCCCCGCCGGGAGTTTCCCTGCTTTAGAGGGAGAGGCTGACCGTTAATATCAGTTTTGGAATAACAATCTGCAGCCCAATGCTTGCCCTTTTTGCATCGGGGGCATGCTGAAGTGGGAGGCTCTCGCTGTTGCTTCCCCAGGGGACATTCGCGCGCAAAATGGCCAGGTTGTTTGCAATTAAAACAATTTTTTTGTGAAGAGTTGGGGTTCAGGCTCTTAAGCGCTGCTCCTATGGCAATGCCGATGGCATGGGAAGTTCCGATGCCTTGACAAAGCCAAATGTACTCAGAGAGGTCTTCCCTGCGGTGAGATCGTAAGGCCTCTTGACAGGCAGGGTTGGCATTCTCGAAAGCGAGGTGTTTAATAAAGGCGCTACCTGTTTCAGCTTCTCCCACTAGCCTTTCAGCAGCATCAGTTAATCTGCTGATGAAATCACTATAGGGTTCATCTGGTCTCTGACGGACCTTGGCTAGAGAAGTAGTGGCCGCGCCCTTGGAAGGGAGACGCTTCCAGGCCCTAAGGCCGGCATTTTGTATTTGTGATAGTAAACCAGCGGGAAAATTTGCCTGTTTCTCATTGGTGTCATAAGGAGCCTTCCCTAAGAGCTTATCTCTGGTCCAGGTGCGAGAGGTTCCCCTTTCTTCGTTACGTTGGGCCGTCTCCCGGCATTGTTCAGCAAACTCAGTACGCCAGAGAACAAAGTCTCCTCCTGATAAGCAGGCTCGGGCTAAGAAATGCCAATCATTAGGTGTAAGCCATCGGTCACTAAGGCTCTCAAGCAATGCTACACTGTAAGGGGCGGTTGGGCCGTAATTATTGACAGCCGCTTTTAATTCTTTAACATGTTTGAGATTTAAGCGGCGATATCTCTGGGGGCCATGGCCGTCAGGCTGGGCAGCATCTGCGCTTGCGTCAGGACTTTCAGTTTCTCCCTCCTCTATCTCAGGGCTTTCTTGCTCTTCCTCACTTTCTACCTCATCTTCTATTTGTCTATGCTGACTACGAGTTACTGGAAAAGTGAGGAGAGCTCTAGAACGGCCGGGTGCGCCTTTAGGCTCATTGTTTCCGGCTCGAAGTTTTTGATCCCGGGCAAGGTCGAGCGAGCTGAGCTCTTGCTCAAGGGCCTGAAGCTCTTTCTGGAGTTCTAACTGCCTGTGCTTGTGGGCCACAAGCTTTTCTAGGGCTGTTAAATCCTGCTCAAGGGGATAATCAACAGGCCGTGGGAGACAACTGGACTCCAATTTAAAGGGAGCTGTTGAGCGGGTACCAGAAGGATAGGGCGGAGGTTTTTGAAAAGCGGGGGCTGTAATCATTAGGGGAGCTTCCTCATTATTATATCGGGAAGCCTCTTCTTCTAAGGTTTGGTGGTCTACGGGAGGCAAGGATTCAGGGTCATAAGGGTCTCTAAAGGGCCTCAGGGTTGGGTATAGACTTTTGGGGGGCTCCATTGGCTTTGTCTGGGGAATGTCCGTTACTGAGTTTTTGGTTTCATTTTCAAACTTAAGAGAGTCAGAGGGGCAGGCGGAAGGGGGACGAGATCTTTCTCTCATGACCTTTTCACCCATCTCAGTAAGACGTTGAACGTCAGAGGCATTATGAGCGCCTTGGAGTACATCATTAATTAAATTCCAATATGAAAAGGCAGTCACGGGGACCTTTTCTGGTCCAAAAGTACGATAATAATCATTTAAACAGTCTCCGACTCTTTTCCAAATTTTTGGGTTTATGCTGCCCTCTTGAGGAAACCAAGGACAAACGTCCGCGAGAAAAATAAAAAACTGTGTCAAATCCTTCTTTTTAGCCTTCACCCTCCGCATCTTAAAAGACTCTTTAATTCCCGTAAGGAATAATTCATGTGAACTTAATTCCTGCCCCATCTTATAACCCACTTACCTTTAACAGATCAGGCTCGCAGGGCGGCTACTCCGGCGGTGATCAGGAACGAGTCGTCTCACGGGTCAGTACCTCGCGGCAACTCAAGACGAGCCAAACTCACACCTCGTGGAGGCTCAAGGGGCGCCCGGCCGGGGCTTCTCGAGTGGGTCTCTTTAGCAGCTCCGTACCCCGGGCCCCACGTTGGGCGCCATTTTGTCCCGGCCCGCGGGGCAAAAACAACGGGGGTGACACCGAGGCGGACCTGCAAAAAGAAAGTGGGGCGGAGACGCGGAGAAGGAAGGCAAGACAAATAATCTGATCAAGCCTTCGTTTTATTTCAGGAAGGAATACCCTTATATACAGTTAGCAAGGGGAGGGAGTTCATATGGGATGATCTGGGTAGGCACGGATTGGCGAAATAAGGTGACTAGTCAGTAGGTGATTGGAGAGGGCAAGTATAGCAGTCGACTACGGCAGTGACATCAGGCAGGAAGTTTTTTGAGCGCGCGTGCTTTTTAAATTTCGCGGGCGCGGGCTTTTCCAAGCCTGGAGCGCGCGGGCCCTTTTTCAGCCCTGCAAGCTTCCTGTATGTCGGGGCCTGGGAGCTCTCCCATGGCTCCCGACATTTTATCATTACACTGTCACAGTTAGCAGGCCATGTAACATGGCTACTGTCTTTGGCTGGGTTCTCTACAGAAGGAAAACTGTGCAGTGTACATGTACCTAACAGCAACCTAGATAATTAAATATCTTCAGTTTCCGAAATAGCAGTTTTTAGTTTTAATTTTAATTATTTTACCAGTTCTGTGTGTATCTGGAGAATACATGGAGAGTTTTGCTTCTTTATTTTCCCTTCTGTGCCTGATATCCTGTAGGACACCAGTTTCGCTTTCCTTCCTTTGCATAAAAATGCTATAGAGCACAGTTCTCCTCTGCAGCACCTAAGGGCAACATGAGTAGGAATCACCTCCACAGCAACTGGTTTTTAGTTTTCTAAAATAGTTCATTTACATATTTATGCATTATAATTATTCTTGTATTATGTATTATAATTTTATGTAAATGAGAACATTAATATATATTTGGCTTCTTAAAGACAAAATACATATTGCATACATCAAAATATTCATTATAGGATTATAGGATTATAATAAAACCTCTCTCCCCCTCTCTATCTAATACATAGAAAGTGAGATTTATATCAGGGATTTTCATGGATTGAATTCTGTCCCCACAAAAATATGTGTAGCCATGTGGCTGGACCATGATTCCCAGTATCTTGTGACTGTCCTCCATTTGGTGGTTTTCCTATGCTGTATGTTAAAGGATTAGGGTGGGGCTGTAAATCCCTTCATAGGATTACCTCCCTGCTCCAGTGTAAGGGGAGTTTCCCTGGAGTATGGCTTGCCCCACCCTTAATCCTTTCATCCTATGAGAGATAAAAGGACAGAGAAGTAGGCAGAGAATTGGGAACCTCATAACATCAAGAAAGCAGCACCAGGAGAAGAGCACATCCTTCAGACCTGAGGTTCCTGCACCAAGATGCTCCCTGGACAGAGACTGATATAATACCGGACTTTCCTCCAGAGCCGACAAAGGGGAAAGTCTTCCCCTGGAGCAGACACCCTGAATACGGACTTGCAGCCTACCAGACTATATAAGAATAAACCTTCCTTTGTTAAAGCCATCCACTCTGTGGTATTTCTGTTAGAGCAGCCCTAGCTGACTAAAACAGGGATCCAGAATCAATGTACATGGAACAAAGAGTCAATAAATCAAAGGATGTATTGCATGTGCAAATCTGCTGCAAAATACCTCTTTAAAGTGTTACAAAGTAAGATGTCACTTTGGGGACTAAGTTACAGCTGATCCAAGTCATGGTCTTATCAGTCATCTCATATGCATGCAAAAAAGCTGGACAATTAATAAGACAGGCTGAAGAGAAATTGATTCTTTTGAATTATGATGCTGGGAAGAATACTGAATACACCATGGACTGCGAGAAGAACAAGTAAGTCTGCCCTGGAAGAAGTACTGCTAAAGTGCTCCTAAGAAATGAGGGTGATGCCATTTCATTCCATGTACTTTAGACATGTTGTCAGGAGGGACCTGGAGGTGGACATCCTACTTGGCAAGGTCAAAGGTTAGTAAAAAAGAGGAAGATCCTCAGAGAGATAGACTGAACGGAGGCTGCAACAACAGGCTCAAATGTCATAACGATTGGGAGGATGGTGCAAAACCAGGCAGTGTAAGATTGTGCTAAGTCCTTCTTAAAATATGTGGTTGAGGTGGCCAGAAGACCAGTTACCAGATGGTATACTGTCCCTAAAAGAAAAGTGGTCAGACCGGATAAGCAAACAATAGTTATCTATGATTCACTATAGAGTTTATTTTATAATATATTATATATTATAATATAATTTAAGGATCTCTGGTGGTACCATGGTTAAGCACTCAGGTATTAAACAAGAGGTTGGTGGTTTGAACCCACCAGGGATTCCATGGGAGAAAGACCTGGTGATTGGCTCCTGTAAACATTACAGTCTGGAAACCCTAGGGGGTAGATCAATTGTGACCTCTATGAGATCTCTGTGAGTCAAAAATCAACTAGGTGGCACCCAAAACAAGAAAAAAAAATCCATTTCCATTGAGTTCATTCCAACTCATGTGAACAACAATTTATTACTTAAAATCGGTATCACATTTCAAGTTCTTCTATTTTGTTATGCCAAAACTATGTCTAAGCTGTAAATTCCTTTTCTAAGCAGCACATGATGGATTCCATAAAGATAACTAAAAAGAATTGCTACATTATCTCTTGCACATCTGTTTAGAAGTTCACACCACTTAAACTCCAATAAATTAAAAAACTGATTATGTATACAGCATCCCTAAAATGGCAAAGCCTCCAAAATATTTCCAGTCTCTGAATATGTATGATAATTGCAAACCACTAGAGTCATATAAATTACAGTTTGGAAATAGCTAAGTGTTTTGGAGACATTCATTTAAAAAAAAAGTATCTTTTAAATGTTAATCCAAGATGTAACAGCTGTGTGCATTTTCATTGACAATCATAGCTTTAAGGGTGGTCTGTGTGAGTAGATAGATACAGACACATGCACACAGGATACTGGCAATGCATGCCTGTAAAATTAATGGAGTTTGTATTTGGTAATGTGATTGTGAATGTATTATTTTATACTTATTTGCTCATTTTTTTCTGAGCTTTTTCTAGTGTGCATTTGTTACGTTTATAACTAAAAACTGCAATGATTTCTGTTTGTTTTGTTAGAGATGAAGAACTGCTATGAGTGTTTGGAAGTGGTGTAAGTACTAATTATCCATAACACCGAAAGCTGTGCTCCCAAAGTAATATATATAAAATAATTTTTATTATGCCATGGCACTATTTTAGCCTCAGTGGTATAGTGGTTAAGCTCTCAGCTAACAAAAAGTGGACAGTTCAAATCCACTAGCTGCTCCTTGAAAACCATATGGGCCAGTTCTACTCTCTCCTGTAGGGTTGTTACAAGTTGGAATTGACTCAGTGGCAATGGATTTGATTTCCTTTTTTGTTTGTTTTTCAATCACACTCTTACGAACCTTGACAAATACTTTAATAACTGAAATAATCACTCTCCAATTTGGATCTTTCTGAAATTTGAGTTTTTAAAGAGAAGATTCCCTCAAAGAAGGCTAGACCTGTATTGTACTCCCATAATCAAATGAATCCCAGGAAGATTCATGGCTTACCCTGTGAGAAGAACATGCATTAGGATTGAAATCCTGTAAGCAAGTTTCGGTAAAGCTGGGTATTAAGGGGAAACCTGGTACCATCACCAAGCATATTTCTGATATTTGTTCCCTAAAAACGCAAAAAACAGCCTGGTAAGCAGAAAACAGGCCAGATGTGAATATTCCACATTTCTGTCTCCTTCTCACAGACCTGCAGTGCTGTACCGGGTCACATTTCTTTGATGGAGTCATCTGTTCTCCTAAGAAGCTTAGATCAGGAGTGAATTTTTTAAATGCAACTGTTCAATTGTGAAAAGGTTTTACATTGTTTAGTTCAGAGTCAAACAGTGGTTCTGCCACTTACCTTGAATTCTTACATCCAATAGTAATTGAGGCTGCTGGAAATTGAAAAGGAAGCAAGCAACTGCACTTCCCCAACCAATATGCTGAGATACCTGCTGTCCAGGGACTGTAGGCATTCGCTTAGTGTGAAGAAACAATTGTCCTTGTTTGGAACTTCATGGAACATTTACTGCCAGCCCTGACAGAGCAATGATTCCTCTTTATCAGTTTGGTGGGGAGCACCTAATAAACACCTCCCTCTCAACCTATGGAAATAAATCTGTACCTTACACCAGAGAATAAGTAACATGTCAGCATTTTCAACTACTTGCACGGGATTCCATTGTGTACAGTTCTGTTCAGGGGTAAGAGTTCTCAATCACGTCAGTCTACTACAGCAATGATGTAACCTGCAATACAGCATTTACTGCATGAAGCAGTAGGCATATGCTGATGCCATCAACTCCAGACTAAGAAAAACCACCAAGTGCCAGTGTTGTTCAAGGACAGCAGCTGCTGACAATAAGGAGAGAACACCTCAAAGAAAAAGCAATTATGTAAATCCTGAAGTATTCTAACTGCTTGGTAGATGAAGGGCAATAAATAACAATCACGTAGTCATATTCACTCTTTGTGGCTATTATTCACCTTCAGTTAGAAGAATGAGTTTCAGTAGTAGGGCTTTACTTTTAAGAGTTCAACTTCTTTTTATTATTATCAATGGCCATAATCTTTAACAGCCTTTAAAACTGTACTTTTGGTAAAGGTTTACAGAACAAAATAGCTACTCATTGAAGTTATTACTCATACTGTTCTATGACATTGGTTAATAACCTCATGTCATATCAGCACTCTCTTGTCTCACCCTTGGTTTCCCCAACCAGCTTTCCTGTCCCCTCTGGCCTTCTAGTCCTTTCCCTCTAGGCTGGCATACCGCTTTAGTCTTGTTTTGTTTTATGGGCTTGTCTAATCTTTGTATGAAGGGTGAACCTAAGGAGTGAATTCATTACTGAACTAAAAATATTCAGTATCTTAAAAGAAAAATTTAAAACAATTCAAAGAAGCAGTATCAGTCTTTATAGTTTGCCATAATAACTTAGGCTAAACTCAAAAAAGATAGACTGAGATTTAAGAGGCATATTAACTCACAGAGTTTCTTCCTTTCCTTGCAAAAAAAGTTAAACAGGTGACCACGTTCTAGAAATTACATAAATTTTGACATCCTTTTTATCATTAAATCAACCAACATAGACGACTGTTTACCCTTCATTGCCCAATATGTTATTCATATAATATCCATAGAAATTTCCAGAAAAACTGTGAAACATGGAGAACATATTTTCCTGTAAAAAGTTTTTGAATTCTATAAACAAATTTTCAAATTTCATTCAGATTTCAGAGGAAAAAAAAAAGACAGACAAATATAAAACTCCAGTAATACATTTAAACCAAACTAGGAACTGTCACAAATATAATGACACTCATGCCACTGAGTGCAGTATATACATGCTGGCAATAAAAGAGAAGAACAGCAACGTAAGGAGTTGGGGGAATAGCAGAGCAGAGATCTGTCACTCTAAAACATCTGGGGAAGCCCCACTAGCCTATCATTTTTTTTTAAAGAAATAAATTGCTTAAGTAAATAAATTGCTGTAAGTAACAACGACATCTCAATTTATTCTTCTGTGGCTTATTGCTTTTCAAGAAAGAATCCTGACCTCTTATGTTAGAGTTCTCTTAAAAATACTTTCCAACATGATTAAATGTGACACCTAGCAAACTGTAAGAAAAGACTTCAACAAATTCTTCAACACAGAGAGATAAGACGTATTGTACAGGTTTATCTTACCGTAAAGCTTTTGGCCCAAAATACATAAAGAGCTCCTTCCCCAAAGTTGCCACACCACTGTAAGCATATTCATTAAATAGTCTCATGAAATTCCAGCTGGAATCTTTATTATTATTCACTGCAGCAACCTAGTAGAAAATACATAAACAGACACACATAAACATACACATAAATGCTAAGCAAATTATAATTCTTAAATTTATTTATGTTACTTCATGTCTAGGTGCATCCCCGTGAGAATAATCTCCAACAAGTCAAGTAATGTTATCAGCTGTTTACACACATTTTGTCAAATTACCATGCAGTCATTCAAAAACAGGAAAGCGAAAAGAAGTGAAACAAGAAGTAACTAACAATTGAAATGAATTTCTTCCAGGACCATATCACTCTTCGCATATGAAAAAAAGTAGAGGGAAAGTATGGAATCTCCTAAAACTAAAAACAAAAAAATACAGGGTCTTCTATTTCTAGAAGGATAGGCACAGTCCCTGAAAGGATATTTATTAAAAAAGTTAAAAATGATAAAATATGAAAAAAAAAATCTGTAATGGCCTTGATGGATTCATAAGCAAGCAAGGACTAATAAGATGTGAAAAACCAAGTAAAGTGGGAGAAAATCCTGAGTCCTGAAGCCAGCTTTCACCATAAAGGCATGTATTCCACCTCAGGCATGAGGGCTTCAGTTTCATAGTCTTGTCAGGCATGAGGGTAGGGGTTGCAGACAGACAGGTTGCAGACAAATCCTAGATGTGTCTGAATCAGGGAATCTAATAGCAGGCACACCTCTCTCCCCAAAATCAACAAAAAATGGAAAAATGAACCCATCAATCTTTCTCCCATTAACTGTGGTGACACAGTGGTTACTAACTCAAGTGGGCAGTTCCAATTCACCAATGGCTCCTTGAAAACCCTATAGGGCAGTTCTCTCTGTCCTGTAGGGTCACCATGAGTCAGACTGGACCCCTCAGCAGCAGGGTTATTTTTCTTTTTAATACCTTTTTCCCAACGGCTGTGCAAATCAAGCACAGTATTGTTAGGAATAAACATATTTAAGATTGACACTCTAAAGAAATCAAGAGCATTGTAAACCTAAAATATAAGGTCTTTCATGGGAATTGGAAAGGAATGGGGCAGAGTTTCATGGCTGGTAATGTTCTTTTTCTTCAGTCAGGTAGTATGTATAATGGTGTTCTTTATATCATTATTTTTTATTCATTACATATGTTTTACAAACATTTAAAATTTGCACTCAAATTTAGTGACAAAATAACACCTATTATAGATGCAAAACAATTATATAAAAATATAATAGGTACATACCACTTACACAAAATTAAGAAGTAACTAAGGTAGCATTCTTGCATATTTCTAACTTTTTATTTTATTTTTTCCTCTTTTACCCTGGAAGAAATCTTGTTAAGGAAGGAGTATCAGATAGATATACAATAAATTTTAGATCTAGAGCCTTGTTGCAAATCACAACTTTGGATTTATAGAAACATCATTCATGTCCAGTTTATTCTACTAAATCAGCCCTACTTAAAAAGATACAGCTGTCTTATCTATTTCAAGGATAAAAAGAGAGATAATTAGGAAAAACAAAAGATTGAGAACAGAGGCTACTCTTCACTAAACTCATTCAAGACTGTAATGACTACAGCCAATGACAGAATTTTCCAGCTGCCTAAAATTCAGGGAATCGACTTTAAATGCCTCTCTCACGTAATCACTCCTGCTACATCAATTACAGACTTAGGACAGCTGATGAATAAATGCACAGGAGTAATGAAAAGAGATAGCCTTCCAGTTCTGCACAAATCAGAAAGGAACCTGTGGGAGATTCAAGCATCACAAATTTTAGGCGCATATGCCATCAGGTCCTCAGAATATCTGCCTTTGATTTCTTTTCCCTTTCTTAGGTGAACTCTAGTTCTATCAATGATTATCAAGTACTGGCAAGGCTAGCTTGATACTTAGGGAGGGAAGAATATACTTTCACGTTTGTCTTGTTTTCAGGAAATGCATCTGTTAGATCCTTGAATTGGGAAGCTGCTTTTCTCTGCCTAACAAAGGACTTGAAGCCACTTATATTCACTTTGAGCCAAGTGTAGGTTTAGACAGTAGGTTTCAATGTAGGTTTCTATAGCAACCAATTAGTATGTAAAAAGTTTTTATAAACTTGCCAGGATTCTATTCTGAAGATGAGGTACAGAAGATATATATGTTATGAGTATTTTCCTCAACTTAAAGTTTATCTTTTTAGGATTGATGAGTGAAAAGCCTTACTAACATTTTTAATTTTTTAATTAATGGCTCTAAACCTTATCTTCCTATCACTCCTGTATTTTTTACTAACTGGTTTTGAACAAGCCCTATAAGTTCCTAAGGAGCCCTGGTGGCACACTGGTGAAGTACTCAGCTGCCAACCAAAAAGTCATGTTTCAAACTAATCCAGTGGCTCCATGGGATTAAGACCTTGGAAATCTGCTCCCATAAAGCTTACAGCCAAGAAAACCTGATTGAACAGTTCTACTCAGTTGAGCAGTTCTGCTTTGTCTATGGAGTACTCTATGAGTCAAAATCAACTGCACAAAAGCTAAAAACCAACTGAAGTTCCCAGCTTCTATTTACCCCATTTCATCATACATATATAACCTGAAAACCCTCTACTTCTTAGAAGGGAATTTGCTACTACTGCCATCGCAATGTTTTAATCTTCTTGAACTCTTTCTTCCCCACAGGTTATATCTAAGACTCAATATATATTCAATTTCTGACTCATCAATGCAAAAGTTTTTCTGTGAACTCCTTCATCACTATTTTTCAATGCATTACCTAATTGTTCCACATTGCTGTTTCCCAGGACTGTTAAACACATGTCCGGATTGCTCTCACTCTCTACTCATCTATGCCCTGTCAAGACTTTCCTTCCTCTTCATGATTCTGAATTTATAATGTTTTATAATGGCTCCTAGAAACAGCAAAATAGCCTTAAAATAGACAGTGCTGTTTCATATGAAGTTGGCTCACATTGCCAAATTAACAGCTTTGACAACAACTCACACCATTTAGTTAAAAATACTGGGTGGAGGGGCAGAGTCAAGAGGGCAGACTAGACATATATCTCCTTAATTCCCTCTGAAAACTAAGGCCTGGAGTGATAACTGAATGGTGCTTTCTGGACACCCAGTGAACCCTAGGACATGGCACAGGGTGGTCAGTTTGGACTACACGCCACTAAGTGGGAAACTTCCTCTCTCTTGCTGAGTGCCACTTTGCTGAATGGCTAACTTGCACGGCCCAAAGGTACTAGTGGTTTTAATTTTTTCTTTTTGTTGGGTGGTAGGCAGGGGATGGGCAGGAGCTGGCAGCTACACTGAGACACAGTGCTGAAGGAACAGTATATGCTGCAGTGGAGAAACAGCATGTAGGATATCCAGGTTTTGAGAGCCTGGCAGTGTATTGGGGCACCACAGCCTCTCTACCCTCTCTTTGTGGAGCTCTACCATAGCTTCCACTGTTTCATGGCAGGAGGGGTAGCTTGACAGGGACACCATATTGTTCAGCTGAGAGCTGCAGTTACCCAACCAGAGGCCTCAGCAGAAGCTAACTCCAAGGCTGGGAGGCAGTGCCAGTCTGGGGAGGCCTTTACAGAACAAAGGCTGTGTTTAGCACAGTGTTGCCTTTGTGGTAGCACCCAGTGGTGATGAAGCTGAGCAGTAGCACTTCCCTACTTTGAATTACATCATATCATCTGGGGATGGCCAAAGAGGTACCTCTGTTGTCAGCTAGAAGGAGGGGTCTGCAACACCTGATGGCCTGACTGACTTTGGAAGTGGTCAGATAGCTTTTAGCGTTTTAAAATAACACTACCTGGAGAAATAACTGCTGTGCAGCCCAGTGGCATCTCTTCCAGCCTTTACTGATCCACATCATAGGCTCAGTTGATGGCCACCAAGTGACTATAAGTAGGGTGGTATCTTTGACAGCCAGGAGGAGGAGTCTGCCACCCCAAAGAGTCCCTTGGGGCCAGTGACTAGAGTACACAGAGGTGGCAGGTAACCAACTCCTTTGTCAGACCTACGCCTCAACTCCTGATGAGGCAACACCAGACAAACTAAAACAGCTTTTAGATGTCCCAAAAGCAACAAAGCATTGCCAAGAATTTGAAGAAACAACCTATCATGTCTCTAGAAAACTTCCAAAATAAAGAATCAAAAAACTTCCCAGATGAAGAAGCCTGTCCAAAACTATTGGAGGTCAAGTACAAAAGAATTATATTTAGAGCCCTCCTAGACATTAAAAAAAAAAAAAATGAAGCAAACCAAAATGAAAAATTAAGCAAGCTATTCGAACTGAGAGGACATCAAACTTCTGAAATCTGACAGATCAATAACAAAATTACAAAACTAGACAATTCAATCAAAAGCCAAAAGAACAGAATTGACAAACTGGAAATCACTTAGTGCCCTTGAAGATATAGCAACTGACATCAGAATTTATGAGGACAAATCAGAGAAAAGAAATAAGAAAAATGAAGAAACATTAAGAAACATGTGGCTCTATCAAGAGAAATAATCTATGATTAACTGGAGTGCCTGAACCAGGAAGGATAGACGAAAATACAGAGAGTTTGAGTTGCTGACAGAAAACTTCCTGGAAATTATGAAAGAACAGAACACAGGTACCTAAGACAAGTATCGAACACCACAAAAATTGGACCCCAAAAGAAAGACATCAAGACATATTACAACCAAGTTTAATAAAATAAAAACATAAGCAGAAACTCTTAAAGGCAGTGAGACTCAAAGCAAAGCTAACATTCAGAGGGAAGCCCTGTAGGCTTTTGTGTGACTTCCCAGCAGAAACAACGTTGGCATGGAGTGGGATGACACACCAGTTAAAAACATCCTACCAAGATGTCCTGCACAACTGTCTTTCAAATGTGAAGATGAAATTAAGGCATTCACAGAAAAACAGAAGCTTAGACATTTTGTAAAAATCAAGCCAAAACTACAAGAAATACTGAAAGAAGCTCTTTGCTTAGTAAAAGAAAACCATTAAGTGTATATTTAAGGAGGCAATGCAGGACACAACATCCAGAAATTTACTCAGTTACAGAAGGCACAAAACTCAATCATAGCTACAATATCGAAAGAAGGGAACCAGTGATCATATCATGAAAACTAAGATACCCTCATATTAAAAAGAAGGATACGCTACAGAAGTTATAGCCCTTTCAGATGGTGAAGTTAATAAGACATGCACCAAGCCAAGTGCCGTCGAGTTGGATCCGACTCATGGCGATATGTAGAAGTTAAAATTGGGTTTAAACTTAGAATATTAAGGGGCATAATGGGATAGGCAGAGAGCACAATAACAATGCAACATATCAAAACAAGAAATGTAATACGGGAGTCTCAACAAACACAAAACCAACACTGACAAAGATGATATCAACCCATAAAGAATGACCCAGAACAGAATACTAAGAACAACAGAGAAATCACCAACACAAAAATAAATACATCAAAATGATAGTACTAAACACATGTCTATCAATAATTACACTGAATGTAAACAGACTGAATACTCCAGTAAAGAGATTAGAGACATCTTGGATCAAAAGCCATGAGCTGTCTATGTTGCTAACAAGAAACACAACTTAGAGTTAAAGATAGGAGTGAACTGAAAATTAAAGGATGGGATAACATATACCAAGCTAACAATGTACAAAGAAGAGCAGGTGTGGCAATACTAATCCCAGATAAAACAGATTGCAATGTAAAATCCACCATTTGGGACAAGGATGGTCACTATTTATTGCTGAAAGTTTCAATGCACAAGCAGTATTAAATATTTATACCCCCAATATTACAGCATCTAAATGCATCAAACAAACACTGGCTACACAGAAAAATGAGATAAATCGCTCCATAATAATAGTGGGAGACTTCAACACTCCCCTTTCAGTACTGGACAGACCATCCAGAAAAAAGCTCAGAAGATCTTATTCCAACAGTTAACCAGTTAGACTTCATCAACATAAACAGAACTTTTTATCCATCAACAGATAAATAGACCTTCTTCTCCAATGCACACGGAACATTTTCCAGAATAGACTATGTGTTAGGACATAAAGCAAACCTCAACAAAATCCAAACCACTGAATTATTGCAAAGCATATTCTCAGACCAAAAAGCCATAAAAGTAGAAATCAATAGCATAAAAAACATAGAAACTGGAAATCATGCAAAATGAACAACATCTTGCTCAAAAATCCATGGGTTATAGAAGAAATCAAAGACGAAATAAAGAAATTTATGGATTCAAATGAGAATGAAAACACATCCTACCAGAACTTACGCAATACAGCTAAAGCATCGCTCAGCAGTCAGTTTATCTCTGTAAATGCACATCTGGAAGAAAGAAAGGACCCAAACCAAAGAACCAACACTACAGTTTGAAAAAGCGGAAAGAGAGCAATAGAGGAACCCCTCAGTCACCAGAAGAAAACAGATAATAAAGACTAGAGTAGAACTTCTCAGGGGACCTTGAGGCCAAGTGGCATAACTAGCCTATTGTTAACAGAGTCTACTGCACCTCAAATTGGAGACTGGCATCTGGGGTCTTAAAAGCTAGCAAGCTGCCATGTGAGGAACACCAAATGGTCCCAACTCAGCTGAAACCAATGATCACTAATGACAACAATGACTTAAGAGAAAAACAGCCCAGAAGACCGAAAGACCAACATGAATGGGTGACTGTATCAGTATGTGACCAGAAGAACCAGATGGTGCTCAGCCACCACCAATGACGGCTGAGATGGGGCTTACAATGTTATGTCCCACTGGCAACACAACAGAAAAAGGGGTGCACCCTATGAACTCCACTAAAAGACCACAGTTGATGGTTGAAAGCCTGGGAGTTCCCCTGGGAGCATGGCCCCTAGACCTGATGCTGGCCCTGATCATAGATCATTACTGAGGTCAACTCTTCAAATAGGAATAGAATGGACTCAGGGACAGAGAGACTTATCATGTGTGCACTTTATGGTTCTATGAATCTACAGGATGTGGTCCTATTGGCCTCCTACTAGAGGAGAGTGGAGAGTATAGAGAGGAGGGGACAGGAGATTGTTAAGAGGATATTACACGTGTGGAACAGAAAGGAGGAATGTGCTGTCACCGGACAAGGAGAGCAGAGGGAGCTGAAGATAAGTAGGCATGTAAGCTTGAACTATATGGTAAACTTTCACTCAATCACAATAAAAAACATATGGGAAAAAAAAAAGATTAGAGCAGAGCTAAATGAATTAGAGAATAGAAGAACAACTGAAAAAACTGATAAGACCAAAAGCTGGTTTTTTGAAAAGACCAACAAAATTAATAAACCATTGGTTAGTCTCCATGAGTCGGATCTGACTTGACGGCACTTGGCTGGCAAACTTACAAAAGAAAAACAGAGGGTAAACAATAACCTGAATAGGAAACGAGATGGCAGATGTCAAAACAGATCTAACTGAAATCAAAAGTATCATAAAAGAATATTATGAAAGATGACTGGACAGCACTTGGCTTGGCTTGCACTCTAATTGAAAACCTAGAGGAAATGGATAAATTCCTAGATTCATGTCTCCTACCAAAATGATCACAAGAAGTAGAACAACTTAATAAACCCATCACCAAGGAAAAGATTGAAAAAAATCATCAAAAGAATGCCAACCAAAAAAAGCTCTGGCCAAGATGGCTTCACTTTAGAATTCTACCAAGCTTTTAGAGAAGAGTTAACTCCAATACTACTCAGACTATTTCACAGTATAGAAAATGATGGAATACTCCCAAAGTCATTTTACGAAGCCAGCATAACCCTGATACCAAAGCCAGGGAAAGATCTCATAAAAAAGCAAAATTACAGACCAATATCACTCATGAACTACATGTGAAAAGCTTCAACAAAGTCTTTGCCAAAAGAATTGAACAACATATAAAAAAAAATAATTCATCATAACCAAGTTGGATTAATACCTGGGATGCAAGGCTAGTTCAATGTCAGAAAAACAATGAATGTGATCAACCACATAAACAACACAAAAGATAAGAATCACCTGATTTTTCAATTGATGCAGAAAAGGCATTTGACAAAGTCCAATACCCATTCATGATAAAAAAAACTCTCAGAAAAACAGGAATAGAAGGCAAATTCCTCAACATAATAAGGGATGTCTACACAAAGTCAACTGCCTACATCAACCTGAATGGAGAGAGACAAAAAGAGCTCTCCTTGACAACAGGAACTAGACAAGGATGCCTACTCTCATCACGTCTATTCAACATTGTACAAGAAGTTCTGGCCAGAGCAATTAGACAAGACGAAGAAATAAACGGCATCCACATTGGCAAAGAAGTAAAAATCTCCCTATTTGCAGGTGCTATGATTGTATATGCAGAGAATCCTAAAGAATCCACAAATAAACTACTGGAACTAACAGAAGAGTTCAGCAAAGTATCAGGATATAAGATAAACACAAGTGAATCAGTACAGTGCCTTTATACCAACAAAGATGAGATCTAACGTAAAATAAGACCAGATTACGTGGCCCACATGACCCATTTTAAAGACAGGCTTTTTCTCTGACAGAAATGAAGTAAAGGTACTATCTATATTACTTTTAAAATGCTGTCCAGCTGGTGGGTAGATGGTTGGCTAAGGAGGATGAGGATGTAAACCGGAAAATTGCTTAGAACACTATTATAATAATCTAGACAAGAGATTTGAACCAACATGGTAGCACTGGAGTGGTGAAAGAGGACGTCTTTTGAAGAGGATTTGGTGATGTACTGAGTATGGGAGGTGAGGGAGAGGATCCAGGACGATCTGTTCTTGGTCTGAACTGGAGAGACAGGAATGCCATCAACTAAGACAAGAAAGAATTGGGTAGGGCAGATCAAGACAGGAAGATCAGGAGTTTGGGTTTAGATATGCTAAGGTTGAGATATCTATTAGACATGCAAATGGAAAGGTGGAACAGGGAGCTTGATGTATACAGGAGCCTGGAGTTCAGGAAAGAGGTCTGGACTGGAGACATGCCTCTGTTCAGTGATTGGTGTATATATAGCTTCTAAAGCTATGAAATTCAAATCTCTGCCTTTTCTTACCCAAATATTAAAATTTCCATGGCTCTTAATAACGTCTGTTCGGAAGAGTTTCAAAACTAGCTTACTCTGACCTCTACCCTAGATTTTCCCTCTGGGAATTTTTAACTACGGGCTAAATGGGTTTATAATGTTGAATCTCAAGACTGTAAAAAAAAAATCAAACACGCTCTGGGGAATTTTGTTCCGTATGTAGCTGCTATGGAGAGCATAGCTGAAACATTCTCTATAACTAATGTTGCGGGGTAGGTTAAAAAATATTTTATTTCCAGAATTAAATCCTGAAGGCAGAAATGTTTGTGATAGAGCAGACACTAATTCTATGCTATCCAAATCCACTGTCAAAAATTATTGAAATTTTGGCTATTTAGAAAGTCTCTATGGAAGGCCTTCTAAAACTTTATGGTTTCTGAGCCACTTATTAACAAGACAAAGGGGAGTAGGTGCCTTTGTAAATAAATTCTGTTGTGTGCAAGAGGATGAATCCCAAAATACAAAGGCCAATATACTTAAAATGCATGAGACCATTAAATCTCTTCACGAAGCTGTCAATGAGAAGTAAAATATGTTGTCCTGGCTGACAGAGCTTCAGAGCACCACAAAACACATCCTTAAAATGTATAAAACCTGTCTTACCTATTTTCCCTTCTTTTTGTAATTAAAAGCAGTATACAACACGACATTAAAAAAACGTAAGATGAAACAATTATAAAACAAAAGGCTCTACATGTGCTGAAAAAATGTTTATGGTCTGACAAATATGAATATTATAGCATAGAAGTTGGCAGAAGGGCAAATGGAAGAACTATCATAGGTAGAGGAATATTCACTTATGGAAAAATAATGACAAAAACCACCACATGACCTTAGAGCAGCAGAAACTGTTTCAGCTGCACAGATTGTATGATGCTGGCTTCAAGGTGTTTGAGACTGGTTCTTTTCATCCCTCATTTGGTATTTGGAATTTAAAATGAAAATTTAGTATAGTATGACTTCTTTCTTGGCTGCATGTAAAAAAGACCCCATGTGTGTCAGAGTATTGTCAGGGTTTTCAATGGCCACTTCTTCAAAAATAGATAACTAGGTCTTTCTTCGGTGAAGCATCTGAGTGGACTCAAACCTCCAACCTTTAACCTTTCCATTAGCCTGCCTTTACTTTAAAACGGGTGGAGGAAAACAAGGCTTTTACCTTCCCCTTCTTCAAAATGGAAGAAAAAACAAAATTCTCACTGCTTTTATTGCCGCTGTTTGAAGAAATTACAGCAGTTTTATACAAATAATGTGCATTTTCTATGTTTGTTTGCCAACTGTGCCCTCCCCATGCAAAGTATTTTCATAAGCACTGCTATGCCATTATTTTTACATGTTGCTGTAAAAAAAAAAAAAAAAAAGCAGAACAAATTGGATAATGTGCTTACAAAAATACCTCATGGGGAGTACATGGCTGGCAAACAAATACAGAAGGTGCATGTTATCTGCATAAAAAAGTAGCTAATCAACTCTGATTCACTTTCCCAGATTACCAGAGTACATTAATCATTTGCACCACCCAAGGATCTCTGGTACTAGAGTTTCCCCAGCAGAGCAGCAGAATAATCTATAGGCTTTTAACCTTTCAAACTAGTGTAGTCTCTTCCACAAACCTTGTCATAGTATTCACCATACTGAATGATTTGTTCGTGACCTGAGCCTATAAGCAACTTCCAGACAGTGACTACTGTGTTTAGTTAATGTCCTGAGAGCTTCACACATATGTGAGATTCAACTGGTGGGACTACTCAGATCCTATTTGCCTTTGCTTCCAAGACGATGGCTGTTGAAGCATTAGCTCACTGTCTTCCTATCCACCATCCCCACCTTTCCTAGTACTGCTTGACAAACACCACTTTACAATTGGTTTTGTCTCCTTTTAACATTATTAACACCCTAGTCTCTTATGTTCTCATTTTCCACTAGAGTGAGATTTAAACAAGACCAAATTCTCATAACTTCCAAAAGCCATACAGAAGCAAAATACTCTATTTGCTGGAATTCCCATAAAATAAAACGAATCTAATTTAGGAGAGATTGACGTATTTTCACAAACCAGTCCTAGAGTGCCCTTGTTTTTAACACATTTACTCAGCATTCAGATGGTTGTTTAAAAGCATGTATTGTCACTGAGTTGGAATGGAATGACTTGATAGCATAGGGTTTGGTTTATTCGGCACTTGGCTCTTGGCTTGGCTCTCACTATGAGTCAGAATCCATTGGATGGCAACAGGATTCTCACTCCCCACCCCACCCCCACTCCACATACTTGAGTACTTGATTCTGGATTGGAGGGAAATGATACTTAGTGATTTTTTATTCAGTAGTCTATCATGCCTGACCCAAAGCACATGGTTCCCCAGTCTACTATCATTTCTAAAATACAGCCCTGGATTGTATATGGGGGACAAAATAATAAACTTAAGATTGACCGTCTTAAGCACCTACATCTGTTTTTCACTGTTTTTTGTTTGTTTAATTCCATTTTAAAGAGAAATTCTGGTATATCATGCATGGCTTGTTCCACCTACTTTGAGAGCTCTTGTACATGAACTAGGCAAGGCTTTTGTAATAAACGTAAGTTTTTCTTGCACTCCTGTAGACTCTACGGTTATTATCTCTTTTTACAAATTTCAGCTGCCCAGACAAATTCAAAAGTTAATTTCCACAAGCCTAGTATCTTTGCTATAACTGTACACAATTGTCCAATATATACTTGACTTTCTCATGTTGACCCTTATAATACTGGTGCTGTATTATCTGAACATTTCAGCCTTTTTTCTTTTCCTGAAATAGAGACAAAAATATCCTTTGTCACAATTTCAAGTATGATTGTGAAAGGTTCACCTTTCCTATTTTTAAGTAGTTTAATAACACAAAATCTTTGAAACAACATATATTTTCAGAGACAGCACATGATTTATTGCGCTGATTACCATTTATCCTGTCTTTCCATGGGTGAACAAAGAAGATGAACTTCTCAGGGCAAAGTAAGATTTTTCCACAGATGGATGTTTCAACTCTAACACAGTTACATATTTTTTCCCCACAGAGGGAAAAAATATATCATATTTATTTACATATTGTCTCCTTTTTTTCTCCCTAATACAACTCTTTTCTTAATCAAAAGTCATTTGCCATCAATCCAAGCTGTTGAAAACAGTAAAGAATCTAACTTTAAAACAATCTCTCAGCATCAAAATAGAAGTTAGAAGGTCAGTACATCAAAACATATTCTGCATGTTTATAAGAGCAAAATGTTCAAGCCTTTACCCATAGACCAACTGTTTTGTACATAATTTGAGGTCACCAAAGGACTAAAATTCGTTCGCAAGAGAAGAGGGCATTTGTCAGATAAGTGGTCTGGTGAGAAAGCCCTGACAGGAAGAAAAAAAAACAAAAACAAATATTACGATGTTTACTCTGCTAGACACTAAACTAAGAGTTTCCTGTGTTCTCAAACTTAACCCTGACCAAATAAGTTAAAATGTGAGTATAAGCATCTCCAGATGAGGAGGTGACAAAAATTTAGACTTCAAAGTCAAGATGATTGGATGTTCTTTTCTCTACAGCATATTGGATGCTTTAGTGTTGGGCAAGAGAGTATAAAAGTCATGACAAATCAGCTCTTAGTTTTCTCAGCTTACAGAATAACACTGGCCAGACATGTGTTATCCCTTGTTGGAAGATTTTGTATAAAGCTAGATGCAGATTATGATGCTCCTCAATTATAACATTGAAATCATCATCAATATCAGTTTATGAGTGTAAACCCTGCCTAAGCCTGTTGTTATCAATTCAATTCCAACTCATAGGTACTCTGTAGGACAAAGTAGAACAGCTCTATAGTTTCCAAGGACTGTCTGATAGACTTGACCTCCTGGCCTTTGGTTAGAAGCCTTAGCACTTAACCACTACACCATCAGGGTTTAACAAATTATATAATTAGTGACCTATAAAATATTAAAGGAATGAGATTAATTTATCTGGAAAACGAATTGCCATAGATTGACTAATTCCTTCAAATCAGGGCAGTGATAGAAGGTATGATTTTGTTTTTCTCTTCCATTTTGAAGAAGCAGAAGGTAGAAGGAATACTATGAGGCTTCTTTGTTCTTTTGTAGTAGGAAGTTCCAAGAAACATACGTAACTAACCATACACCACACACACACACACGCACACTCTCATAATGACAATGCTGAAGTGAATTTACTTCTACAACATTTTGCACTATGTAAAACTTTGCTCTTGTCCATCCATTCATTAAACTTTTATTAAATGCTTACTCTGCCCATAACACTATGAAGATGCATAAAGGTAAGTAAGAGAAGCTGGTAGATTAAATTCATACATCAAATCTTAAAGAATTATGGGAATAGCCAGAAGATCATGTTTCAAGTTAAATGAATGCTTGTATATAAACTCTGTTTCATATTCCATTTCGTGAAAGGAGATTGGAAACACATGCAGATTACATACTGATTTCACTAAAATATTGTATACACCCAGCAATTAAAATGGGAAGATTGACTCTCCACAGCTCATTAACAAGACATGTTCATTTATACTCCCGTATAGCTTCTTACCATAAGGTCCCATAAGCTCCAACAGAGTTTCATGCAATGTGCTTACACAGTGGCACAATTTAATGCTGACAAGATAGTGGATCATAACTCTGAGAAGCAATACAGTGTATACATGACTAGCAGACACTGGGATCCTCCATGGCGAGGTTGTCTTCAAGATGAGGATTACATGCATTCTCTATGAACTTTAAACCAGAAAAAAGAATATTCTATAACAGAGTAGTCCATTAAAGTGGTAGCTACTGAGGAGAGTACTTTTTGTTTGCTTCCTTATACATATATATTTTTATTTTTAGTAATTATTGAAGTGTAAGAAGTAATTTTTAGTGTTCAATTAATATTTTTCTAACTCTCCTCTGCACAGTATGTGTTGTTGTTGTAAAAACAGTTGTTACAGAGCTTGTATATAGCACAACAAAATGTTGTCTGGTTCTTCACCATCATGATCATTGGTACATTTGAGCCCATTGTTACAGCTACTGTACTAGGCCATCTCACATTTTCATTGACCTTCTCTTTGACCAAAAATGATGTCCTTTCCTAGGGGTCTTTTTCGATGATGTTTCTGAAGTAAGAGGGCTGAAAGCTAAAGCTAAAGCTACTGCCGTGGAGTTGATTCAGACTCGTAGTGACACTATAGGTCAGCACAGAACTGCCTCATAGTTTCCAAGGAGTGCCTGATGGATTTGAATTGTAGATTTTGATTAGCAGATCTAGCACTTAACCACTACACTACTAGTGTTTCCATATAAATTATTTTTTAATGCTTTTATGTGAATACTAAACATTTCCGGATAGTAGTAGAAACAGCTAAATAGCTTTAACATAATAGCATAAATGCCTAGGAAACAAGGAATCTGTCACAGTAATAAGCCTGCCTGAGCCTACTATGTTTTCATAAAATTTACTATGGTTCCAACATGCCTCTAAAATGTAACAGATCCCTCACATTGACAAACTTTTTTTTTTTTTTTTAGATTAAAGGTCCAGAAAATGAAGTTATAGCAAAATATTTGAAAACTTTACTAATAGACACAGAAAGACTGCATGGTTCCATATTGATTTTCAAATCCAGTTTCCATAGAACCAGAGTCCTGACCCTAAGTCCCAAAGCCAGTCAGCCAAGTGCCATCGAGTCAGATCCCCAAAGACCTATTCTAATTCTTAACACCCTTCTCTGTCAAGACGTCAAACCTAATAGCTTAAAGTGTATGTCTTTTTACCTGTGGAATATAGTTTTTAGGTTATTTACCAAGCAATGTTAATAAATGTACAAACATTACTGAAGCATTTATAGTATATTAGGCTATATTCTGTTGTTCAATTTGAACATGGAAATGAAAGTCATTAGAAGCCAATTAGTAGAATACATAAGAGAATTTTGAATGTAAATTTAACAAAACTAAAAACAGTATCAGACACAGCCAAAAATCGAAGATTTCACTTCTCCAGTTAATAAATAAATCACTACTGTATACCTAAATCAGAAAAGGTGTACATCAGCATTACGTCTTTTCACCATACTTATTCAATCTGATGCTGAGCAAATAATATAAGACGCTGGACTACATGAAGAAGAATGTATGATTGGAGGAATACTAACAACCTGCGATATGCAGATGACACAACTTTGTGTGCTCAAAGAAACAAGGAACTGATGAAGATCAAAAACCTTCAGTATGTATTAAATCTCAATATACAGAAAACAAAAATCTTCACAACTGGACAAATAAGCAGCATTATGATAAACAGAGAAAATATGGATGTTGCCAAGGATTTCATTTTATTTGGATCCACAATCAATGCTCATGGAAGCAGCAGTTAAGAAATCAATTGATGTATTGCATAGGCAAATCTGCTGCAAAAAGGCCTCTTTAATGTGTTAAAAAGCAAAGATGTCAGTTTGAGGACTAAACAGCTTCTGACCCATGTCATGGTATTTTCAGTTGCCTCATATGCATGTAAAAGCTAACACTGAATAAAGCACTTCCAGATCAATGTATGCATAAATCACATAAATCACAACAAACCTGAAGTAATCACAACCAACCTAAAAGGAAATGTTCACATTATTTTTGTCCTAAATGCCAAAGAAGTGTGTTTATTTAAAACATTAGGTTGAATTCTCATCTCAGGAAACTGTTTTCTTCATCTTTGTCTCCCCAAGAGCCAGCATAAAGCCTAACACAAAATATATTATTGCTGAGAGATGTAAATTATGATATCCACGACTATATTCACGTCAAATCCTTTGTCAAATTCTACAGCCTTCACTTGTGAAATAAATGATTCTGTCTCATTTTTTTCCATCTGTCACCAGAACTCTAGTGCAAGCTCTAGTCACTCTGTGTCCAGATTATTGCAGTGGTCTCCCAACTGAGAGGACAACATAGACTCCGGCTTTTGTTCAGTCTTTCCTTTTTCCCTTATCAAAGTAGAGTGTTCATTTAAAAGCATAAATGGATCTTATCTCATGTCAAAGACTCCCGTTACCCCTAAGATAAATAATAACATAAATAAATCCCTTAACCACCTATAATGTTCTGTATGGTCTGGCTCCTACCCACCAGTCTTATTGCAAATGAACTTCACTAAATTCCAGAGTCCCTAAATGTTACAAATGGTTAGTTCACTTACCTGCGACACTGAAGGTTGGTGGTTCCAATCTACCTAGAAGTGCCTTGAAAAGAAAGCTCTGGGGACCTACTTCTGAAAAATCTGCCACTGAAAATCCCATGGAGGACAGTTTTACTCTGACACATGCAGGACTTCCCTGAGTAGGGCTATTGGGAGTGCAAACTGACGTGTTGGTAACTGGTTATTGGTTTCCTTCTATCTCAGTCTCCCTTCTGCACACACACTGGTTTTCCTTTAGCCTCTCATCTACTCCAAGTACTCTTTCTACGCTAGCTTTCTGCCTGCCAATCTTTGACCCAGATTCTATGTATCTCCTACTCATTTTTCATAGCTAAATTCAATTGTTACTTCCCCAAAGAATCCTTTGATCTTCCTAAAAGTTTATTCTATAAATTCCATTTACCTTTCCTTCTAAGTACATATCAATTTATATTTCTCTATGCTAATATTTATGAATGTCTGTGTATCTCTCCAACTAAAATAAAGGAGAGAGGAAGTATTTGTTTTTGCAACTTATGTGTACCTCAGAGACCCTAAATATTCAAAATGTTGTGGAATGAGTGATTTTCTATAAGCATTAATATTCTTAGTTCCATGAGTCTGTCAGTTTTTCATAGTGTGTGGGCTTGTATATTGCTATGATACTGGAAGCTATGCCACCAGAATTCAGATACCAGCAAGGTCACCCACAGCAGTCAGGTTTTAGTTTCCAGACTAAGACAGACAAGGAAGAAGGACCTGGCAGCCTACTTTTGAAAATAATTAGCCAGCAAAAAGCTTATGAATAGCAGTGAAAAACTTTCTGATACAGCACTGGAAGATGAGCCTCCCCAGGTTGAAAGACACTCAAAAGATGACTAGGCAAGAAGAGTCTACCTTAATAATTTGGATGTAATTAAGCTTTCAGGACCATCATTTGCTGCTGTGGCACTACTCAAAATGAGAAGAAATAGCTGCAAACATCCACTAATAATCAGAATGTGTAACATATGAAATACAAATCTAGGAGAACTAGAAATTGTCAAAAGCAAGATGGAATGTATAAACATTGATATTCTATGCATTAGTGAACTGAAATGGACTGGTACTGGCCATTTTCAATCAGACAGTCATATGATCTACTATGCCAGGAATGACAACTTGAAGAGCAATGGTGTGGCATTTATTGTTAAAAAGGACATTTCAAGATCTATCCTGTAGTACAGTACTCTCAGTGATAGGATAATATTCATATGCCTGCAAGGAAGAAACATTAATATGACAATTATTCAAATTTATGCACCAACCGCTAAGGCCAATATGAAAAAATGGAAGATTTTTATCAGCTTCTGCAGTCTGAAATTGATCAAACATACAGTCAGGATACACTGATTATTACTGGCAATCAGAATGCAAAGCTTGGGAATACAATACACAGGAATAAAATGTATTACATATATGGAAAGAGATGATGGAAAAGCTCAATATCATCAGTCAAAACAGGGCCAGGTGCTGACTGTGCCACAGACTATTAGTAGCTCATTTGCCAGTTCAAACTGAAACTGAAGAAAACTAGAAAAAGTCTACAAGAACCAAGGTATGACATTGAGTATATTCCACATGAGTTTAGAGATCATCTCAAGAATATGAGATTTGATGCATTGAACACTAGCAACCAAAGACCAGACGAGTTGTGGAATGACATCAAAAATATCATACATGAAGAAAGTAAGAGGTTATTAAAAAAGACAGGAAACAAAAGACTAACTTGCATGTCAGAAGAGACTCTGAAACCTGCTAAAACAAAGGAAGAAATGATCAAGTATAAGAAATGAATGGAGATTTCGAAGGGTGGCTTGAGGAGAAAAAGTAAAATATTTTAATGACACGTGCAAAGACCTGGAGATAGAAAACTGAAAGAGAAGAATACACTCTGCATTTCTCAAGCTGAAACAAGTGAAGGAAAAAATCAAGCCTCGAGCTGCAATAGTAAAGGGTTCTATAGGGAAAATATTAATGCAGGAAACATAAACAGAAGATGGAAGGAATATACAGTCATTATGCCAAAAAGAATTGGCCAACATTTAGCCATTTCAATAGGTGGCACATGATAAAGAACCGGTGTCACTGAAGGAAGAAGTCCAATCTGCACTTAAGTTGTTGGCAAAAAATAAAGTCTCCAGAAATTGACAGAATATCAATTGAAATGTTTCAACAGAGTCAGGGCTGGAAGTGCTCACTCATCTATGCCAAGAAATTTGCAGGTCAAATACCTAGTCAAATGTCATGGATTGAATTGTATCCCCCCAAAAATGTGTATAGCAGTTTGGCCAGCCCATGATTCCCACCCAGTACTATGTGACTGACCTCCACTTTGTAATTTTCCTACCTTTTAAATATTAATCTCTGACTGTGGTTAATAGACTGGATTATGTTAAAGAGGATTAGGGTGGGATTCTAACATCTTTCCTCAGGTCACCTCCTTGCTCTAGTGTAAAAGACATTTCCCTGGAATGTGGTTTCCACAACCTTTTATCCTTCTATCCTAGAAGAGATACAAGGAAAGGGAAACAAGCAGAGTATCCAAAAAACTAAACCCACTGCCGTTGAGTTGCATCCAACTCATACCAACCCTAGAGGTCAGAGTAGAGCTACCACATACAGTTTCCAAGGACCACCTGGCAGATTTGAACTGCTGACTTTTTGATTAGCACACTATGCCACCAGGGTTTCCAAGCAGAGAGTAAGGGACTTAAAACCATCAAGAAAGCAACACTGAGAGAACGGCATGTTCTTTGGAGCTGAGGTTCCTGTGCTGTCCTGTTCCTGTTCTCAGATGAAAGAAAGACTGATGCAACACAAAGATCTTACTCCAGAGCTGACAGACACAGAATGCATTCTCCTGGAGCCAGCACTCTAAATTCAGACTTTTAGCCTACTTGACTGTGCGAGAATAAACTTTTCCTTGTTAAAGTCATTCACTTGTGGTGTTTCTGCTAGAGAAGTATCAGATGATTAAAACACCAACCAACTGGAAGAGATCCATAGTTATACCTATTCCCAAGAAAGGTGATCCAACTAAATGCAGAAATTACTGAACAATATCATTAATATCACATGCAAGTAAAATTTTGCTGAAGATCATTTAAAAGCAGCTGCAGCAGTATACTGAGAGAGTACTGCCAGAAATTCAGCTAGATTTAGAAGATGATGTGGAACCACAGATATCATTGCTGATGTCAGACAGGTTTTAGCTGACAGCAGAGAATACCAGAAAGATGTTTAGGGGACAGAGGCCAAGATGGTGGACTAGTCACACATCTTTCCTGATCCCTCTAACAGTTAAAGGCCTTGAAAAACAATTGAATGGAACAAAAAAGGATAATCTAGGAGCCCCAAGACCAGTAAGAAACATGTGAGATCAGATTAGGTGACACAAAGGGGAACAACTACCTTTGTCAGAGGTGAATCAGCAGTGCAAAGGGTCTCACTCCTGTTGATGTGGCAATGGAGAGTCACCTCAGGTGTGAAGGCCATCTATGTAGGCTAAGAGACTAGGACTGGAACTATTGACCCTGGAAGTGTGTCTGGGGTGGGCTGAAGACATTCCCAGATAAACAGAAACTCAGAGACTTTGTAAAAACCAAACCGAAACTACAAGAAATACTAAAAGAAGTTCTTGACGTTGGCTTAGAAGAACGAAACCACTGACTTTATATTTTAGAATGACACACTACTCAATACTCTACTCATTTAGGGAAGGCTCCAAAGCCAATCACAGCTTTGATATGGAAAGAAGCAACCTAGTGATCATCATGAAAACGATGGCGTCATCATAATAAAAAGAGGGATGTGCTACAGTTGTTATAGTCCTTCCAGATGGAGAGGAAGATGACAAGACTGGTAGTAATTAAAATTGGGTTTATAAATAGTTTATTAAGGGGATTCATGGGGCAGCTGTAAAGCACAACAAAGATGTATCATACCATCTCAAGAAATCTAACACACGAGTCTCAACAACTATAAAACCATCTCTGAAAAAGGTGAAAAATCAACTCACAAAAAAGAGTGTCCCAGAACAGATTAATAAGAACAACAGAGAAAACATCAACATAAAAATAAACATATCACAATGGCAACAGTGAACACACACCTATCAATAATTACATTGAATGTGAATGGACTGAATGCTCCAGTAAAGAGACACCGAGTGTCATCTTGGATCAAAAGACACGACCCATCAATATGTTGTCTGCAAGAAACTCACTTGAGACCTAAAGACAGGAACAAACTGAAAATTAAAGGATGGAAGAATATACATCAAGCTAACAATGAACAAAGAAGAGCAGGGGTGGCAATTCTAATCTCAGACAAAATCAATTTTAATGTCAAACCCACCATCGTGGACAAAGATGGACACTATTTATTGCTGAAAAGTTCAGTATACAAGCAAGAATTAACTATATTAAATATTTATGCACCTAATGTCAGAACACCTAAGTATGCCGAAGAAACACTGACTACACTCAAAAGAGAGTTGGATGACTCCACAATAATAGTGGGAGACTTTAACACTCCACTCTCATTACTAGACAGATCATCTAGAAAAAAGCTCAGTAAAGATACAGAAGACTTCATTGACACAATTAACCAACTAAACCTCATTGATATGTACAGAACTTTCCACCCATCAGCAGACAACTACACCTTCTTCTCTAGTGCACATGGAACATTCTCCAGAATTGACCATGTGATAGGCCATAATGCAATGCTCAACAAAATCCATACCACTGAATTACTGCAAAGCATCTTCTCAGATCAGAAAGCCATAAAAGTTGAAATCAATAGCAGAGAAAACATAGATAGAAAGTGGAACTGTTGGAAACTGAACAACATCTTGCTCAAAAAAAATGGATTATAGAGAAACCAAGGATGAAATAAAGAAATTCATGGATTCCAATGAGAACAGAAACACTTCCTACCAGAACCTATGGGATACAGCCAAAGGAGTGCTCAGAGGTCTGTTTATCTCCATAAATGCACACATCTGGAAGGTACAAACAAACCAAATCAAGGAACTAACTCTACAGCTTGAACAAGTAGAAAGAGAACAACAGGGGAACCCCTCGGGCACCAGAAGAAAGGAGATCATAAAGATTAGAGCAGAGCTAAATGAATTAGAGAACAGAAAAACAATTGAAAAAATTGAAAAGACTAAAAGCTGGTTTTTTGAAAAGATCAACAAAAGTGATAAACCACTGGCTCTGGCACTTGGCTTGGCAAAACTTACTAAAGAAAAGCAGGAAAGGAAACCAATAAACCAAATTAGAAATGAGAGGGGAGTTGTCACTACAGATACGACAGAAATAAAAAATATAACAGAATACTATGAAAGGCTGTACTCTAACAAATTTGAAAACCTAGAGGAAATGGACCAATTCTTTGACTCATACCACCTACCCAAATTATCACAACATGAAGCAGAACAACTTAATAAACCCATCACAAAGGAAAAGATTGAAAAGGTCAACAAAACACTGCCAACGAAAAAAAGTCCGAGCCCAGATGGCTTCACGGCAGAATTCTACCAAACATTTAGAAAAGAGTTATCCCCAATACTACTGAGACTATTTCACAGTATAGAAAGGGATGGAGTACTCCCAAATTCATTCCATGAAGCCAGCATAACCCTGATACCTAAGCCAGGGAAAGATCCAACAAAGACAACTACAGACTGATATCACTCATGAACCTAGATGCAAAAATCCTCAACAAAATTATTGCCAACAGAATACAACAACATATCAACAAAATAATCCATCATGACCAAGTGGGAGTCATATGGGGGATGCAAGGCTGGTTCAACATCAGGAAAACAATTAATGTGATTAACCACATGAATAACACAAAAGACAGGGATAACCTGATGTTGTCCATTGATGCTGAAAAGGCATTTGATAAAGTCCAACACGCATTCATGGTAAAAACTCTTAGTAAAATGGGCATACACGGCAAATTCCTCAACACAATAAGGGCCATTTATACAAAGCCAGTTGCCCACATCATCCTGAATGGAGAGAGACTGAAAGACTTTCCTTTGAGATCAGGAACTAGACAAGGATGCCCACTCTCACCTCTCCTATTCAACACTGTGCTAGAAGTTCTAGCCAGAGCAATTAGACAAGGTGAAGAAATAAAGGGCATCTGCATCGGCAAAGAGGAAGTTAAAATCTGTCTGTTTGCAGATGATATGATTGTATATGCAGAGAATCCCAAGGAATCTATAAGTAAGCTACTCAGACTGGTAGAAGAGTTCAGCAAAGTCTCAGGATACAAGATAAACATAAGTAAATCAGTAGGATTCCTTTATACCAACAACGAAAGTGTTAAGGAGGAAATTATGAAATCATTACCATTTACCATAGCCCCTAAGAAGATAAAGTACCTAGGAATTAATCTAACCAGAGAAACAACAGAACTTTACAAAGATAACTACAAGCCCTTACTACAAGAAATGAAAAGAGACTTAGATAAATGGAAAAACCTACCCTGCTCATGGATAGGAAGACTTAACATTGTGAAAATGTCTATTTTACCCAAAGCAATTTATTTATACAATGCAATCCCAATACAAGTTCCAGCATCATCTTTTAACGAGGTGGAGAAACAAATCACCAATTTTGTTTGGAAAGAGAAGAAGCCCTGGATAAGTAAGGTACTACTAAAGAAGAAGAACACACTGGGAGGCCTCTCATTACTGATGTTAGAACATACTACACTGCCACAGTGGTCAAACAGCCTGGTACTGGTACAAGAACAAACAGATCGATCAATGGAACAGAATTGAGACCCCAGAGATGACACCATCTGCCTATGAGCAGTTGATATTCGACAAAGGCCCTAAGACATTAAATTGGGGTAAAAACAAATGGTGCTGGCAAAATTGGTTATCCATCTGCAATAAACTGAATCAAGATCCATATCTTACACCTTATACAAAAACCAACTTCAACTGGATAAAAGACCTAAATATCAAACGATAAAGCTCATCGAAGAAAAGTTAGGAACAACAATGGAAGTTTTAATACACAATGAGGACAGACTCCAAAATCTGTCAAAGAAACCTCAATCAACAGAAGAGAAAATAGATCAATGGGAACTACTAAGAATCAAACACTTTTGCTCATCCAAAGACTTTATTAATAGAATTAAAAGAACACTCACAGAATGGAAAAAAATATTTGGCAACTCTATGTCAGACCAACGCCTGATCTCCATAATCTATAAGATACTACAAGATGTCAATAAGAAGAAGATAAACCATCCAATTAAGCGATGAGCAAAGGAGATGGGCAGACACTTCACTAAAGAGGAGATCCAGGCAACCAAAAAACACATGCAAACATGTTCATGATCTTTAGTTATTAAAGAAATTCAAATCAAGACAACAATGAGATACCATCTCACCACAACAAGATTGGCCATGATCCATAAAACACAAAACAACAAATGCTGGAGAGGCTGTGGAGAAAGTGGAACCCTCCTACACTGTTGGTGGGGTTGCAAAATGGTCCAGCCTCTTTGGAAGGCAATCTGGCGCTTCCTTAAAAAAACGGATATCGATATACCATTTGACCCAGGAATTCCACTACTTGGAATATATCCTACAGATTCAAGGCCTTTCACACCAACGGACACATGCACCAGAATGTTTACTGCAGCACAGTCCATGATAGCAAAAAGATGGAATCAACCCAGATGCCCAACAATAGAAGAATGGATAGGTAAACTATGGTACATATACTCAATGGAGCACTACGCAATGATAAAGAATAACGATGATTTCAGGAAACATCTACTAACCTGGTTTCAACTGGAAGACATTATGTTGAGTGAAATTAGTCAGCGACAAAGGGACAAATACTGTATGAGACCTCTATGATAAGATCTCAAAAACAGACTTGTGTATAGAACAAAAGACTCTTTGACAGCTTCAAGGGAGGGGAAGTGGAAGGATGAGGGGGGAGGGCTTAGTTTAGATAGTTACTAGAAATCTATTTGGGAGAAAGCGGTGACAGCACACATTAGAAACAAGAACAACATTAAGTGGACTTCAGCATAACTTGAGTACTCCTTCCATCTTAACTCAATACTGCAAGGATAGAGTAGCTGGGGCGGGGGGCGGGGGACCATGCTTTTAGGCGAATTCCAGGCCAATTGGCACAACTAGCGTTTTGCTAAGAGAGCTCTCTGCACCCCACATTGGTGCGTGGTGTCTTGGGTCTTAAAGCTGCCAAGCTGCCATCCAAAGACACAGCAAATGGTCCCAACTCAGCAGGAACGGATGCTCACCGAGGACCAAAATGACATGCGGTAAAGACAACCGAGAAGACGGAGAGACTGACAAGAGTGGGTGCCTACATCGACTTGGGACCGGTAGAACCGGATGGTGCCCGGCCACCACCGGTGATAGCCACGATGGAGCTCACAGAGAGGAGTCTCACTGGCAACACAAAAATAAAAAGGGGTGCATCATGAGATCTCCACTAAAAGACCTCAGTTGATGGTCCAGCAGTTTTGGGGTTCCTCTGAGAGCATGGCCCCCAGCCCTGATGTTGCCCTTTCCCATAAATTATAACAAAGGTCCACTCTTTGGACAGGAATGGATTGGATTTGGCAATGCGGAGTGACGATATATTGGAAGCACTTTATGGTTCTATACATCTGTAGGATATCATCTTGCTGACCTCTGGCTGTAGGAAGGGGAGTGGACGGAGAAGAAGGGAAAGGAAGCTTTTAGGAGTGTGAGACATGTATGGAGCAGAGAGGGATAGTGTGCAGTCACCGGACAGGGAGAGCAGTGGAAGCTGCATATAGGTGGGCATGTAAATTTACACGTGAATGTACATTTTCACTCAGTTATGTTAAATAAAAATTAAAAAATTAAAAAAATTTAAAAAATTCAACATAAAAGGAGGATATAACAAGCATATTACTTATATACCCAATATTAGAGGTTCTATATACATCGATCAAATTCTGACAATATTGCAATGTGAGATAGATTGCTCCACAACAATAGCAGACTTCAACACTCCACTTTCAGTAATGGACAGAACATCCAGAAAAAAAGCTCAACAAAGATACAGAAGATCTTTTGTGACAATCAACCAACTCAACTTCATAGACATACAGAGCTCTCCACCAGAAATACGTGTTTTATTGACTATACAAAAGCGTTTAACTGTGTAGATCAGAAGAAATTATGGATAACACTGTGGGGAATGGGAATTCTGGAACACTTAACTGTGCTCATGAGAAACCTGTAGGTGGATCAAGAGGTAGTCATTCAAACAGAGCAAGAGCTCACTGTCAAGTTTAAAGTCAAGAAAAGCATGCATCAAGGTGGTATCCTTTCACTATACCTTTTCAGTCTGTATTCTGAGCAAATAATCTGAGAACCTAGACTATGTGAAAAAGAACAGGGTGTCATGATTGGAGGAAGACTTATTACCAATCTGCATTATGCAGCTGACACAACATTGCTTGCTCCAAGTGAAGCGGATTTGAAACACTGATGAGATCAAAGAACACAGCCTTCAGTGTAGATTATACTTCAACACTGAGAAAATAAAAATCCTCACAACTAGATCAATAAGTAACATCCTGACAGACAAAAAAGACTGAAGTGGTCAAGGATTTTCATTTTATTTGGATCCACAATCTAAACCCATGGAAGCAGCAGTCAAGAAATCAAAAGATACAGTGCATTGGGAAAATCTGCTGGAAGTGTTGAAAAGCAAAAACATCACCTTGAAGCCTAAGTTGCCTCTGACTCAAGCCATGGTATTTTCAATGGTGTATATGCATATGAAAGCTGGACAACGAATAAGGAACACAGAAGCATCGACACCTTTGAACTGAGGTGCTGGAAAAGAATAAAGACGTACAACCAGAGTGCTTCTTGGAAGCAGAGATGGCAAGACTACATCTTACATACTTTGGACATGTTGCCAGGAGGGATCAACCCCTGGAGAGGTATAGTAGGTAGGTATAGTAGAGGGTCAGTAAAAAAGAAGGAAACCCTCAATCAGATGGACTGACACAGTGGCTGCAACAACGTGCTCAAGCATACCAACGATTGTAGCTTTGGTGAAGGACCTCGCAGTCTTTCATTCTGTTGTGCTACAGATCACTAAGAGTCAGAACATACCGGAAGAAACCCAACTAACAATGCTCTCAAGAAATCAATTCAAGATCCACCTCTGTGGTACCATAAGACAATTTTCAGAAACACTACTGCAAAGAACAAGCACAGAACACGTACATAGCCTCAAAATAAATAAAACAAAAAGGTAATCAAAGGAGATGGAAACTTGGTCTTTTTCTAAGTTTGACGATGTATTTTCTCAAACTCAGAGGTTCATTTCTTTCAAGCTGTAAGCATATGCTCATTTCAGTGTACCACTTTTTCTTCCAGAACCAAAGGCTATGAAGCTTTGCAATAAAAAATGAGGTACAGTAGAGCACTCCATTCATCCATGAAATACAGTCACCCAGACAAAGGGTAATAAAACATGATGGCTGTATGCTGAGCAAATAATCCAAGAAACTGGATCATAGAAAGAAGAACGAGGCATCAGTCTTGGAGGACGACTCTTTAACAACCTGTGTTACACAGATGACATCACCTTATTTGCTGGAAATGAAGATTTGAGATACTTACTGATGAAGATCAAGGACCACAGCCTTCAGTATGCATTGCACCTCAACATCAGGAAAATAAAAGTCCTCAAAACTGGACCAGTAAGCAACATTGTCATAAATGGAGAAAAGACTGAGGTTGTCAAGGATTTCATTTTACTTGGATCCACAATCAACGCTCATGGAAGCAGCAGTCAAGGTGGACTTGAGAGCAGCAGCCCACGGCAGTGGTAGCAGTCAAGAAATCAAAAGACACATCGCACTGGGAAAATCTGCTGCAAAGGACCTCTTTAAAGTATTCAAAAGTAAAGATGTCACTTTGAAGACTAAAATGCACCTGACCCAAGCCATGGTATTTTCAAACACACATGCATGTGAAAGCTGGACCACGAACAAAGAAGACAGAAGAAGAATTGAGGCCTTTGAATTGTGGTGTTGGAGAAGAATGTTGGAAGTACCATGCACGCCCAAAGAACAAACAGATCTGTTCTGGAGGATGCACAACCAGAGTGCTCCTTGGAAGCAAAGACGGCAAGACTGCTCTTACATACTTTGGACATGTTGTCAGGAGGGATCAGTCCCTGGAAAAGGACATCATGCTTGGTAGAGTGGAGGGTCAGCGAAAACCCGGAAGACTCTCGTCAAGATGGATTGACATAGTGGCTGCAACAATGGGCTTGAGTATATAACGATTGTGGACACAGCGTAAGACCTGGCAGCATTTTGTTTTGTTGTTCATAGAGTCTCTACGAGTCGGAACCGACTCAATGGCACCTAACAACAACAACATGATGGCTTCATCAGTATACTTTTAGTATTTCTAACTTCTTACCAAATGAATACGACACCATTGGCAATGAATGCCTTAATGGCAAGAAACTGTTGCAATTTATTTTACAAAGAAATAAATTCAGTTAAGGGACCTCAACTGTGGTTTTGCTGTCCCTTTTTCAGATGGTGATATTGAGATATTGAGTAGGATTAGCGCTAAATTTTCTCTGCGCAATTTTAGAATTATATATTAGCTGTGAAATACTTATCAACCACAAAACATTAGGCAAGCAAGAAATCAGAAATTCGAGTTAAAACAATGTGAATGGCAGTGAAAACAAGCATGTTAAGAGGTTGTAGACATCTGTTGATATTTACAGCAGAAAACTAAGCTACAAACAACAAGAAAAACATCTTTTGCTGGGTAAAAAAGAAGCAAGATGATATGACATAAAAACATCCTCAGTCAATTCCTGCCTAGCATATAATAAATACAGCAGCCCAGTACTCTAACCGGTCTCAACCAGGCAGGCGCGTTGGGAACGGCTCTGTCCCTTTCCAGCCGAGATCAACTTTGGGAAGCTTGAGGCCTCTGAGAACCTGCACCAGATCAGAGAGATGAGAGAGACCTAAAGGGTCCTCCGCTGGCCCCCTGGCAAGTTAACAGGAGTGGCTCACCTTGGAAGCGACCACCGCCACCGCCGCCGCCTGTGGCCACCCCCTGCCCTCCAGGCCCCGCAAAGCGCTTCCCCGCACCTCTGTTACGGACTGGCCGGGGAGCACTTGCGCCCGAATTTTTTCTCCATTTAAAGTACATCCTGGTCCTTCCACCGTCTCTGAAGCCAGCACCAGTGGTCCACCAGTTGCAGCACTCGGATAACAACACTCCTGTGTAGTTTGACCGCGGAACCAAGTTCAAATGGCCCGCGCTCGCAGCCCGCCGAGACCCCGCCGGGGCCGCCCAGCTCCCCGCGTCAGCGGTGGCGAGTGTCGCCTCCGGCGCCGGAGGGCTTGGGTGCCTTGTCACGATCCGGTGGTTACTGGCAAGAGGCAAGAGCTGAGTGAGTGGAGCTGACCCAAAGAATAGAAACAGAAGAAACTGGCCATTGATAACCTTCAAACTTATTTTCATCTTTGAAGTTTTACCCTTGCCCCTGAGCTACTCCACAATACACAGAACCACGTTCACTCTACGCAGAACCGTGTTGACTCGCCTGCCATGGTCCTCTCTTCTAAAACCCAAAGTTATCAGAGCCTGGCAGGCTTGCTTTCGGGTGTGCTGTATTTCAGATGTGGTGGGAAGACGCGGACTGAAAGGTGGATTTTTAGAATATAAAGCTTTAAAGGTTTTTTTTTTTCTTTTTTCCTCCTCTTGATGTGTCTTCGAATAAATAGCTTTGCATGCTAAAAATGTAAAAACAAAACTAAACCTGTTGTAGTCCAGCCCATTCCAACTCATACTGACCCTGTTGACAGCATACAACTGCCCTGCAGAGTTTCCAAGGAGGGCCTGGTGGATTCGAATTGCTGACCTTTATGTAGCCCCTAACCTCTAAGCCACCAGGGTTTCTGCTTAGTATGTATCAATGTCTATATTTAAAAACCTCTTCATTTTTAGCGACCTGAGCTAAGTGAGCCCTACCCAAAGCCTTGCAAACTATTTTGTTAGGAGATACCTTGAGTGTTACTTGAAATTGCTTTGTAAAAGCATAAGATTATGTACAAATTTCAGTGCTACATACAGCTTTTTCACATTTACCAACAAACCCACACAAAGATGCATACACAAACATACATGTGGAAATCATGACTTCATGCTGTCTTGTAAATTACGAGTATACCTTTTTGAAAATTGAAATATGACACATTAAAACAATTTTAATTTATAAGTTATTTAAAAGCATATCATGCTGCAGTTAAACCAGAAAAATGTATATACTTATG
Source organism: Heterohyrax brucei (assembly GCA_028571685.1). Lineage (NCBI taxonomy): Eukaryota > Metazoa > Chordata > Mammalia > Hyracoidea > Procaviidae > Heterohyrax > Heterohyrax brucei. Next base: position 510,152 of record CM053161.1, read on the forward strand.
ACCTTGTTTTAAATATACCAAAGACTTAAATTTGAGAAGTGTTACATCTTTCTCTTTGTGGAAATGGTTAAGTGGTCAAAAGTTGGCTCAATCAGGTTCAAGACTGTTCTATTATATGCCCTTGTTTAACTTGTGTTTGCTCTTTTAGATCATATTAAGAAATAATGAAGAATTCTATTCCTTCTGATTTAAATCCAATCATAATCTCTGCCCTTTGATAATAGAAAGTCCTATACATCTTGTTTACTCTGGTGGCGTAGTAGTTAAGTGCTAATCAAAAGATTTGACAGTTCAAATCCATCCGACACTCCATGGAAACTCTAGGGGGAATGCTCTTTTTTGTCCTAAAAGGTAGCACTGTGTCAGTATTGACTCAGAAATGGGTATGAATGGGTATGTGTCATGGGTTGAATTGTGTCCCCCTGAAAATGTGTGTAGCCATGTGGCTGGGACATGATTCCAGTATCTTGTGACTGTCCTCCATTTTGTGGCTTCGCTAAACTGTATGTTGAAGGATTAGGGTGGGGCTGTAAATTCCTGCATAGGATTACTTCCCTGCCCTTCGGTAAAGGGAGTTTCCCTGGAGCATGGCTTGCTCCACCCTTAATCCTTTCACCTGCAAGAGATAAAAGGAAAGAGAAGCAAGCAGAGAATTGGGAACCTAGTTCCCATCAAGAAAGCAGCACCCGGAGAAAAGCGCATCCTTCAGACCTGAGGTTCCGGCGCCAAGATGCTCCCTGGACAAAGACTGATGCAATACCGGACTTTCCTCCAGAGCCGACAAGGGGGAAAGCCTTCCCCTGGAGTGGACACCCTGAATATGGACTTGCAACCTACTGGACTGTGTAAGAATAAACCTTCCTTCTTTAAAGCCATCCGCTTTGCAGTATTTTCTGTTAGAGCAGCCCTAGCTGACTAAAACAGTATGTAACAAGTTATATATTTGTTACTTAAAAATTCCTGTGAGTCAGAAATTTGGCAGTGGTCTTGGTGGATGGTTTTGATTCAGTGCCTCTCCAGAGGTTGTGGTTAAGATGTTGGCCAGGGTTATAGTCAACTAAAGATCCACTTCTAAGATTGCTCACTTGCATGGCTGTTGGCAGCAGACTTCAGTTTCTCATCCTCTGGGTGTTTCCATATAGCTGCTTGGCACACAACAGGGCAGCCAACTTTCCCAAGAGTGTGTGACCCAAGGGAGAGAGCAAAGAGAAAGTCTCAATGCCTTTCAATACCCAGTCTGTGAAGTGACACCTCATCACTTATTCCTTGTTTTATTCATTAGAAAACAGTCCTTAAGTAAGTATAATCCACAAACAAGGGGAGAGGAAGTAAGCTTAACCTCGTGAATGGAGGAATACAAAATAAAAATGTGTGAATACATTTTAAACCATCATAAACTTCATTTATCATCAAGGCCTTCTAATTTTTATTATGTGTTCTGCACTGTTGCAATTTGGGGCCAAATTATGATTATTAGATTTTACCAGTCCTCAGAGAACAGAGTAAGAGTTGGGTCTTGGCACTGAAGATATTAAGAGTCTTCAGCAGTGTGACCTACAAAACCAAGCCAGATATTTTTAATAGGTGATGAGCCTCTGAGTCTTTTGGTGCTCTTCTCTGTCTCTCATTAAAGAGCAAAATCACATGCAGGTGCATCTGCAGTATTTGTGAGAACAATTCCCTCGCCTTCACAAGTAAGGCTACCCTGGTGAGGACCCTGGAACCTGGGAACCTAGCCTTTGTCAATAACCCCCTAGCCACCATTTTCCTGGCACCTTCCCTTTCACACTATGGTGGTTGTATTGGGTGCCAGTAGAGGCAATTTTGACTGAAAGTGACTCTCTGTGACAGAGTAAATTTGCCCCATAGGATTTTCTTGGCTGTAATCTTTATGGAAGCAGATCTGAAGGTCTTTCTCCTACAGAACTGCTGGATGAATTTGAATTGCCAACCTTTCAGTTAGCAGTTCAGCACTTAATCATTGTGCCACTAAAGCTCCTTTTTACAGTGTTATCAGAGTTTAATATACTTTAAGCTTAGTTTCTTCTTACGCATAATTGTTTAATTGTTGGCTTTATGTAAGTTATTCAGTTTTCTCTAAGATTCACGTTTTTCATCTACAAAGTGAAATATAAACTAAGTAAAAAGTCTTTAAAAACCATGAACCAATCCACAAATTCAAGTAATTAAAGTCTGCATGTTATTTCATGAATATACTCTATACTTTTTGTGTTCTGGAAACCCTGGTGACATAGTGATTAAGTGACACCACTGCTAACCAAAAGAATCCACCAGGTGCTCTTTGTAAAACTTATAGGGTGGTTTTACTTTGTTCTCTAGGGCTGCTATGAGTTGGACCCCACCTGGCAGCAGCAGGTTTTTCTAACTGGGTCTATGAGTAAGAACTGACACGGCAGCAAAGAATTCTTTTTGTGTTACACTGTTACCTTCAATGTCTGCTTCATCTCAGTTTATTGAAATTCTGCCAGCATTTAAGGCCTAGTTGAATGCTTATGCTGCAAGAAACCTTCTAGATACAGTCAGAATCCATCTCTTCAGAAGCTGGTTCTTCCAGAGAATTTAGTAAACTCTATTTTGTGTTAAACTTATTTGGGTGCAAATAGTTTTCCCACTAGACCTCCAAATCTTAAAGACAGAAGAAGGAATGCCCTGTTCATCTTCATACTTCCAACAGCACCTGGGATGCTCTTTTCAATTATGATTAAAACCTTAAGTATGAAAAAATTGGAAGTTTTCATCTTCAAGTACATTTTCTATTAGCCTTAGATATGTATTATTATTATTTTTGTTTAGTGTCATTCTTATATCTTGGGACTTTATGTTTCCAGAAGCCCCTTCTAAAATAAATGTTATTAAAAGGAGGTAATGTGTTAAATTGTATTCACTGCTCCTGTAGCATATTATTTTTATGAGCTGTGAGACATAGAACTTCGTTTGGTCTTCTGTTTTTAGTTCCTGAAAGATAGTCCTTGAAAATTTTTGGGTAGTCACAGTGCCTTCGTAGCCTAAAACCTCACAGCACAGTTAGAATTTGTGCAGATAAGTGTGCCCTACACAGGCCACCTGGTCAGCTGACCTCAGGAAGGGAGAGGGGCATGATTTAATCAACCATTTATGTTCAGTGAATCGATTAATCATGATTATGCAATGAGGCCTCAGTTATGGTTTATGTAATGAGGCCCCAGTCATAACTATGCAGTGAAGTCAATAACAGGATTTGAACTAGGAATAGAGGGCTTCCTGGTTGGCAGGAACATCCATGCATGGGAGAAGGCCTCATGTCTTTGGGAAAACGGAAGCTCTCATTGAGATCTCTCCCAGATCAATAGGTAACCATAAATGTAGATAAAACTGAAAAACCAGACCATTGCTGGCAACTCAATCCTGACTCATAGGGACCTGATGGGATGGAGTAGAACTGCTTCATAGTGTTTTGAAGCTGTAATCCTCCTTAAAATGAACTGTCATGTCTTTCTCCAAAGAGCAGCTGGTAGGTTTAAAGCAGCTGGTGGGTTCTGGCCACCAACCTTGTAAATAATGGCAGAACTCTTAATCACTTGCCCACCAGGGCTCCTGTAAGTTTAGATATTTTCTGTGTTGTTTCAGAAAGTTAATGAACACGCTGAGGCGATAAGAGCCACCAGGGGCAGGTGTCTGCCTGTTTGACGGTTTGAAGGAATGTGTCCTTTAAACTTGTGTGGTCTACGTGACGTGAGATGGCAGGATCAGAGAAGGGCTGAATGGCCAGCCAGTCTGAAGAGCTACACATTGCCATGAGTCGATTCTGACAGCTAGCAACTCCATAATAGGACAGAGTAGAACTACCTCATAGAGTTTCCAAGGAATTTGAACTGCTGACCTTTTGGTTAGCTGCTGTAGCACTTAACTTCTTGTCTTTTTTTTAATTAGTGAGCACAGAAGCAGCTCCAGGTGGCTGTGGTCTGAGAAAGAGTGCCCTTGGGTGGCTGTCAGTGAGGATAGAGAGTGTAAAGATGAGGACTGGATCCATTTCCAAGTGGGAATTAGATTCAGGCTGATCCTTACCAGGCAGTTAGCAGTGAAGGTGCTATTTTTCCACTGTGTTCCTTGCTTAGTGCTGTTGTATTCCTGAGGAACAAGACCAACTGCAGAGCCCACAGAACAGTTAACATGGCCAGAACCCTGTTTGGACTTCTAGCCCCCAGAACTGTGAGACAATAAATTAATGTTCCTTAAAGCCACACACTTTGTGGGATTTTGGTAAGGCAGCCCAAGCAAAATGCAACATGCAGTCATTTAGGTACATTAGCTTGTATGTATTTATTTTCACAGTAAACCTGTATGGTAGTCAGGAGAGATAATATCATTGTTATTTTACAGTAATGAAACCGAGTTTCATACTTGTTGTTATTTTCTGTCATCACATGTGGGAACCAACTAAGAAACTGGCAAGGAACTGAACTTTTTTTTACCCAAAGTAAAGAGATTTGTTTGTTTGTTTGTTTGTTTTACTCACAATCCAGTTATGTGTTGAAGAAATAAAAGTGTCTAAAATACTGAAAAGGACAGCTTCCTTCAGGAACTCAAGTAGCCAATATAAAGCATATAAGCACGTAGTACTAGAGGAACAAGAATTGGAAAGAAGTAATAAATTGTCAAATAGAGATGAGTGGAATCTAAAACAGTTATTTCGAATTTTACTTCCAAAAATTTTCATTAATAAAATCAGTTTTAATACTTGGATGTGTGTGAGACAAAGAGTCAGACTCTAAAGTACAAAGTGACAGAGTGAAACCTTTGCACATGAGGAAATTACAGTGCAGCTGGAGAAAATGTCATTAAAGAGGTAATACAGTGAAAACAAGATCTCATGCTAAGTACAAAAAGGGTATAGATTCTACAAAATAGGCCACTCAAAAGAGATACAGTTTGGGACATAATCAGAGGGGGGAAGGAAAGTGAGTACTTAAAGAAGTGGAAGCCGCTGGGAAGTAGAGAGGTGAAGTAAGGGAATTTCAGTCGTGGCAAGCAAAGAATACTAAGGAATATATGTAATGTATTTGGGACACAAATGTATTAAATATTAAAGATTCAGTTTTTAAAGCAGAAGTATCAAGCTGAGAAATAGTGGTAGATAACTTTGAGAATATTCCTAGGAACCATATTATGTAGCATCTGGAAGTAAAACAGATTTCATGTTTCTGGAATAGTAGGTAGCTAAAAAAAAAAAAAAAAACACAAAACTTAGGGGGAGGTTAGTGCAAATGGTTAATAAACTAGGCTGCTAACTGAATGGTTGGAGGTACAAGTCTATTAAGAAAGGCCTTGGAAGAAAGGACTGGCAATCTACTTTTGAAAAATCAGTCAGTTAAAATCCTATGGAGCATAGTTCTACTCTGACTCTTGTGGGGTCACCATGAGTTGGAATTGATTCAACAGCAAGTGGGTTTTGAAAACCAAAGACTAAACCTATTGCCATCAAGTAGATTTCAACTTTAGTGACCCTGTAGGACAGAGTAGCATTGCCCCATAGGGTTTCCAAGGGAAGGAAATTGCTAGATCTTTCTCCTCCAGAGAGGCTGGCTGGTGGGTTTGAACTGTTTACTTTTTGGTTAGCAGCCAGACACTTAACCACTTAAATACCTTATCTGGTATTTAAGAGTCCCCCAGATCTACATTTAATAATAGTTGTTTATTAAAACAAACCCAGAGCTTCATTCAAGCAGTGACAAGAAATCCAAGCTGCTCAGCAGGATCCCTTATTTCCTAAATCTTCATTGGGGAATACATGGATCACAGTTCCTGGTATGAGGTGGCTAGAGTTTCTTATAGAGTGTGAAGTTTATAGTATTTTGAAGAGTCCTTAGTTCAAATATTCTCTCTCTCTCTCTTCTTTCTACTAATACTGATACCAAATACTAAATACACTAGTATATTTTACTCTACTACCACTAATAATATCAAATACAATAACCAAGTGGTAAATACCTATTAGTACTGTGTGTGAACAGGAAGCAGGCAGTGTGAAGCCAATCATGGGTGTCCTCATGTGATCCACTAGTGCACTGCAGTTTACATTCTTATGTAAGCCCCTGGCATGGAGCCACTGTTGTCCACCACCACTGGAAAACCTCTGTCCACCCACTAAGAGGAGCAGAGTTCTGCTCTGGTGAGCAGCCACCCTGGACAGTGTCATTTGTAAGTCTCCCTTAAAAAAGCTTCTTTACTGCCACACTGGAGTTGCCAGCCTCTCTTCAGTCTGTTGGCATGTTACTGTACATGCCTAGACAGTGTACAAAGCAATGTTCAAAGTATTTTGTGAATATTAACTTTTATAATCCTTACAATAGTCCTCTGAAGAAGTACTATTATTGTCATCTTCGTTTTACAAGTCAGGGAACTAAGGCACAGACAGGGCAATTTGTGCAAGGTTACAGAACTGGAATTCAACCAGATAAACCAAGAAATTAACCGCATATTTTCAGTGACATCAATTATGTAACACTGGCCCTCAACTAAATATTTTTAACAACAACTTAAAAAACTATGGTTTAGAGAACAAATAGCCTTTTAAACATGCATATATGGAAATGAAAGACATTCAAAACCCATCATTAAACATTAATTTTTTGACATATTTTGGATAATGAAATTTTGCTTTTACTCTTCTTGCAAGGTTTGTGGGTAGATTCATAAGCTGCAGTGGTAGAAATGTAGCATGGAGGAAATTTCTTTAGTTTTTGTGTTTTACATAAATTACCTGAATATATTTAAGAAATAGAGATATGGCACTCATCCCCTCTTGACATCCCTTTAATTTGTACTCTGAATCAAAGAAGGCATCGTAAGAGCATTACGTGCAGGTGTTTTTGGTGATATTTACTAAAGAGCCTCCAGTTTCCACACATTAAGAGAAACTTTTAACATTAGACTACCAGAAGAATAACAGAAGAAACATTTTGACACTTTTATAGTTTGAAGTATGTACCAAATGTTGGGGACTTTGCAAATCAGTTGATTTTGTTCCATTGTGAATTCTGAAAGTGTCCCAGTGACAGTTTTATGTCTACAAAGTCAAGATCTAAATTGCAGAATTGCTTGTATCTTCCTGGGTGATAAAAGGAACAGCTATGAAAACTTTGCATTTGTAATAATGTTGAGAAATCTATGATTGTGGTCTTTTTTTTCTTATTTTTATTTAACATAACTGAGTGAAAATGTACATTCACATATAAATTTACATGCCCACCTATATGCAGCTTCCACTGCTCTCCCTGTCCGGTGACAGCACACTGTTCCTCTCTGCTCCATACATGTCTCATCCTCCCAACAACCTGCTTTCCCCTCCTCTTCATCCACTCCCCTTCCTCCAGCCAGAGGTCAGCAAGATGATATCCTATAGATGTTTAGAACCACAAAGTGCTTCCAATATGTGGTCACTCTGCATTGCCAAGTCCAATCCATTCCTGTCCAAACATTGGACCTTTGTTATAATTTATGGGAAAGGGCAGCATCAGGGCCGGGGGCCATGCTCTCAGAGGAACCCCAAAACTGCTGGACCATCAATTGAGGTCTTTTAGTGGAGATCTCATGATGCACCCCTTTTTATTCTTGTGTTGCCAGTGAGACTCCTCTCTGTGAGCTCCATCGTGGCTATCACTGGTGGTGGCCAGGGACCATCCGGTTCTTCCGGTCCCAAGTCGATGTAGGCACCCACTCTTGTGGGTCTCTCTAGCTTCTCGGTTGTCTTTACCGCATGTCATTTTGGTCCTCTGTGAGCATCCGTTCCTGCTGAGTTGGGACCATTTGCTGTGTCCTCGGATGGCAGCTTAGCAGCTTTTAAGACCCCAGAAACCACTCACCAATGTGGGGTGCAGAGAGCTCTCTTAGCAAAACGCTAGTTGTGCCAGTTGGCCTGGAATTCGCCTAAGAGCATGGTCCCCTGCCCCCTGCCCCAGCTACTCTATCCTTGCAGTATTGAGTTAAGATGGAAGGAGTACTCAAGGTGTGCTGAAGTCCACTTAATGTTGTTCTTGTTTCTAACGTGCGCTACCACCGCTTTCTCCCAACTAGATTTCTAGTAACTATCTAAACTAAACCCTACCCCCTCCCCCTCCCTCCCTCCCCTCCCTTGCAGCTGTCAAAGAGTCTTATCTTCTATACACAAGTCTGGTTTTGAGATCTTATCGTAGAGGTCTCATATAGTATTTGTCCCTTTATCGCTGACTACTTTCATTCAACATAATGCCTTCCAGTTGAAACCAGGTTAGGAGATGTTTCCTGGAATCATTGTTATTCTTTATCATTGCGTAGTGCTCCATTGAGTATATGTACCATAGTTTACCTATCCATTCTTCTATTGTTGGGCATCTGGGTTGATTCCATCTTTTTGCTATCATGGACTGTGCTGTGGTAAACATTCTGGTGCATGTGTCCGTTGGTGTGAAAGGCCTTGAATCTGTAGGATATATTCCAAGTAGTGGAATTACTGGGTCAAATGGTATATCAATATCCATTTTTTAAGGAAGCGCCAGATTGCCTTCCAAAGAGGCTGGACCATTTTGCAACCCCACCAACAGTGTAGGAGGGTTCCACTTTCTCCACAGCCTCTCCAGCATTTGTTGTTTTGTGTTTTCTGGATCATGGCCAATCTTGTTGGGGTGAGATGGTATCTCATTGTTGTCTTGATTTGAATTTCTTTAATACCTAAAGATCATGAACATGTCCGCATGTGTTTTTTGGCTGCCTGGATCTCCTCTTTAGTGAAGTGTCTGTCCATCTCCTTCGCCCATCGCTTAATTGGATGGTTTATCTTCTTGTTCTTGATATTTTGTAGTATCTTATAGATTATGGAGATCAGGCATCAATCCGACATATAGTTGCCAAATATTTTTCTCCACTCTGTGGGTGTTCTTGTAATTCTAATAATAAAGTCGTTGGATGAGCAAAAATGTTTGATTCTTACTAGTTCCCATTGATCTATTTTCTCTTCTGTTGATTGAGATTTCTTTGACAGATTTTGGAGTCTGTCCTCATTGTGTATTAAAACTTCCATTGTTGTTCCTGCCTTTTCTTGGATGAGCTTTATTATTTTAGGTTTGATATTTAGGTCTTTTATCCAGTTGGAGTTGGTTTTTGTATAAAGTGTAAGATATGGATCTTGATTCAGTTTATTGCAGATGGATAACCAATTTTGCCAGCACCATTTGTTGAAGATACTGTTTTGTCCCCAGTTTAATTTCTTAGGGCCTTTGTCGAATATCAACTGTTCATAGGCAGATGGTGTCATCTCTGGGGTCTCAATTCTGTTCCATTGATCAATCTGTCTGTTCTTGTACTGGTACCAGGCTATTCTGACCACTGTGGCAGTGTAGTATGTTCTAAGGTCGGGTAATGAGAGTCCTCCCAGTGTGTTCTTCTTCTTTAGTAGTACCTTAATTATCCAGGGCTTCTTCCCTTTCCAAACAAAATTGGTGATTTGTTTCTCCATCTCATTAAAAAATGATGCTGGAACTTGTATTGGGATTGCATTATATAAATAAATTGCTTTGGGTAAAATAGACATTTTCACAATGTTAAGTCTTCCTATCCATGAGCAGGGTAGATTTTTCCATTTATCTAAGTCTCTTAGTTTCTTGTAGTAAGAGCTTGTAGTTCTCTTTGTAAAGGTCTGTTGTTTCTCTGGTTAGATTAATTCCTAGGTACTTTATCTTCTTAGGGGCTGTGGTAAATGGTAATGATTTGATAATTTCCTCCTTAACAGTTTCGTTGTTGGTATAAAGGAATCCTACCAATTTACTTATGTTTATCTTGTATCCTGAGACTTTGCTGAACTCTTCTGTCAGTCTGAGTAGCTTACTTATAGATTCCTTGGGATTCTCTGCATATACAATCATATCATCTGCAAACAGACAGATTTTAACTTCCCTTTTGCCGATGCAGATGCCCTTTATTTCTTCGTCTTGTCTAATTGCTCTGGGTAGAACTGCTAGCACAGTGTTGAACAGAAGTGAGAGTGGGCATCCTTGTCTAGTTCCTGATCTCAAAGGAAAGTCTTTCAGTCTCTCTCCATTCAGGATGATGTGGGCAACTGGCTTTGTATAAATGGCCCTTATTGTGTTGAGGAATTTGCCATCTATGCCCATTTTGCTAAGAGTTTTTAGCATGAATGGGTGTTGGACTTTATCAAATGCCTTGTAAGCATCAATGGACAAAATCAGGTGATCCTTATCTTTTGTGTTATTCATGTGGTTTATCACATTAATTGTTTCCCTGATGTTGAACCAGCCTTGCATCCCCGGTATGAATTCCACTTGGTCATGATGGATTATTTTCTTGATATGTTGTTGTATTCTGTTGGCAATAATTTTGTTGAGGATTTTTGCATCTAGGTTCATGAGTGTTATCGGTCTGTAGTTCTCTGTCTTTGTTGGACCTTTCCCTGGCTTAGGTATCAGGGTTATGCTGGCTTCATAGAATGAGTTTGGGAGTATTCCATCCCTTTCTATACTGTGAAATAGTCTCAGTAGTATTGGGGAGAACTCTTCTCTAAATGTTTGGTAGAATTCTGCTGTGAAGCCATCTGGGCCCGGACTTTTTTTGGTTGGCAGTGTTTTGATGACCTTTTCAATCTCTTCCCTTGTGATGGGTTTATTAAGTTGTTCTGCCTCATGTTGTGATAATTTGGGTACGTGGTATGAGTCAAGGAATTGGTCCATTTCCCCTAGGTTTTCAAATTTGTTAGAGTACAGTCTTTCATAGTATTCTGTTAGGATATTTTTGATTTCTGTCTCATCTGTGGTGACGACTACCCTCTCATTTCTAATTTGGGTTATTTGTTTCCTTTTCTGCTTTTCTTTAGTAAGTTTAGCCAGTGGTTTATCAATTTTGTTGATCTTTTCAAAAAACCAGCTTTTGGTCTTTTCCATTTTTTCAATTGTTTTTCTATTCTCTAATTCATTTAGCTCTGCTCTAATCTTTATGATCTCCTTTCTTCTGTTGCCCTAGGGGTTCCTCTGTTGTTCTCTTTCTACTTGTTCAAGCTGTAGAGTTAGTTCCTTGATTTGGTTTCTTTCTTCCTTCCAGATGTGTGCATTTATGAAGATAAACAGACCTCTGAGCACTCCTTTGGCTGTATCCCATAGGTTCTGGTAGGAAGTGTTTTCGTTCTCATTGGAATCTATGAATTTCTTTAATTCATCCTTGATTTCTCTATAATCCATTTTTTTTCAGCAAGATGTTGTTCAGTTTCCAAGAGTTCCACTTTCTTTCTATGTTTTTTCTGCTATTGATTTCAACTTTTATGGCTTTCTGATCTGAAAAGATGCTTTGCAGTAATTCAGTGATATGGATTTTGTTGAGCATTGCATTATGGCCTATCACGTGGTCAATTCTGGAGAATGTTCCATGTGCTCTAGAGAAGAAGGTGTAGTTGTCTGCTGATGGGTGGAAAGTTCTGTACATATCAATGAGGTTTAGTTGGTTAATTGTGTCAATGAGGTCTTCTGTATCTTTACTGAGCTTTTTTCTAGATGATCTGTCTAGTAATGAGAGTGGAGTGTTAAAGTCTCCCACTATTATTGTGAAGTCATCCAACTCTCTTTTGAGCATAGTCAGTGTTTCTTCAGCATATTTAGGTGCTCTGGGATTGCCAAGCATTAGGTGCATAAATAATTAATATAGTTAAGTCTTGCTTGTGTACTGAACCTTTTAGCAATAAATAGTGACCATTTTTGTCCACGATGGTGGATTTGGCTTTAAAATTGATTTTGTCTGAGATTAGAATTGCCACGCCTGCTCTTCTTTGTTCATTGTTATAGGATCCGACTTAACGGCACTTGGCTTGGCTTGGCTTATATATATATTCTTCCATCCTTTAATTTTCAGTTTGTTCCTGTCTTTAGGTCTCAAGTGAATTTCTTGTAGACAACATATCGATGGGTCGTGTCTTTTGATCCAAGATGACACTCGGTGTCTCTTTACTGGAGCATTCAGTCCATTCCCATTCAATGTAATTATTGATTGGTATTTATTCAGTGCTGCCATTGTGATATGTTTATTTTTATGTTGATGTTTTCTCTGTTGATCTTCTTAGTCTGTTCTGGGACACTCTTTTGTGAGTTGATTTTTCATCTTTTTCAGAGCTGGTTTTATAGTTGTTGAGACTCATGTGTTAGATTTCTTGAAATAGTATGATACATCTTTGTTGTGCTTTACAGCTGCCCCTATGAACCCCCTTAATAAACTATTTATAAACCCAATTTTAATTACTACCAGTCTTGTCATCTTCCTCTCCATCTGGAAGGACTATAATGACTGTAGTACATCCCTCTTTTTCTTATGATGACACCATAGTTTTCATGATGATCACTGGATTGCTTCTTTCCATATCAAAGCTGTGATTTACTTTGGAGCCTTCCCTAAACGAGTAGAGTATTGAGTAGTGTGTCGTTCTAAAATATAAAGTTAGTGGTTTTGTTCTAGTAAGCCAAAGCCAAGAACTTCTTTCAGTATTTCTTGTAGTTTGGGTTTGGTTTTTACAAAGTCTCTGAGTTTTTGTTTATCTGGGAATGTCTTAATTTCATCTTCGTATTTGAAAGATAGTTTTGCAGGATATATAATTCTTGGCTGGAAGTTCTTCTCCTTCAAGACTTTGAATGTGTCATGCCACTGTCTCCGTGCCAGCATGGTTTCTGCTGAGAAATCTGAAGAGAGCCTACAGGGTTTCCCTCTGAATGTTAGCTTTGCCTTGAGTCTTGCTGCCTTTAAGAGTTGCTGCTTATGTTTCATTTTGTTAAGCTTGATTATAATATGTCTTGGAGTCTTTCTTTTGAGATCTATATTGGGTGGCATAGGATATGCATCTGAGATGTCTCTATTCTCTTCCTTCATGATTTCTGGGAAGTTTTCTTTCTGCAGCTCAGCAACAATACTCTCTCTGTTCTCAGATGTCTCACCCTGTTCAGGAACTCCAATTAATCGAAGGTTCTTCCTCTTAATAGAGTCCCACATGCTTCTTAATGTTTCTTCATTTTTCTTGTTTCTTTTTTCTGATTTCTGCTCATAGACGCTGGCATCAGTAGCTCTGTCTTCCAAGTCAGAAATTCTTTTTTCCATTTGTTCCATTCTGTTTTCTTGGCTTTGCATGGAAGTTTCTATGTCTTTCATTTTCTTCTTGATCTGTTGGATTTCAGAGTACTGGTATTCCAGCAGATTGAACAACTTGTTTAATTTTTCACTTTGTTCTGCTGTATTTTGTATAAGGTCTAGAAGTGCTCTGTATATAATCAATTTGTATTCACTTCCTGATGCTTTCATAAAAGTTTCTTCATCTGGAAAACTCCTTGGTTGCTTTGTTTGGGATCCTTCTGAAGCCATGAGTGATTGCTTGTATGCCACAATTGTCTGTTGCTTTTGGGGTCGCATGTGAGTATATAGAGGCTGGAAGAGGTACTGTGAGGATTGATTGCAAGTGTTTCTCTAGGCTGTCTTCAAATGTAAAGCAAAAGGTACCTGACTAGCTCACAAGTCAGTTAGGTTTTCAGGTGTAGAGGTCTCTCTTCTCATCTGACAAAGTAAGTGCCACTATATCCAACCCCAGATGATAACAAACTAGTTCAGAATACAGCAATGCTACTGCCCTGTTGGCCTCTGCTAACAGGGCCTAGCCTTAGCCGACACTGCATCGAGTACTGGTTTTGTGATAGGAAATCGCTCTCCTGTGGGCAGGCTCTGGCTCCCAAGCTAAGAATTAGGTCCATCTGCGGCCACCGTATCCAAGATGGCGTCCTCCACACAGGCAGCAGACAGAGGGGCTAAAGGTGCCGAGAGGTAGTGATTCCTCTGCTTCTGTTGCAGAGCCCCCAACGTAGGCAGCACTGTGCAAAATCACTACTTTTCTGTCGGAGAAGCGCTGTCGTGTTTGCAGGCGCTGGCTCCCAGGCTAAGAACGAGGTCCCGCTATAATCTCGGTACCAACATGGCGTCCCGCATACTGACTGCAAAGCTCCGCACAAACCCCACTGAGGCAGCTACAAAACGAAAGGCTCAACGTGGCTAGATTAGCAGAGTCCTGAGCCTGGCTCTCAGAATATGGGAATTTCGCCTGCCTATCCCCCCAGCAGCGAGTCTGAGTCCAGCTGCCAGGCAAGGCCCAGCTCCGCCCGCCAGCCGAGACAGAAGAAAAAAAAAGTCAAACTGTTGCGTTTACCTTCCGTCCGTGAGAGCCGGGGCTAGCCAGGAGCGGGAGTCACCGAAAGAGAGGAGGTTTTTCCCCTGAGTGCTATGAAGTCCCAATTAACAGCTCTGTGCCATGTCCTGAGGCTGATTAGGTGATCAGAAGGCTCTGTTTGATTGTCAATTCAGGTCTTGGTTTCCAGAGGGATAGGAGGAGACGGGGGCTTAGTCCGCCAACTTGACTCTGCCCTCCTGATTGTGGTCTTTTGATTCTAACTTTATTTTACCAACTTCTCTGTGGAAAAAAAGTTTTCCAATTTAGTTTTTAAATGTAAACAATATTAGGTAAAAATAGTTTCTGATCATGAACCTGAATATTGAGGAAAATGACTAAATGATTATTAAACACTCACAAATGAACTGAAATAATCTCTGGATGAAGGATTCTTACCATGAGAGGATGGGAGGATTAGTTTCTTTATTTTGAAATGGAAAAGCAATTTATCTTCTGTTAATACCTTGGAGTGAAATCCATCCTCAATCTCAGCCTCCCACAGGAGACCATCTGTATGTTGAGGCATGGATTCCACTATTTACATGTTCAGTCTAAAAAGCAGTTACAGTATGACTAAAACATTCCAGGAGCAGTACTAGAACTGTGGATACAGCTAAAGGAGGAAGATGTGGAGCTCACAGACTAATGCAGTGAAAAGAAGAAATAAACATCTGCCCTCCAGCAGAGGTAACTTAGAGTGCTTCAAGTATATACAGGAAGAGACTTGGATCCTCAGGTATCCAAACTAAAATTTGAAGGTAAAGTATGTAATAGTTCATCAAATGAAGAATACAGGAAAGGGCTTTATAAGCAAATAAAAGAAAAAGACATCTGCAGCACCAGGTGAGAGATAACTGATACTCTGGGGAACTGGGACAGTTGTCTGAAAGATAGGAGGAGAGCAAGAAATAGCAGATGGAACTGAGAGAAATAAGCAAAGCCAGGTTATGAAAATTCTAATAAGACATTCTAAGAAGGTTAGATATTATTTTGAAAGCAATAAGGACTGGAGAAAAAAAATTCTAGGCAGAAAAGTAACAGGGTTAGATATGCTGTTTAAAAAATATCACCAGAAAAAACAGCATGGGTCAGTAATTTTCCAAGGGGAACGAGTTTTGCCCCTCAGATTACATTTGTTTACAAATAGGGTAGTTTACAAGTGACATCTATTGGGCAAAGGGCTAATATTATGCTATGCACCCAACAATGCACAGGACCACTCACCACAACAAAAAATCTTCTGGCCAAAAAGTCAGTAGCACCAAGTTTGAGAAGCCCTGATATGATAGGCTGAGTAATGTCCCCCTCCAAAAAGAAAGTCCACATCTTAACCTGCCCAAACAGGGGATATATTATCTTACATGGCAAAAGCAACTCGAAGATGTGAAGTTCAGACTTTTAAGATGGGGAGACTGCCCTGATGGGCCCAATATAATCAAAAAGGTCCTCATGAGAGGGAAGCAGGAGGGTCAAAGGCAGAGAAAGAAATGTAGAGACAGAAGCAGAGTCAACAAATGAGATGTTGTGACACTGTGCTGATGCCTTTGAAGATGGAGGAAAGGGCTATGAGCCAAAGACTGTGACCTAGAAAAGACAAGGAAACCGACTCCCCTAAAGCAGGCAGGAGGAACCAAGCCCTACTGACATCTGGAGTTTAGTCCAGTGAGGCTGATTTTGGACTTCTGACTTGCAGAACAGGTAGAGAACACATTTATGCTGTTTTAGGCCACTGAATTTATGGTAATGTGTTACAGTAGCAACAGGAAACTTAGACATCTGATCTGGAAGAAAATCTCCAGACAGGTTATGTGCCCCATAGGGTTTTCTTGACTGTAATCTTTATGAAAGCTGGCTTTAAATTGCTGGCTTTCTGTTAGCAGTTGTGCATTGAAGTGGTTGTCCCACTAGGGCTCTTTGGGTAAACAGTCAGAAGGTGTTAACATGGTCCAACGTTTATCTGGGCACTGAGACACACCTGGGAATTCCTGTTTGCCTGAAACTTGTAATCTAGTGACTTTTATAAATTCCTTCTAATACTTGAAAAAAAAATCCTTATGTAATGCTAATTTCTTTTCCCATTTTATCATATATTAGTGAACTTGTTCTATCCTGAACAGTTGTTACTTTTGATTTATTAAATTATCAATACTTTATATTATTTTGTATTTTTCCCTGAGCCAAGCAACACCCTTCCTCATCCAAATGTCATGAAAACATATTCTTTTTTTTTTTTCCTAATAGCATTAGAGCTTTGTGATGACATATTGATTCCAGTTACCCTTGCAGTGGTGGCACCTGTCTCCATCTGTGCCATGTCTTCCTCTGAAGGAACTGGACTTCACTGTGTTGCTGTTATTGTTGCTGTTAGGTACCCTCAAACTGGTTCCCATGGCAACCCTGTAGGACAGAGTAGGACTGCTCCATAGGTTTCCAAGGACTGGCTGGTGGATTTGAATTGCCAGACTTTGGGTTAGCAACTGAGTTCTGAAGCACTACTCAATCAGGGCTCGATAAAACAATCCAAAACCAAACCCATTGCCACTGAATTGATTCCAACTCCTAGCGACCGTATAAAACAAAAACCAAACCAAACCCAGTGCTGTCCAGTCAATGCTAACTCATAGAAACCCGGCAGGAGAGGGTAGAACTGCCCCATAGAGTTTCCAGGGAGTTCCTGGTGGATAATTGTCGACATTTTGGTTAGCAGCCATAGCTCTATGCTGCAGGTGTTTCC
The DNA here is from genome assembly GCA_028571685.1 of Heterohyrax brucei. NCBI lineage: Eukaryota > Metazoa > Chordata > Mammalia > Hyracoidea > Procaviidae > Heterohyrax > Heterohyrax brucei. The sequence continues at coordinate 527,116 of CM053161.1, forward strand.
GTCTGAGTACCTATATTCAACTGAATGTTACTTCTCTTTCCTAACAACAAACCTGTGAGTGAGAAATAAAAAGTTATTACTGTAAGGTACTGAGATTCTGTCAGGTTTGTTATGCAGAATAACTTGAAGAAATCAATCATTTGTGTTTACATTTAGGCCTTTTATCTATGATGCCATCATTTTTATATGTGATAAATTATGAACTGTGTTTTCCACATCTACTGAGATCATCTACGTTTTTAGTCCATCATTATGGTGAATTGTATCAATAGACTTTTCTAGTTTTACTTAATTGTGGCAAAATATATGCAACATAAAATTTACATAACAAATTATGTTTAAGAGTTTTCAGGTGTACAATCCAGTAGCATTAGTAACACAGTGTTCTGCAATCCATCACTGTCGTTTGTTTCTAAAAGTTTCCATCACCCCAAACTGAAACTCTCTATCATTAAACAATAACTCCCCATTCACTCATGTCCCAGCTCATGGTAACTACTAGTCAGCTTAATGTGTCTGACATTTGTCTATTGTAGATATTTCATATAAATGATATTTTAAAAAAATGTTCTTTTGTAGGTAGATTATTTCTCTTCACATTATGTTTTCAAGGTTTATCCATGTTGTAACATATATTAGTACTTTGTTCACATTTATATGGTGGAACACTATTCCATTATACACATATACCATACTGCTTTTGTTCATTTATCTGTTGATGGTCACTTGGTTTGTTTTCACTTTTTTCTGTTGTGAAAATTGCTATGACTAATATTAGTGTAAAGGTAGAGTCCCTGCTTTCAAGGAATGGGTTTTTTTAAGTAATATAGTAATTCCTTGAACAATATCACTTGCAAGTAAAATTTTGCATGAGATAATTCAAAAACAATTGCAGCTGTACATCAACAGGGAACTGCCAGAAATTTAAGCCATATTCAGAAGAGTATGTGGAACAAGAGATATCACTGATGATGTCAGATGAATCTTGCTGAAAGCTGGGAATACCAGCAAGATCTTTACCTGGTTTTTATTTGACATGTTAGTCATAACATATTATGGATAACCTTGTGAAGAATGGAAATTCGAGAACACTTAATTGTGTTCATGTTGAACCTGTATATAGAGAAAGAGCTAGTCATTTGAACAGAATAAGGTGATTCTGCCTGGCTTAAAAATCACAAAAAGTGTGTGTCAAGGTTGCGTTCTTTCACTCTACTTATTCAATCTGTATGCTGAATACTTAATCTGAGAAACTTCATGAACCTCATGTAAAAGAATGAGCATCAGGATTGGACATAGACTGATGAAGATCCAAAACTGCCATCATCAGTATGGTTATACCTCAACGTAAGAAAACAAAAGTCCTCCCCAGCTAAAGCCCAAATCCTCACAATGGACCAGTAACTAATGTGGGCAACATGGCCATGGTTAGGACCAACATTATGGCCTGCTGTGGGGCTTGTCAGCCTGAGAAAGAGTGCATGTGAATAGATGAGCATGAGTGGAATGCCTGATGTCAGATCCCCAAAGACTGTGGGTCTGACCTTGTGATTCTGACACTTGTACCCCACCCAGGCCCACGTTCTTTCCTCCTTGGAAGGAAAGGTCACTTGAGGAAGTGGCCTTCGATATGCTGTATAGATAAGAAGGCACAAGAATGTTTTATGAGATATTCCCCAGGCCCTATTCAAATCAAAGCTTGTTAACTGCACGTATGCATGCTGTACTTGCTAAATAAATATGAGCTGCTCCTTGCCAGGTCGGAGCTGGAGCATCAGAGTTGCTGCTCTTCTCCTCACCACCTGTGTTTCTGTGTGACATTCTTCATTGGCATCAATCAGCCGCAGGCAATACAGACCCAGGGACACAACAAGTAACAACATAATAAACAGAAAATACAGAAGCTGTGAAGGATTTAATTTTACAGGGATCGGCAATCAACACCTATTGAATCAGCAGTCAAGAAATCAAACAGTGTATTGTACTGGTCAGTTCTACAGCAAAAAATCTCTTTAAATTGTTAAAAAACCAAGATGCTTTTTGAGACTATGGTGCCCCTGACCTAAGCCATCCCATTTTCAGTCACCTCATATGCATACAAAAGCTGTGCAATGAATAAGGAAGACCAAAGAATTGATGTCTTTGAATTACACTGTTTGGGAAGAATGTTGAATGTACCATGGACTGTCAAAGGATCAACAAATCTGTCTTATAAGAAGTACAGCCAGAATGCTCCTTGGAAGCAAGGATGGTGAGACTTCATCTCACATACTTAGGACTTGTTATCATGAGTCACCAGTCCTTGGAAAAGGGCATCATGCTTGGTAGAGTGTCAGTCAAAAAGTGCCTTTTAAATCATTTTTTTTTTTTTTACAAAATCTTCATTAAAAAACAGACTGCAATATTGAGTATACCAGCATTTACTAATAAAATGTCAAAGCATGAAAATAAATTTGATTTCTATATATTAACACATAATTATAAATAATTTCAATTTAAACTAGCTTTAGAATATAGAAATAAATTTAACAAAAGATAGGTAAATCCTCTTCACAGAAAACAACAAAATACAACATATGTGTTCATTGATGAAGATTCAATCTTGTTATATCAATTTTCACTAAATTCATTGATCATCTCAGTGCAAATCCTGGTAGATTTTTAAACAATAGAATTTGACAAATTCTACAGTTTATGTTATGCCAATTAACTTAAACAGTCTTGTTGATGAACAAAAATTTGAATAATTTTTCTACATTGCTTCATCATATATTAAACTAGAATAATCCAAATAGCATAGTACCGATATAAGAATAAACAAATACATAAATGGAAGAGTACGGAGAATCCATAAAAAGATCATAATAAAATAACCAAATGATTTTTCCAAATGGTGCTTAAACAATTCAAGGTGTTTTCAACAAGTAGTGCTGAAACAACTGTATATTCAAAGAAATAAAACATGAAGCTCAGCAGCTATCTCAGACCATATGAGAAAAATAAGATGAAACAAAAGCCAATCCATGAAAGCAAAGTGACAGAAGGACAATTATTATATGAGACCCCTATGATAAAAACTTAAAAGCATACTCATACATAATAGAAAACACTCTTTGACGTCTACAAGGGTGGGCAAAGTGGGAGGGCAGGAAGGCAAGGGGCAAAGGTTTAGATTAGATAGTTGTTAGAAATTTGGTTGGGTGAAATTAGTGACAATACACATTAGTAAAAAGATCAATATTACTGGGACTTCGACACAACTTGTGTACTCCTCCTCTCTTAACCCAGTATTGTAAGCACAGAGTATGTACACTTTCACTATTTTTATTTAACAATAATAAAAAAAAGCCTATCCGTGAAAGCAAAGGAGACATTCTTCATCATCTAGTAGGCAAAAACTCCTTAGATCTTACACAGAAATCAATAAAAATAAAATATTGGCAAAGCAGATTTCAAAAAAATTTATAATGGAACAAAATGTATACTGATGAAAATGCATGTTGATGGTAATAACTTACAAGTCATAGATTTAAATATTCTCAAATATCAGACAAAAGAAATGTATCCAAAATTATACAAAAAAATCTTCAAAATCCCCAGTTGAGTCAGAATGATTTACAGTAAGAAGCCAGTGTTGGTTCTGAGACCATCTCCAAACCAAGCCCACTGATGGTTGAGTTCATTCCAACTCAACAGCTACCTCTATAGGACAGAGTAGAGCTGCCCCGTAGAGTTTCCAAGACTGTAATCTTTATGAGAGCAGACTGTCACTTCTCTGAAATAGCTGAGGAATTGGAATTGATGATCTTTTAGTTATTATCCCAACAGTTTGTCCACCACACAACCAGGACCCAGTTCAATCTAATCTAATGCTGGTAGACATTTTAGGAAAATATACCATAGAGTATCTGAAAGGTGCTTTTGTATTTTTAGTAATGTTAATTTTTGAAAAGGGTATATTTCTAGAAAACTGAAATTTGCCTTGACTCAGAGATTGAAATTTTGCATTTTGAGACTTTGAGAGTTTCCTCTGATAACAGGATGTAACTTTTCAACAGAGATTAAATAGCTTCAATTTTTTATTTTATTTTATTCATCGTACTTTAAAGTTTACCAAGCAAACTAATTTCTCGTTAAACAGTTAGTACATGTATTATTTTATGACATTGATTAACTAATTCCACAGTAGTCAACATTCTTCCTTGTCAACCTTGGTTCCCTATTAACAGTTTTCTAGTCCCTTCCTGCCTTCTAGTCCTTGACCCTGGGCTTGCAAACCCTTTTAGTCTTGTTTTATTTTGTGAGCCTGTCCAACCTTTGGCTGAAGGGTAGCCTCAGAAATGACTTTGTTACCGAGCTGAAACATTGTCCAGGAGCCATACTTTCAAGTTTCTCCAGTCTGTTTCAGGCCTTTAAGTATGATCTTTCTTTGTGAGTTAGAACTTGGTTCTACATTCTTCTCCCACTCTACCAAGGAGCTTATACTCTGATTCCTGTCTGACTACACTTTTCCCTTATTTCTTTAGTTTTCTTCATTCCTTCATGTTCCAGAAGGGGTTAGACCATTCAGGTATTCTAGATGGCCACTCAAAGGGTTTTAAGCCCCTAGAAGCTGCTCACCAAAGTAGAATGTAGAATATTTTCCTTATAGACTATGTTATGCCAGTTGAGCTAGATGTACCCGAAAACTGTGATCCCCACAGCCCTCAGCTCTGCAATTTGGACCCTCGGGGAGGTGGGATGTATGAATGGAGCTTCCATGACATTGCCTTGTTCAAGTTGTGCTGGCTTCATAGTGTGTACTGTCTTACTGTTCACCAAAGTTACCACTTATCCATTATCTAGTGTTTTCCCAACCTCAGCTCACCCCTGTCTGGTAACCATCAAAGATCGTTTCTTTTTTTGTGTAAAGCTTTTTGTGAGTTCTTATAGTAGTGATCTCATACAATATTTTCCTTTTGTAATTGGCTTATTTTAGTCAGTATAGTGCCCTCTAGGCTCCTCCGTGTTATAGAAGATGTCTTCCAGTTTTGCCAGCATCATATGTTAGAAAGAATGTCCTTGCCCTGTTTGACAGACTTTCGGCTCTTGTCAAAGATCAGATAAACATAGGTGAGTGGATATCTGTCATTGTATCAGTAGCAGGTGCCTTGGTTTCTAAGGTGTCTCTTGCAAATAGTGTATTGATAGATTCTATTTGTTTATCCATTCTGTCACTCTTCTCTTTATGGCGCATTAGGCCATTTACAGTCATTGTAATTATTCGTAGGTGTGAGTTTATTGCTGTCACTCTGTAGTGCTTTTGTGTGTATGTGTGTGTGTGTGGTAATATTTTCATTGTTCCTCTTACTCTCCTGTAGGTTACCTTTGGTTTGTGTATTTCTTTTTCATTTATTTTGTTTTTGTAGGTTTTTTTTTTGAGACTTAATTTTCCCTCTTTATTTTTTTAAGTAGGTTTAACATTTTTGTGATTATGTTGAATTTTATCCATAACTTCGTAGGTTTGAACCACTCTCTGTTGTTACTTAGTAGCACCTTGCATCTGAGTCCATTAGAAAGTTCTATTATCTACACCATTTATTCCTTCTTTTATTGTTTTTGGATAGTCCTTGAAAGTTCCTTTCCTAGGTTGGTATCTGGCTTGTATAATCTTGCATCCTAGGTCAGGCTGTGATCTGATGTTATTTGTTCTTAGATTGAAGGACTCCCTTAATAATTCTTGCCAGTCAGATTTTTTTTTTTTTTACAAAGTCCCTTAATGTCTGTTTCTCTAGAAATATTCTAATTTCACTATAGTATTTGAATGAGAGTTTTGCAGGAAATATTTTTGGTTGTCAATGTTTCTTTTCAAGGCTTTAAACATGTATATATATATATATACGTATACATATATATATCTCACTTTCCATTGTCTTCTTGACTGCATAGTTTCTGCCAAGTGATCAGAATTTAGTCTTACTGTTTGTCCTCTGTTTGTAACTTTTTGTTTTTCTTGAGCTGCTCTCAGATTGTTTTCTTCATCTTTGGCTTTAGTGGGTATGATTATGGCATGCCCTGGTGATTTTCTTTTAAGTATCCTATATGGGATTTGCTGAAATTGTTGCATAGTCAGCTTTTCATCCTTCATGATATTATGAAAGTCTTCTGTAAGCAACTATTCAGTGATCCTCTATGAGTTTTCTATTTTCTTCCCTTGTTCTGGAACTGTGATCACTTGTCAGTTGGGGATTTGATTGTATCCTGTGTAATTCTTGGGGTTTTTTCATTCTTTTTGAGATTTTTTTCTCAAATAGAATTATAGCCAAATCACTTGGCTGGCTTGGCTAATGTTTTCAATGTCACTAATCCTGTCTTCTATCATTTCAAACTTGCTCCTCAGCAACCCCATGACACTGTCTATTTCTGAAATGTTGTCGTTTATCTTTTGGATTTCAAATTGTTGCTTTTGTGAAATTTCTAGTGTTGAATTTATTTTGGCATTTTGTTCCTATATTTCTCTGAATTCTTTTGTAATTTTGTCTGCCTTGTCCATGAATTGGTCTATTTTTTCCATTTATTTTAATTTTTCATATATTTCAAACTTCATGTTATTTTTTTTACTTTTTCATTGTGTTTTAAGTGAAAGTTTAGAATTCCACTTAGTTTCTCATACAAAAACTTTTATACACATTGTTATGTGACCTTAGTTTCTCTCTCTAAATCGTGATAGTTCATTCCTTGCCCGCTATACTTGTTCATTCAACCAGCTCTTGTCCCTTTCTGCCTTCTTGTCTTACCTCTGGGCAAGAGCTAGCTATTTAGTTTCATTTATCCACTTGCTCTAAGAAGCATACCCTTCTCAAGTATCGTTGTATGTCTTCCAGCCCAGTCTTATATTTGTCAGAAGAGGTGGCTTCAGGAATGATTTTAGTTCTGGCCTAATAGAGAGTCAGGGGGCATTATCCTCTGGAGTTCCCTCCAGTTTCATTCAGACAATTAAAACAAAAGCAACCCACTGCAGTGAAGTCAATTCTAACTCATACTGACCCTGTAGGACAGAGTAGAACTACTCCATAGAGTTTCCAAGGAATGCCTGGCATATTTGAACTACTGACCCTTTGGTTAAGCAAACGTATCACTTAACCACTAAACCACCAGAGTTTCCATTAGTCTGGTCATTTTATTAGCATTTGAGTCCTGCACTCCACTTTTTTCTTGCTGTCTCAAGAACTCTCTACTGTGTTCCCTTTCAGGGCAGTTGTTAGTGGTAGCCAGGTATTGTCTACTTCTTCCAGCCTCAGGCTGATGGCATCTCTGGTTAATGTAGAACTGTCTGTATCATGGGCTCATATTTTCCTCCTATCTTTGATGTTATTCATTCTCCTTTACTCCTGGTGGATTGGGATTAATTAACGAATCTTAGATGGTCACTTACCATTGTTTAGGACTCTGGACACGACTTACCAAAGGATGCTTTGTTATGCCAGTTGGCCTAGATATCCCCTGAAACTGTGGTCTCTAGATCTCTACCCCTAGTGCTGTGTCCCTCAAAGTGTTTGGATGTGTTCAGGAAATTTCTTAGCTTTTGGTTTAGTCTAATTGTTCTGATTTCCCTTGTACTGTGTATTGTCCTTCCCTTCACCTAATATAATTCTTGTCTACTGTCTATTTAGTGAATACCCCTCTCTCTCCCTCTCCACCCCGTGACCATCATTAATTTTTTTTCCCTGCGTTTAAGCCTTTACTTGAGTTCTTATAGTAGTGGTCTCATACAGTATTTGTCCTTCTGCAATTGCCTAGTTTCATTCAGCATAATGTCTTCCAACTTCATCCATGTTTTGAAACGTTTCACAAATTTGTCATTGTTCTTTGTCTTTGCCTACTACTTTACTGTCAATATACCATAATTTGGTTATCTGTTGAGCCACTGATGGGACCAAATCTTCAGTGAACATGGGTCTGACAATTAAGTTTGCAAACTTACCACTGTGTACTTAAGTTGGCAGCACTGTACAAAGAACACAGCTGGGTTTGTGTCAATGTGTGGCATTCATTGCTGACTGGTGTTCATTATTGTTGCTGTGTTTTTGTGTGCATTGTGAGAATGTTGGGTCTTGAATTAGAGCAATGAACAAACGTTAAATTTCTTGTTAACCGTGACAAGAGTGGAAGTGAAATCCGGGACATGTTAGTCCAAGTTTATGGGGATAATGTCATGAAGAAATTGTCAGTGTACAAATGCATTAAATATTTTTCTGAGGGGAGAGAAAGCATCACTGATGAAGATAGGTCAGGGTGGCCAGTAACAAGCAGAACTGATGAAACAGTGCAAAAATTTGTACCAGCTGGATAAACAGCAAAGTTCACTATTTGGAAGTGCTGAAGGGCTGTGTGAAAAAGTTACATGAGAACGACATGAACTTTTCACCAACAGCTCATGGCTGCTGCATCACAATAGTGCACCAGCTCACACAGCACTGTCTGTGGGGGAGTTTTTAGGCTGTAAACAAATAATTGTATTGGAACACACTCCTTACTCACTTGTTCTGGCATGCAGTGCCTTTTTTCTTTTTCAAATTTTATTTTTTTATTAAGTATAGTAAAAGAATAAAATTTCTAACATTTATCAATTATCTCATCTATGATAAACCCTCCGCCTCCCCCACTCTTGTACCCAATACAGTCATTTTCATCTGTGGATAAGTCTCTTTTTAAGTTCTTATAACAGGGGTCTCATACAAAATTTGTCCAATATGCAAAATTTGTCCTTTTGACACTGATTTCACTCAGTGTGATCTCTTCTAAATGAGAACATGTTATGAGATGTTTTCTAAAATCATCATTTTTTATCATAGCATAGTGTTCCACTGAGTATATGTACCATAGTTCCTTTATCAGTTCATCTGTTGATGGACATTGAAGTTGATTCTGGACTGTGCTGCAACAAACATTCATGTACATGTGTCTGTTCATGTGACAACTTTTGTTTCTGAAGGATAAATTCCAAGCAGTGGAATTACAGGATCAAATGGTTTATCTGTTTCCAGCTTTTTAAGGAAGCACCAGATTGTTGTCCAAAGAGGTTGTACCATTTTGCAATCCCACCAGTAGTGTAGGAGAGTTCCAATTTTTCCACAGCCTCTCCAGCATTTGTTGTTTTGTGTTTTTTGGATCATGGCCAACTTTGTTGGTGAGATGGTATCTCATGATAGTCTTGATTTGAATTTCTTTAATAGCTAGTGATTGTGAGCATTTCCACATGTGTCTTTTGACTGCCTGGATATCCTCTTTAGAGAAGTGTCTGTCCATTTCCTTCACCCGTCGCTTTATTGGATAATTTATCTTTTTCTTATTGATATTTTGTAGTACCTTATAGATTATGGAGACCAGAGATCAGTCTGACATGCAGTTGCCAAATATTTTTTTCCCATTCTGTAGATGGCCTTTTAATTCTTTTGATGAAGTCTTTGGATGAGCAAAAGTGTTTGATTCTTAGTACTTCCCATTTATCTATTTTCTTTTGTGTTGATTGTGCTTTGTCAGATTTTGAAGTCTGTCTGCATTGTGCATTAAAACTTCCAGTGTTGATCCTATTTTATCTTGGATGAGCTTTATCATTTTAGATTTTAGATTTAGGTCTTTTATGGAATTTGAGTTGGTTTTTGTATAAGGTGTAAGATATAGGTCTTGTTAAAGAGACCACTTTAATCCCATTTTAAGATCTGAGGGGCTTTGTCAAATATCAACTGTTCATAGGTGGATGATGGCATTTCTGGGGTCTCAGCTCTGTTCCATTGGTCTGTGTGTCTCTTTTTGTACCAGTACCAGGCTGTTTTGGCAACTGTGGCAGTGTAATAGATTAGGACCCTTAACAGATGGCAGATTAGACACACGTCTTCTCATTTCCCTCTGAGAATTAAGGCTTGGAATGATATTTGTATGGAGTGTTGAACATTTGGGGAGCCCTAGGACCTAGCATATTTGACTAGGCACCAGCATCAGACTAATCTTCTGCTCTCAAAAACGAGCCATCTGACCTCTGTTTCTGTTGTTTCACAGTATTGGAGAACTGCAGCTTCTGCCGACAGCTGGTAACATACTTTCATTATTAGCTGGAAAGTGGAGTCTGCTGCTCCTGGCTGCCTGTTTTGGCCAGCATGTTGGACAGCTCCTAGTTCAACACCCGGACAGCACTTCACATAGTAGCGAAGTTTACTTCTAAGGCTGAGAGGCCTATGTATTTGCCTGGAGATCTGTCTGTTGAGAGGCCTGACATCTTTTCCTCCCACTCTTCTCTGACACACATTGTAGGGTTGGCTGACAACTCCCAGTTTCTCCATAAGAAGGTGGTATCTTTGCCACCTAATAAGCAGAGACTTCTACCACGGAGAGTCCACCTGGGGCAGATCACTGGAATATTAGTAATAGCTGGTAACCAACAATTCTCTTAGATCTAATACTACAGAAATCAAACAGTGTCTAGATGGCATGCAAGCAGCAGACCATAATTAATCATTTAAAGTAGTAGCCTTCACATGCCCCAGAAAACTCCCAAACTAAAGATTAAAAAAATTTCCCAGATGAAGAAGCCTTTCTGAGTCTATCAGAGGTTAAGTACAAACAAATTGTATACAGAAGCCCTCCTAGAGACTAAACAAAATGCAGCAGAACAAAATGAAAAATTAAGTAGGTTATTTGAACTGATGGAACATCAATGATCTGAAATACATCAGATCAGTAACAAAATTACACGATTAGATAACTCAATTCAAAGTCAAAAGAGTAGGACTGAACAGATTGAAATTAGATTCAGTGACCTTGAGGACACAGCAACTGACACCAGAATTTATAAGGAGAAACCAGAGAAAATAAATAAGAAAAATGATGCAGCATTAAGAATCACATGGGACTCCATTAAGAGGAATAATTTATGTTTAATTGGAGTTCCTGAATGGGGGGGATAAATGACACTATAGAGAGTATTGGTGTAGAGATGCTGATAGAAAACTTTGCTGAGATTATGAACAAAGAGAACATGGATATCCAAGATGTTTATCGAACACTGCAAAAGCTAGACCCCAAAAGAAAGACACCAAGACATATTATAATCAAGCCTAATACAATGATACATAAACAGATGCTTCTGAAGGCAGCAAGACGCAAAGCAAAGCTAACACTCTGAGGGAAACCCTGTAGGCTTTCTTCTGACTTCTCTGTAGAAACAATGCTGGCTAGAAAACAATGGGCTGACACATTCAAAGCCCTGAAGGAGAGAAACTTCTTCCAATCAAGAATTATTTATCCTGAAAAACTCTATCAAATATGGTGAAATTAAGACTTTTGGAGATAAAGAGAACTTTATAGACTTCATAAAAACAAAACCAAAACTACATGAAATACTGTAAGAAGCTCTTTCCTTAGAAAAACAAAACCATTAAATGTATATTTAAGGTGACAATGCAGGACATGTCATCCAAAATTATAATCAGTTAGGAAGGTCACAAAACCTAATCAAAGCTACAATATTAAAATAAGGGAATCTGTGATCATATCATGACAACTATGACATCATCACATTAAAAGAGGAATACACTACAGTAGTTATAGTTGTTTCAGATGGAAAGTTAGAGCGATGCAGTAGTTAAAATTGGGTTTAGTGTTAGTATGTTAAGAGGGATAATAGATGTAGCCATAAAACAAATTAACTATGCAATATATCAAAATAAGAAATGTAAGACAGGAGTCTCAACAAACACAAAACCAACACTGAAAAGACAAACCGTAGAGAAGAATGGCCCAGAACAGAACATTAAGAACAAAACAGAAAACATCAACAGAAAAATAATTATGTCAAAATGATGGCCCTAAGCACATACTTATCAATAATTACAGTGAATATAAGTGGACTGAATGCTCCAGTAAAGCAACAGCAAGTGACATCCTGGATCAAAAGACACAACCAGTCTATATGTTGCTTACAAGAAACACACCTTAGACTTAAAGATATGAACAAATTGAAAATTAAAAGATAGAATAATACATGCCAAGCTAACAACATACAAAGAAGAGCAAGTGTGGCAATACTAATCTCAGATAAAATGGATTTTAATTTAAAATCCACTATTATGGACAAGGATGGTCACTATTTATTACTGAAAGGTTCGATACTCAAGCAAAACTTAGTAATATTAAATACTTATGCACCCAATACCAAAGCTTCTAAAATATGTTGAACAAATACTGACAACACTGAAAAATGAGTTAGATAATTCCACAATAATAGTTGGAGACTTCAACACTCCTGTTTCAGTTATGGATAGATCATCCAGAAAAAAGCTTGGTAAAGATACCAACTTGACCTTATTGATATATACAGATCTTTTCGTCCATCAACAGATAAGTTCATCTTCTTCTCCAGTGCACATGGAATATCTTCCAGAATGGACCATGTATTAGGTCATAAAGCAATTCTCTATAAAATCCAAATCACTGATTAATGCAAAGTATCTTCTCTTCTCAGACCATAGAACCATAAAAGTTGAAACCAATAACAGAAAAATCATAGGTAGAAATTCAAACTCATGTAAACTAAACAACACTTTGCTCAAAAAGCCTTGGGTTGTAGAAGAAATCAAGGACAAAATAAAGAAATTTATGGAGTCAAATGAGAAGCAAAACATATCCTACCAGAATCTATGGGATACAGCAAAAGCAGCACTAAGAGGTCACTTTATGTCTATAACTACACACATCTGGAAGAAAGAAAGAGCCCAAATTAAAGAAATAACCTTACAGGTTGAACAAGTAGGAAGACAGCAACAGAAGAACCCCTCAGGCACAAGAAGAAAATGGATAATAAACCAATGGAAAATGGATAAGAACCCCTCAGGCACAACTAAGTGAATTAGAATAGAAACACAATTGAAAAAATTAACAAAACTTAAAGCTGGTTCTTTGAAAAGATCAACAAAATTGATAAACCATTGGCTAAACTTACAAAAAAAAAAAAAAACAGCAGAAGATACAGATAACCTGATTAAGAAATAAGATGGGAGATGTTACAACAGACCCAGCTGAAATAAAAAAACATCATAGCAGAATACTATGAAAGACTACTCTAACAGATTTGAAAACCTAGACAGAATGTAAAAATTTCTAGATTCGTATCACTCACCAACATTACCACAAGGAGAAGTAGATCAATTTAATAAATCTATCACAAAGGAAGAGATTGAAAAAGTCATCAAAAATTTACCAACCAAAAAAGTCTTGACCCAGATGACTTCACCAGACAATTCTACAAAACTTTTAGAAAAGAGTTAACTCTGATACTATTGAGGCTATTTCACAGCGTTGAAAGCGATGGAATACTCCCAAATTCATTCTATGAAGCCAGCATAACCCTAATGTCAAAGCCAGGGAAAGATCCACAAAAAAAAGAAAAAGAAAAAAATTACAGACCAACATCACTCTTGAACCTAGATGCAAAAACCTTCAATAAAATTCTAGCCAATAGAATTCAACAACATGTCAAAAAAAAATTCATCATGATCAAGTTGGTTTCATTCCAGGGGTGCAAGGCCGGTTCAACATCAGAAAAACAATTAATGTAATCAACCACATAAGTAACACAAAAGATAAGAATCAGCTGATTTTGTAAATTGATGCATAAAAGGCATTTGACAAAGTCCAATACCCATTCATGCTAAAAACTCTCCAAAAAGTAGGAATAGAGGGTGAATTCCTCAACGCAATCAGTAGCATCTACACAAAGCCAGCTGTCTTCATCCTGAATGGTGAAAGACTGAAAGAATTCCCTTTGACAATGGGAACTAGACAAGGATGACTACTATCACCACTTCTGTTCAACGTTGTGCTAGAAGTTTTAACCAGAGCAATTAGACAAGACAAAGAAATAAAGGGCATCTGTATCAGCAATGAAGAAGTAAAAGTCTCCCTATTTAAAGATGATATGACTGTATGCACAGAGAATCTGAAGGAATCCATAAGTAAACTGTCCGAACTAATACAGGAGTTTAGCAAAGTATCAGGATACATAAGTAAATCAGCAAGATTCCTTTATAGGAACTGTGAGATTATTAAAGAAGAAATCACCAAATCAATTCCACTTACTGTAGCCCTCAAGAAGATAAAATACATAAGAATAAATCTAACTAGAGAAATAAGAGACCTTTACAAAGAGAACTGCAAGACCTTACTACAAGAAACTAAGAGAGATTTACATATATGGAGTAATCTGCCCTGCACATGGCTAGGAAGACTCAACATTATGAAAATGTCTATTTTACCCAAAGCACTCTCCTTGTATAATGTAATCCCATTACAAATTCCAGCAACATTTTTTAATGAGATGGAGAAACAAATCACCAACTTTGCTTGGAAAGGTAAGAAACCTTGGATAAGTAAAGCACTACTGAAGAAGAGTGCACTGGGAGGCCTCATCACTCTACTTTAGAACCTATTACAATGACTTTTTCTTTATATAAAGTTAAAGGAAATGTGCAAAGGAAGACAGTCTGGTGATGTTTGGTACATCAAGGGTAATATGATAACAGCTCTGATAGCCATTCCAAAGAAAAGAGTTGCAATATTGTTTTGAATGGTAGACTAGGTGCTGGCTTATGTGCATGCTTCCCAAGGGGAGTATTTCATAGGTGACCACAGTGACATTCAGCAATTAAGTATGTAGCACTTTTTCTAGGATGGGTTTGTGAACTCATCCTAGTTGTCAGACCTCTTATTTCTATTCTTGTGAGGTCTGTTATCTCTAGGATATATTTCAAGGACTGGAATTGCTTGATCATATGGTAGGTCTATTTCTAGGTTTTTAAGGAAGCACCAAATCAATTTCCAAAGTGATTGTATCATTTTACAGTCACACCAGTAGTGTAGAAGTCTTCTAGTCTGTGTGCAGCCTCTTCAGTATTAATTATTTTGTGTTTTTTGGATTAATGCTAGCCTTGTTGAGGTGAGATAATGTCTCATTGTAGTTTTTATTTGCATTTTCCTAATGGGTAATGATCATGAGCATTTCGTCATGTATCTGCTAGCTGTCTGCAGGTCTTCTTTGGTGAAGTGCTGGTTCATATTCTTTGGCCTTTTTTAAATTGTGTTGTTGAGGTTTTACAGTATCTTGTAGGTTTTAGAGATTAAACACTGATCAAATTTCTTGCAGCCAAAATGTTTCCCCTGTCTGTAGGATGGACTTTTACTCTTTTGGTGAAATCTTTGGATGAGCATAAATGTTTGATTTTTTAGAAGCTCACAATTATCGATTTTCTTTTCTGGTATTTGTGTACTGTTAATAATGCTTTGTATTCTGTTTATGCCAAGTATAATGGCCTCTTGTGTTGTCGCCATTTTTTCTTCCATGATCTTTACCATTTTAGATTTTAGATTTAGGTTTTTGATTCATTTTGAATTAGTGTTTGCACATTGCTGTACGTGGTATCAATGGCGTATCCAGTTATGCCAATACCATTTGTTAGATACTGTCTTTCTCTTGATTAACTGACTTTGGGTCTCTGTCAAATATCAGCTGCTCATAGGTGGTTGGTTTTAGGTCTTGATTGTCAATTCTGTTCCGTTAGTCTATATATCTGTTGTTCTACTAGTACCAGTATGTTTTGAGTACCGTAGCAGTGTAATGAGTTGTAAAGTCAGATAGTGTGAGACCTCTCACCTTGTTTTTGTTCTTCTTCAGTAAAGCTTTACTTATCTGGAGACTCTTCATTTTTCTTATGAAGCTGGTAATTTTCCATCTCATTAAAAAATGTCATTGAAATTTGGATTGAGATTGTATTGTATTAATAGATTGCTTTGTGTGGAACAGGCATTTTCACAACACTGAGTGTTCCTATCCATGAGCAAGATACATTTACATAGATGTCTTTTGATTTCTTACAGTAGAGTTGCCCCGACTCGCGGGGCGAATCAACGGAGGAACGAGGGGGAGCCTGTGAAAATGAAGGTGGGGCAAGAAAGACACGAAGAAATGGAGGCAAGACAAGATTCTGATCAAGCCTCAAGGTTTTATTGTTACAGTGCGGTATATATAGCAGCGGGAATGGAGGGAGGGATCAAGTGACGTAGAGATTGAGTGACATTTGGAGTGAGGTAGTTGTCGGCTGGGGATTGGGTATACATAAGACTAAGGCAGTGACATCAGGCAGGAAGTTTTCGCGCCCGCGGGCCTTTTGAATTTCGCGGGCGCGGGCTTTTTCAAACTTGGCGCGCGCTGGCTTTTTCAACCCTTCAAGCTTCCTGTATGTTGGGGCCTGGGGGCTCACCCATGGCTCCCGACATAGAGTCTTGTAGTTTTCCTTGTATAGGTCTTTTATGTCTCTGGTTAGGTCTATTCCTGAGTACTTTGTCTTTTGAGGGGTTATCATAAGTAGTATGGTGGTGACTTTTTTTTGTGTGGTTGTCTTTGTTGAAGTAGAGGAATCCAGCTGATTTTTGTACATTTATCTTGTAGCCTGATATTTTGCTGAACTCTTCTATTAGTTCCAAAATATTTTTATGGACTTTTTAAGGTTTTCTGGGTGTAAGATCACACCATCTGCAAAGTAAAGGTAACTTTACTTCTTCCATACCAGTTTAAATGCCCTTTTCTCTTTTCACCCACCCCCCCCTCCAGCCTAGTTACTCTAACTAGGAACCTCTTGCACAATGTTGAACAAGACAAGTGATAAAGGGCATCCATGCCTGCTTTCTGTTCTCAACTGGAATGTTTTCTTACTCTTTCCATTTGGGATGATGTTGACTATTGGCTTTTTAGAAACGCCCTTTATTATGCTGAAAAATTTCCCTCCTATTCCTATTTTACTGAGAGTTTTTAACATAAATGGGTGTTGGACTTTCTCAAATGCTTTTTCTGCATCAAATAATAAGCTCATGTGGTTCTTGTCTTTTGTTTTATTTATGCAATTGATTACACTGATTGTTTTTATATTGTAGAACCATCCTTGTGTTCTTGGTGTGAATCCACTTGGTCACGGTGAATAATTGTTTTGATATGTTGTTAAATTCTATTGGCTAGAATTGTGTTGAGGATTTTTGCATCTAAGTTCTTGAGGGATATTCATCTGTAATTTTCTTTGATTTTGATTTCAGGTTTGTGCTGGCTTCATAGAATGAATTTGAGATTATTACATCCTTTTAAGTGTTGTGAAATGTGTTTAATAGCAGTGGTGTTAACTCTTTTCTGAATGTTTGGTTGAATTCTCCAGTGATGTTGTGAGAGTCAGGACTTTTTTTGTTTGTTTGAATTAACTTTTCAATCTCTTCTTTTGTTATACGTTTATTTATGTCTTCTATCTCTGAGTTAGTTTAGGTAGGTCTTGTGTTTATAGAAACTTGTCCATTTCCTATAGGTTTTCAAATTTGTTAAAGTAGAATTTTTCATATTACTCTGTTATTATTATTATTTTTTTTTAATTTCAGTTGGTTCTTGTTGTGATATTGCCCATTTAATTTCTTACTCTGGTTGTTTGCTTCCTCTCCTGTTTTTCTTTCATCAGTTTAAGCAGTGTTGTATTGACTTTTACTGATCTTTTCAGAAAAACAGCTTTTGGTCTGTTGACTCCTTCAGTCATTGTTTATTCTTTATTTAATTCTGCTCTAATTTTTATTATTTTCTTTCCTGATAATGTCCAAGGGTTTCTTTTGCAGTTCTCTATTTGTTTAAATTGTGGGATTAATGCTTTGGTTTTGGCTCTTTCTTCTTTGTACGTGTGTGCATTTGTTGCTGTAAATTGACCTCTGAGCACTGCTTCTGCTGTGTTTCAAAAGTATTAATAGGTTGTATATTCATTCTCATTTGATTCTGAGAATTTCTTTATTCTGTGCTTAGGTTCTTTTAATACTCAGTAGTTTTTGTACAGGGTCTTGTTCAGTCTCCACCTGTTTGATTTTCCTTCCTTGCTCTTTCCGTTATTAATTTCTACTTTTATGGCTTTATTGTCAGAAAAAATTCTTTGTAATGTTTCAGTGCTTTAGATTCTGTTAAGGCTTGCCTTTTGGCCTAACATGTGGTTGATTTTGGGTAATGTGTTTTGGAAAGGAAAGTATATTTACTTGCTATTGGGTGAAGTTTTCTGTATATCTCTATGAGGTCACGTTGGTTGACTGTGGCATTTAGATCTTCTGTGTCTTTACTGAGTTTCTTTATGAATGTTTGTCTTCACTGAAAGTTGTATGTCGAATTCTCCCACGATTTTAATGGAGCTATCTCTCTCTTCAATGATGTTAGAGTTTGTTTTATGTATTTTTAAGCTCTGTTTTTGAGTGTGTTAATATTCATTATGATTATGTCCTCCTAGAGTTTTGACCATTTGATCATCATATAGTGTCCTTCCTTATCCTTTGTGATAGATTTGACTTTATAGTCTTGTCGTAGTTTGAATTATGTCCCCATAAAAATGTGTGTAACAGTTTGGCTAGGCCATGATTACCAGTATTCTGTGATGTTTCCATATGCTGTACAAGCTTTTTCTATGATGTTAATGTGGGGTGATAGGCACTGGTTGGATTAGTGAGGCAGAACTCATTCTATAAAATTAGATTGTGCCTTGAGGCAATCTTTTTGGGGTATAAAGGAAACAGAAGCAAGAAGAGAATTGGGAATCTTAGACCATCAGGAAAGAAGCAGTGCTGGGGACATAGTGTGTCCTTTAGACTCTGGTTCCCTGTGCCTCAGAAGGCCCCATTTCAAGGGAAGATTGATGACAAGTACCTTTCTCCAGAACCAGCAGAAAAACTTCTTCTGGAGCTGATGCCCATAATTCAGATTTCTGCCTACTTGACTGTGAGAAAATGAATTTCTATTTTTAAAGCCGTCCACTTGTGGTATTTTTGGTTTAGCAACTCTAGATGACTAAGATAAGCCCATTTGGTTAGAAATTAATATTACCACTCCTACTCTTTTTTGATTGTTGTTTTCTCTATACACATTTTTTCCATCCTTTGAATATAAGTTTGTTGTGTCTTTATGGTGTGTCTGTTGTAGGCAGCATGTAGATGGATTTGTTTTTTCCTTGTAAATCTATTCTGCCACTGTGTCTCTTTATTGGTGCATTTAGTCCATTTGCATTCAGCCTAATTATTGATAGGCATGAGTTTAGTGCTGTCATTTTAATGTATTGTGTGTGTGTGTTGTTTAAAGTTTATTGCACTGAATACTCTGTGTTGAGTTGTTTTTCTTTATGTACTTTCTTTTCATCCCTTTCGTTGTTGTCTGTTTTGCATTTGCCCAGTCTTTATGTTTATTATTTTGATGTGTAGGATTGTTAGTTTCCTTTGTCATTGCATTAATATTTACCTGTATTTTTGTAAGTTTAAACCAATCTTTTATTTGTATGTCATCTTGACTTCTCTATATAAAAGATCTGTGACTGCTTTTTTTAGTTTCTTTTTTGTTTGTTTTTTTTTTTTGTTTTAATGTTGTTGTCTTTATGTAATAATACCTCTGTTTCCTTGTTTTCAATGTTTTGGCTTTGATTTACTATTTGTGATTTCCCCATCTGGGTTCATAAATGGTTGTTTTGTCGTGCATTCTAATCTCAGTCATTACCTGATTTTCTAACTGAAGGACTGTGTTTAGTATTTCTTGTACTTTTGGACTGGTTTTTTTGAATTCCCTAAATTTCTGTTTTTCTGGAAATGTCCTAATTTTGCCATCATATTTGAGAGACAGTTTTGCTGGATATATAATTCTTGGCTGGCAACAATTTCCCTCCAAGGCTTTTTGTATGTCATCGCAGTGCCTTTTTGTCTGCATGGTTTCTGCTGAGTAATCTGAGCTTAGTCGTATTAACTCTTTTTGGCAGGTGACTTTTTGTTTATCCTTAGCTACTCTTAAAATTTTCTCTTCATCTTTAGTTTTGGTAAGTTTAAATATAATATTGGTGACTTGCTTAGGGGATCTAGTTTTGTGACATTTGATGATATTTTTCTTGATATCAAAAAAGTTTACTGCCAACAAATCTTCATCAATTCTGTGTCTATTTTGTGTTATCCTTCTCCTTCTGGTACTCCAATCACTTGTCGGTTGTTTCACTTGATAGAATACCACATAATTCTTAGTGTTTCCTCATTTTTTAAAAAAATTCTTTTAGTTGATCTTTCTTTTAATTAGTTGGTGGCAAGTCTCACTGATTCTGCTTTTCATTGCCTCAATTCTACTCCAAGGACTTTGTATTGAGTTGTCTAATTCCAAGATTTTATCATTAATTTTTTTAATCTCTATTTTCTGTCTCTCTGAATTCTTGCAGGCTGTTAAATTTGTCATTATGTTGTTCTCTAGTCTTAAGTTCCTCCATTGCTTTGTCAGTGTGTTTTGGCTTGTTCTGCATTTTGCATGATTTCCTTGCTGATCTCTTGAAGATTTTGGTATTTTAATCTTTTATATTCTGCCTCCAGTAATTCCAGGAAGTTCTCTTTATTCAGAGGATTTCTTGATTCTTTTTAGGGGGAATTTTCTGGTCATCATTATCTGCTTCTTTATGTGATCTGATCTTTACTGTTGTTCCCAAGCCATCCATAAGTTATTCTATTTATTTATTTTATGTTTGCTTACTGTATCCTGGCTTCATGTTTTGTTTTGATATGCCCAAATAGGCTGCTCATGTGAACTAGTTTGATTATTCATACCTTTGACACTTTAACTTCCAATTACCAGATGATTAGATCTGTTACTAGGTGGTTGAACCCAGGAGTCTGTTTACTTTTCTTGTATGTATTCCGCTTAGCTGTCTATGTAGTCAGCCACTAGGTGTGTGGTGCAGGCTGTCCCCGGTGTTCCAGACAGTGAAAGGTGATTGTTGTGTTCACAGGTACCTGGTTGCAGTAGGGAGGAGGATCACATCTGAGCAAAGCAGGGGACTTACAGCCTCTCCTGAGTGTAAAAAGTGTCCTTGTTCTCTAAAACATCTAGGTGTGTGGGTTTTAAAGTGGATTATTGGTACCCAGCATTGCTGGCAATAAGGACTGAGAGGCAACACTTATTCTTGGAGCCAAGTCATGAGTGTCCAGGTGGTGTGGGCAGGGCCACCAGTCCTATGGCCCTTAAAGAGGGTAGGTGAGGACTCTGCTTAACAGGCAGAGTGGTGTTAAATGTCCGGAATCTACCTCTCCACCATAAGCTAATTTAGTTGAAGTTAGTCTTTCAGGTATATTTCCTGTTATTCTGTGTTGTTGAAATGAGACCACATAAGTCTATGCAGGGTTAAAGGTATTCAGTGTCTGTAGACCCCTTATCCTTGTGCCTAGGCAAAGATGTTGTTTCTGCTCTGGGTTTGCAGCTCAGAGCAGCTGGCTGAGTTTTTTTGTTTTTTTCCTGTTTACTGATTTGTTCCCTCTCCAAGGCTGGAAAAGTGGGTCAGGTCATGTGATAGGTCCTATTTCTAGCCCAGAGGATGTGGCAATCTGTGAAGCCAGTGCAAACAGCTCAGGGCAGGTAATTGGAGAAAGTTTTTTTTTTCCAAAGGGGTGTTAGGTTAGATGCATGCACTTACCTTTTACCAATGCCACTTTTCACTGAATCTAGTGTCGTCAGTAGACTCTTTCCGTGGCTCAATCTCTCCTGATGTGGAAAACACGTTCTAAACACTGTTGCTTGTGTCACTCTGGCCTGCAGTGTACCAGTTTCTACCAGGTCAGGTCTAACTACTCTTTATGGTTTCCAAACCATCTTTCCTTCCCCCTGCCACTAAGTCCAATTCAACTTTCCTTTTGATATACAGTGCTCCTAGATTGTCATATATAATCAAATCACTTATTTTCAGATCTTTGTTGCAATAGGGACCACAGAAAGTGCCTGATTATTCAGCCATCTTGGCTCTGCCTCAAGGCTATTTCTTCCTTTCTTTTTTTAATATTGTCTATCTAATCTTTATATCAAGGTTATAATTACTAGGCTTGTAAAATGAGTTGGGCAGCTCTCTGTCTCTCTCCCTTTTTTGTTCCTTTTCCAGACAATCTTTTATAAGATTGTCTTTTTTAAAGTTTCACTTAAAGCATTCCATTTCAATTAAGTATCAAGGAATACAAAGAGGCATAGCAAAGGTGTTTTGAGATATGTGTTAGAAGAGATTGATGTAATTAGTTAAAGCATTTGCTGTAATTCATTATAAATGAGTATTAAAGCTCTGTGGCAATTCTGGAAAGGTATAAGAACATTAGGACTTTTATATGCTTGCTGCATTTGCTCTTTCCATTTTGGTTACCAGTGATTTTAGATGATAGTTTCTCCTATAATTCTTGTCAGATTATTAATGCAAACAATTAAAATAATCATTTCAACATAAGCTGTGCTTCATTGGCCACATTGAAATACCAAGAGGAAGAAGGCCTCAGAAGATGACTATAATGAAAACTCAGTTTCCAGTGGAGATCTCCTTTGTTCTAGTGAAGAAATATTTCATAGTATTTGTGATTATTCTTTACAAATGTATGATTCACACTTGAGGTAATGTCCAATCACTTTGACTATGTCTGAATGTTGGGGAATGGATTAGTAACCAGTACACCTTAAGAAATAAATATTAAGATAAGAAATCTTACTAGATTGCAGCAAAGTATTTCTGCTAAGAACAAGATTGTAACAGGTATTAAAGCTTTTTGCCTACAATTTGGTGTTGCTATTTTTGTGTCTGTCAGTTTCAGGAATCTTTAATTATGTCATTATGCTGTAATATCTATTCTGTGGATTCTCCAAGCTAGGTCTTGTATTAAGACATGATCTGAAGCAAGGTAACACTGAAATTGATAGCTGTGAAACGACAGCAGCAGATGGACCTTTCTAGCATAAAGCAATCAAAGGTGTGCAAAGTTTAAGCAGAAAATACTCAATCTTGAACTGGACAGACCATGTAGAAGCAGATTGTATCATTAACTAAAGGTTAGATATAAATATAGTGAGTTTGCTTAAGATAGTTTAGAATGTTCTAGCTTTCTCAATCACATACCACTGAGAGTTAACTTGTCAGCTATATGTATGTCCATCTCTACCTACGCCATAGATCAAATAGAAACTTAAGTAGGTAATTAAGTCATCTACTGTATTCTATTGTATTTGATGTTTTAATGAGAATATGATGGTTATAAGATGGATTAATATTCTTCGCAGACTAGAAAGATCAGTTTAAATGGCTAAACAAAAGACCCCTTCTTTCCCAAACTTTTAGCATGTAACTTCAGTCCATTACCAAAGTCAATAGTAAAAGTCTTTTATGCTTTGTAGATGTCTTGAAACCCATTACAAACTGCAGTAATATTTGGAAACTTTTCACTATATGCAGATAGGGTTCAGAATTTATGTATTAAGCCTCAGCAAGGACTTTTTGCCTTTCTGATCTAATCATTAGTGGCTTGGATTCAATATGACTGGTGATTAAGCTATAACAAGCTCTATTTTTCATTATTAATCTGTTATACTTGAAAGATTTATCAGACTTAAATCTATCAGGTGTTTAAAAATGTGTACATCTTGCTTACTTGCTAAATACACCTGAGGTTTTCTATTCCACCGGTTTCATTTGTGAAGCAATTTGGAAATGCTGTGTCTGTGTCTGTGTGTATGTACACATACACATGTACACGCATGTATATATTTTATAGTCCTTCAGTGATAAGCACTAACCTTTACAAAATAGTCTAGTTTAGATTAGCAAAGGAAGAAAATACTGCCTTCTATTCATGTATTAACTCTCGGCTAGGACATCCGGAGCCATATCCTAAGTGCCAACTGGAATCACTGTCTATTTTAGATGTGGAAGTTTGCTTCAGTAGATATTTATGTGACAGCCTGATTATAAATGGTTTTGATTAATTCCTCAGCACATGCGTGTTAGGACTTGCTGATGAGGTTGAGTGCTAATGGGACAGGGATTTAGCACTGCATGCTGGGAATTCAAATCTCCCCAAAAGCAAAGGGTTAAGCATAACATTAACTCAGGCAGAAAAGGGAAAGGCAGTTACAGAAGCACATTTGCGCTGATTCCAGCTAGAAAAATAATTCTGTAGAAATTTCACTTTCGTAATGTCTTTCAAACTATGTAGCAGTTTGAACTGTTTCACAGAAAGGCAGCGAAAAATCTTCCTTGGTATAGCCTAAACTTAATATTTCATTTTAGAAAAAGTAGTGATATTTTAAAGAGTGCAAAACACTGCTTGGAGGAATTCTGATTATGAAAATGATACATAATGGGGAAGAGTGCACACTGAGCTTTTTGCGTGATAACAGAGAACATTTTAAAGTTTGTTCCTTATAGAAACTATTTCAGGATAGTAGAAAATGTGAAAGTGTATCTCTGATGCAGAAGTCTGAATGTGACTTCTGATAGAATCATAACCTTCCTAAGACTTTTGATTAGGGATTATGTTCATGAGTATATAACAGAAACATAACTATGCCAGCTTAACAGAATAGGGACCTTTTATTCTTCACAAAATATTAAGTCTGGACATAGGAGATGAAGGGCTGGCATTGTAGTTTTCTAGCGTCATCAATACTATGAATTTCCCAATCCTTAGAGTTACTTCATGATAACAAGGTTGTATCCTCCACCCTGGAAACCTTGGTGGTGGAGTGGTTAAGTGGTTAGCAGCTATGGCTGCTAACCAAATGGTCAGCAGTTTGAATCCACCAGGTACTCCTTGGAAATTCTATGGAGCAATTCTACTCCATCTTTTAGGGTCACTAAGAGTCAGAGTTGACCTGATGACAGTTTTTTGTTTTGTTTTCATATTCTTGACCATTAGTCTCCCTTCTGTGTTCTAGGCAGGAAGAATAAAGAAGCTATGAGAGGAAGGGCTAGCAAGTTGCTTCAGCCAAATTTGACTGACCAAACCATGTCATCATATGGATTGCCTTTGCTGTAATAGAGTCTAGGAGTAGGTGTTTTTCTCCCTGCATGCACTGTCAATAAAAAAATACAAGACAGATTCTTTTAGCAAAAACAACAGAAAGAATGGATCTTGGGTAGGCAGCCAGCAGAGAGTTGCTTCCAGACACTTACCATGTCCATGATTTGGAAGTTACCCTGGTGGTACAATGGTTAAGCACTTGCTGTAGAGTTCATTTCTGTATATTGCTTCAAAAAGACAAACTGCAATTAAAAAAAAAAAAACAACCAAACAAAATCCCCCTTAACAAATATTCATGCCTACAGAAAGATTGACGATGCTGGACAAAAAATGAAAAGTTAGTTTGACAGTATTCTCATACGGTATTTCACACAGGGTTGAAATCGGAGGGGTCACTATGTTGACACCGTCGTAGTTCTCTAGCACTGCTCTAACAGAAATACCGTGAGTGGATGGCTTTAACAAAGAGAGTTTACTCTTTTGCAGTCTAAGAGGCTAAAAGTCTAAATTGAAAATGCCAGCTTCAGGGGAAGGCTTTCTCTCTGGAGAAAAGTCCTTGTCATCAGTCGTCTCCTGGTATAAGAGATTCTCTGTGCAGGAACTTGGAGTACAAAGGACATGCTATTCTTCTGTCTCTTGTTTCCTGATGATATGAGGTCTCCATGTCTCTCTGCCCAGTTCTCTCTTGTATATTGCTGTCTTGTATCTCAAAGGAGATTGACTTAAAACACAACCTAACCTTGTAAATTGAGTCCTACTTCATTAATATAAGCACTATTAACCTCTCCTTATTCACTTCCTACAGGTAGGATTTACAACACAGAGGAAAATAACATCAGATGACAAAATGATAGAAAAAGCATATAGTACTGGGAATCATGGCTTAGCTAAGTTGATACAAGTTTTGAAGGGACACAGTTCAATCTATAACACTGTCCCTGTCTCTTTAAAGGGTAAAAATGGCCCTCAATCCTTCAAATCAATTCTAATCATACTGGTAATATAATTTGCCGTGTCAAATGAACACTTAGTAATGTGCTTCAGGCTAGTTAGTTATAGCTTGATTGTAACGTAACACTCCGTATTGATTTGCTGTGAAATCTCACTGAAACTTATTTTTCAGTCTTATTATGTTTTTATTTAAAAATCAATCAGTTATTTTTGCTGAGTGTTCCCATTTTATAGTTTTATGTTCTTGATTTGTCTATGGTATTACATATGAAAGTTTTCTTCTGATCTTTACTGTTTTTTATTCTCTATAATTTCTTTTTCTGTTTCTTTGGCTTACTGTGTTCCATGCTGGAAGCCTCTCTGAAATGATCAGTGGATACAGGCAGTCTGACAATTAAGTGTGGGGAGCGGAGCGTCCCGCCCTAGATGGCGCCCAAGGCCAGAGCCACTCCTCATTCCACACCCCTGTTTACCAGACTTAGGGCTTTCGTAGCGCATGCTTGTGAGCAGTGGCTGCTGGTCAGCCTATTGAGAGCCCCGCTTTGGGAGGACGTGGCCTATGATGATTGGAGGAACCTTGGGGATAAAAGCGTGTGGGGACCGGGTGTAGGAGGAAGAAGAATAAAGCAAGCAACTTGCAAGGCGGCTCGTGTCTGTGTGTCCTGTCTTCTTTCTGCCGGCGGACAGTTAGGCAGCGACAAGTGGTGGCCTGGACAGGGGCTCTTCGATCTCTCTAAGCCCCCGGCCCCCTGCGAGCCCAAGAAGGAAAGATAGCAGCGCTGGTAAGTCCCCGGGAAAGGAGGGGCGATCCCAAGTCCTCGGGAAAGGAGGGGCGATCCCAAGTCCCCGGGAAAGGAGGGGCGATCCCAGGTCCCCAGGAAAGGAGGAGCAATATCTCAAGTCCCCGGGTTTTAAGGGGCTATCTCAAGGCTCTGGGGAGTGGGTGGACGGCGGCCTGATGGGGAACCAGCCGTCCGCCGGACACCTTCAGGAGGCCTGTAAGAGCTTGTTTAAGCAGCGTAGCATTGGCATAAAGCAGGCTACGCTGGAGCATTTCCTCTTGGCCGTGGAGGAAGTAGCCCCCTGGTTTTTGGTGTCCGGCCATCTTACTGTTGCCGCATGGACTAAACTGGCGAAAGACCTCACAGTGGCTGATACCAGCGGCACACTGCCTCTGGGAGTAATGGGCATTTGGATACTCATTTTGACCTGTTTGGAGGACGAGTCTGGTGTATTCCAAAGGTGTTTGCAGAGGGAACAATCAGCCTTAGAGCAAATTAAGGAGGAACACTCCCAGCAGGGCAGTGTCTGCGGGGAACAAGATGTAGAACAAGAAGTGAGTGAGTCAGAGGAGGAAGGGGAGGAGGAAGGGGAGGAGAAAGGGGAGGAGAAAGTGGAAGAAATGGCAAGCCATTTTGGGCGCCTCCGTCTGACATCCCTGAAACCCTCAGCGCCGGAGCTGCCCAAGAAACCGCCGGATGTACATCAGGATACACCCCCACCTTATAACCCAAATAAAAAACAGCTTAGAATAGGGACTGAAGGATCAGGCAGAAGTTTCTGCCCCGAGGTATGGAGAGAAGTGCCGTACACTACGGGTGCTTTTCCAGTGTTTCAGGATCAGCAGGGCAATAGGTACCATGAGCCCCTAGACTGGAAGGTAGTCAAAAACATAGCGGAGGGAGTGAGAACATATGGTGTGGCCGCCTCCTTTGTGATAGCCTCGCTGGATAACTTACATAGGTATGCTATGACCCCAGGAGACTGGCAGAACCTAGCTCGTGCTTGTCTCACATCAGGCCAGTACTTAGACTGGAAGTCTCTTGTAATTGAGTTTGCCATAGAGCAGGCAGCCCGAAACGCCCGCAATGGTCAGCAGGCCTGGGATGTAGACATGCTGATGGGCCAAGGGCGCTTTACTAACCAGCAGACCGGTTATCCCCAGCAAGTTTATGAGCAGATCAACCAACTTTGCACTAGAGTGTGGAAGTCCCTCCCAAATCGAAGGGAACCAGCTGGAAATTTAACAAAAATTATTCAGGGACCCACAGAGACCTTTTCTGACTTTGTCGCTCGTATGTGTGATAGTGTCACAAGATATTTGGGGATGCGGATGCCGCCATGCCGTTAGTCAAGCAGCTCGTGTTTGAACAATGCACTAAAGAATGCCGAGCGGCTATCACCCCCTATAAGCAGAAAGGGTTGGAGGTTTGGATGAAAGTCTGTCTGGAAATTGGTGGGGGCCTGACTAATGCCGGCCTAGCAGCTGCGGTTATGACCGTGGTGGACAGGGCCCGACGCCCTCGGGGGCCAAAAAGGGGAGCACGAGGAGATGCAGCCACGGGGTGTTTCCAGTGTGGACAACCAGGTCACTTTAAGAGAGAGTGCCCTCTGAGGAGAAGGTCGAGCAGCCCTGCTACCCCTGAAATCACTGCACCAAGGCCTGGGCTGTGCCCACGTTGTAAGAAGGGCAACCACTGGGCTTCTGATTGTTTCTCCCTGAAGGCAGTGGACGGGACCCCACTGGAACCCCGCAATTTGGGCGCCCGGCCAAAAAATGCCCAGCGGGGCCCCCTCCACCAGGGCCCTTGAATATATGGGGCACTCCAGACCCAGGCGACCGGGGATATGATTCAGGCCGGTCAGTGGCCCTCACTTCAACCCCCACAGAAGCATGCCCTGCTGCCCCTCGGAGGGCCACCTCTGGCAGAGCAGGACTGGACCTCCGTGCCACCGCTTCAACCCATAGATTCAGATCTTTCTGGGCCCCTAGAATCAGGCACTGTAGGCCTGATCATCGGCCGGAGCTCTGCCACATTGAAAGGAATTGTTATCCACCCAGGAGTCATAGACCCTGATTACACAGGGGTTATCAAAATTACGGTGTCCTCTCCAAAAGGGATATTAGCTATATCCCCAGGAGATAAACTGGCTCAACTGCTTGTCCTCCCCAGTAATCATGAGAGGTACCCAGCCTCGGCTAAGGTCAGGGGAGGGAAAGGGTTCGGCTCTACAGGACCCGATAGTGTCCTATTTGCCTTAGATCTTGATCGCCGACCCATGTATACTCTCAAAGTGAATGGGCGTAAAATCCTGGTACTGTTAGACACAGGGGCTGACCGCAGTGTAATCAGTGACCGGGACTGGCCTCATAAGTGGCCACGCCAGCAGTCACAGCAAATCTTGAGAGGACTTGGTTATGCAAAGGAGCCTCAGATCAGCTCCTCAGAGCTCCACTGGAGTGACGAGGAAGGACATTCGGGTGTCTTTCAACCCTATGTACTGGAAGTCCCTGTTACCTTATGGGGTCGGGACATGATGGCTGGCTT
This sequence comes from Heterohyrax brucei, assembly GCA_028571685.1. NCBI lineage: Eukaryota > Metazoa > Chordata > Mammalia > Hyracoidea > Procaviidae > Heterohyrax > Heterohyrax brucei. The sequence continues at coordinate 556,263 of CM053161.1, forward strand.
GGACCTTCGCCTTACCAATGAACAGCTGTACAGCCCTCAGTCCAGAGCCATCATGGCGGACATGGGCTACATCCCCTATTTTGGAATGGGAAAGTTCTCTCAAGGGAGAAAGAGTCCCGTGCCCGCGTCCAGTCACTCCGGTGGAGAAGGGCTGGGTTTTTCACAGGGGCCACTGAGGCGATAAAAATCAAATGGAAATCAGAGCAGCCCGTCTGGGTACCTCAGTGGCCCCTTCCAACACACAAATTGAGTGCTGCCACGAGGCTCGTTGAAGAGCAATTGGCCCTAGGCCATCTAAAAGTGTCAACTTCCCCTTGGAATACGCCCATCTTTGTCATACAAAACAAGTCAGGAAAATGGAGGTTATTGCATGACCTTAGAGAAATTAACTCTACTATGGAAGTCATGGGGCCTGTGCAGAGGGGCCTACCAATACTCTCTGCTTTACCACAGCACTGGCCCATTATAGTAATTGACATTAAAGACTGTTTTTTCTCTATCCCATTACATCCGGAAGATACCTCACGGTTCGCCTTCACTTTACCATCTGTCAATCATGCTGCCCCTGACAAACGTTATGAGTAGGTGGTCCTTCCACAAGGTATGGCTAACAGTCCAACCATGTGCCAGATCTTTGTAGATAAAGCCATTGCTCCCGTCAGGGATATTCATCCTTCCGTACACTGTATCCATTACATGGATGATATTCTCTTGGCAGTGCCAACACATGCTGAAGTGCAAGAGGCCTACTTTGCATTGGTAACCAATTTGAAAAAACATGGGCTACATATTGCACCTGAGAAAGTGCAGATGGAGGACACCCTTGAGTATTTGGGTTCTCACATATCCCCAGAACAAATTAAACCACAGAAAATTACCCTACAAAGAAACGGGTTAAAAACTCTGAACAACTTTCAGAAGTTATTAGGGGATATACAATGGATACGCCCCTATTTGGGCCTACCCAACCACATCCTTCGTCCCCTATATGATATCTTGCTAGATGATCCCCGACTAACATCCCTTAGACAATTTACCCCTGAGGGGCTACAGGCCTTAGAGAGGGTGGAGCAGGCTCTTGCGGATGCTGCCCTCCGGCGGCGCGACCCCACAGTAGACATTCAGCTGTGTGTTCTTCCTTCACTCACACAGCCCACAGGCACATTGTGGCAGGGTGGCCCTCTCTTTTGGATGCACCCGCGGATTTCTGCAGGGAAGAGAATTTCTTGGTATCCTGCTGCAGTGGCACAATTAGCGTCGATCGGCCTACAACATAGTATCCAAATCTTTGGGTCTTATCCCTCCAAGCTGATAGTGCCGTATACCAAAGACCAAATTCAAACACTTGGCACTGTTAGTGATGACTGGGCCATTCTCCTATTCACCTTCCAAGGACATATAGACAATCATTACCCAAAGGACCCCCTTCTACAGTTCATGGAATAGCACCCAGTGGTTTTCCCAAAACTTACTTCCTGTGAGCCACTCGCTGGAGCCATAAATATCTTCACTGATGGGTCCAAATCAGGCATTGGGAGCATTCACATTCCTGACCAAGAGCCCCAGCTTTATCTGTTTCCAGGTGCCTCTGCCCAAGTGGTAGAGTTGCAGGCTGTTCAGCATGTCTTTCAGATGATTGATTTGCCTTTTAATCTCATCACTGATAGTGCTTACGTAGTCCAGGCTGTAAGGCAGTTAGAAACTGCAGGACAGCTTAACCGGAGTTCCTCTGTTGGGTTAATTTTTGCTATTATCCAGCAATTGATATGGAATTGAAAACATCCTTTCCATATCACGCACTTAAGAGCCCACTCCGGTTTACCTGGCCCTCTTGCGGCATGTAATGCCACCGCTGATCACCTCACTAGAGCTACACTCATCCTTAATACTACTGAACAAGCTGAGGTGTTTCATAAACGTTTTCATGTGAATGCTAACACCCTCTCCTTGCGCTTCCATATATCGTGGTAGGCCGCCCGGGCCATAGTAAAACAATGCGCCTCCTGTGCACCTTGCCAACCCCAGCCACATATAGGTGTGAACCCCCGAGGGCTGCTACCCATGCATATCTGGCAGATGGATGTCACTCACTTTTCTGAATTTGGCAAATCACGCTATCTCCATGTGTCTGTGGACACTGCGTCTGGCCTCATCTGCGCTTCAGCCCTCACTGTGGAATCCTCTAAACATGTAATCACACACTGCCTGATGGCATGGGCGGCATGGGGCATGCCAAAAATGCTGAAAACTGATAATGCCCTGGCATACACATCATCTGCCTTCAAGTATTTTCTGACTGCTATGGGTGTACAATGCAGTCATGGCATTCCCTATAACCCACAAGGCCAAGGTATCGTGGAACGAGCCCACCTCACCCTTAAAACTATGTTAACAAAACAAAAAGGGGGAGTTGGCCTGGGTCGTTCTCCCCATGACCGTCTCTCTCTCGCTCTATTCACTCTTAATTTTTTGGTATTGGATTCCACGGGGCGCACAGCCGCAGACTGGCACATGGAACCCGCTGGTGCGCCTCGTATTCAAGTGCTTTGGAAAGATATATATTCCGGACGCTGGAGGGGGCCAGACCCGGTCCTTGTCTGGTCCAGAGGAGCTGTTTGTGTTTTTCCACAGGACGCTGATAATCCTCTGTGGGTCCCGGAGCGGCTAACGTGCCCGACACAATCAAGGGACAATGTGGCGGTGGATCCTGTTGAGCCTGTTGATGCTCTCTCTTCTGCAGATGATTCAGGGAGTATCTGATTACAGATGGGGGTTTCTTGATGTGCTCCCTCTTCCTCTCCCAGTACACCATTCTGCCTTGGTGTTTCCTAGATTCTTTACTACCAATGAGTCTTTAGGGCTCCCCACAGTACCCTATGAACTGGACCTGGCCTCTCTGCAAGAGGGAAACCTCACCGCCACCAACCTCTCCATCACCCTATTGGGACTACTCTGTTTTGAAATCTCGTCAGCCAATACTACTTCTGATAACCCCCCTGTACCTTATTGTATAATCAATCAGCGGGATGGTTTGATCCTGTTCCTGGCGGTAAAAATGAAACTAATGGCACGGTATTGCAGGGCCGTGTCCCTGCCCTCGTTGTGGGAGGCCCTACTCCCCAACCACATTGGGCGCCCCGCTGTGAGATCAGGCGAGAATGGCCAACCTTGACCCCATGGACTGGTTGTCAGAGTGGCCATGTACAATGGGCAGTTAGGAGGTATTTTACCTTCAGCCCTAAGATAGGCACCTCTTTCAACAACACATATCATGGACACAATTGGACCTGGCAGAACCCCGTGATGCCTTCAGTCTCTAACCCGTTTGATTTATGGCTGTTGTGTGGAGTGAATGGCAGTTGTACAGACCTGTCTCCTTTTAGAATGATAATGGGTGGGTTCTTGGCCAATGGCACGGTGAGATGGAATGACACCGGAGACCGTTCCGAGAATTTTGAGAAGATGGCCCAGTTTACCCATGATAATTTCACCTGAAAGATTTTTCTCCCTACCCCAGTATGTGTACACCCCCCTTTTCTCTTTTTGGTTTTCAATGGCTCTCGAGAAATCTCCTCGCTTCCTTGTGACTATAACACCTGTTATTATACTCAGTGCTGGAATGCTTCTGCCTTTCCCCTCGCTGTGGTGCTGCGTTTGCCACGCCATGTACCTTGGCCCGTGGAGGCCCCGGATGCCACCCATCTGCAGGCTCGCTGAAGGAGAGATTTCGGCGTTACGGCTGCAGTGGTGGCTGCAGTGGCTGCATCTGTGGCCGCGGCCACAGCCGCGGTAGTTGCTTTAACGCAGACGATTGGCACAGCCGCCATGGTTAACCAGTTGTCGGCCACGACGGCCCAAGCCTTGCAGACTCAGCTTAACCTTGACCGCCAGCTCAGGGCGGGGATTACAATGCTTAATCAGTGCATTGACCTGGTCCAAGAGCAGGTTGATATACTCTATCGGATAGCCCAGTTGGGGTGTGAGTGGCGATTCACCGGTCTGTGCATCACCTCAGTGCAATTTGATAACTTTTCTCATGCTGCTAACCTCTCTAGAATGTTGTCTCGACAGATTAGGTCAAACTGAAGCAAAGACATTGAAGACACTCTTGAGAACCTGGGGCTAGAAATCGCCATGGTCAATGAGACTCGGGTGGACCCAGTTTCTGCTAGAACTCTCCTACAGTTGTTTTCCTCGATCCGTTCATACTTTAAGGGTTTGATGGGCACCGGACCACTAACTCTCCTCCTTTTCTGCCTTTGCATTTACTTGTATGTGGCAGTCCGACGCACCTCCCGGCAGAGGCAGCGGGAGCGGGCCCTGCTTGTGCAGGCTATCGCGGCAACTCCTAGCAAACAGCCCTTGGCAAATGTCTGGCTCAGCATGATGGAAGGGTAGTCAAAGACGGGCAACCTCTTCCAGGGGTGCTACCAACCTAAGACAGGGACCTCACCAACCTGTGAGGCATCCTGAAGATGGGTAAGGAGCATCCTAGCCGAAGATGACCTAAGACAGACACCTTCTCGGCTGATATTAGAGACAAAAGGGGAGATGTGGGGAGCGGAGCGTCCGGCCCTAGATGGCGCCCAAAGCTAGAGCCACTCCTTATTCCACACCCCTGTTTACCAGACTTAGGGCTTTCGTAGCGCATGCTTGTGAGCCGTGGCTGCTGGTCAGCCTATTGAGAGCCCCGCTTTGGGAGGACGTGGCCTATGATGATTGGAGGAACCTTGGGGATAAAAGCGTGTGGGGACCGGGTGTAGGAGGAAGAAGAAAAAAGCAAGCAACTTGCAAGGCGGCTCGTGTCCGTGTGTCCTGTCTTCCTTCCGCCGGCGGACAGTTAGGCAGCGACAATTAAGTCCATGAACTTAATTGTTCTAAGTGCTACATAATTAATTGCTGAATCTCACTATGGTCACCTTCAAAGTACTCCCCTTGAGAAGCCATGTACCCATGCTAAAACCTAGTCCACCTTTCAAAGCAATTTTAAAACTCTTTCTGGAATGGCCATTGTGCATGGTGGCAAGGTGGCAAGTTCACAAACTTAATTGTTTAGTTGTCTGTGAGGGAGTTTTCAATGAATAAACAAATAAGTGTATTGGAATACCCTCCCTGATAACCTGATCTGGCCCCCAGTGACTTTTTCCTTTACCTGAAGATAAAGGAAATATTAAAAGGAAGACATTTTGATGACATTTAGGAAATCAAGGGTAATATGATGACAGCTCTGATGGCCATTCCATAAATAGAGTTCCAGATGGCTTTGATGGATTGACTAAGCACCGGCATGGGCGCACAGCTTCCCAAGGCAAGTACGTCAAAGGTGAATATAGTGATATTCAGCAATTACGTATGTAGCACTTTCTCTAGGATGAGTTCATAATTGGCAGACTTCGTATATTCATTTATTTATTTTTTAAACTGATAATGTTGGTTTTTTATTAGTTTATTTTCCACTGTATTATGAAAAATTTTATATATGCAGAAAAGAGTAGAACAATGTTTAATAGTAGATTGAACAATTATTAACATTTTGCTGTGGACCTATACCTATTTTGTTTCTATATCTATTTGTGTCTGTTGTGGGAACTTTTTAAAGAAACTTGCAAATAAACACAACTATTTATGTGCAGTTGTTTAACAGTGTGTCTCCTAAGGATCAAGGCATTTTCATGTATAATCACACTGTAAGTATTACCCTTTAGAAATCTAAAATAATTTCCTAGTATTATCTAATATCCAGGCCATTTTCAACTTTTTCATTATCTGTAAATAGCTTTTCAAGGTCCCAAGCTCTGGCACAAGCCTCACATGTCCACGGAAGCTGAGGAACCCAAGGTCAGCAAGTCAGAGACCAGAGTTGCAGATCACCGGTGGTGTAGGTCAGTGGATCCCAAGCTGGTGGCGAGACGAAGCAACAGAGGCTGGAGGTCAGTGGATCCCAAGCTGGTGGCGAGACGAAGTGACAGAGGCTGGCGAACCCAGGATTGGCAGGTCAGGGAGCAGGACTGGGCAGAGACTGACGAGTGCAGGATTGGCAGGTCGGGGAGCAGGACTCTCAAGTGCCGACTGTAAGGACTGATGAGCCCAACAGCTGCTAGCTCAAGTCCCGGAACCAGATTCTGGAACCAAAGAGCAGGAGCTCCTGGCCACATGAGCGATCAGCAGCTGTAGTCCAGTGTCACGAGATGAGAGCCGAGGGGCAGGGAGCCACCACAAACCCCTCCCTGCCACTTAATACAGCAGCCGAATAGGTAGTAGCCAAGTTGACATAATCCTGACCACCACAATCCACCCCTTGTCAACTTGGCATTTGCACACATCTCACCTTACCATGCACAGTCTCTGAAGGGGTACAGTTACAAAGGCATACTTATGTCAACATGATATAACTAACACATGTACAACTGAAAATGCATTAACCCACTTACATCTTACGTTTCATAAGTAAACAAAATGTCCAATACACACATACAAAACAGGAATACTCATAGCAATTACAGTCCTCGTTTCTGCAACTGGTCGCGTGGCCATAACTGATATTTAGAACTACCTTCTTCTACAACCCATTCTGTATTCCCTTTGCCCTCAGCAAGTACCTCAGCTGGTTGTGGTTCCTTGCCTGGTGAGGTGACCCAAACCTTCATTCCTGAGGGGTCTGGGCTATTATCACTCATTTTGGAGTTGGGTTGCTGTAGTTCTCCATTGACCTTAATCACAGGACATGGTAGTACTAGGAGGCGTCCTAAGGGATCTCCTGCATTCCAAACATACTCTTCTTTACTTCCATTATGTACTGTCAATCCAATTTCATCTTCATAGTCAGGATCAATCACACCGGCCAGTATTGTAACTCCCTTCTTTGTCTGTTGATCCAGAGGTACAAGGAGCCCAAAATGGCCTGGTGGCAATTTTAGTTTCCAGTTCAGTGGAATCGTTGATGTGTCTCCAGGCGGCAGCATTCCTCCCTTCGGAACTAAGACATTTAGTCCTGCAGAACATAAAGTCATGGGGACAGGAAGCAAAAATCTTGCAAGTGGGTCACTAGGGGTAACAGTGAGTGGTGCCACTCCCATTTCCACCCCTTGATTCCTGGACCCATGAATCCTGGCGATAGGAGACACAGCACCGTATATTGGACGCTGGTTTAGAGCATACACAGCCTCCTGGAGAACATTTCCCCAACCCTGCAAGGTACTGCCACCTAGCTGGCAGTGTAATTGTGTCTTCAGGAGACCATTCCATCATTCTATCAAGCCAGCTGCTTCAGGATGATGGGGAACATGGTAAGACCAGTGAATTCCATGAGCATGGGCCCACTGCCGCACTTCATTTGCTGTGAAGTGTGTCCCTTGATCAGAGGCAATGCTGTGTGGGATTCCATGACGGTGGATGAGGCATTCTGTAAGTCCACGGATGGTAGTTTTGGCAGAAGCATGTCGTGCCAGGTAGGCAAATCCATATCCAGAGTATCTATCCCAGTAAGGACAAAATGCTTTCCTTTCCATGATGGAAGCGGTCCAATGTAATCAACTTGCCACCAGGTTGCCGGCTAATCACCTCGAGGAACAGTGCCATATTGAGGACTCAGTGTTGGTCTCTGCTGCTGGCAGATTGTGCACTCAGCAGTGGCTGTAGCCAAGTCAGCCTTGGTGAGTGGGAGCCCATGTTGCTGGGCCCATGCATAACCACTGTCCCTGCCACCATGACCACTTTGTTCATGGGCCCACTGAGCAATGACAGAGGTAGCCGGAGAAAATGGATGATTGGTTCCCACAGAGTGGGTCATCCTGTCCACTTGATTGTTAAACTCATCCTCTGCTGAGGTTACTCTTTGATGAGCATTCACATGAGACACAAATATCTTCACTTCTTTGGCCCATTCAGAGAGGTCTATCCACGTACCTCTCCCCCATAAATCCTTGTCTCCAATCTTCCAGTCATGTTCCTTCCAAGTCCCTGACCAACTGGCCAAGCCATTGGCCACAGCCCATGAATCGGTATACAGCCGCACATCTGGCCACCTCTCCTTCCAAGCAAAGTGAACAACCATATGCACTGCTCGAAGTTCTGCCCACTGGGAGGATTTGCTTTCACCACTGTCCTTGAGGGAGGTCCCAGAAAGGGGCTGTAGTGCTGCTGCTGTCTACTTTCGAGTGGTGCCGGCATACCGCGCAGAACCATCTGTAAACCAAGCACGAGTTTTCTCTGCCTCGGTCAGGTGGTCATAAGGAATCCCCCATAAGGCCATAGGTGCAAACTGGGAGACAGGAGGTAATGTTACAGGAGTGGAGACCATGGGCATTTGGGCCACTTCCTCATGCAATTTACTTGTGCCTTCAGGTCCTGCACGGGCCCGATCTCATATATACCACTTCCATTTAATGATGGAGTGCTGCTGTGCTCGTCCAACTTTATGACACTGTGGGTCAGACAATACCCAGTTCATGATAGGCAGCTCAGGACGCATGGTGACCTGGTGTCCCATGGTTAAGCGCTCAGTCTCTACTAAGGCCCAGTAACAAGCCAAAAGTTGTTTTTCAAAAGGAGAGTAGTTATCTGCAGAGGATGGCAGAGCTTTGCTCCAAAATCCTAAAGGTCTGCGCTGTGATTCACCAATAGGGGCCTGCCAAAGACTCCAAACAGCATCTCTATCTGCCACTGACACCTCGAGCACCATTGGATCAGCTGGATCGTATGGCCCAAGTGGCAGGGCAGCCTGCACAGCAGCCTGAACCTGCTGCAGAGCCTTCTCCTGTTCTGGGCCCCACTCAAAAGTAGCAGCCTTTCTAGTCACTTGATAAATAGGCCGAAGTAGCACACCCAAATGAGGAATATGTTGCCTCCAAAATCCAAAGAGACACACTAGGCGCTGTGCCTCTTTTTTAGTTGTCGGAGCAGCCAGGTGCAATAACTTATCCTTCACTTGGCTTGGCCTTGGCTCACTTTAGAAGGGATATCACGACATGCCCCACACCACTGGACCCCTAGGAATTTCACTGAGTTGGAAGGTGCCTGAATTTTTGTGGGATTAATTTCCCACCCTCTAGCACGCAAATGTTGAACTAGTAAGTCCAGAGTCACTGATATTTCTTCCTTACTAGGTGCAATAAGCATAATGTCATCTATATAATGGACCAGTGTCACATCTTGTGGAAGAGAGAAGCAATCAAGGTCCCTGCGGACTAGATTATGACATAGGGCTGGAGAGTTAATATAGCTCTGAGGCAGGCAAGTGAAAGTGTATTGTTGGCCTTGCCAGGTGAATGCAAACTGCTTCTGGTGGTCCTTGGAAACAGGTATGGAGAAGAAAGCATTAGCCAGATCAATAGCTGCATACCAAGTACCAGGAGATGTATTAATTTGCTCAAGCAGTGAAACTACATCTGAAACAGCAGCTGCAATGGGGGTTACCACCTCGTTAAGTTTGCGATAATCTACCATCATTCTCCAAGACCCATCCGTTTTTCGCACAGGCCAAATAGGCGAATTGAATGGGGTTGTGGTGGGAATCACCACCCCTGCGTCCTTCAAGTCCTTAATGGTGTCAGCAATTTCAGCAATTCCTCCAGGAATACAGTATTGCTTTTGGTTCACTATTTTCCCAGGCAGTGGCAGTTCTCGTGGCTTCCATTTGGCTCTTCCCACCATAATAGCTCTCACTCCACTTGTCAGGGATCCAACGTGAGAGTTCTGCCAATTGCTGAGTATATCTATTCCAATTATGCATTCTGGAACTGGGGAAATTACTACAGGATGGGTTTGGGGACCCACTGGACCCACTGTGAGACGAACATGAACCAAGACTCCATCAATAACCTGACCTCCATATGCCCTCACTCTTACTGGTGGGCCACAGTGACGTTTTGGGTCTCCTGGAATTAGTGTCAGTTCAGAGCCAGTATCCAGTAGTCCCCGAAAAGTCTGATTATTTCCTTTTCCCCAGTGAACAATCACTCTCGTAAAAGGCCGTAGATCCCTTTGGGGAAGGGCAGGAGAAAGATTAACAGTGTAAAGTTTTGGCAGGGTATCAGAATTCTTCCTCAAAGGGACCTGGCCTCCCCTTCATTCAAGGGGCTGTGGATCCTTAAACTCGCTCAAGTCTGGAAATTGATTGAGGGGCTGCGACTCTCTCTTCTGGCGATTTGAGTTAGACTGCTGTTCACCTGACCTAGAGTTCATCCTTTCATACATATCACGTAAATACTTAGTAGGCTGATCATCTATTGCACTGCTAGGGACACCATCACTAAGGAGCCAGTTCCACATGTCTGCACGAGTCAGATTATCACGATTACTATTTTGCCTCTGCTGTCCATTACTGTAAACACGCCCACCTCGTCTTTGTTGACTGAGTGCAGCCACTTGACCCCTACCACCACGGGATCCAGTCAGCCCCATTGTAGTTAGGTGTCTTAATTCAGCTAGGGCAGCTCCCACTGTCATGTCTGATTTGCATAAAATGGCAATCACAGCAGTCTTCAAGGATCCCTGAGCTCCTTTCACAAATTTGTTTCTCACGGTTGTGGTGAAAGTTGTGTCCTCTGGACATGCTATGTGTGGATTTGAAGGCCTAACTGAATAAATCCACTCTAGCATGCCAATTTCCCTAAGCCTTTGGATACCCTCTTCTACAGTACCCCAAGACAAATCTGGCAATTCAACTTGATTTAATGTAGGCCACCACATCAGCCATGCTTCAGCAATCCAGTCAAACAAACGATTAGGTCCTCTCCTAACTTCTCGAGCTGAAACATTGAATGAAGGGTCTGTGCTCAGTGGACCCAGGTCAAGAAATTCAGACTGATCCAGCTTTATGTTCCTTGCACCATTATCCCACACCCTTAACAGCCATTCCCAAGCATATTCCCCAGGTTTCTGTTTGTATGTGTTAGAAAAGTGAAGTAGTTCCTTTGGAGTATAGCGTATCTCCTCCTGGATCACACTTTGTATTTCACCTTTTGGAGCTTGCTTGGATTTAAGTCTAGTTACAGGCCTAGAAGCCAAAATCGGCAGTGCCGAAGTGTTCTTAGAATCTTCAGCAGGCTCTCGTACAGCCTCTGCCTTAGGCCGCGCCCCAGGCAATGGCTCTGGCAGGCGCTCTTCAGCGGCAGGGGGCTACAGCTAATCTCATTAGGTTGGAACCCAGGGGATAATGGCTTTACTGGGCGGGGCGGTTTCACAGACAAAGGCGAAGTGATGCCTTCACATGGGTGTGGTTCAGCTGACAGGAGTGCTTTACTGGAAGTGAGGGGCTCAGCGTCCCCAGCTTCCATATCATCCTCCCATATGTCTCCATTCCAAGTTTCAGGGTCCCATTTTTTCCTAATCAATGCCCTCACTTTAATTTCAGATACTTCTCGAGATTGGCAATTGAGCTGGCGTTGCAATTCCGCCACTCTAACAATAAGCATCTGGGTTTGGCTTTCAGCAGTTTCGGCTCTGCTATTACAAGTAATGAGGTTTTCTTTTAAAGCACAAGCAGCAGCTTTGAGGTCTCTTACACGACATGAGAGCTTTGATTCCAAGGCCCTGAGCTCATCTTTTTCCTTCACCAGCTTATCTAATGCAAGTAGGACCAGCCACCCAACTTCCTTGTACTGCTCATCCGCACATAATTTCGAAAAGTCATCACATAAGTTTTCACCCTGAGGGTCACCTTTCACCAATATCTGATCTATCGGTGGGGCTATTTTGTGGATGTGTACCGCCACCTCAGCCCACGGACTAGCAGGGCACTTTTTACAGATAGGAGCAGAGTTAGCAACAGTGTTACTACTAGCCAGACTCAAGAACCACTTGAAAGGATTCATTTTTACAATTTGTTTCCCTAGAACCACTCCTGGTACCAAATTGTCTTAGGCTGGGTTTTCTAGGGAAGCAAAACCAGTAACACGTGTAGGTACAAGGAAAGATTTATAATATATATATATATAGACAGATAGATAGATACAAATATAGGAAACAGCTCACGTAATCACAGAAGCTGAATGTCCCAAGCTCTGGCACAAGCCTCACGTGTCCACGGAAGCTGAGGAACCCAAGGTCAGCAAGTCAGGGACCAGAGTTGCAGATCACCGGTGGTGTAGATCAGTGGATCCCAAGCTGGTGGCGAGACGAAGCGACAGAGGCTGGAGGTCAGTGGATCCCAAGCTGGTGGCAAGACGAAGTGACAGAGGCTGGCGAACCCAGGATTGGCAGGTCAGGGAGCAGGACTGGGCAGAGGCTGGCGAGCGCAGGATTGGCAGGTCGGTGAGCAGGACTCTCAAGTGCTGACTGTAAGGACTGATGAGCCCAACAGCTGCTAGCTCAAGTCCCGGAACCAGATTCTGGAACCAAAGAGCAGGAGCTCCTGGCCACGTGAGCGATCAGCAGCCGTAGTCCAGTGTCACGAGATGAGAGCCGAGGGGCAGGGAGCCACCACAAACCCTGCCTTGCCACTTAATACAGCAGCCAAATAGGTAGTAGCCAAGTTGACATAATCCTGACCACCACACAAGGTAATTTTTTTTTTGAATCAGGATATAGCTAAGTTTTATGAATTGTATTTTGTTGTTATGTTTCATTGTCTCTTTTAATCTAAATTGTTCCTTCTTTGTAATTTATTTGTTTATTTTTTATGACTATGACTTTTTAAAGAGAACAGGCCAGCTGCCTTATAGAGTGACCCACACTGTAGATTTGCTAGATTGTTTCCTTGAGGCATTTTTAACTTGTTCATCTTCTGTATGCTATTTAAATTGCAATGAAAATATAGTCTATGAAAGCACAGAAGAAAATAATCTCTGTTGGCTATCAGGGAGGTGAGAGAAGGAAATGAGTGTTCATAGATTACACATTACATAGGAACTGGGTTAAGTGAAGGAAGTGACAGAACACAGTACAAGGGATATTAACACTGCTGGACTATACCAAGAGCTAAGACATTTCTTAAATACAACTCAACATTTCAAAGGTCAGAGTAGCAGGGGTGGGAGTCTGGGGGACCATGCTTTCAGGGGACATCTATGTCAATAACTAACTTTTTCTTTTAAGAAAATGGTCTTCATCTTATTTTTGGTGAGTGATGTCTGGGGTCTTAAAAGCTAGCAAGCTGGCATCTAAGGAGCATCAGTTGGTCCTAATCCACCTGGAGCAGATGACAATGAAAGACCTCAAACACAGGAGGAAAATGTGAGCCCAGGAGCCAGATGACCCAGAGAGTACACCAATGTGTGACCAGGAGAACTAGATGGTGCCCAGCCAGCACCAGTGACTGCCAGCACAGGAAATACAACATATTCTCCTTGATGCAGTAAAAGAAAACTAGGGGCGCTAATATAGAATTCTTTTAAAAGACACAACTACATAAGAATGTGACCTTTAAACCAGCAATCCAATTTCTACAAATTAACTCTGAAGATACACCCCTAGCAAATACAAAACTCATTACATTTTCATCCCAACATTGTTTTTTTATTGTAATTTATTGTTATTAGGTTGCTGGAAGTCTTCCTCTTTTTTGCTGACCCTCTACCAATGATGTCCTTCTTCAGGGATTGGTTCATCCTAAAAACACATTTAAACTAAGCAAGACTAGTCTAACCATCCTCACTTCTGAGGAGCATTCTGGCTGTACTTACACCAAGACGGAAGTGTTTGTTCTGCTAGTAGTCCAGAGTACACTCAATATTTTTCACCAACACCATAATTCAAAGGCATCAACTCATATGCAGTGATTGAAAATACAATGGTTTGAATCAGGTGCACCTTAATTAACAAAGTAACATCTTTGTTTTTTTAAGATTTTTAAAGAGCTGTTTTGCAGCATATATTCCTAATGTAATATGTCATTCGATTCTTGACTGCTGCTTTCATAGGTGTTGCTTGTGGATCCAAGTCAAATGGAATCCTTATCAATGTCAGTATTTTCTTCATGTATCATGATATTGATTATTGGTTCAACTGTAAGGATTTTCATTTTTTTATGCTAAATTGTAATCCATATGGAAGACTGTAGTCTGATATTCTTCAGTAAGTGCTTCCTTCAAGTACTATACACTTTAAGGAAGCAGGTTTTTGTCATTTGCAAACTGCAGGTGATTTGAGTCTCTCCAATTCTGATGTTCCATTTTTCCTCATATAGTCCAGCTTCTCAGATTGTTTGTTGAGAACATAGATTGAGTAGGGCGAAAGGATACAACCCTGATATATACCTTTCCTGATTTTAAACCATACAGTATCCTCTTATTTTGTTTGCACAAATGCCTCCTGGTCTTATGTACAGGTTCCACATAAGCACAATTAAGTGTTCTGGAATTCCCATTCTTTACAATGCTATCCAAAATTTTTTATGATCCACACAGTCAAATGTCTTTGCATAGTCAATAAAACACAGATAAGCATCTTTCTAGTATTCTTTGCTTTTAGTCAAGATCAAACTGACATAGCAATGATACTCCTTAATCCCCATCCTCTTCTGAATCTAGCTTGAGTTTCTGGTGGTTCCCTATAAATGTATGGCTGCAGCTGTTTTGGAACTACCTTAAAAATTTTGCTTTCATATGATGTGTCATGGATTGAATTGTGTCCTCCCCAAAATAGATGTAGCCACGTGGCTGGGCCATGATCCTGAGTATCTTGTGAGTGTCCTCCATTTTGTGGTTTTCCTATGCTATATGTTAAAGGTTAGGGTGGGGCTGCAAATTCCTTTATAAGATCACCTCCCTGCTCCACTGTAAAAGGAGTTCCCTGGAATATGGCTTGCCCCACCCTTAATGCTTTCATTCTGCAAGAGATAAAAGGAAAGGGAAGCAGGCAGAGAATTGGGAACCTCACAACATCAAGAAATCTGCACCAGGAGAAGAGCACGTCCTTTAGACCAGAGGTTCCTGCACCAAGATGCTCCCTGGACAAAGACTGATGCAATAGCGGACTTTCCTCCAGAGCCGAAAAGGTGAAAGCCTTCCCCTGGAGTGGATACCCTGAATAAGGACTTGTAGCATACCAGACTATGTAAGAATACACATTCCTATGTTAAAGCCATCCACTCTGTGGTATTTCTATTAGAGCAGCCTTAGCTGACTAAAACATGATGTTAATGATGCCAAGCCAAGCCAAGTGTCTGCATTCAGTTGGCTCACTTCTCTCTGAAATGTGTTGGAGAACAATTTTGAATATACCACGGACTGCCAAAAGAACAAACGTATCTGTTCTGGAAGAAGTACAACCAGAGTGCTCCTAGGAAGCAAGAATGAGGAGACTGCATGTTACATACTTGGGCATGTTGTCAGGTGGCGTCAATCTTTGGAGAAGGACAACGTGCTTAGTAAAGTTCAGGGTCAGAGAAAAGAGGAAGACACTCAGCAGGTGGACTGACACAGTGGCTGCGATAATGATCTGAAGCGTAACAACTATTATTGGCATGGCACAGGATGGGACAGTGTTTTGTTCTGTTGTACTTGGGGTTGCTATGAGTCAAAACTGTTTTGATGGCACCTAACAACAGAAACAATTGTGGCCATGGCACAAGACCAGGCAGTGTTTTGTTCTGTTGTGCATAGATAGTGTCACTATGACAACAACAGCAATGGGGTGGTTCTAACCCCTTCTGAGTGGTGTCTTATAAAAGAGAGGAAAAGAAAATCACACCCTGGGAATAGTTAGACTGTGAGGATCCCTTTAAAAGCCAAAGAACATCAAGAAACACTTAGGGGCTGCAGAGACAAAGGAAGATGTTTCCAGAGAACCAACAAAGAGAGAATGGCATAGCCCTATTTCACACCTTGGGTTTGGACTTGTGGTCTCCAGAACTGTAAGAAAATAAATTTCTCTTCTTTTTGACATTTTATTATGGTGATCTCAGGAATCTAAACTGATTAGACATAGTCATAAATATAGGAATAAATATATGTGATATATGAGCACATCTTGCATTCAGATCTTTAGAGAAATGGCTCATTCTTGGGCTGGAGCAGGAAAAGTATAAGATGACCCTGGAATTGCTTACTGTGTCAGAATATGAAGAAGTGCTCAAAGGATCATAATGCTATGCCAAAAGGACCAAGTGAACAGTTGAAGGCATTTCCAACAGCCGAATCTTAAATAATTTTCACACAAAATAAATGATATTAGTGGATTATAACCAGGTGAATAAAATAAAATTTATAAACCCCCCAATATAAATGGATGAATAAAAAAAGAAGGCAAAGCTGTTTCTTATAGTGGGATGCCAATTAACAAATCTAGAAAGGATAATGATGTTGCCAAGCCAAGTGCCGTCGAGTCGGATATTAGAAAATCATTAATGGCTTCCAGTGCTGTAGGATGAAAGTTTGATGATGAACAAGATATTTGTGTAGTCTCAATATAGAAATTCTCAATATAAATTAATTACAAATGGGGAAAAAACTAATTTTAAAATGAAAACTGGCACATAAATTCATTGTGATTCTGATAATGCATTTGTATGATATTCCTGCTATCTTAGTTATCTAGTGTTGTTACTATAGCAGAAATATCTGAGTCTAGTAGATAATTTCAAAGTTCTAGCTCCCAGGGAAGGCTTTCTCTCTGTTGGCTCTGGGGAAAGTCCTTGTCATCAAATCTTCCGCTGGTCTAGGAGCTTCTCAGGCTTAGGAATCCCTGGTTGAAATGATGTGCTCTGCTCCCAGTGCTGCTTTCTTAGCGATATGATGTCCCTATGTCTGTCTGTTAGCTTTTCTCATTTATGTCTCAAAACAGATCTATTTAAGACACAACTTAATCTTGTAAATTGAGTCCTACCTCATTACTATAACTGCTGTTAATCTCACCTCATTAATATCATAGAGGTAGAATTTATGGTACGTAGGAAAATCACATCACATGGGTCAAAAATCACATAATGCAGGAAAGCAAGGACTAATCAAGTTGACAAAAATTTGGGGGGAAGGGGAACATAATTTCAGTCCACAACACCAGCCAATAGTTAATCAAATCATAATGAAATATCAGAGAAACTGAATTTGAGGAATATTCTCAAAAATAACTAGGCTATAAAGTTAAGAAGCACAAGGAAAGGTTGAAGAACTGTTCCAAATTAAAAGAGTCTAAGGAGATATGGATCCTGGGCCAGGAGAAAAATGACTATAAAAGACATTGGTATGATTCATATTATATCTGCATGGACTTTGGATTAAATGATAATATTGCACAAATGTCTATTTTCCTGGTTTTGATAACTATCTGTGGTTATTCAAATAAATGAATTGTTCTTAGGAAATGTGCACAGAAATACATTGGATAAAGTGACATGGTTTCTTGAAGTTACTCTTAAATAGTTCAGAAAAAAGTGCATATATACGTGTATAGAGGTGTATGTATGTATACACACACACAACTTTCAAGTGAAATGCTAACCAAGTAAATGAGGTAAAATGTAAATAAGTGGTGAAGTTGAGTGTTGGGTATCAGAAGTTCTTTTTTATTATCCTTGTATATTTATTAGAAACTTGAAAATATATCAAAATTTACCAAAACAGTTCATGGCACACTGACAAAACAAACAAAGCAACCAACACTAATGAAGAAAAGCAAACAAACAAAAGCTATCTCAAACAACACAAAATTTCAAAAATGTAAGTTATTTATTACTTATGATTTGGGATGGAGAATACAATATAATTCTTTATTAAAAGACAGATTTATTTTATATTAATATCAAAATTATAATTAACTATAGATAAGAATACACAACTGAAGATAGAGAATAGTAGGCATGTTTGTCATTGCAAATACGGCCTTTGAAAAATAGATCTACTTTTCCTCTGTACCCCTTGTCATCTACAAGATCTGACAAGTCCGTGAACTTAATTGTTCTAAGTGCTACATACCACATTGCTGACTATCACTATGGTCACCTTTGAAGTACTCCTGTTGGGAAGCTATACACCGACACCAGCAACTAGTCCACACTTAGGTTTGTGAATTTTATAGTTGTCTGTGAGGGATTTTTTGGCCAGTATATAAGTAGCTGTATTGGAACACCGTCCCTACTCACCTGATTTGTTCCCCAGTGACTTTTTTTTTTGCCCAAAGATAAAATATTGAAAGGAAGATATTTGATGACATTCAGGACATCAAAGCTAATATGATGACAGCTCTGATGGCCATTCCAGAGAAAGAGTTCCAGAATTGCTTTGAAGGGTGGACTAGGCACTGGAATAGGTACGTAGCTTCCCAAGGGGAGTACTGTGAAGGTGACCATAGTGGTATTCAGCAAAGAGATATATAGGACTTTTTCTAGGACGAGTTCATGAACTTAATTGGCAGTCTTTGCATATTGTTAAAAGTATAAATTGTTAAAAATTCAGATTTTTAACAATGCAATTTTGTAAACTTTGAAAGTAAAAGGATTACATTTAATTTACTAGAAATAAATGGCATCTCTAGTACCTACTTTGTACTTAAAACTTAAATTTTAGAGTAAAATTTAAGGAAGCAAATGACTACTGTCTAATTCAGTACTTTTCTTCCAAGTTTTGAACTTTGTTGATTCATTCACTAAGACCCACCCAACCACTGCCAAGTCAGATCTGACTCTTAGTGACCCTAGAGGTCAGAGTAGAACTGATCCATAGATTTTCCAAGGAGCACCTGGTGGATGTGAACTTCTGACCTTTTGGTTAGCAGATGTAGCACTTAACTCACTATGCCATAAGGGTTTCCATTAACTAAGACATATTTTATTTATTTCAAGCAAATTAGCTCAGTTTGACTCCTATTTGAAATAGAAAATACCCACCCACACCTACACACTACTCTTTAGGTCAGCATTGCCCAAATTATGTGCTTCTGTTTATTACTTTGAAACAGTATTCCAAGAAAAGTTAAGTTTTGGGAAATTGGGTGAAATAATTTTAAAGAACATTTCTTTTATGGAGACTTCTCATGGTTTTAGTAAGCTATTGTGCATCATGAATTTCTGAAGTAGAAGTATGGAACACCATTTGCCAACTGTATTTGGCTATTGAAAAATGTTCCAAGAAACACATTTTGGAAATCCTATTTTTGGTTCTTTAGAATAAAGTTTTATGAGTATTTTAAGAAGGTTAAAGAAAGTCTGCTTAATAAAATAAAGTCTTAAAATGCCTTTGCCGCATTTATCAACCAAGAGACTATTACTGACTTGGCTTTTCTGTACTTTCTTTTCATTCAGCTAAGTAACAGAGAGAGAACTTAAAGACATGGGTCTGAGAGGAGTGGACTTACTGGTAGTTTGAGAAGAAAAATAGTCTGTGTGGATACAGCAAGGTTTTAGAAGTCAAGTAGTTGAGTAGGAAGATATTTAGGCCAGGTAAGTGTCAGAACTGAGCCTAGAAGTAAATGCCAGCAGCCAATACAAGTTTTCAAGGAACCAAGTCAAGGCAAGATGAGTAGAAAAGGCCAAGTTGAGAAGTGATTTAAAAAAACTAGGATTATAAGTATAATAATCTCTTGGATAACCAAGGTTTCAATACTTCACTGTAGGGATAAACTGAGTATTAGTACTCTGACACTGGGGGGAAAACAAAAACAAAAACCTGCTTCTAGCTTCTCAGTTTTGTTTAGTCTTTTTTTTTCAGTTAGACTTCTGTGGGCATTTTTGGCTTTAAAAGACAAGAATTTTTGGCGGAGTCAAGGTGGTGGACTAAACACATGTCTCCCTAAATCCCTCTGGAAACAAAGACCTGAACTGATAATTAAATGGAGCCTTCTGGACATCTGGTGAGCCCTGGGACATGGCATAGGGCTGTTAATTTGGACTTCTTACCACTGAACAGAAAACTTCCTCTCTTTCATTGACCCCCGCTCTTAGTGAGTGCTGGCTTTCACGGACTGAAGGTAACTCATCATTTTAACGTTTTTTTTCTCTATCTTAGCTGGCATGGGGAGCTGGAACTTCACTAGCAGCTAATCTCAGATGCACTGCTGGTGGGATCAGCAGGTGAAATTGCCATATTTTGAGAGCCCGGCTTTGGGCTCTGTGCATTTTGGCACCTTTGGCCTCTATTTCTGCCTCTGCCATAGAGTAGCAGGTACCGAGGCAGGCCAGGAGCTTGTACATGACACCATCTTGTTCCACTGGGAGGCGGATATACACATAGAGAGGCCTCTGCAGGACCTAATTCCTAGGCAGGGAGGCAGCGCCTTCCTGGAGGAGAGTGCTTTTCTGGCAGTAAAGCAGTATTCTACACATTGCTGCCTATGGCTGGTGCCTTACAGCAGAGCAGTAGCCTTTCTGTATTTTGAACTAGTTTGTACCATCTGGAGTTGGATATAGAGGTGCTACTTTGCCAGCTGGGAAGAGGGACATGTACACCTGAAAACTTGACTTTGGAAGTTGTCAGATACTTTTTACCTTTCATTTTAAGATGGCCTAGAGAAACAACTGCAGTCCATCCTCAGCATCTTTCTAGCCTCTGTTGACTCACTTGATGCCCCAAAGGAACAAACTCTGGGTAAAAGCATAACCAAGAAATCACACATGGCTTCAGAAGGCCCCAAAAGAAACAAACAAAGAACTTCCCAGACAAAGAAACCTTTCTGAAACTTTTGGAAGGTGACTACAAAAGGATTATATAGAGAGCCTTCCTAGACCTTATACAAAATGCAGCAGAGCAAAGCAAAAAATTAAGCAAGCTGTTCAATCTTGTGGAACACCAGTACTCTGAAATCCAACAGATCAAGAACAACATCAAAGACATTGAAACTTCAATTCAAAGCCAAGAAAACAGAATGGAACAAATGGAAAATAGACTTTCTGACTTGGAAGACAGAGCTACTGACTGCAGCTTCTATGAGGAGAAATCAGAAAAAAGAAACAAGAAGACGAAGAAGCATTAAGAAGCATGTGGGACTCTATTAAGAGGAACAATCTATGATTAATTGGAGTTCCTGAACAGGGCAAGACACCTGAGAACACAGAGAGTATTGTGGCTGAGCTGCTGACAGAAAACTTCCCAGAGATCATGAAAGAGAATATAGATATCCAAGATGCATATCGAACACCACTCAATATAGATCTCAAAAGAAAGACTCCAAGACATATTGTAATCAAGCATAACAAAATGAAACATAAGCAGAAACTCTTAAAAGCAGTAAGAGTCAAAGCAAAGCTAACATTTGGATGGAAACCCTGTATGCTTTTGTCGGATTTCTCAGCAGAAACAATCCTGACATGGAAACAGTGACATGACATATTCAAAGCCTTAAAGGAGAAGAACTTCCAACCAAGAATTATATATCTTGAAAAACTATCTTTCGAATATGAAAATGAAATCAAGATAAACAGAGATCACAGATAAACAGAAACTCAGAGACTTTGTAAAAATGAAACCAAAGCTACAAGAAATATTGAAAGAATCTCTTGGCTTAGAAGAACAAAACCACTAACTTTGTGTTTTAGAGTGAAATACAGGACACATCACCCAGAAACCTACTCAGGGAAGGCTCCAAACTCAATCAAAGCTATCAGTAGTGAAACAAATGATTGAGTGATCATATCATGAAAGCTATGATGTCATCATATTAAAAAGAGGAATGTACTACAGTTGTTAAAGTCTTTCCAGATGGAAAGGAAGTTAATAAGACTGGTAGTAATTAAAATTGGGTTTATACATAGTTTATTAAGGGGGATCATAGGGACAGCCGTAAAAAGACAAGAATTTTCAAGGAAATATGCCTTACAGGACAGTGTACACTCTTTAGATTGATTTTAGCCTAAGGTAGGGCGACTTGTAGAATGAGTAAGGGCTAATTCCTGGGATCCTTCACCTTCAACATTCTGTCCCCTCTGGGCACTCTTCCTTTATTAGAACAGTGACAAAACCCTGGTGGTGTAGTGGTGAAGAGTTTCAGTGCTAACCAAAATGTTAACAGTTTGAATCCATCAGGTGCTCTTTGGAAACCCTATGAAGCAATACTGCTCTGTAGTGTAGGGTTGGTATGAGACAGAATTGACTTGATTGTTATGGGTTTCACTTTTTTTCATCTTTATTGTGACTTATTCAATACCAATTAGGTTTCTCAGCTTCTTATATTTTAAACCTAAAAACAATTCCAGGTTGATGGAATAGTCAGCTGCTTCCTGTAATCCCTTTAACAACAAAGACCCAAAAGAACAAATGAATTGATTACATAAGACATTCTAGAAGACCTGAATATGAAAGTGAAAGCTGAGATACTAGACTGAACAAAGGCAAAGGAAGATTAGGTCCGGAAATACCTAGAACTTGCCTGAATGGACCCACTGGGAATCAGTTGCAGCTAGTGTGTTGAATGTAGTGGTGGCTTTTGGAGGGTGTCCTCCTCAGTGGCAAAGAGCAGTGAAGTGTATGTTCTAGCCTCCAGAACCAGTGTAAAGCAGCACTTGACACTCAAAAACTAAGTGCCTTGTGTGTAACCTAATGAGCATGGATCTAAATCATTCCTTCAGGATGAACCTGTCTCCCTTTTCCCAGAGCTTCTCCCCATCTCCCCATACTGTGCCTGGCTTTGGAGTCTGCCATTAACTGAGCCAGAAGTTGGTCTCCTTAAGCTTCCCCTGAGCCATTTCCTAAGACTCAGAGAGGGAAAAATTTAACAAACTCAGGGAGGGGGGTGGCCTGCAAACTCCTACGAGCCAGAAATGTGCGGTAGAAAGAGTTCCTTCACCTAGAATCAGACATAAATGTCATGCCATCCTCAAAGATACTCAGGGGTGGGTGTTAGCCCCCTGTCTGTCTCAGTACCTGCAGGAAGATACTTGTGCCTAAAGCAATCACCCTTGCCCATCTAGGACAGTAGAAGAGAGCCTGGGGACTCTAGAGAACTCTAGAGGACTCTAGGACAGTAGAGGAGCGCCAGTTGGTGACTGACTACCTGGACACCTGAGCTGAATTTATATAGGAAAAGTAAACAGACTTCTGGTCTTGCAGGTTTAGTAATGGCTCTAGCTTCCTGGTAGCAGGACATTAACAGCTTCAGAGGTACCAATAACCAAAATAGCTCTCATAAATAGCCAAGTTGCATGTTTTAAAATACAACAAGAAGCTAGAAGACAGTAAGCAAAGATAAAAATTTTAGCAATTTACCAGTGTTTTAGAAACTGTGGTTTCTAAAGAGGCACACTATAATGGCTTCAGAAAGCTACCAAAGCAGTCAGGGAATTTTCCAGATGAAGAGAACTTCCTGGAGTTATCAGAGGTTGAATATTAACAATTAATATTTAGAACTCTTTAAGAGATCAGAAAGGAGATGAGGCAAAATAGAGAAACCTAATGACAAATTTAACAGGCTGCAAGAAAGTACACCAGGGAAGAATTAGAAATTCAGAAAATGAATAAGAAAATTGCATAATTAGACAACTCAACAGAAAGTCAAAGGAGCTGAATTGAGGCAATAGAAGGCCAAGTTAGACAAGATAAAGCACATTATGGCAACACATTTGAGGAAAAATTATCTAAAAGAATTTTTGGAAGAATCAAGACACACTAAGAAGTATATGGGACTCTCAAGAAGAATAATCTTATGAATAATGAGTAACAAAGGGGAGGGAGAGATAACAGAAAATAGACAGACAATTGTTGGGGATTTGTTGACGGAATACTTCCCTGATTTCATGAAAGATGTGAAGTTATCTATCTAAGATACTCATTGGACTCCAAAGGTAAGCACCAAAAGAAAGACAACAAAACATATTACAATCAAACTTCCCAAAGCTAAAGATACGGAGACAATTTTAAAAGTGGCTCGGGATAAATGAAAAATAACATACGAAGAAGACTCAGCAAGGCTAATCTCAGACTACTCAGGAAAGCCATGCAGTCAAGAAAGCAATGAGATGACATACAGAGAGTCTTGAAAGAAAAGAATTGCTAGCCAAGAATTGTATATCAGCAAAATTCTCTTTCAAATATGATGGCAAAATTAGGACATTTACAGAGAAACAGAAATTTATGGAACTTTTAAAATTCAAACTAGAATTACAAGAAATACTAAAAAGAGTTCTTTGGTTAGGAAATCAATGGCATCAGGTAACAACCCAAGATTAGAACACAGAATTGAACATCTGGATATCAACCCAAATGGGAAAATCACAAATCAAAGGCAAGACATTAAAAATAAGGAAATAGAGGTGTCATTATGCAAATAGTATAACAAAAAGAAGGGACTTCAAAGAAAATGTAGTCACAAATGTTTCATATGGAGTGGAAGTCAAGACAATATAAAGAAATACAGGTTTAAATTTGGAAAATTAGGAATAAATATTAAGTTAACAACAAAGGAAATTGTCAATCACGTGCACTGAAAGAAAAAACAAGAAAAACATAAAGTATCAGCAAATATAAAATCACCAATATTGAAAAAAGATGTATCTCAGGAAGACACAAACTGTTAATCTAAAGGTAGGTGGGTTAAGTCCATGCAGAAGCACTTTGGAAGAAAGGGCACAGGATATGAACAATCACAGCCATTGAAAATCACATGAAGCATTTCTTCTCTGCAACACGTGGAGTTACCATGTGGTAGAATCTACTCTGTGGCAATTTGTTTTAGGTGACAACAAATCTAGGTTGAATCCTTGGTGGCTTTGATGTATAGAAAACCTGACGAACAGTTGTTTAGCCACAAAATGGGACTTTTTTCCCCATGTATAAGAAGGTGTGAAGATAGATAGTCATCTAGTGTTGCTATAACAGAAATACCATAAGTGGATAGCTTTGGCAAACAGTCATTTTTTTCTCTCTCAGTTTAGAAGAAGTCTGAAGTTAGGGTACTGGCTCCAGGGGAAGGCTTTCTTTCTCTATTTGTTCTGGGGGAGGAGCCTTGCTATCAATCTTCCCTGGTCAAGGAGCTTTTCAGCACAAGAATCCTAGGTTCGCAGGTCACCCTCTGCTCCTGACACTTCTTTCTTGGTGACATGAGGTTCTTCTGCTTGATTCTGTGTTTTGTATCTCAAAAGAGATTGACTCAAGATACAAACTAATCTTGTAGATTGAGTCCTGCCTCATTAACATAACCACCTATAATATACCTCATTAACATCACATAGATTATGATTTACAACATACAGGATAACCACAGCAGATCACAAAATGGTGGACAACAACACAGTATTGGGAACCGTGGCCTAGTCAAGTTGACATACACTTTTGGGCGATATAATTCAATCCATAACAGTGGTTTTGAGCTGCTTTGGATGAAACTCTTCAAGATCATCAAAGTATTAGACTTATTCTGTTTCCCTCATCTGCCTTTCCCCAGCGTTTGGCCTTTGTCCTCATTCATGTTTGCAAGATAGCTGCTGTCCATGTAGGCATCACCTTCCCATTCTAGGCAGGAAGAAAGAGGAAGGTCCAGAAGTCTTTTCCTCAAAGCTTTGTCTAGTCTTTGGGGAAAAGATGCTGACTCCAGGTATGTCTGCCTTTATTTTACTGGATAGACTAGGTGGCATACCTTCCTTTTAGCTACGAAAGAACTTGAAGAGTTGGATATATTTACATATTAATTTAGGAACATTGATAACCACTTCTAACAAAATGTGAGTTCTGATAGCAAGGAGGATGTGGAAAACAGAGAGTAGTTAAGTGATAGGCAAACACCAAAACCAAACTCACTACCATCAAGTCATTCTGATTCATAGTAACATTATGCCAGTGTAGAACTGCCCCATAGAGTTTCCAAAGAATGCCTGGCAGATTTGAACTGCTGACCTTTTGGTTAGCAGCTGTAGCACTTAACCACTATGCCACCAGGGTTTCTGAGTGATAGGCAATGCCTGCCATATGATTACTTTGCAAAAGTTAGAAAATATAGAGAACATTTCTCAATTATTTTTGTTCCATTTTTGTATTTGTTTCTTCATTGTTCATTATTTTACAATAAAGCACATCAATCTTTCTCCCTCATTCCTTTGGTCAATGTCTCATTTGTAAGTAGAAAATTCCTTAGATTTACTTCACATTGTTTCAGAAACTTTCAGTCCACGTCATTAATTTCATAGCTTTCTGATACAAACACTTGCTGGTAACATTTTTTTTGGGGGGGAATTTATTATCCCTAAGATAAGAACTTTAAGGACGACAAAAGATGTAAATAAGATCAGGACAGAAATTGAAAAAAAGAGGTGTCATGAAAGACTGGCAGCATTTTATTTGAGTCACAAAACACACCATTTCCTGTCTTCTCAAAGCCTGATCCTTCTCAGATCCCCGCCCTCTAGCCAGAAGTATGGAATGTGCTCAGTGTCAGGAAAGCAGCAGCCTGTCTTCCTCCTATGTGTGCACCTTTTTGTTAATGGCTCTAGACAATGATTGCAGGGTCAGGTCCTGTTTGTCATTGTCCTCATCATCATGGGCGACCTTATTCTGAGTACTCATAGGGGGCATGGCACTTTACTGTGTATAATGTTTACTGCTCTATTTCTGCTTCAGAACTATTAGATGTTTATTTGCTCACTGAGCTTATCTCTGATTGCAGGTAAAACTGTCCAGTGCTGTCAGCTACCTAAAGTTAAAGCTTTTTATACTATGGATATTCCCTGAAGGCATCTAATGAAAACATGACACTAACAGTTTTTAGATGTCTTTTGTCATTAATGGATTTACTCAGTATGAATATTAATAGAAACTATTTTCTTCATTATGGAGCTTAGCAATAACGTTACTGAGTTCATGGTTTGCCAGAACCTTCAGGATTTGTAGGAATAAGAGAGAGCTAATATTTATAAGTCCTCGGAACAGTACTAAAATGGTTTATTTTTAATCCTTAAATTATCCCTGTGAAAGGATAATTAGAACACATGTTTGTAGATGAGGCAGCTGATCACCTAAGAGTTTAGACTGGTGGTCCAAAATCACACAACTGGTAACACTGAACTTGAACCTGGGTCACAGTTCAATTACCTCTCAACTGTAAGTGCATTGTCCTTTAATCAGTGCAGTAACATTTCCCCAAGAGGTCACAAAACCTAATCTTCATTAGTGAATTCAGTTAATCATAAAACAGTCTAAAGGTCCCATATCTCTTACTGCCATCAGTTATTACTGTGCATGAGGAGAAATAGCCAATTTCACAAGGTAAGTGAAGTGCTTAACAAGTCTAACAAAATTCAGGACCAGGGTATATTATTTTCTTCAGGTTATATTGTATATTATGTTCTTTTACTGTCATGCAACTGCAATTACACTATATTCTTGTTTAATGTGGATTATTTTTCCTGTGTACATTTGCATCTTTATTCTGCTTACTTTATAAGTCCTCTATCATAATGATGGTTCTTCTAACAGTTCTTGCTTTTAAACTCTTTGTTTTAGTCGCAACTTCTAGTGTGCTGATAAGTTTGACAGATGCTTTCCTATTTCTGTTCAAGAGCTTTCATCATTTTCATAGTGATTCACATCAGCCACATTCTCCTCTTGCATTATTTCTGAGTGCACATTTATTTCTTGAGTATGTTTTAGAATCCTCCTCCTTCTCTGTGTTTTACAGTTGCAGATGGCTTTTCTGTAGCATGCTTATCTTCTCAAAGTCTATACTTGTTAAAGCTGGATGTACCCACTCACTTACTCACTTAAGTAATGATTCACTAATAACTTGAACAGTTGTAGATCATGATTGCTGTTGAACATAATTGTGTCTTCTATTTTTATAGGTGCCATAGTTTTCTTTGTTTCTAATAATTCCATCCTTAATGATATTAAACTTCATGGTAACTTTAAAAAGGGAATCTAGATGTCATTTTGTATATGTTCTCTTTACAGTGCTTGGCATAAGGAGCTGCTCTTTCCTATAACTATTTTCAGTGATGGAACATGTATTATATTAGAAATTAAAGATCAAATATATTGCATTCCTCCTTATTACACACTCTGTCCTTTTACCCACATGTCCTATATGGTGGCATGAGATACACCATGTCTGCATGTGTTCGAAGTCATTTTCATTAGCTTCATACCATCTTGATATTTAAGCATTTACTTTGTCAAGGACAATTAATGCTGTGGTATTTAGGTAGTACATGTCTTTAAAATTATATGTTTAACAGAAAAATACTTATCAGCCACATAATATAATCTGATGGAACATTAAAATAAATATAAAATATGAAGGAATAGTAAAATAACATCACTGTTTATCATGTACTTGAAAATTAAACATCAGGTTCCATGCATATTTTTTGATCACAGAAGCATAATATGGTTTTTCCCCATTTAGAAGAAAACAAAGATTAGCCACAAGAAAGGACTGAATAGGTACTGAATACAGTAGTCCAAGACAATCCTCTCAGCAGCAAAGATACTTTTAAGATAATCACACCTAGAGAATGCAGCAGTGGCTATTGGCTGAATATGACCACACCTTCTCCCTTCCCTTTTCTGAGCCACACCAGAGCATCTGCTGACACAGCCCCAGAAAGACTCCAGAAGTAGGTTGACATCTTTGTCAGGGGATGGGGGCTGTCATGCCTGACAGTCGGGCTGGTACTGGCTGTCACTGGGCAGTGCCTCTCTCAGCAGAAAAGCAGTTTTTCAGACAACCACATCTAGAGAACACAGCAGTGGCTCACAGCCAAATGTGATGACACCATTTGCCCCTCCCTTCATTGAGCCATGCCATAGCATCTGCTGAAGCAGCTCCCAAGAGACTCCATAAGTAGGTCACCATCTTTGTCAGTCAGGAAGCCTGCCACCCCGAGGGCCTGGCTGGGATCAGTTGCTCATAGACAGTGTCTCTCCCTGCAGAGATGCTGTTCTTAAGGCAGCTGTTCCTAGAGAATGCAGCAGCAGCTGGCAGCCAAGTGTGGCAGTATCCTTCCCTCCTCCATTCTCTGAGCTGTGCTGTAGTGTCTGCTGGCACTACTTTGGAGAGTGGGCACAAGTAGATCACCATCTTTGTCAGTAAGGAGGTGGGGACTGTCACCCCTGAGGGCTAGCTGGGACCAGATGCCAAGTTGAACAGCACCACTGGGCAGGACAGAATTGCTGTCACCAGAGAAGCTGTACTTAAGGCAGCTGAATTTAGAGAATGCAGTGGTGGCTGGTGGCCAAGTCTAGCAGTACCCATACTAACTCCCTTCTTAGAGTTACACCATAGCTTCTGCTGGTACAGCACTGGAAATGCTGAACAGCTATGTAACAGCATGAAGACAACAATCAATATCTAACCATTTAAAGAAGCAGACCACCATGGCTCTAGAAAACTCCCAAAATAAAGAATCAAGAAACTTTCCAGATGAAGAAGACTTCTTGAAGTTATAAGAGGTAGAATACAAAAGAATTATGTATAGAGTCCTCTAGATCTTAGAATGGAGATTAAACAAAGTACAGCAGAACAAAATGAAAAATTAAGCAAGCTATTACTGACTTGGCTTTTCTGTACTTTCTTTTCATTCAGCTATATTAAGCAAGCTATATGAACTGCTAGAACACCAACGATCTGAAATTCAGCAGATCAATAATAAAATTACAGAGTTAGACAATTCAATGCAAAGCCAAAAGAGCTGGACTGAGGAAATGATATGCAAAATTAGCAAAACTGAAGATAAAGCAACTGATATCAGCATGTATGAGGAGAAATAAGATAAAAGAATCAAGAAAAATGAAGAATCATTAAGAATGATGTGGGACTCTATTAAGAGGAACAATTGGAGTTCCAGAACAGGGAGGGATAGCAAAAATATAGTGAATTGTTGAAGAGTTGCTGACAGAAAACTTCTCAGACATCGTGAAAGACAAGAGATGGCTAGTCAAGATGCTCATCAAACTCCACAAAAGGGAGACCCCAAAAGAAAGACACCAACACTTATTATAATCAAGCTTAAGAAAATGAAACACAAGGGAAAGCACTTAAAGGCAGCTAGGCTTAAACAAAAACTGATGTACAAAGGGAAGTCTTGTAGACTGTTCTCTGATTTTTTAGACAAAACCATGTTGGCAAGAAGGCAATGGAATGGCACATATGAACCCTTGAAGGAAAAAAACTTGCAACAAAGAATTGTACATCTTGCAAAATTGTCTTTCAAATATGACAGTGAAATTAGGACATGCTCAAATAAACAGAAGCTTACAGACTTTGCAAAAACCAAACCAGAATTACAAGAAATACTGAAGGAAGTTCTTTGATTATAAAATCAGTAACACCAGATATATACCCAAGGATGTAATGCAAGACACAGCATCCAGAGTCTGAATTAGTTAAGGAAGTCAAAAAGATCAATGAAAGCTAAAGTATTAAGCTTAACATGTAAACTGTGACATTACATTATAAAGAGGGATATATTACAATACTTATAGCCCTTTCAGATGGAGAGGAAGGTAAGGAGATATAAAGAAGTTAAAGACTAGTTTAAACCTAGAATACTAGGCTGGAAGACATGGGTAGCCACAAAGCAAACTAACAATTCTACATATCAAAACAGAAGTCTCGACAGACCCAAAACCAACGTTGAAAAAGATGGAAAGAAAACCCATAAAGGAAAACAACCCAGAACAGAATATTAAGTGAAACAAAGAAAACGTGAACAACATGAAAATTCAGGTACCAAAATGACAGCACTAAATACATAGCATCAATAATTACACTGAATGTAAATGGAGTGAACACTCTAAAAAAGAGACAGAGAGTAACAGTCTGGATCAAAAAGCACAATCTATCTATCTGTTGCTTAAAGGGAACACAGCTTAGACTCAAAGATATGAACAAACTGAAAATCAAAGGATGGAAAAATATATACCATTCTAACAACATGCAAAGGAGAGCTGGAGTGGCAGTATTAATCTCAGATAAAATAGATTTTAAATTAAAATCCACCATCATGGACAAGGATTGTCACTATTTATTGCTTAAAGTTTCAATACATGAGGAGGGTATAACAATATTAAATATTCAGGCACCCAATATCAGAGCTCTAAACACATCAAACACATGTTGACAGCATTGAAAAATGAGATAGATCACAATAACAGCAGGAAACTTCAGCACTTCACTTTCAGTAAGGGAAAAATCATTCAGAAAAGCTCAGTAAAGATATAGACTATCTTATTGCAACAATCAACCAACTCAGCCTCTTTGACTTATACAGAACTTTTTACCCTACAACAGACAAGTACATCTTCTTTTCAAATGTACATGGAATGTTCTTCAGAATAGACCACATATTAACCTATAAAGCAAATCTCAACAAAATCCAAATAATTAAATTATCACAAAACATCTTCTTGAACCATAAAGCCATCAAAGATGAAGTCAATAGAAGAAATTTAAACTCATAGAAACTGAACAGCACCTTACTGAACAATTCATGGATTATAGAAGAAATCAAGGATGTAATAAAGAAATGCATGGGATCAAATGAGAATGAAAACACAGCCTTCCATGTTCATATGGGATACAGCAAAAGCAGTGCTCACAGGTCCATTTATATCTACAAATGTACACATCCAGAATGAAAAAATGGCCCAAACCAAAGAGTTAATCCTACTACTTGAACAAGTAGAACAAGAACAATAAAGGAACCCATCAGGCACCAGAATAAAACTGATAAATATTAAAACAGAAGTGATTAAAGTAGAGAATGGAAAAACAATGAAAGAATTAACCAAACCTGAGGAGCCAGTTGATGTGTCCTTGTGAACTCTTGTAAGCCCAGCTCTAGCTGGGTCACTCTGTATGCTCAGTGACAGGCAATAATGATTCCCTATTATTTTCTAAATCACCTCTTTATTCATAGACACATAGGTAAGATTTTAGCACTGAGTCTGCCTCTGTGTCCTTGCTTCTCATTTTAATAATGGACTGGGGTTGTGTTCAAGGCATTCTTGACTTCATCCCAAACTGTGTCTCACAGCTACCTCTAATAATACAGCCTACTCTGTGTAAACTCTTGGTCTTAAATTTGGAAGCCTGGGAGTTTTGATCATATACTAAATGAAAGTCAGAGTTTAATTTTAAACCTGAAGCTTGGTTAAATTTCATCACTTGCAATATGATCACAAAACCCAATAACTTAGAACTTTTTTTAACATAAGTGTCCAAACTAGCTATATGAAAATATCTTAAGAAGTTTTAAAACTACAGCAAAAAAATCTGCCCAAACCAAAAACTCAGTTACTAATTCCAGTAAAACGATTAATTCACGTACTAATGGGGATTGTAGAGAAGATAATTTATACAATCAATATGCATTATTTCAATAATTTGGAAATCATTGATATGAGGAAGTTTATTTTATGTCACTTTCTTGTGTCATTTAAGCTTAAAGTCCCTGGGTGAGGCACACTGTTAACATGCTCTCATGCTAACTGAAAGGTTAGAGGGTCAAGCCCACCAAGAAATATCTTGGAAGAAAAAACTAGAGATATACTTCTGAAAAATCAGTCATTGAAAATCCTGTGGAACACAGTGTTTCTCTGGCACTTACAGCGTCACCATTAGTCTCAACTGACTCCATGGCACTTGCTTTTTTTTTTTTTAATACTATTCTCCAATGGCATGAACAGCTACTTTTTTTTATTCTACTACATTTAAGCACTTAATGATAGTTTAATTTCTCACCTTGATTCTTTAAGCCCCTCTGTAGCAATCCTTCTCCCAAAAGAATATCTTTCTATAGACCAAAATTTTGCATTTCAAATACTGACAATGTGAAGGGCTACCCACGCTCAGACTAAGCAAGAAATTCTCAAGGCAAATGTCATCTACCAATATGAACAAAATACATTGCTTTTAAAAAAGAAATAGCTTTGAAACTACTGCATCATTTTTCCTTTAGTATAACTCCCCTTTATCAGATTGTTACCGGTTCTTCCTGTTCCACTGCTTTCTTCCTTATGGTTCTTCCAGTCTTGACAACATCTGACTGAAGGGAGAAAGCCCCTTGAAATTAGGCTGAGTCTAAATGTTCCACAGACCATCCTCAGAGGAGTAGCCTCAGTGTCCTTCAGTGAACAAGGGGATTCCTGGCTCATCTGCAATTGCTGTTTTGGAACAGCTGACCTGTTCTGAAGTTAATGAAATGTGTTTTACTGATTCATTTCACAGTCTTTGCCTTACACATCTTGTCATCCAAGACCTCCTCTCCTCAGACTTTGGGAACTAGCTGTCTATGGTTCAGTTGCTCATCATACTTGTTTCTTGGCTCTTGAGAAATACATGGTGTCTATATGTTCAGTTGTGCAGTCTGGGTGTATCCTTCAGGGATTGGAACGATTAGGAGGAGGCAGGAACTTCACTCCCCGCCTACACAGATAAATGCACTAACGACAACATGAGAGTAACTAAGCACCCAAAGAAGAAGATTTTTGACTGACTCAAGCAAAGAGAAGGGAAAATTTGGAGTCCAAGGTGAGGCTGTAGCAGGAAGATAGCAAGGAGTAGTGCACGGGTAGCTTGCAGACATTCGCTATCTCTAGAGATGGCACTGGGGCAGAGCATACGAGGAGATTAGTAAGCAGTTGTGAAGATGTTTTAGAAAGGACTGGAAGGTCCTAAAATAAAATTTGTATACCCTGAAACTTTTATCCCAAGTTTTTGGAGATAACTGCCGTGGTACTGGGAATTGCTACCTAGGTCAAGATACTTAGCAGACAACTCTAGAAGAGAAATGATAGGGAATGAATATTTGAGGGAATTAGACCAGGGGTCTGCAAATATTTTCTGTAAAAGACCAAATTTAGAAAATATTTTGAGCTTTATGAACTAGGAGTAAAAATTGAGGATATTATGTAGTTATATATGTAGCAAGAGAGAAAGCAAATTTCCATAAACCATATAATGATGAAATCCAAAATATGATAATAATGGAGTTCAAAAACATTTGGGGGGTATAAATTTATGAGTGAGAAAAATAATTCTTTTTTGGAAAGATAACATTTTTATCAATTGGCATTCAGATTTACTCTTATTATTAGCTTCTCTCTCATCAAAATTGAAAAATCTGTTAACGTGGATCTTTAATGAGATTTTATGTATTACATCTTTGAAAATATTGTTTCACAGAGATACTTATCATCAAATACTGATATTAACTAACAAGCATTAGATTTTAACAGCATATTCATACTTTGAGGGGTTATAGAATTC
This sequence comes from Heterohyrax brucei, assembly GCA_028571685.1. Lineage (NCBI taxonomy): Eukaryota > Metazoa > Chordata > Mammalia > Hyracoidea > Procaviidae > Heterohyrax > Heterohyrax brucei. Next base: position 590,325 of record CM053161.1, read on the forward strand.
TATTAGATGTTTCTCTTAATATTTGATCTTACTGTATCACTACATTTTGTATTAATAATTTCCAGAGGAAGATTATTTGGAAGCTCCTCAACTGTACAGTTGAACTGATTTTGACATATAAAAGATTTTTTTTTCTTTAGCAGTTTCATCAAGGTCTGAAAAATGCTGCTTTAACTTGGAAAATGTATTGACTACATATTTGTGTAGGAATAGAGATTATACTTCTTGCTTTCACTTTTGTCAGCACATGAAGTATGCAAAGGAGTCTGGCATTACATCTGTTTCAAACAATGTTAGTTTATAACTTATGCATATAAAGCTTATGTACTGTAAGTTTTGCATGTGAGTATTATTCTGCTTTGTAATTTTACATTGAATCACCGGAGAAATGTTGTAAACATTATTAACCAAAACTAATCCTGAAAGTCACCCTGTGCGTATTAAAAGTGGTTGAAGCCAGTTCTTCCAACTAGTTGAGAATGTAAAGAAAGCATTTTGAGCTTGCAGCCTATGCAAAACTGGTGGGCTGGATTTAGCTAATGAGTCTCACTTGGCCAACTTTTGAACCAGTTTTACAGATTCTTAAAGTCAGACTCAGAGTCATCATTGCCCAGTGGTTAAGAACTTGGCTGCGAACCAAAAGGCCAACTGTGTGAATCTACCGCTCTGTCCTATAGGATGGCATGAGTCAGAATCAATTTGATTGAACAAATTATTTGGCTTGGAGTCAGACTGTCTAGATTTGAATTATAGCCTCATCTGCTTATATGAGCTGACTTTGGGCAAATTGCTTAACATACCTAAAACATAGTTTCCCAAAATATAAAAATGGGATACTAAAATTTTTTGTCTTGTAGAGTTGTGAGTAGAAACTCTAGTGGCATAGTTGTTAAGCGCTATGTCTGCTAACCAAAAGGTTGACAGTTCAAATCCTCTGACTGCTCCTTGCAAACTCTATAAGGCAGTCCCACTCTGACCTATAGTGTTGCCATAAGTCAGAATGGACTTGATGACAGTGGCTAGAGTTGTGTTAAATGACAAAATGCGTGGAATAATATAAAACCAACAAAGCTCAATGCCGTTGAGTTGATTCTGACTCATAGCAGAACTACCTCATAGAGTTTTGGGATAATATATACTTAATAAATATTAGCTCTTACTAGTAAACAACATTGTACTCTAATGCTCTAAGTAAATCAATAATCTATCCATGAAAATTTTGGGATGTAAATCTCTCATTACAGAAAGTTAATGAGATGAACTTAGGTAAAGCTATTGTAGAGGCTGTGTGCCAATTGGCAATTGCCTTCTATTTGAATTACTGTGAGCTTGTTAAAGGATTTCTTTGTATCAGAACTTTTATAAGTATTTTTATTAATACTGTCATCTTACACTCCTTATTAAAATGGAATGCATAAACACTGATATCCTAGTCAGCTGAAATGGACTGATATTGGCCATTTTGCATACAGCAATCATGTGGTCTACTATGCTGAGAACAAAAATCTGAACAGGAAAATTGTGTTCATCATCAAAAAGAACATTTCAAGATCTGTCCTGACATGAGGCTAAGAGAACCCGTAAGACAGACAGACCCACATGGATGGGTGACAACACTGACATGTGAGCAGAAGAACAAGATGGTGCCTGGCCACCAACAGTGATAGCCCTGATGGGGCTCACAAAGTTGAGTCTCACTGGCAATGGAAGAACAAAAAGGGGTGCACCCTGAGATCTCCACTAAAAAACTGCAGTTGATGGTCCAGGGGCCTCAGCGTTCCCCTGGGAGCATAGCCCCTGGCCATAAATCATAATGGAGGTCAACTGTTCAGACAGAAATGGATTGGACTTGGTGACACAGAGCTACCATATCACGTGTGCACTTTATGGTTCTATGCGTCTATAGGATGTCAACCAGCTGACTTCTTACTGGACACAAGGGAGAAGGTGGAGAGGAAGGGATAAGAGATTGTTAGGAGCATATGACACGTACAGAAAGGAGAGAAGAGTGTGCTGTCTCTGTGTCGGGAGAGCAGTGGGAGCTGCTCATTAGTGGGTGTGCAAATTTATGTGGGATTGTAAATTTTCACCCAATCATCATAATAAAAAAAAAAGGTCTGTCCTGAAGAGCAATGCTGTCAGTGATAGGATAACATCCATATGCCTACAAGGAAGGCCAGTTAATATGACTATTACTTAAATTTGTGCACCAGCCACTAGGACCAAAGATGAACAGATTGAAGATTTTTACCACATTCTGCTGTCTGAAATTGATCAAACATGCAATTGCGATGCACTGATATTTACTGGTGACTAAAATACAAAAGCTGGAAACAAAGAAGAAGGATCGGTAGTCGGCAAATACGGCCTGGGTAATAGAATAATGCCAGAGATCGCATCATAGAATTTTGCAAGATTAATGACTTCATTATAAATACCATTTTTAAGCAACACAAATGGAAACTGTATGCATGGACCTCACCAGATGGAATACACAGGAATCAAATTGACTACATCTGTGGAAAAAGATGATGGGTCAACTCCATATCAACAGTCAGAGAACAAGACCAGGTGCTGACTGCAGCAGAGATCATAAATTGCTCATATGCAAATTCAAATTGAAACTGAGAAAATTAGAACAAGTCCAGAAGAGCCAAAGTATGACGTTGAATATATCCCTCCTGAGTGTAATGACCATCTTAAGAACAGATTTGATGTACTGACCACTAATGACTGAAGATCAGACAAATTGGAGAATGACATTAAAGATATCAACCATGACAGCAAAAGGTCATTAAAAAGAAAGAAAAAAAAAAATTGGATGTCAGGCGACACTCTGTAACTTGCTCTCAAATGTTGAGCAGCTAAAGCAAAAGAAAAAAATGGCAAAGAGGTCTAAACAGAAGATTTCAAAGTACAGCTAGAGAAGACAAAATAAACTATTATAATGACATGTACAGAGAGCTTGAATTGGAAAACCAGGAGGTTTTCCAGGAGGAAAGAACATATTCTGCATTTCTCAAACTGAAAGAACTGAAGAAAAAGTTCAAGCCTCAAATTGCAATGGTGAAGGATTCTACAGGGAAACTATTAAACAACTCAGGGAGCATCAACCAGAAGTGATATTCAGCCATCTGAAGAGGTGACATATGATCAGGGACCGATAGTATTGAAGAAAGAAGTCAAAGTGGCATTGGCAGAAAATAAGGCTCTAGGAATTAATGGGATATCAGTTGAGATATTTCAACAAACAGATACAGCACTGGAAGTGCTCACTTGTCTATGCCAAGAAGTTTGGGGGAGAGCTGCTTGGCCAACCAACTGGATGAGATCCATATTTATGTCCATTCCAAAGAAAGGAAATCCAACCAAATGTGGAAATTACTGAACAATATCATTAATATCACATGCAAACAAAATTTTGTTGAAGATCATTCAAAAGTGACTGCAACAGTAGGTTAACAAGGAACTGCCAGAAATTCCAGGTGGATTCAGAAGAAGATGTGAAACCTGGCATATCATTGCTGATGTCCACTAGACCTTGGCTGAAAGCACAGAATACCAGAAAGAAGTTTACCTGTGTTTCATTGACTATGCAAAGACATTTGAATGTCTAGATCATAAAAAAATCATGGCTAACATTGCATAAAATGGAAGTTCTAGAACACTTAATTGTGCTTTTAAGGAATTTGTATATGGATCAAGTAGCAGTCCTGTGACTAGAACAAGGGGACACTAAAAGCCAAAGCCAAGTGCCGTTGAGTCGGATCCGACACTGCATGATTTAAAGTCAAGAAAGGTGTGTGTAAGGGTTGTATCCTTTCAGCATACATTTTCAATCTGTATGTCGAGTGAATAATCTGAGAAACTGGATTAAACAATGGAGAATGAGGCATCAGGATTGGAGACAACTCATTAACAACCTGTATTGTACAGATGACACCACGTTACTTGCTGAAAGTGAAGAAAATTGAAACAATTACTGATGAAGATCAAGGACCACAGCCTTCAGTGCAGTTTGCATCTCTACAGCAAGAAGACAAAGATCCTCACAACTGGACCAGTAAACAACATTGCCATAAATGGAGAAACGATTGAGGTTGTCAAGGTTTTCATTTTACTTCGGTCCACAGTCAACGCCCACAGAAGCAGCAGTGAAGAAATCACAACACATTGCATTGGGAAAATCTGCAGACTACCTCTTTTAAGTATTGAAAAGTAAGACTGTCACCTTGAAAACTAAGGTGTGTCTGATCCAAGCCATGGTATATTCAGTTGCATCATATGCATGAGAAAACTGGACAGTGAACAAAGAAGACAGAAGAAGAATTGATGCCTTTGAATTGCAGTGTTGGAGAAGAAATGTTGAATGTACCATAGACGACCAAAAAAGAACAGATCTGTTCTGGAAGAGCTGCAACGAGAGTACTTCTTGGAAGCAAAGATGGCAAGACTGCATCTTACATACTTTGGACATGCTGTCAGGAATAATCAATCCCTGGAGAAGGACATTATGCTTGGTAGGATGGAGGGTCAGCAAAACAGGGGAAAATCCTTGATGAGATGGATTAACACAGTGGCCAGAACAACAGGTTTATGCATAAAAACAGTTGTGGATATGGTACAAAATCAGGCAGTGTTTTATTCTGTTGTGCATAGCGTCGCTGTGAGTCAGAAATGACTCAGTGGCACCTAACAACATCAACAACACGATTTGTTATAGTCACATTATGAAATAAATCTTAATACTACTTCATAGACAAGGAAACAAATGCTACTCTTCTTGAATTTACTTAATCCATGTTCTCCCATGTTAAACTAATCCAGTTCTATGCAGTTGCTCCGTCATCAGTAGAGTAAAAACTCATGATTCATGAATTTTGTTATTCAGATGTCGTACCTGCTTTCTAAGGTTTCTTACTCTTTTACAGGACTAATTTTGCTCCTGTTTTTCCCCTATGCTCTTAAAAAATAGGCCTATATTTATTTTTGTATGTAGAGAAAAAACTTACTGAATTAATGAATGAATGAAGACTGTTATAGAATAGTACTTTATTATTTTTCACTAATGATAAAGCTCTCCAGTAATTTCTGTTTTGTATCTTCCTTTTTATGTTTCTTTTACTTATAAGATAAATGAAATATTCTATAGAAAGAACACATAGATTAAAGTTGAGAGTTCTGGGTTCAGATCTCAAGTTTCTATTTAAGATACAGTGTGAAATTGGACCAAAAAAACTCACTTCTTTGTTCTTTATTTACTCATTTGAAAAGCTATTTTTTAATGTTTTATTCAATTTGAAGTTCTGTGGTAGCTTTTAAAACATAGTTTTGATAATGGATTTGTGAGATCCTCCATACCAAAGAGCAGGACAATATAGGACCAACCCCCTCAGAGTTCCAGGAACTTACCCAAAAAGGCTGGTTTCGGGAATAACAAGAAGGAACTTACCCAAAAAAGGCTAGTTTCAGAAATACCAGGAAGTAAATGCACCCGAAATATCCGCCCTAGCTCCGAGCCCTGAGCTAATACAAACCACAAAATTGCCCCATGCCGAACCTTTCCCCAACCCCATCTCCCCTAGGAATGTAAGACCCCACCTTTATATACTCTGTAATTTTCTTGTTCGGGGCTCATTCCCTCTACTCTGACAAGAGGATGGATTGAGCCCCAGCGTGCTGGAATAAAACCTCTTGCTATTTGCATCCAGAACCGTCTCTTGTGAGTGACTTGGGGTGGCATTAGCACTCAGGACCTTACAGATTCTGTATTATATAAACCTATTATTTTTAGGAATTTATGTAATTTAAATTAGGACTTAGAGTACCTCAACTCTACATTTCTTTAGGAGAGGAACAGTCACCTTTTATTTTGGGGGTGAAAATATTCTTGTTTTAAATTTTGGTATTGAACAATTAAGTTTGCTGAGAAGTTTCCATTTTGTATATTTTGCATATCTCATTAGCAATCTACTTTGATGTATGATTAAATTGCAGCATTAGGCTTTTCAGTGAGACCATATCCAGATTTCACTGCCAACAAGTCCAGTGCCTTAAGTGTGGCTTTACACGGATGTAGTCAGTAGCTAGAACTGAACAGACTGATTGGGATCTGGCAAAGGAATCAAATTAATATCTCTATCACCTTGTAGAAATAGAATTTGCCTTACAGAAATATGACCTCCTGTACTAAAGCAACACTCTAAAATGGTGTGTATATGCACTTTTCTATTAACAGATCTATTTTGAATAATTATTTTTATTGGCATTGTTTGTCATATATTACCAAAAATAGAATCAGCTGTTGTTACATACCTTACTTGCGTTATATCCCTCTTAATGAGAGTAGATTGTTTCACAGTTTATCAGGTACTTCTACTTTCCTAAGGCAGGATTATGGCTGTCTTCTTCCTATCATCTTCCTGGCACCTAGTTTAGAGCCTGACATAGTGCCTGACTTAATAAATGTTCACTGAATGAGACAGTGAGTGGATCATTGCATTTGATGCTTATATTATCCCAGTTAGACAGATAAGAAAAGAATCAGACAGGTCAATTAAAGAATATTTGTCCAGGTCTCCAAAACGAGAACTGATAGAACTACGACTTAACCCAAACTTTCTAACTTGACAGCCGTTATTTTCTCAGTTACTCCAGGCTACTTCTAATACCAAATCACAACACCTGTACAACTTTACAGAGCTGACCTAGCAAGTTCTGTTCTTTCAGAAGGTTATATTAACTCCATATGACTACTGTATGCATTGTTTCTAGCACTGTTCGGATATGTAGAACAATCAAATCTCCTAAACTTTTTGTCAGCACAAAAGCACCAGGAATGTCTATTGTGAAGCTGGCTACAAACTTTTAATGTGCATCTACAGAGGATTAGGGTCCCTATAAACATTCCAAGGTATTCCCCGGGGTGTTTTCTGGGATTCTATTTCCCAAAGCTGTTCAGGAGTTCCATGAAGTCAGGAAGATTGCCGTGCTGCTGAGGCGTGTATTCTTAGATTCTAATTTATGAAGTCCAAGGAAAGAACGTGGTGGTGATAGAAGCTTTCTCTGGGGGCTTGCTTTAGAAACAAAGCTCACTTATCACAAACAAATCATTTCTAAGAGGGCAACAATTTTGTTGACTATATTTAAGGACAGAAACACACGGTTCCCAAATGCAATTTCTGTTTAAAGACAGTTTATTCTTTTTTCAGAAATGCCTGGGTGATTATTTTTTGTTGTTTTGCTTTGTTTATGACTGCTTAGTGTGGCTCTTTAGCCAACGTAAAAAAGAAAGAGAAAACAAGCATCTGAATGATCCTACGACAGCCTCAAGGCAATGGATTGAACAGGTCTCTTAAGTACAAACAGGTACTCTGGGTAATGCTGGTAAAGACTTTTAAATAAGGCTAAAATACTCTTCAAGCACTGACCCAGTTAGATTGATTCATTAAATGTGTTCCTTTTTTCCTAAAGAAAGTCCACCTTCCACTGTGTTTTAAGAAATCCCTTTGAAAGTACTAAAATCCCAATAACAAATTGTTAATCTTTTACATTAAGAATTAGGCTAATTTTTCTTACAGCAGCTTCTGTTCTGTTAAGTTCAGCATAAGAATTGCTTTCTTTTGACAAGAACTTTTATCAAACGTATTGACTCCAATTATGCTTTTGAATACATTCTATTAGGCCTCAGTATGATATATGCATATACACATATATATGCACACAAACCCAAAAAATCTACTGCTGGTTGAGTCAATTCTAACTCACCGCAACTCTATAGGACAGAGTAGACGTGTTCCATAGACGTTTCAAGAGGCACCTGGCAGATTTGCACTGCCAAGCTTTTGGTTAGCAGTTGTAGCATTTAATCACTATGCTATCATGGATTTATAGACACACACACACACACACACACACGCACACACAAACATGCAGGTAAATTAATAGAAGTTTCTCACCAAGATGAGCAATGACATCTATATGTTAGGACATTTTTGTATTGTCTTGGCTATTTTCCATCTTTCATATACCACTTTTTTTAAAAAAAGCAGTTGATTCTGACTCATAGTAGCCCTACAGGACACAACTGCCCCATAGAGTTTCCAAGGAGCTCCTAGTAGATTAGAATTGCCAACCTCTTAGGTATACAACTGTACCCTTCATCAGTGCGATTTTTCCATCACTGCTAACCCTCTCCTTCTCTCCCTCCGTCCTGCCTCTGGTAACCACTAATAAACTTTAGACTCTATGCATTTGCCTCAACAAGTAAACAACAAAAAGACAAATAATCCAAATCATAAAATGGATAAGAGACTGGAATAGGCATTTAACCAAGGAAGATATGGCCACTGAACACATGAAAAGATGCTGAACGTTATTTATTTGCCTTCAGAGAAAGATACAAGTCAGTCATAATGAAATACCATTTCATTTCTACTATAACAGTTAAGATTTTTTAAAGAAAGAAACAGAATAGGAACATATTTGTGAGGATGTGGGAAAATTGGAATCCTTTTGCATTGCTGGTCAGAATGCAAAATGGTACAGCTGTTATGGAAAACGGTGTGATGGTTCCTCAAAAATGGAAAACAAAACTACCACAGGATCCAGTAATTCCCCTCCTAGATATACAACCAAAAGACCTGAAAGTAATGGCTCAATAGAGGTTTAGACACACATCCACAATAGCTAAATGGTGGAATACACCAAACGTCCATCAACAGAAGAATGGATAAACAAACTATGGTACATAGATACAATACTACACAGCCAGTCGAAGAAACAAAGTCTTGATACACGCTGCAATATGGATGGAGCTTGAAGACATTATGCTGAAGGAAAAAAGTCACAAAAGGACAAATATTATATGATCTCACTGACATAAAAAGACAAAAAAAGGTCTTTTAATTTTAATTTTAATTTCAAAAAGGTCTTTTGCAACCAATTTATCCAACGCAAACATTGTTTGATTTCTTGACTGCTGCTTCTGTGGGCACTGATTATTGATCCATATACAAGGAAATCTGTGACAACTTCAATTGCTTCACTATTTATCATGACAGTGTTTAGTGGACCAATTGCTAAGGTTTTTGTTTTCTTCATGTTCAGGTTCAGTAATACTGACTGAAAGCTATATAATCTTTGACCATCATCAGTATGTGCTTTGTTTTCAGCAAGCAAGGTCATATCATCTACATATAGCAGATTGTTGATGAGTCTTCTTCTAATCCTGGTGCTGAGTTTGTCTCATAAAGTTCAGCTTCTTGGACTACTGTTCGGCATACACATTAAATAAGATGCAAGAATACAACCATGCCACATACTTTTTCTAATTTTGAACCTTCTAGTGAGGCAGGTCCTATTAATTGCCTATTCAAAGTCACTTTTCTTCTACTTTATTAGTAACACCATACTATCATTTGTTTATAATATATCTACCTCTAGGAGATGAAACCAGATAGGTTAAAAGCAGTTTTGTCAATCCCATTCCTCATTAGCAATAATTTGCCTGGAGTAAGCATGTGACTCTCATAGATAGTGAAACACCTAGGAAGATTTCTGGACTTTTAAAGGTGAACATGCAGGAAGGAATTTCCATATTTGCTCCTACTCTATTCTCTCTTACTTGAGAATTTTGCCAGGCTATGTTTTCCATCTGTGCAGCTGTCTTTTGACCATGAAAGAGAGACACCCACCCCCCCGCTCAAAAAAACTCCATAGAGATGCTGCCCTATGGTTCTCTCTCTGTTGTACTGCTGGACTGACCCGAAAACTCATACCTCCAGCCTTTTTGACATGTGACAAGACATCACAGCCTTCCTGTCTTATGAGACGACATCAAATCTTTATTGTTAAGGCCACTAAACAATCGGTATTAGGTAGTCTGATACTTGCGGCCAAAATATCCTAACTTATTCATTCCAGTTTTTAATCTATTGTCATAATGAGCTGGCTCAAATTATTGAAATTTCATTTGGAGTAAGGAGCTCTCTCCAATAATTTGTAATCATGACTGGAGTTTTAGTATTATCCAAGGAGGGATTAACATAACCTAATGTAGTATAATCTCAGAAATAGCCTTTTGAGTTGAAATTTGAGAAATACAGCCACTTGGAGAACAGGGTGGATTCTACCATGAAAAATCAAATCAGTTCAATTTTCCTATCTGATTAAGTAGTATTTGTGTTTTATGTATTCACATGGAATGCATGTACTTCATTTAATAAGGTATTGTTCAGAATATATTGGAACAGGAATTACAACATGCCTCTGACCTGTCAATAATGCTGTTACAAACCTATGTGCTACTGTTCATGCTCTTGAATTTCATTTAAAATCTTGAAGTTCTTACCTTGTTTCAGAATGGATAGAAGTGCAGTGTTATTATGATACTCCTTTTTTTATTCTATTTTTTTATTTTGACATCCTAGTTTGGTAAATGCTTTTTCGTTGCCATATAGGAAAATCTGTAGGCTTCTCAAAAGCAGAATAATATTCTTTAGACTTCAGTCTACTATAGATTAACTTTGTTAACTATTGGAACCCTGGTATAAAACACTACAAAATAACATTCAATTATTATATTACTTTTTGAAATCTTTCAGATGATTTTATGCTTAAGATTATGATGATCTTTCTCAGTTATGTGCCTATCTTACGTACATATGCATGGTATCAAAAGCACTTTAGATGAACATTCTATACTCACATCCATTTCTGACTCATCTGTTTTATCCTTGACTCTAATTTCATGTATTGTTCTCTGTCCATTATTGTGAATGTTTTAACTCCTTGCTGGTGGTCTATAACTACTTGCATTTGTGATGAGACAACTCCTTACTGTGCCATTAAGTTTTTCTCAGTAACAAATAATAGTGAACTTATTTATCCAAAGGAAAAGTAGCATAAAATTTCTTATAATGAAATTTTAATATGACCTAGCAATTTCATTCCTAGTTGTGTACCCAGAGGACCTGAAATCAGAGGCTCAAACAGATACTTGTATATTAGTGTTTATTGCAGTATTACTTACAATACCAAAAAAATATATAAAAACAACCACAATCATCAGAAGAGAAAATAGATAAATGGGATCTATTAAGAATTAAACACTTTTGCTCATCTGAAGACTTTATTAATAGAATTAAAGGAACACCTACAGAATGGGAAAAAATATTTGGAAACTCTATGTCAGACTGACGCCTGATTTCTGTAATCTATAATATACTACAAAATATCAACAAGAAGAAGATTAAACTATCCAATTAAGCAATGGGCAAAGGAGATGGACAGATATTTCACTAAAGAAGAGATCCAGGCAGCCAAAAAACACATGCGGACATGTTCCCGATCTTTAGTTATTAAAGAAATTCAAATCAAGACGACAATGAGATACTATCTCATCCCAACAAGATTGGCCATGATCCAAAAAACACAAAACAACAAATGCTGGAGAGGCTGTGGAGAAAGTGGAACCCTCCTACACTGTTGGTGGGGTTGCAAAATGGTCCAGCCTCTTTGAAAAGCAATCTGGCGCTTCCTTAAAAAAATGGATATTGATATACCATTTGACCCAGTAATTCCACTACTTAGAATATATCCTACAGAATCAAGGCCTTTCACACCAACGGACACATGCACCAGAATGTTTATCGCAGCACAGTCCACGATAGCAAAAAGATGAAATCAACCCAGATGCCCAACAACAGAAGAATGGATAGGTAAACTATGGTATATATACTCAATGGAGCACTACACAATGATAAATAACAATGATGACTTCAGGAAACATCTCATGACATGGTTTCAACTGGAAGACATTATGTTGAGTGAAAGTAGTCAGCGACAGAAGGACAAATATTGTATGAGACCTCTACGATAAGATCTCAAAAACAGACTTGTGTATAGAAGAAAAGACTCTTTGACAGCTGGAAGGGAGGGAGGGGGGAGGATTTAGATTAGATAGTTGCTAGGTATCTGGTTGGGTGAAATCCGTGATAGCACACATTAGAAACGAGAACAATATTAAGTGGACGTAAACATAACATGAGTACTCCTTCCATCTTAACCCAATATTGCAAGGATAGAGTAGCTGGAGCAGGGGGCGGGGGACCATGCCCTTAGGCGAAAGCGAGGCCGATTGGCACATCTAGCGTTTTGCTAAGAGGGCTCTCTGCACCCAACGTTGGTGAGTGGCGTCTGGGGTCTTGAAAGCTGCCAAACTGCCATCCGAGGGCACAGCAAATGGTCCCAACTCAGCAGGAATGGATGCTCACCGAGGACCAAAATGACATGGGGGAAAGACAACCCAGAAGACAAAGAGACCCACATCAGTGGGTGCCTACACCGACTTGGGACCAGAAGAACCGGATGGTGCCCGGCCACCACCAGTGATAGCTGCGATGGAGCTCACTAAGTTGAGTCTCACTGGCAACACAAGAATAAAAAGGGGTGCACCCTGAGATTCCCATTAAAAGACCTCAATTGATGGTCCAGTGGTTTCGGGGTTCCCCTGGGAGCATGGCCCCTCGCCCTGATGCTGCCCTTGACCGTAAATCATAACGAAGGTCCACGCTTTGGACAGGAATGGATTGGACTTGGTGACGGTACCAGCCGTCAGACTAACAGAGCTGAGGGGAAAGCGCGGGAGCTGAATAAGACCGAAGCAATCACATCAGGGGGGACTCAGTCAAGCTGAGACGTTTATTTCTTTTCTGAGCAAACTTTTATATAGCACACATTTCTTTGTTTATTCTTAACTCTGGTCTTTCTCACGCACCTGTGTTCCCTAGTTCTCGAAACCTCTGATCTAATAATTATCCCTATCCAAGGACAGCCACATGTTGTTATTCTTTCTTGGGATATTGCTAAGCAGTCAGTTCTCATGACCTTGCTGGCACAATATTTTTCTTAAGTGAGCCTTGCCCAGTAAATTTCTCTAAGATTTTCTTTAAGATGATTTCGGCTCCCGACAACTTGGCTATGCAGTGACCACATATTGGATGCACTTTATGGTTCTATACATCTCATAGGATATCATCCTGCTGACCTCTGGCTGCAGGAAGGAGAGTGGATGGAGAGGAGGGAAAAAAGAGACTGTTGGGAGAACGAGACATGTATGGAGCAGTGAGGAATAATGTGCTGTCACCGGAGAGCAGTGGAAGCTGCATATAGGTGGGTATGTAAATTTATACGGGAATGTACATTTTCACTCAGTTATAGTAAATAAAAAATTTAAAAAGAAAAAAATATATAAAAACAACTCAAACAGATGAATCAATATATCAAATGTGATGTGTATTTATATGTATTTGTATATACATACACAGTGTAATATTCACTGAATTTATCATTCATTCATTTAATGATTATTATTGAAAATATTATTCATTCAATAAATTTCTGATACAAGTTACAATATAGATGAACCTTGAAAACATTTATGCTAAGTGAAATATCAGACTCAAAGGGACAATGCTATATGCTTCCACATACATGAGGTATCTTAACCAAAAAACCAAACCTGTTGCCATTGACTTGATTCCGACTCATAGTGACCCTACAGGGCAGAGTGGAGCTGCTCGCTAGAGTTTCCAAGGAGCATCTGGTGGGTATGAGCCGCTGACTTCATGGTTAGCAGATACAGCACTTATCCAGTGCGCCACCAGGGTTTCCATATGGCAGGCAGATACACGGAGGCAAGATTGATCAGTGATTGCCATGGAAAAGGGCTAGGGAAGATAGAGAACTATTGCTTAAGGGAAGTTGAGTTTCTGTTTGAGGTGATGAACAACTTTTAGAAATGGATAATGATGATTTGTACAGCATGATGAACGTGATTAATGCCATTGCATTTTACACTTAAGAGTAGTAGAAATGGCAAGTGTTTTTGGTGATATGTATCTTATCAAAATAAAAAAGTCTAATATTTGCATAGCTGATGGTTTTTACATGTACTTTATGTTTGAAAAATAGAGACTAAGAGGGTTTAAAACACTTGCTCTGATTACTATCATTTAAAGATGCAGTTGCAGGCTCTGAATCCAGGACTTTTAACTTTAATTTTTCTTCTGGAAGTAGGAAACTTTTGTTGTATTGCTACCATTTTTTTGAATGACTTTTGGCAATGAGACATTTTTGAAATAGAATTTTCATCAGATATGGTCAGGTTAGGATAGCTGACATCTGATATCGCCACAGAAAGCAGTTACCCTTTTCCAAAATTATTTTATTGACTTTTCTTATAGCAAACACAAAATGATATGTTCTTTACATATTAGGAATACATAAAAAGTATTTGGAAAATATCAAAATGCTGTGAATACAATCCATATCATATATAACTACAAATTCTATTAGTATAATGTGTGAGCTATCAAAGTCAACTGAAGGTTATAATAAAAAAAATCCAAAAATCCAAAAATCACGCTATCTTTCTTTGCACTCTCAGCAGATGACAGACCTTGGGCACCTGATGGTCAGCTTTTACCGGTAGTCTACATGCAGCAGTCATTCCACTTTAATTAACATCAAGACTCTAGTTTATGTGTCAGAGCTGGGCTCCCTAATTACTTTCATCATACTAGTGATCTACCCAGAAAGAAAGGGCAAGAAAAGGTATAAGCCATCAGAAGCCCTTGCTAAATCTCACAGAAATGGGCTTGTATACTAGAAAATTTAACAAACAGATGCTTTTAAATCAAGGACTCTCTTTCATGTTTTAAATTTGTTGTTACATGGTGTTACGGTTAACTTTAGGAAAGATTCAGGAGCTAATTCCCTTACCTTTGGTATATCGGTTTATATATCTACATTTTTAAAGAACATTAAAGAAAATATGCCCTAAGGTAAATTCTCTATCTTCATTATGTCTGTGAAAAAATTATTCTTGTTTTATCCTCTGAGGATAGTTAAAACTGGGAATTGAATTCACTGTTACTTACATGTTGGCTTTGATGGAGAAAGGCCCAGGATTATCATTAGAATCAAGGCTTCATTATTGAGATAAAATTAAAGAGACTTCACTGCTTTTTATGTAATTAAATGAAATCATTACTATGAAAATTTTTTTCTGCACAGCTGGTAGGATGAAAAAATCTTTGCATTATCAGTAATCCCTTTATATCTTTGGCATGATTCACAACTCCTTGTGCATTCTCTGGTCTGAAAATGGAAGAGAATTTGCAATCTTTTTTGCAGGTAAATATTGCTTATTTTTTTTTGCTTTGGAATTAGTTCTATAGCCTTAAAAGAAATAGTGAAGCAAATAAGCAAATAGTGCCAGGTCCTGAAAATTTATTCACTCAGTGACTTATATAAACTCAAAAAACTGAACCCACTGCAGTCTAGTGGATTCTGACTCATAGCAACCCAACAGGCAGAGTAAAACTTCCACATAGAGCTTCCAAGGAGCACCTGGAGGATTTAAACTGCCAGCCTTCTGGTTAACAGTCATAGCACTTAACCATTATGCCACCAGGGTTTCCAGGACTTCCTCATACAGTTTCTAAGAAGTTCCTGGTGGATTTGAACTGCTGACTTTTTGGTTAGCAGCTATCACTCTTAACCACTAGGCCACCAGTGTTTCAAGGCTTACACATAAAAGGCCAATTTGCCAAACAGGTTCATCGCAGTCTCTACTTTTAGATAATTGAAGCCATAGCCTCCACCAGGTAGTTAATTGGGCCCCTGTGATGTAATAGTGTATGTTTTAGAGAGGAGGTTATGCCATACTTCAAGTATCTCCATGGGTGGGGACCTGTGGTGATGTTTTGCCTGATCTAGGTGGCCTTATCTGAAGAAAATCCTGCAAATATGTTTATCAGTATTTACAGCATATTTTAACTCCTTTGACTTATTTAATCTCAAATGATTCTGGCCTTAGGCAGGGAAAACAGAGATGTAGTATGCTGGGGTCCTTAAAACCTCATGTGTCGGTCCAAGCTCAGTTATCCCTGAAAGGTCTAGGAATTTTCCTTATCAGTCGTATCGTAATTGACTTTAAGTTCTTTTGGAGGGGAGAAAGGAGGATGAAAAAAAGGAAGACATGACAATGTCACAAGGTCTTTCCTTAAGGAATTTGCTCTATTCTTTAGAGACTATTGCTCATGAAAACCGCTTTGTGTTTGAGAATTAGATTAGGTACTCTTATATTGTATTGTGGATTGAATAGTGTCCCCAAAAGATATATCGAAGTCTTACTCACTATCATACCGTGACATATCCAGTGCCATTGAGTTGATTCTGGATTTGTGGTGACTGTATAGGACAGACTAGAGCTGCCCCATATGTTTTCCAAGGAGTGCCTGGTGGATTTGACCTGCTGATCTTTTGGTTAGCAGCATAGCTCTTAACTGGCACACCACCAGTCATGACTCAGATCATCTGAGTCATAAAAAAAAAAAAAAGAGAGAGAAGGATATTCATATGACCGTGGAGGCAGGTGAAACTGCAAGTTAATGAACAGCAAAGATTGTTGGGAGCCACCACGGACAATGCTGCTTAGTCATGTCTTGAACAGAACCTGTGCCATTTCTTCTTTATCTTTAGCCTGTCTCTATCTCAAAACATGATTTTGCTGTCTTTGTAACTTAGTTCCTCTGAAATTAAAATTTAACACATTTTTCCCAGGACTGTCGGTAAACAAATGATACTGATCAAAGTACGTTCAGCAGGACAATGCGTCTGTCCTGTGACCAGAAACTAGGACAGCACCAGTTAACCCCAAGGCCAACGAGACAATGATGGAAAAGACCATGTCTGAGACCTGATCACCGTGACTACCCAGCAGGAAAACGGACAGTCGCAAGTTCCTGAAACCCAGCTCCCCCGGTTACAGAACCTCCAGCTAGCCTCCATTCATTCCTCTCTGTATCCTATAGATGGATCTTTATAAAGCTCTTGCTGCTTACCTCACTCAAGAATTGGCAGTTTGTAGCAGACGGCTCTGACTTGCGAAACTGCACTAACAACCAGAAGGTTGGAAAGATGCATAGAATTTTCTGTCTGAGCCCCAATGAGGTACCAACATGTCCACTGCCCTGATTTGGAATTTTATCCTCCAGAACTGTGAGGCAATAAATTTCTGTTCTAACTACAAGCAACTCAGTTTGTGGTGTCTTGTTGCAGTTGTCCTGTGAGTCTAAGATGTGCTCCTATATTGTGTCAAAATTAAGACTCTGCTTCCGTGATATGTTTTGTTTATATGTTCAGATCAAGTAGTAGCCTAGGAATTGGCTATTTGAGTCCCAATGTAGAAAGAAAAAGATAAGTAGGCCCACAGAGCAGGAAACACCTCGAACACCACTTTGTCTTTAAGAGGAAGAGGGTTTTTTGCCGGTGGTGCTGCAGTCAGAATAGCCAAGCACCCCATTCCATTATCAGACACATCTATTTATACATTTTTCCAAGAGAGCAGACAAAGGAATTTCCATATATTAACTGGCAGTTACAGGTATACAGATTTTCATATTGCATTTCTATTGGTTCAGCATACTTAAAGAGGCACTAGATAAGCAGTTAGCATTAAGTTACATAGGAAGAAGTTACCCCCTTCTTGGAAACTGAGCTTATCAAGGATTTCTTTGTGAGACAGGAGGGAACATCCTGGGCTGGTGCCAGAGAGAGGTATCTGGACTTTAACCTTCTCCTTAGAAACTGTACTTATATCAGGATCTCTATGGGGTGGGGAGGGAAGCTGGTATCTGACACCCCAACCCTAATTTAGGCATCAGGCAGAAAGCAGTCATTGATTCCATGGTTTGGGAAGTTCCTCACAAAGTAAACTGGTGTCTTCTTATTTAAACAGTATAACGAAGGTTACTTCCTTGGGTGAATTCACCTCTCAAGGAGGAAAGTAGGTAGGCCTGTGTGTGGATGCAGAGGTCACATTCAGCAGACCAGACCTGCTGTTTTAGAAGGTTTGATGTCATGCATTCCAGCCATTTTCAGCTGTTTACAATCACTCATTCACAGGCTCACAAGCTCCACACTCAGGCCTTCTGGAATTTAAGTGGTATTTTCTTAAAAACTTTTCTTCCTCTCTCACCATCATGGTTAATTAGAAACTACCAAAGATCCTTATAGGGCAAATTATTCTGATTATCTTTTTGTTCCTGCTTCCTATTTTTATAACCTTGAGCACCTTGTTTTTAGCAGCCAAGTTCTGCCATCTAGTCTTGTCTACTTTGGAAAACAAAAATCCTCACAACTGAGCCAGTCAGCAACATCATGATAAATGGAGGAAAGACTTAAGTTGTCAATGATTTCATTTTCCTTGGAACCACAACCAACACTGGCGACAGCAGCAGTCAGGAAGTTAAATGGTGTATTGCACTGGGTGGATTTGCCGCGAAGGAACTCTTTAAAGTGCTAAAAAGCAAAAATGTCACTTTAAGGATGAAGGTGCACCTGATCCAAGCAACGGTGTTTTCACTTGCCTCGTATGCATGTCAAATCTGGGCAACAAGCCAGGAAAGCAAAGGGTTGAAGCCTTTGAAATATGGTATTGGGAAGATGTTGAATATACCACGAACTGCCAAAAGAATGAATAAATTGTAAGAAGTAGAGCCAGAATGTTCCTTAGATGTGCAGATGATGAAACTTCATTTCATATACTTTAGACATATTATCAGGAGGGATCAGTCCCTGGAGAAAGATATGCTTGGTAAAGTGGTGGGGGGGAGGGTCAGCAAAGAAGAGGAAGACCCTTGGCAAGATGGACTGACACTGCCGTGTCTGGCACCCCAGCAGCCAGCGCTGGATAGGGTCCAAGGCTGAAGTGGTCAAGTGAGAGGATGAGAAATCTCACACATGAAAACACGTCACCAACACATGAAACAACGTCATTCACGCAAGACAAAGTTCAGACCAGGTTGGACCAAAGTCTCTGATGGAGGATGATGGACCCCAGTCTGCTAACATAAGATTTATTTATAGGCTTAACAGGTAGGAAGTCAATGGGGTGGTATATAGCCAAAAATGGTCATGATCTTTGTTATAGAACAAAGGAAAGGAACATGTAAGTAGTTTTAACCCGAGCCAAAATCCTATAAACAATTTCAAGGAAATAGTTCTTAGCCAAGGACTTATTATTTTACAAATAGTTTTGCTGAGTCAATTAAACTGCAAATAGTTTCAAGGAAATAGTTTTAATTTGCAAATAGTTTAGTCTGGGCTAGTATCCTACAAACAGTTCCAAGGAAATAGTTTAGCCTGAATTGCAAATAGTTCAACCTAGGCCTATTATTCTGCAAACAGTTTCAAGGTGCCAAGCAACATGGAGAGAGGGAGGAGGGGGCAAGGGGGCTAGGACACAATAGCTTCCTACCTGCAGCGTGACACAGCAGCTGCAATGACGGGCTCAAACGTGACAACAAGTGTGAGGATGGTGCATACAGGACTGAACAGTGTTTTGGTCTGTGTACATAGTGTCACTATGAGTCAGAACTGACTCGATTACACCTAACAACAACAATTCTGTAATCCAGTCATACTCATTGAAGTCAGTGAGTCCATTTCAGTGACTACATTTTCCACCTTTTTTTATATGACCTTTTAGGGACAGTCATTACAGCACATTATCAGATGCTGTATATATACATATATATTTGTAATCTCTTTTATTTGGAAACCATTTCAAACCTGCAGCGAAGATGCAAAAATAAACACATTCAAAGAACAATCGTATGCTGTCTACCTCACTTGTGGTTACTGTGCTGGTCCGTTTGCTTCATCATTTAGACTCTCTTGGCATTTGAGAATAAGTGCATAAATCTTGTTCCCTTACCTCTAAATTCTTACTCCTAGAAATAAAAATGCCTTGTTATACAGCAACTGTACAGTTATCACCCTCAATATATTTAACATTAATTCAATACTTTAATCTACCATTTATAGTCCAGCTTTGTCAAACAATCGAATGATGTCTTTCACTGAAGCTGTTTGTTTTCCAGTGCAGAATGCAGTCTATGGTCAGGTATTGACTTGGTTGCCTTGTCTTTTAAGGGTTATTTAATTTGGATCATTGTGTCAGCCTTTCTTTGTTTTTTATGACACTAGTGTTTCTGCAGAAGTCATTCTCTCCTTACCCAAACACTTACAAAATATGATTTTCCTAATTTGGGGTTTGGTTGATGTTTTACCAAGATTAGATATAAGTTATATATTCCTAGCCATACACCAATCAAATTTGGTGTCATTCTAAAGCAACAACCCTCCCCTTATTTATTTATTAATCTAGCTATTAGTGTTAAGGACTCACACTTTTTCATTTTTATCCAGTGGTTCATAATTTATTTTTGTCTTTAATGATTTTATCAATTCATTTGAGAGTGCCTATGTGAAGGGAGGATATTCTGAGCCACCTCAGGAAAAACTTTTATGGATTAAATGAATACGGTGACACCAAATAAATACACCCCATTCTTATCTCTGTAAGTTTTAAAATTCTTTCTTCCAAATTACACTTCATTTAGTGCTGGCTACTGCTTGACCCAGATTTGCAGATTTGTCAGGTAACCAAACCAATATTTACTACCGTAATAAGAAGTTTGAGTTGGTAAACTGAATACATAATCTCTAGTAGATACACCCTTATTGATACATTTAGCCTGATTGATAATTGTGTCTTTTTTTTCTTCAGATCTCTTAGAACCAATTCTAACACATGTCACTCAGGTTTCTGCTATAATACATTAGCTAATTCTTGGATCCACTTTAATATGTAATATACCTCTTCTGAATTAGGTACCATTTGTCTGCCTGGGCAAGCTATGATCTAACTCTTGTCATAAGCCTAGTGACTGCAAGGTTCAGTCGAAGTAGAGTTGGAGGAGAGGGATAATGTCAGATTTGGGAGTATTACAGGGTCTCCAGATAAGTCAGGGTTTGTTTATTTAGAGAATGGAGAAAGAACTATTTCTCTTAGCAAGAGGATTTTCACTGACTTTTAGAATTTCAGAGTGGTCAGATTCATCTGAATCCACTAAAACGTCACAGTCAGAGTTTCACAAGAGGTATGGCAAAGCTTTACTTCAGTTTACTTTGTAAATTAAAACAAACAAACACACTGTCACTGAGTTGATTCCAACTCATAGTAACCCCATATGTATCAGAATAGAAGTGTGCTCCAAGGAGCACTTGGTAGATTTGAACTGCAGACATTTTGGTTAAGAGCCATAGCCTTCAGGGTTTCCACTGCATGCTGTAGGCTGTGCAGATTCCATTTCTTAACGGTATTCAGATCATCCGCATCTCACATTAAATCAAGTTTCAGGGTCACTCCCAAATTCCCATCTTTGATGATATTTGCTTGCTACTACATTTAGAACCAGATATTTTAATAGTCAGAACAGTGCAGAACACTACTCTATTATAAACATGAAAAGATTAAACCAAGAACTGTATGCTTACGAAGTCATTAAGGAAGTCTAGAAGGACAAGTTCAAGTTGAGACACCAGAAATGACTTACACAGTCAACAACAGAGCCACAGCAAACCTGGTATCACTAAGGTAATCACTGGAATGTAGTACAGATCCTCTATGGGCATTAGGAAGCCAGCATCAAGAGACTGATGCCACTATTGCCAGTGATACAACTTCTTTTCCAAACAACAGAAGTAGGATAAAAGACACTTAAGTAAAAAAGCAGAAACTTGCACCTTTTCATGATCTTGCAAGCCTGGAAAACATCAAAAGGGACAGGAAAAAAGTCTCTGTCTCACTACCAAAAGCCAAACCCACTGCCATTGAGTCAGGTCTGACTCATAGCGACCCTAGAGGCCAGAGTAGTACTGCTCCATGGAGTTTCCAAGGAGCTCCTGGCAGATTTGAACTGCCTACTTTTTGGTTAGCATACATAGCACTTAACCTACTACATCACCAGGGTTTCCTCTGTCCCACAGTTACTTTCCAAATCTCACTTGAGTAGTACATTTAATCTGAGGAATGCGAATTGCCTCCAGAACTTTAGTTGCAATGGATAAATATTGTTTTTACTTTTCCCAAATCTCAAGTAGAAATAGGGTAGAATCTAGACTGAGCAAGCCAGTCCAAAGTAGCTAACATGGCCCCAAAATAAGAATTGCCACACTTAGACTCAGGCACAATCAAATCCACAAATCTGCTTTCAGTTTTAATTTTAAGTAGTAAATATTTGGTTCAATTCTCATAGTGTGTACTTATAAACCCTGCCTCATCAAACCCATAAAGTTGGTTTTCCAGACTGAAGCCTACGAGCACACTTCCTTCTCCATCGTTCAGTACTTTTAAGTCATGATATTTAGTTTTATATTTAAAAATAGTGCATTTTTCTTTTTTAGTAAATCCTTGATATATTAAAGTCAACTGTAATTACATAAAAGGAAACCCTGATGGTATAGTAGGTTAAGTGCTGTGTCTGCTAACCAAAGGGTTGGCAGTGTGAAACTCTGGAAACTCTTGGAAACTCTATGGAGTAGTTTTACTCTGTTTATAGGGTTTCTATGAGTCAGTATTGACTCAACAGCAGTGGGTTTATAATTACACAAAAAGCCAAACCAAACCCACTGCCATTGAGTCAATTTTGACTCATATATGACTGATTAATGTATTTGAATTTCAAATCTTTAAGAAGAAGCTGATTTCTTAATAGTATGGTCCAGTCCATCCATAGCAAGTGTCTTATATTCTCATGGAGGTAATTGGATCAAACTGAGAGTATTGCCCTTTTGACATATTTTTGACTGGTAACAATTAGGACATCTTATATATTTGTTCCTATAGGTTCAGATCTAAACAAATTCTCTTTTATTTTGGTTGTATAGTTTTTGCCACAACTGTGCTTGTTACTGGAGTAGAAGATCATAAGGAAAGAATGAAAAATATAACCGTAAGTTAATTGGCTTTAAAGCTTTGGGGGATTCTTTTTATTATGGAAGATGAAACTGAAGATAAACTGCACATTCACAGCATGAAAAATATGGACCACACAGAAACCACAGGAAAATCTCAATTGGCTGGAAATGCTATCTAACTCAGTCGTGCATGCACATAAAATAACTTTCATCGTGTTTGCTTTACTTATACGTGTTTATCTGTTCTAAGCAAGGATTTACTCATTATTGGTTCAATGTAAATGGGAAAAAAAGGCTAGATAAGAAAAGAAACATTTAAAAAATATCTCTCTGATAATTTAAAAGTTCTCATTTTGGGGATATTTACTTATTGATTTTAAGGAGTAAATTATTTTTTTGAACTCTACATTCCAACTTGCATTTGCAAGGTTTGCAGTCCTGGTGGCCTAGAAATTAAAAGCTTAGCTGCTAACCAAAAAGTTGGCAGTTTGAGTTCACCAGCTGCCCATTGGAAACCCTGCAGGACAGTCCTACTCTGTCTTATAGGGTAGCTGTGAGTCAGAATTGACTCTACAGTAATACATATGGGTTTGCAAAGTTTTATTAGTTATCAAATTTAGCTCTTTGAATCTTGTCTAAGAGTATTTATTTCCTAAATATTTTCTAAGATCAGATTCCCTGAGTGGTCCAAATGTTTTGGGCTGCGAACTGAAAGACTGGAGGTTTGAGTTCACCTAGAGCCTCTTCAAAAGAAAGGCTTGGTAGCCTGCATTTGAAAAATCAACCACTGAAAACTCTATGGGCCATAGTTGTACTCCGACACATACAGGGCTGCCAGGACTCAGAATCAACTGGTTACTGGTTAAGCATTGATTGTTGAGAGAAGAATCTCCTCTAGTCGGGTTATAAAGAAGATAAGCCAAAAGGGAAAAAAGAAAGCCACTGCCATGGAGTTGATTTGAACTCACAGTGACCGTATAGGTCTGAGTAGTACTCCCCTATAGAGTTTCCAAGGAGCACCTGGTGAATTTGAACTGCTAATCAAAAACGTAAGGTGCATATATATTATAGTCCAGTTTTTATATATTGTCTGTCATTTGAGAATTCTTTCCACAGCAAGCTCTCTCACAGCTTTTATAAACCCATGCTGAGGTTGCAAATATCAGTGGTTTCATAGGGAAAAAAACAAAAAACTTCTTACTTCTGGCAGGGTGAATAGAAGACTGCATTTGAGAGATTTAGATTGGTTTGGAGAAGACATAATACTAATAGACACATGAAATGAAACTTTATATTTTATTTCTTATGATATTTTCTGAGTTACTGAAGCTAGGTGTTTCCAGTGACATCAGAAATCTCAGAATATGACTCTAGTATGGACAAAGGATATTACCCATACAAAACAATATAATGGTACACAAGAAATGGCTGATTTTTGCTGTATTGGAATTTAGATCTAACGAGTATATAACTGAAAAACCTGTAATTCTAGTATGAGATCTAAAGGATAAACAGAGCTAAATATTACATTTTGCAATTGAAATTAACAATGAAAAGAAAAGCTCCAAAAAGTTAGTGCAGCCCCTCCAACCTCTCTTTTCTGAGCTCCACCGTAGATTTGGCTATTTTGCAGTGGGAGGGGCAGCTTGACTGGGACACCATCTTGGTCAGCTAGAAGGTGAAGTTATCCAACTGGAGGCCTGAGTCTCCAGGCTTGGAGGCAGTGCCACTCCAGGGAGCACTTTTCCAGCAGAAATGTTGCATTTAGGACAGTGTTGTCTTATGGATAGGGCCAAGTGGGTGATGGTAGCAAGGCAATAGCCCCTCCCTACTCTGAACTATGTCACAACATCTGGATATGGCTGAAGAGGTGCCTCATTGTCAGCTGGAAGGAGGGGCCTACCACACCTGATGGCCTGACTGATTTTGGACGCTGTCAGAGAGCTTTTAGCTTTTTCAGGTAAGACTGCCTGGAGAAATAAATGCTGTGCAGCCTGATGGCCTCTCTTCCAGCCTTTACTGACCCACATCATAGGATCGGCTGACAGCCAGCCAGTGACTCCATAAGTAGGGCAGTGTCTTTGCCAGCCAGGAGGGAGAGCCTGCTACCCCAGAGAGTTCACTGGGGCCAGTCACTAGAGTACAGAGAGGTGGCTGGTGACCAACTCTCTTCTCAGAACTATGTCTCAGCTCCTGATGAGGCAAAACCAGAGAAAATAAACAGCATTCATATGTCCCAAAAGCAACAGACCATCACCAAGCATTTAAAGACCAACCAACCAAGGCTCCAGAAAACTCCCAAAATAAAGAAGCGACAAACTTCTCAGATGAAGAAGGCTTTGTGAAACTGAGGTCAAATACAAAAGAATTATATAGAGAGCCCTCCTAGAGATTAAACAAAATGCAACAGAACAAAATGAAAAATTAAGTAAGCTATTTGAACAGCCATAGAACAAAAATAATCTGAAATCCAGAAGATCAATAACAAAATTACAGAATTAGGCAATTCAATCAAAAGCCTAAAGAGCAGAATGCAGACTGAAACTCAGACTTAGTGACCTTGAAGACAGAGCAACTAACATCGGCATTTATGAAGAAAAATCATGGAAAAGAAATAAGAAAAACAAAGAAGCATTAAGAAACATGCAAGACTCTTTCAAGAGGAATAATCTATGATTAATTGGAGTTCCTGAACAGGGAGGGATACCTGAAAACACAGAATATTGTTGTTGAGTTACTGGCAGAAAACTTCCCAGGAATTGTGAAAGAAGAGAACATAGATATCTAAGACATGTATTGAATGCCACAAAAAATAGACCCCTAAAGAAAGACACCAAGCCATGTTATAATCAAGCTTAATAAAATGAAACATAAGCAAAAACTCTTAAAGAAAGTGAAACTCAAAGCAAAGCTAACATTCAGAGGGAAGCCCTGTAGAATTTCATCTGACTTCTCAGCAGAAATGATGATGGCATGGAGGCAGTGGGATGACACACTCAAAGCCTTGAAGGAAAAAAACTTCCAGCCAAGAATTATATGTCCTGCAAAACTGTCTTTCCAATGTGAAAATGAAATTAAGACATTCACAGATAAACAGAAGCTTAGAGACTTTGTAAAAACCAAACTAGAACCACACAAAATACTGAAATAAGCTCTTTGCTTAGGAAAACAAAGTCATTAAGTGTATATTTAAGGAGGCAATGCAGAACACAACATCCAGAAACCTATTCAGTTATAGAAGGCACAAAACTCAATCAAAGCTATAATATTAAAAGAAGGGAACCAGTGGTCATAGCATGAAAACTAAGATACCGTCACATTAAAAAGAGGGATCTACTACAGTAGTTATAGTGCTTTCAGATGGAGAGGAAGTTAAAAAGCCATGTAGAATTTAAAATTGGGTTTAAACTTAGAATATTAAGGGGGATTGTGGGGTATCCACAAAGCACAATAGCAACGCAACATATCAAAACAAGAAACATGATACAGGAGTCTCAATGAACACAAAACCAACACTGAAAAAGATGAAAAGTCAACCCATAAAGAAAAATGACCTGTAACAGAATATCAAAAGCAACATAGAAAACACCAAAACAAAAATAAATGCATCAAAATGACAGCTCTAAACACATACCCAGTAATAATTACACTGAATGTAAACAGACTGAATGAGTCAGTAAAGAGACAAGTGACACCTTGGATCAAAAGACACAACCTGCCTGCATGTTGCTTATAAGAAACACACCTTGCACTTAAAGATAGGAACAGACTAAAAATTAAAGGATGGAATAATATATACCAAGCTAACAATATACAAAGAAGAGCAGGTATGGCAATATTAATATCAGATAAAAACTATTTTAATGTAAAATCCACCATTGTGGATAAAGACACTTGCTATTTTTCACTGTAAGGTTCAATACACAAGCAGGACTTAATATTAAATATTTATGCACCCACTACTAGAGCATCTAAATACATCAAACAAACACTGACTACATTAAAAAAATGAGATAGATCACTCCACAATAACAGTGGACACTTCAACATTCAGCTTTCAGTAACAGACAGATCATCTAGAAAAAAGCTCAGTGAAGACACAGATCTTATTCCCACAACTAAGCAATTAGACCTCATCAACGTATACAGAACTTTTCACCCATCAACACATAAGTACACCTTATTTTCCAATGTACATGGAAGGTTTTCCAGAATAGACCATGTGTTGGGATGTGTTTTAGTCAGCTAGGGCTGCTCTAACAGAAATACCACTGAGTGGATAGCTTTAACAAAGGAAGGTTTATTCTTACATGGTCCGGTAGGCTGCAAGTCCGTATGCAGGGTGTCCGCTCCAGGGGAAGGCTTTCTCCCTTGTTGGCTCTGGAGGAAAGTCTGGTATTGCATCAGTCTTTGTCCAGGGAGCGTCTTGGCCAGGAACCTCAGGTCTGAAGGACACGCTCTTCTCCTGATGCTGCTTTCTTGATGTTAACGAGGTTCCCAATTCTCAGCCTGCTTTTCCGTCCTTTTGTCTCTCAGAGGACGAAAGGATTAAGGGTGGGGCAAGCCATACTCCAGGGAAACTCCCTTTACTGCAGGGCGGGGAAGTAATCCTATGAATGAATTTACAGCCCCACCCTAATCCTTTAACATGCAGTTTAGGGAAACCACAAAATGGAGGACAGTCACAAGATACTGGGAATAATGTCCCAGCCACACGGCTACACCTATTTTTGGGGGGACACAATTCAACCCATGATAGGACATAAAGCAAATCTCAGCAAAATCCAAACCATTGAATTATTGCAAAGCAAATTCTCAGACCATAAAGCCATAAATGTTGAAAACAATAGCAGAAAAAAACATAGATAGAAATTGGAACTCATGGAAACTGAACAACATCTTGCTTAAAAATCCATGGATTATAGAAGAAATCAGGAACAAAATAATTTATGGATTCCAATGAGAACAAAAACACTTCCTACCAGAACCTATGGGATACAGCCAAAGCAATGCTCAGAAATCAGTTTATCTCTACAAATGCACACATCTGGAAGGAAGAAAGGACCTAAACCAAAGAATTAGTGGTACAGCTTGAAGAAGTAGAAAGAGAGAAACAGAGGAACCCCTCAGGCAACAGAGGAAAAGAGATCATAAAGAATAGAACAGAACTAAATGAATTAGAGAAAAGAACAATTGAAAAAAATGGATAAAACCAAAAGCTGTTTTTTTGAAAAGATCAACAAAATTGACAAACCACTGGCTAAACTCACTAAAGGAAAACAGGAGAGGAAACCTGAATAACAAATGAGATGGGAGATATCACAACAGATCCAGCTGAAGTCAAAAGTATCATAACAGAATACTACAAAAGATTGTACTGTAACAGATTTGACAACCCAGAGGAAATGGACAAATTTATAGATTCATATCACCTACCCAAATTATGACAAGGAGAAGTAGAACAGCTTAATAAACCCATCACAAAGGAAGAGATTGAAAAAGTCATCCCCAAACTACCAATCAAAAAAGCCCTGGCCCAAATGGCTTCACCACAGAATTCTACCAAGCTTTTAAGAAGAGTTAACTCCAATATTACTGAGACCATTACACAGCATAGAATGGCGTGGAATACTCCCAGATTCTTTCTGTGAAGCCAGCATAACCCTGACACCAAAGTCAGGAGAAGACCCCACAAAAATACAAAAATTACAGACCAATATCATTCATGAACCTAGATGCAAAAATCTTCAGCAGAATCCTTTCCAATAGAATTCAACAACATATCAAAACACAATTCATCGTGACCCAGTTGAATTCATACCAAGGATGCAAGGCTGGTTCAACATCAGAAAAACAGTTAATGTGATCAACCATATAAATAACACAAGAATCACCTGATTTTGTCATTTGATGCAGAAAAGGCATTTGACAAAGTCCAACTCACATTCATGCTAAAAACTCCCAGCAAAATAGGAATAGAATGCCAATTCCTCAACGCAGTAAGGATGCAGAGAGACTGAAAGACTTCCCCTTGAGCATGTGAACTAGAAAAGGAAGCCACTCTCACAACATTGTACTAGAAGTTCTGGCCATAACAATTAGGTAAGACAAAGAAATAAAAGGCATCAGCATCAGCAAAGAAGAAGTAAAAGTCTATTTGCAGATGATATGATTGTACACACAGAGAATCCTAAAGAATCTGTAAGTAAACTACTCGAACGAATAGAAGAGTGCAGCAAAATATCAGGATTAAGATAAACATAAGCAAATCAGTAGGATTCCTTTATACCAACAAAGAGATGATTAAAGAAGAAATCACCAAATTAATACCATTCATTGTAGCCTCCAAGAAGTTAAAATATCTAGGAATAAATCTAACTAGAGAAATGAGACCTATACAAAGAAAAATACAAGAGCTTACTGCAAGAAATTAAGAGAGACTTATGTGCTCATGGATAGGAAGACTTTACATTGTGAAAATGTCTATTTTACCAAAAACCCACCCATTGCCATTGAGTTGGGTCCAACTGATAGCACCCCTATGGGTCAAAGTAGAACTGCCCCATATAGTTTTCAAGGAGTGTCTGGCAGATTTGCACTGCCAACCTTTGGCTAGCAGACACAGCACTTAACCAACTATGCCACCAGGGTTTCCATTTTACAAGGTGATCTACACATACATTGCAATTCCAATACAGATTCCAGTGACATTTTTTAATGAGGTGGAGAAACAAATCACCAAATTTGTTTGGAAGAGGAGGAAACCCCAGATAAGCAAAGCACCACTGAAGAAGAGGAACACAGTGGGAGGCCTCTCGCTATCTGACATTAGAACCTATTATACTGCCGTAATAATCAAAAACAGCCTGGTAGGGTACAAAAACAGACATATAGACCAATGGGACAGAGTTGAGACCCCAGGGATGCTTCCATCCTCCTATGAGCAAATGATATTTGACAAAGGCCCTAAGATTGTAGACTGGAGTAAAAACAGTCTCTTTAATAAATGATGCTGGCAAAATTGGATATCTGTCTACAAAAAATTGAAAGAAGACCCATATCTCATGCCTTACATAAAAAACAACTCAAATTGGATCAAAGACCTAATTATCAAATCTAGAACAATAAAGATCATGCAAGAAAAAGTTGGGTCAACAATGGAAGTTTTAATACACGGCTTTGACAGACTTCAAAATCTGACAAAGCATGATCAACAAAAGAGGAAACAGATAAATGGGCACTACTAAGAATCAAACAGTTTTTCTCATCCAAAGACTTTATCAAAAAAATTAAAAGACCATCTACACCATGGGATAAAACATGAGGCAATTGTATGTCAGATAGACATCTGATCTCCATAATCTACAAGGTACTGCAAGATATCAACAGGAAAATGATAAATAACCCAATTAAGCATTGGGCAAAGGAGATGGACAGACAGTCCACTAAAGAGGACATCCAAACAGCCAGGAAATGCTCATTATCATTAGCTATTAAAGAAATCCAAATCAAAACTGCAATGAGATACCATCTCACCCCAACAAGGGTGGCCATGACCCCAAAATCACAAAACAAAAAACGCTAGAGAGGCTGTGGCAAAATTGAAACTGTCTTACACTGCTGGTGGGATGGCAAAATGGTACAACCTTTTTGGAAAGCAATCTGGCACTTCCTTAAAAAGCTGGAAATAGATATACCATTTAATCTGGTAATCCTACTGCTTGGAATATATTCTACAGAATTAAGGGCAGTCACACCGACAGATATAGGCACATAAATGTTTACTGCAGCACAGTCTACAATAGCTAAAAGATGGAATCATCTTAGGTGCCCAACAACAGGTGAATGGATAAACAAACTATGGTATATATGCTCTAGGGAACACTATGCAATGATAAAGAAAAATGATGATTTGAGGAAGCATCTCATAACCTGGTTTCAATTGGAAGACATTATGTTGAGTGTAATCAGTCAGCAGCACAACAACAAATATTGTATGAAACCCCTGCTATAAGGACTTAGCAGACTCATGTATTTAAGAAAAGACTCTTTGATGGCCACAAAGGAGCAGAGGGAGGGAGAGAATTGGTTATGAATTAGACAGTTGATAGGAATTTGTTCAGGTGACAGCAGTGACAGGACACATTGGAAATAAGATCAACTTAACTGGACTTCAACATAAATTGTAAACTCTTCTAATCTTAACCCAATATTGCAAGGACAGAGTAGCAGTGGCTGGGGTCCAGGACCATGCTTTTAGGGCACATTGAGACCAATTGGCATAACTAGCCTATTGCTAAGAGAGTCTTCTGCACTCTGTATTGGTGAGTGGTGCCTGGGATCTTAAAGGCTAGCAGCCTGCCATCTGAGGTATACCAAATGGTCCCAACTCAGCCGGAACAGACGGTCACCAGGGACAACAAAGACATGAGGGAAAAGGAGCCCAGAAAACAGGACTCATGTGAATGGTTGACTGTATCACAATGTGAACAGAAGAACCAGTGGTGCTCAGCCACCACCAATGACAGCTGTGATGGTGCACACAATGTCAAGTCCCAGTGGCAACTTGAGGAAAAGAGGGGTACATCTCAAGAACTCCACTAAGGACCTCAACTTAGGGTCTGAAGGCCTGGGAATTCCCCTGGGAACATGGCCTGTAGACCTGATGCTGCCCCTGATCATAAATCATTACTGAGGTCAACTCTTTGGACAAGAATGGACTGGACCTGGGGACACAATGTGACCATATGGAGTGTGCACTTATGTTTCTGTGCATCTATAGGATGCTGTTCTATTGGCCTCTTACTAGAAGGGAGAGGAGAGGATGGAGAGGAGGGGAAAGGAGCTTGTTAAGAGGATATGACATGTGTAGAATGGAAAGGAGTGTGCTGTCTCCAGGCGAGGAGAGCAGAAGGAGCTGCAGATAGGCAGGCATGCAAATTTAACTTGCATTGTATAAACAATAAAAAAAAAATAGTGCAAAAATTATGCTGGGTTATATATTTGAAAGGACTCACACATATCCACAACGTATACCATGCAGAGCATTAATAAGGTAAAGTATAGTAGAGCTGGGTGGAGAAGGAAATCCCATGGAGTCACAGGTTAGAATACTTCAGGTACAGTCTTCTAGTGCCCTTTCTCAGTCATAGAAGACATGCCTCATTTGGGGATCACGAACCACAAAAGTACGTGAAGAGCATCTTAGTGTCAGGGAAGACCAAGCCCAAGTTATGAAGGGCTTTTGTCACTCTGGTCCTGTAGATAAATCCAAGTGGAAATTATCGATTTGTACTTGTTTTATGAATCCTATGAACCTGTGTAACTGAGCCCCCACCCTGAGTATATTTCAGTTCTTCTCTTTTCTGGATTCCCAATAAATCTATGTTTCTGAATTTCAAATTCTTCATCTGACTTCTATTCTCACTTATTTCCTCTCTTGACCTTTTTTCCCATTAAAACTGACAGGAAGCCCAGTATAATGATTTGGTAGAGAAAATAAGAACATGAAAGACATAACTTTATCTACGTCTTTTCCGTCTGTAAGATCATTTCTTTTGTATTACTTGGTTTAGTAGTTCTTTTGGTAGTTAAGTTGATAGGAAGGGAATTTAGGGGTGAGGAATTTAGAATAAGTTTGTTTTGGAAGGAAGCAAGAGAATATTTGCTATATACGATATAGGGATGCAAAATATTTATTGTAAATTTATCAGTTATATATGCAAAATAGTGCATGGTTTATTGGCATTTATCGTGAT
Organism: Heterohyrax brucei; assembly: GCA_028571685.1. Classification (NCBI taxonomy): domain Eukaryota; kingdom Metazoa; phylum Chordata; class Mammalia; order Hyracoidea; family Procaviidae; genus Heterohyrax; species Heterohyrax brucei. Next base: position 622,916 of record CM053161.1, read on the forward strand.
AAAATTTTATCTGCATTTTCTCTTTTTATACTCATGATTTTGGTAAATGAGGTAATAGATTTTATGGGGAATATTAGGGCTTTTAACCATAAATACACTGACCACACCAAAATGTGAAATTTTATTTTATTTCAGTGTCACTGTGATTGCCTATGTTGGGAAGGGATTTATCTTTCACTGTAGAGGCCCTTTACACTCCTCTGTAACATGGATGGCTGATTCTTACCTACCTGCCCTTCATACACAACTGATTTGACTGTGCCTATTGAGCCAGAGTTCCTGTTGTGAAGTTCCCACACTGAACTACATTGGTATTTTCAGTACATAGGTACAATGTTTTAGTGAACTCAGTATCTACCAGCTATGATCTACAGAAATTAGTTCTTGGTTAATTAGGAGGCACATAACAAGAACAAGAATAAAGTTAAAACACTGAGTACTTACCATGTGCCAATTTTGTACTAAACTATTTTTCATCTATTGACTAATTTATCCCAGATAGCAAGTACTGTTACTATACTTATTTTGTAGATATGGAAGCTGAAGCATAGAAACAAACAAACCCACTGCCATCAAGTTGATTCTGACTCATAGCAACCACATAGAACAGAGGAGAACTGCCCCACTGAGTTTCCAAGGAGCTCTTGGTGGATTTTAACTGCCAACTTTTTTGGTTAGCAGTTGTAGCTCTTAGCTACTACATGACCAGCGTTTCCAGAAGCATAGACAGATTTTGAAATTTGCCCCAGTGCAAACAGGTGGAGTAGTATTTTAACAGAGACATATATCAGTGAGAAGGTCCTGAAGTGAACATAACAAGACAAGAAAAGCCACAACAGTAATCAACAAAGATTTTGTAAACATTGCTCTTCATGCATGTTTGACCATAGAACTTGCATGTTGAAGAACATTCACTTCAACAGTGTACACTTTGAGAAATGCTTCATTAATGCAGTCAGGTGCTGTATGGTTGCCTTAGTCAGCTAGGGCTGCTCTAACAGAAATACCACAGAGTGGATGGCTTTAACCAAGGAAGATTTATTCTTACACAGTCCGGTAGGCTACAAGTCCATATTCAGGGTGTCCGGTCCAGGGGAAGGCTTGCCCCCTTGTCGGCTCTGGAGGAAAGTCTGATATTACATCAGTCTCTGTCCAGGGAGCGTCTTGGCGCAGGAACCTCAGGTCTGAAGGATGTGCTCTTCTCCCGGTGCTGCTTGCTTGATGGTATGAGGTTCCGGATTCTCTGCCTGATTCCCTTTCCTTTTATCTCTTGCAGGATGAAAGGATTAAGGGTGGGAGCAAGCCATGCTCCAGGGAAACTCCCTTTACAGTGGAGCAGGGAGCTGATCAGATGAAGGGATTTACAGGTCCCACCCTAATCCTTTAATATACAGCCCAGGAAAGTCACAAAATGGAAGACAATCAAAATATTGGGAATTATGGTCTAGCCACATGACTACACATATTTTTGGGGGGACACAATTCCACCCATGACAATGGTTATACTTCTCACTCTTAGGTATGCTGAGTAAATAGGTCTAAAACTTTCTAAAAAGTTCAAGATATTCCATAACATTTACTTTGGAAATCCACAAAGCGTTGCGGATGCACCAAAATTTTCATATTTACTTTCCACTATTACTGAGGGCATGTGCCACAAAGGCAGGAAATTTGGGGCTTTCTTTTGTCCTCTTCTAATTCCTGACAGAATAACGCCTAGAACATAGCAAGTGCTCAAAAATATTTGATAAATAATTAATTAGCTATCATGAATCACGCACGCCATATATTCTACATTTATCTGGAACCCTTGGATACGGGAGAAGAGAATGGCAAAGGAGAATAGAAAGTGATTTCAAATATCTGACATATGTGTCCCTGTCCATTTTATTTCTTACCCCAATTCTTATTACATAACACTCAAGAAAAATAAGATCTACATTTCAGCTGACTGAACTTTTTCATTTGCTATCCAGTTTTCGGTGAAGACAAGGAAAAGATTTTCACTAGCTCATTCAGATAGTGATGATTTCCTGAATTATTATTTTGTCACACAATGAATCGTGTCCCTCAAAAATATGTTTCAACTTGGCTAGGCCAGGAGTCCCAGTATTGTGTGATTGTTCACCGTTTTGTCATCTAATGTGATTTTTGTATGTGTTGTAAATCCTACCTCTGTGATGTTAATAAAACAGGATTAGAGGCAGTTACGGTACTGAGTGAAGGCTAAATCTACAAGCTTGGATTATCTCCTAAATCAGTCTGTATGGAGATATGAAAGAGAGAAGCTAGCAGAGAAACCAGGGGTCGCACACCACCAAGAAACAAGAACCAAGAGAATAGTGTGTCTTTTGTACCCAACGGCCCTGTGGTGAGAAGCTCCCTGAGGATGAAAGATTGATACAAGAACATTGCCCGAGAGCCGACAGACAGAGAAAGCCTTCCCCTGGAACTGACACCTTGAATTCTGACTTCTCTAGCCTTAGAATGTGAGAGAATAAATTTCTCTTTGTTAAAGCCATCCACTTGTAGTATTTTGTTATAGCAGCCCTAGCTAATATTTATATGTTAGGCATTCTTCATACAGTGATCCACAAAATGCTGTGTTAGTGCTTATATAGTAAATACCATAGGCATGTAACAGACAGGATTAAACTATTCCTCCTCTGCCTTCCATCACAGCCAGGCTCTCTGAATTCCTGATAAGACACTGCTGTTTTGTAGCCCAGGGTTGTTTCTCTGCTTCTCTGCTCAAGGACATTACACTACTCACCAACTGCCCTGCCACTCAGACATGAGCAGTAAGCTAAAAAAAACCATCCTTAGATTAACTTCATGTATCTACACATTCCCAGCAGCCATACTGTACCCCTACTGTACCTCATACATATTAAGCAGTTTCTAAAATTGCCTGCCTGTTCACCAAAGCTTTGTGTACTATGCATAAGTTTCCTAACCCAAACCCTGTAAAAGCCTTAGAATTCCCAACATTGGGGAGCTTGATTTCAGACTTAGTCTCCTATCTCCCTGCTTGAGCAGCTTGCAATAAAGTCCACTTTATTCCTCAAAAGCCTGCTGTCTCTCAACTGACTCCAGGGGTTGCATCAGGCAGGATCCATTCCCATCATGTTACAGGCATGTTCTGAAAATCCTACGTATGTGCATACTTATGGAGCTCTTACCACATTTTACAGAGAAAACTAAAACAGAAATGTTAAGAAATTTACACAAGGCCACAAAGCTAGTAATCAGCAGAACTGGGATAATGAATCTAAGTAGCCAGCATGTTCTTAACTAGTAAGCTATGGTGTCTACACCAAGTTCAGTGGAAACAAAAAGCACATCATCATACAAGTGCCTACTGAAAATTGCAAATGTGACACGCTATTCAGAAACAATAGAGGATGTTACAAGGAAGTGTAATTGAGGGACAGTTGGGGCAGGACTCTGAGAATATGAGAATTTAAGTTGCAATCAGAAAGGAGAGTAGCAGCAGTTAGCGGGGAATGAGTGGGGAGGCGTGTTCTTCACTTGTTTACCGAGCCAAAGGAAGTACTCCATAATATGAGTTTAGGAGCTGAGAGGGGAAAGAGAGGTAATAAGACATATGAGGAGGAGGGGACAGGCCAGATCATTTGGGGCCCAGTAAAAGAAAAACACCAAGTCCACTCCATCAAGTCAATTCCAACACATAGCAACCCTATTGGACAGACTAGAACTGCGTGATAGGATTTCCAAGGAACTGCCAGTGGATTCAAAAGCCAACCTTTCGGTTAGCAGCCGTAATACTTAACTACTGTACTGCCAAGTTTTCCAAAAATCTAAAAATTTTCCATTCTGTTTTTATTTCACTTATTTTCATTTATTTTATTTTAAATCACTGTAAGGTTTTTTCAGGGATGCAACATGGTCCTCTTTATGTTTTGTAAAGATTACTCAGGCTACTTTTTACATTCTTTAGCAATAAGCAGTCATGATACAGGTAGCACACTGTTTAAAAAATAGTTTATTTTATTCAGTGTTTTCTTCATTATTTCAGCTAGGTTTGCATCACAGATACCATGTGGAAAATATTTTTAAACAGAGAAACCCGTATTTTTTTTTAAAACCATTTCTGCCAGCTAAGATATATGCAGTCAAGTGCCAAACTGCCAATTAAGTTCCTGAATTCATTCTACAAAAAGTGCTACACACCTCACTGCTGAGTATCATTATGGTTACCTTTGAAGTACTCCCCTTGGGAAACTATGTATCCATGTCAGTGCCTAGTCCACCCTTCAAAGCAGTTTTGGTTTTGGAACTCTTTTTCTGGAATGGCCACAAGAGCTGTTGTCCTATTACCCTTGAGGTCCCGAATGTCATCCAAATGTCTTCTTTTCAATATTTCCTTTATCTTCAGGTAAAGAAAAAGGTCATGGGGGCTAGATCAGGTGAGTTGGGAAGGCATTCCAATACAATTATTTGTTTAGTGGCTAAAAACTCCCTCACAGATAACCATGAACTTGCCATTTTGCCACCAAGCACACTGGCCATTCCTGAAGGAGTTCCAAAATTGCGGTGAAGGGTGGACTAGGCACTGGTGTCAGCGCATGCCTTCTGAAGGGGAGTACTTCAAAGTTAACCATAGTGATATTCAGCAACGAGGTAGTACCACGTAGAACAATTGAGTTTGGGGTTTTAATTGTCAGACCTTCTATTCTGATAAAAATAAGATATAGAAAATGCAAAATTAAAAAAATCTTTGTGTTGCTAAAAAATAAAGGAAAAGATGCATGATTGAGACGCTAAGTGCTTCATAGCGTCGTTGATAAAGTTTTGAAGTAACTTCTAAAGCTATGTAATGCTCATTAGATAACATTAATATGTTTAGATATTTAAGTTATATTTTGCTAGGAGGAGTTCTGATACAGGGGTATACTAAATGTTTAGACAATTATAATTATGAATGCAAAATTCTACAACAGAGTTAAACTGATTCAGGTTTAGTATTTCATCCATATTTTACGTATTATGAATTAAAAGGCAAAACACTCCAGAATTTTAGTGAAATTCAGTAAAAGGAATTCTTGTACTGTCCTGTCTAATGAAGCTGTGCTAAAACAAAGAATTTGTACTGATAATGCGTGTTCTGGGCAAAATTTCCAAACAGGAAAAACGAAAAACCACCCCAACTTACAAGCACCTTAAGGGGCTCGACGTTTGTGTCTCATTCACATAAACAAGTTGTCTTTTGGAATCAGAAGTAAAGTCTATGACCTAGAGCACTGGTTAAACGTCGCCGCTATTGCACTGCTCTGACAACGAAGCTTTTCTTTGCCCGGGGCTGGGTGGAGACTGGCATTAACTCAGGGCGCCGCATCCCGAGCAGACTCGCGGCCAGCAGCGCCCCCAGCAGCGGGAAGGCGGAATAGCAGCCTGCCGGGCAGCAGGAGGACGGGAAGGAGCCGCTTCTCCCGACCTGCATCTCTGGGAGGCGATCGGCAAGGCGAGGGACGACTGCGGAGAGCGTGGAGGTGACAGGTTAGACAGCAAAATAAATGGCACAGAGCGGAATAAGTGAATGATTCCAGCAGCTTTCAGCCGCTGAGAATGTTACAATTGGTAAGAGAAGGCGGCGTATGTGAATTACGTCTCGGTAACACACACTCAAGGAGATCCTTCATCGATTTCAGTGTTCTTGCCTATTAGGACACGATGCAATATTTAGATTTTGTGATGCTAAAGCATTAATGCCAGTCTTTCTTAGAGGCTATGTGATTGAATCAGTCACCTGTCAAATTTGAGAATACGAAAGAAGAGAAACTTACGAAGACACCTAGAATGTGTGCCGGTGATTCTGTTGTTCTGGTGAAGAGCTGTCTGGCTCTTTTACCACCTATAAATTTTTGATACAGCCACTTTATCATCTTGTTCTCACCAAATTACAAACAGGAGATTGTTCATTCATATTTGAAGGTGACCTAATAATATGTAATAGTTAAACTGTAAGTGGGAAATACTAGCAGCTAGAAGCCTGCTCTTTTTAACTATGTGCAGAGGCAATTACTCTTTTAAATAGAACTTGGTAAGAGATTATCCTGAACTACTGGAAATACCACAAGTGGAAATTAGGAGTGGGGAGGAGGTGGGAGAATTTTAGCTTAGCAATAAGAGGCATCAGTAACAATAAATATTTTACAGATCAGAGTGTTCTCTCATTGCACAAACATATAAAGAGCTCTGAAAAGAATAAAACTAGAAAGTAGTGAAATAAGTGTGAAATCAACTATGGTCTTCACGTTTACAGTTCACTTCTTTTGAATATTACAGAAATTTTAGCTTATAATGCTTTGTTCATAGTGGTCATGCCATTACTTCTAATACTTCAAAGTGAAATTATTGAAATTAACCAAATCATATATGTAGAAAAATCTATTTTAGTACAAATAGAGGCATCTCCCAGCTAAGTATTAAACGTATAATAAGAAATAAAGCATGTTCTCGGGAAAAAAAACAAAAACAAAAAACAGATAACTGGAAAAATCATCATTCTTGACAGTTGTGTGATAACTTTATGTTACAGGTGTTGAAAGTAAAATATACCATGACTTTAAAAAAAATTAACATTAATACAAATTGATCTATTATTTTCTTTCAAGAATTTGAATTGTTGTGTGCCATTAAGTCAATTTCAACTCACAGTGTTCCTTCAAAAATGTGTGTAGTAATTTGACTAGGCCGTGATTCCTGACATTATGTGATATTCCTATGCACCGTAAACCCTGCCTCTGTGATGTTAATGAGAAGAACAGGAAGCAGTTTTTTTTTTTCAAGGTGGAAAAATAGTTTTTATTGAGATTTGAGTCTGAATATTGGAACATGGGCCCATTTGTTCCTGGTCATTCTTTTTTTTTCTTTAATTTTTATTTTTTATTTAACATGACTGAGTGAAAATGTACATTCACATATAAATTTACATGCCCACCTATATGCAGCTTCCACTGCTCTCCCTGTCCGGTGACAGCACACTCTTCCTCTTTGCTCCATACATGTCTCATCCTCCCAACAGCCTCCTTTCCCCTCCTCTCCACTCACTCTCCTTCCTCCAGCCAGAGGTCAGCAGGATGACATCCTGTAGATGTATAGAACCATAAAGTGCTTCCAATATGTGGTCACTCTGCATTGCCAAGTCCAATCCATTCCTGTCCAAAGAGTGGACCTTCATTATAATTTATGGGTAAGGGCAGCATCAGGGCCAGAGGCCATGCTCTCAGGGAACCCCGAAACCGCTGGACCATCAATTGAGGTCTTTTAGTGGAGATCTCAGGATGCACCCCTTTTTATTCTTGTGTTGCCAGTGAGACTCCTCTCTGTGAGCTCCATCGTGACTATCACTGGTGGTGGCCGGGCACAGGAAGCAGTTTTTTTTGGTGAAGTGGGACTCAGAGTGTAAGATTGTATTGTGCTCTGAGGCAATCTCTTGGACTCTAAAGAAAGGAGAAGCAGGTAGAGAGTTGGGGACTTCATACCATTAAGAAAGAAGCAGTGCTAGGAATAGAGTACATCCTTTGAAAAGACTTTGGGGTCCCAGAGCCTCTCAGTCTAGTGGCAGATTGATGACAAGGACATTCCTCCAGAGCCAACAGAGAAAGCCCTGCTCCAGAGCTGATAACCCAAATTTGGACTTACAGCCTACAGGATAGTGATACAACAAATTTCTCTTTGTTAAAGCCATCCACTTATGGTATCTCCATTATGGCAGCACTAGATGACTAGGACAGACACTGTAGAACTGTCTTAGGGTTTCCAGGGAGAGGCTGCTAGATTCCAGCTGCCAACCTTTTGATTAGTAGCTGTAGCTCTTAACTACTTCACTACCAGAGCTCCAATATTGTATTTGTGCTTCTTAAAATGCTATCTTAAGAACCGCCTTAATAAATAGTTGTATAATATTTTAGAGCTGTTTATCAGGGGATATATTTTTGATATGGTTCTTGCTAATATAGCAATTTCTCTGCTCTGCATAATTTACGGGAAACCCTGGTAGTATAGTGGTGAAGTGCTACAGCTGCTAACCAAAAGGCCGGCAGTTCAAATCCACTGAGCCCTCCTTGGCAACTCTATAGGAAGTTCTACTCTGTTCCGTAGGGTTGCTATGAATCAGAATCAACACAATAGCAGTGAGTCTTTTTTTTTTTTAATGTGTAGTTACTAATACAGAATAGTATGAGATGGTAGCTTTTTTATACTTTTTTTTCTGTCCAAAATATTGATGTAACTTGACTAACAATAAACATGTACACAAATGGAAGTAACATTGCTGTTGTATGCAGTGTAAACCTGCAGCGGCTGATGCTTTTATTAATTGTTAGTAATTGTTTAGGTCATCAATCTCTGGCAAGAACCTTTCAGAGTGTTTGATGATATCGCAAGCGTCAAGCTGTGCTGCATTAAAAATGATGAATCTCTGTCCAGGCAAAGCTCTGCCCTTTGGCTGTATTAATGCATCACCATTTTGTTTACAAATGAGTATTTACTATGTTAAATGGCAACAGAGTGCATGAGATTTCATTAATAGATGAACTGCTGACACTAGCTAATTCTCAGGCTCATGTAGTTGTAAGTGCAATAGGAAATCTGGGGAAAGTAGTTACACATAAAATAAATGAAGCTGATAAATCAAAGTCATTGTAAACCAGCTATTTAAATTATTAGAAATTATTTTATTAAAAAACGTGATACTCTTTATAGAATAATTTTGTTTTAACTTCAAGTTTTCACTTAAAAAAGTCTGCATCTCTTACCTAATATAGTTTTATGTCAGTATACATAAATTTGGTGAATTTTAAATTTTCAAAGGAGTCTATTTTTAACCTTGGTCATCAGGTTGATTAAAACACCAGTTGTATTATGCCTATGCTATTCATTTTAGTTTTAGACAAGAGTATTTTTGGAATGAAATTTTATTTTATAGAATAGAATGGATACAATTTTGTCTCATCTTTTGCTGTTTAGTTGATAATGCAGGCTGTACTTTAGTCCTATATGTTTCTCCTTATTCATTAAAAGTGGCATTTTACAGTTATTTAGGAGGAAAAAAGTCTGCAGTGTTTGCTTTACCTCCTTTTTGCTTATTTATTTATTTTGTCACCTAAGTATTTTATCTTGAGTCTATGATAGTCATGCCAGTTCTGGCTGAGTTATTTTCTATTCCGTGAACATGGGGAAGTGGTAGTCAGTGGTAGAATTCTCACCTTCCTTGAAGAAGACTCAAGTTCAATTCCTGGCCAAAGCCCCTGATCTTTAGCCTTTCCTTTTCCCTTAGTTGAGGCTGCTGAGTTGCCATGATGCTGGACAGGTTTTGGTGGGGCTTTCAGAGTAAGGCAGACTAGGAAGAAAGAACTAAAGATCTAATTCCAAAAATGCCAATAAAAACCCTAGAGATTGCAAAGGAGTCTAATCTGCAATAAATTACAGAATGACACAGGCTGCTGGAGCATCTTCTGGTGTTTGAATCTCAGAAAGTGCTTAAAAAAATAACAATGTATGTTGAAAAGGCACAGAACCTAACCTGAAAAACTCCCAGTGGCCAAAACTGGAATGATTTGATAAACAAAATTAGTAATTGTAATATTGGATTTTAACCTGTAGAACAAAGGAAATATTTGCAAATTCATACTATTACAAATAAACAAAAAAGTGGGGAGAAGGAATGGCTCTCTTCTTTACAGAAACATTCCAATAAGTAAATGCTTTAGTGAGAGATATAGTAAATCACCACCAGAACATCACAGCAAGAATTACTGCAGGCAAAATTGTCTTCGTTTGTAAATTTTCAGTTAACCATAATAATAGTAAAATATTATTAGAAAAAAAGAATTATTGGAGGTAAGATTCACTGGTTATGCTCAAAACAGTGGCAAAACTTCGAGGACTGATAGTACATTTGCCTAGTTTTAAAGTGTCTCCTTTAAGAAATTTTTTTTATTATTATAAGGGCAAAAACTGTAACTTCATAATGAAAAACCTCAACAGAAAGCATCTTAACCAAATGAGCAAAGTTAACATCACCATTAGTAAGACACATTAGCACTATGTGCTTTCTCATATGATGCACTGAGCTTCATTTTGTGGTGGCTGTTGTTAGGTTGTTAGGTGCCACTGAGTTGATTTCAGATTCATGGTGACCTTGTGCGGCAGAATAGAACTGCCTCATAGCATTTTCTTGGCTGTAATTTTCATAGGAGCAGATTTCCAGGTCTTTCTCTGCTGAGTGGGTTCAAACTAACTTCATAGTTAGCAGCTGAGTGCTTAACTGGCACCCCAGTAGGTCTCCTTGTATTCTTGTGGCATTCCAGGAAAAAACCATAAGCTCAGTACAACCATGAGAAAACAGAATTTGGGTGGAAAATCCAAAGTAGAGAGAGAGTCTACAAAATAACTGGCCAGGACTCCAAAAATGTGAAGGTTATAAAAGACAAGGTAAGACTGAGCTGATAACTGTCACAGATGAGAGAAGACTGAGGGGCACAATGACTAAGTATAACGTGGTATTGTGAATTGGATCCTAGAACAGAAAAGAGCATGAGATGGGAAACTGATGAAATCCAAAAAGTCTTTTTCTTAGTTTTGATAATTATACTATTTTCATCCAAGAAGTTAATATTAAGGGAAAGGTGATAAGAAGTATATGATAATTTTTGTACTATTTAAGTCTAAAATGATATAAAAATAAAATTTTGATGAAAGTATTTGATTTGTTTTATGTTTCTTATATACAGAATTTCTATATATCTTCTAGAACAACATTTTAAACACTGACTACTTGCTTTAATCAGTTTCTGACAAAATTACATTAAAATTTCCCACAATGTGAATATATCAGTGTTTGTTAATAACTTTTCCTGTTTTTGCTTTATATATCTTGAGACTATATAAACGTACTATGCAAGTATACAGTAATTTTGGTTTTTGGAGGATTATGTATCTCTTTTTATGCCTATCCGTGACCTTTGCCTTTAACATTATTTTGTCTGATATTAAAATTGCTATAATATCTTTCTTTTAATTGTTATATAAACAGTCTGTTTTTTCATTCTTTTAGCTTCTTCCATTCTCAATTTTTTTTTTTGTATATTTCTTGCAGAGAGCATATGGCTGGATTAAAAAAAGTCTCATGATTTTTATTTTTTCATATAAAGATTTAATCCAACAGTTTTGGTATTATTAGGCATTTATTATCAATGGTAAAGACAGCATTGATTGCTCTTTAATATCTGCCCTTTTCCTTCTGAAGTAGACTTGCTTGCTGGGTACATGACTGACTACATAAGCTGTTTGTTCCAGTGAATGTGAGTATATGAATAAGTTCTAGTCAGTAGGATATAATGCATGCTATCTTCCGGAATTCCTAGTTAGAAGATAATGTTTAAATATTTTGTTTGTTCTTTGTTCCTCCTAATACTATTTTGCCTAAAATATGGAAGATTCCATGGATTATAGATAAGGGCCCTAGGTATGATTGAATGTGAGTTGTGTCGACTCTGAGGACATAATTGAGCCACGTAACTCTGCCTGCATTGAATCTCATATCTCTGGCACATTTATATAAGGAGAAAATTAACAGAAACCTTTTTATTAGTACTTCCACAGTCTATTAATTTTTTTCATCTAGTTAGCAATTTTGTGCCTTATTTAAGAAATTCCTGCCTATCCCCAAAACACAGGAATATTCTGTGATCTCTTTAAGAGGTTTATTTTTTTACTTTTTGCATTTAGATATACAATTCATCTGGAATTGTTTTTTGTGTATGGTATAAGGTAGAGGTCAAAATTAATTATAATTAAGCCAACATGATTTATTGAAAAGACTACCTTTCTCCCAATACTGTGGTATCACTTTTCTTCCTTTCTTTCTTTTTCTTTTCAGAACTCTGTACTTACTGTCTGTGTCCGTCCTTGTGTTTCAGATTAAAATTATTATCTGTTTGGCTGGCTGTCCTTGTGTTTCAGATTAAAATTATTATCTGTTAGTTTCCTTCAGCTTCATTATTATTTTTTGAGATTATTTTGATTACTTTTGTTCTTTTCTGTTTTTATATAAATTATAAAACTACATATATATTTTTAAGTGAGTTTTGGTTAAGAGTGCTTTTAATTTAAAGATCATTTAGGAGAAAAATGATTTAAAAACAAAACAAAACAATATGAGTTGTCTAGTCCATAGACAGAAACCCTTGCAGTATAGTGGTTCAGTGCCATGGCTGCTAAGCAAAAGGTTGGCAGTTTGAATCCACCAGGTGCTCCTTGGAAACTCTATGGGGCAGTTATACTCTGTCCTCTAGGGTTGCTATGAGCTGGAATCGACTCAACATTAGTAGTTTGGTTTATTTCTGGTTTCATCCACAGACATCCATTTTAGTCTTTTCTTTCTTTCCTTCGTATCAGAAGAGACTCTGACACTTGCTCTTGAATGTAGGGTAGCTAAAGCTAAAGGAAGAAATGATAACATACAGAGCTGAACAGAAAATTTCAAACGGCAACTTGAGCAGACAAAGTATCATGATGAAATCTGTAAAGACCTAACATCAGCAGACCAGAGGGAAGGAATACACTTAGCATTTCTCAAACTGAAAGAAGTAAAGAAAAAAATTCAAGCCTAAAGTTGCAATATTGAAGGATTCTACTGGAAAAATGCCAAATGTAGGAAACATCAAAAGGAGATGGAAGGAATGTACAGTCAGTATACCAAAAAGAACTGGTCGACTTGACATTGAACCACTTCAAGAGGTAGCATATCATCAGGAACTGATGGTACTAAATGAAGAAGTCCAAACTGTACCGAAAGGAGTGGTAACAAACAAGAATCCAGCAAATAATGGAATACCAACTGAGATGTTTCAACAAACAAATGCAGTGCTGGAGGTGTTCATTCAACTATGTCAACAAAAATTTGCAAGATAGCTTCCTGGCCAACTTACTGGAAGTGATCCATATTTGTGCACATCCCAAAGAAACGTGATGCAGTGCAGAAATTACCAAGAAACAGCGTTAGCATCTCACACAAGTAAAATTTTGCTGAAGATAATTTAAAAAAGACTATAGCAGTACATTAACAGAGAACTACCAGAAGTTCAAGCTGGATTCAGGAGAGACATGGACTGTTGCTAATGTTAGATGGGTCCTAGCTGAAACCAGTAAATACCAAGAAGATGTTTATCTGTGTTTTATTGGCTATGATAGGTGTTCAGCTGTGTGGATCACGACATACTATGGATATTACTGCCAAGACGGGAAATCTAGAACAATTAATTTTGCTCATGAGGAGCCTGTACATAGACCAAGGATCAGTTGTTAGAACAGAACAAAGGGATGCTGTCTGGTTTGAAGTCAAGAAAAGCTTTTGTCAGGATTTTATGTTTCATCATATTTATTCACTCTGTATGCTGAGCAAGTAATTTTCAGAGCTAGACTTTATGAAGAATGGGTTATCAGGAATAGAGGTGGACTCATTAACAACCTGCAATGTGCAGATGGCACAGTCTTCATTGCAGAAAATGAAGAGGACTTGAAGCACTTACTGAAGACCAAAGACTGTGGTATAGACTACACTTCAGCATAAAAGCAGACAAAAAACAACAACAAAACAAACAAAAACAAATAAACCAAAAAACCCTTAAAGTGGACCAATAAGCAACATTACAATAAATGGAGGAAATACTGAAGTTGTTTAGAATTTCATTTTAGCTGGATCTACAATCAATCAAACTTCACGTTGCATTGGGTAAATCTGCTGCAAAATACCTCATTAAAGTTTTGAAAAGCAAAGATATTACCTTGAAGACTACGGTGTGGCTGACCTAAGTCATGGTGTTTTCAATCACCTCATATGCATGTGAAAGCTGGACAATGAATAAAGAAGTCTGAATAAGAGCCAATATCTTTGAATTGTGGTGTTGATGAGAAATATTGCATATATCATGATCTGCCAGAAGAACAAGCGAATCTGTCTCGGAAGAAGTACAGCTAGAACACTCCTTAAATGCAAGGATAGAAAGATTAGGTCTCACATACTTTGGACATGTTATCCAGAGGGGTAGTCCTTGAAGAAGTCCATCATGCTTGGTGTCATAGATTGAACTGTGTACCAAAAATATTTGTCAACTTGGTTAGGTCATCATTCACAGTGTTATATGATTGTCTACCATTTTGTCATCAGATGTGACTTCTCTCTATGTTGTAAATTCTATCACTATGATGTAAAGAGATGGATTACTGGCAGTTCTATTGGTGAGATCTACGAGATCAAATAGTGTCTTAAGCCATCTCTTTGGAGATGTAGAAGAAAGAAGCGAGTTCAGAAGAGAGAAGCGAGTTCAGAAATACGGAGACTTCATGCCACCAAGAAAGCAGTGCCAGGTGCACAGTGTGATCTTTAGACCTGAGGTTCTTGTGCGGAGAAGCTACTAGGCCAGCGAGGGAAGATTTATGACATGGGTCTTCCTCCAGTGCTAACAGAGAAAATCTTTCCCTGAATTTGTACTTGTAACCTGTTAGACTGTGAGAAAATTCTCTTGGGGTTAAAGCCTCTTACTTGTGCATTCTGTTATAGCAGCGCTAAATGACTAAAACACTTAGTAAAGCTGAGGGTCTGTGAAAGAGGAAAACTCTAGACAAGACAGATTAGCACACTGGCTGCAACAATGGGCTCAAGCATAACAAGTGTAAGGATGACACAGGACTGGGCAGCACTTTGATCTTTTGTGCATAAGGTCAGTGTAAGTCGGAACTGGCTGGAAGGCACCTAATAACACCAGTGACAATCCGCAAACATGTTTGTGCTAAATTGATTACATCAATAGTTTCAATTCTTTGTGGCTGCTTGTGTTTATACCCTTTGTAGTGTGACTGCCCAGCACTGCTCATGGAGAGATGTAGTTTCTTGCCCTTATAAATTTCTTTGATTAATGGAATGTTAGTTATCTTGCTGAAGAGGACTGAAAAAAACACTCCTGGATTTTCATGTTTTATTTTGCTCCACTCTGTGTGCTGTGAGAACTTCCTTTACCTAACCTGTTGGAGGATCTGAAGAACTCTCACAGCCAAGTTGTCCCAGCTGAACTCCCAGGTGTCTGAACCCTAGGTGACAACCAGCCAGCATGTGGAAGCTCAGCCTGGCTCAGAAGAATCACTCTGACTCAATTACCTATGTAACTTCTTGTAATTTTTAGCCCATAAGATTTCTGGTTTGCTAATGAATAAATCGGCAGTTCAAATCCACCAGGCGCTCCTTGGAAACTCTAGGGGGCAGTTCTACTCTGACCTCTAGGGTCGCTATGAGTTGGACATGACTCGACGACAGTGGGTTTTTTTAAGATTCTGGTGGTTTATTATGCAGTTTTCTTGTGGTAATACAAAGCTGATACAAGGTATGTCCCTCTTTATGTTTGTTAGTGTTAGCTGCCATCAAGTTGGCCCATGACTCATAGCAATCATGTGCCCAGCAAAAGAAAGACTGTCTTGTCCTGCCATTTCAGCATTAAGTTGTTGATGGGACCATTGTGACCCATATGCTTTCTACTGGCTGATGTTTGGAAGTGGGTCACCAGGCCTTTCCTCCTAGTCTGTCACATTCTGGAAGTTCTGCTGAAACCTGTTCAGCATCGTAGTAGCAAACATGCCAACAGTGAGGCACAGATGGTACAGGAAGTGCACTGGCCAGGAATCAAAACTAGGATTTCTTCAGGCAGGGAGAACCCTTAATCTCTCCCAAAAATGTACTGTAGGTTCTGTTGTGGAGGTCTTAGATGTTCATTATGTTTATCCTTAAATAGCTGATTTTTTTCGTATAATTGCAAATGTTACTTAAAAAATTATGTTTTGTTCCTGTTACATAGATACGTAATTAATTATTTTCTATTAATTTTGTTCATATTGCACTTTTAAAATCCGACACTCTGGCTTTTATCTTTTAATTCTGCAACATTTGCGTTAATATCTCTTTAAAACTTTGGTCTTGGCTGTTCTTTCTAGTGTTTCCTTCAGGCAATTATGTTATACGCGTGCCATTTCTTCATAATACATATTTTGTATCCCTTAGTGTTCTCATACACTTGTAATCTATTGCTTCCTCTGTGGCACAGTCTGCGAGAAGATCTTATTACCCCTTTCATTTCATAAAAATTTGTCTCTATTTAGTGATAGTTTGTCTAGCCTATTGAAATTTAAAGATTTTGTTGATTATGTAGTTTTTTATTTTCTGGATTTCTGCTTCTTCTTGTTTTAGTTCTACCAGTTTTGATTAATGATTTCTTTAATTATATTTTTTATGTTCCAGCTTTTAATTAATAAATTATTGCTTGTAATTTTTAAGAGGAAATATGCCATTCTTTATTTATCTGAGCATCTTAAACAAAGCTAATTTAAGTTTTGTGTTATATTCTGTGGTGGACATAAGCTGTTAGTTCTTCCAAATCTGTTCTCTGCCCTTCTTCATTCTGATCTCTGTCCCATATGGACAGCCCAGCCAGGTCCCTTATCCTCTGCATCCTGTTCAATTTCAGCCAAAGGCAGGAGGGGATCAAGGATGGAAGCAGAGTGAGATTGCTGTATTTATTCCCCAAGTTTTGCCCTTGATGTATCATAGGGATTGAATGCACATCTTTCCTGAAACCCACAGCTCCTTCTAGGCAGGCCTATTGACATAGTACCATCACAGGGAACTCATTACGCCATTGTGCTGGAAGTCTGGAAAATTCTCTTTGGTGTTGGCAGAGTGGAGTAGGCTGTGGTCTCTGCCTGGGAGTCCTATCTTTCTTCTCTTACAATGATGCAACACAAGTTTCAGAGCCTTGGTTAAGTCTCATCATTCATTATCCTTCTCTCCTCATGGACTCGCAAAATTTCTCTTTGATCTGAGCCCTTCATTTAACAGATGGTGTCATGTATTGTTTTGAAAATGCATGTGTTGATTTGACTTGGTTGTGAGGTCCAACATAGTACAATTCCTCTCACGCATTATGAATCCTGCCTCAGGGATATTGATAGGAGAGAATTTGCAGCAGTTGTGCTGGTGAAGCAGAACTCAAGCTACTAACTTGTGGGGTACAAGAGAGAGAAGTGAGTTGAGTACGTTGGGAAACTCATACCACCAAGAAGGCAGCACCAAAAGTGGGGCATGTCCTTTGGACCTCAGGTTCCTGTGCCAAGATGCTCTCCTTGAATTTGTACTCAACCTACCGGACTGTGATAATTTCTCTTACTGAGTGGACTTTTAACTTGTTAATGGATTTGTGGCTTACTGGACTGTGACAATAAAGATTCTCTTAATGAAGCCGTCAGCTCATTGTATTTTTCTGTTGGAGCAGTACCAGGTGACTAAAAGAGGTAGAGAAAATAATGCAAAGGCAGCTAGATCAGGTTATAAAATTTAGTCTTACGCAGCATTTCCTATTCTGTCATGACTTTTTAAGTTAATTTCAATATACTTGTACCATATGACTGCATTAAATACTGCTTGCAATAACTGTCTATTGATTAAAGATTAGAACTATTTTGTACACAGAAGTTCTTGGTAGTACATTGATGCCTTTGAATTACGGTGTTAATGAAGCATATTGAATGCATATTGAACAGCCAAGAAAACAAACAAATCTCTCTTGGAAAAAGTACCACAATGCTACTTAGAAGCAAGGACGGTGAGATTTCGTCTCATATACCTTTCAAGAGGGACCAGTTCCTGGAAAATGACATCATGTTTAGTCAAGTAGACGCCCAACAAAAAAGAAGATGCTCCGCACAGTGGCTGCAACAATGGATTCCAGCACAGTGATGGTGAGAATGGCGCGGGAGTAGGCCAGTGTTTCCTTCTGTTGTGCGTAGGGTTGCCCTGAGTCAGTACTGTCTCAGCGGCACCTAACAACAACGTGACATGCTGTGCTATATATCTGAAAGTAATGCTGCAGTGTGTCACATATTAATGTTTGTAGTATCATTAATCCTCGTTTAAGAATCCTATATGAGAAAATATGGTGAATAGAAATCACTGTGAGTTTGAAAATACACGAAGTGTTAGTAAATGACTTGCACATTTGCAATGTTTTACTGTGACAGAAAAATTTGGCACAAAGTAGTATAACATACAATTTAAGAGGAAAACAATAGGTAAAATATATTCCATCTCTAAAGATTTAGTTTATATTATTCAATAGTACACTGACTGAAGTAATGAAATGACTGAGAAATTAGCATTTATTTTTGTGTTAGACAGGAGTGTAGAAAGGTTTATATCTAAGCATCTTGAAATGCTGACAAGGAAACTTTTCTGCTCAGAAAAAAATGCTGAATGGTAATCTTCACTTTTTAAAAAAAATTGGTAAGTAGTAGAAGCTTTAAAAATTTAAATCTCATCATGCTAGAATATAATTTTAGGGCTGAAGCATCTTAGGAAATCATCTAATCCAATCACTTTACAAGTCAAGAACCTGAATTCTAAGAAAGTAACTAACTTCTCCATGAGAACACAGCAATTTAACCAGAGTGAGAAACTAGCACTGAGGTCTGCAGTTCCTTCCTGACAAAGGTGCATTCTGCTAAACCAGGATGTGTCTCTAGACATGGTGTTTGTTGGGAATTTGCTTTAAACTCTTTGCAATGATTGCTTTTGCTACAAAATTTATTCTATGTAAAAGCTAACAGATTTTTATAGGATCTCTGCATTATCATTTCTATGGGATGAATAAATAAAAGAACAAAAAATTGGTTATTGTTAACTAAATATCTTGGCCTTAGCATTTCCTTTAGTCTCTCAATTTTTATTATAAGAATTCCTTTGTCTCACTCTGTCATTTAACTGTCATTGTCAATTTTTATATAACTTTTGTTCATAAGAGTGTTTATTCATTCTATAAGATTTTATTAAACATTTACTATAGACTAGAGCTGAAATTCCTGGGGAGTGCACATATTAATGTACATAAAGTTTCAAGTCTACCCAGAGGCACCTTGGAAGAAATGTCTGGCAGCCTATTTGTGAAGAATCAGCCACGGAAAACTCTACGGAACACAGTTCTAGTCTGGCAGAGTACAGTCAACTTGCTGGCAACTGGTTTTTGATTTATTGAGCATAAACTGTATGGTTCACTGAGGTGTCAAGTGGAATAAAATGTAGATTCATGACCTTTTGTAGGATGTGTCTTACAGTAAAAGTAATGGTTATGTATTCTTTAAAATGTAATTGCAATAATCATAATAACTAGGGACACAGGTGGTCATTTGGGTCAAAAGACATGAAGATCTTAAATGAAGTAAGAACGGAAAAGCATTGATTGGCTGGCCAAAATGAAAGCCATCAGTTATTCAAAGAACGTGGTGAAAATCTGGAATAACTACTGAGAAAATTGACCTGGCAGCATTAGATGCCCAGCTGAGGATGGATGCTGAAGCTGAAAAGCAGTCTGATAGTTTGTGAGAAATACAGTAGCATGGAGATTGGCAGGCTTCCCGAGGATGAGGATCTGGTCACGAAATGACAGTAAGAAAGACAGTGAGTTGGAGAGGTCTGATTTGGTAAGACAGTGCCATTTTGATGTTTAAATTTCAGAGCCAGAATTGAGCCAGGTGATAACAAGGTGCAAATGTGTGCTAGGATGGGTTGTTGAAGAGAAGACTGGACCACTGCCTTTGGAGCTGAAGGAAAGGGTGTGCAGAGCTAGGCTATTGGATGCTGATTCACAGGAGTTACCCACTTTATGATGACACTAGGTAAGTTATGTAACTAATGTACCCTTCTTATTCTTAGAATGGTTCAGAATGTTTTCGTATTTTATTAAGATTTTTTTCTCTTTCATGGCCAAAATGTAACATGAAGATTGAATAGCTGGGGATATTTCCAATGAGTGTTCACATGTAACTTAGCTATATATTATACACTTTCATTTATAACTATCATATAATTCAATATTTTCAGAAAATGTTTTCACTGCTCTTAACAGTAGATTATCTTCTTAACGTATTTAATATTGTCATTATTATTATTTCAAATTTATTGAGTTATTAGGAAATAATATCACTGTATCAGATGCAATTTTCCTCTTATTTTCATCTAATCCAAACATCAAGGAGAAATTGGCTTTATTGTCAACATAATAAAAAAAAGACAAAGGCGTGGTTATGCAGAGGGAGGCCCTGCTTCGTATTTGCAAAGCCACTGATACAGCATATGCAGTTACGTGAAAATTCAACATATTTAGGATGGATGGAAACCATTTATTTACCATAGTGGTACTATTCTGGAAACCCTGGCAATATAGCGGTTAAGTGTTGCAGTTGCTAACCAGAAGGTTAGCAATTCAAATCCACTAAGCACTTCTTGGAAACCCTATGAGGCAGTTCTACTCTGTCCTGTAGGGTCACTGTGAATCAAAATCGACTCAGCAGCAGCAAGGTTTTTTTGGTTTTTTTTTTAAGCATTCTTCTGTATTTCAATATGAGAGAGATTGCTGGTTCTGATTCCAGTTTTACTATAATTTCATTGAAAAAATCTTTAATAGTTAAGCCAAAAGAAATATGCGTAAAGAGAGAATACCTTTTTTTCATAACAAAGATAGCACATTAAATTATTGTCAGAGCTATTGTAGGAATCCAGTGTTACTGTTAAAATGATGACAGATTTATCCCCTGTATCTATTTGTGTGCGTGTATAATATTGTGATCCAGCTAACAGACAGTTTCCGTCTTATCAACTCTATGCAAGAAATGACCCAGTCAGCCTTCATACAACAGGCACATTTTCACTTTACATATTATCTTATAAATACTAATTTCAAATTTAAATGAAACCAAAGTATTTTCTAAAACAGGCCCACTGAATAGTACATCATAGATTAACATTTTATTCAAAGAAAAAGAAAGAAAAGAGCTTGTGTATTTTATGAAACTCCCACTATGCAAAGAATTAAATAAATAAGGGTGTGGGGGCAGTTCAAACAAAGGTTGTAAGTGGACTTTACAGGGAAATTCCATCCCATCACATCTTTTCACTCTCAGCCCATTTAGCTTACAATTTCCAGGGCCTCAAATATGTGAAGTGAAAGAAATGGAGATACAAGCCAAACGCACACACATTTTGATGAATTTGTAGTCATTCACCCTTCACCATAGCTCCTTGGATTTCAGTAAGTATGTTGTTTGCACTCAATACAGCCCCTTAAATAAATGACACCATCTTCTTCTGCTTGATACACTTTTATAGTGCAACTAATGAGTTAGCTTTCTGATACCTTAAATGTATTCAAAAAGTTTTACATACTGCAATTATTGCAACTCTTCTGAGCACTGAAAAAGTGTGTGTTGGTACCTTCCTAACCTGCTTTTGCAATTGTCTACCATCCATCAAGTAAATGACTAATTTACCAGATAAATGCATTACCTAACTTACTGACTCCGTGCCTGCAGTCACCAGAGGCAGCAGTTAATGAATGACTAATTCATGCCCTGAGGTTTCATATCCCTGTGATAATGTGACTCTCCTCATTCAAATGTATCTCAAATGCTTTGTGGTAACATGATTTCCCTGTTTTCATATAAAATATATTTTTGTTTGACGACACAGATGTATCTCAGTGTATTTAAAGAAGCAATAGGAACTAGACTTCACTTTCTTTTCAGGTACGACGTAGCCTTTGGCAAGCTCTCACCTCCTTTGCCTCTGTCTCCCTTGTCAACATTTCAAGACAGCTTGTGTGCACTCATTTCTTTTCCTTAATAAGAGTACTTGGGAGTTTTTCAGCATCTTCTCATCAAGCAAGTGTAAATGTTAAGAACACCTCTGCAGCTTCAGATCACTGTTGAGTGGCTGTGGGTGGTAAGATTTATCGGGGTGAAAATATCAGTGACTGTGTGTAACTTGAAAATTCTGCTAATGTTTCCTTAAAAATATATTAAGCATTAGAGGCACAACTTCTAGCATTTGATTTATTTGTGTTTCAAAGTTATTTGTTAAAAATAACCGTTACATTTTATTTGCTACTCACTTTTGCCAGAATGTCCAGCTTTTTCATTAGCAGTAGAATCAGCTGCCAAGCTCAGAGTTCAAATTAGCTTTTAATTTCATGTTGCTGAGACAAGGATACTTTGGAATATCTTGTGATATTAATTTAAATTATAAAAAATTGAGATATATTTATTGATCATGAATTGATTAGAAAAATTCTGTCTTCTAAATTTAACTCATGTCCTGATAATAGTGAGCATTCATTTATTTTTCACCGTGTCCTCATTTCTGTGTGCTTGGTCAGCAATGATCATTTATCTCGTAGTGGCAAAAATGCTGCTCTATCTTGTGTAACAGTAACATGGCATGAAGAAATATCCAATGAGGTGACTTTGAATAAGAAATTTGCAGACTTCTTTTAAAATATTGCCAGAGGTTAGAACATAGTAAAGTGATCCTTTTCAAAAACCATTTAGTCTGGCTGTACAGGCACTGACTCAGTTTGCTTCATATGGTAGTCAGGACTGTTAGCAGTGTAAGTGGCAAAATTCAATTCAAATTGGCTTCATCCAAAATGGAAATGAATGTCTCACAGTCCTGGAAAGTTCAGAGGTAGAGGGGCTGTAGGCACAAGGGTCTACAGAGGATCAAGCAGGGTCAGCTGACTCTTGTATTTCTACTTTTAGTCCTGTCTTTTCCTGTGTCTCATTCACAGGATCAGCATCCGAATTCTCCACAGGGCCAAGCTCATCTTCCTCTATTTGCTGGCAGTCCCATTGGAAAAGAGCACTTCTCTTTCCTCAAAGCCTTATTTAAAATCCTTAGCCTGATTTTCATTGGCATGACTTGAGTGACAGACTCTTTCTTGAACTAATATCGATAGATGAGAGATGTCATCAGTTTGTCTGGGTCACATGCCTGGATCTAGGAGTTGGACAGATCTTACCTAAATCATGTGTACTGTGCACGAGTGAAAGAGGAACTGTGCTACAAACCAGAGGCCAGCTCCACCACAGGATGAAATGACTCCTGGATAATGCTCTAAAATGCTAACGGTGGTGTCACTTTTAGAGACACAATTCAGCAAGTACTCCTTGTATCTAGGACTCTTGATATGAAGAAAAGGGAAAATAGTTCTCTCTAGAGTATTTGAGTATATTTTGGAGTAACACATTTTAAACTTAAAACCCCGTATCTGATGCAGAAAGTCAAGACTGTGGTGTCAAGGGAAATCGGACCGGTATTTCTACCACATTCTTTCTAGGAAATTTCTAATACTGATTAGCATTGTAAGGCTCTGATAAGTCCTGTAATAAAAACGTGTTTAATATTTTATGTCAAGTGTGTCTCATATGTGACACAATAGATTTTGCAAATCATCTATTAATATTGAAAGAAACTTACTTTATTAAATGTCTCAGAAATGCTGATATTCAGCATTTAAGATGTTATATTTTTCACAGTTTTCTTTGTAAAATACGTATTCACAATAGAATACTCTAAGAGTATCTCAGATACTAACAAGTCATTACAATGCATATTGCAAAACATTTGATAATTATTTAAGTGATCCTGTCATTAAGAACTCTACACTAGAAGGAAGAGTAGACATAGATATATCAAATTAAGTCCACTGTCTAAAGTGGATTTCAATTCTTTCATCTGTTTCTCTAGATTAAAGCCTGAACACTATTTCCTCCTTAGGGTTATATGGAAATAGGAATTCAATTCTTATAAAAGCAGAAAGACTAAGATAGTCACATCTCTTTTTACCATAAAAACCTTGGGGAAAAATAAGCTTAACCTCAGAATTTGTGACAAAAATATCATCATATTTCAAAAAACTTTTAACTTCTCATAGCTTCCTTTTTGAACAAACTGCTAAAAATTTTTTTAATAGATTTGTCTTTTGCACCTTCTGCTATCTCCTGACAGAGCATATTAAAAAAATAGCATATGATGTAAGTTATGATATTTTTTGCACATTTATTTTTATGAAGTAAAGTACTGATTATGCCAGAAAAAAATAAACAAACCATAATACATGACAAAATAAGTGCGCTGGTTTGGAGTTTGAAAAGTGTATTATAATTTCTATTTGAACATGCAAACTAATGACTGGGTTGTTGTTAGCTGCTGTAGAGTCATTTCTGACTCAGGGCAACAGCTCATGTGCAGAGTAGAACTGCTGCAGAGGGCTTTCAAGGCTGACACCATGGGGAAGTAGATGGCCAGGCTTATCTTCCGAGGTGCCTCCGGGTGGGTGTTAACCTTCCAGCTACTAGTCTAAAGTTTAACCATTTACACCAGCCAGGGACTCCAAATGAGTTGTAACTATTTGGAATTAATTACTTTGTTGTCTGTAATATACAGTATGTAATTCTATAGCAATTTGGATAGCCTTCTCTTAGAAAAAAATCACAAGTTTTCAGTGAGGGCAATGGGTCTATTTCTCACAACAAAAACTATCATAACATTTTATATATAATCAGGAAACATCAATGAAATTATTTTTGGTTTTGAACAATGTTAGCTTGAAAGAAGCACTCTTTTCCAGTCATAAATTACAAATATTTTAACTATTTAAAAATAACAAATGGAAGTGATATTAATTTTGCTCTTCAGCACAATATTCTGATAAAAGGACAATGTATAGATATTTGAAGATGTCTTATATTACATATTAAAATATTCTAAGTTGTTAAAATCTTATGAGATTCTACTTTTATGAAGTCCATTAATTTTTTTAGAAAATATATTTGAATCCTCTCTAGCCCTTCATTAACAATATAGAAATAAATTATGTATAGCTACAAATAAAGTGGTGTCTTTAAAAATGTATATGCTCTTATTTCTCCTGTAGACAATTTTTCTGAATCTATGTAAATGATTAAAAAATCAAATCTTCTTAAAATATGTACAGTTCACTAATTCTTTTATGTAATACCAAAAATATTGGAAAAACTATGTATGTGTGTGCATGTGTGAGTATGAATACAGTTCCTATTCCCTGTAACAAAAGGAAGCACAGATGTTAAAACACTGTCGCAGATCAATGTACTTTTCCTTAGCACCTACTTCATTGGTAAAAATGTAATGATTTGTGTATTGTTTGTCTGTTCCTCTAGACTCTTAAGGAAACTAAAGGCAATAGTACTGGAGTACTGCAGGATATTCGTGGCATATAAACACACTGATTCCAGCATTCCTGTCTCCTTCTTGTGAGGACTTACAAACATTATCCATGATAATGTTCCCATTTTAAATTCTGTAACCAAATCTTATCTACAAAGTCCCTTTTGACATGCAAGGTGACATACTTATAAGGGTTTAGGATGTAGAAATTTCTGAGGGGAAGCATTCTGCATCTCTCTGTCTCTGTGTCTCTCTCTCTCTGTGTATCTCCAGTATATTGTTTTTAGTATACAAATTCTTTAAGCTTAACTTAAAAATAATTTTATAAATTTTTCCCTACTTTGCTTTAATCTGTATTTTATCACAAATTTTATAGCAGTCTCCGACAGTGTCAGTCAATTCAGGGTTTCTTTTGAAAATTTCAAAGCCTAGGATGTGAGTGTATGACAGATATGCAAAATGGTCCTAGTTTATCAGTCCAGACAGATTTTTTTTTCTTTTTTTTTATTTAACATAACTGAGTAAAAATGTACATTCACATGTAAATTTACATGCCCCCCTCTATGCAGCTTCCACTGCTCTCCCTGTCTGGTGACTGCACACTATTCCTCTCTGCTCCATACATATCTCACCCTCCCAACAGTCTCCTTTCGCCTCCTCTCCGTCCACTCCCCTTCCTCCAGCCAGAGGTCAGCAAGATGATATCCTATAGATGTATAGAACCATAAAGTGCTTCCAACATATGGTTACTCTGCATTGCCAAGTCCATTCCATTCCTGTCCAAAGAGTGGATCTTTGTTATAATTTATGGGAAAGGGCAGCATCAGGGCTGGGGGCCATGCTCTCTGAGGAACCCCAAAACCGTTGGACCATCAATTGAGGTCTTTTAGTGGAGATCTCATGTTGCACCTCTTTTTATTCTTGTGTTGCCAGAGAGGCTCCTCTCTGTGAGCTCCGTCATGGCTATCACTGGTGGTGGCCAGGCACCATCCGGTTCTTCCGGTCCCAAGTCGATGAAGGCACCCACTCTTGTGGGTCTCTCTGTCTTCTCGGTTGTCTTTACCGCATGCCATTTTGGCCCTCGGTGAGCATCCGTTCCTGCTGAGTTGGGACCATTTGCTGTGTCCTCGGATGGCAGCTTGGCAGCTTTTAAGACCCCAGACGCCACTCACCAATGTGGGGTGCAGAGAGCTCTCTTAGCAAAACGCTAGTTGTGCCTATTGGCCTGGAATTCGCCTAAGAGCAGGGTCCCCCACCCCCCGCCCAAGCTACTCTATCCTTGCAGTATTGAGTCAAGATGGAAGGAGTACTCAAGTTATACTGAAGTCCACTTAATGTTGTTCTTGTTCCTAATGTGTGCTGTCACCGCTTTCTCCCAACTAGGTTTCTAGTAACTACCTAAACTAAACCGTCCTCCCCTTGCCCTCCCTCCCTCCCTCCCCTCCCTTGCAGCTGTCGAAGAGTCTTTTCTTCTATACACAAGTTCAGTCCAGACAGATTTGACACTGAGATGTTCCTTATTTGTACTTGAGGATCTGTGTTACTTGGAACCAAAATGTCACCAAATTGCTGTTTTGCAGTTAGTCATCCATCTATATAATCAATAAATGTTATTGAGCATTTACATATGCTGACCCTTGTATACTTGGGATATAAAGTGTGAATAACCCAGTGTTATTGATTGAATTATCTCCCCCAAATGTGTATCAACTTGGCTAGATAATGATGCTCGGCATTACGTGATTGTCATTTCCTCATCTGAGGTGAATTTTCTATGTGTTGTAAATCCTGCCCCTGTGATGATGAGGAGGCAGGATTAGAGGCAGTTATGTTAATGAGGAAAGATTCAATCTACAAGATTAGGTGGAGTATTAAGCCAATCTTTTTCGAAATATTAATGTGAGAAGTAAACAGACAGGGAGGCCTTCTACCACCACGAAAAAAGAGCCAGGAGCAAAGCGTCCTTTGAACCTAGAGTTCCTGAGCTGAGTAGCTCCTCATATGGGGAAGACTGATGACAAGGACCTTCCTTCAGAGCTGACAGAGACAGCAAGTCGTCCCTTGGAGCTGGCATCCTGAATTTTGACCTCTAGCCTCCTAGACTGAGAGAATAAATTCCTGTTTGTTAAAGCTATTGGCCTGTGTTATTTGTTACAGCAGCACTAGATAACTAAGACCGACATCATTCCTACTCTTAAGGAAATTATTACCTAATAAGACACACCTGCAAATGGATAACGGTAATGTAGTAGGTGCAATGATAGAAATCTATACTGGGTATTAAACATGGGGTCTCCTTGACGACAAGGAGATCTAATCCAAGTTGGGAATGGTCTGTTTGTTTTTTTTTGTTTTATTTTAACAAAGCCTTCTAATGTTGTTGGGTGAGCTCAAAGTTTAAAAAACAAGAGTTAGGAGTATGCAGGTATTGTGAGTGTCCAACTTCAAAGTTCCTTGATAATTACAAATGTGTCTTTAGTTTAACTCAGCAAATAATTACGGAAATGTAATGAATGCTAAAAAGAAGTATGGTGACCTATGAGAATGTTTAATATCTTTTCTTCCTTTTGTTAAGGGGATTAGAGAAGGCTTGTCTGAGCAAGTTACAGATGTTAAATAAGTAACTACAAGTGTGATGGGTGCTGTGGAGTGATGCCATGCTGATTCAGGGGAAAAAGTTTAACCTAGTCAAGAGGGTCAGGATAGCCACACAAAGAAACTGATACTTTAGTGACAAGGGAAGTGATACGGGAAGGGAACAGAATAGTGGTAGAATATCCAGTATGGCAGGAATATAGAGAAGGAGGAAGGGAGAGGTGGGTATACGTCTTGAGAGACATATGTCCAAGGCCTTATGAATCAGGTCAGAATTTTTACCTTCATCCTGGGTTCATTAGGGACCCTTAGCTAAATTTTAAGTTGGGAAACAACATGATCAGATTTTCATTAAAAAAAAAAAAAAATCTTCTGGCCATAGGAGGTAGGGATTAAAGTAGATGTAGTTAGAAGAGTTAAGAAGCTGTTGCAATATCCAGGTAATAAATGGTGATTTGGGCAGAATGGTGTCAGTGTGCATGGAATGCTGCTCCTTATACCCTTTATTTTATAAATCATTTATTTTATAAAGCAACCAAAGATGAAAATGTGATATTTATAATACAAGATAATGGGCAAAATAGTAAGTCAAGCTTAGCTAACGTTATGGCAATGGTAAATAAGAAGTGAAAAAAAAATCATTCAAGAGATATTTACAAAGTAATACATGTAATACATTGAGTTCTGATTATGTTGATGGCCTTCTTCTGAATTCTGGAGATATTATAACAAAACGGCACACTGCCTGGCACACATGTTTAGTTGATTAACTGAAGTTTGAGACACAGAGTAGCAGGAGACAAAGCATGGGCTAGATTATAGAAGTGTTATACACCAAGAGCCATATCAGTGTTTTTAACCAAGGAACTCTGATATTCTCAGATTTGTATTTAATTTGTCATTTACAGGGCTATGTGGAAGATGGATTAAAGGAAGCAAGATTTCAGATGAGAAAAGAAGCAAAGAGAGCACTGAAACATTTCATGGAAAGGATAATGGGACTTGAACCAGTATAGAGCTAACAGACACACACACCAAAAAAATAAAAAACAAGTGTGAGATAAAGGAAGCAAAATAGAATTGATGGTTAAATTTCGTAGAAGGAGAGAGAGGAAAAAAAAAATCAAAAATGATTCCCATTTACCAATATCAAAGACTAAAAAATGGCAGCCTGTGGTAAACAATGTTCCAGTGGCAGGCACCATGGAAGCATCCACAGACTGCTCATTGATGTCTTGTGCATAATCACATACTGAACTGTCCTGCCAGTTTAAACTTAAGTGTTATCGTGAGCGCAAGTTTTAATTTTTATTTAAATTGTTGATGAAAATTGATTCACTATCAGTTTTCTTTTTTAAAACTTCAATATAATGGAAGGGATTCTGGAAAGGCAATGTCCTGGAAGAAAGTTTATTATTAGTCCCTGAGTTTTCTGTAGTTGATACACTGTATAAATTTTTCACTTCTTTGAGCTTTGGAAGAACAAATACCAAGCTGCTGTTTATTTTTGTATAAGTAACTTTCAGACAAACTGCTTATTGGTATTGATCAAATTACAATGAAAACCCCAGAAGAACTTTTCCCACAGTCTCATTATTCTCACATGGTCACCACCAAGCAAAATTACTTTCTGGTAAGAGGAAATAGTAGTTGAAACATCCACTCCTGGGACCAACAACAAATAATTACAAAATAGCTTCTAAGTCCCCGACTCAGTGCTACATAGTACAAATCAAGACTTTGGGGGCTCTGGGCACTTACTGGTCATTGCTGAATGTATCTTGGCACAGAGCCCTGACATGGCCAACTTCTAGGTCACCATTTCTGACTTTATGTTATGAAAGAGAGCGTTTTGATTTCATAATAATACAATAGGTGTTGTCACTATTCACATCGAGAGGAAACTACAAACAGAAACTCAATACACAAGAAGAAATGCCTTGCACTGAAGTACTCCATGCTCTTGTTTTCCGCTTGATTCCCTCAAAATAACATTTTTTTGCCCAGTTCTTGTTCACCGTTGCCATTACTTTTGCTAAGCTTGACTCACCTGTCTTCCTGTATCCTGTATTGCTTTATCAAGATCACGTTCTAGTCTTTGGTTAATTGATAATATAAATTAGTAGTTAAGATTTAAAAAAAAATAAAAATACATCAACATTTATCATAGATGACTAGAAAATAGTTATATCCAAAATGATTTTTAGAAAGTGCTTTTATTTTTTTTTTTTTACATACGGGAATAAGAACATTTTGGACTTGCCAACATTACCAGACAAGTTAATTGCTCTGCATGACCCGTGGTCCTCGAGTCTAATTATACCAGCCTCTGAATTGGGTTAAGCAACACCATCAGAACCCCAAGCAGTTTCCAGAAAAGTTGCAAAGAAGCTCACTTGCTCTAACAGGATTTAAACGTAGCATTTAAGAAATCATTACGCTAAACAGAAGCCTTTCACTCTCGTAAACTGCTGGGAATAGCTATTTCCTCCTGAGCTTTCAAAGACAACAAAAACATCTAACCCTTGTTGATCAAGGCAAATGGAAAAACAGAATGTCTGGCATATTATACAGTAATAACATTTTATCAGAACCTTAAGTTAAAGTCCTTCCTTGTTAGACATAAAGCGTTTCAGGTTAGAGTTAGTGTTCGTGATGTAGAAGAACAGAATCGGGTCCGCGGACTCCATGAAACATTTTGTCTTCCAATGTTGAAAAATTAGAGTATTTGCAATGTGCCTGTTGTTTCAGGAGACAGTTTTCCCAGCAGGATTTAGCAATTTATCTGTTCAATGGCCCATTTTCATGTAATGTATGTAAAAGATGGGTCCAGTAGGGTCCTAAAATATAAAGTTGAGGTTCTCCTGCAATTGCCTGTTCTTTATTGACAGGAAATCTGTCAACTTCCACCACAGGCATACTATCAGTTCCCAAGCAATCAAGTTTCCAGTACTATTGTCTTAAGAGATGAAAAAAATCAGAGGAAAATCTCTGTCCACTGAATGAGTTCATTCTCATTGCATTTGCTGCTGTTACTGCCGCCCGGACCCAAGGGTCTGATGTGGGCCCTGCGCAAAGGATGCATATGCAGCCCCTGCAGCGAGTAGCCTGGCAGCCTGTAGGAAGCTTCCTTCTACTAAAGAATTGGCTGTGGATTCTTAGCTGGCGAAGAACATCTTCTTTCCTCTTGTTAACATTCAGGTATTACCCTTCCACGCTAAGAAGACTTAACTCCTAATGTGCACTCTGCTGAACTGCAATTTGAGTTGGTCATAAACAACCATAACTTTCTGTGATTCCAGATCTGCTCTTTGAGATCTGAATTGGGGGACAGGATCAGCTATGCTACAAACCGGATAGCAGTCCTTGTAACTATCTTATTCAGGGTTCAAGGGTCATCTCTTCTGCTCCTACTGTTTTTGATTCTTGCAGAGATGCTGCCCCAGAATGAATTATGTCCCCCCCTCCCAAAATGTGTGTATCAGTTTGGCTGGGCCATGATTCCCAGTATTTTGTGATTGCCCTCCATTTTGTGACTTTCCTATGCTATAAATCCTAATCTCTGCCCGTGGTTAATAGACTGGATTATTTTAAAGAGGATTAGGGTGAGATTGTAACACCCCTCCTAAAGTCACCTCCCTGCTCCAATATAAATGGAGTTTCCCCAGAGGATGCCTTGCAGCACCTTTTATCCTACAAAAGATAAAAGGGAAGTAAGCAAGCAGAGAGTTGGGAACCTCAGAGCAAAGGGCACCCTTCTGACCTGAGGTTCCTGCAATGAGATGCTCCCAGACCAAAGAAAGACTGACCCATCATAAGGACCTTCCTCCAGAGCTGAAAGAGAAAGAGTGTGTTCCCTGGAGCTGGCACCCAGAATTTGAATTTGTAACCTACTAGACTGTGTAAGAAAAAGCTTTTCTTTGCTAAAACCATCCATTTGTGGTACTTCTGTTAGAGCAGTACCAGATAACTAAGACAGACGTTGTTTTTTAAAACACTGTTGCTTTGAAACCAGAGGCCTGAAAAGTGTCATTTTCAAACAATAGGGGAGATTGAAGTAGGCAGTCAGGACTAATTCTTTACCTGTTTTTCTTAGAATTCCTAGCTTGCTAACATCACCTGGCTCAGGCAGGAAATAACACATTAATTTACAGGAACCACTGAGATAAAACCTTTGCAGCCTTTTCAGCCTCCTTCTTGGGATCATCAAACAAGTGGAAGTGCCAGTTCAATGACCCGAGCTCAGGTGACAATCAAGAGCCTCCAGACCCCAGTTCATGAGGCCTGGACCTCTGAGGCCTGACCATGGATTGGTGCCCTGCTCCCAACTGCCCACATTGTTTCACCCTCACACCTAGCCTTGTACCAGCACATAGCCTCTTCCCATAAAAACCCTGACCTCGCTGGACAAATTCAGACAGGCTCTGAAGACGAGAATTACCCCTGTCCCATCTGTTACCAGCACACAGAAATAAACCTTCATTGTTTTTTATCCAACTTTCTGTGTCAGAGACTAGCTTCTCGGCAGGTGGCCTGAACCCAGAATTTGTCTGGTAACAAATTATGGCACCTGAACAAGGACCACGGAGCTACCTGGGCTCTGTAACCTCCCCAGCAGGATGAGGAACCAGCTGAGTTCCTCTCTTCATGCCGCTGCAAAATAAGGAACCTCTATCGACTCCCCCCTCCTACTGGGGCATCATCAGCACCTAACCACGCCCTCTAGGGGTAAGTAATCGAAGGCGTTGGGCAAAGGAGAGAGGTAGATTTTAGGATTTCTGGTTTATGGATTCGTAAAAGGGGCTGTCTGGCTTGAGGACCCCATAAAAGGGGCTGCCGAGTTTGCGGACTCTGTAAGGAGCCGCCTGGTAGGTGCTCCCAACGGACCCGTCTCCTTTGGGTGATTTTCTTCCGCTGGGCAGTTTTTCCAGGCAGGCAGATCATCCTGGTTTCACCTGAAGTTTTTATTTCATAAGCAGGACATATTGGTTTTTTGTTTTTGTTTTTTTTTCTGGCAGGACAGTCCTCTGGATTTCAGGTGTGTGAATGCGGTGTGGAACTGGCTCAAAAAGTTTGTTTGATAGTGTGTGATTGCTTGGAGTTGCTTAAGTGAGTGACTGAGAAGGCTGAAAGGTAACTGCTCCAGGACAATGGAAGGATACTTTGCCCTTAGGATTCCTGGGTCAACTTAAACATATGTAAATACCTCTCCTGAGTTATGAATTCCGGCAGCAGTGTTAGAACAAGCCTCCCCGTTTCCCTAGGTCTCAACATCAAACAGCTCCAGGGAGACCTTTTCAGAGAATTCTTCCTAACTGAGTAGAGAAGCCAAAGACAAATGCCATCAAGTCGAATCCGACTCATAGTAAAGACCAAAAAAATAAATAAATAAAAAATATTGTCACTCTAATTATTAGAAATTGTGTCCTTCCAAACTGTAAGCAAGTTCTCTCTATTGTAAGAGAGCTTCGAGACACATCTGAAATAGCCTGAAGGATTGTTCGAAACCTAACAAGACACTTAAAGTTGTGTGTGTGTACCAGTAACTTGTCAGTTGGACAGTGACTTTGTGTTGGTAAAATTTTATGATTTAAAATGAGATTGGGGCAAAAATATGACATACAGTGAGAATTGAAGACCTAAAATGTTTAATCAAACTTTATTTCAATTACAGGCTTGAAATAATTTTTACGACTTTTTGGATAACTTCTTGGGATCTGCTATGATTTGAATTCACATACTGTTTGCTTTTCAAGCAACAAGGAAATATGTATATGTTCATAAGTCTTAATGAGTGAATTCATTCTTGCTATTTAGTGATATACTATAGAGGTTTATTGGAAAATATTTATTTGATATGGTCAAAAGTATCACATTAAGTAACAAAATTTTCTGACTTCTGAGTAAACAGTTAATTCATTCCTTGTGTAATCTCTCTTAAAGGCAAAGATTTGATCTCTCATTAGAATAAGATTCCTGAGTCAAAACTGAATTACAAGACTTAGAAAAGGAGGGAAAGCGAAGGTTTTATTTTAAGATTTTCAGTTCCATAATCCTAGTATTGTTTCTTGTTCACTTATGGTGAACTCTAGGACTTCATGGAAAGTTGTGAATAGCCTTTTCTTATCTAAGAAGAAAGGGCTAACAAGTTTGGGCACATATTGGAATAGAAAAACTACACAGTTCTCAGTAGGTCAAAATTTATGTGTTTTTTGTCTTAATATTATCTAACAAATGCATAATATTAAGTCATAATTTTATTATTTTTTAATTGCTAACTGGAGAAAGCCTGGTGGCCCAGTGGTTGGGTGTTGTTGCTGCTAACCAGACAGTCAGCAGTTCAAATCCACCAGTACTTCTTGGAGACTCTGTGGGCCAGTTCTACTCTGTCTATGCAGTCACTGTAAATCAAAATCAACTTCACAACAGTGGGTTTGGTTTGGTTTTAATTGCTGACTTGACTGCATTATTTTATTTAATCTGGCATCATCAAAGCCAATGTTTTGACTGGAGAATTCACATTATTTGCCTATAAATTTATTTTTATGCTATATAAGTATTTAGAGACTTAAGAATCCTGGTATATCCTGACTATGTGGTATTATACCTCAAGGTTATTATGTATGGTGTCTGAAGTTCCTTAAACATACGGGAATTATTGTGTTTGGAAATATTGTCGTGTAAGGCTTTCCAGCAGATTGAATTCTATTTGTCATTTATATCCTGCTTGTAATTAACTTCTGTCATTACTAAGAGTATTTGTTCATATTGATCATGGTCACAGTAAGTTTTTGTCATCTACAGTTTTTGCTAATTTTCTGAAAACAGGTAACCAGAGTATCTCAACAAAGATTTTAGACTGGTGAAAAGGAATATGACTCAAAATATTAAAAACTTTTATGCAGAACTGATGACCTCTCAGACTACTGCTGATCCAGAATTAGGTGAAACAGAACAATTACATAAGGTTGCATAAATTAAAATATGCTGTGGGTTTTATGTGGAAATATTGCTGATGTTTTAAGGTCCTACTTTAGATGTTGTAATTCTCTAGTTACAAAGTCTTATGGGTAAACTTAGCAAATTTCTAAATATCATAACCAGAGAAGCATCTCAAATTTTAGCTATGACTTTACAAATTAGAATGACATTAGATTTCCTATTCTATCAAGAAACAGTTTGAATCTTAACTCTATATTAACACAAGGAATCTTAACTCCATATTACACAAGGAATAGTATAAATCTTAGCTCTATATTAACATGAAATCTAAGGTTTTACAGAATACACTTACTGCTGAGGCACATAAAATGTTACTGATACTGCTTGTACATAAATGCCTCATAAGGTTTGTTTCCTCTCTCAGAGACCATAGGGTCATATTTTCGTTGATTATTTCAGATAATTGGCCTAATGTTGTTAGTGTTTCTATTTTATTTCTTAGTTTACTGTGTGGTGCCTGAGATCCTAAAAGCCTGATGGTGTTCCGTTACCATTTATAGAACATTTTAACCAAAGATTTTATAATAAGATCATGATCCAAAAGAGAGAACCATAAAAAGAGTATGTAATTCTTCTAAGGTCTAAATTTCTGACTTCTGTGGAAACTGAGGTAACCTACACAGTCTACTGCTTTTGGGTATCCTTTAAAATGTAAGCTTAAAAGACTGGTTCCTCAAGCCACTTTAAGTCAAATAACACTCCAGATAAGCTGGTCTGCTTTTTTTTTCTCTAGATATCCTGTTTTGTAAGGGCAAATGTGAAAAAACAAAACAAACAAAAAACCTTATGTGTAGACTTTTATGGCCCCCTATCAGAGCAGGGAAGCCCTGGTGGCTTAGTGGTTAAGTGCTATGTCTGCTAACCAAAAGGTTGACAGTTCACATCTGCCAGGCACTCATTCTTCTCTGTCCTATAGGGTCACTATGAGTCAGCATTGACTTGGGTACTAGTCATTTTTATTTTATTTGTTTATCAGAGCAGAAACCTAAAAGGTAAGTGTCTTATTAACATTAGAAAAGAGTAAAGGACTCACTCTCAAATACCCTTTCAGCTAAGGACCTGGAAAGAACCCTACTGTCTTGCTCTGGCTAGGCTCACCAAATCTTTGTAAATATATCAGTACTAATCCTGGGGAAAAGTGGGGGGGAGGGGAGCCTTTATGGCCATACATTTTAATCCTGGTCCACGTCAGACATAAGACAAAAATTACAAAAGCTTGAGGCAGAACCTCTGACTCTACTCTCTCAACTGGTCCCAACTGGTAGAGGAGACCTTCAAGGTGTTTAATAACAGATTTTGATAGCAGAGAGAAAAAGATGAAAAGAAGGCCCCGTTGCTGGCTGCAGCTCTTCAAGGTCCACCTCAAAGTAACCTAGGTGTCTCCTGGAGATCAGAACTTGGATCACCTCCATGACCCATGAATATAGACCCTGATTAATACAGGTACTGTCAAAAATGAGGCTACTGGAAGGTGAAGTGCCCTGACCACCCTGAAACAGGATGTCCAGTTGACTACCCCAAAGGCCCCGATGGACAGGCCCTTCTGGACTCTCTCAGAAGAGGATTCTAAAGAGATCAACCACTGACGGATGGTCCTGAGGCACATCTACCTCCTGGGCATACCATCAACATCTCCATGGGAGAGTTAAGAGTTACACTTGGCATAGACTTGGAAAGTAATTAAACTTGTCTTATACAAGAGAGCCACTTTCTCTACCTTAAATTGCCCAGTGGGCCCACTCTCCAAGCGGGACTGTGCAAAGTTTACTCTTATGTCTGATAAAGATTCCTTTTATGTCTGATGAAGTTTGTGTCTGATAGTGTCTAATAGAGTCACTGTTAAAAAGAAACTACTTTCTATGTGTCCCTGAACACCCTGTTAAATTGCTGGGACAAAAATGTAATTGGACCACAAGTACGTTTAAAAACTTGGCAAACATAAAAATGAGAACTTAAATTTGTTTATATTATTGGTTTGAGTATATATACCAAAGAAATAGTCTGGTTACATGAAAAGTTTGGGACATTACCATACTAAATACCAGAATGTCCTTAACACATGCACAGCTGTTACTGAGTCAGGTTTTGAAATCCTATAAATAACTGACTTTGCACCATCCTCTAGAGAAATGCCTGAGTTAGTCTGCTTTATCATTCAGGTTGGTGGAGACAGCCGCCTGAATGGCTTGGGTCTATAAATTCCTGGGCCATTCTCCTCTTGTTTACTCCTTATCTACATCTTTGGGCCCTGTATCTTGAAAACAGTTGTCAAGAGAACAGCCCATACCCTAGCAGCTGAGGGGAGAGTTTGTTCTTGACAATTCCCCCCGAGGACCACTTACTTCTGGGTCCAACAGGACATGGTGGCCTTTCATACCTCTGATGTGCCTCCCCTGTATTGACAACATTCACCCCATTCTGCACCCCTACTCGACAGGAAGTAGCCAGAACACTTGATACCTCTTCTTCCCAAGATTGTGGAGGTTAAAAACAATAGAGGGAAATTGAAACTGTAGGCCTGAAAAGCATCATTTTCAATATTTGGACTAGTTCATTGAAATTTTACGAGCCAAAAAGAATTTTGGACAGTATACACAGTGAATGTACATAACCCTTTGTAATTCATTGTGCTTAAAGTACTTCCCTCTCTCTTGTTTTCTCTTAAGGGCTTTATAACAAAGCCCGTTTAGTCATGTGTTTGGTACTGAAGATAGATATTTAAGAAATTTTTTTTTCAACATTTATAATGATATAAAATTGGACAGCTAAGCAACTAGTGAGAAATAAAGCAGCCAGAATGACCTGCAACCTTCTGTTTTCAGCTTGGTATTCAAACCTCATTTTTCTTTCAGCACTTATTGATGTGAGTGACCTGAATGACCTCATTTCCAAGTTATCTGTAGAATTCTTTTTTAACCTCTTTTAGATGGAGGAAGGGGGGGTACTAAACAAAACAACAGAGCGACAGCTCCAAATTTGTAAAACTCTAAAAGAATACATTCCTGTGCATCCTGGAATGTCAAGATCTAGTTTCTGTACATGTGAAATTTAAATTCTGAATCAATATTTTGGAGCTGAACTAAAATTTAGCTGTGCTAAAATTTATCTTTTTCAGAACTTTGAATGTGCAGATAACAAACCTGAGTCCAAAGATGCTAAATGACATGCCCACAGTGATCCAGCTAATTAGCACGAAATTCAGATTATTGAGTTCCAGGGAAAGTAATTTTTAGAATTGATGGAACACATTTGAAAATAATCATCAAGTTAACAGAGTCCTTTGTTTCTTCATATATCATACTTTTTATGAAAGGGAAGTGAAACAGAGAGCACAGTTTATTTCTATGGATTTTAAAACATTTTTATTTAAAAATCACTTTCAGTTAGATCCTCAAACGCAAGTGAGCTTGCGCTATTTTTGAAGTTCACACAAGTTATTATATTGACTGCAAATCATCTGACTGTAATTTCAAGCTTTGGCAGAAACTGTTAGAAAAAAAGTCCCTCAATAGTTAGAAGTGACCCTTATCTACTACCTCAATCAGAGCTTTAAATAGTGGGAATATTGAAGAATTAGCATTTGGCTTAGTATTCTTATGACTTTTTCAGGCTGGCTGTCACCGCTAGGTACTACATATCTTAGAAGTCAGCTCTTTTTAATATTTTCTGGTTCAATAGGTTAGGAATGTTCAGATCACTTTTGGCTAAGTACCATGGTAGTTTCCTCCTTTTCCCACATTCTGTGAACTGGAAACCCCCTCTCTGATTTTTCATTTCATGAATTTGAAACAAATGTCAGTTTTTAGATTTAAAAAGTCTTGGCGTTCAACACATTAATGGTATATACTTACAGTTTGCCTATAAATAAGGCTTATGTTGATTGTAAGAGTAGAAGGACCATGTAAAGTTATTTCATGTCAATATTGCCTTTTAGAAAAATTTGTGTGCTGTTTTCTGTAGAGCTGAGAACAGTTGTTTCTGTCCTCAAATTCTTTGCTAATGAATATGTTCATGTGTTAAAACGTAACACTGAGAATGAAATTTCAGGCTGGCTACTGCTTTGTAAATCATTTTAGAAATTCCAGATACAGGAAAATTAGGACATTTGAGGTCTTCATAAACGTAGAACAAAGCTCCAAATAAAGACATTACAAAAGAAAAAGCACAGGTTGCTGAATGGCCATTGAAGTGACTGGAACTTACTCTTCTGGTTTGTATTAATCTATTTCAGCATGACACCCTGTAATACTAGCTTGAGTTTATGACTTCTAGGGTGGCCCCCATTGGTTAGAAATGCCTAGTTGCCGTCACAGAGTAACTGTCATATCACTGTCCTCTGATAAATTTATCTCAGGGATCAGAGTGTAGTGACCTCAGACTTATGGTTGTGATCTATCATGGATTTAATTGTGTTTCCCTTCAAATCTGTAACAATTTGGCTAGGCTATAATTCCTGGTATTGTGTGATATTACTCCATGTTGGAATTCCAGCCTCTATGATGTTAATGAGGGTAGAGGGGTGCTGTTGTGTCAGTGGAGCAGGGATTAATGTATGAAATTGTTTTGTGGCTTGAGGAAGGCTCTTGAGATACACAATGAAAGGGAGGTACGCTGAGTTTTGGGGATCTCATACCATCAAGAAAGAAAGCAGTGCCAGGAGCTAAGAATATCACCTGGAAAGGACTGGGGTTCCTGCACCTCAGAAGCTTTCAATCCAGGGGAAGATTGATGGCAATGACCTTCCTCCAGTGCCAGCAGAGAAAGATTTCCTCTGGAGCTGACACCTTGAAGTTGTACTTTTAGCTTACTGTACTGTGACAAATAAAATTTCTTTTTTAAAGCCATCCACTTGTGGTATTTCTGTTAAAGCAGCACTAGATAACCCAAACATAATCATTCCACTTTTTTTTCAAGGAGAAAACTCTACAGGCACAATTCAGAACCTTTTCTCCAATCACAGACGCATGCTGCTCTTCATTAGTACTACTGAATGTGATAAAATATGAATACAGAATTTCTACCATAAATTCTACTTAGAATTCAGAGCTTAGTGAAGTGATTGGGTGGTACAAATGGTTAGAGGTTTGAATCTACTGGTGCCTCAGATGAAAGGCATCCTGAGTTATTTCTGAAAAAACCAGTTGCTGAAAACCCTATGGAGCAAAAAAAAAAAAAAAAGCCCCCAACCGACTGCTGTTCAGTCAATTCCAACTCATAGTGACCCTATAGGTCAGAGTAGAACTATCCCACAGAGTATCAAAGGAGTGCCTGGTGCATTTGAACTGTCAACCCTTTGGGTTAGCAAATATAGCACTTAACCACTAGGCCACTGGGGTTTATTTGTTCTCTAACACATGTGGAGTTGCCATGAGTCGGAAATCAACTCAAGCTGCAACTAGTTTTGGTTTTAGTGGCTATGAGCTCTGCCTCAAAGCTGTGTCAGCCTGGAGGAAAATCACAGCTTAGCCTCTTACTAGTTGTGTAAACTTGTATAAGCTTTTGACTATTTGAAGAGATCAAATTAGAGGTTAGCAGCCTGTTGATGAATTTACCATGCTAATGTGTGTATACTCTTAGAAAAATGCATGACAAATAATAAAATTCAATAAACATTACCTGTTTAATTAACTAGCTCATTTTCTTATTTGGTTTGATGTCTACTCTTCCAGTAAATGGTCAACATTTATTCTTCTATCAAGATCATTCTTGAAGCACTAACAGCTGTCAGCCTGTATATACAGCTTGCTTTATTGAATGCACTATTAAATCATCTTTGAAGCACTCTTCATGTATCCATTCTCTCCACAGTACTTAACAGAATTGATTTTCATTACTGTAATTTTCTTCGTATAGATTGGTTATAAATGTTAAATGATTGATGAGCAGTTTTTAAAAAACATTTTACTAGGGTCACCACGAGTCAGATCCAACTCGATAGCACTTGGCTGACTTTGAAATTTTGGACTAGAGAAAAACGCAAAAAGTGTACAGTTCTCATATATCCCTTGCCTAGCTTCCACTCATGTTATCAACATATGAAACCGTACTATAGTAATCAAAATT
This sequence comes from Heterohyrax brucei, assembly GCA_028571685.1. NCBI lineage: Eukaryota > Metazoa > Chordata > Mammalia > Hyracoidea > Procaviidae > Heterohyrax > Heterohyrax brucei. Next base: position 663,681 of record CM053161.1, read on the forward strand.
CAAGATACTGACATTAATATTGTTGTCAGTACTGAAGCCAACTCTTCATACGAAGATTGGACTGGACTGTGGGACATCAAGTGATGCAGGTGGTGTGTCTACTTAATGATTGAATATATATATTAAACCTTATATATGTAAGGCGGTCCAACTGATTTCTTTTTAGAGAGGAGAGAAGGAGATGAAGAGGAGAGGATGGAGAGGAGAAGACAGTGTTTAAGAGGATACTGGAAGTAAAGAGTTAAAAGGAAGAGGGTGTTATCACATGGGAAGGATGGCATACAGAGTTGTGTAGAGGGAGGTGCTTGGGGTTTTATATGACAAATTAACTTAGATTGTAAACTTTCACTTAATCACAACAAAAAATGTTGTTAGGTTGTATTGAGTCAGTTCTGACTCACAGCAATCTTATGCGCTACAGAATGAAACACTGGTCAGTCTTGTGCCATCCTCAGAATTGTTTTTATGCTTGAGGCCATTGTTGCAACCACTACACCAGTCCATCTTGTTGAGAGTCCTCCCCTTTTTCCTGACCCTCTGCTTTACCAAGCATGGTGTCCTTCTTCAAGGACTGATCTTTCCTGATAAAATATCCAAAATATATGAGATATAGTCTTGGCATCCTTGCTTCTTAAGGTGGATTATGGTTGTACTTCTTCCAAGACAGATTTGTTTGTTATTTTGGCAGTCTGTGGTGTATTCAATATTCTTCACCAACACCACAATTCAAAGGCATAAATTCTTCTTTGGTCTTCCTTATTCATTGTCCAGCTTTTGCATATGCACGTGAGACAACTGGAAACACCATGGCTTGGGTCAAGCACACCTTATTTCTCAAAGTGACTTCTTTGTATTTAACACTTTAAAGAGGTCTTTCACAGAAAATTTGCCCATGCAATGAGTCTTGATTTCTTGACTGTTGCTCCCCTGGGTATTGATCGTGGATTCAAGTAAAAGGAAATCTTTAACTTCAATCTTTTCTCCATTTATTGTCATATTGCTTCTTGGTCCAGTTGTGAGGAATTTCATTTCCTTTGTGTTGAGGTGTAATCCATACTGAAGGCTGTGGTCTTTAATCTTAGTTAGTAAATGCTTCAAGTCCTCTTAACTTTCAACAAGGAAGTCTGTTTCATCTGCATAACACAGGTTGTTAATGAGTTGTCCTCCAATCTTGAAGTCCCATTAATACACGGAGGCAAAAATGGACTTTGCAAGGCTGAACATGGCTGCCCTCATGGGTCCTGTTAGTTTATTGCTGTTTGTTACTTCAAGGCTGTTTTCCAAGTCCTGTTGTGTGACTTTGCAGAGACAGTCTTAAATAACTCTTTGGCACATAGTCATTTTTGTCCTTGACCACTAAGCCACACATGCTATTAGAATGCTAATAATTTTTCTCTAATTGCCGATTTTTTTGCTCCAGGATTAACTCTTGTATCCTACGTTGCATTAGGTTGTTATATTTCTGGTGCTGCTGAAACAAAAATACCACAAATGGATGGCTTTAACAAATAAAAATTTATTATATTATAGTTTAGGAGGCTAGAAGTCTAAATTTAAGGTGTCAGCTCCAGATGAGGCTGTCTGTGTTGGCTCTAGGAGATCTATGTCATCAAACTTACCCTGGTCTAGGAGCTTCTCAGTACAAGGACTCTGGGTCCAAAGCATGTATTATGCTCTCAGTACTACTTTCTTGGTGGAAAGAAGTCTCCCTGTCTCTCTGCTTGCTTCTTTCTTTTATACCTCAAAAGGAATTGATCTACAACACAACCTGATCTTGTAGATAGAGTGCTGCATCATTAATCTAGCTGACTCTAATTCTGTGTTATTAACATCACAGAGGCAAGATTTACAACATACAGGAAAATCACATTAGATGGCATACAATACTGAGAACCCTGGTCTAGTCAACTTGATGCGTATTTTAGGAGGAAACAAATTAATCCATCACACTCCTTCCTCTCCTCCAACCTGTGACTGTTCCTTATTCTTACTTTGTATTTCATGATGTTGAACTTTTGATGACCACTTACCAGTTTTTTCTGCAATGTTTCCCAGTTGGGATTTATCTGATGGTTTCTCATGAATCCCATTTTGTTATATATTTTAGCAAAAGCATATGTGAAGCTTGGTCCTTATCAGGACATAACTGGTGTTTTATTACTGGTGATGCTAACCATGATCATATAATTAGAATAGTACTACTGGGCTTCTCCACTGTAAAGTTGCTCTTTTTTCTCTTCATAATTGAGGAGTGTTTTTGGAGGGAGTCCTTGAGACTAAGATGGTATTTTGTTTCTCCTCAAACTTTTGCCCAGTGGTTTTTGTCACCTGTTTTTTAGGATCTGTCTTTGTGTCTTGCCTGCAACGATTATTACTACGGTGTTTGCCTAAGGATAATTTTTGTAGTTACATTATTCTTTCAATGTTAATTAATTAATTCATTTTTTTCCCTCTGAGACAGAGTTGTCACTCTCTCTCCATTTATTTGTTTATTCAGTTGTATACTTATATCAACATGAGCTCATGGATACTTATTTTATTTTCTAGGCAATAGTCCACTACCATCAGCTTTTGGTTTCTCAAATCATTCTTGTTGTACGATGTCTCTTGCTGTGTCTCTGTCTCCTCAATTTGGTGTGCCTTCATCCTTTTGTAAGTACTTTCTTACTTTCTAGTACCAGAAGATGCTCCAGGTTCATCTTGTATTTTTTTCCCTTGTCTGAGTCCTTCAGTCTGCCATTTCTCCAAGGAGCACTGGTTCCTTTTATTAGAGATGGTATTAGAAACTATCATCTTGAGGCTAGTTGTTTATCATAAGCCTACCTTTTTTTTTTAAAGATAATACATAAAAATAAAAATGTAGTGAACATATTTTCTCCCATTCAGTGTAAAAATTGCTTTATGGTGTCCCATAGGAAAATATATGTTCTTCTAGCTTGGCAAGATATCTGAGGACTGCCAATTAAGGTTGTAATGCTATCCTAGAAAAACTGCTGCATACGTCATTGCTGAGTGTCACTCCAGTCTCCTTTGAAGTACTCTCCTTGGGAAACTATGCACTGATGCCAGTACGTAGTCCACCTCTCAAAGCAATTTTGGAAGGTTTTTCGTGGAATGACCATCAGAGCTGTCATTGTATTACCTTGATGTCCTGGATGTCATCCAGATGTCTTCCTTTCAACAGTGCCCTTATCTTCAGGTAAAGAAAAAGGCCCCTGGGGGCCAGATTAGGTGAATAGGGAGGTTGTTCCAGTATGGTTATTTGTTTAGTGGCTAAAAACTCTCTCACAGACAACTACATGAGGTCTGACAATTAAGTTTTCAGACTTGCCACCATGCCCTTATGTTAGCAGCACTGTACAAACAACTCAGTAATGTCTCATAACCTTGGTGTATCAGTGTCTCATAGCTGTGTTTCTGTCTATGCATGGTGGTGCCTCGCTGAGTGTTTTTCATTATTGTTGTGGGTTTTTGTGTGTTGTCTTGAGAATGTCAGAGCTTTAATTAGAGCAATGAACAACCATTAATTTCTTGTTGAACTTGGTCAAAGTGGAAATGAAATTAGGGACATGTTGGTCCAAGTTTATGAGGATAATGTCATGAAGAAAATGGCATTATACAAACGGATTAAATTTTTCTCTGAGGGAAGAGAAAGTATCACAGAGGAAGAGAGTTCAAAGTGGCTAGTAATGAGCAGAACTGATAAAAAAATCACAAAAATTTGTCAAAGTGTGAGTCAAAATCATCAGCTGACTGTGAGAAGCACAGCAGACCAAGTTAACATCCACAGAGAAACAGAAAAATCTTAACTGAAAATCTTGGCATGAGAAAGGTGTGTGCAGAAATGGTCCTGAAGGAGCTCACTGCTGAACAAAAGCAAAGGAGGGTGAAGTTTGTCAAGACGTGTTGGAGAGGTAGGATGATGTTTGGGGCTGTGTTATCACTGGCGATGAAACATGAGTAAACCCATATGACCCTGAAACACAGTGTTAAGGTGCACAGTGAAAGTCAGCTAACTCTCCATGACCAAAAAAGTTCTATCAGTCCAAATCAAGAGTCAAAACAGTGTTGCTAATCTTTTTTGATTTGAGAGGTATCGTTCATTATGAATTTGTGCCAAGTAGAGAAACAGTTAAGCAAGTTTACTCTTTGGAAGTGCAGAAAAAGCTGTGTGAAAAAATTAGACAAAAGTGACCTGAACTTTTCATCAGCAACTCATGGGTCTTGCATTTTGACAATGTACAAGCTCACACACTGTCTGTGAGAGAGTTTTTAGCCAGTAAACAAATAACTGTATTGGGACACCCTCCCTACTCACCTGATCTGGCCCCTGATGACTTTTTCTTTACCCCCAGATAAAAGAAATATTGAGGAAGACATTTTGATGACATTCAGAACATCAAGGGTAATACAATGGCAACTCTGATGGTCATTCTGAAAAACAGTTCCAAAATTGCTTTGTAGGGTGCGCTAGGCTCTGGCATCAGTGCATAGCTTTCTAAGGGGGAGTGCTTCAAAGGTGACTGTAGTGCTATTCAGCAATGAGGTATCTAACAGTTCTTCTGGGATGAGTTCTCAAAGCTAATTGGTAGACCTCATCTGCTACAAATGCTGTCTCCATTATGTTAGTAAGGGAAAATGGGCAGCAGTCATATTGGTGGGACAGGACTCAAGCAATAAGACTGTATTGTACCTTGAGGCAATCTCTTGGGATATGAAGGAAAAGAAAGCAAGCAGAGAGTGAGGGACCTCCTGTCACCATGAAGCAATGCTGGGAGTGAACGAAACGCATCCTTTGAAAAGGACCTGGAGTCTCTGCACCTCAGGAACTACTAGTCCAGGGGAAGATTGACGATAAAGATCGTCCTTAAGAGCCAACAGAGAAAGCCTTCCTTGAGAGCTGACACCTTGAATTTGGACTTTTAACCTACTGTACAGTGACAGAATAAAATTTCTCTTTTTAAAGCCATACGCTTGTGGTATTTCTGTTATAGCAACATTAGATGACTAAAACAAATCAGCTTTCAGTGCTAAGCAGTTAAGCACTCTTGCAAAGATTTTTAAAGAGGTAACACATTTTTGTTTTCATTGTGCTTAGCGAAATAAGTCAGTCACAAAGGGACAGGTTTTGTGTAACCCCACTGGTAGAATAGGAAATGTATGGAGACAAAAGCTTGCTAGTGGTTAACAGTGGTGGAAGGGAGAAAAGATAGGCAAGTTACTATTTAGGAAACATTGAATTTCTGTTTATGATGTTTGGGAAATTGGTAATAGATATTGGTGATGATGGCACAACATGATTAGTGAAATTGATATCACTATATTTTACAAAAACATTATTTTGACAAATACTGTGTTGTATATATTTTTACAACAATAAAAAAGGAGAGGGTAAAATTTTGTTTTTGAGTTTCAAATACAGAGAACCAAGAGTCTTTTAAATGATGATACTTTATTTACTGCAAAATAGAATACTTATTTATGGGAGTGTTCAGTATTCTGTTACAAATAAGCTACACTGATGGGAGTGTTCAGTATTCTGTTATAAGTAAGTTACATTCTCCCTTATTACTGAGGTGTTCCTTTTTCTTTAAAGATGTCAATTATTTGTGATTTATTTTTTTCAGTATTCTACTATTGACAGCTATGTATTGTTATCGAAATGGGTATGACTTTGTAACATTAATTTTTTTAAAAGTAAGTCATAACTTATTTTAAGCAGTATATACTTTATGAATTCAATAAACACATTAGATGAATAATTTATTCATTGAATGAAAGGTTGAGCTAAATGTTGAGGTTTTATGTGGTGCTAACTCATTTAATGGTTCCTCTGTCTTATTACAATGTTTTATGACTCATCTATGATTTAGACATCTTTCAAAAAAAGAAAGCTAACCAAATGGATGGTATATTGAGTATGTGGATTTTAAAATTGTTGTTTGTAATATTCTTCTTTGAATAGGGCAGTGAATGGATTTTACCTGTGATGATTTTTTTGTAAATTTACTTGAAATCTTTTTAAAATTCCAGGTAATAAAGCTTAACACAATTTTCTCCTAAGATGTTACTTTATGAAAGAAATCTTTACCGCTGAGGCTGTATCTTCTCTGATGATCTTACACGAAAAAGTATTCTCTCATTTACTTTAGAAATAATATACAATAAATACTAGCAAGCAAATATTGTAAACATTAACAGTTTGACTCAATATTCACACTATGAAAAAATATGAGGACTGCCAATTAAATTTGTGAAGTTATCCTAGGAAAAGTGATGCAGACCTCATTGCCGAATATCACTACAGTCAGCTTCAAAATACTCTCCTCGGGAAGCTACGCATCCATGCCAGCACCTAGTCCAGCCTTCAAAGCAAACTTGGAGCTCTTTTTCTGGAATGGCCACCAGAGCCAATGTCAAAGTACTTTGATGTCCTGAATGTCATGAAAATGCTTTCTTTTCAATATTTCTTTTATCTTTAGGTAAAGATAAAGGTCACTGGGTGCCAGATGAGGAGAATAAGGAGGATTTTCCAGTACAGTCATTTGTTTACTGGCTAAAAGCTCCCTCATAGACAACCATACAATTAAGTTCATGAAGTTGTTGCCTTGTCACCATGTGAAATGGCCATTTCAGAAAGAGTTCCAAATTTGCTTTGAAGGCTGGACTAGGCACTGGCATCAGTGTATGGTGTCCCAAAGGGAGTACTTCAAAGGTGGCTGCAATCATATTCAGCAATGAGGTATGTAGTGCTTAGAACATTTAAGTTTGAGGACTTGTCAGACCTTGTTGTTGAAAATTAGTTTCTTTACAATCCCTGCCACACTTGTAATGTGTCTCCCACTACTATTTGGCATGCATTTTAGCTTACTGATCTATTATATTCTGGGCATCAGTTCAGATATTTTATGTAGTGGGAAGAATGTGTGTTTTCACAATTCATAATTTCACAATTACATACATGTTTTTGTTTCACTTACAATTAAATAACTTTTGAAAGAAACTTCTGAGAATTTGTTGTTTAATGTGTTTTGTCAAATAGTGACATTTTTGTATTTTAGATACTGAAACAAAATTTGTGAAGGTCTGCCTATTTTGAGGCACTAAATACACTTAGGCTAAGGTTTCTTGTTGCAGATATTGGATATGAGCTTATTTTAAGTCATCTTGATAATTTGACTGTACTGTTTGCTCATCTTATAAGATTTTATTAGCCTATCAATAATTTTAATTTTATAACATGGCTAACAGATGTACCTGGAAAAGGAGAAGAATTAACCCTGTTATTTTACTGCTGTTCTCTTGTTTGTGTTCTTACCATTACCTTAAATTTCTGAATTCCTTCCAGTAATATTTTTAAACTACATAACAAACTTGCTAGTTACATGCGACCATTAAATGATTAGATCCATTAAAATTAATGACAGAGCCTACAAATTCAGTTAATTAAGCATAAACATTTACATACTAATACATTTGAAAGTGCTGAGGTTGCAAGAACAGTGATGAGGCCATTCTAGAACTTCTGCTTCCTCAAATTCAAGGGAAGGCACTGTCTCAGTTTTCCATGGCTGCCGTAACAGAAATACCACAAGTGGATGGCTTTAACAAGCAGAAATCAATTCTCTCATAGTCTAGAGACTAGATGTCCAAACTCAGGGTACCAGCTCCAAAGGAAATCTTTCTTTCTCTGTTGGCTCTGGGGAAAGGCTACTTGTTATCAGTCTTCTGACCTAGGAGCTTTTGGGCACAGAATCCACAGGTCCAAACGATGATCTCTGCTCCTGTTACTGCTTTAATGATGGTATGGGGTCTCTCTGTCTCTCTGCTTGCTTCTTTACGTTTCCAAAGGTAATTGACCTACTACATATCCTAATGTTGCAGATTGAGACCTGTCTCATTAACATAACCACTAATCCCATCCCATTAATATCACAGAGGCAGAATTTATAAAACACAGGAAAATTATATCAGGTGACAGAATGGTGGCCAGTCACACAATGGGGGAAATCATGGCCTAGCCAAACTGAAACACATTTAGGGGTAACACAGTTCAATCCATAACAGCGCCAGTGCTAATCTGCATTTTAATTACTAGGAAAACACTAATTCTGTTTCCCCACACCTCCTGTACATTCTCCCACAACTCTTTTGAGCTATTCTGCGTAGCTTCTCATGTTCTATAGTGATATAGCCTTTGGTGGAGTAGGGGCAGGGTGGCAATCATAGCTTTTATCTGGAAGTCATATTGCAGTTATATACTCATAAACTTGTGCATAAATTCTTAAAGGCTCCACATTTTATTTATCTTTATTTTCGTCTTTATTATTTTTATTTTATTTTAACACTTTATTTTAAAGCTACTTATGATAGTGAAAATAATTTTTATTGGATAGGTTATCTGCTGTGAAGAAATTGTGCATGCATGTGATTTTTGAATTTATCCACACACCAATAACATACTCTATTTCCTGTAGGAACTCTAAAATAAAAAAGCTGATTAACAAGCTCTTAAATCTTTCCTGAGATCAGGCAGTGATTGAAATTGATAGACAATGGATCAAATACAATAGTTTCTCCAACTATGAGAATTATATAATAAAGTGGGGAGTGGACCAACACACAAATGAAAATTGGATTTTAACTCCAGTGCTAACTCTGCTCAATGGGTAGTAGCAGACTGGATTTCTTTTCTAAAAACCATCGAGGTCAGATCCAGGGTTAATGGGATTGTAATGCCATGAAGTTTAATTAAAAACCACTAGTCAATATTTAGTATTTTGAGAAATTACAATAGTTAAGATCTTGTAATTAAAAAGGGGGTTAGGATTATAATCAATTCATTTTCTGAGCACGGTGATTCAATTTTATCATAAAATAAACACTTCGTAATGTTTGGTTGCAACGTAGTCTCTGTTTCTCATTTCATTGTTTGTATCAACAATGGAAAACTTTTTGAAGCATCAACAGCAATTTTATATTATAGGATAGGTACAGTTTTAAAATTTTTTTTTCTATTTTGGTGAAAGTATAAATAGCCAAAGGTACATGATTTCAACAATTTCTACAATTACAATTTTGTGACATTGATTGTATTCTTCAGATTGTGCTACCATTCTTACTATCCTTTTGCAAATTATTCCAGTACAATTATCTTAAACTTACTGCCTGCTAGAAAGATGTGATTTTCTTGGCAATAGTTACAATCTGTCTCCAGGAAGTTTGGAAGCAACAGAATGGAGTTATCATATAGCTGTGTAGTGTAACAAAATTATAAATCTTAAAACCTTTGTTTTCTTATTCTTTTTCTCCTAGTATAATCCCAGAAGTGTTTAAATTCAAATGGGCTGGTCTTATAGCAGAGACATGCTAGACATGTAAGAGATTTACTCATTCAGTAGGCATTAATGAGCACCTTCTCCGTGTCTGTTACCTTTTAACCTTAGGGACATATTAGTGAGCAAAGTCATTGTGATCTCATGGAGCTAGTAGTCAAGCAAAAGAAAAGATAAACACATTACGAAAGCATAAAATAAATGCAAATTGTATGTTATTAAAAAAACAGAAAACATAACACTTCTTACAATCAACATTTTAACACGCGAGCCTTTTCTTTCGTGAGTGTATACTACGTACTTCATCACAACAATGATAAACACCTCTTTTTTAACATAAATTTTATTTTAATTTTTTTTTATTTATTGTGTTTGAGTGAAAGTGTACAATCAGTTTAAATTTTCATGCCCGCCTAGGTGCAGCTCCTATTGCTCTTCTTGCCTGGTAATAGCAGACTCCTCCTTTATGTTCTGTACAAGTCATATCCTCTGAACAATCTCCTGTTCCGTCTTCTCCACCCTCTCCACTCCCGTCTAGTAAGAAGCCAGCTGGGCGACATCATATAGATGCATAGAACCATAAAGTGTACACATGATATGGTCACTCTGTGTCACCAAGTCCAATCCATCCCTGTCTAATAGTTGACCTCGGTAATGATTTATGATCAGGGGCAGCTTCAGGGGCCATGATCTCAGGGCAAGCCCTAGGCCTTCGGACCATCAATTGCGCTTTTTTAGTGGAGTTCTCGGGGTGCACCTCTTCTTATTCTTGTATTGCCACTGGGACTCAACTTTGTGAGCCCCATCATGGCTGTCACTGGAGGTGGCTGGGCACCATCTGGTTCAGAAGGTCGCATGTTGATGTAGTCACCCATTCAGGTGGGTGTTTCTGTCTTCTGGGTTCTCTTTCTCCCTTGTAGTTTTTGTCCTTGGTGATCATTTGGTGTACCTCAGACGGGAGCTTGCTAGCTTTTAAGACCCCAGATGCCACACATCAACATGGGGTGGAGAGGACTCTCTTAGCAATAGGCTAGTTATACCAGTTGGCCTCAATGTCCTCTGAGAGCATGGTCCCCGGATCCCTGCCCCTGCTACTCTGTCCTTACCTATTGGGTTAAGATTGGAAGAGTTTTCAGATTACATTGAAGTCCAGTTAAACTGACCTTCTTTCTAATGTGTGTTGTCACTGATTTCACCCAACAGAATTTCTATCAACTATCTAATCAATAACCAGCCCTCTCCTTCCCTCTCTCCCCTTCTTTGTAGCCATCAGAGTCTTTTCTTTTGTACATGAGTCAGTTTTCAAGTCCTTAAAGTACGGGTCTCATACATATTTGTCCTTGTGCCGCTGACTAATTTCACTCAACATCGTGGATAGAAAGTTCTGTATATGTCGATGAGGTCTAGTTCGTTAACTGTTGCAATAAGGTCTTCTATGTCTTTATTGAGTTTTTTCTTTTTTACAGTATAATCTGTTTTATCTGAGATTAATATTGCCACACCTGCCCTTCTTTGTATATTGTTAGCTTGGTATATATTATTCCATCTTTTCATTTTCAGTTTATTCATGTCTTTAAGTCTAAGGCGAGTTTTTTGTAAGCAACATATAGATGGGTCATGTCTTTTGATCCAAGATGTCACTCATTGTCTCTTTACTGGAGCATTCAGTCCACTTACTTTCAATGTTATTATTGATAGGTATGTATTTAGTGCTGTCATTTTGCTGTATTTATTTTTGTGTTGATGTTTTCTCTATTGCTTTTACTATTATGTTCTGGGACTTCCTTTTTTTTAGGTTAATTTTTCACACTTTTCAGTATCGGTTTTGTGTTTGTTGAGACTCCTGTATTGCATTTCTTGATTTCATATGTCACTTCTTTGTTGTGCTTTGTGGCTACCCCTATGATCACCCTTAATAATGTATGTTTAAACCCAATTTTGATTTCTAAATATATTATTGACTTCCTCTCCATCTGGATGGTCTATAACTACTGTAATATATCTCTCTTTTTAGTGTGATGGTATCGTAGTTTTCATAATATGATCACTGGATCACTTCTTTTATTATTATAGCTTTGGCTGGGGTTTTGTACCTTCCCTAACTGAGTGGATTTCTGGATGATGTGTCCTGTATTGTCTCCTAAAACATAGAGTTAATGGTTTTGTTCTTCTAAGCCAAGAGCTTCTTTCAGTATTTCTTGTAGCTTTGGTTTGGTTTTTACAAAGTCTCTGAGTTTCTCTTTATCTGTGAAGTTCTTAATTTCATTTTTGTATTTGAAAGACAGTTTTGCAGGATATATAATTCTTGGCTGGAAGTTTTTCTCCTTTAAGGCTTTAAATGTGCCAACATGGTTTCTGCCGAGAAGTCAGATGAAAGCCTACAGGGATTGTCTCTGAATGTTAGCTTTGCTTTGAGTCCTACTGCCTTTAAGAATTTCTGCTTATGTTTCAGTTTGTTAAGCTTGACTATAATATGTCTTTGAGTCTTTCTTTTGGGGTCTATATTGTATGGTGATTGATATACATCTTGGATATCTATGTTCTCTTCTTTCATAATTTCAGGGAAGTTTTCTGTCAGCACGTCAACAGCAATACTCTGTGTTTTCAGGTGTCATTTCCTGTTCAGGAACTCCAATTAATCATAGAATTTTTTCCTTTTGATCAAGTCCCACATGTTTCTTAATGCTTTTTCATTTTTATTGTGTCTTTTCTCTGATTTCTCCTCATAAATGCTGGTGTCAGTGGTTCTGTCTCCCATGTCAGAAAGTCTGTTTTCCATTTGGTGGCTTCTGTTCTCTTGGCTTTGAATTGAGTTTTCTGATTCTTTAATTTTGTTATTGATCTGTTGGATTTTAGAATGCTGGAGTTCCACCAATTCAAACAGCTTGCTTAATTATTCACTTTATTCTGCTAAATTTTGTAGAATTTCTAGGAGGGCTCTCTATATAATTTTTTGTTCTTGACCTCTGAAAGTTTCAGAAAGGCTTCTTCATCTGGGACATTCTTTAGTTGTTTCTTTTTGGAGCTTTCTGGAGCCATGTTTAGCTTTTTCCTTAAGTGTCAGGCCACAGTCTGTTGCCTTTTGGACATCTAGAGGTTGTTTAGATTCTCTGGTGTTGTCTTAATAGGAGCTGAAGTAAAAGGTGATCACCACTTACTTCTGTGTACTCCAGCGATTAGGCCCAGGGGAATCTCTGTGAGAGCAGGCTCCACCTCCTGAGTGGCAAAGACATGGCCCTACTGATGGAGTCACTGGGAGGCTGTCAACTGACTTTATGTTGTGGGAAGAGATGCACCACAGTTATTTCTCTAGGTAGTCTGATTTTGAAATGTAAAAGCTCTCTGACAGCTTCCAAAAACAGTCAGGCTGTCAGGTATGCAAGCCCCTATTTCCAGTTGGCTATGGAGGCCCCTCTATATCTATCCCTAGATGCTGTGATCTAGTTCAAAGTATGGACAGGCTACTGCCCTGCTGTCATCAGGTGCTGGGCCCTACCCAAAGGGTAAACTGTGCTGAACACAGCTTTTCTTCTGAGGAAACGCTTCCCAGGCTGGCTCTGTCTCTTAGCCTGGGAACTAGCCCCCACTGAGGCCTCTGTTTGGGTAGCTCCACCTCCCAGTCAGACAAGATGGTGTCCCACAGTGGCTCTCTTGCCTGCTGTGAAGTAGCCGAATCAATGACGGAGGTTCAGAAAGAGGAGCTAAGGGGCCATGGTGCTCAGAGTCCAGAGCCAGATTCTCAAAGTGCGGCTGTTCCACTCACTGGCCACGTCAGCAGTGTGGCAGAACTTTGCTGCCACTTAAGCCCAGTTGCTGCCATACGCTAACAAAAAGGAAAAAAGTTAAAGCTAGTAGTTACCTTCAGTCCATGAGAGCTGGCCATTCAACAAGGGCAGGGGTCAGTGAAAGAGAGGAAGTTTCCCATTCAGTGGCATGTTGTCAAAAATGACAGCCCTATGCATTGTCCTAGGGCTTACTGGGTGTTTAGAAGGCTCTGTTTAATTATCCATCCTGGCCTTAGTTTTCAGAGGGAGTTAAGGAGACCTGTGTCTAGTCTACCATCTTGACTCTGCCCCCAACAGACAGCTCCTTAAAATCAAGTTCTCAATGCTACTCAAGTTATACAACTGCGAGAAACAGGTTCTAATACAGTGTTATGGTAATTTTTCAACATACAGTTCTAGATGAAGAAATGCAATGAGGTCATATTTATGTAGGTATTGCAAGATCTATGATTTATCTTATTGCTATGGATGTTACAGTTGTTTCCAGAATCATTGCCTGTTGTCAAGCTATGCTTTATACAACTGGTGTAAGATGGGATATAAATTTTCAAATGCATATAAAGTAATTAAAACACTTACAAGTAAAGCCATAAGCGTTAGCACTATGATTTAGAATCAACTGACATCAAATTAAGTCTTGACAGATCTTTACTTTCTAGGGTTGGTAAGGCACAGTTAAGTTTTCATTTTGTAATATCTCAGAAACAATTTTTTTTCAAACTCACTTTTGTAGCTGAAGCTAGGCTCAGTGACAATTAGCTATTGAGGTTTAAGACAAACTTGGTAAATTGTAGTCAACAGAATCTTTTATTGGCTTGGTGTTTTTAAAGGAAATTTATGTCATCTACCATAGTTAATATAAAAAAATAAATAAGATGTTTGTCTTTTTGAGCCCAATGGATTTCTGCCTCTTTGCTACTTGTTTCTTTTCTTTTAGCTCTGATAGAACACATCCGAAATAATAGAATACATGAAGATACTAGTGTTGTAGAAAAAAGTTGTCAAACTTTCAGAAGTATATAGATTATTACAGACAGAAGAATATAGATTGCTGCAGATAATGCAATCATAACTGGGAAACATAAATTAGACCTTCCCAAAAGGGTCCTTAGATCAATAAACCATTTTAAAAGCTTTGAAAGCTTAAACTCTTGGAAGCTTTTAAGACGGTGTGAATTGAAAATATGTGTTTTACAATGACCTGAGAGCATCAGTGCAGATTTCGGAGACTGATTCTTAAAGACGGATGATGTCTTAAAATTGTGTGACAATATGCTATGAACACATCCTCATACGTTAGTAAAGACTCTGCTACCCAAAACTGTGCAGATCTTTTGGGTTGTTTTAAATAACAAAGCACAACAGACATGATAAGCCTTGCGCTAAATCAGAATTCTGTTCTGAATTCTGAAATGGGTAAAAAAGAATGAATTTCTTGTCAAAAATTGAAATTGCCAGTACCTTTTAAACATGGACAAAAAAGATGCTATAGAAAAATTGTCTTATAACTGGTCTTTATAGTCAGACAGATGAATATATTAACTCTTAATTGAGGACTTACGAATTTACACTACCAGTGTGATGATTTCAATTGGAGATTAAGCAAACATTATTTAAAACACCAAAACATGATTATTTAAACAGAAGTAGTTGAAATAAATATTCTAAGCATATTTGAACAAAAAATCTTAAAAGTTTAAAATGTTTCCAGTAGTGACTTGATGCATTGATATGAAACAGTTTCAAATTTTGTAGCCATAGGTGATTGACAGAAGTTAAAAATTTCAGATTATTTCTACTTAGTACACAACTACTAGTTTAAGTCCAAAGTTGTCCAATCACTGGACAGCTTGATTTTCTGTTTTGTCTGATGCAGTTTCCATTTCAGCTGTCCAGTAACTGGTTTTCGTGTACTCACAAAACGTGTCCAGAAACCTGTAAAGAAATTGGCTTCTTGCCCTCCTTTATCGCTGCAAACAGAAGTTATTTTTCTTGTTATTTGTGGTGCTTTAAAAGTCTTGGGCTGAATTCTTTCTTCCACTGTCTGCCCCCAGACCAACCTTGACCTGTAATGCGTTAGACAGGCCTCTCTAATTCTAACAATGGACACAAGCGTGATTATATATGATGGCTAAGGTTGCATTTCAGCTTGGTTGGGTTATGATTATCTGTACTTTGGCATTTGTATAATGTGATCACCTCTGTGTTTGGATCTGCTATGAATGGCCAATCAGTCAAAAAGGAATTTCCTTAAGCATAGGACCTATGCTGAATTTAAATGGCCATTCTGGCAAGGCTTAGGGCTTTTACTTATTCTGGATCCTGCAGCTAACTCCTGTTCATCTGATTTCTGGTTCTTGGGACTTGAACTAGCGGCTTACCTACAGTCCTGTCTGTTGATCTCAGTATACTCAATCTTCAAAGCTTGTGAGAAACAGCCCTGCTCTCTGACCTGTCGATTTGGGGTTCTCCATTCTCTGTGGGGAAGCCTCCAGCTTGGCCAAGAACTTGGGACATTGCAGTTTCTGCAACTGTGTGAGGCATTGCCTTGATATGAGTCTCTCTCATAGGTATTTATATGCTTTACTTGTTTTAGAACCCCTGGTTGCATAATAGTTAAGTGCTATAGTTGCTAACTGAAAAGTCAGCAGTTCAAATCTTCCAAGGGCTCCTTGGAAACTCCATGGGTCAGGTCTACTTTGTCTACAGGGTTGCTGTGAGTTGGAATTGACTTGATGGCAGTGGGTTTGGTTGATTTTGGTTACTGATTTTGTTTCTCTAAAGAATCCATCCTAAGATGCTATGTATTCACCCTCTGTCTTCCAGTAGAATTTAGAGATTTCATGACTACTGTAGCTCCCCTTTGATCCTTTAAATTTTGATCTCAGAATTTTTTCATACTGTTAACAACTTCATAAATTTCAGATGTTCTTTCTCAAAATTATGAGCTTTGAAACCTCATATTGTCATTTTTTTAGTTTCACTACTGTATTTTTTTCCTCTATTTACTCTGTATTTACCACATGATGTAAAATTTTTTTTTTAAAAAAGTAGCTATGTGCCCAGAACATCTGCACTGCCTGTCTTCTCAGCATCCTTAGTCTGGATTCCAGACCTGGTGGGTGTCACTGATTGGTTGGGTTGCCTACTAAGACACATGCTATGTTGATTTACCAACAGGAAAGAGAGTTTATATGCTGGGTAGGCAAAACAAACAAACAAAAAGTGACAAGTGTTCATTTTAACTCTTAAGTTGCAGTAGACACTCTGCCAGTGCCCCTCCCTCCCCCATCCCTGTAATGGTAGAACAGGAACTGCTGATATTTGCTTCCTTGATTCCAGCAGTACAGATGTGTCAGGCGGGACTCCTACCAAGTGCCCTCTGCCACTTCATCACTGGGCCAGAGAAAGAATAAAAAGTGCTTCATACACTGGTTGGCATACACACAGCAAGTCCTCAATAAACAAGTTGTAACTGTAGCTTCAAATCAGCGCAGCCTGCATTCTAACTCACATGGTCACTGCATTGGGATCAATCAGAGAGGCCTGGTTAAATGGCTATAACGAACACAACCATTTTTACTGTAGAATTTCCTGATATCTAGATATTTGGTGTTTAGTTTTGCTTTTCTTCACTACATTTAATTATTTATTTACTTAATTTTTATTCCTACCTTTCCCTTCTTTATATTTTCTTAAATTCTCATTTGTATTCTCTGTATGGAACATTTCTTTTTCTTATTTGTTTGCACCCTGGTAGGCACAGTTGTTAAGAACTCGGCTGCTAACCAAAAGGTCAGTAGCTTGAATCCTTCAGCTGCTCCTCAGAAACCCCGTAGAGCAATTCTGCTCTGCCCTACAAGGTCTCTCAGAGTGGGAATCAGCTCATTGGCAATAGGTTTGGATTTGGCTTGGTTTTATTGTATTTTCATACCTTTAAAAGCTTTCTTCTTCTTCCTGATTCCATCTAGAGCTTTTAATTTCTAGTTATACCTTTTGTTGTTTTCCTCTGTCACTTTAAGGTTTTTAAGGTGATCTGTGATCCAGTGAATTTAGAATACAGCAATAGGACAACACTGAGGAAATATCCTGTGATTTTCTTTTTTTAATGTTGGAAACCAGACAGGGAAGTATAATTGTAATTCTGAGAAAGCTAGCCTAGGCTATAGTTTCCCAAAGATGAGTATCTTACTTGTTTGAGAAGATAACTGGGGTCTTTCTCAGGCCTTGAGACTTGCTTTTGGGTCATTCAGCTTTCTTTGATGCACCCTTAGCAAGATGGAGAAAGAAAGGGTACGATGACCCTTTTTCACTTCAGGGTAGTGAAAGGAATAAAGTGCCCTTATCCTGGAGGAATCCCTAAGGGCTGGGATAAGAAGAAAGAAGAGGGAATGAAAATGTTTCAGGGCCCCTGAGGTAGGCAGTCCGCAGGAAGAATAGCTACAGGAGTGCAGGTGAGGTGGCCATTCAGAGTGCCTACAGGAACTGGAAGTGGGGGAGTGTGGGAGAGGGGAGACTGGCTGTTCAGTGTTGGCTGGTTCCAGGATCAAGACAAGTTCTCAATAGTGGGGTGAATGTAGAACAACCTGACAGTGAAATAGCCCCTCAACCTGGAAATTGCCTGAAGCAGAAGACTTTTCAATAGCCTTAATAGTAAACAGAGGTGAGATTACATGCTAACTTCATCTTTGTAAAGTCTCAGGAGCGAAATGGTGGTGAACATGGTTTGAGAGACCAAGGTTCTTACTCTGCTGAGCAGTAAAGATTACATGTCAGCCCATCTCCTTGAGGGCTTTCCACTTTTTTGCTGATTCTCTACTTTACCAACTAATCCCTCCTGATAATATGTCCAAAGTATGGGAGTCTGAGTCTTGCCATTCTTGCTGCTAAAGATCTTTCCTCCAAGAAAGATTTGTTTGTTCTTTTGGTAGTCCATTCTAGGTCCACATTTATTTCCTTTGCTCTAATATTATATTTTGCTTCTTTTAAAGCTTACTTATTGTTATTGGTGAGATCTTATTAATGTGTCTCCCTCCAAATTTAGGAACAACTACTTAAAATTTTTATCTTAGCCATAGTGTATATGCTTGGATGGGCACCTGATCCAACAAGGCCAGTAGATTCTTGCACAAGGATTTTCCATTAAGGGAGATGTATAGACCTCTAGATCTGTGAATCGTTGCATGTAAATCCTGAACATCTACATCTACCTACCTACCTACCTATCTGTCTGTCATCCCCTACTTTCTGTATTTGTCTGTCTGTCTGCCTGTCTACCTCTCTTTGTCTCTCTATATGTACATCTGTGTATCTCTTTCTCTCTATACATATATCTGTCCCTCTCTCTCTCTATGTATTTATCTGTGTGTCTGTCTCTATATGTGTATGTCTGGTTGTCTGTCTATCTAGCTATCATCTATCTATTTTTCTCTGTCATGTTATCCAAAAACAGCCACAGTAAAAGCCCCAAACTGTTCCCATCAAGTTGATTCTGTCTCACACTAATTCTTCAGGACAGAGTAGAATGGCCCCATAGAGATTCCAAGGAGTGGATGGTGGATTCAAGATGCTCAACTTTTGGTTAGCTAGCAGCTCTTAACCACTGCATCACCTTGTCATTTAGAAAATCTGATAACCTGAAACATACGAAGAGATGGATTAAAGCAGGCATGAGAGAGTTGCTGGGATGAGAGACAAAGTTCTGATGGTATTTGAGTCTCCAGTTTTTGTAGTTATGAACTCTGGGTGCTTAAAAACCAAAAAACTTTGGCAATTCAAATCCACCAGCTACTCTTTGGTAACCCCATGGGGTTGCTATACTCTGTCCTGCAGAGTCTCTATGAGTTAGAATCCACTGAACAGCAATGAGTTTTGTTTTAGTTTTTAGGACACTTTTAGGCTTACAGAAAAATTATACAGAAAATACTAGGTTTCCATGTGCCCTTTCCTCCACCATGCACACTGCTTCTCCTATTTTTGTCACCTTGCATTAGCACAATACACTTGTTACAACTGATGGATTGATATTTTGATACATTATCATTAACAAAAGACTATTTTTTACACTGGGGTTTATTCTGTGTTTTACAGTTCTGTGTCCTTTGAGGAATGTCTGCTAACCAAGAGATCAGCAGTTCAAATCCACCAGGTGCTCCTTGGAAACTCTATGGAGCAATTCTGCTATGACCTAGAGGGTCGCTATGAATCGGACCCGACTCGATGGCAGTGGGTCACGGTATCACGAAGACTAGTTTCAACATTTTTGTAAAGTCTCGTGCTTCACCTATTCATCCTTCTCCTCTTCCACCTGGACCTCTGGCAACCACTGATCTTTCCCCTGTCCCTAGTTTTGCCTTTTCCGGAATGTCATGTAGTTGGTCTCATACAGTGTAACGCTTTTTCAGACTGGATCCTCTAACTTAGCAATATACATTTAGGTGTCCTCCATGACTTTTGCAGCTTGATGCTTATTTTTTTTTTTTATTGTTGAATAATACCACAAATGTACCATAGTTTATTCGTGTATTGAAGGACATCTTAGTTAATCCAAGTTTTGACAACTATTGGTAAATCTGCTGTAAATATTTATATGCAAGTTTTTTTTGTAGACATTTGTGACTCATTTGGGTAAGTATCTAGGCATGTGATTGCTCTATAAGCAACTTCCAGACTCTTTCAAATTGGCTGTGCAGTTTTGCATTCCTGCCACCAGTGTGTGCAAGTTCCTGTTGCTTCCCATTCTCACCAGTATTCGGTACTGTGCTTCTGGCTTTTTTATATTCCCGAAGTTCAACTGCATTACCATTCTTGAGATTCCTGGGAAGCATGAGTCTCTCAGATAAAACTGTTTTACTCCTTAAATGCACATTAGTTGTTTTTAGAACTTCACCAAAAGAATTCAAACTATTATAAAAAAAAAATCATTGTTTCAAGTGAAAATTTGCAGTTGTAATTTCTCATACAAAAACTTACGTGTTTTGCCATGTGACCCTAGCTACTCCCCCCACCCTGTGACAGCACACTGTTGCCCTCCACCCTGTATTTCTCATGTCCATTTAACCAGCCCTTGTACTCCTCGGCCAGTTCTGCTTGCCTCACGAGTTGCCCACATGGTCTCCTGTATCTGTTCAAGGCAAGAAACACACGTTTCACCAGTGTCATGTTATGTCTCACATAACAGTTAGATCTTTGTCTGAAGAGCTGACTTCTAGAATGGTTTCAGTTCTGGATTAACAGAGAGTCTGGGGTGTGTGTTCACCCAGGGATCCTCCAGTCCGCCAGACCGTCAAGTCTGGTCTTTTTACTAGAGATTGATTTCGGCATCCCGCATTTCTCCTGCTCCATCACAGACTCTTTGTTGAATTCCCTATAAGAGCAGTCTTTGATGGTGGGCAAGCGCTACCTAGTTATCCTGGCCTCAAGCTGATATGGTCTGTGGTTTATGTGCCCCTCTCTCTTGGGCTTGTAATTTCCTCCTGTAGTTGATGCTCTTTCTCCTTTTCTCCAGGTGGATTGAGACCAACTAAGGTTTCTTAGATGGCCACTTGCTTTTAAGACCCTAGACATTGCTCACCAAAGTGGGATACAGAGCAACTGCTTTAAAAACTCTGTTATGCAACCTGACTTACATGTCTCCAGAAGCCGTTGGCTCCAGATTCCTGACCCTAGATCTCTGTCTTTGGAAGTGTTTGGGTTTATTTGGAATACTTCTTTGAAGATTTGGGTTTGGTTCATTCGTTCTGACTTCTCCACTGCTCTGTGTTCTCTCTCCTTTCACCTAAAATCATTCTTGTCAATTATCTAATTAGTTAATATACCTCTCACTCCTCCCTCCCTTATAACCATCAAATAATTGACTTCTGTGTTTAAACTAGTTCTTGAGTACATATAATAGTGGTCTCATACGGTATTTTTCTTTTGCAGTTGACTAATTTTCCTCACTTATAATGCTTTCCATATTCTTCCACTTCGTGAAATGTTTCCCAAATTTGCCATTATTCTTTATCATTGCATAAATTCCATTGTGTGACTGTACCATAGTTTGATTATCCATTCTTCCATCAGTGTACACCTAGGTTGATTCCACATTTTTACTATTGTGAACAGTTCTGCAATGAACATCGGTGTCCATGTGGCTGTGTGGTAGCTCTTATTTCCCTAGGATGTTGTTGTTGTTAAGTGCTGTTGAATCACTTCTTTTTTTAATTTTTATTTAACAAGACTGAGTGAAAATGTACATTCATGTATAAATTTACATGCCCATCTATATGCAGCTTCCACTGCTCTCCCTGTCCGGTGACTGCACACTATTCCTCTCTGCTCCATACATGTCTCATCCTCCCAACAGCCTCCTTTCCCCTCCTCTCCGTCAATTCCGCTTCCTCCAGCCAGAGGTCAGCAAGATGATATCCTATAGATGTATAGAACCATAAAGTGCTTCCAATATATGGTCACTCTGCATTGCCAAGTCCAATCCATTCCTGTCCAAAGAGTGGACCTTTGTTATAATTTATGGGAAAGGGCAGCATCAGGGCCGGAGGCCATGCTCTCAAAGGAACCCCAAAACCGCTGGACCATCAATTGAGGTCTTTTAGTGGAGATCTCGGGATGCATCCCTTTTTATTCTTGTGTTGCCAGTGAGACAACTCTCTGTGAGCTCCATCGTGGCTATCACTGGTGGTGGCCAGGCACCATCCGGTTCATCTGGTCCCAAGTCGATGTAGGCACCCACTCTTGTGGGTCTCTCTGTCTTCTCAGTTGTCTTTACTGCATGTCATTTTGGTCCTCAGTGAGCATCTGTTCCTGCTGAGTTGGGACCTTTTGCTGTGTCCTCGGATGGCAGCTTGGCAGCTTTTAAGACCCCAGACGCCACTCACCGACGTGGGGTGCAGAGAGCTCTCTTAGCAAAACGTTAGTTGTGCCAATTGGCCTGGAATTCGCCTAAGAGCATGGTCCCCCAACCCCTGCTCCAGCTACTCTATCCTTGCAGTATTGAGTTAAGATGGAAGGAGTACTCAAGTTATGCTGAAGTCCACTTAATGTTGTTCTTGTTCCTAATGTGTGCTATCACCGCTTTCTCCCAACTAGATTTCTAGTAACTATCTAAACTAAACCCTAGCCCCTCACCCTCCCACCCTCCCCTCCCTTGCAGCTGTCAGAGTCTTTTCTTCTATACACAAGTCTGTTTTTGAGATCTTATCGTAGAGGTCTCATACAGTATTTGTCCCTTTGTCGCTGACTACTTTCATTCCAGATAATGTCTTGCAGTTGAAACCAGGTTAAGAGATGTTTCCTGGAATCATCATTATTCTTTATCATTGCGTAGTGTTCCATTGAGTATATGTACCATAGTTTACCTATCCATTCTTCTATTGTTGGGCATCTGGGTTGATTCCATCTTTTTGCTATCGTGGACTGTGCTGTGGTAAACATTCTGGTGCATGTGTCCATTGGTGTGAAAGGCCTTGATTCTGTAGGATATATTCCAAGTAGTGGAATTCCTGGGTCAAATAGTATATCGATATCCATTTTTTTAAGGAAGTGCCAGATTGCCTTCCAAAGAGGCTGGACCATTTTGCAAACCCCACCGACAGTGTAGGAGGGTTCCACTTTCTCCACAGCCTCTCCAGGATTTGTTGTTTTGTGTTTTCTGGATCATGGCCAATCTTGTTGGGGTGAGATGGTATGTCATTGTTGTCTTGATTTGAATTTCTTTAATAACTAAAGATTGTGAACATGTCCACATGTGTTTTTTGGCTGCCTGGATTTCCTCTTAAGTGAAGTGTCTGTCCATCTCCTTTGCCCATCGCTTAATTGGATGGTTTATCTTCTTCTTCTTGATATTTTGTAGTATCTTATAGGTTATGGAGATCAGGCGTCGGTCTGACATAGAGTTGCCAAATATTTTTTCCCATTCTGTGGGTGTTCTCTTAATTCTATTAATAAAGTCTTTGGATGAGCAAAAGTGTTTGATTCTTACTAGTTCCCATTTATCTATTTTCTCTTCTGTTGATTGACGTTTCTTTGACAGATTTTGGAGTCTGTCTTCATTGCGTATTAAAACTTCCATTGTTGTTCCTACCTTTTCTTGGATGAGCTTTATCGTTTTTCTTTTGATATTTAGGTCTTTTATCCAGTTGGAGTTGGTTTTTGTATAAGGTGTAAGATACGGATCTTGATTCAGTTTATTGAAGATGGATAACCAATTTTGCCAGCACCATTTGTTGAAGATACTGTTTTTACCCCAGTTTAATGTCTTAGGGCCTTTGTCGAATATCAACTGTTCGTAGGCAGATGGTGTCATCTCTGGGGTCTCAATTCTGTTCCATTGATCGATCTGTCTGTTGTTGTACCAGTACCAGGCTGTTCTGACCACAGTGGCAGTGTAGTATGTTCTAAGGTCGGGTAATGAGAGTCCTCCCAGTGTGTTCTTCTTCTTTAGTAGTACCTTACTTATCCGGGGCTTCTTCCTTTTCCAATCAAAATTGGTTATTTGTTTCTCCATCTCATTAAATATGATGCTGGAAATTGTATTGGGATTGCATTATATAAATAAATTGCTTTGGGTAAAATAGACATTTTCACAATGTTAAGTCTTCCTATCCAGGAGCAGGGTAGGTTTTTCCATTTATCTAAGTCTCCCTTAGTTTCTTGTAGTAAGAGCTTGTAGTTCTCTTTGTAAAGGTCTGTTAATTGTCTGATTAGATTAATTCCTAGGCACATTATCTTCCTAGGGGCTAGTGTAAATGGTATTGATGTGATAATTTCCTCCTTAACAGTCTCATTGCTGGTATAAAGGAATCCTACTGATTTACTTATTTTTATCTTGTATCCTGAGACTTTGCTGAACTCTTCTGTCAGTTTGAGCAGCTTACTTATGGATTCCTTGGGGTTCTCTGCATGTACAATCACATAATCTGCAAACAGGGAGATTTTAACTTCCTCTTTGCTGATGCAGATGCCCTTTATTTCTTCGTCTTGTCTAATTGCTCTGGCTAGAACTTCTAGCACAATGTTGAATAGGAGAGGTGACAGTGGGCATCCTTGTCTAGTTCCTGATCTCAAGGGAAAGTCTTTCAGTCTCTCTCCATTCAGGATGATGTGGGCAATTGGCTTTGCATAAATGGCCCTTATTGTGTTGAGGAATTTGCCGTCTATGCCCATTTTGCTAAGAGCTTTTAGCATGAATGGGTGTTGGACTTTATCAAATGCCTTTTCTGCATCAATGGACAAAATCAGGTGATCCTTGTCTTTTGTGTTATTTATGTCGTTAATCACATTAATTGTTTTCCTGATGTTGAACCAGCCTTGCATCCCTGGTATGAATGCCATTCGGTCATGATGGATCATTTTCTTGATATGCTGTTGTATTCTGTTGGCAAGAATTTTGTTGAAGATTTTTGCATCTAGGTTCATGAGTGATATCGGTCTGTAATTCTCTGTCTTTGTTGGGTCTTTCCCTGGCTTAGGTATCAGGGTTATGCTGGCTTCATAGAATGAGCTTGGGAGTACTCCATCCCTTTCTATACTGTGAAATAGTCTCAGTAATACTGGGGATAACTCTTCTCTAAATGCTTGGTAGAACTCTGCTGTGAAGCCATCTGGGCCTGGACTTTTTTTTGGTTGGCAGTGTTTTGATGACCTTTTCAATCTCTTCCTTTGTGATGGGTTTATTAAGTTGTTCTGCTTCATGTTGTGATAATTTGGGTAGGTGGTATGAGTCAAGGAATTGGTCCATTTCCCCTAGGTTTTCAAATTTGTTAGAGTACAGCCTTTCATAGTATTCTGTTATGATATTTTTGATTTCTGTTGCATCTGTGGTGACCACTCCCCTCTCATTTCTAATTTGGGTTATTTGTTTCCTTTCCTGCTTTTCTTTAGTAAGTTTAGCCAGTGGTTTATCAATTTTGTTGATCTTTTCAAAAAACCAGCTTTTTGGTCTTTTCAATTTTTTCAATTCTTTTTCTATTCTCTAATTCATTTAGCTCTGCTCTAATCTTTATGATCTCATTTCTTCTGGTGCCCGAGGGGTTCCTCTGTTGTTCTCTTTCTACTTGTTCAAGCTGTAGAGTTAGTTCCTTGATTTGGTTTCTTTCTTGCTTCCAGATGTGTGCATCTATGGAGATAAACAGACCTCTGAGTACTGCTGTGGCTGTATCCCATAAGTTCTGGTGGGAAGTGTTTTCATTCTCATTGGAATCCATGAATTTCTTTAATTTATCCTTGATTTCCTCTATAACTCATGTTTTTTGGAGCAAGATGTTACTCAGTTTCCAACAGTTCCACTTTCTATCTATGTTTTTTCTGCTATTGATCTCAACTTTGATGGCTTTCTGATCTGAGAAGATGCTTTGCATTAATGCAGTGGTATGGATTTTGTTGAGCATTGCATTATGGCCTATCATGTGGTCAATTCTGGAGAATGTTCCATGTGCACTGGAGAAGAAGGTGTAGTTGTCTGCTGATGGGTGGGAAGTTCTATATATATCAATGAGATTTAGTTGGTTAATTGTGTCAGTGAGGTGTTCTGTATCTTTACTGACCTTTTTTCTAGATGATCTGTCTAATAACGAGAGTGTAGTGTTAAAGTCTCCCACTATTATTGTGGAGTCATCTAACTCTCTTTTGAGAGCAGTCAGTGTTTCTTTGACATATTTAGGTGCTCTGACATTAGGTGCATGAATATTTAATATAGTTAATTCTTGCTTGTGTACTGAACCTTTCAGCAATAAATAGTTTCCATCTTTGTCCACGAGGGTAGATTTGACATTAAAATTGATTTTGTCTGAGATTAGAATTGCCACACCTGCTCTTCTTTGTTCATTGTTAGCTTGATATATATTCTTCCATCCTTTAATTTTCAGTTTGTTCCTGTCTTTAGGTCTCAAGTGAGTTTCCTGTAGACAACATATCGATGGGTTGTGTCTTTTGATCCAAGATGACACTCGGTGTCTCTTTACTGGAGCATTCAGTCCATTCACATTCAATGTAATTATTGATAGATATGTGTTCACTGCTGCCATTGTGACATGTTTATTTTTATGTTGATGTTTTCTCTGTTGTTCTTATTAGTGTGTTCTGGGACACTCTTTTTTGTGAGTTGATTTTTCACCTTTTTCAGAGCTGGTTTTATAGTTGTTGAGACTCGTGTGTTAGATTTCTTGAAATGGTATGATGCATCTTTATTGTGCTTTACAGCTGCCCCTATGAACCCCCTTAATAAACTATTTATAAACCCAATTTTAATTACTACCAGTCTTGTCATCTTCCACTCCATCTGGAAGGACTATAACGACTGTAGTACATCCCTCTTTTTATTATGATGACACCATAGTTTTCATGATGATCACTGGATTGCTTCTTTCCATATCAAAGCTGTGATTGACTTTGGAGCCTTCCCTAAATGAGTAGAGTATTGAGTAGCATGTCGTTCTAAAATATAAAGTTAGTGGTGTTGTTCTTCTAAGCCAAAGCCAAGAATTTCTTTCAGTATTTCTTGTAGTTTGGGTTTGGTATTTACAAAGTCTCTGAGTTTCTGTTTATCTGGGAATGTCTTAATTTCATTTTTGTATTTGAAAGATAGTTTTGCAGTGTCACTGCCTAACTGTCCGCCGGCGGAAAGAAGACAGGACACACGAATCTGAGCCGCTTTGCAAGTTACTTGCTTTATTCTTCTTCCTTTATTCTTCTTCTTCCTACACCCGGTCCCCACACGCTTTTATCCCCAAGGTTCCTCCAATCATCCAAGGCCACGTCCTCCCAAAGCGGGGCTCTCAATAGGCTCATCAGCAGCCACTGCTCACAAGCATGCGCTATGAAAGCCCTAAGTCTGGTAAACAAGGGTGTGGAACAAGGAGGGGCTCCGGCCTTGGGCGCCATCTTGGGCCGGACACTCCGCTCCCCACATTGCAGGATATATAATTCTTGGTTGGAAGTTCTTCTCCTTCAAGTCTTTGAATATGTCATGCCACTGTCTCTGTGCCAGCATAGTGTCTGCTGAGAAATCTGAAGAGAGAGTACAGGGTTTCCCTCTGAATGTTAGCTTTTCCTTAAGTCTTGCTGCCTTTCAGAGTTGCTGCTTATGTTTCATTTTGTTAAGCTTGATTATAATATGCCTTGTAATCTTTCTTTTGAGATCTATATTGGGTGGCATACGATCTGCATCTGAGATGTCTATATTCTCTTCCTTCATGATTTCTGGGAAGCTTTATTTCAGCAGCTCAGCAACAATACTCTCTGCATTCTCAGATGTCTCACCCTGTTCAGGGACTCCAGTTAATCGAAGGTTGTTCCTCTTAATAGAGTCCTACATGCTTCTTAGTGTTTCTTCATTTTTCTTGTTTCTTTTTTCTGATTTCTGTTCATAGACGCTAGCATCAGTAGCTCTGTCTTCCAAGTCAGAAATTCTTTTTTCCATTTGTTCCATTCTGTTTTTTGGCTTTGCATGTAAGTTTCTATGTCTTTAATTTTCTTCTTGATCTGTTGGATTTCAGAGTACTCGTGTTCCATCAGATCGAACAACTTGCTTAATTTTTCATTTTGTTCTGCTGCATTTTGTATAAGGTCTAGATGGGCTCTGTATATAATCAATTTGTATTCACTTCCTGATGCTTTCATAAAAGTTTCTTCATCTGGAAAACTCCTTGGTTTCTTTGCTCGGGAGCCTTCTGAAGCCATGAGTGATTGCTTGTATGCCACAATTGTCTGTTGCTTTTTGGGTCCCATGTGAGTATATTGAGGCTGGAAGAGGTACTATGAGGATGGATTGCAAATGTTTCTCTAAGCTGTCTTCAAATGTACAGCAAAAGGTATCTGACCAGTTCACAAGTCATTTAGGTTTTCAGGTATAGAGGTCCCTCTTCTCATCTGACACACGTAAGCGCCACTATATCCAACCCCAGATGATAACAAACTAGTTCAGAATACAGCAATGCTACTGCCCTGTTGGCCTCTGCTGACAGGGCCTAGCCTTAGCCAACACTACGTCGAGTACTGGTTTTGTGATAGAAAAGAGCTCTCCTGTGGGCAGGCTCTGGCTCCCAAGCTAAGAATTAGGCCCAGCTGTGGCCACCGTATCCAAGATGATGTTCTCCACACAGGCAGCAGACAGAAGGGTTAAAGGAGCTGAAATGTAGTGATTCCTCTGCTTCTGTTGCAGGGCCCCCAAGGTAGGCAGCACTGTGCAAAATCACTACTTTTCTGTCGGAGAAGTGCTGTCCTGTTTGCAGGCGCTGGCTCCGAGGCTAAGAACGAGGTCCCGCTAAAATCTTGGTACCAACATGGCGTCCCGCACCCTGACCGCGGAGCTCCGCACAAACCCCGCTGAGGCAGCTACAAAACGAAAGGCTCAAAGTGGCTAGATTAACAGAGTCCTGAGCCTGGCTCTCAGAATATGGGAATTTCGCCTGCCTATCCCCCCAGCAGCGTGTCTGAGTCCAGCCGCCAGGCAAGACCCAGCTCCGCCTGCCAGCCGAGACAGAGGAAAATAAAAGTCAAACTGGTGCGTTTACCTTCCGTCTGTGACATCCAAGAGCGGGAGTCAGCCAAAGAGACGTTTTTTGCTGAGTGGTATGAAGTCCCAATTAACAGCTCTGTGCTGTGTCCTGAGGCTGATTAGGTGATCAGAAGGCTCTGTTTGATTGTCAATTCGGGTCTTGGTTTCCAGAGGGATATAAGGAGACGTGTGCTTAGTCTGCCATCTTGACTCTGCCCCCCTGAATCACTTCTGACTCACAGCAACCCTACTCACAATACTGGTCTGTCTTGCACCGTGATCACAATCGTCTTTATGCTTAAGCCCAATGTTGCAGCTCCTGTGTCAATTTGTTTGATTGAAAGTCTCTGTCTTTCATGCTGACCCTCCACTATGCCAAGTATGATGTCCTTCTCCAGGGACTGATTCCTCCTGACAACGTGTCTGAAGTGTGTAAGATCCCGTCTCACCATCTTTGTTTCCAAGGTCCACTGTGGTTGTTCTTCTTCCATAACAGATCAGTTTGTTCTTTTGGCAGTCATGCTACATTCAAAATTCTTCTCCAATACTGCAGTTAAAAGGCTTCACTTCTTTTTCTGTCTTCCTTATTCATTAGCCAGCTTTTCACATGCATATGATATGATTGAAAACACATTGGCTTGGGTCAGGCATGCCTTAGTCTTCAAGGTGATATCTTTACTTTTCAATACTTTAAATACTTTCAATACTTTTCAATACTTTGCAGCGGATTTTTCCAATGCAATGCATTTTTTGATTGTTTGACTGCTCCTTCCTTCGGCGTTGATTGTGACCCAAGTAAAACAAAATCCTTGAAAACTTCAATCCTTTCCTCATTTATGATGATGTTGCTTACTGTTACAGTTGTGAGGATTTTTGTTTTCTTGATATTGAGGTACAATCCATACCAAAGGCTATGGTCATTGATTTTGGTTAGTAAGTGTTCCAAATACTCTTCACTTCCAGCAAGAAAGGTTGTGTCATCTGATAACATAGGTTGTTAATGAGTCTTCCTCGAACCCTGATGCCTCATTCTTCTTCATGTAGTACTGTTCCTTGGATTATTTGCTCAGCAAACAGATTGAAAAAGTATGGTGAAAAGATACAATCCTGATGTATGTCTTTCCTGAGTTTAAACCATGCAGTGTTCCATTGTTCTGTTCTCATGACTACCTCTTGATCCATTCACAGATTCCTTATGAGCACAATTAAGTGTTCTGGAATTCTCATTCTCTAAATGTTAGCCACACAGTCGAATGCCTTTGCATAGTAAATGATACACAAGTAAACATCTTTCTGGTATTCTCTGCTTTCAGCCATCTGACATCAGCAATTATATCCTTGGTTCCATGTCCTCTTTTGAATTCATCTTGAGTTTCTGGCAGTTCTTTGTCGACACTTTGTGGCAGTCACTTTTGAATGATGTATTAATGATGTTGTTTGGTAATTTATACATTTGGTTGGATCATCTTTCTTGCGAACAGGCATAAAAATGGATATCTTCTTGCTGGTTGGCCAGGTAGCTATCCTCCAAATTTTTTTGCAATAGGCGAGTGAGCACTTTCAGCATTGCATCTGTTTGTTGAAATATCTCAGTTGATATTCCATCAATTCCTGGAGCCTTGTTTTGTGCCAGTGCCTTCAGTGCATCTTCTATGTTTTCCATCAATGCCATCGGTTCCTGATCACATGCAACATATGATCAACATCGACATCAACATCAAATGGCTCAACATCGTCAAATTCTTTCCCGTATAATGACTCGGTGTGTTACATCCATCTTCTTTTGATGCTTCCTCAGTTTGATATTTTCCCTGTAAAACCCTTCACTATTGCAACTTGAGGCTTGAATTTTTTCTTCAGTTCTTTCAGCCTGAGAAATGAAGAATATGTTCTTCCCTTTTGCTTTTCTATTTCCAGGTCTTTGCACATGTCATTATAATACTTTGTCTTCTCAAGCTGCCTGTCAAAATCTTATGCTCATTTTTTTTTTTTTTTTTACTTCATTGTTCCTCCCTTTTGCTTTATCTGTCTGACATTCAAGAGCAAGTTTCAGAGTCTCTTCTGACATCCAGTTTGGTCTTTTGTTTCTTTCTTGTCCTTTTTAACCATCTCTTGCTTTCTTCATGGATGATGTCTTTGATGTCATTTTACAATTCATTTCGTCTGTGGTTGTTAGTGTACAGTATATAAACTCTGTTCCTGAGATGATCTCTAAACACAGGTGGGATATACTCAAAGCCATGCTTTGATTCTTGTGGACTTGATCTAATTTTCTTCAGTTTCAGTTTGAACTTGCATACGAGCAATTGATAATCTGTGATGCAGTCAGCAACTGGTCTTGCTCTGACTGCTGATATGGAAATTTTCTGCTGTCTTTTTTCACATATGTAGTTGAGTTGATTGATGTTCATTCCATCTGGTTAAGGTCCATGTGCATAATTGTTATTTGTGTTGATGAAAAAAGGTATTAGCATGAAGAAGTCCTTGGTTTTGCAAAATTCTACCATGCAATCTCTGGCGTCATTTCTATCACCAAGGCCATATTTTCCAACTACTGATCCTTCTTTGTTTACAAATTTTGCATTCCAGTCACCAGTAATTATCAATGCATCCTGATTGCATGTTCCATCAGTTTTGGATTGCAGAAGCTGGTAAAAAATCTTTATCTTTGGCTTTAGTGGTTGGTGCATAAATTTGAGTAATAGTTGTATTAACTGGTCTTCCTTGTAGTTGTATGGATATTATCTTATCACAGACAGCACTGTAATTCAGCCCAGATCTTGAAATGTTCTTTTTGATAATGAATGCAATACTGTTGCTCTTCAAGTTTTTGTTCCCTGCATAATAGACTATGTGATTGTTGGATTCAAAATGGCCAACAGTGGTCCATTTCAGCTCACTAATGTGTAGGATATCGATGTTTATGCATTCCATTAAGTTTGTGATGGTTTCCGATTTTCCTAGATTCATACTTTGTACATTCTGTGTTCTGATTATTAATGCATGTTTACAGCTGTTTCTTTCATTTTAAGTCATGCCATTATGCCAACTCGACTTTAAGGTGGCAGCTCTTTCCCAGTGCCTTCCAACTTGGGAGGCTCATTTTCCAGCACTGATCTGACAGTGTTCCACTGCTGCTCATAGGGTTTTCAGCGGTTAATTCTTTTCAGAAGTAAACTGCCAGGTCCTTCTTCCTAGTCTGACTTAGTCTGTCACATGGCTCTAGGGACTAGCAAATCAAAGATCTGCAGGTCAGACAACAAGGCTTTTGATGACAGGCTGGGAAGATCAGTGAATCCGAACATCAGCAGGCCAGATGGCAAGCAAACTTCTAGCTGAAGTCCCAGGAACCAGAGATTAGGTGAACCGGAGCCAGCTGCTATATCTAGAGTGAGCAAAAGCCCCTTGTTCTCTAGGATATGTTCCCAGAAATAAGATTGTTGGATCATATGGTATTTCTATTTCTAGCTTTTTAAGAAAGCACTAAATTGACTTCCAAAGTGGATTTACCATTTTACATACACACTAGCAGTGTAGAAATTTTCCAGTCTCTCAATAGCCTCTTTAACATTTATTATTTTGTATTTTTTGGATTAATGTCAGTGTTGTTAGGATGAGATGGTATCTCACTGTAGTTTTAATTGCATTTCTCTAAGGGTAATGATTATGAGCAATTTCTCTTATATCTTTTATCCACCTGAATATCTCTTTTGGTGAAATGTTCATTCCTTTGCCCATTTTTAATTGGATTATTTGTCTTTGTTGAGGTCTTGCAGTATCTTGTGGACTATAAAGGTTATATACACAGATTGGATTTGTCATAACCAATTTTTTTTTTATTTTTCTCCCAGTCTGTAGGTTGTCTTTTTATTCATTTTGGTGACAGCTTTGGATGAACATTAGTATTTGATTTTTAGGAGTTCCCAGTTATCTATTTTTTCTTCTGGTGTTTGTGCATTTTTATTAATGTTTTATAAATCTTTTTATGCTGTGTGTTAGGGCTCCCAGCATTTTCTCTATTTTTATTTCCATGGTCTTTGTAGTTTTAGATTTGATATTAGGTCTTTGATCCATTTTGAGTCAATTTTTGCATGATGTGAGGATTACTATGTGGGACTTCTTCAGTTTTTTTGCAGATGAATATCCAGTTGTGCCAACACCATTTATTAAAGAGACTGTCTTTTCTCTGGTTTATTGACTTCAGTTTTTATCAAATACCAACTGCGCATAGGTGGATCGTTTTATGTCCAAATTCTGAATTCTGTTTCATTGGTCTGTTTGT
This sequence comes from Heterohyrax brucei, assembly GCA_028571685.1. Taxonomy (NCBI): domain Eukaryota; kingdom Metazoa; phylum Chordata; class Mammalia; order Hyracoidea; family Procaviidae; genus Heterohyrax; species Heterohyrax brucei. Next base: position 696,576 of record CM053161.1, read on the forward strand.
CTATTGTTGTACCAGTATCAGACCATTCAGACTATCATAGCAGAGTAAAAGTTCTAAAGTAAGGTAGTATGACGCCTCCCACTTTATTCCTTTTCTTTAATAATGCTTTATTTATCTGGGGCTTCTCTTTTTCTATGTAAAGTTGGTGATTTGCTTCTCCATCTCATTAAAAAATGCCATTGAAATTTGGATTGGGATTGCATTTTATCTGTAGACGGCTGGGGCAGAATAGATATTTTCAGTATTGAGTCTCCCTATCCATGAGCAAGGTAGGTTTTTCTGCTTAAATCAGTCTCTTTTGGTTTCTTGCAGTAGTATCTTCTAGTTTTCTTTGTATGGATCTTTTACATCTCTGGTTAGATTTATCCCTGAGTATTTTACCTTAATTGGGGCTATTGTAATAGATATTGTTTCAGTGATTTTTCTCTTTGACATTCTCTTTCATGGTGTAGAGGAATCTAACTGAGTTTCATATGTTTGCCTTATGTCCTAATATTTGCTGACCTCTTCTATTGGTTCTAGTAATTTATTTTTTGAATATTCTTTAGAGTTTTCTGTGTGCAAGATTGTTTCATCTATAAATAGAGAAACTTTTGCTACTTCCTTGACAATTTGGATGCCCTTTGTTTCCTTTTCTAGCTTGACTTCACTGGCTTGAAAGTCCAGCACAGTGTTGAATAAAATTGGTGACAAAAGGCATCCTTGTCTGGTTCCATTTCTCAAGAGGAATGCTTTCAGACTCTCCTTATGATGATGCTGGCTATTGGGTTTGCATAAGCCAAAAAAAAAAAAAAGCCAAGTGCCATGTCCTTTATTATGTTGAGAAATTTTCCTGCTGTTCCTATTTTGCTGTTTTTTTTTTTGTTTTTTTAGCATGAATGAGTGTTAGACTTTGTCAAATGATGTTTCTCCATCAATTGATAAAATCAGGTGGGTTTGCCATTTGTTTTATTCATGTGCTTAATTGTTTTTCTGATGTTGAATCATACCTGCATCCCTGATATGAATCTTACTTGTTCATGGTGAATTATTTTTTTGATGTGTTGTAGAATCCTACTAGCTACAATTTTGTTGAAGATTTTTGCATTTAAGTTTGTAAGAGACATTGGTCTTTAATTGTTTTTTGTGTATGCTGTCTTTAACTGGTTTTAGTATCAGGGTTATGCTAGCTTCATAGAATGAATCTGGGAATATTCCGTCATTTTCTGTGCTCTGGAATGCTTTTAGTAATTGTGGTGTTAACTGTGAAAATTTGGTGGAATTCTTGAGTGAAGCCATCAGGGTCAGGGCTATTTTAGGGGGTTAGGGGTGGGAATGGGGTTAATTATTTTTTAATCACTTCTTTTGTTACGGGTTTGGCTATCTCTGTGTTAGTTTGGGTAGGTAGTGTGCTTCTAGAAATTTTTCCATTTCCCCCAGGATTTCAGATTTGTTAGAGTATAATTTTTCATAGATTCTGTTATTTATTTAGTTTTAAATTTCAGTTGTGTCTGGTGTGGTATCCCCAATTTACAGGTTATTTGCTTTCTCGTTTATTTTTCTTTGTCAGTTTGGCCATTGGTTATCAATTTTGTTGATCTTTTCAAAGAACCAGCTGTTGGTCTTGTTAACTTTTTAAAGCGGATTTCTATTTTCCAGTCCATTTAATTTTGCTCTGATTTTGTTATTTGCTTTTTTCTGGTGCTTGAGGGATTCTTTTGCTGCTCTCTTTCTACTTGTTTGAGTTCTAGGTTTAATGCTTTGATTTTTGCCCTTTCTTCTTATTGGGTGTGTGCATTTACTGAAATACATTTGTCTTTGTACACTACTTTGGCTGTGCCCCGAATGTTTTGGTAGGGTGTGCTTTCATTCGCATTTGTTTCTGTGAATGTCTTTATTCCATCTTTGATTTCTTCTATAATACAGTAGTTTTTGAGCAAGATGTTATTCAGTTTCCATGTGTTTGATCTTTTATCCTTGATTTTTTTTTTTAGCCATTGAGTTCATGTTTTACAGCTTTATGTTCTGAAAATATGTTTTGCAATATTTCAATATCTTGTATTATTTTAAGGGTGGCATTATGGCCTAATATGTGCTGTATTCTGGAGAAAGTTCCAAGTGCATTGGAAAGAAAGTATACATGTCTGTTGTTGGGTGGAGTGTTCTACACACATCTATGGGGTCAAGTTGGTTGACTGAGGCATTTAGATCTTCCATGTCTTTATTGAGCTTCTTTCTGTACATTCTATCACTGAAAGTGGTGTGTTGAATTTTGCTACTATTGTTGTTCAGCTGTCTATTTTACTTTTTAATACTGTTCGAGTTTGATGTATGGAGGGATGGTTCCTATCTTTGAGTACATAAGTATTTAATATAGCTATGTCCTCCTAATGTATTGGTACTTGAATCATTACATAGTGTCTTTCCTTGTCCACCGTGGTGGATTTTACTTTAAAGTCTATTTTGTCAGAAATTAATATTGCTACTCCTGGTCTATTTTGAATGCTATTTGCTTAGACTGCTCAACGGCACTTGGCTTGGCTGGCTAGCTAGTATATATTTTTCCATCCTTTGAGTTTTAGTTTGTTTGTGTCTTTAAGTTTAAGGTGTGTTTCTTATAAGCAATATATAAATGGAGTTTTTTTTTTTTAATCCATTCTGCTGCTCTGTGTGTCTGTATTGGTGCATGTAACTCATTCACGTTCAGGGTAATTATTGATTGGTATCAATTTAGTGTTGTTATTTTTAGGTCTTCTTTGTGTTTTGTTGACAGTTTCTTTGTTCTACTTAATTGTCTTTGCTGAATCATTTTTCTTTATGGGTTTTCTTTTCAACTATTTCATTTTTATTGGTTTTGTATTTGCTGGGATTCCATGGTTTTCATGTAGGCAAACAATCCTACACATCTTTTTTTTGTTGTGTAGAATTGTTTATTTCCTTTGTGGTTATCTTATTATTTATCTTTTGTCATAGATTGAATTGTGTCCCCCTAAAAATATGTGTAGCCACGTGGTTTGGCCATGATGCCCAGTGTCTTGTGACTGTCCTCCATTTTGTGGTTTTCCTAGGCTGTATGTTAAAGGATTAGGGCGGGACCTGTAAATCCCTTTATAGGATTACCTGCCTGCTCCACTGTAGAGGGGGTTTCCCTGGAGTATGGCTTGCCCACCCTTAATCCTTTCATCCTATGAAAGATAAAAGGAAAGAGAAGCAAGCAGAGAATTGGGAACCTCACACCATCAAGAAAGCAGCACCAGGAGAAAAGCGTGTCCTTCAAACCTGAGGTTTCTGCACCAAGATGCTCCCTGGACAAAGACTGATGCAATACTAGACTTTCTTCCAGAGCTGACAAGGGGAAAGCCTTCCCCTGCAGCTGACGTCCTGAATTTGGACTCATAGACTATTGGAATGTGTAAAAATAAACTTTCCTTTGTTAAAGCCATCCACTCTGTGGTATTTCTGTTAGAGCAGCCCTAGCTGACTAAAACACCCCTATTGTTCTAAATTTAAATGAATATTTGTATCATCATGACTGCTTTGCCACATGAAGGATCTATTACTACATTACTTAATCCTCTTTGGTATAATGTTGTCATCTTTTACATACTGGCCTCTCCATTTCCCTATATTCAGTGCCTTAGTTTTATTTTTATGGTTTCCCCAATGAGGTTTACATCTAGTTTCTGTGTCCTACATTGTAGCCTTAAGTATTAATCCAATGTTATTTAGCTGCTGATTGAAGAAGTTCCTTTAGTATTTATTGTAATTTCAGTTTGATTTTTGTAAATGCTCTAAACTTCTGTTTTTCTGGAAATGTCTAGAAAAACCATCATATTTGTGAGACAATTTAGCAGGATACATAGTTTTTGGTTTTCCTTCAGCCAAGCCAAGCCAAATGTCGTCAAGTCAGATCTGACTCATGGTGACCCTAGGGGCCAGGGTAGAACTGACCCCCAAAGTATTCAAGGAGCTCCTGGTGGATTTGAACTGCTGACTTTGTGGTTAGCAGTGGTAGCACTTAACCCACTACACCACCTCAAGTCTTTGTATTAAGTCATTCCATTGTCTTCTTGCTTACACGGTTTCTACTGAGTACTTCAAGATTAGTCTTATTGACTCTCCTTTGTAGATTGTTTTTTGTTTACCCCTAGCTGCCTTTAAAATACCCTCCTTATCTTCAGTTTTGCTAAGTTTGATTATGATGTTTTGATGTCTTTCTTTTGGGATCTACCTTTTGTGAAGTTCAATGAGCATCTTGGATAGATATCATCTCATCTTTCATAATATCAGGGAGGTTTTCTGTTGACAAGTTTTCAACAATTCTCTCTGTGTTTTCTGTTATCTCTCCTTGTGCTTGTACTCCAATCACTGGTGAATTATTCCTCCTGATAGATTCCCACATACCTCTTAGTGTTCCTTGGTTTTCTTAAACTTACTTTATCTGATTTTTTTCCTAAAATTTGTTGGCATCAATGGCTTTATTTTCAGATCCCATTGTATCAATTCTGCTTCTTTGATTTCCTACTGAGTTTTCTAATTCCATAGTTTTATTATTAATCTGGTGAATTTCAGATATTCATTGCTCAAGAACTTTTTGTGGACTGTTTAATTTGTCATTATGCTTTGTGCCTTGCCTGAGCTCTAGAAAAGTTCTAAATATTAATCCTTGAGGGCCACCATGAGTCGGATCCGACTCGATGGCACTTGGCTTGGCTGGCATTCTGCCTCCAATAATTCCAGGATGTTCTCATGGCCTGAAAAAATTTTTTGATTCTTTCTTTTAGGAGCTTTATTAAGCCTCCATGGTCTGCCTCTTTAAGTAGTTTTAAAGTTGTTGTAATTTGTTTATGTTTGTTTATTCTAACTTATTTATTTATTTATTGAAATCCTCAAATTGGCTTGTCATGTGAGGTAGTTTGAATACCTTAGCAATTCTAGCATTCTATCTCGATGTAGTTAAAACTGTTGCCAGGCTTGTGGGCCCAGATGTCTATGTGCTTTCTTGTATGTGTTCAGCTCAGGTGCCCAGAGAGTCAGTAGCCAAGTGTATGGTATTAGCTCTTCCCTATGGCTGTGGCTGGGAAAAGTTGACTGGGATAGGCACAGGTAGCTGGTTGCACATGCTGAGAAAGTTAGGTGACTGCTGTGTCTCTCTTTTGTCTATAGCTAGGTATTATTCCTGTTTGGACCCTGAGTTCCTGGCTTAGGGGTGTTGGCAGATTTTTTTCTCACCTGTTTGTTAAATTGTTCTCTCTGAAGTCTGGCAGAATAGTTCAGGGCATGCATAAGGGGTCCTACTTCTGACCCAGGAAAAACATCAGAATTTGGTGCCTGCTTCAGGGCAAAGAAGGGAAAAATGCTGAATATAGGGAAAGAGGTTTAGCATGGAGGAAAGTTTTAGATCCCCATGCAGGAGGTTAGAGCAAGCCACTTAGCTTTTGATGATCAAATACTGCTACTTTGCATTGATTATGGAGGCATTAGTAGCATACTTGGTTTCACCCACCAAGGAAGATATTCTGCAACTGCCACTGCCACTTTGATTGCCGTGCTAGCAATTGTGGATCTTCCTGCAGGGTGCAGATTCCCCCCAGTCAGATCTGGCCAATCCTTGGTACTTCTGGACTTATTCTCACTTCCTAGTCACCCAGCCTGATTTCTCAACCTTTCTTTTGATTTTGGGGGCTCCTATAACATCATATGTAATTGATTCACTTGTTCTTTCAGGTCTTTGTTAAACAGACCACAGCAAGAATCTGACTACTCCACCGTCTTGGCCCTGCTTTCCTGAGATGATCTCTAAACACATTTGTGGATAAAATTTGTGTCGATAATCATGAAAAGTATGTGTCGTATACTGGATCTCCAGTATCCTTATTAAGAAGAGGCACAGGACTAAAATTAACAAGATATACTAAAATTAACTAACTAAAATTAACTATACTAAAATTAACTAAAATTAACAAGATATAAGAGTAAATACAAAGATAGTATGCTCATGTCCAGAAAGTCTCTTGACTAAGTACAGGGAAATGAGAAATTGTAGTACTGTCTGTGAAAGCAGCTCCTGTAATTGAAATATAGACAAAAAGTAAAGTCCTACAATAGTAAGAAAGTTGACATCAAGCCATGTGAAGACTATTTCAAGAAACTGCGATTACTTAATAGTTATGCCAAACTAGCTAATAGTTTTGTATTTTAGTATTTCTAGGGGCTATACTAATCTTTTTAAATGATCATTTTCTTTAATCCTAACCAAAAAACAAATGAAGTAGCCACTATAGTTTTCCTCATTTTGCAAATGTGGAAACTGAGTCTTACACTAGGAGGAGGCACAGTAAATGAAAACTCAACATTTTTAATTCAAATTCTGTATTACCTCAACATCTGTTATTTTTAGTACATAGTTGATTAATAAATGCTTCTTGGATTACTGAATAAATGTCTCAAGTTTTTAATTTAATTTCTATTGTGTGTTTGCATTGGAGAAAACAGTAAAAAGTACTTAATGAAGATAGCAATATTTATTTACATTTTCCCAAACTGTACAGTAAAGAAGAATATTTAGACCTTTTTTACCGAATGATTACGATAAAATCTAGTCAACAGCTCAGTTAACTGTACTTGTATGGAAACTGTGCCTAGACCAAGAGGAAGTCATTCAGATAACACAAAGGAATAATGTGTTTTAAAGATAAGAAAAGTGTATTTCAATGTTGTATTCTTTTACTGTATTTATTCAATCTGTATGCTGAGAAAATAATCTGAGCAACAAGACTATATGTAGAAGAATATGGCATTATAATTGGAGGAAGACTCCCTGACAACCTGTCATATACATATGAAACAGCCTTGCTTGTTCACAGTGAAGAGCACTTGAAACACTAATGGCCATTAAAATCAGATTGCCAGGCCCATGGTCTGAGGTGCCTCCAACATTTAACCATCTTAGCCACCCGGGGACTCGTCAAGGAAGAAAAAATAGAAACACTGTGGTGCGGTAAAGGCAGCTGTGTATGCGCTTGAATCAAAGATTCACTGCTTATTGCTCTTATGACTTTGGGAACATAACTTAAACACTTGGCTTCAACACTGCAACCTGTAAAATTAGGAGAATAATATAGAAATATAAACAGATTATCCGACTTGATGGCATTGCATTGCATGTGTAAAACATACATTGTACATATGTTCTTTTCCTCTTACAGTAAGAGAATTTTTTTCTGAAAGGAAAAGATTGAAGCAGAATGAAAAGTGTAGGGTGACTTTCTGTGTCAACTCTTTTGAATAACAGAATGCTAAACTGGTCCGTGGACACACTGTCTCTACCATAGCAATGTGACAACTATGGAAAAAAAACATTTTTTAATATTAGAGATGCACCCAAAATATATAATGTCATTTCCGTTTACTGCTACCTTTAAATCTTACATGATAATATTTTTATTGTGATAAAGATAAATGTCAGGCGGTTTATATTTGAAATGACAGGTCAATCAAATACCAAAAGGCCAATAGTAAGTGTTATTTTAGTAAAACAGATATAGAAAATGTTAATCTTAGAAATCCAGTAAGAGGTTTCACAGTTCAGAGAAATAAAAATTGTTGAATTATCTAAACCTAAAAGCCAAGCCAAGTGCTGTCGAGTCAGACCTGACTCATGGCGACCTAAAAGAGAGTAAGAAATATTAAGATCATTTACAAAAGAAATAACAAAGCAAACAGAAAAGTCAAGTGAATGGAGACTAATAAATTTTCCTAGTGGCTGCATTCGTTTTTGTTTATTATTTCTAATCGGTTTCACTGAGAGCAAGAGATGCTAAATATAACAAAAGAAAAATAAAGAAAACTAAGAAGTTGAAAGAAAAGGGAAGAGACATGATTTATCATGAAATTTAGAGCTGTGGGGAAAATTCCCAGAGAAATAACATTTTACGTTCTTGATGGGACAAGAGGAACAAAATGAATGGAAAGTTCTTTAGAGATTTGTTAGATGTGGAAAAACAATATTTAAAGTATTACATTTCTAACAACCAAGGGTATTTTTTCTTATCCATGACATCTTACACAGGATATTATTTAAACTGATAGCACAAAAATCTGTATATAAGAAAGAGGAGGTTTCAGCTTTCTTTGGCAGCAACTAGACCTGAGTTTCAATTGGCACTCAAAATCTTTGTCTCAGTATAGAGCATGAAATAGAAATAATTAATTGATGCTGTAAAGGTGCTGTGTAAAGCAGGACATCATTTCTTAAACTCTGAGAAATGAATCTTAGGTTTTTCATGAGCCAGAATGAAGTATTAAGTCTGTGAAATCCTCTGAAAGTCAAAATAATGTAATCTGTATTGCTATTAATCTTTACTCTCCAAAGAATGTAGTGTTTCTTAAGGACAGAATTATGAAAAATGAAACTTGTATATACAATGGAGACTTGTATACAAACTACTTTATTAAGAATAAGGCACAGAGACAGAATAAATAACTTCTAGGATTGATGCTACTAGCTCCAATGACATTTGGCAAGCTTTTTTTTTTTAATGCTGCAATTAAATTTTGATTCCATTTATCATCTGTCCTTTATCTGGGCAAAGTACCACAAACAGAAAAATCACCTGAATGAATCATTATTTCCTCTTCTAAAATACTAGGAGTCTTCCTTGCAGCCAACACTGCGTAGCCTGGAAAATCAAAAATATTTAGAGTTTGGCTTTTTACAGAAAAACTGTGTTGAATCCTGATCTAAAATACCTTGAAAAAAATATTTAACAATACGTTTTAAGCCATGTAAACTCAATACTCAAGATTAGGACCAATCGTGAACTTTTACCCAATGTTTCTTTTCAGTTTCTAGGTTACATGGAATACTTTGCTTTTTCTCCACGAATGCTCTTATATTGATTCAAAGTTGCAATCTATGTTAATAATTGGAAGTGAGAAAAATCTAGCAAATTGTCTAAGGCCTCTTAATCTGAGTCATCTTCAGAAGAGTCATTGTTTATTCAGATATCTTGCAGAGTTTTATCAGTTTTTATGCCTGAGCATAATTCTGGTGTGAAGGTCCTTGGCTTTCTGACAATCTAGTGATAAAGTCCTGAACAATTTTCATAGTAGTCCATGACTCAGAAATTTTAATAAGAATTAATCCAGACAACACTTCGTCTTTAAAGATAAGGTCTATGAGACTCAGAAGGTTAAATACTGCTTCCTTAAAAGCTATAGAACAAACATTAAAAGCTGGAACTTTTTGCCCCCAACATTGAGACTTTTATTTATATTGCTTGCCGATTTTCTAAAACAAAATTATGATGTTGAAAATCCAAAAATTTGAAACCATAGTAAGAAATTATATGCTATAACCTCTTTAAAATGTGGGTTACAGGGGTGGAGTCAAGATGGCAGACTAAACACATATCTCCCTAAATCCCTCTGGAAGCCAAGACCTGAACTGATAAATAGTGAGCCCTAGGACACAGCATAATGCTGTTAATTTGGACTTCATTCTACTGAGCAGACAGCTTCCTCTCTTTTGCTGACCCCCGCTCTTGGTGAGTGATGGCTTTCATGGACTGAGGGCAACTCGCCATTTTAACTTTTTTTCTCTGTCTTGAGTCGTGGGTAGAGCTGGTACATGACTAGCAGCTGGTATTGGATGCACTACTGAGGGGATTGGTGGGCAAGATTACCATATATTGAGAGCCAAGCTTTGGACCCTGTATCTTGGTGCCTTTGGCCTCTCTTTCCACCTTTGCCATTGACTGAGCTGTGCCGGGGAAGGTGGCGAGCTTGTGTGGGACGCCATCTTGTTCCACTAGGAGGCAGAGATACCCATATAGAGGCCTAAGAGAAACTTAATTCCTAGGCTAGGTGGCAGCACCTGCCCAGAGGAGAGTGTTTTTCTGGCAGTAAAGCAGTATTCTACACAGCATCACCTATGGCTGAGGCCTGACAGCAGAGACCAACAGGGCAGTAGTCTTTCTGTATTTTGAATTACTTTATAACATCCGGGGTTGGGTGTAGAGGTGCTTACTTTGTCAGCTGAGAAGAGTGACCTGTACACCTGAAAATCTGACTGATGTTGGAAGTTGTCAGATATCTTTTACCTTTCATTTTAAGATGACCTAGAGAAACAACTGTGGGTCATCTTACAGCATCTGTCCCAGCCTCTATTGACTCACATGATGCCCCAAAAGCAACAAACTGGATAAAAGAGTAACCAAGAAATCACCCATGGCTTCAGAAGGCCCCCAAAGAAACAACCAAAGAACTTTTCAGGTGAAGAAACCTTTCTGAAACTATCTAGTGGTAAACATAAAAGGATTATATATAGAGCCCTCCCTGACCTTATACAAAATGCAACAGAGCAAAACAAACAATTAAGCAAGCTGTTGGATCTGATGGCCAGTACTCTGAAATCCAACAGATCTAGAACAAAATCAAAGAGTTAGAAAATTCAGTTCAAAGCCAAGAAAACAGAATGGAACAAATGGAAAATAGATTTTCTGACTTAGAAGACAGAGCTATTGACTCAAGGACCTATGAATAGAAATCAGAAAAAAGCAAGAAAAATGAAGAAGCATTAAGAAGTGTGTGGGACTCTATTAAGAGGAACAATCTATGTTAATCGGAGTACCTGAACAGAGTGAGACACCTGAAAACATGGCGAGTATTGTGGCTGAGCTGCTGACAGAAAACTTCCCAGAAATTAGCAAAGAAAAGAATATAGATATCCAAGATGCATATCAAATGCCACACAATATAGATCTCAGAAGACTCTAAGATGTATTACAATCAAGTTTAACAAAATGAAATATAAGCAGAAACTTTTAAAGGCAGCAAGACTCAAAGCAAAGCTACCATTCAGAGGGAAGTCCTGTAGACTTTTGTCGGATTTCTCAGCAGAAACAATGCTGGCATGGAGACGGTGGCATGACACATTCAAAGTCTTGAAGGAGAGGAACTTCCAACAAAAATTATATGTCCTGCAAAACTATCTTTCAAATATGAAAATGAATTTAAGACATTTGCAGAGAAATAGAAACTCACTTTGTAAATACCAAACCAAAGGTAGAAGAAATACTGAAAGAATCTCTTGGCTTAGAAGAACAAAACCACTAGCTTTATATTTGAAAACAAATACAGGACACGTCATCCAGAAATCTACTCAGTTAGTGAAGGCTCCAAACTCAATCAAAGCTATAATAGTGAAAGAAATGATCCAGTGATCATATCATGAAAACTATGATCATCATATTAAAAAGAGAGATGTACTACAGTCCTTATAGTCTTTCCAGATGGAAAGGAAGTTAATAAGACTGATAGTAATAAAATAGGGTTTATACATAGTTTATCAAGGGGGATCATAGGGCAGCTGTAAAACACAGTAAAGGTGCAACATATCAGATCAAGAAATGTAACATTGAAGTCTCAACAACCAAAAAACCAACCCTAAAAAAGGTGAAAAATCAACTCACAAAGAAGAATGTTCCAGAACAGACTAATAAGAACAACAGAGAAAACATCAACACAAAAATAAACATATTGCAATGACAGCACTAAACACATATCTATCAATAATCCCATTGAATGTGAATGTACCGAATGCTCTGGTAAAGAGACATTGAGTGACATCTTGGATCAAAAGACAACAACCCATCCATATGTTGTCTACAAGAAACTCAATTTGGACTTAAAGATATGGATAAACTGAAAATTAAAGGATGGAAGAATATATATCATACTAACGATGAACAATGAAGAGCAGGCATGGCAATTCTAATCTTGAACAAAATCAATTTTAATGTAAAATCCTCCATTGTGGACAGGGATGGACACCATTGCTGAAAGTTTCAATACACAAACAGGACTTAACAATATTAAATATTTATGTACCTAATTATTAGAGCACCTAAATATGTTGAAGAAACACTGACTACATTAAAAAATAAGATAGATTACTCCACACTCTTCAACACTGCACTCTGAATATTGGACAGATTGTCTAGCAAAAAGCTTGGTAAAGACACAGAAGACCTTCTTGTCACAATTAACCAACTAGACCTCATTGACATATACAGAACTTTCTATCCATCAGTGAAAAACTACACCTTCTTCTTCAGTGCACAGGGAACATTCTCTAGAATAGACCATGCATTAGGACATGAAGCAATTCTCAAGAAAATCCAAACCATTGAATTATGGCAAAGCATCATAAAGCCATAAAAGTTGAAATCAGTAGCAGAAAAAGCATAAATAGAAAGTGGAACTGATGGAAGCTGAACAACATTTTGCTCAAAATGCCATGGGTTAGAGAAGAAATCAAGGATGAAATAAAGAAATTTATGGATTTCAGTGAGAATGAAAACACTTCCTACCAGAACCTATGGGATACAACTAAAGCAGTGCTCAGCCAGCCAAGTACCATCGAGTTGGATCTGACTCATGGCAACCCTAGGGGCCAGGATAGGCCAGAGGTGAGTTTATCTCCATAAATGCACACATCTGGAAGGGAGAAACCAAATCAAAGGACTGACCCTACAGCTTGAACAAGTAGAGAGAGAACAAAAGAGGAACCCCTCAAGCACTGGAAGGAAACAGATCATAAAGATTAGAGCAGAACTAAATGGATCAGAGAATAGAAGAACAATTGAAAAAACTGAAAAGATCAAAAGCTGGTTTTTTGAAAAGACCAACAAAATTGACAAACCACTGGGTAAACTTACTAAAGAAAAACAGAAAAGGAAACAACCCAAGTAAGAAATGAGAGAGGAGTTGTCACAGCAGAAATCAAAATTGTCATAACAGAATACTGTGAAAGACTGCACTCTAACAAATTTGAAAACCTAGAGGAAATGGACAAATGCCTTGATTCATATTACCTACCAAAATTATTACAAGGTGAGGCAGAAGAACTTAATAAACCCATCACAAAGGAAGGTATTGAAAATGTCATAAAAAAAACTACTTAACTAAAAGAAGTCTGGGCCCAGATTTCTACCAAGCTTTTAGAGAAGATTTATCTCCAGATTTTGTCTCTTGATGCAGAAAAGTCATTTGATAAAAAATCTCAACAAAATAGGCATAGATGGCAAATTCGTCAATGCAATAAGGGCTACTTATACAAAGCTAACTGCCTATGTCATCCTGAATGGAGAGAGCGAAACAATTTCCACTGAGAACAGGAACTAGACAAGGATGCCCACTCTCACCTCTCCTATTCAACATTGTACTAGAAGTTCTAGCCAGAGCAACTAGACAAGACCAAGAAATAAAGGGCATCTGCATTGACAAAGAAGAAGTAAAAATCTCCCTATTTGCAGATGATATGATTGTATATTCAGAGAATCCTAAAGTATCTGTAAGTAAACTTCTCAAACTGATAGAGGAGTTCGGCAAAGTATCAGGATACAAGATAAACATGAGTAAATCAGTAGGATTCCTTTACACCAACAATGAGAATATTAATGAAGAAATCATCAAATCAATACCATTTACTATAGCCCCTAAGAAGATAAAGTATCTAGGAATAAATTTAACCAGAGAAATAACAGATCTTTACAAAGAGAACTGCAAGTCTTTACTACAAGAAACTAAGAGAGACTTACATAAATGGAGAAACTTACCCTGCTCATGGATAGGAAGACTTAACATTGTGAAAATGTCTATTTTACCCAAAGCAATCTACTTATATAATGCAATCTCAATAACAGTTCCTGTGACATTTTTTAATGAGATGGAGAAACAAATCACCAACTTTGTTTGGAAAGGGAAGAAGCCTGGGATAAGTAAAGCCCTACTGAAGAAGAAGAACACACTCATTATCTGACTTTAGAACCTATTACACTGCCACAGTAATCAAAACAGCCTGGTACTGGTACCAAAAGAGACAGATAGATCAACAGAACAGAACAGAGACCCAAGAGACGACATACCTTCCCACGTACAGCTGATATTCAACAAAGGCCCTAAGACATTAAACTGGGGTAAAAACAGTCTCTTCAACAAATGGTGCTGGCAAAGTTGGATATCCATCTGCAATAAATTGAAACAAGACCCATATCTTACACCTTATACAAAACCCAACTCAAACTGGATAAAAGACCTAAATATCAAATCTAAAACGAGAAAGCTCATTCAAGAAAAAGTAGGAACAACAGTGCAAGTTTTAATACACACCATAAACAGACTTCAAAATCTGTGCAACAAACCACAAATAACAAGAGAAAATAGATAAATAGGAACTACTAGCAATCAAACCTGTCTGCTCTTCCAAAGACTTTAACAATAGAATCAAAAGCCCACCTACAGAATGGGAAAAAATGTTTGGTAACTATATCAGACCAATGCCTGATCTCCGTAATCTATAAGGTACTACGAAATATCAATAAGAAAAAAATAAATCTTCCAATTAAGCAATGGGCAAAGGAGATGGGCAGACACTTCTCTAAAAAGTAGATCCAGGCAGCCAAAAAACACATGCAGACATCCTATTAAAGAAATTCAAATCCAAATGACAGTGAGATACCATCTCACCCCAACAAGGTTGGCCATGATCCAAAAAACAAAACAACAAATGCTGGAGAGGCTGTGCAGAAATTGGAACTCTCCTACACTGTTGGTGGGATTGCAAAATGGTGTGACCTCTTTGGAAAGCAATCTGGCGCTTCCTTGAAAAGCTGGATATAGACATACCACTGGACCCAGTAATTCCACTACTTGGAATATATGCTACAGAATCCAGGCCATTCACACCAACTGATACATGCACACAAATTTGTATTGTGGCACAGTCCACAATAACAAAAAGATGGAATCAACCCAGATGCCCAACAACAGAGGAATGGATAGGAAAACTACTGTATATGTACTCAGTGGAATACTATGCAATGATAAAGAACAACAATGATTGCAGGAAACATATCTTAACCTGGTTTCAGTTGGAGGACATTTTGCTGAGTGAAAGTAGTCAGTGACAAAAGGACAAATATTGTATGAGACCTCTATGATAAAAACTTAAAAACAGACTCAGGCATAGAAGAAAAGACTTCTGGCGGCCACAAGAGTGAGCAGGAAAGGAGGGTGAAGGAGGAAGGGCTTTGATTAGATAGTTGATAGAATTTGGTTGGGTGAAATCTGTGACAGCACGCATTAGAAAGAAGATCAATATTAAATGGACTTTAACATAACATGATTACTCCTCCAATCTTAACCCAATATTACAAGAACAGAGTAGCTGGGGTGGGGGGCTGGGGACCATGCTCTCAGGGGAAATCGAAGCCTATTGGCACAACTAGAATTTTGCTAAGAGAACCTTCTGTACCCCACATTGTTCAGTGGCATCTGGGATCTTAAAAGCTGCCATCTGAGGGTACAGCAAATGTCCCCAATTTAGGAATGGATGATCACCAAGGACCAAAATGACATGGGGGAAAGAGAACATGGATGACAGAGAGACTCACGTGAGTGTGTGACTACATGTACTTGTGACTGGAAGAACTGGAGGGTGCCTGGCCGCCGCCAGTGATAGCCATGATGGAGCTCACAAAGTTGAGTCTCACTGGCAAAACAAATATAAAAAGCAGTACATACTTGGATCTCCACTAAAAGACCACGATTGATGTTCCAGGGGCCTAGGACTTCCCCTGGGAGCATGGCCCCTGGTGCTGATGCTGGCCCTATCCATAAATCATAATGGAGGTTAACTCTTTGGACAGGAATGGATTGGACTTGGTGACACAGAGTGACCATACCATGTATGCACTTTATGGTTCTATGCATCTATAGGATGTCATCTGGCTATGCTGTTACTGGAAAGGAGGGGATAGGAGATTGTTTGGGGGATAAGACATATATGCAGTGGAGAGGAAGGGTGTGCTGTCACGGGCAGGGAGAGCAGTGGGAGCTGCATGTAGATGGGCATGCCAATTTATATGGGAATGTACATTTTCGTTCAATCATAATAAAAAAAAATTTCTTGAGCCCTAAAAAAAAAAAAAATGTAGGTTATTTTCATGACTTTGAAGTTGAAAATGGGTGGGTGAGAATGAGGTATCAGGCCTGGATTTTCTTTGAGTTCCTTGTTATATGTGTGGCATGAAGGAAGTATGATATACCTAGTTTGGTGAGAAGTCAGTTGAGTTTACTGGTCCAAAGCCACTTCCAAAGATCAT
This sequence comes from Heterohyrax brucei, assembly GCA_028571685.1. NCBI lineage: Eukaryota > Metazoa > Chordata > Mammalia > Hyracoidea > Procaviidae > Heterohyrax > Heterohyrax brucei. The sequence continues at coordinate 712,724 of CM053161.1, forward strand.
ATTCAGAGATAGCTGAAGAGTATTCATCGACCTCAATACAACAACCTCCCTAATATACCAAAGCTGGAGAAACTCTTTTCTCTGCCCATACTAGGTGCTAGCGCCGATTGTTTGAGTAGGGAGAAGGGAAAGAAGAAAGAGCAAATTTAAATACTTCTTTAACTTTCTGAAGTTGTGGAGTTGTAACACCCTTAATGTTTGTCATGAATTGAATTGTGTCCCCCCAAAATGTATGTGTTGATTTGATTTGGCTATGAGTCCCAATATGGTGCCTTTCCTCCAGTGTATTGTGAATCCTGCCTCTGTGAGCTTGATGATGGAGAATGTGCAACAGTTCTGTTAGTGAGGCAGGTCTCAAGCTACAGTCTTGTGGGTTATAAGGGAGAGAAGTGAGGCTAGGAAGTTTATACCACCAAGAGAGCCACTGAGAGCAGAGCACGTCCTTTAGACCCGAGGTTCCTGTGCGGAGATGCTCTCACTTGATTTGGACTTATCCTACCAGACTGTGATGTTTCTCACATTGAATGGACTTGTAGCTTGTTAATGGATTTGTAGCTTACTGGACGGTGACTTTATGAAATCTTCCACTTGTGGTATTTTCTGTTAGAGCAATACCAGGCAACTAAGACACTGTTGTGGATTTATGCTCTTTGCACATGACGTCATGCTGTGTGTCACGCTGATGACAGTTTCACTTTCGTTTACCTGCCCTATGTATTGGTCTTTGTGTGGGAGATTTGCTTGTCACTTCTGCATAAGCTGCTGGTGGCGTTTACAGCATCCCTCTACTGGAATTTCTTTTTTTGTCACCATGGTTTGGCAGCCTTGGACTAGATGTAAGCTCCAACATCATCTACCATTTATGATCAGCTTCAGGTCCTGTGTGTGCATACATTTCTGTTCTGTACCTCTCAGGAACTAGGAATTCAAGGAAACCGTCCTGGATCTCTTCTTCCTTGATAGTCTCCTATCTAGCCACTATTACTCAATCATTTTTTCCTTTTTTCATAGTTTAAGTATAATTTAACACTTTTCCTTGTTAAGGAAATTCTACCTGGGAATAAAATGTCAGCTCTTTCTTCTTAAATGCGATTTCTTATGAAATGTTCCTTTTCTTATCACTTTGATGAGAGAAATTCTAACCTAATCACTGTTCTTCTGATAAGGTAAATTTCTGTTTTTATTTGTTGTTGTTAGGTCCCATCGGGTTCATTCCAACTCATAGTAACTGTCTTAGTCATTTAGTGGTGCTTTAACAGAAATGCCATAAATGGATGGCTTTAAAAATAAAAATAAGGTAAAAAATAATTTTGGGGGCATAATTCAGTAGACCACAAGTTCAAATTCAGGACATTAGCTCCAGAGGAAGTCTTTTTCTGTGGGCTCTGTTATCAATCATCTCCTAGACTGGAGCTTCTGAGGCACATGGACCCCAGTCCTTTCCAAGGGACACATTCTGCTCCTGGCACTGCTTCCTGTCTCTCTGCTTGCTTCCCTTTCTTTGATATTCCAAGAGATGGCCCCAAGCTGCAAAGTTAGCTTACACGTTGAGTCCTGCCCCACCAGTGCATTAACATCATACAGGCGTGATTTACAGCATTAAGGAACATCACACAATGCCTCCAAATCATGGTTTAGCTAAATTGCTATACGTATTACAAGGGGGTCACAGTTTAATCCATGACAGTGACCCTATTTACAGAAAACTACCCAATTGTGTATCATGCTCAAGATGTTGTTACAGTTGAGCCCCTCCTTGCAGCCACTGTGACAATCTGTCTCAGGAAGGTTTTCCTCTTTTTTGCTGACCCTCTACTTTGCAAGCATTATGTTTTTCTCCAGAGATTGATCTCTCCTGACAACATGTCCAAGCTATGTAAGATGTAGCCTTGCTATTCTTGCTTCTAAGGAACACTCTGGTTGTACTTCTTCCAAGACAGATCTGTTTGTACTTTTGGCAATCTATGGTACATTGAGTATTCTTTACCAGCACCACAATTCAAAGGCATCAATTCTTCTGTCTTCCTTATTCATTGTCTGGCTTTCACATTCATATGATGTGATTAAAAATAACATGGCTTGGGTCAGGCACCCCTTAGTCTTTAAGGTGATGTTTTTGATTTTCAGCATTTTAAAAAGGTCTTCTGTAGCAAATCTTTGCAAGACAGTACGTCTTTTGATTTCTTGACTCCTGCTTCCATGGGTGTTGGTTATGGATTCAAGTAGAATGAAATCCTTGACAACTTCAATTTTTTTCTCTATCTTGATGTTGCTCATTGGTCTAGTTGCGAGGTCTTTTGTATTCTTGATGTTGAGGTGTAAACCGTACTGAAGGCTGTGGTCTTTGATCTTCATCAGTAAATGTTTCAAGTCCTCTTTGCTTTCAGAAAGCAAGGTAGTATCATCTGCATAACATAGGTTGTTAATAAATCTTCCTCTGGTCCTGAAGTCCTGTTCTTCTTCATACGGTACAACTTCTCAGATTATTTGCTTTGCATACAGATTGAATAGGTATGCTGGAAGGATACAACCTTGACACATCTTTTATGACTTTAAACCATGCGATGTCCCCTTGTTCTGTTCAAACAACTGCCCCTTCATCCATGTACAGATTCCTCACGAGCACAATTAAGTAATACAGAATTCTCATTCTCCATAATGTTGTCCATAATTTTTTATCCACACAGCCAAATGCCTTTGTGGTGTCCATAAAACTCAGGTAATAATTTTTCTAGAATTTTCTGCCTTTAGCCAAGATCCATCTGACATTAGCAATGATATCCCTGGTTCCATGTCCTCTTCTGAGTCTAGCCTGAATTTCAGGCAGTACTCTGTCAATGTGCTGCTGCAGTTGCTTTTGAATGACCTTTAGCAAAATTTTACTGTGTGTGATATTAATGATATTGTGAAGAATATTAATATTATTAATCTGCATCTTTATAGTATAAGGTATGATACAACTTATCTTCTATTGCCTTATGGACTTGAAATGCAAAAGAAGGCCTCAGGTTATAATGTTGTTTGACCCTGAGTCTGCTCATCTTGAAAATGTAATTGAGGAAAACATCACTCTGACTTAAGATCCTGATGAAGAACCAGATGGCACTCAATAAAAAGCCAGAACCACAAGTTTAAACAGCCTGCCATGGCTGCCATCTAAGAGCGTACCTAAATCCAAGTATTTATCATTGAAGTGTTATTTCCAATCTCCAAACAAAAGGAGGAAGTAATTTAGGAAATTAAAATTGGAGCCATTATTATCATCCCTTGTGTATAAAAAATATGACTGAGCTGGAGCTGGACTCATAAGGACAGATCAACTAGACCCCGAGGTACAAAGACAATAACTAGGAAAACCTTGGGCAATGTCTTTAGGAAATCTTTCAATTAAAATCATAAACAGAGCACAAAAGATCTTCATACTTTCCTATCTTATCTTTTTCCCACCAGCATTTAGTAAATAGTAAGATTTATTGGCCACCATACATCTGTCAGTTTGTCCTACTGTGGTGGGTTTGAGTGTTGACTGTGATACTGTAAGCTTTGCCATCAGTATTTCAAGTACCAGCAGGGCTAACCTTAGTGGGCAGCTTTCAACAGAACTTCCAGATTAAAACAAGCTAAGAAGAAGTACTTGATAGTCCATTTCTGAAAAACTGGCCAGTGAAAACTTCATGAATAGTAACAGAACATTGTCTGGTTTAGTGTTGGCAGATGAATCCCTCAGATTGGAAGACACTTGAAATACGATGAGGGAAGAGCAGACCCCTGAAAGTAGAGATCACCTTAATGATGTGAACGGAGTTAAGCTTTTGGAACCTTCCTTTGTTGATGTGGCATGATGCAAAATGAGAACAAACAGCTGCACACATCCATCAATAATCAGGATGTAAAATGTATAAAGTATTAATCTGGGAGAATTGGAAGTCATCAGAAATGAAATGAATTCATAAAGGTCGATATCTTCGTCATTAGTGAGCTGAAAAAGACTGACTCTGGCCTTTTTCCATCAGGCAATCATATGGTCTGTTATGCTGAGTGACAACATGAGGAAGAATGTCATAACATTTATCTTTAAAAATAACATTTCAAGAATGTTTCCTGAAGGAAAATGCTGCCAGTGATAGGATAATATCGATATACCTACAAGGAAGATCAGCTATAAGATTTTATGTGCCAGTCGTTAATGGCAAAGACAAGGAGATTGAAGATTTTTACCAACTTCTGCAGTCTGAAGTTGATCAAACAATGCAGTCCAGATGCTCTGATAACTACTGGTGACTAGAGTGTGAAAGCTGGAATAAAAAGAAGGGTTAGTAATTGGAAAATATGACTTTGAGGATAAAAATGACTCTAGAGACCACAGGTAGCATTTTGCAACACCAACAAATTATTCATTGAAAATCTCTTTTTTCAAAGGCATAAAGGACAACTGTATACTTGGATTTCATCAGACGGAAAACACTGGATTCAAGTCAGCTATGTCTGTAGAAAGAGACTATGGACCATGTTAAAATTATCGGTTACAACACAGTCACAATTGGTGGAACAGACCAACAATTGATCATATTCAAGTTGAAGCTGAATAAAATTGAAACAAGTACACCAAAGCCAAACTGCAGCCTTGAGTGTATCCCACCTGAATTTGGACACCATTTTGCAGGTAGACATGACACCGTGAACACTGGTGACTGAAGACCAGACTAGTTGTGCGAAGACATGAAGTGCGTTATACATGAAGGAAGCAAAAGTCACTAAGAAGACAGAAAAGAAAGAAAAGACCAATACAGATGTCAGAAGAGACTCCAAAACTTGCTCTTGAATATACTGTAGTTAAAATGAATGGAAGAAATGATGAAATAAAAGAGATACACAGAAGATTTCAAAGGGCAGGTGGAGAAGACAAGGTAAAATATCATAATGAAATGTTCAAAGACCTGGAGTTACAAAACTAAAAGGGAAGAATATGCCAGCATTTATTAAAGTGAAAGAACTAATCAAACAACTCAAGCTTCACGCTGCAAGTTTGGAGGATTCTACAGACAAAATATTGAATGATGAAGTGAGCATCAAAAGCAGATGGAAGAAATACACACTAAACACATAGGGTAGACTTGTGGGGGTGGGGCAAGAAAAGCAATCTAAACAACCTATCTCAAATTCGGACATACTCAATGATTTAACATCCTCCCATTAATGAAAACATGTGGTATAAAAATAAATTCAAGACAGGAAATAATTGGGTCTCTGTTTTAATTGTCTGGTACCACTCGAACAGAAATACCATAAGTGTACGGCTTTAGTAAAAAAAAGTTTATTCTTACATATTCCAGTAGGATACAAGTCTGAATTCAGAATGTCTGCCCCAGGTCAAGGCTTTCCCTCTTTGTACGTTCTGGAGGAAGGTCTTTGTATTGCACCAGTTTTTGGTCAGGGAGCATCCTGGTGCAGGAACCTCAGAACTGAAGAACACACTATAATCCTGGTTCTGCCTTCTTGATACTATGAGGTTCCCACTCTCTGCTTGCTTCCCTTTCCTTTTATCTCTTATAGGATGAAAGGATAAAAGGTGGTACAACTCACATTCCAGGGAAACTCTCTTTACATAGGAACTGGGAAGTGATCTCAGGAAGGGTTTTACAGTCTCACCCTAATCCTCTTTACCTACCATAAACCCAGTCCATTAACCACAGGCAGAAATTAGGATTTACAGCATGAGAAAAATCACAAAATGGGGAGCAATCATACGATACTGGTAATCATGGCCCAGCCAAATTTCTATACATAGTTTTTTGGGGACAATTCAACCCATGACAGTCACTGAAGTGTTAAAAAGTTGAAGTGGCTATGCTGATATTGTTGAAATGAGGAAGGGCCCGGTAAAAATTGGAGGTATTGAAGAAAGCCCCAGGAAACAACTTAATAGCAGAAAATACCATAGAATAATCTTACCTTTATCTTACAAAACACTGTCACAAGACAAGCCTGGGGGCAACCTTGCAAGTGACAGCCTGCAAGTGACCCCTAGACCTTGACCACATTTTACAACTAATAGGAGTTAACCAATCAATGTAAAGGTCAGTTCACCCTCCCTACTTTGCAATCTCACGACTTAAATACTGGGCGCTGAGGAAACTCCCGGTTGCCCCCTGCTCTGTGTAGCTTGGGGTGCGTCTCTGGTGCACCAGTATTTTTCCTATTGGGCATATTTTTTAATAAAATTTAACCTTTAAAGTAACAGTGTCGCATCTTGAAAATCGCAGACCCTAACATTATCACAGAAAATATTTTTAAACAAAAAACCTTCCTAGAGATAAAAAAGAGAATTTCATAGTGACAAAAAGTTCAATCTGTCTGATGGATGCAGCAATTATAAACATATACACATGTATTTTATGCCACAACTACTAATGCCAAAGGTGAAGAAATTGGAGATTTTTAAAAACTGCTGCATTCTGAAATTGACCAAACATGTAATTAATGTGCATTGGTAACTACTGGTTATTGGAAAGTGCAAGTTGGAAACAAAGGAAGATCAGTAGCTGGAAAAGATGGCCTTGGTGCTAGAAACTAGGCTGTAAATTACATGCTAGAGTTCTGCAAGACCAGTCACTTATCTACCAGAAATAACATTTTTCAACAATACGAACAATGACTATTCATGCAGACTTTGCTGGATGGAATATACCAGAATCCAGTGCACTTCAACTATGGAAAGAGATGGTGGAAAAGTTCAGTACTATCAGTCAGCAAATAGCTGAGAGTTGACAGTAGAAACTGATTACCAATTACTCATACAGAAGTTAAAGTTGAAGCTGAAGAAAATTAAAATAAGTCCATAAGAGCTAAAGTAGGACCTTGAATATATCCTGCTTCAGTATAGAGACCATCTCAAGAATAAATTTGATCAATTGGAAAACCTGCTGCAAAAGAATTCTTTAACATTGCAAAAAGCAAAGTTGTCATTTTGATGACTAATGTATGCCTGCTCTAAGCTATGGTATTTTCAGACTATTCATATGATTGTGACAGGCACACAGTGAGAAAAGAAAACTGAAGAAGAATTGATGCATTTGAATTACAGTGTTGGCAAAGAATATCAAATACACTATGGACTTTCAGAAGAACAAACAAATCTGTTTTGGAAGAAATACATCCTGAATGCTCCTTAGAAATGCGGATGGTGAGATTTCATCTCATATGCTTTGCATGTGTTTTTAAATGTGTTATCAGGAAGCATTAACCCCTGGACAGGATATCATACTTGATAAAGTAAAGGATCAGGAAAATGGGGAAGATTCTCAGTGACAAAGACTGACACAGTAGCTGAAGCAATGGGGTTAAACATATCTACTGTTGTGAGGATGATGTGGGATGGGGCAGTGTTTTATTTTGCTATACATACGGTCGCTAGGTGTCTAAGACTACAGCACCCAACATCTTTTATGAATACTGATGCAAAAATCCCCAGCAAAATATTCACACACCAAATGCTTCAATATATAAAAAAGATTCTGTCATGACCAAGTACTCTTTATCCCATGAGTTCAAATTTACTTTAACATAAAAAAGGCTTGGTGTAATACACTATATTAAGAGAATAAAAGAGAATAAACACGTATCATTATAATACACACACAAAAAGTGCTTAATAAAAATCTGAAACCATTTCATGATAAAAAACACTTGACAAACTAGAAACAGAAAAGAATAGCCTCAACCTGATAAAGGATGTCAGTGACAAAACGAGAACTACATCACATTTAATGGTGAGAGATTGAATTCTTTTCCCATTAAGATTAAGAAAAAGACAAGGATATCTTTTCTCTGCACTTACATTCAACATAGTACTGGAATTTCTAGCCACAATATTTAACTATGAGAAGGAAATATAAAGCATCCAGACTGGAATAAAAGAAGGAAAACAATTTCTATTAGCAGATGAAATGATCTTGCATATAGAAAATCCCAAGAAATTCACTAAGAAATTATAGGAAGTAGTGAAAAACATTCAGCAAAGTAGCCAGATATGATAACAATATACAAAATCAACTGTATTTCTGTACGTTAGTGGTGAACACTATGAAAATAAAATTAAGAAAATAATTCCTCTTAAAATTGCATTAAAAAATAGGGATAAATTCAACTGAAGAATTCCAAGACTTGTAGATTTAAAATTACCAAGTATTGCTGAAGAAAATCAGAGAACTAAATTAATGGAAAGCAATACTTATTCATGGATGGAAAACTTTAATAATAACATGCTGATATTCTCAAATTGGCTGAAAAATTCAACAAAATTCCTGTCAAAATATCAATTAGATTTTTTTTTAGAAACTGATAAACTGTTTCTGAAATTTATGTTGAAGCATGAGGAAGACTTTCAAAAAAAATTGAAAAAGAGGAACAAATTCGGAGTGATTGCATTTCCTATTTTAAGCCTATTACAGAGCTGCAATAATCGAGTCAGCGCTGTACTGACAAAAGGTCAGAAGTCAAAGTCAAGCAATAAACCCTGACTTTCATGGTTGTTTTATAACACAGGTTCCAAGATTATGTAACGAACAAAGAAGAATCTTTTTAAAAAATGTTGCTAGGACAAATGGATATCCACAAACAAATGAGTGAAGTTGGACTCCATCTTTATACTGTACTGAAAAATGAATTCAGAACTGATCATAGACCTAAATATAACTACAAAATGTATAGAACATTTGGAAGAAAACATAGGAGGAAATCTTAGTGACTTTGGATTAAACATTAGTTTCTTAGATATGACACCAAGAGAAGAAGTGATAAGAGAAAGAATAAATCAGCCTGCATCAAAATTGAAAACTTGTGTGCTATAAACAACATCATCAAAAAGTAAAAATAAAATACACTGAATGTGGCAAGTTATTTGCAAGTTATACATCTGATAAGGAACTGGTACGTATATATAGAAATTCTTATAGGCTGTGAACTGTGACCCCCCAAAATACATGTTGAAATCCTAAACCCTAGTGCCTGTGAATATGAACAGCATCTTTCTTTTGTAATGTTAAGAGTAGCCTAGATCTTAAGCATACTGTCTTCTGAATGGTGCCAAGGAAATTCAGACCCAAAGTTGTGGACACACAGAGGGGAGTGCTGCATGGCAACGGAGACAAATGCATCTACACTCAACAAAGGAATGCCAAAGATTGCAGAAACCACCAGAATCTAGGAGAGCCACAGAATAAACAAATAGACTGAAACTTTGATTCAGGGCTGTGAGGAAATAAATATCTGTTCTTTTAAACTACCCATGTTGTAGTATTTTGCTATGGCAACCCCAGAAAACAAAGATGCAGCACAATATTTAAAAAACAACATGATTAAAATATTTTTCTAACTGAGATACACAGGTGGTTGATGAACACACACATGAAAAGATGCTTAACATCATTATGGAAATAAAATCAATACCCTGATGGGATACCACTTCACAACCACTAGCCTGGCTGTAATAGAAAAGGGAGCCAATAACTAATGTTAGTGAGAACATAAAGAAACTGGAACTTGAATTCATGGTTACTGGGAATCTAAAATGATTCAAATGCTTTGGATAACAATTCACTGATTTCTTAAAATGTTAAATATCATGTTATCTCATGACTCAGAGATTCCACTCCTACCTGTCTACCTCCCAAATAAAAATGTGCATAAATATTTGTGGGAACTGATGAATGGCTGTGCAAAATGTGACGTATACATACAACAGAACAATACTTGTCGCTGAAGAAAACAATGACGTACTGGTATATTCTGCAGCGTAGTTGGATCATGAAAACATAATGCTATTTGAGAGAAGTCAGTCATGAAATACCACATATTATGTGAAATATTCCATGCATTTTCTATAAATATGCAGAACTGTCTCCATGGCACCTAACAACAGCAGAATGAGCAAATCTATAGACACAAAAAATAAATTAGTGGTTGTCTGCGACTGTGGGCTGAAGACAATGGGGCTTAACTTTTGGCAGGTAGGGATTTCTTTTGGAGAGATAGAAATGCATTAAACTTAGAATGTGCTCTGTGAATATACTAACACGTTCAAATTTTATAATATGTGAATTATATTCAATAAATATGTTAAGAAGACTTGATTAAAGCTAGAGGTTACATACAACGATGTTGCTATATTAGCCTTTGTCTTTGCCTTATGATATTTTTAAGAGATAAAAATTTTACACACCTGCAAACTTACTGTACTGGTGTGGCTCATGTGATGCTGGAAGCCTATGCCACCAGTATTTCAAATACCAGCAGGGTCACACATGATGGACAGGACAGCAGAACTGGCTGTGGCAGTCTAAGAAGAAAAGCCAGGGATTCTGCTTCTGAAAATTAGCCAATGGAAAAAACCTTATGGATTGTAAAACAATGTTGTTTGCTTTAATCAGCTTAGACCTCCCATCAGGAGGGATCAATCACTTTGAGAAGACATCATGACTGGTGATACAAAGGGCTAACGTGGGCTTTAGACTCTCAGTGAGATGGATTGACACAGTAGCCACAACAATGAATTTGAACATGCTGGTGATTGTGAGAGTTCTGCATAACGAGGCAATGTTTTGTTCTGTTGTACACAGTTCACCATGAGTCAATGTCTATTCTCCAGTAGCTAACTACAACTTTTTAGCAATTAGATGAGGCATCAAGAGAGGAGAGTAGAGTGAGTAGCTCATACTCTAAAGCTAAAAAGCATATTTGGTTGATTCAGCTTCTTGTGAAGCATAGGTTGTAGAAAATGGTTAATGTGTTGGGATCTTAGATGTCTACAATAAGACATTTGATAGTCAGCATCAGAAAATGAAATCTTCCCGATTAATGTCTGAGAAAAAAATGGGGGGGGGAGTCAGCTTTAGACAATTTTCAGATTTAAGACCATTCTTTTCAAGCGCCTCCCCCCTGCTGCCACTTTTTTGTGATGCTTGTTGTATGGTTGTATGTGTGTCAACTTGACTGGACCATGACTGTCAGTGGTTTGGCAGTCCTAATGATATGATGCTGTGATCACTTCCATTATGAGATTTGGTAAAATGTGATCACCTCCATGTAGGATCTTCTGCAAGTAGCTAATCAATTGAAAAGGAATTTCCTTGGGCTTGTGGCATGCATCAAATATAAGTGTAGATGTTTTGGCAAGGCTTATGGGGTTTTGATCTATCTGGATCCTCAGCTGGGTCCTGTTGGTCTGAGCTTCAGTATTGGGGACTCGAGTTAGCCTCTGACCTGAGGTTTTGCCTGCCAATTTTGGGATTTGTTGCTCTTCATACCATTTGAGCAACAACACTGCTCTCTGACCTGCCAGTCTTGTATCCACCAACCCTGGCAGCTATGTGAATCAAGAGAAGCCTCTGTCCTGACTCACAGACTTGGAATCTTCCAGCCTTTACAACCTCACGAGCCATTTTCTTTAAATAGATCTTTCTCTTGGTATATTTGTATGCTTTGCTGGTTTTATTTATCTAGAGAACCCAGCCTAAGACAGCTGTGTTTCATCTTCTAATAACATTTAACGTTATTTTAGTTATTTATTGTTTACTAAATACTTTTCAACATCATAGAAAAAAATTGTTGCAACTGAGTCAGTTCTAGTTCATGACATTACACCTCAGTTTAAGTTTTCACATAACAGTTTAAGACAAATATTATTATGTCAATTTTATAGATGAAGAAACTGAGCTTAAATAGTTCTTACAAAAGCTGGTAGTAAGGGCAGAACAAATAGTTCTCTCTACAAGAAACAGGACCTTTACATGCTTTCCAGTGGTCCTTCTTACTTATTCCATGGGGGCAGACCCCTACTAAACATTCAGGACACTGGAGATCTCTTACCTGCTCATGGACGATAAGCAGAATTTGTGAGAGAAAGGAAAACTGTCATTCCAGATTTAGCTAAGATTAAGTGCAAAGAATTTTAACTTAGTTGCTGAACTGGCGCTTCTTCAGGGAACACCACTCAGCGAGTAATGTCCCTCAGGCTCTGACTCAGAACCTACCCTCTAACAACAAAACATTTTCACGACATCACTAGTAACCTATATTTTAATGAAGGACAACTTTTCCAGTCTCACCGCTTACTCCTCTTGTCGTCTGCGACTAGCACCCCTAAACTGCTTACTTAGGATACTTTCCATTGCTCCTCTCTTCTGGTAATCTTGCTTTTCTGTTAACTATATAAAAAACAAAACCCACTGGCATCAAGCTGACTCCTACAAATGGTGACCCTGTGAACGTGGAGTAGAACCGTCCCATACGGATAATTTCCAAGGCTGTAAATCTTTAGGAAAGCAGATTGCCACATCTTTCTGCAGTAGAGTGACCCTTGGCATTAGCCACCGTGCCACCAGGGCTCTGTTACAACTATATAGGGTTCAGTGGCTTGGGAGTGGCTTCCTTTGGAAAGTTTCACTGATAGGATACTTCCTTGATAATGGTTTGTGGGTCTTAGGAATTTATTCTTAAAAAGCCAAATATTACCTATTTTATCTCCGTATGTTTACTCAAATATGTTTTTCTTTCTGTGATGGCTTGAATTGTGTCCTCCCCAGCCAGAATATGTGTCCACTTGGTTAGGAAATGATTTCCAGTGTTGTGTGTGTGGTTGTCTTCCATTTTGTGGTTTTCGTATGTGTTATAAATCATAATCCCTGCCTGTGGTTAAAGAGAATTAGAGTAGGGTGTGACATCGTTGCTCAGGGCACATCTCGGATCAAGTGTAAAGAAAGTTTCCCTAGGGTGTGGCCTGTACCACCTTGTATCTTACAAGAGATAAAAGGAAAAGGAAGCAAGCACAGAACTGACGACCTCATACCACACAGAGAAAAACCAGGAGCAGGGTACATCCTTTGAAACTTGAGTTCCTGTAAGGAGAAGCTTCCGGTGCAGGAGAATATTAGTGACAAGCAGCTTCCTCCAGAAACAACAGAAAGAGGAGCTGTTGCTTTGGGATTGGATTTATAGGCTACTAGAATGTGAGAAAATAAACTTCTGTTTGTGAAACCACTCACTTGCGGTATTTCTGTTATAATACTACTAGACGACTAAGAAACCTCTGTTTTAGTTTCTTAGCGCTGCCCTACAACAGGACATATCACAAGTGAGTCACTTTACCAAGCAGAAGTTTATTTTCTTATGGCTTAGCAGGCAAGAATTTGGAATTCAGGCAACAGGCTCTCTCTGTCTGCTCTGGGGGAGAAACTTTGACTTACCTTCCCTAGTTTTCTCTGGGTTTCTTCTTTAGCCGTCTGTGTGAATCTTTTGCTTTGTTTGTGCTAACTTTCTTCGGTGCCTGATCTGTCCTTTTTATATCTCAAAAGTGATTGGCTTAAAATATGCCCTGCACTGATGAGGTCTCACGGCATAACAAAGAAAACCCTGTTCCAAATGGAATTTCATCTATAGAAATAGAAACTAGGATTTATAACACATATTCTGAGGGGGCACAATTCAATCCATAGCACCTTTTTTTTCTATGCAAAGTCAACAGATACTCTTACTAGGAATCCAAGTTTCCTCCTCTAAACAATATAATTAATTCACTGGTAGAAAGGTTAATTCCGTTCTTAACCTTTGCACCTCCACTTTCATAGCTCTTAAGGTGAAATTAGACAAGGAAGATACTTGATTAAGATGTCTTCTTGGCTTGGCTCTTTAATGTAAACTGTAGTATAATTGCATTTATATAATAACAACCCAATCTGTAATTATATTTAGCTAGTATAAAAATGCTATATATATTTAATGAACATAAAATCATAATAATTGGCTAATTACCACAGTAAGTCCAAAATCTAAGGACTTAAAAAGATTCAGATGTATTGTTTAGTGTGTTTTAGCATTTCTTGTCACCATAGAAATGGGACAATATTTTTTTCTTTGACGTGTTCTAAATGATAAGCCTTGGGGAAGAAAAGCACTAAAATTTAGTTATCCTTGTAATAGAAATATAATAGGAATCTATACATCATCCTTAAGAACATGTATTAATTGCAAGTTTTATTGTTGGTGTAGGAAATAAGTGGGTATATTACTTGACCTTGTTGAGCTTACAATAAAAATAAGTAATACCAAAGTGGTGAGGTACATAGTCACACAGGACTTGTTTTAAGTATCTTCAAGCCTTTTATCCAAGGTGACTCTGGGTGAATTCCAGTTGCCAACCTTTCAGTTAATAGTCAAGCACTTAACCTTTTGTGCCACTCAGGCTGGTGTTAGTACTCATACCTTTTAAGATTCTTTGCCTTTGAGTTGATTCCTACTCATAGTGTCCCTATAGGACAGAATAGAACTGTCCTATAGGGTTTCCAGGAAGACCTGTGGAAGCAGACTGCCACATCTTTCTTCCAAGGCACAGGTGGCGGGTTTGAATCTCCAAACTTTCTTATTAGGAGCCCACATTTTAATTAACCATGGTGCTACATAAATTCTTACAAGAAGTGAAAAACACTATGATATATATGAAAAGAGGCTGGAGGGACAAGAAGAACCACTAACTCTTGCATGAAGTAGAAAACTTTTCATGACAGAGGCTTTCAGTTTTCTGAGTAGGAGTTCATTACCAAGTAAGTACTGGGTAGTTGATTTGTTAAATAAGGCTTGAGGACACTGACTTTAACAAGTATGTTTAGACACTTAGCTGTTCTAAATTAGGCTGATGGAGCAAAACTAGGTGGTAAGATTAGAACTAAATTATGTCACATAAGGTAATCAGAGCCATGGTCTGAAGTGCAGTGTAACTGAATTCATGATGTCTCAGTATAGGAAACAGCGTAACACTGAAGGAGGCCTGGATACTAAGAATCTTGGTACAAGACAAAACTGGGTGCTGCTGTTCTCTCACTATTGAGGGAAGCGGCAGATTACCTAACTACTCTGAGTCTATTCCCTCATTAGTAAATGTTGTTGTAACCTGTATACAATGCCCGCCCTCAAAATGAGCAGATACAATACCCTGATACTCGATACTCATTTCTGGAGAGACACTGCAGTGTAGCAAATATAAGATTCGGGTTTAACTAAGATTTAAATTCTTGCTCCATGTATTTAGTAGAGGCAAGTTAACTTTTCTGAGCTGCTTTTCCCTTTAAGAGCATAACAATTTATTGTACACTGATTTGTGTAGAAAATGCAAAATAATAAATATAGAGCACTTAGCACACTGTCCAGATTATAATGAACACACAAGCATTCAAAAATGGCAGGCAGCTTTTCCCAAAAAAAGGAAGGAAATTGAGTATAGTGTGTGTGTGTGTGTGTATGTGTGTACATATGTGAATATTTCTGTTTCTTATATCTTGAGTATGTAAGTTGATTTATTTCCTTGAAAGCAGCTGTCTCCTGTGAGAGATGACATGAAGACTATAATCACACTAGATATCTCAATGAAGGTGGGGTTGATTGGTGGAAGTTACTAAAGTATTTGTAAAAATCTGCTGTATCAGTAGAAAAACAACACCAGCTAACATAATATTTTTCTAACTTCATTAAAAAGAGACAGAGAGTATGAAACCACCAAAATAAAAAAGAATAATTAGTATCCTTACAAAAAATTAGGCCTCCAGTTTACTTTTTGTATTGAAGTATTTTTTATTTCTTTAGTTCATCTAATCACAGCAATATCATTCAAAGGCAAGAATGTTATGCCCAGTAGATTCAAATGATCTTATATGATCATATTTTAGGCATTCTGAAGACAGGGAGGAGGAGTGCTTACAAAGAACAGGTTCTCAATAAATATCAATTAATTTTAGTTAGTTGAGGATATAAATTTGAAATAAATTGAAGCAGTTCCTACTGGGAAGGTAAAGTCTGCAGCCAACTCTTTCACAAGAAATAAGGCTTTTTTTTTTTTTTCTGACAGTTATTATAATTGGAGTTTGTCAAAGAAAACTTTAACTATTTTAAAGTTTTTTTCTCATTACAAAAAAGAACAAATTTTAGAAATCTTTATTGCAGAAATCTATAAGCAGCATACTTCTTGTGCATATTTAAACACAAGCTGATCCAGTTAACCTGTTTGAAACAGCTTGCAGGAACCATCTTTTCACATAGCCATTATTGGTGGAGATTGCAAATGTGCACAGTGCGGGTTACAATAAAGTCTGATTAATTAACTTTTATTTTTTAATGATTCATATGTCATGGAATGCAAGTCAATCAGAAAATTACTTTTAGTAGAATTTTGCTGCCAGGTAATAAAATGAAGTCATTAGAAATCTACATGACAGATCCAGAATAACAATTAAGAACTAATTTCTTTGCTGAGTTGAACTTAAATAAAATCTCCACTTAATCTTTGGAAGAATAGCTCTTTGTTATTAATTAAATCTAGGATTTTTGCTGTTGAAATCACCACACTGCTTAGCTTTTATTTTTGCAAGGCTATGAGAAAGGTTATTGCTGCTTCAACACATATAGTACATAGCACATAAAAATGTATCTCTTTTTTTGTGAGCAGAAACAAAAATTCTCAGGTATTAACAATTGTATCAGTAGGAATTTTTGCACTATTAAGCTTGGGAGGAGGAATAAATGTGAGTTGTAAACAAGAAAAATATTTCTCTCAAGACAGTTAAATGTTAACTAGGTGCATTAATCAACTTGTAATATAATACTCTGCAAAGTCAGCTATAAAAAGTGTTTTCCATTACTTTTCTACTTTCATATTAGTTTTTCTTTGCAGTAAAAACTAACTGCCATATGTAGCAAAAGGAAAGAAACTAACTAGATGTTAAGTTTTCTTTAAGCCAAAGTTATATGGGAGAGAAAATTATTTGCAATTTTACTTTTTATAGCAGAAAAACTTGGAACTTTGAATATGCTTCTTCTCTTTTTTAGAGAAAAAAAAATATTTATTGTTTTATTCCTGGTAGATTTCTAGTAAAAAAATGCAGTGCCTGGAACATTCTCACAACTCACTCTTTGTTGACTGAACGAATGAAAAAAGAGATGAATTTATATTAGATATCCTAACTTAAGTGTGTACACTATGGGCTATCAGGAGAATGAACAATGTGCTTTGGAAGAAGTACAGCCGGAAAGCTCCTTGAAAGCAAGAATGGGGAGCCTTCTGTCACACGTTTTCCACCAGTCCCTGGGGAAGAACATCATTCTTGGTAAAGTAGAAGGTCATCCAAAAAGAAGAACACCCCCAGTGAGAGGCACTGACACAGCGGCTGCCGCAACGGCTCAAGCGTAAGAAGCGTTGTGAGGACGGCGTGGACCACACAGTTCTCCTTCTGTCGTCTGCCGAAGGGCTGCCGTAACTTAGAACCCACTCAGTGGTGTCTGACAGTAACAGCAGCAACAGGAATGACTAAATGTGCATTTTGAAAAATGCAAAAGAAATGAGATTTTATGTTTACAATGCTCACATACTAGGAAAAACAAAAATTTGGTAAATATGTATCACACCTTTTTATTAACAAATGTGTTTTAATACAAAGAAGAAGTTATTTCAGGTTTTAAGCTTGATAGAATCACAGTGTTTGTCATTTTGTAATTCTCTTATTTGAAAGATGACAAAATAATCTCTAAGTTTTACCTATGCCCAGATTTTTATTACATAGAAAAAGTAGATTTAGAAGTGCAGTGGAGATATTTATCATTGATTTTATTGATGGTTGTGGTTATGGATTGAATTATGTCCTCCATCCCCGAAATATGCTGATGTTCTAACCCCTGTACCATGCTCCAAGCATTCATTAACAATCAGAACATGAAAGTATGAATCTAGGAAAACTGAAAGTCGTCAAAAATGGAAAAGAACCCATAAAGATTGATACCCTAGGCATTTATGAGCTGAAATGGACTTGTACTGGCTATTTTGACTGGGATAATCATATAGTGTACTATGCCATGGATGGCAAATTAAAGATGAATGGTGTCACCTGCATTGTCTAAAAGAACATTTCAAGATTTACCTTGAAGTACAATGCTATCTATAATAGGATAATATCTATACATCTACAAGGAAGACGAGTTAATATAATTATTATTCAAGTTTGGGCACCAACCACTAATATCAAAGATGAAGAATTTGGAGACTTTTACCAACTTCTGCAGTCTGAAATTGATCAAACATGCAATCAAAATGCATTCATAATTACTGGTGTTTGGAATGTGAAAGCTAGAAAGGCCAGTAGTTGGAAAATATGGCACTGATGATAGAAATGATGCAAGAGATTGCATTATAGAATTTTTCAAGACCAATGACTTCTTCATTGCAAATACTTCTGTTTTTTCCAATAACATAAACAGTGACTATACGCATAGACTTCATAAGATGGAAAATTTGGGATCAAAGTGAACTATACCTGTGGAAAGGAATGATGCAGAAGCTGAATTTTCTCAGTAAGAACAAGGCTGGGGCCAACTGCAAAATAAATCATCAGTTGCTAATATGTACATGTGCAAGTTCAAGGTGAAGGTGAAGAAAACTAGAGAAAGTCCACGAGAGCCAAAGTATGATCTTGAGTATATCCCACTTGAATTAGAAACTATCTCAAGAATAGATTTGATGCATTGAACACTAATGACCAAAGACTAGACGAGTTGTGGGAAGACGAAAGAATATCATACCTGAAGAAATCAAGACATTGTTCAAAAAGACAGGAAATAAAGAACAGATCAAAGTAGATGTCAGAATAAACCCAGAAATTTATTCTTAAACATAGAGTAGCTAAAGAGAACAAAAGAAATGATGAAGTGAAAGAGCTTAACAGAAGATTTCAAAGGCTGCTCCAGTGGAGAAGGTAAAGTATTGTAATAAAGTGTATGAAGGTTTGGGGTTATAAAACTGAAAGGAAGAACATGCTCAGCATTCCTCAAGCTGAAAATGCTGAAGAAAAAATTTAGACCTAGAGTAGCAATGGTACTCACTGGTACTGAAGAAAGAAGCCCAAGTTGTACTGAAGGAAATGTGAAAAAACAAAGCTCCAGGAACTGATGGAATACCAATCGAGTTGTTTCAACAACCAGATGCAGCACTTGTCTATGTAAAGAAAATTGTAAGACAGCTTCCTGGCTAGAAGAGAAAGAGATTCCTGTTTGTACTTATTCCAAAGACCAATGATACAACAAAATAGAAAGAGTATTGAACAATATCAGTAGCATCACATGCATGTAAAATTTATTCTGGAGTTAAATCAAACACAGTTACAACAGTGCATTGACAGGAAACTGCTAGAAATCCAAGATGGATTCAGAAGAGGGTGTGGAATAAGGGATATTATTGTTAATGTCAGATGGATTTTCCCTGAAAGCAGGAAAACGTTTACCTGCTTTATTGAAAGATGTTTATTTGTGCTTTTATTGACTATGCAAAGGCATTCAACTGTGTGGATCACAATAAACTACTAATAGCATTGTGAAGAATGGGAATTCCCAAATACATAATTGTGCTCATGAGGAACCTGCGTATAGCTATACAAGGCCTAACAGTTTAGTCTGTGATCATAGTTGTTCTAAGTACTACATACCTACTTCTGAATATCACTACAGTCACCTTTGAAGTACTCTTCTCAGGAAGCTATGCACTGATGCCAGCACCTAGTCCACCCTTCAAAGCAATTTTGGAACTGTTTCTGGAATGGTCATTACACACAGTGTCACAGTAACAAGTTCGTGAACTTAATTGTCTAGTTGTCTATGATGGAGTTTTTAGCCAGTGAACAAATAACTGTATTGTAACACTCACTCACCTGACCTGGCCCCCTATGACTTTTTTGTCTACCCAAAGATAAAGGAAATATTGAAAGGAAGACATTTTGATGACATTCAGAACATCAAAGGTAATACAACAGCTCTGATGACCTTTAAAGAAAAAGAGTTCCAAAGTTGCTTTGAAGGGTAGACTAGGCACTGCCACTTGTGCATAGCTTCCCAAGTGAGTACCTCAAAGGTGGCCATAGTGATATTCAGGAGTGAGGTATGTAGAACTTTTTCTAGAATGAATTTGTGAACCTAATTGTCAAACCTTCTAGAAGTAGTTGTTTGAACAGAACAAAGGAATACTGAGTAGTTTAAAATCAGAAAAGATTTTCATTAGGGTTATATTCTTTCACCATAATTATTCAATCCATGTGCTGAGCAAATAATCCAAAAAGCTGGATATGTAAAGAAGAATGTGGCATCAAGATAGGAAGAAAATTTACCAACAACTCGCTATATGCAGAAAACACAGTCTTGTTTGCTGAAAGCAAAGAGGACTTGAAGTACTTATGGATGAGGATCAAAGACTACAGCCTTCCATATGAATTACACCTCAACATAAGGAAAACAAAACTTCTCACACTAGACCAATAAGCAACATCATGATAAATGGAGAAAAGATTGAAACTGTCAAGGGCTTGTGAATGTAACAGTCAAGAAATCAAAGAATGTAGTAGACTGGATAAAATCTGCCCCTAAAGACCTATTTAATATGTTTAAAACAGAGTCACTTTGATAACCAAGGTATGCCTGACCCCAAGCCATGATGCTTTCATTCTCCTTATATACTTGTGAAAGCTGGACAATGACTAAGGAAGACTGAAGAAATGACGTCTTTGCATTATGATGTTGATGAAGAATATTGAACATACAATGCACTGACAAAAAACAAACAAATCTGTGTGTGCAGAAGTTCGACCAGAAAGCTCCTGAGAAGCAAGAATACTGAGTATTTTGGGTTGCTATCAAGATGAACCAGTCCTTGGAGAAGGCCATTGTGCTTGGAAAAGCAGAGAGTAAGCCAAAAAAAAAAAAAAAAAGGAAAGCCTCAAAAGAGATTGATTGACACAGTAGCTGCAACAATGGACTCCAGGATAGCAATAATTTTTAGGATAATGCAGTGGAACAGTGTTTTACTATACTTTACATAATGTTGCAATGAGTTGGAAGTGATGCATAATAGTATTTATGGTTGTCTTAGTTAGCTAGAGCTGCTATAACAGAAACACTACCTGTGAGTGGCTTTAATAAATATGGATTTATTTCCTCACAGTGTAGGAGGCTAGAAGTCCAAATTTTAGGTGACAACTCTAGGGTAACTGTCTATCAACTCTGAAAGAATGTCCTTTTTTGAGTTTCTGCTCCTGTGCAATCTTCATGTGGCTTGTCGTCTCGGTTCCTCCTCCCCTGCTTCCTTAATCAGCATTTTTTATGCCTTGTAAGAGATTGACCCAAGACAAATCCTACACTAATTCTGTCTGATTAACACAATAAAGATGACCCATACACAACTGGGATTTTAACCACAGGCACAGAGGTTTAAATCTACAACATAAACTTTTTGAGAATACAATTCAATCCTTGATTAAACTATGTTTTCTCTCTTGTTCAAGAGGATCATGCAGAAACCTGAGTAAAATACATTTGCTAGATCAAGCATGCCATCTGCGGTCAGTTTATGTAGTATCACCCCAGTTAAGTAATCAAGACTGTGAAGGGGATTTACATTCTGCTAACTGTATTAAACTTCAAATGACAAAAACCCTTAACTTACCTACAATGTCATATGTACAAACAGCACAGAATCAATTCAATTAAACTCAGAATTCTCTCATTAAATGCCTACTCTATGCAATTCATGAAGAACTTGCATATTTTGTCCCCTTGACTTGACTTTGCAAGCTAACTGGAAATGATTTCAACTGGCTTTCAACTTTTCCCAACCACTAAGATTGGCAAATGTTATAAATGTCAACATTTTTTCTCTTATAATAACAATAATTCATAAACAATTGAGAAAGTTGATAAGCTTTCCAGGAAAAGACGTTTGAGGTCGAAACCAAAACTAATGTGAATTTTTCCATACATTTTCAGTTAGTGAAAAAGTATGCAAGCTAATTTTTCTCTTAGATCACTATAATACGTAGTTCTGCAACACAAATGGAGATTATTCACCGCGTAAAAGCTTTACTTCTGAAACAAACTGCACCAAGATAGTTGGAAGTAGACTTCTGTCATTTGGACATTTAATACTAGATATTGTTCTTTACATGTGATAATTAATGAACTGTACTTTAGAAGATAATCTTAAAAGCTCTTTTTCAGGTGAACTTGATCCTGCCCCATCCCCACATTATGTGGACATTCAAATCAAAGTGACCCTACATAAGAATCTTTCTCAGTGACCCAGTCTAGAGTCCTAGATAGGTATTACTGAGGTTGAGTTCTTGTTAGAATCTAATATTCTATTTTTAGCTAAGTGTTAGTTGTATTCTAAATTCACACTTAGTCAATCTCTATTAAAATTTTGGTTGCGATTAAACTGGCTTCAGAATACTGTCTAACATATGTATTTTATCCTTTCTTGTCAGCACTAAAATCTATCATTAAATTAAGTTAGGTCATGTTGAAAGACTTCCCCTCTCCCCAAACCAAAGAAACAACAAAATAACAACTACACTTTGATTTGGTACTACTGTTTGCCTTCAAAGGATGAAAACTTCACTCTTTTCAAAAGTTTGTTAATTAATTCATGTATCTATCCATCCACTCACATCTAACCATCCATTCATATATGTACATGTCCATGCACATGTAAATACATTTATTTGTACACATATGTACGTACATACATTTATGTAAGTTTTTATGGAGCCAAAAATGTGCCTGGTGTTAGAATAATAATTTGGAAAAAAAATGACAAGGAGCTCAGTCTTCTGTAGTTACAGTGCTGATAGGCATTTATGAGGTAATCACTGGAGTGAATGCAGAGTTACAAACTGAGGCAACTGTTTTGAAACGAAGGTACCGGCTTCTCATGGGGCCCATAACAAAAGAACGTGGCTTGAAAAAAGAGTCAATTGAGATGCAATTTGGAGGTACACAGGGCCAGAAAACATCAGGGCTTGCGTGTATTTTTAAGGATGTTGGTCTTTATCCCTAAAGTTATGGAAAATCATTTAAGGAATTTAAGCCCAAGGGCAGCAGCATCAGGTTTTAGTCTTAAAAGGATAGTTTTGCCTGTGGGATGAAGAAGAGATTGGAATGGGCCCAGCTGGAGAGAAAACAGACTTTAGGCTTGTGAATGTGATCCCTGTGAGGATTTTATTAACAAAATTATTTACTACATTGTGCAGTCCAGTGTCTTTGAGGACCTAAGGGAAAAACTTGTTTTCTTGAGTCAGCACTAGGATTAGTTGGGTCTGGTCTGAGTAACTATTTGCTTTGGTTTTATAAACACTGGAAATGATGTAACTGATTATGCTCGCGTATTCTCATTGGCTTCCAGAAAGGCTAAATCCAAGTTTGTGGCTGGCTCATGACTGGTGAAGTAGTGGACTCCTGGGTGTTGCATTTTGTGCCTCTTTCATTTCTAGTTTTATTTTAATCTTCTAATTTAGTTTCCCTTGCTTTAGTTATTTAATTAAAAAATTAAAAAATTAAAAAAATTAAAAAATTGTTCTGTAGCCTTGAAACAACAGCAACTAAAGGCTATAAATAATTAAATGAAACCACAGATACAATTAGACTAAAATAAATATTGCTACCTTAGAAGAAACATCTGAGAAAACAGTGCAGCACGTATAAGGGCACAGTCCTGAAGATGGAATATGGAATGGATGTGTGTGAAAATAATGTTCCTTTGCATACTGAATCGCCACTTGAAGTCTGTGACAGCTAATCACTATGCTGCTATGAACCATATTGCTTCAAGATGTGTAAAACTGGCAGGACCCTAAATTCCAGACACTATTCCACTTGGGACTGGAGAATGCTTGTGGTATCTGGTATTGTGCAACATTCTCTGGAATTCATAGAAGAAATTGACTACTTTTAGTTTAAGATAAGAAGGAAAAAAGATCTTCTTTAGCACTATGAAAATGCAGTGTTTTAAATATATACTAAGTTATATGAGAAAAAAATTATTTTTTAAATGGTACTGTCGTCCTCAGATGCTGTGATTTTGGAGAATGCAAACTCAGTAAGAAAGTGATATTTAGAAGTTTTGCCATTTCTACATTTACATTAGTTTCATACTGACTTTTATTAATGCCTTCTAAGAATTATGAATACAGTATATTGGCGTTGAAAAAATAAGGCATAAACTATTTACTTGTAGAGTCCTAGAGCTCTGCATGACTGTGATAAGATCCTCAAAGTAAGCTGTCCAAGGAGTTGTTTTAGTTATCTAGTGCTTGTATAACAGAAGGACCACAAGTGGACAGCTTTAACAAAGTGAGATTTATTCTCTCAAAGTCTAACAGACTACAAGTTCAAATTTAGGGTATCAGCTTCAGGGAAAGTCTTTCTCTCTGTCAGTTCTGGAGAAATATCCATGTAGGCAGTCTTCCTCTGGTTGAGGAGTTTCTCAGAGCAACAACAGTTAGTCCAAAGGAGTTGCTCTGCTCCAGGCTCTTGTTACTTGGTGATATGAGGGGCCCCTCTCCCGGGCTAATTTTTCTCTTTTATATTCCAAAAGATACTGGTTCAAAACACAGCCTAATCTTGTAGTCCTGTCTTACTAACACAACTGCCTCTAATCTCATCTCATTAACATCACAGAGACAGGATTTACAACACATAGGAAAATCACAAAATTGTGGACAATCATACTGTATTTAGAATCATGGCCCAGCTAAACTGATGCATATTTTGTAGTGACACAATTCAATCTGTGACAACTGTCAAATGCAATAATAGGAAATAAGCAAGAGAAATTCAGTCACCCAGGAAGGGCATAAAGTGAAGGATCACCAAAGGAGCTCTTCTCCACTCTCATCACCGCCCATGTATTTTTCACTGTCTCCAGCCTAGACTGGCTTCATCTGGTCCCCATCTGTCAGTTCCCACCCAATAGTCCAGGAAGAGTATGGAAAACTAGGGCAGATGGAATTGCTCTGCAATCATATTCTTACTGTTTCATTGTACAGACCTTTTTACGATGCTTCCCCCCACCCCAAATTGTATGTTCTTGATCTATTTTTCTAAAACTGTCTGTCAGTCAGCAGTGAAAATTTTTGTTTGAACTCTTGAACCCCACTTCTGCTATGGTTTTCTTGCTGTATGAGGACATTTCACAGCTGTGTGTCTGAATTGTGTTTCTGATTACATGCTCTGCCAAATTTGGACTTTAAGGATACTTACTTTTGTATATAGCGAGCTTGGTATATTGATAATTTGCATTTACTTTCTGATTTGGGGATCTAAGGACTCAGGATATCCCTATTCTTTCCCAGGAATTGTCGTAGGTAAAATCTTGGTCCCTCATCTAGTTGCCCCTATTCTAGTTAGGTGCATAAAACATTAAACAACTGTTAAAATAACTAGGAGAGAGGTAGATTGAGATGTTTTAGTCATGGCACCCTGAAGATGAACATCGAACAAGACTGACTATACTTTAACTGATCCAAAAACTAAGGAACATGATATTCAGAAGTATATGTATCATTCATGATATGATTGATTGCTTGTGCATGAAATATTCAGCCACTTGATCATTCTGTACAAATTGGTGGATATCATGCATTTTTGCTGAGTCTTCTGGTATAGTTTATGATAAATATATAAGATACAGGGTGACTATATAAGTGAACCTAAATAAATCTGAACGATGCATCTAATTTTTATACATCACTTGCTTCCTAATCTCAATTTCTCCACAAAAAGTTTGATAATTTATTATATCAATATGTTTCTTATCCTAATAAATGCATCCACATGTTTTCATCCATTTGCTTAGGGTAGAAATAAGGAAGTCATTTCAATTTCCATATTTAATTCATCACCAGTTGTGACCATTCTAATTTAAAAGTAAATCATATCTATGTAGTTATATTGTCACACAGACATCACCCCAGTATACCATGTGTTCCACTGTCATTTCTCTTTGAAACTAAAGTCACTGCATTCTCACTGGTCTTCCTGCTCTCCCTCTAAGTCATTCCCCACACAGCAAACAGAATGTACAAATCACCAGATTTCGTCACATGGTGACTCAACCTATCTCTTTTCAAGTATTCCTTTTGCATTTAGGATAAAATAAAAATTCTTCTTACAACCACCAAATTCTGGCAGGAATAGGATTCACTGGTTTTGGTTTTGTTTTTTAGCCACCTCTAGTGTCAAAGGGTAAACCCTGGTGACATAGTGGTTAAGTGCTACGTCTGCTAACGAAAAGATTGGTGGTTTGAATCCACCAGATGCTCCTTGGAAACTCTACGGGACAGTTCTACTCTGTCCTCTAGGGTGGCTGTGGGTTGGAACCAACTTGATAGCAGTGGGTTCGGTGGGTTTTAGTGTCAAAGGAAACCTTTATGGTACAGTGGTTGAGTACTTTGTCTGCTAACCAAAAGGTCAGCAGTTCAAATCTACCAAGCACTTCTTGGAAACTCCAGGGGGCAGTTCTACTCTGAGCTCTAGGGTCACCAGGACTCAGAATTGACTCAGTGGCAGTGGCTTTGGCTTTTTTGGCTAGTGTCAGAGTGACCTGGCAGCGCTGTTCAGCCATCCGTTAATTATTCTCCAACAAGCCTAATCTTTTTTAGTCTTTCTCATTTAGTCATCTTTACACATGTATTTCTTCATTCTGTTGTCGTTTGATGTGTTACTTCTTTAATAAGATTTTCTCTGAAACTCAAATTCAAGGTGATTCCATCCCCTATACTCTGTAACGGTACATTGTAATTTTCCCCCACATCGTTGGTTTTTCTTTTTTTCAGTTTTCGTTTAGGCATTTGTTTGTGTGAATATTTGTGTATTGCCCATTGGGGACAATGACTTGTGATCTCTGTGAGAGTACGGACCATGTCTCTTTTGCTTTCTATCATATCCTAAAGGCACATAGCAGACATTCAAAATGTTTATTGTGTGAGTGGATCCCATCTCTCAGAGTTTATCTATTAATAAGAGACATATCTAGTCTCAAGTACCCTTCTCAGTTCACTGGGTGTACCAGAGACAACAGATAAGAAGTACTTCTCTTGTCGGAACTGACTCGACGGCACTTGGCTGGCTCTTGTGAAGTTATCTCTTCGTATGGGAAGACCCAAAATAACTGTTAATACAAGAACACAGCTAATTATACACTATTTTGAAGAAATGAATTAGAAGGTATAAGTAAAGCATGGCAATGGAAATGAAGTGTGCCACAGAAATAGATACTGCAGTTTTAATTAGATGATCAATTTAGGTCTCATTGAACAGTTTACATTTCAGGAGCAACTGAAGTGATAATGGTGTTAACTATTTGGCTATCTGGAGCGCTTTCCAAGCAGATGAAACCACTAGGACAAAAATTTAAGAAGTGCAGGAATTGTCTGGAGTGCCTGAGAAGCTGCAGAATTTGAAACTAAATGACAAGGAAGAAAAATAGTAGAGGATCAGGTCAAAGAGATAAAGAAGGGCAAACAGATGAAACAGGCCTTATAGGCCATTGCCATTACTTTGGTGTTCACAGTGATTTTGATGAGTGAGCCACTGAATGGTATGAACAGAAAAGTGACCTGATTCTTCTTTTGCCTTAGCAGGATCAAGGTGGCTAGTCTCTGTAGAATAGGTTATAGCGGGGCATTGGTAAGAAGCAGGAAGGCCAGTTAGGAAGCCACAGAGGTAATTCAGATGAGAGACAAGCGGAGATGGTGGACTTAGCCAAGATATACAAGTAGAGACGGTGAAAATGGTTAGACTATGCATATATTTTGAAATAGAGCCCACCCTGCCCCCCAAATGAGAGAGAATAAGAAATTAAAGATGACATCAATGCTTCTGGCCTCATTAAAGAGAAGGATAGGGTTACACTTCGGTCAAATGGGAAGAATACAAATGAAGAGGTCTGGGTGGAGTTGGTGAGGAGATCACATTTAACTGGGTATCCTGGTGGAGATGTTAAATGAAGGGTTTGATATATAAGACTGGAATTTAGGAGAGTTTTGTGGTGAGAGCAATCAATGCAGAAGTTGGTACTTACAGCTGTGTGAACAGATACCAATATGGAGTGAGTACGGAAAGACAAGAGAAGGAACAAACTCTGAGTCATGGGACATTTCAGCATTAAAAAGGATTGAAAGAAACATTTTCTTTATAACCAATGCAAGGTGCAAATATATTGAATTAGTTGTAAATTTTGCGGTTCCTTGTTTGAATCCAGCCAGAATTTTTCTGAAAGGTCAGTCATTTGTCCCCATAGAGCTCTTTAAAAAATCTGTGCAAAACTCCTCATACTTTACAATATTTTAAAATGTTTGTCCCCTAACAAAAACTACGTCGCTTGTATTAAACTTCTATTAAAACCACTTGCTGTCAAATTTGTTGAGATTCATGACAACTTCAAGTGTGTCAGAAAAGAATTATGTTCTGTAACATTTTCAGTGGCTTAATTTTGGGGAAGTAAACTGCCAGGCCTTCCTCCCAGGACCTTTCTGGGTGAACTCTAATACTTAAACTTTCTGCTAACAGTCAAACTTGTTAACTGTTTGCATTACCTCAAAATAATACCTCAAATCCACTGCTGTCAAGTTGATTAGGATTAACAGTAACCCTGCAGGACAGAGTAGAACTGCCCCATAGAGTCTGTAAAGAAGTGTCTGGTGAGTTTGAATTGCCAACGTTTTGTTTAGAAGCCATAGAATTTAACCACCACACGACCAGAATTTACAAGTTGAGACATGTTACCCAGGGACTCAAAAATTCAATTAGTAATAACACATATAAAAGTCAATATATGGTCTTTATAGGCTGTGACTTCATCCTTAAGTAGAGCCTAACGTTAGTTGCTCAGTGAGATTATTAATCTCAGAATTACACAGCCTTCGTATTTTAAATATACTAAATATACTGGCTGGCAATGGAATTGGGGGGAGAAAATTATATCTTTTCCAAGCCTGTTGAATGAGGAGACAAATGTTTATATATGTATATATATCTATACATATATGTGTATACATATATATGTATATATGTATATATGTGTGTGTGTGTGTGTGTGTATAAAACCTGTTAGAGTAAGGGAAAAACGAAAGGCAAGGTTGTGCTTAAGTTTGGATTCAACTTTGTGCTAAACACTTTTTGAGGTTAAACTTGGTTCTAGATAATTCACTGATCTGAAGGAATTTGAGGAAGTTGGGGTGGATACAGGGTTAACAATGGAATTCAGGCCTTTGGGTTGAGTTCATGACCCTAGAGAACCATGAGGAAATTAACTGTGAATCCACTGGACTACTACTGAAGCAGTTCAGCTCTAATTTCTGGTTTACCCTAGTTCAGATTGATGCCCTAAAACTAAACGAGCATTTGAAAAGAGCCATTCAACTATTTGCATTTTGTTCTACAGTGGGCATCTTTAATGAGCTCTTTGGTAAATCACTTTGTTTTGGAACTGAGGTCTGAGGTTTGTACTACAGCACTTCTTTATTTTGTGCATTTCTCATTTGTTTGTGTCAGCTGAGACACAGAACAAACGTTTAGCAAAGGATTCCAAATTTAGCAATGATTAAGCAATCCTAAAAGTATGTGGAAAGCAATCTAAGTTTCTCAATTGCATGCTGTTATTTCTAAATATAAAATTCTTCTAAGATTTGTTTTTCCTGTTTGGTTCTATTCTTGGTCCTTAAAAAATATAATGAAGATTGTAGTAAAATATAACTGAGTAGTTTAGAGTCACATATGGCTGAAATCAAGGTCTCACTTTGTCACTTAACTGGGTGTGATAACATGTATGTGGTCAGGACCATGAACTGCTTAAGTCTTTCTTTCCTTGCCTGTACTGTGAGATTAACAAAAGTGTTATCTGGGTTATTTTTAAGAAAATAAATAAAACAATGCCTTTAAGTGCTAGGCAGAGTGTCTTATACCTAGTACATACAAAATAGTTTGTAATCATTTAGTATATTACTACCAGTAATTCTTAGTATCTAGTTTTTGTTTTTATTCAAAACAGTCAAACATTTTATCAGCCTTGAATTCTGAAATTTTTGTGTTACATATTTTTTTCTGAATTAATTTTATGAAGTATAATTCAAATATAATAAATTGCATCATTTTAAGTGCAAATTATGACTATATACCTGGGCAACCACCACAATCATCAAGATATAGAACACTTCCATCCCTCCAATAATTTCCGTGTGACTTTTCCACATAGTTTTCCTACCTCAGTTATAGGAAAAGGTAACCGCTGTTCAGTTTTCTATTACTTTAGATCATGTATTTGTACCACCGGAATTCTCTAGTTATGTAGTCTTTAGTAACTGGCTATTTTCACTCAGTATAGTTTTGAAGTTCATTCATGTTTGGGGATATATCAGTAATTCAATTCCTTTCATTCTCAAGAAGTATTTTATGTATGAATATCAAAAAATTTGGTTAGACATTTGCCTATTGACAGGCATTTTGGTTGCTCCTAGTTTTTAACAACTGTGAATAAAAGTGCTACAAATGTTGTATACAGTTGAACAGTATTTTCTTTTCTCTGGTAAATACCCAGAAGTATAAATTAGCAGACTGTAAGGTACGTATATTTATAACTTTATAAAAAATTACCAAGCTGTTTTCTTATGTGGCCTTACATTCCTATCAGAAACAATGAGTGTTCTAATGCTACATGTCCTCACTAACTCTGGGTATGCTAAGTCTATTTTATTTTAGACATTCTAGAGCTGTAGTGGTTAAGTGCTACATCTGCTAACCGAAAGGTCCACAGTTTAAATCTGCCAGGTGCTCCTTGGGAGCTCTATGGGGCTCTAGATCTATAGGCTGACTGTGAGTCTAAATCAACTTGACAGCACTGGGTTTATTGTGTATGTTTTAATGTCACATTATGGTTTTACTTTGCATTTATCAAAAGATTAGTGATGCTAAGCATCTTTTGTTTTGTGGATGATCTGTTCAAATCATTCACGAGATTTTTTGGTATGTTGGTTTTTTTTGCTTTGTTCTTGGCCTGTTTGTTGATTTGTACAGGGTTATATATTCACATTCAGTTCTTTGTCAGATATATGTTTAGCAAATAGTTTTTTCCTGTATGTGGAAGAAATTTTTCTCATGTTGTGGATAGTGTTTTTTGAAAAATGGAAATTTTTAATTTGTATGAAGTTATGTTTGTCTTTTTTTTTTCTTTTACTTTGGATCCTGGTTTCTTAAGAAATATTAGGTTGTGTAGATTTTTCTCTATGCTTTCTGGTGCACTGATTAAGAGCTTGGTTGGTAGCCAAAAGTTTGCTATGATTTGGAATGAACTAGATAAAAACATGTTTGGATTTTTTCATTTCTTGCACAAGTTTGGCTGGCACAAGTTTTAAAGTTTTATCACTTGTGTTAGTTTGAATTTTTGTGCATAGAATTGGAAAATAATTGTTTTTTTCCTTCAAATATATATAGGTGTTGTAGCTCTAGGTCTTGAAAAATCATCTATTCTTTGTTGCATTGGCATATTTGTCAAAAATCGGATGACTACATGTGAATGCCACAGTTCTGTTTTATAAATCTCTATTTTTATATTTTTCCCTAAAAATATTATGCTTCCATTGCTTTATAATAACTTCTGTTGCATGCAAATGCATTTGATTTTATATTAATTGTATTGTGTCTGGTCTTTGTTGAACTGTTTAGTTCTAGTAGCTTTTTGAAGATTTCTTCGCATATTTCTACATTCAGGATTTTGCTGTCTGCAAGCAAACATAATCTTTTTTTTGTGATCTGTGTTGGTACACATTTCCTAGATCATGTAGAAACTCTTTTATGTTTAAATTGCCAGAGTTTTTGAGGATCAGAGTCCAGATGGCAGACTAAACACACATCTACCTAAACCCCTCTGGAAACCAAGACCTGAACTGATAACTAAACGGAGTTTTCTGGACACCTAGTGAGCCCTAGGACACAGCACAGGACTGTTAATTTGCACTTTATACCACTTGAATGGAAAACTTTCACTCTTTCGCTGACTCCTGCTCTTGGTCAGTGCTGGCTTTCACGGACTGCAGGTAATTTTAACTTTTTTTTTCCTCTGTCTTGGCTAGTGGGTTGAGCTGGGACTTGACTAACAGCTGATCTCAGACACACTACTGGTGGATTGACAGGTGAAATTGCTGTACTGAGAGAGTCTGGCTTTGGACTCTGCACATCTTGGCACCTTTGGCCTCTCTTTCTGCCTCTGCCATTGACTAGCTTGTACGAGGGCAGGCAGGAAGGTTGTGTGGGACGCCATCTTGTTCCACTGGGAGGTGGAGGTACTCATACTGGACCTAATTCCTAGGCTGGGAGGCAGTGCCTGTCTGGAGGAGAGTACTCTTCTGGCAGTAAAGCAGTGTTCTACATAGTGTTGCCTATGGCGGGGGCCAGACAGCAGATGCCAGCAGAGCAGTAGCCTTTCTGTATTTTGAACTAATTTATAACGTCTGGGGTTAGATATAAAGGTGCTTACTTTGTCAGATGGGAAGAGAGACCTGTGCACCTGAAAACCTGACTGACTTTGGATGCTGACAGATGACTTTTACCTTTCATTTTAAGATGGCCTAGAGAAACAACTGAGGTCCATCCTGACAGCATCTCTCCCAGCCTCTATTGACTCACATGATACCCCCAAAACAACAAACTCTGGATAAAAGTATAACCAAGAAATCACCCTGGCTTCAGTAGGCCCCCAAAAGAAACCAGCAAAGAACTTCCCAGATGAAGAACCGTTTCTGAAACTATTGAGAGGTGAAAACAAAAGGATGATATATAGAGCCCTCCTAGACCTTATACAAAATGCATCAGAGCAAAATGAAAAATTAAGCAAGCTGTTTGATCTGATGGAACACCTGTACTCTCAAATCCACTAGATCTAGAACAAAATCAAAGAGATAGAGACTTCAATTCAAAGCCAAGAAAAGAGAATGGAACAAATGGAAAAGAGACTTTCTGATTTGGAAGACAGAACTACTGCCTCAAGCATCTGTGAGGAAAAATCTGAAAAAAGAAACAAGAAAAATGAAGAAGCATTAAGAAGCACGTGAAACTCTATTAAGAGGAACAGTTTACGATTAATCGGCGTTCCAGAACGGGACGAGACACCTGAGAATACAGAGAGAATTGTTGCTGAGCTGCTGACAGAAAACTTCCCAGAAATTATGAAAGAAGAGAATATAGATATCCAAGATACATGTTGAACATCACTCAAGATAGATCTCAAAAGAAAGACTCCAAGACATACTATAATCAAGCTTAACAAAATGAAATACAAGTGGCAACTCTTAAAGGCAGCAAGACTCAAAGCAAAGCTACCATTCAGAGGAAAGCCCTGTAGGCTTTTGTCAGATTTCTCAGCAGAAACAATGCTGGCATGGAGACAGTGACATGACACATTCAAAACACTGAAGGAGAAGAACTTCTAACCAGAAATTATATATCCTGCTAAACTATATTTCAGATATGAAAATGGAATTAAAACATTCACAGATGAACAGAAACTCAGAGACTTTGTAAAAACCAAGCCAAAGCTACAAGAAATACTAAAAGAATCTCTTGGCTTAAAAGAACAAAAGCACTAACTTTACATTTTGGAAGCAAATGCAGGACATATCACCCAGAAACCCATTCAGTTAGGGAAGGCTCCAAACTCGATCAAAGCTGTAATAGTGAAAGAAATGATCCAGTGATCATATCATGAAAAATATGATGTCATCATATTAAAAAGAGGGATGTACTACAGTTGTTATAGTCCTTCCAGATGGAGAGGAAGTTGATACAACTAGTAGTAATTAAAATAGAGTTTGTACATAGTTCATTAAAGGGGATCATAAGGGCAGCTGTAAAGCACAATAAAGATGCAAAATATCAAATCAAGAAACATAATACAGGAGTCTCAACAACTACAAAACCAACTCTGAAAAAGGTGAAAAGTCAACTCACAAAGAAGAATGTCCCAGAAAAGATTAATAAGACCAACAGAGACAATATCAACACAAAAACAAACATATCACACTGACAGCATTAAATACATACCTATCAATAATTACATTGAATGTGAATGGACTGAATAATAAAGAGACACTGAGTATCTCACCCCAACAACATTGGCCATGATCCAGAAAACACAAAACAACAAATGCTGGAGAGGCTGTGGAGAAAGTGGAACCCTCCTACACTGTTGGTGGGGTTGCAAAATGGTCCAGCCTCTTTGGAAGGCAATCTGGCGCTTCCTTAAAAAAATGGATATCGATATACCATTTGACCCAGTAATTCCACTACTTGGAATATATCCTACAGATTCAAGGCCTTTCACACCAACGGACACATGCACCAGAATGTTTACCGCAACACAGTCCACGATAACAAAAAAGATGGAATCAACCCAGATGCCCAACAATAGAAGAATGGATAGGTAAACTATGGTACATATACTCAATGGAGCACTACGCAGTGATAAAGAATAGCGATGATTCCAGGAAACATCTCCTAACCTGGTTTCAACTGGAAGACATTATGCTGAGTGAAAGTAGTCAGCAACAAAGAGACAAATACTGTATGAGACCTCTACGATAAGACCTCAAAAACAGACTTGTGTATAGAAGAAAAGACTCTTTGACAGCTGCAAGGGAGGGGAAGGTGGGGGTGTTGGGGGGGGTTAATTTAGATAGTTACTAGAAATCTAGTTGGGAGAAAGTGGTGATAGCACACATTAGAAACAAGAACAACATTAAGTGGACTTCAGCATAACTTGAGTACTCCTTCCATCTTAACTCAATACTACAAGGATAGAGTAGCTGGGGCAGGGGTTGGGGGACCATGCTCTTAGGCTAATTCCAGGCCAATTGGTACAACTAGCATTTTGCTAAGAGAGCTCTCTGCACCCCACATTGGTGAGTGACGTCTGGGGTCTTAAAAGCTGCCAAGCTGCCATCTGAGGACACAGCAAATGGTCCCAACTCAGCAGGAATGGATGCTTACCAAGGACCAAAATGACATGCGGTAAAGACAACCAAAAAGACAGAGTGGGTGCCTACATCGACTTGGGACAGGAAGAACTGGATGGTGCCCGGCCACCACCAGTGATAGCCACAATGGAGCTCACAGAGAGGAGTCTCACTGGCAACACAAGAATAAAAAGGGGTGCATCATGAGATCTCCACTAAAAGACCTCAATTGATGGTCCAGTGGTTTTGGGGTTCCCCTGAGAGCATGGCCCCCTGCCCTGATGCTGCCCTTTCCCATAAATTATAACAAAGGTCCACTCTTTGGACAGGAATGGATTGGACTTGGCAATGCAGAGTGACCATATATTGGAAGCACTTTATGGTTCTATACATCTACAGGATATCATTTTGCTGACCTCTGGCTGGAGGAAGGGGAGTGGACGGAGAGGAGGGGAAAGGAGGTTGTTGGGAGGATGAGACATGTATGGGGCAGAGAGGAATAGTGTGCAGTCACCGGACAGGGAGAGCAGTGGAAGCTGCATATAGGTGGGCATGTAAATTTATATGTGAATGTACATTTTCACTCAGTTATGTTAAATAAAAATAAAAAAAAAAGAAAGAGACACTGAGTGACATCTTGGATCAAAAGACATGACCCATCCATATGTTGCCTACAAGAAACTCACCTTAGACTTAAAGATATGAACAAACTGCAAATTAAAGGGTGGAAGAATATATATCAGGCTAACAATGAACAAAGAAGAACAGGTATGGCAATTCTAATCCCTGATAAAATCGATTTTAGTGTAAAATCCCCCACTGTGGACAAGGATGGACAGTATTTATTGCTGAAAGGTTCAATACTGAAGCAGGACTTAACAATATGCACCTAATGTTACAGCACCTTAAATACATCAAAGAAACACTGACTACACTCAAGAATGTAATAGACCACTCCACAAAAATAGCAGAAGACTTCAACACTCCACTCTCAGTATTGGACAGATCATCTAGAAGAAAGCTCAATCAAGAAGCAGAAGACCTTACTGCCACAATTAACCAACTAGACCTCATCAACATATACAGAACTTTCTGTCCATCAGCAGACAACTACACCTTCTTCTCCAGTGCACTTGGGACATTCTCCAGAATAGACCAGGTGTTAGGACATAAAATGATCTCAACAAAAATCCATACCACTGAATTAATGCAAAGCATCTTCTCAGATTAAAAAGCCATAAAAGTCAAAATCAATAGCAGAAAAAACATAGATAGAAAGTGGAACTCATGGAAACTGAACAGCATCTTGCTCAAAAAGCCATGGGTTAGAGAACAAATCAAGGATGAAATAAAGAAATTTATGGATTCTAAGGAGAATGAAAAGGCTTCCTACCAGAACCTATGAGATACAGCTAAAGCAGTGATCAGAGGTCAGTTTGTCTCCATAAATGCACACATCTGGAAAGAAGAAAGAAACCAAATCAAGGAACTAACCCTACAGCTTGAACAAGTAGAGAAAAACAGAGGAACCCCTCAGGAACCAGAAGAAAACAGATCATAAAGATTAGAGAAGAACTACACAAATTAGAGAATAGAACAACAATTGAAAAAACTAAAAAGATGAAAAGCTTTTTTTTAAAAGATCAACCAAATTGACGAACCATTGACTAAACTTACTGAAGATAAACAGGAAAGGAAACAAATAACCCAAATAAGAAATGAGACAGGAGTTGTCATAACAAGTCCAACAGAAGTCAAATCTATCATAACAGAATACTATGAAAGACTGTATTATAATGAATTTGAAAACCTATAGGAAATAGACAAATTGCTTGATTCATATCACCTACGGAAATTATCACAAGGTGAAGCAGAACATCTTAAAAAAGCCATCACCACGGAAGAGATTGAAGAAGTCATCCAAAAACAACCAACCAAGTAAAGTCTGGGCCTAGATGGCTTCACTGCAGAATTCTACCAAGCTTTTAGAGAAGAGTTGTCTCAAATACTACTGTTTCACAGTATAAAAATTGATGGAATACTCCCCAGTTCATTCTGTGAAGCTGGCATAACCCTGGTACTAAAGCCAGGGAAAGACCCAACCAAAAAGAACTACAGACCAATGTCACTCATGAATCTAGATGCAAAACTCTTCAACAAAATTCTTGCCAATAGAATACAACAACATATCCAAAAAATAATCCATCATGACCAAGTTGGTTCATACCAGGGATGCAAGGCTAGTTCAGCATCAGAAAAACAATTAATGTGATCAACCATGTAAATTCCACAAAAGACAAGAATCACCTGATCTTGTCTATTGATGCAGAAAAGGCATTTGATAAAATCTAACACCCATTCATGCTATAAACTCTTAGCAATATAGGAATAGATGGCAAATTCTTCAATGCAATAAGGGCCATTTATACAAAACCAACTGCCTGCATTATCCTGAATGGAGAGAGACTGAAACAATTTCCCTTGAGAACAGAAACTAGACAAGAAAGCCCACTCTCACCTCTCCTATTCAACATTGTACTAGAAGTTGTAGCCAGAGCAATTAGACAAGACCAAGAAATAAAGGGCATTTGCGTTGGCAAAGAAGTCAGAGTCTCCCTATCTGCAGATAATGTGATTGTATATGCAGAGAATCCTGAAGTATCCAAACTACTCAAACTGATAGAAGAGTTCAGCAAAGTCTCAGGATACCTCATAAATGTAAGTAAATCAGTAGGATTCCTTTATACCAGCACTGAGATTATTAAAGAAGAAACCACCAAATAAATTTACTGTAGCCCCTAAGAAGATATAGTACCTAGGAATACATCTAACCAGAGAAATAACAGACATTTACAAGGAGAACGACAAGTCCTTACTACAGGAGAGACTTACATAAACGGAGAAACCTACCCTGCTCATGGGTAGCAAGACTTAACATTGTGAAAATGTTTTTTTTCACTCAAAGCAATCTACTTATATAATGCAATTCCAATGCAAATTCCACTGACATTTTTTCATGAGATGGAGAAATAATTCACTAGCTTTGTTTGGAAACAGAAGAAGCTCCGAATATATAAAGCACTACTGAAGAAGAAGAACACACTGGGAGGCTTCTCACCACCCAAGTTTAGAACCTATTATACTGCCACAGTAGTCAAAACAATCTGGTGCTGGTACCAAAAGAGACAGATAGAGCAATGGAACAGAATTGAGACCCCAGAGATGACACCATCTTCCTATGGGCAGCTGATATTTGGCATAGGCCCTAAGACATTAAACTGGGTTAAAAACAATCTCTTCAATAAACGGTGCTGGCAAAATTGAATATCCATCCTCAGAAAATTGAAACAAGACCCATAACTCATACCTCATACAAAAACCAACTCAAACTGAATAAAAGACCTAAATATCAAATCCAAAATGATAAATCTCATTGAAGAAAAAGTAGGAACAACAATGGAAGTTTTAATATACAACATAGACAAACTTCAAAATCTGTCAAACAAACCACAAACAACAGGAGAGAAAATAGACAAATGGGAACTACTAAGAATCAAATACTTTTGCTCATCCAAAGACTATTAACAGAATTAAAAGGCCACCTACAGAATGGGAAATAAATTTGGCAACTATATGTCAAACTGATGCCCAATCTCCATAATCTATAAGGTACTACAAAGTACCAATAAGAAAAAGATAAGTCATCCAAATGAAGCAATGGTCAATGGAGATGGACAGACACTTCTCTAAAGAGGAGATCCAGGGAGCCAGAAAACACATGCAGACATGCTCATGATCATTAGCTATTAAAGAAATTCAAATCAAAACTACAGTGAGATACCATGTCACCCCGACAAGGTTGGCCATGATCCAAAAAATGCAAAACAACAAATGCTGGAGAGGCTGTGGAGAATCCCACCTACACTGTTAGTGGGATTGCAAAATGGTCCAACCTCTTTGGAAAGCAATCTGGCACTCTCTTAGAAAGCTGGATATGGATATATCATTTGACCCAGTAATTCCAACCAATACATGTACACAAATATTTATAGCAGCACAGTTCACGATAGCAAAAAGATGGAATAAACCCAGATGCCCAACAACAGAGGAATGTACCCATAAACTATGATATATATACTTAATTGAACACTATGGAACGGTAAAGAACAACGATGATTTTAGGAACCATCTGATAACCTGGTTTCAACTGGAGGACATTATGCTGAGTGAAAGCAGTCAGGAACAAAAGGGCAAATATTGTAGGAGACATTTACAATAAGAACTTAAAAACAGACTCATTCATAGAAGAAAATACTCTTTGATGCCTGCAAGAGTAGGGAGGGGGAGGGGGAAGTATTTAGATTAGGTAGTTGATAAAAATTTGGTTGGGTGAAATCTGTGGCAGCACACGTTAGAAATAAGATAAATGTTAACTGGACCTCAACACAACATGATTGCTTCTCCCATCTTAATGCAATATGGCAAGAGTAGCAGGGTTGGGGGGAGGGCAGGGATGATGCTCTCAGGGGAAATTGAGGCCATTTGGCCCAACTGGTGATTTACTAAGAGAGCGTTCTGCACCCCACATTGGTGAGTGGCGTCTCGGGTCTTAAAATCTGCTAAGCTGCCATCTGAGAGTACAGCAAATGGTCCCAACTCAGCAGGAATGGATGATCACCAAGGATCAAAACAATGTAGGGGAAAGAGAACACAGAAGACAGAGGGACCCATGTGAGTGCATGACTACATCAGCTTGTGACTGCAAGAACAGGATGGTGCCCGGCCACCTCCAGTGATAGCTGTGATGGAGCTCACAAAGGTGAACCTCATTGGTGAAACAAATATGAAAAAAAGTAGTGCATCCTGAGATCTCTGCTAGAAGACCGCAGTTGATGGTCCAGAGGCCTCAGAGTTTCCCTGGGAGCATGGCCCCTGGCCTTGATGCTGCCCCTGTGCATAAATCGTAATGGAGGTCAACTCTTCGGACAGGAATGGATTGGACTTGTTGACACAGAGTGATCATATCATGTGTGCATTTTGTGGTTGTGCATCCATAGGATGCCATCCTGCTGACCTATTACTGGAGGTGGGGGAGTGGGTGGAGAGCAGGGGATATGAGATTGTCAGGAGGATAAGACATGTATGGAGCAAAGAGGAAGAGTGTGCTGTCACTGGGCAGGGAGAGCAGTGGGAGCTACATATAGTTAGGCATGCAAATTTATATGGGAATGTACATTTTCATTCAATCATAATAAAAAAATAAATAAAAATAAATTGCCAGAATTCTCATCATGATTTACTGTTGAATTTCATCACTTGTCTTCTACATCTATTGAGAATATTATATGATCTTCTCCTTTATTGTTTTACTAACATGAATATATTAACTGATTTTTAAAACCCAATGAATCTTGCATTCTAGGTCATGATGCATTAAGCTTTTTATATTGTTGTATTCTTTGTAGTACTTTGCTTAATATTTTATGTTTATGTTCATGAGGGCTCTTGATTTGAAACTTTTTGTATTTGTAATATCACTGCCTATATATTTTTAAAACTTTTTATTATTTAAGAGGAATCCCAGCATCCATCAAAAGGTACTTGATTGGCTGCTACTTATGGACCCTAAAGCTGGCTGAATTCTTGCCATTCCTGAGACTCTTTGTTGAGCTATATATTTGATGCTGAGAGATACACTGATATCTTTCCAAAAAGTTACCCTTAAATTAGATATTTGTATTCTGTTGCTTGAAACCGCAGAATAGTAACTAAAGCATTCACAATGAAAGAGAACATGTTATTCTGAGGATTAGTTAAATACTTGAGAGTGTTTACTGGTACCCAGCATCCACAACATGGAGGTTCTATACCCAGAGCAAAGCAACTTACTAAACTTGGAGAAGATAGCGAGGAAAGGGGGGAGTCACAGACCTTACTCAGTTTCTGGGTCACAGGCATGCTGTCCGAAGATTGGTTCTGGCAAATATACATGAAAGTTAGGGATTGGGAAATTAATTCTGTTAAACTTAGCTATACCACAGCTTAAGGAAAATGCTTGCAGGAGGCTTGTGCCAGGATGTTCACTGCAACAGTGTGATAGAAATTTGGAAGCAATATACATGTGTTTCGGTTTGGAAGAGAGTCAGTGCAATTGAACATGGTAACAGCAGCTAAAATCAGTGAATCACACACACACACACAAAGCATCAAAGTATTAGGTTTAGTTAAAAGATAATTTGCAAAATGCTACACATAGAATACTATGTAAAAAAATAGTACAGAAGTATATAAATGCAAAGATAACCTTTAATCTAAAACTATCCCCTGATGTCTTCTTTGAATTAAAAAAATAAAAAAGTGACTTATTTTAATTAGTAAAGTACATCTGTTTGAGCATTGTACTCTTTTAAAGAATGCACTGACTCTTACATGAGATGAAATGGAGAACAGCATCGCAAAAGACTGGATGAGAAACTTAGGGGGCAGTGAGTTTAAGATAATGGAATAATACAGTAAAACATGGTAGAAAAAAACTCAGAGTAATACCACAGAAATATATAACATATATATATATATACCATAGGGCAGAGAATTTCATTGTCACATGCTGCAGAGAAGTCATTAAGACAAAGACCAAAAGCAGTATTTGGATTTAGCAACCAGGAAATCAAGACATTCAAGACAAGAGGCTTGATTTTAAGACAGTATGTAACATAGGAAGAAGTAAACACAGGGCAAGATGGTTATATGGACTATGCTGGTTATTAAAAATAGGCCAGTAACATAATGGTTGGAGAAAGAAGCTAGTAGTAAGGCCGGAGGGGTCTATTTAGCTTAAATATAGTCATGTGGAAAAGAATTGGTTATTAAAATCAAACAAAGAAAAATTCAAGTGGAAGAGAATGAATGATCCTTTATTGTATTGTTTTCAATTAGAGATGATGAATATTGAAAATTGTGTGTGATTTAGAGGTAGAATGTCAAAATGATGCAAGAAGATGTTTTTCTATAGTAGGTTCACTGTGGTTAGATGTGACGGACTCAGAGGAACTAGTGGGTTCCAACTTGTTCTTTCTTCCTTCGCTCTGCTTCCTGTTCTGCTTCCTAACTACAGGGCCCTTGTCCAACAGTGGCCCTGGGTCCACTACAAGATTCATGGCAGCAGCCCCACAGAAGCAGTAGTAGCCTGTAGGCTCAGCTCTTCATGGACTTCCCTCCCATTTGTCTTTCTTTATCCTCTTGTTTTGGCAAGTATGTGTTTTGACTTCTTGGTGAGTACGTCTCTGATCCTCCAACTTTCTACCTGGTCCATGCATCCCCACATTCTGCCTTAGTTACAGTAAGATCTTTATCTCATGATTGTTTAGCTTCTGTCACTGAACCTCGACTGTCACTTGATTTTTAAGAACTGGCATGTTATTAAAAAATACATTATATACTTCAACCAATCTTGCTTGTATAATTCTTGGTGGAAACAGTCATGAACTTAAGAATTTTGAAAAAGTCAAGTAGATAAATTTTTATCTTTATCATATGTGAAACATACTTATACACTATATTTTTTAATCAAAGTCTGTTTAATAATTGGTTAAAAGGGTCTTTATCTTTAGCATTCTTAAAAAACAACCCTACAACTCAACACAATGCATTTTTTACATGTTTGTCATACTTACATGGCATAAATGTTCTGTGGAAAGACG
This sequence comes from Heterohyrax brucei, assembly GCA_028571685.1. Lineage (NCBI taxonomy): Eukaryota > Metazoa > Chordata > Mammalia > Hyracoidea > Procaviidae > Heterohyrax > Heterohyrax brucei. Next base: position 755,274 of record CM053161.1, read on the forward strand.
TGATCCTATCTTTAAGATAAACACAGTTATAAAGGAATGCAAGCATTGTGGTTTTCTACAAATGTGAAATTTGAGTAACTTGAGTCATTGTTGTATATTTACCTTATCATAATGGGGTATTGTGTAGATTTTTAAAAAATGCTTTCTTCAGGAATTTTTATGCATGGAGTTTATTTTGATGTGTTGATATTTTTGTTGTTAAATTGGGGAAATGAAGCATTAGTATTCAAACTTTAAAATGTTTATTTTAAATTCTTGGAAATTAGAGGGCAAGTATTCCAGTTACAGTGACAGCCAGCAAAAGATTTTCCATGCAAGCTCCAAAAGATGTGTCACTTCACAAGCTCCTCATTTTGTGGTAGGTTTCACTCAGAATAGTCACCCTGGTTTATTAAAAAAACAAACAAAAACTCTACCCCATTAATGAAATACAACTTATTAAAGAATATCCCCCCAAAAGGAAAAAAAAAAAAACAAAAATAATCTGTAGCCATGGAGTCAATTTTGACTCATTGAGACCCCGTATGACAGAGTAGAATTGCCCTATAGAGACTCTGAAAAGCACCTGGTAGATGTGAACTGATGATCTTTTGGAGAGCAGTTGGATCTCTTAGCAATTACACCACTGGGGTTTCTTATCACACAATAACAATAAGCAAATAAATGAACAATATCTACCATTAAAATCTGTCATGAAAATGATTAGCCAAGTAGCCAAGTGCCGTCGAGTCAGATCCCTGTCTTATATGCTTATTAAACAACTTCCTAAAGTAGCTTGAGTACAGTGTCTTAACACAACTTTTCTTGTGTGATGAATTATAAAAAGACATTAATCATGCTTTATTTGCTTTGTTGTTGGTACCTGCTATTAAGGTGACTATGACCCACAGCAACTATAACAGAATGAAAATGTTGCCTCATCCTGTGTTAATCTTTATGATTTTTGCTATTTTTGAGTTCATGGTTGCAGCTGTTGTGTCAATCCATCCCGTTGAAGGATTTTTTCATTTTCTTTAGTCTTCTGCTATACAAACATGGCTTCCTTTCCTAGGAAATGACCTTTCCTAAGACACGCTCAAAGTTTAGCTACACCCGAAAACTGCTTGTCATCTAGTTGATTCCAGTTCATGGCAATCTCACGTGTTGCAGTATCGAACTACGTGCCACAGAGTTTTCTAGTTGGCGTGCTTTCAGAAACAGGTCACTGTGCCTTTCTTCTGAGGAGCTTCTGGATAAGTTTGAATCTCCAACTCTTTGGTTAGTAGTTGAGAACTGAACCATTTGAACCATGCAAGTACTCACTCCAAAGCTTATCTGCAGACAAACATCCCAGAAACATCCTCAATGTCTTGAGACCGATTAGCACATCATCCACAAATGGCATTTCTGAGAAGACATTTCAAACCACTGTTTATAGCCAGTGCTATGGACTGAAAAAGATGATGGCGGCTGCCTCACAACATGGGCTGATAGCCATCTGGATATTCAGCGGCAGGTTATGTCTGACACAGGTTATAATGCCGGGACACTGGCCCTTGATGTACTGAGTATGCTGTTCAGAGGGCCAGGCTTTGGTTTAGGAGGCTGATCATACAATATAGCAAAATATCAAGTTGTACACTGACTCTTAATTTTCTTCCCCTTTCTTCACATTTTATTAATTTCCAATTCAATAAACACCTAGGCGACACCTAACTATGTTTAGAGCTGGGCCTTCAAAGAAACATATGACATGGTCTCTGTGCTTTATGAGCTCCTGGTCTAAGAAGACATGTTTAAATTGAAATATCCCAGAGATAAGCATTTAAATTCATAGTAAATAAAAATGAAGTACAGTAAGCATGGTGTAAAAAGATGTACAGCTTACAGTGTACACTGGTTGAACTCTGGTTATACAGTGTTATCAGAGAAGACAGCAATTTCTTCTGCCAAGGAGCCCAAAATGGAAGCTAATACTCCAGGTATATAAGGGTTCTATGTGTCTGGTATGCTTGCAGAAGTTCATCTTACTCTGGTAAGTGATCAGAATGGATGAAAGTATTCTAGCCAGGGAAAGGGGCAGCATTGTGAAAGACGTGGAGGCATTTTGATTACAGAGAAATTTCACTCTTCTTTCACAAAAAGAATTTGAGATGATTTCAAAGGCACATGTTGTTGTCATTGTTAGGTACCAGTGAGTGAGTTCTGACTCACAGCATCCTATGCACAACAGAATGAAACAGTGCCCAGCCTGGCGCCATCTCCACAATCATTTTTATGCTTAAGTTCATCGTTGAAGGCACTGGTTCAATCCATCTTGTCGAGGGTCTTCTTGTTTCTGACTGACTCTCCACTCTACCAAACATGATGTCCTTTTCTAGGGACTGATCCCTCCTAACAACATGTCCAAAATACGTAAGATACAGTATTGCCATCTTCACTTGCAAGAAGTACTCTGGTTGTACCTCTTCCAGAACGGATCTGTTTGTCCTTTTTGCAGTCCGTGGTACATTCAGTATTCTTTCTCCAACACCATGATACAAAGGCATCAATTCTTCTTCTGTCTCCTTTATTTGTTGTCTAGCTTTCGTATGCATGTGATGTGACTGAAAATACCATGGCTTGGGTTGAATGCACCTTAGCCTTCAAGGTGACATCTTTACTTTTCAATACTTTAAAGAGGTCCTTTGCAGAAGATTTTCCCAATGTGTCTTCTGATTTCTTGACTGCTGCTTGCATGGGCATTGATCGTTTCACCAAGTAAAATGAAATCTTTGACAATTTCTGTCTTTTCTCCATTTATCATAATGTTGCCTACTGGTCCAGTTGTGAGGATTTTTGTTTCTTAATGTTGAGGTGCAATCCATATGGGTGGCTGTCATCTTTGATCTTCATCAGTGTTTCAAATCATTTCCAGCAAGCAAGGTTGTGTCAACTGCATAACACAGATTGTTAATGAGTCATCCTCCAATCCTGATGCCTTATTCTTCTTCATAGAGTCCAGCTTCTCAGATTATTTGCTCATAAAGGCACATACATATTCAATATTAATAAATTGTTATTGGATTTCTAACATATGCTAGGCAGTGTTAGGGGCACTCGTTCACATTCTCTTCAGTTAATAGCCAATGAGCTCATGTCTCATAAAGCTTAATTTAACTGGAGCATCAGACAATAACCAAGAAAACCTATAAATAAGGAACTTATATAGTGTGTTAAAAAGTGATGAGTGCTATGAAAAATAGAAAAGTCAGAATAGCGTAATAAGTACTTAGATAACCAGATAGGAGTTGACAGGAATGTGGCTATATTAAGCTAGATCCCCATAGATAAAATAAGATTTCGTCAAAAAGCTAAAAAAGGTAAGAACATATAGGGGATGAATATTACAGGCATAGGAAAGAGTGAGGTAACGAATGTGCTAAGTGCAGAATGAGCAGTGGTAAGAATGGTATGAGAGAAAGGCAAAGGTAAAAGTGATAGAAAGGACTAGCTGTGTCATGTAGAATCAAGCAGAATGTTTTTAGAAGTATTCAGTTTTTAACTTGAGTAAATTGATCAACATTTGTTAGGTTTTTGAACATCAAGGAGCGCTTGTTACAGACAAGATTTCAAAGGATTATTCAGTTGCTGTGCTGTGAATAGACTTCAAGGAACAAAATTGGAAAGCAGGGAGACCTATTAAGAAGCTATTTCAGTAATCTGCATTAGATGATTGCCCCTTGCAGTAGGATCTGAACAGCAGAGAAATGATGAGAAAAGTTCAGATTCTATTTGAAGACAGAGCTCATATGAATTTCTGATGGGTTTAGTAGAAATGTGAGATAGAAAAAAGTCAACAATTGCTCTAAGTTGTCTCAGCTTGAGTAAATGACAGAATGAAGTTATTTTTACCTGTGATAGGTAAGCTCTAGTGGAGTATATTTCAGAGGCGTATCAGGAGCTCAGTTATGGAATGCTAGATTTTGGAGCCCTGTGGCATAGTGGTTAAGAGATACAGTTGCTAGCCAAAATGTCAGTAGTTTGTATGCACTAGTCACTGCTTAGAAATCACGTGGGACGGTTCTACTCTGTCCTATAAGGTCACTGTGATTGACTTGATATTGATGTTTTGTTGTTTGGTCGGATGTTTTTTGTTTGTTTGTTTTGTTTTTAAGACTTCCTAGTGAAAATGTCACATAGATAGTTGATGCATCACTGAAGTTTGGACGTGAGGCCTGAGCTGAAGGTGTGCATTTGGGAATCATCAGCCTAAAGATGGTGTCTAAAGCCGGTAAAATCATAGGAGTCTCTCAGACAATAAGTGTAAAGGGAGAAAAGAGGAGAGCTAAGCACTGATCACTTGAGTGCTCCAATATTGCACGCAAACTAACACATATACACGTATACCTGTACTCACATATGTGTATGTGTGTATAGTTATATGCATCTATCAAAAGATACATGATATGTGCAAAGTTGAAATATGAGTATGTATTTTAAGATTATTCATAACCACACATGAATGGAGAAATGTAACAGAATAAAATATTTTGAGAAGGAAAATGTTACTTTGAAATGTATGCTCTGATATGCCATATAAGAACTAAAGTTGGACCCGCAAAATCACATGTAAATCTCAGACACTTCTAGTGGCCAAAGATTGACTCCACAATGTTGACTTCCAAGAGGTTAGATGGAAGTAGCCAAGCATATTCTGAAAAGGAGTCTAGGATGAAGAGGAGGCTTTATATTCAGGGTTTATGTTATGCTGGAGTACTGGCTATTGAGAGGCAGCATCTGTTCTGAATGGACTTGGTATCTACTGATAATTCTGTGCCCATAGTGTACCAGCTGCTAATATTTTGAATAGTGATTTGGTTTTGCCAGTACACTAAAGTGCATGAAATTTGCATTTTACACTCAAGACACTCATAGGACTGGGATAGTACAGAAACATAAGAGGTGTCTTTCACAAACTTTTGTTTACTTATTCTTGTTTTATTTGATCATACACTTATTTTTTTTAACTCATGATGTGTAAAGAGTAGTGTGGATTAAAGTGTTAAGTGCAGAATGAACAATGGTGAGAATAGTATGAGAGTAGAGCAAAGGTAAACATGATGGGAAAGATGGATTACAGGTAGAAAATACTAAAGAAAAGAGCTTTAGTTAAAATACCAGATTAACTGTTATAATGTAGGCTTGACTTAAGGCAACACAGTGGAAATGGGGAACATAGGGATGGGATTTTAGAGGAATATGCAAGGCAGAAAAAAGCACTGGAATTTGTGACTTATTCTTCCATAGTCCTTTTGATATTTGTACTTTTTTATTTTCTTGGAATGTTTTTATCCCCTACCCTACAAAATTAACCCTTGTGGCACACTGGTTAAGAGCTGTAGTTGTTAACCAAAAGCTCAGCACTTCAAATCCACCAGACGCTCCTTGGAAACTCCATCAGGCAGTTCTGCTGTGTCCTGTAGAGTGGCTATGAGTTTGGACTTGACTCAGTGGTAATGAGAAGTTGATTAACCAAAGGAAATCACATATTGTCTTTGGTTAAATTCAAGTTACATTGATATTAACATACTTTTGTTTAATTATGTTAATTAGTGTTCTGAAAATAAAATATTTCTGAAAAAATAAAGCCATTTCAAACCCAAGTAGGTTAATATGTCCTTTCACAGAAGATTTTTAAAAAGTTTACTTAATATTCTTGTTAAAGCACAAAGCATTCCAGATTGTGACACGAAGTCTACACTTTCGTATAAACCCAACAGACTGTTAGGCTTAATTAACACTTTTTCATTTACAGCTATTCTTTTTAAGGCTTTGTCTCTTTAGGCAGCCAGCATCCGTCATGTGATTAATATGTCTGGGAAAATTTAAGTCATGGTTTATTAATTTTGGCTCAGAGATTACTGAGTAAAGATCAGTCAAACAAGGGAAAGTCAGTACATTTGAAGCTGGTTAAGATGGAAATAGTTACTTGCCTTCAATTAATTTATAATTTGATTTTTCAAGGAAACAATGGAGGGGATGAGTTATTTCCTGTGTTAGGTCATGATGAAAGAGACTGGTTGAGATGCTTTCTTTCAGGAATCCTTCGAAATTGGAATCAGTGTGCAAGATTTAGAAATGACTTCAGTGACTATCTAAGATAACTTGCTTATTACTGTTATCCTTGCCTGCGTAGCAGAGAGATTAAGAGACGCGTCAAAGTTAAAATCACTATGTCTGCAATTTAGAGACATTGAAGTTTTGCCTAGTTCCGCACCTGAGTAGTAGTGAAAATGGGATTTTTAATAATTTCTTCCCACTATTCTGAGTGTTTTTTTTAAAATAGTAAATTCTTCTAACTTCTTTAAGGATGAACTACATATAAACATTTATGACTGTAATATCTAAAATTACTTTCATAAATGAAACATTACTCAGTGAAAGGTAATTATGAAAACATTATGTGTTTTTGCATTTTATTGTGAATAATTACATTTTTTGAACAATATTAATTTGAATTCATGTTGTTTGCTGTAGCCCTGGTGGTGCAGTGGTTAATAGTTTGACTGCTAATCAAAATGCAGGTAGTTTGAACTTACCAGCTGCTTCTTGGAAACACTATGGGGCAGTTTCACTATGTCCTTATAAGGGTATCATGAATAATTCACTAAGTATTTCATAAACTAACTTAAAATTAGGTCACTTCTACATACACATCTATGGGTTGGAAATTCAGAATCAGTATTCCAAACTGTATTAATGATAAGTAAAACTGTAATTTCTGAAGTATACCTTTAAGTTACTTATTATTTTGTTATTGCAGCAAAACAAATACCAGTGCTAGATGTATCATTAAGTGACATTGATTACATTCTTCAAGTTGTACCAATATTCTTACCCTTGTTTTCTGAGTTCCTTCCTCGTTAACATAAGTTCACTGCCCCCTAGGGTTCCTGTCTAATCTTCAAGTTGTTGTCAATTTGATCATATATAGACAGTTCTTAACCAAATCCAAACCAAATTCATTGCCATCAAGTCAATCTTGATTCATCGTTACCCCATAAGAAAGAACAGAACTGCCGCTTAGAATTTCCCGGGAGTGCCTGGTGAATTCAAACTGTTCATCTTTTGGTTGGCAGTCAAGCTCCTAAGCACTGTTACAGCAGGGCTCCAGATAGTTCTTAAAAAAGCATAACTCTCAAGGTAGACATTTTTAACTAGTATTGCTTGGTTTTAAGAAGACTGCGGGGGATAGTTTTTTTTTTAAGATTTCAAGATTATCTCAGGGCAACAGATTCTGGAGTTCATCCAGCCCTTTGGCACCAGAAACTCTGGCATCCATGATAATTTGAAATTCTGTTCCACATTTTTCTCTCTTTTGATCAAGATTATTCTGTATAATTCTTTTTTTAAAAAAATGACAATATTCAGTATTGATAGGCTGGCACCATTCAATTCTGATCTCATTGCAAAGAAGATAGATGTTCATGAAGGTAATTAGCCACATGATCCATATCCTTCTTTTAATCCTGATGTTGCTTCTTCTGTTCCTTCACATGAATAGAGACCAATAGCTGCGACCTTAATGGCCGCAGGCAGACACTATGCAATGAACTGACTAGGAGACACAACAGAAACACTAAACGTATTATTAGGCCAAGTTATCATGACCCTAAACCTTCAAACGAAGAAATCAAGTCTCATGAGGTTTTTTCATTGTACATAAGCAGTTACAGCAGATACTTTTTGTTGGTGTCCTTGTTATAAATATGTCAATCACAAAACTGTCAATTCAACTTTGTACAAGTGTAGAACTTATTGAGAGAAATCACAATAGACTGTTCATCTCTTCCCTTAATCAATGTGATATTTTCATCTCTGCTAATCCCCCATTTCTTCTTCCTTCCCATCTCTGATAGCCACTAATAAATTTTATTCCCTATACATTTACCTTTCCTTTTTATATGTCAGGTCATACAGTATTTTTCTTTTGGGATTGACTTATTACACTCAGCATAGTATCTTTCACCTCAATCCATATTTTATCTGCCATCAAGACTTCATTTCTCTTTATGGCTGAGGAATAATCGTTTGTATGTATATACCACATTTTGTTTGTGTATTCATCTTTTGATGGACATTTAGATTGTTTCCGTCTTTTGGCTATTGTGAATAGTGCTACGATGAACATGGTATATGAGTCTCTGAGTCCCTGCTTTCCAGTCATTTGGGTATATACCCAAGAGTGAAATTGTTGGGTTATATGGTAGTTCTATATTTAATTTTTGAGGAGCTGCCATCTTGTTTTCCACAATGGCTGTACCATTTTTTATTCTTACCAGCAATGGATAAGGTTGCAATTTCCACACATCCTAGCCCGTATTTTTGGCTTTCCATTTTTTTTCCCCTCCTTACCTTAGCCATCCTAAACATTCATTGCCATCAACTTGATTCTGCCTCAAATAGCCAAACAAAGTAGAACGACTCTATAGAGATTCCAAGGAACACTTGGTGGATTTGAACTGCCAACCTTTTGCTTAGCAACTGTAGCACTTATCCACTGTGCCACTAAGATTTCCTATTTATCTTTGTGGGAGTGAAATACAAGGTGTATCTAAAATATGACAGGTATGGCAGTGCACTGAGTGCTGCTTGTTCTACTAACATTGCAGTTTCCATCACTGGCTATGAGAAGTCATGCAGTAAAAGTGAATACTTTCATATTCAAGATCCAACTCGATGGCACTTGGCTTTGGCTTCATATTCAAGAGCCTCCATGTGTCGAGGCAGTCTTGCTCTCCAGAAGGTAGAAATACCAGAAACTGAAAAAAAAAATGACTTTGAACACATCACAGACCAATTTTCATCAATGAAAGCAAGGAAAGTGCAGTTAAAATTTTCAGACAGTGCCATTATATGCTGAGAAAAAAATTAATAAGAATAACTTGTCGTTTTGAGCTGATAGTAAGATAAATCTATCTAAAAAATGAGTGTCAGCTTTTTGGACAGAGACACAATGTCAATGTTTGCCATAGGCATTGTATTATGTAAATATGTCTGTGGTAAATTGGTATCTCATTGTGATTTTGATTTGCATTTTTTTGATGGTTTATGATGCTGAGCATCTTTTCATGTCTTTGGTGGCCATTTAAATGTTCGTTTTGGTAAAGTATCTATTCAAGTCCTTTGTCTATTTTATGATTGTGTTACTTGTCTTCTTGTTGTTAAAAGTTTTCTATGTATTTTGGTTATTAGATTCTTACGAGACATAGGGTTCCCACAGATGTTCTCCCCATTGATAGCTAGTGTTTTTGTTTTTTCTTTTTTGATAGTCTCTTGATAAATAATTTTTAATATTTTTATGAGGTCCAATTTGTTTATTCAGTCTGTACATATTATTGCTATTATTATATTAGATGACCCATTTTTATGTCTAGGCCTTGTAGCGTTGTGCCACTTTCTCTTCTAAGGACTTTATAATTTCAATTTGCAAGTTTAGGTCCTTACTCCATTTTATATTTGTTTTTGTGTATGATTTGAGGAATAGATCTCCTTTCATATTTTTTTGAAAATTCAATTTTTTCAGCACCATTTTTTGAAGAGACTCTTCTTTATTGATTAGACTTAGCACACTTGTCAAAAATCAGCTGAGCATAGGTATTGTGTTTACTTCTGTATTCTCAATTCAATCCCATTGCTCTATTTGACTATTATTGTACCTGTATTATGCTATTTTTATTATTGTGACTGTACAAACCATAAAAAACAAGCGCATTGCTGCTGAGTCAATTCCAATTCACAGAGCTAGCCGCGGGCCGCTCACAGTGACCTTAGGTGACCAGCTGTAACTGGCCCGTCGAGCCCCCAGGAGCACCTGGTAGGTCAGTACTGCCGGCTGTCTGGCTGGCAGCTTGGCCTCCTAGCCACTGCACAGCTGGGGCGATTTAATACTGTTTAAAGTCAGCAAGTGGGACCCCTCATCCTTTGTTCTTCTCTCTCAACACTGCTTTACCTATCTGGGGCCTCTTACCTTTCTAAAAAAAGAGGAGGATATGTTTTTCTCTATCTGTGAAGAAGGCTGCCATAATTTTGATTAAAATTGCATTGAATCTATACAATGCTTTGGGTAATATCTTTCAATTCACGAACATGGAACATCTTTCCATTCATTAAAGTCTTCTTTTATTCCCTTCCAGTGACTTGGCAGTACTGTTTTCATCGTAGAAGTCCTTCACATCTCTGGTTAGATTTATTTCTCTGTGTTTTACCAGATGCTATTGTAAATGCAATTATTTCTCTTATTTCTATTTCAGATTTCTCATGGGTGGTGTCTAGTAAATCAAATAATTTTTGTTTGTTAACCTTATGCTCTGCAACTTTGCTAAATTCTGCTATTAGCTCCAGAAGTTTTCTGTGAACTCTGGAATTTTCTATATGTATGATCATATCATCCACAAATGAGGTAATTTTACTTCTCTCTTCCAATCTGGATAACTTTTACTTATTTTTATTGTCTTATTTTTCTTATTCTTCCAGTACAATCTTAAACAAAAGTGGTGAGAGTGGGCACCCTTATTTTGCTACGAATTTCAAGAGGGAAGCTCTCAGTGTCTATTAAGTATAATGTTGTCTGTTGGCTTTTCCAGTATGCCTTGAATCATATTAAAGATTTACCCTGCTATTCCAATCTTCTCTGGGGTTTTCATCAAGAAAGGGTGTTGGATTTTATCAAATGCTTTTTCTGTATTCATGCAGATGATCACATGGTTCTTTTCCCTTGTTCTATTAATGTGATGTATTATATGGATCGATTTTCTAATGTTGAAACATTTTTGTACTCCTGGGGTAAATCTTACTTGGTCATGATTGTATGTGTTTTCATTTTCTGTTGAATTCTGTTCCCTAGTGTTTTGTTGAGGATTTTTGCATCTATAGTTTTCTTTTCTTGTAGCATCTTTGTCAGGTCTGGATATCAGGGTTATAGCTCCTTCATGATACAGAGTATTCCTTTCTTCTCTAGTTATTGGAAGACTTTAAATAGTGTTTGTGACACATGTTCTCTAAATGTTTCCTAGAATTCCCCGGTTGCAGTCATCTGGTCTGGGACATTTTTTTTTCTCTTTTTTTTTTTGATGGAGGGAGTTTTAGGCCATCAATTCTATTTTTTCACTTGTGGGCTGTTGAGACTTTGTATTTACTCTTGAGTTGCTTTGGGTATGTTGTGGGCATCTGAGAGTTTGTCTATTACGTTATCCAGATATATAATTATTGTTGTATAATTGTCCTTAATGCTCTCATAATTCCCATTATTTCTGTAGGGTATGATGTAATGCCCCCCCTTTTCACTTTTCTAATTTGTTTATTTGCATCTTTTCTTTGTCAGTCTAGCTAAAGGTTTGTCAGTTTTACTGATCTTTTCAAAGAACTAACTTATGGTTTTATGAGTCTATTGTTTTTGTTCTCAATTTTATTTTTTTGTCTGCTCTGATCTTTGTTATTTTCTTTATTCTGGCAGAGCTGGGCTTAGTTTGTGCTTCTCTTTCTAGTTTCTGGAGTTGTTGAGCTGGACTGTTGATTTGAGGTCTTCTTTTTTCATATGGGTATTTATTGTTATGAGTTTTCTTCTGAGTATTACCCTTGCTTCACATAAGTTTTGGTGTGCTTTGTTTTCATTTTCATTCAACTCTAGAAGATTAGTGATTTTTTTCTTGGACCCTTGGTAGCTCAATAGTGTGTTGTTAATTTCCATAGCTTTTCTTCTGTTACTGAAATCCAGCATCACTCTATTGTGATCAAGAAGATATTTTGTATGATTTCAATCTTTTTAAAAGTATCAAGGCTTGTTCTGAGACCTTACATGTGGTTTATTCTGGAGAATGGTCTGTGGGCACTGAAGTAGAATGTTTTTGGGTAGAGTGTTCTGAGGTGTACATCTGTTAAGTCTAGTTGGTTTATAGTGTCACTCAAGTCTTCTGTTTCCTTGTTGATCTTTACAGACATTCTGTTTATTATTGAAAGTCATATACTGAAGTCTTCAGTTATTATTATAGTAATATCTATTTCTTTAGTTCTATCAGTGTTTTCTTTTTATGTGTTCATGTTGGCTACATATATATTTATGCTTGTTAAATATTCTTGATTAATTGAGAATTTTATCACTATGTAATGTCCATTCAATTTTAAAATAAATTTTTTTATTATTGAAGTATGATGATTAACATGCATAAATCTAAAATGAATTATTAGGTTGATACACTTGCATTATTATCATTACTCAGCATAAGATATAGAACATTATCAGCAGCATAGAAGTTTCCCTCATGCCTCTCCCTGTTTTTATCTTCCCTGTCAGAAGTAATCATTATCATGATTTCTATCACCGTAAGGTAGTTTTGCTAGATTGGACATTCATTTTAAGTGGCTATCCTAAATCAAATTGCTCTGAGTATACGTGCATGTCTTTTTGTTCTCCTATGAACACGTTGCTCTGGTGTATTAGTAAGAGCAGAATTGCTGCATCATAGAGTATTCTTATGTTTAGAGTTAATACATGAATAAAATCAGTTTTCCCAAGACATTTACCAACCCTGATTCCCAAAGGAAACAAACATGACTTTTAGCTGACCCAAATCCTTGCTTATCCTTCGTATTGTCAGAAGTGGGTGTAGATGTGTTTCTCTCTCTCCCTCTGTGTGTGTGTACATCTTATCAAAGTTGTCATGACTATGTACTGGCATCTCATTGTGATTTTAGTTTGCATTTTATTCATCAGTAGTGTTAACCATGTTTGGTCTTTTTAAAGCACTTTGCAAAATAGCTATTTTACCCGTATCTTTATTGGATTGCCTTTGTGGCTAGTATTAGTATATTATGGATACACACACACACACACATATATGTAAATAGATATAAATGTGCTAAATAAATATATATACATTTTATATCTATGTGTGTGTATATATACTTGTGTAATGACAAAAACAGACTTTTTAAAGTGAGAAAAACATGTTAACACACACACATATATATATAAAAAGTGTCTTTGATGAAGCTAGAGGGTCACAATGTTATTGAAATCCAATACTCTTTTCTTTTTCTTTTAGGGTTGGTATTTTTTGTCTGTTTTTTTGAAAAAAAATCTCCAGAAGTTCTAGATTTATGAAGCTCTTGGTTTATATTCTAAAACTTTGTTATTTTATCTTGTACATCTAAAATTTTAATTTGCCTGGAGTTATGTTTTGAATTTGATGAAAAATGAGTGTCTAGTGCTCCCGCCCATATATAAATATCCACCATTTTTCTTAAAAATACCACTGTGTCCCATACTGCTCTACAGTGCCACATATGCCAAAAGCTAGTTGGCAGTATGTGTGGGAATGTGCTTATTAGCTCTTTAGTCTATTCATCAGTTTATTTCTCTCAAAACATCTTTTAATATCATACAATTATTACTACAGTTTTATATAACTTTATATTTAGTAGAGAATTAAATTTAAAAAAGAATTTATGAAGATTGTTTTTTTTTTCCTTTTTGATGAAGCTATTTGGACTTGGTTTATTCTTTAATTATGTTTCATTACTGTAATGAATATAGAAGTAACAAGAAGTAATTTTGTTTATGAGTTTGATAATATTTTTCCAAAAAAAATGTCCATTTCTTCTATACACAAGTCTGACTATATATTGTATGCACTTTGTGGTTCTATACATCTATAGGATATCAGCCTGCTGACCTGTGGTTGGAGGAAGGAGAGTGGGTGGAGAGGAGGGGAAAGGAGACTGTTGGGAGGATGAGACCTGTGGAGCAGAGAGGAAGAGTGTGCTGTCACTGGGCGGGGAGAGCAGTGTAAGCTACATATAGGTGGGCATGTAAATTTATACGGGAATGTACATTTTCACTCAGTCATATTAAAGAAAATAAAAGAAAGAAAAAAAATGTCCATGTCAACTAAATTTGTGTATTTCTTCAGATAAAGCAATTTATATTTTCTCTTTTTAACATCTCTTGGCAAAGTGGTTAAGAGCTCTATTGTTAACTGAAATGCTGATGCTTTCAACTCACCAGCTGCTCTGCGGAAAAATGATGTGGGAGTCTACTTCTCTAAAGATTGCAGCCTGGACTACCCAACAAGGCAGTTTGACTCTGCCCCATAAGATTGCTTTGAGTTGGAGGTAACTGAAATTCAGTGGGTTAAAATCTATAGCTCTCTCTTCTTACTCATCAGATTGGCATGAATAATCATTATATCCTTCCGCCTAAAGAATTTGGCCAGCGTTCTTTGTAAAGTGGATCTTCGGAAACCTGTTCTTTTTTGTTTCTGTCTACATGAGAACATCAAAATTTCACCTTCGTTCCTGAGGGGTGCTTTAGGTTGATACGGAGTTCCACATTGACAGTTGTTACCATTTAGTACTTTAAAGAAATTGTAATACTCTCTTTTGGCCTTCAGGGTTATTGATGAGCAATCTATTGTTATTCTAATTATTGTCCTCATTGGCAACTTGTCATTTTCCTTATATGATTTCAAGATATTTTTACCTTTGTTTTTCAATAGTTTGATTATGGTATGTTTTTATGTGGTTTTCTTTGAATTTATTCTGCTTGGTGTTTGCTGAGTTTCTTGAATCTGTAAATTAATGTTTCCCAACATATTTAAGAAGAGTTTCAGCTATTATTTCTTCAAATAGTTTTTCTTCTCCAATGTTTTTCTCCTTTCTTTTTGAAAATTTCAATGATGTGTCACATAGATACCTGAAGATCTGTTCATTTTTTTCCAGTTTTGTTTGTCTTCTCCTTTAGCTATATTGAATAATTTCTATTTATCTATATTCACTTTTCCCCGGTGGTATAATGTTTACGTGCTATGTCTGCTAACCAACGGGTTGGCAGTTGGAATCTGCTAGGAATTCTTAGGAAACTCTGTGGAGCAGTTCCTCTCTGTCCTATAGTGTCACTATGAGTCGGGCTCCGTTTGACAGCCGTGAGTTTTATATTCAGTTTTACTTAAGCTCCCTTTGTCACGTCTACTTTTGCTGTTGATTCCATCCTGTTTTTCAGTTCTAAAAGTTTTATTTGGGTCTTTTAAAATATTTTTCACTTCTGAAAAAAATTTTCAAGTCATTTAAAGTTGAGTACAGATATATGTCCCCAGATTTTGCACAGCTGTAACTACTGATGTACAATCTTCACCTGAAAACTCCCACTTCTAAGTAATCTTGATGTGATATCAGTTAAATATTTTTTCCTTTGAAAATATGTACCATTTTTTCTGGCTATTTGTATGAAATTAATTTTAGATTGCATTCTGGACATTTTAATGTTTTCTTGTGTGGTTTTAAAACTTTTATCTATTTGTTAATTAATTGTTATAGGTGGTTAACTCACTTTGTTTCAAACTGCAAGTTCTATGTTGCCTTCTGTGGGTGGCTGTTGAAATCGCAGTTTTGTTTTCAAAGCCTTTGCTATCTCATTTGAGTCTGTGTTGCTCGTTCTAAATCTGTTGTGAGCCTGAGGTTTTGGTGGTGAATACCGAGGACTGTAGCAACCAGTTGTCCTGTCTGTTTGAGGCTTCTTTCTTGTCTCTCTCCCACATGTGCTCCCTTTCTTGGTGCCAGAGAAACTGGGTTTTTAAGAGTGGTCATATACCAACATTTGTGGGTTTTCTCCGTTTTCACTGCCCACTGTCGCTGTCCTGTTAGTCAGTGACTGGCCACTCCTGAGGCTAAGCTGGGAGAGTGTGAAAAACTGAGTGCTCACTCCATGTATTTGCTTCTCAAGTTTTTACTGTTCTCCACAATCCACTTATTTTGTTTAAATTTCAGTCTTCTGGCAGCTGCTCTTTCTATTTTGTGATAATTTTAGTTGCAGGTAGGAGAGAGTACGGGCTGTAGTGAAAGGTGCTGACATTCTATAACCAGATATCTTGTGTGTAAATTATTTTGCGGTGGTCATTTGTATCTCATGGTCATTTTGGTGCTTGCATGTATTTCATGTAAATTGAAATTATTAGTAAAAACTAATCATTAAATATTTAACTTTATCTTTACTATCAAGTCATTTAAAAAAAAAAGTCTGTCATTGAATTAATTAATTACTATTACATTATACCTGGAACTGAATATTCCTGTTTCGTTTGATCTGAAATATTTTTTGATCGCTCCCCTTAAATAATTTTTCTTATTGTTCATTAACTTTTGATCCATCTATGTGAGATATTTAAGAGAAAATGGACAGTGAAGACTTCTCTTTAAACTACTTGCTAGCCATTTGGTGGTGGTTGGAATCTCTCCCTCTCTCTTTTTTCATAGTATTTTTTTAATTGTGATTAAGTGAAAGTATACAATTCAAATTACTTTTGCATCCCACCTGTCCGCAGTCCCTTCTGCTCTCCCTGCCCCGTGCCAGCATACTCCTTTTTATTCTGTATGTGCACTTGGCTTGGCATTATGTTCTCTTAACAAGCTCCTGTCCCCTCCTCTCCACCTTCTTCTCTCTCATCTAGATAGAGGTCAGTCAGATGGCATCCTTATAGGATGGAGCCATAATGTACACATATACATGGAATAATGTATGCATAGAGCCATAATGTACACACGCCGTATGGTCACATTGTGTCCCTGAGTCTAGTCCATTTTTGTTCAAAGAGTTAACCAGTGTTTTCTGGTCAGGGACAGCAGCAGAACAGAGTCTATGCTCCCAGGGGATTCTTCAGGCTGTCAGACCATCCACTGTGGCCTTTTAGTGCAGTTCTTGAGCTGCACCCCTCTTTTTCTTGTGTTGCCCCAGAGACTCAACGTTGTGAGCCCCATCACGGCTGTCTTTGGTGGTGGCCGGGCACCATCTGGTTCTTCTGGTCACATGTTGATATAGTCTCCTATTCACATGGGTCCTTCTGTCTCCAGAACTCTTTTTTCCTCATGTTCTCTCTCTTTTTTCAATAAATATACAGAAAAGATGTATTATACAGAGAGTTTAAATGACCAGTTTTGATCTTCTGGAGAAATTCATTTAACTGTACCCAAGTAAGAGCCTTCTTTTCTCTGGTTCCTCCTGTTGCTCTGAATAAAAGGAATGTGTTGATAACTAAGCACTGGTATTCTTCCTCTATTAAAATCTACATTCAGAGCATCACTGACTATTGAGACTTACCTTCATCAATACGCGTTTATCATTAGCGTTCTCCTCTTTTCTGTACTATTTCAGCTCTTTTCTTTCTGGATTGAAATAGATTGTTTTATCACACGTGGCAGTGTGACAAAGCGTGTCTTTTCAGATTTCTGGATGATACAGATGAGGGAACACAGGTATATGCAACAACAGGAGTCAGTGAACAAACACTTTCTACAAACAAAGAATAAGAAGATTCTTATTATGAGGTGCATGAATTCCAAGGAAAGAAAATGAGATTGGTTTGAAGAGAGAATTAAGAGATGCTCCTATTTGACAACTCCTAAAATTTACATTGGAACATCTCGTTTTCCTACATGTCATCAAAATCAAAGAGAATATGGAGAAGTCATTGGAAAAATGTTCAGTATACCTCATACTTTAAAAAACAATTTGGCTTATATTTTGTTGACTTCTTGATAACACATTAATGATTAACGGCAAATTAATCAGACAATAGTGATAAGCTAAAGAAATATTTAACAATTCATGCCAGTAATTTCTACTCAGGATAAATTCATCTACCTGCATACAAATTTATACATGCACAAGGAAGAAAAAATTAACCTAGTGCCAAACAATAGGATAATTCACACCTGGATATTTATTGTAAAGGAGATTAAGAAACAAAATTCCAGACTTTTTAATTAATGGAAGCTATTATAGATCAATAACCTACTGCCTCTGGACGCGAGGCCACAGAAGACACCTGGTGAGAAACAGCATACCAAAACAGAGGTGACTCTAAAGTTACTGTTTATCCCATTATAATTAGGTATTAGCTAACCAGCTCTTCTATTAAACTCATTTAAAGTTGTGGAAGTAGCAAGTTAGTTATTTGTATTTAAAAAAATATCATCTAGAATTTTGGATTTTTTTTTTTTATTATGGCTGAGTGATGCTCCTATGTAAATTTCCATGCCCACCTATATGCAGCTTCCACTGCTCTCCCTGCCCAGTGACAGCACACTGTTCCACTCTGCTCCATACATGTCTCATCCTCCCAACAGTCTCCCTTCCCCTCCTCTATGTACAGAAGAAAAGACTCTTTGACAGCCGCAAGGGAGGGGAGGGAAGGAGAGTGGTGGGGGGGGAAGTTTAGAATAGATGGTAGAAATTTGGTTGGGTGAAATCGGTGATAGCACACATTAGAAACGAGAACAATATTAAGTGCACTTCAGCATAACTTGAATACTCCTTCCATCTTAACCCAATATTGCAAAGTCAGAGTAGCTGGGGCCGGAGGCCAGGGACCATGCTCTCAGGCGAAATCGAGGCCAATTGGCACAACTAGCGTTTTGCTAAGAGGGCTCTCTGTACCCCACGTTGGTGAGTGGCATCTGGGCTCTTAAAAGCTGCCAAGCTGCCATCCGAGGGCACAAGCACAGCAAATGGTCCCAACTCAGCAGGAATGGATGATCACCATGGAATGTTTTGCTATATCTTTTGTTATATGGTGGTACAAAATTAGAGATTAGACCAGCAGACACTTACATTGGAATTAGAAATTAGGACAGTATAGATTTTGTTTTCAGTCAGTCAGTATTTTTTAATTAAAAAATGATCAGATGCTTATAATTTTGTCATAGAACAATGCAAAAAATATAATTTGCATCTTTATTCTTCGCAAAGATTCAAGTTACCCTGTAACCACAGTATTAGCACTTCTGGTATCTGTTCTTGTTCCCATAAAAAAAAAACCCACTGCTATTGAGTTGATTCGGACTCATAGTGACCCTATAGGAAAGCATTTCCAAAGGTCACCTGGTGGATTCAAACTGTGATCCTTTTGTTTAGTAGACATAGCACTTAACCACTGAGAAACGAAATTTAATTTTTGCCTTCTATTTCTAATTCTTTCTGTTTTAGAAAAAGTATAACCAGAATGATCCTTAAGAACCAAGGATGGTGAGACTGCACCTCACACAATTTGAACAGGTTATCAGTAAGGAGCAGTGCTTGGAGACGGATGACGAGAATTCCAGTCACTTGAACTGATCTACTGTATGTAATGTCTCCTTTTCCCTAGCTGCTTATCTTTGATATTCAGCTATTTGATTGTGATGAGTCTGGGTATGAATTTCTTCATGTTTATGCTGTTTGGGGTTTACTGGGCTTCTTGAATCTGAGTATCTTCCACCAAATTTAGTAGGCTTTCAGTCATAATATCTTTTTTCTGTACTATACATTTCTTTTTTGAGAACTCAAATGACTGAACTGTTAGACTTTATGAATATGTATCACTGTGCATATTCTGTAAACATATATGTATTTTTCTTATGGCTCTTCAAATTTGTCTCTGTTCCTCAAGTTTGTTGACTTTCCTCAGGCATCTCTATGCTGCTGTTGAGCCCATCCAGTACATTTTTAATTTTTATATGTTGCACTTTTCGGCCTTAGCATCTTCATTTTGTTTCATTTTATAGATTCTATTTTTCTGCTGATAGCTTCTGTTATTATATTTGTTTTAATAAGCATGGTTCATAATTCTTACTCTTTTGAACATACTTACAGCTGTTTGAAAGACTTTGACAACTCCAGCATCCGGGTGATCTCACTGTTGGAATCCGTTTAGTGTCTTCACTAATGAGTTATCATTTCCTGAGTTCTTCGTATGTCTAATTATTTTTCACTGTACCTTAGACATTTTTAATATTATATTTCGAGATTCTGCATCTTGTTTTGATCATGTAAAGAATGATTTTTTATAGTTCTTTTATTGTTATGTGCTGACTGTGATACAAATATTAATTTGGTTCTCAAAGTCTTTGCAGTACTGTGCAGATACGCCTCATGTATATACCACCCCCCCCCCAAGTGGCCAGCTTGGGGTCTTGTCAGTGGTTTAACCTACAGATGAGATTCAAAGACTGTGATATGTTCTTTACGATCACCTTCACATAGTCATATACACAGCTCAAGATTGAGACCAGGAGTTCACGTTCAGTATTATAGGATGCTTTTTCCAAGATACTTCATTTCTGTGACCTACTCAGCACTCTTCAGTGTCCAGTAATGGACCCCTTCCTGGTTCTTTGCCTAGAAAACTGAGGCTCCCCTCTCCCCTTTACTGCTGCACACTTCTCGTGACTGACCCCTCCTCAGGAGTTCAGTGATGGGAGACTTGATAAAGAAAACCAGTCACCAGGATCTCCCTCACCACACTTTTAGATGAGGTCAAGCATTATGGGAAGAAAATAAACCAGGAAACTTAGCTTCCCTCTAATCTTCCTTCTGACTCTCTCTATTTCCCCAAACTTGCCTATTACCATCCATTTTTCATTGCTGAGATAGCTGCTCATGCATTTGGCCCAGGGTTTTTATCTGTGTTCAGTTGGAAATGCAGAGTGAAATATGCTTCTTTTCTCTTAACTGAAGTGATTCATTATTCCTAAATGAACTTTTTATTGCTCCATAGATAGTGGCAGTTTGGCAGAGAAAGAGTTAGGGGAGTCAAGTATGACAATACTCTTGGCTCTGCTTTCCACACAAATAGGTACTTAATTTCTGACTTTTGGTGTTGTAGAGAATGTAAAGATAGCTTCTGGGTTTACATAGTTCTTGTTTTTTATGGACTGACTTCTAGAACAGGTCTAAGAAATACAGAGACTGACTAGGAGGATACATTTCTAATTCTTTCTAGATTGTCAATATAGTAGGAGAATTGAGTCACACGGATTGAATGTGGCATTTCTAAAATTATCTGTTGAACAATAAAAATTAAGTACTTGTTTACAAAGGAAACTTAATCTTCCAAGGACACCCACCCTGCAAAACTTGTAAGTCTGCCATTAAGTGATTGTGCAGAATTTCTTTTTAGATTCTTGCCATAGAATATAGCTTTGGAATTTTGTGAGTATAATTACTATCCCAAACTCTTTTTAAGAAATGTCCTTGGAACCCTCCCAGTATAGTCAAACTTTAGAATTTCCATTTTGTGTTTCCAAAATTTATGTGACCAAGAATTTTTTTTTTTCCTTAAAAAATATCAGTTAGTAGTTCACATTATGTAACATTGCTTGGGAAAGTAAATCCTTATAAATTCTCTATATGCTGTATAAAGTATACATGTATTAGATATGATATTGTAATTAAACTTTTAATCTATCAGAGATATATTTTATCTGCAAAAGTGTATTTCATTTATGAGGAAATGAAGAATCTGAGGCTCAGGGATGCTATGATATTTCCCAGAATTACATACCTAGTTTTTGATAGTAGCAGTATTTAAAACTCATGCCATGGGATAAATGGCTTACCATTTGAAGAAAAAACACGAACAAGACAAGTAGTTGTGCATATTTTCTTTTTTGTTCTTTAAATGTAATGAAGAAATGAAATTTTAAAAACATGAAACATTGAGTTTTGTTGTCTATGGTATGGTAATTTTTCCCCTACCTTGCATTGGACATAGGGAATCATCAATACGTGAAATGTGCAAATTCATTTTTATTTTAAGCTTTCACAGTGAGTGGTAACTCTGCAATTTGTAGCTGATTATGGCTAATCAAATGCTAGCATGGGATCTTTAGTGTATAATTTTATGAAAATAATGTTAGTAGTCATGATACCCCTATCCAGGTTTTGAAGCACTCTTGAAAACTTTTAAAAGACAAATGACAATGGTATCAATGAAAATGGATTAGCTCAGAAAAACAATCAAACTTATAGTATTGAACTCAATCTAAATAATACATAAGATTTTATGTAAAGTTTATGTTAAATAAGTTTTAGTTCACATTTTCACTAATTTTGTTTTCACAGATATTTTGGTTTACCCTTGACCTCATATCTCACTCCTGTATATCTACTCACTGATCTGATTAATCAACAAGTTCTATGTCACTTAGGAAAAGTAAAGGAGAATGATTCTAATCTATCTTTAGTGCAGAAGTATGGTATTACTTAAGTAACTATTACAGTAAAAATAAAAGCTATGCAATTAATGATCTTATTCAGTGGATTCTGTAGACTACCTAATTAAAATGTGAACTTAAGTTGATAGTAATATTAATTTTTGTATCATTTTTAATCATAGATATTGAAGCTCCAATATCATAAACCATGATGTAGCAGATATTTCATGAGATGTATCTTCCAGTGACACATGACATAAGGAAAAGTTGTTGCTTTAAACTTCTTTTGAAGGGGTAAAAATGTTCTTTTTATAAGCTTCATATGTTAGGTTAAAATACTCAAATTCTAAAATCCATAAAAAACCCTTGGCTCAATATTGGGCAAACAGAAAGCAATTTGAGAGATCAATTTTGGTGAACTGAATTTCTGACTTTTGGGGCACAAATAAAAGATTGTATTCAAACCCAGCTTCTCCTGGGGCCAGTGGCTTCCTTTATCTGACAGAAAGAGCTAAAAGTTACTGTTGACCCTCATATACCCAGAAGGCAGTTGTCCCTCTCGGATAACACTTGCTAACTTCTGACCTGATTATATCAAAATTTATATTGATTTATTTTTTATTTTAACTTCAGTTATTCAGAATAACTAATCTGGCCGAGGCATACATATTATCTATAATAAAGTGTTAGCTCTAGTATCTGAATCAAGTACCATGCTTTCTTTGACACCATGCTATATCCCAGACAAATCAATTTATCCTTCATCTTTCTCCTAGAGGGCTTTGTTCATACAACTAAAAATGTATTTCAATTTATAATTTTTTTGCATATATATATGCATCTATTTTGTCTGAATTAATCTGGAAGCCCCTTTAAGTCTTAGTCTTATTATATTCACTTTAGCATATAGTTGGCCATAGTTACTTATGTTAATGTTTCACTTTTTTAGGAAGACATTTTAAGATTGCAGCGAGAGAGACTAGGTGTAAACAGATCGATTAGGAACACTATTGGAATCATTTAGGTGAATATGAAGGAAGATGGAAACTGGTAGGTATAGAAGGTATGGGGCCATTTGGAGGTACACTGCAGCAACAGATTGTCAGAACACGGTAACCAGGTGTGAACAGTAAGGTGGAGGGAGGTACAAAACTTGTTTGGTGGTGTCATGAATTGAATCATGTCTCCACAAAAATGTGTGTAGCAATTTGGCGAGGCCATGATTCTCACTCTTGTGTGATTACCCTCCATTGTGTGATTTTTCCTATGCTGTAAATCCTAATCTCTGTCTGTGGTTAATAGACAGGATTATGTGAAGAGAGGATTAGGGTAGGAATGTAACACCCTTACTAAGAGAGATTTCCTGGAGTGTGGCTTACACCACCATTTATCCTTTTATCCTATAAGAGATGAAAGGTAAGCAAGAAGAGAGCATGAATCTTAAGCCATCAAGAAAGCAACACTGGGAGCAGAGCACATCCTGAGGTTCCAGTGCCAAGATACTCTCAGACCAAAGAAAGATTGAGGCAACACAAAGAGCTTCCTCCAGAGCTGACAGAGAGAAAAAGCCTTCCCAGGGCTGACACCCTGAATTCAGCCTTGTAGCCTACTGGACTAGGTAGGAATAAACTTTTCTTTGTTAAAGCCATCTGCTTGTGGTGTATCTGTTACAGCAGCACTAGCTGACTAAGACAAGTGACCTAACTGCAGTAAAACCAAATGAAAAATTTAGAACTCTGTTTTCCTGTGAGCAATAATATTTCAAGTATGGTACTTGTTTGTAGAAGTATGCAGAAAACACAGATTGAAATAAGCCATTCATTATTTCATCTACTTTTGTTAGTATCTTTTAGATTTCAAACTTAGGATAGCTTAGTTGGGATAGTTTTGCTAAGGATGTGAGAAGAATTGAGGAAAATAATAATGATATTTTTTTCTGTATATTGCTACTATGGCAACCAATCCGTTATTCTCTCAACAGCAGGTCTATGTTGTTCCTTCTGCTACTGTTTCACATTGTTTCACTTTTGTCGTAACTCAGTTGGCTTCCTTCTCAGCTTCCACTGCTCTCACCACTATTAAATACCTTTCTTCTCCCTTGTCTATTTTTTCTGTCTATATACACACGCGGAATTTGCTGCTGAGTCTACAGTCTCGGTATGTTTGTTTATGGGTTTTATACTATGGCCTTCTGACATGCCTCCGGTCTCAACTACTAACCTTTGATGTATTAATTCCGACTTTGTTCTACAGCTGTTAAATCGCAGTATTTGCTGCATAATTTCATGGAAGCTTCATTTTTCATGAATAAATTTTTCCTTTTCAGGAATATCCTTGGTGTCTGGGAGAATGTAATTTTCAAAATAAACAATTTCCATTATCTAATTTATTACTTGGATTTGATCAGTGTTTTAAAATGAGTTACTAGGGAAAAATACTTTATTTGACAAATGTCCGTGGAGAACCTGTGACATGTCTATATACAAAATACTTAAAACATAAGGAAAAACAAACATGAAATTGTAATTAGTCAGACAAGCCAAAAATGTAAGTAGTTTGTAATTCAGTAATATAAATTCTAAAATCAGTGTGCACACTAACACAAAGGAAAGGGTATTACGTGTCTAGAGGGAAAAGGGGAAGAGTATAAAAGTGATGGTATTTAAACTCAGAATACTGAAAAGAAGGCAAGAGAGATATTCTAGGCAGAGGTAGCATATTTTCACTTATACCTTGGACCATTCTCTTTTTGTATTACTTCCACTGATACAGATCATTATTTCTTTGCAGAACCAATTATCTCTCCACATGATATAAAAAAGTAAACACTGTGAGAATAAATGACATGAGAAAATGAGAGATAAATGTTATATATTCTGTCATTTAAAAACAGTCATTCTTGCTTTCTAAATAGGCTAGAGTTACTTTGCCAAGAGGAGACAAAATATCCAAGGCGTCTACATAGAAGTGTCAATTAAGTATATAATTTTAACATCCTAATAAACAGCGTACAATTTAAGTGGCTTGACCATTCCAACTTTGCAACAGGAAATACACAGTAAAATAATTTTACACTTCATGGATGTTTCTGTTATAGAAGTTAATTTATGACTTTTCAGAATAAGACAGATTTAACACTCTTTTTAGGGTCCAGATAAAACAGAATATAAATACATCCTAATATACTTTTACTTAATTTCAGATTTGTCATTCATTTGTTTTTATAAAAGTTACTGAGAAGTGAAAAATTCATTGTTGAGACCTTCTCTGCATAGTGGATTTGCCTATAACAGTTGGTGTAAAAGTATGATTTATAATAGCATCATAACTTCTAGAGGTAGCCTTTAGGTATATATTATGGATTGAGTCATGCTCCCCCCATATATGTGCCAACATGGCTAAGCCATGACTCCCAATATTGTGTGGTTATCTTCCATTTTAGAGGTGATAATCCTATGTGTTGTAAATCCTAAACTCTATTATGTTAATGAGATGAGATTAGAGGCAGTTATGTTTAAGGAGGCATGAAACAATCTATAGAATTTGATGGTGTCTTGAGTCAACCTTTTTGAGATATGAAAGGGAAAAGTAAGCAGAGAGGAGAACCGCATTATTACCAAGCAAGAAGAAGCAGGGACAGAGCATGTCCTTTGGATACAAAGTGCCTAGACCAGGGGAAGATTGATGACAATGACCTTCCCCCAGAGCTGACAAAGGAAGAAAATCTTCCACTACAGCTGGTACTCTGATTTGGCATTTTAGCCTCCTAAACTGTGAGAAAATAAATTTCTATTTGTCAAAACAATCCACTTTTGATATTCCTGTTATAGCAGTATTAGATAACTAAGACAGTACGCAAGTACCCACAAATAGCCAAATCCAATTCAAGCAGGAATTTATACATAGAATATAGAACTTCCTATACTTTACATGACGGCACTTGGCTTGTACTTTACGTGACAATCCAAGGAATACCTTTACATTTTACCAGTGAACATTTTTTTATCGAACACTCCAGCTATTTCTCTATTACAGCAAGTCAGCTAAGTTCTAAAGATGAGAGGAGGAGAATTTGTTGAAGCTTTCACTTATGTGTGATGTTGCATTGCAAGAAAGAATACCTTTTATAGCTGCTGAGATCCTAGAATTTCACATGATTCTGCATGCTTAACCATGACATAATTTTAGCTTCTAGAAGATGATTTTTTATGTTTAAGAAGGTGGAAACATTCTTGTAATAATTAAGATAATGAAAACTATCATAACACATTAACCTCAAATTTTCAATGATTTGAAATAAGAGATGTTGTATTAGACAGGCTCTAGAGAACGGGAGCCCTGGTGGTGTAGTGTTTAGGAGCTACAGCTGTTAAGCAAAAGGTCAACAGTTTGAATCCACCAGACACGCCTTAGAAGCACTATGGGGCAGTTGTACTCTGTTCTATAGGGTCTCTGTGAGTCAGAAGTGACTCACGGGCAATGGGTTTAAGGAAGGAAAATCATATACATTAAAAAAAATTGACATCAAGTCTAAGACTTCTAGATCTGCAGAACACAGGATCTTGGAGATACCAGTGAAAAAGGTTGTCAGGGTCACTTGGAGTAATAGTGAGTGATACCACTCCTACTTCCACCCCTTAATTCTTGGAACCAAGAATCCTGGATGTGAAAGATGCAGCCCCATATATTGGATGTTAGTTGAGAGCATGTTTAACCTCCTGGAGAACATGGTCCCTACCATGAAAAACATTGCCACCTAGGTAGCACTGCCATTGTGTCTTTAGAAGGACACTCCATTGTTCTATCAAGATAGCTGTTTCAGGGTGATGGGAAACATGGTAATACCCGTGAGTTCCAAGAGTCTGAGTGTGCTGCCACACTTCACTTACTATGAAGTGTATCCAAGGAGATAGAATGTGGAATATCATGAGGGTAGATAAGAAGTTTTGTTAAGTCCACAGACAATAGATTTGTTCAGAAACTTTTCATATAGGGAATGCAAATTACTATCCAGTGTTAGTGTCTATTCTAGTGAAAACAAGATGCTTCTCTTTCCATGATGGAAGTGATTCAATGTAATCAAACTACCACCAAGTTGCTGGTTGATCACCCCAAGAAATAGTTTAATATGAGGGATTTAGTATTTGGCTCTGCTACTGGCAGACTAGGCATTTAGCAGTGGCTGTAGCTAACTCAAACCTGGTGAGTAGAAGTTCGTGTTGTTGAACCTATGCAAAACCTTCATCCCTGCCACCTTGGCCATTTTATTCATGAGTTCATTGAGCAATGACAGGAATATCTGGGAAAAGAGGGTGACCAGTTTCCAAAGAATACATCATCTTATCTATTTGACTGTTAAAATATTCTGCTGAATATATTCTATAGAAATATTGCACACAAATGGATACATGTACACCAGTGTTCATGGGAGTACTGCCCACAATAGCAAAATGGTGGAATCAACTTGAGTGCCCGTTAATAGAAAAGTGGATGAAGAAACTACAGTATATTCACACAATGGAATACAATGCAGTGATAAAGATCAACAATAAATTTGGGAAGCATCTCACAACATTATGCTGAGCGTAATTAATCACAACAGGACAAATAGTGTATGTGACCATTAAATGGACTCAATAAAAAGTTTAATCACAGAAGAAAACAGCCTTTGATAATTTTGAGAGTGTAGATGGAGGGAGAGGGGTATTAACTAATTTGATAATAGACAAGAATTGTTTTACGTGAAGGCAGGTGCCACATACAGCAGAGGAGAAGTCAACACAGTTGGACTAAACCAAAAGCTAAGGAGTCTCCACAACCATGAGCTTCTAGGTACGGAGTAGAAAGACAGGGGTCTGGAGACCATGTCAGGGGACATCTAGGTCAACTGACATAAAAAAGTTTATTAAGAAAGTGTTCTGTGGTGTGTTAGTCAGCTAGGGCTGCTCTAACAGAAATACCACAGAGTGGATGGCTTTAACAAAGGGAAGTTTATTCTTACACAGTCCGGTAAGTCGCAAGTCCATATTCAGGGTGTCTGCTCCAGGGGAAGGCTTTCCCCTTGTCGGCTCTGGAGGAAAGTCTGGTATTGCATCAGTCTTTGTCCAGGGAGCGTCTTGGCTCAGGAACCTCAGGTCTGAAGGATGTGCTCTTCTCCCAGTGCAGATTTCTTGATGGTAACGAGGTTCCCAATTCTCACCTTGCTTCTCTTTCCTTTTATCTCTTGCAGGCTGAAAGGATTAAGTGTGGGGCAAGCCATACTCCAGGGAAACTCCCTTTACAGCAGAGCAGGGAAGTAATCCTATGCAGGAATTTACAGCCTCACCCTAATCCTCCACAAAATGGAGGACAGTCACAGGATACTGGGAATCATGTCCCAGCCACATGGCTACACACATTTTTGGGGGGACACAATTCAATCCATGGCATATGGGCAGAGTCAAGATTAGTCAAGACTAGATATGTGTTTCCTTAATTCCCTCTGAAAACTAAGGCCTGGATTGATAATTAAGTGGAGCTTTCTGACACCAAGTGAGCCCTAGGACACGGCACAGGGCAGCTAGTTTGTACTACATACCACTGAATGAGAAACTTCTCTTCTGCTGAGCCCCACTCTTGATGAATAGCTGGCTCCTGCAAACTGAAGTAACTGGCGTTTTTAACTTTTTTTCTTTTTGCTGGCTGGAAGGTGGAGGATGGGCTTAGCCAGCAGATATGCTGAGCCATAGTTCTGAAGTGAACAGCAGGTGGAATACCCACATTTTGAGAGCCTGGCTCTGGACTCAGAACACCACAGTCCCTCCACCTTCTCTTTCTAGACCACTGTATGGATTTGGCTATTTTGCAGTGGGTGGGGCAGCTTGACAGGGGCACCATTTTGTTCTAGTGGGAGGTGGATGTACCCAATTGGAAGCCTCAGTAGGGGCTAATTCCAAGGCTGGGAGGCAGTGCCAGCCCAGGGACTACTTTTCCAGCAGAAAAGCTGAATTTAGCACAGTGTAGCTTATGGGTGGGGCCTAGGCAGGATGACAGCAGGGCAGTAGCCTGTTGTTACTTTGAATTACATTATAGCATCTAGGGAAGGCTGAAGAGGTGCCTCCATTGTTAGCCAGAAGGAGGGGCTTCCCACACCTGATGGCCTGACAGATTTTTGGAAGCTGTCAGAGAGCTTTTAGCTTTTTAAAATAAGACTGCCTGCAGAAATAACTGTGACGCAGCCCACTGCATCTCTTCTAGCCTTTAGTGACTCATATCATAGGGTTGGCCGACAGCCCCCAAGTGACTCCATAAATAGGGTTATGTCTTTGCCAGCCAGGAAGTGGATCCTGCTACCCCACAGAATCCATTGAGCCCAGTCACTGGAGTACAGAGAGGTGGCAGGTGACTAACTGTCTTCTCAGAACTACACTGCAGCTCCTGTTGAGACAACACCAGAGAAGTTAAACAGCCTCTGGATGTCCCCAAAGCAACAAAACCTAGTCAAACATTTAAAGAAACATCCAACCAAATCAACTCCAGAAAACTCCCAAAATAAAGACTCAAAGAACTTCCCAGATGAAGAAGCCTTTCTGAAACTATTGCAGGTTGAGTACAAAAGAATTATATAGAGAGTCTTCCCATACATTATGCAAAATGCAGCAGAGCAAAATGAAAAATTAAGCAAGTTGTTTGAACTGGTGGAACATCAGCATTCTGAAATCCAACAGATCAGTAACAAAATTACAGTTAGACAATTCAATACAAAATCAAAAGAGCAGAACTGAGGAAATGGAAGTCAGAGCTACTGACACCAGCATTTATGAGGAGAAATCAGACAAAAGAAAAAAGAAAAATGATGAAACATTAAGAAACATGTGGGACTCTATCAAAAGGAATAATCTATGATTAATTGGAGTTCCTGAACAGGGAGGAGTAGCTGGAAACACAGACAATATTGTTGTTGAGTTGCTGACAGAAAACTTCATGGACATTATGAAAGAAGAGAACATAGATACCCATGATGTGCATCAAAAGCGACAAAAAAGTAGGCCCCAAAAGAAAGACTCCAAGACATATTATGATCAAGCTTAACAAAATAAAACATAAGCAGAAACTGTTAAAGGCAGTGAGACTCAAAGGAAAGCTAACATTCAGAAGGAAGCCATGTAGGCTTTCGTCTGACTTCTCAGCAGAAACAGTGTTGGCAAAGAGGCTGTGGCATGATACATTCAAAGCCTTGAAGGAGAAAAACTTCCAACCAAGAACTATATATCCTGCAAAACTGTCTTTCAAATATGAAGGTGAAATTAAGACATTTACAGATAAACAGAAACTTAGACTTTGTAAAAAACAAACCAAAACTACAAGAAATACTAAAAGATGCTCTTTCCTTAGAAAAACAAAAGCATTATGTGTATATTTAAGGAGACAATGCAGGACACAACATCAGAAACCTACCTGGTTGGAGAAGGCACAAAGCTCAATCAAAGCTGCAATATTAAAAGAAGAGAACCAAAAACCATTATACTGTCACACTAAAAAGAGGGACATATTACAGTAGTTATAGTCCTTCCAGATGGAGAGGAAGTTAATAAGATATGTATAAGTTAAAATTGGGTTTGAACTTAGACTATTAAGGGAGATCATAGGCTTAGCTTCAAAGCACAACAGCATACAAAAACAAGAAACATAATACAGGACTTTCAACAAAAGCAAAATCAATACTGCAAAGGATGAAAAATCAACCCATAAAAAATAATGACTAGAACAGAATATTAGAGCAATAGAGAAAACACCAACACAAAAATAAATTCATTAAAATGACAGCACCATTAAAATGACACCTATCAATAATCACACTGAATGTAAATGGGCTGAAAAAACTCAAACCAGTAAAGAGACAACGAGTGACATCTTGGATCAAGACATGAGCCATCTGTATGCTGCTTACAAGAAACTCAACTTAGACCTAAAGATATGAACTGAAAACTAAAGAATGGAGTAATATACACTAAGCTAACAATATACAAAGAGCAGGAGTGGCAATAGTAATCTCAGATAAAGTAAATTTTAATGTGAAATCCACCATTGTAGACAAGGATGGTCACTATTTGTTGCTGAAAAGTTCAATAAAAAAGCATCTAAATACATGGAACAACCACTGAATACTTTGAAAAATGAGAGACAGCACTACACAATAATAGTTGGAGACTTCAACACTCCACTGTCAGTATTAGACAGATCTTCTAGAAAAACACTCCGTAAAGATACAGGAGATCTTATTGCCACAATTAACCAATTAGATTTTATCGATATATACAGAAGTTTTAGCCATCAACAGGTAAGTACATCTTCTTCTCCAATAAACGTGAAACATTTTCCAGAATAGACCATGCATTAGGACATAAAGCAAATCTCAACAAAATCCAAACCATTGAGTTACCGTGAAGCATGAAACAGTAAAAGTCAAATCAATAGCCAAAAAAAAAAAAAAAAGATAAAAATTGGAAGTTATGGAAACTGAACAACATCTCACTCAAAAAGCCGTGGGTTATAGGAGAAATAAAGGATGAAATAAAGAAACTTATGAATTCAAGTGAGCATGTAAACACAAGCTACCAGAACCTATGGGATAGGGCCAAAACAGTGCTCGGGGGTCAGTTTATCTCTATAAGTGCACACATCTAGAAGGAAGACCCAAACCAAAGAATCCCTACAGCTTGAATAAGTAGAAAGAGAGCAACAGAGGAATCCCTCGGGTACCAGAAGAAAAACAGATCACAAAGATTAGGGCAGAACTAAATGAATTAGAGAAGAACAATTAAAAAAAAATTCATAATACCCAAAGCTGTTTTTTTTGAAAAGATCAAAAAAATTAACAAATCATTGGATAAGCTTACTGAAGAAAAACAAGGAAGCAAACAAATAACCTGAATAAGAAATGAGATGGGAGTTGTCACAACAAATCCAACAGACGTCAAAAGTATAGTAGCAGAATAGTATGAAAGACTGTACTCTAACAGATTTGAAAATCCACAGGAAATGGACAAATTCCTGGATTCATATGCCCTAGCAAAATTATCACAAGAAGTAGAACAACTTAGTAAATCCATCACAAAGGAAGAGATTGAAAAAGTCATCAAAAAGCTACCAACCAAAAAAAGCCCTGGCCCAGATGGTTTCACTTTAGAATTCTACCAAGCTTCTAGAGAAGAGTTAACTCCAGTATTACTAAGGATATTTCACAGCATGGAAAGGAATGAAATACTCCCAAATTCATTCTATGAAGCCAGTATAACCCTGATACTAAAACCAGGGAAAGATCCAACAGAAAAGGAGAATTACAGACAAATATCACTGAAGAACCTAGGTGCAAAAATCTTCAACAAAATTCTTGCCCATAGAATTCAACAACATATCAAAAAAATAAGTCATCACCAGGGATGCAAGACTGGTTCAACATCAGAAAAACAATGAATATGATCAACCACATAAATAACACAGAAGACAAGAATGTCAGTTGCTGCAGAAAAGGTATCTGACAAAATCCAACACCCATTCACAATAAAACCTCTCAGCAAAATAGGAATAGGAAGTAAATCTCTCAACTCAGTAAGGGGCATCTACACAAAACCTACATCATCCTGAATGGAGACTGAAAGCATTTCCTTTAAGAACCAGAACTAGACAAGGATGCCCACTCTTACCACTTCTATTCAACCTTATACTAGAAGTTCTGGCCAGAGCAGTTAGACAAGACAAAGAAATAAAGGCCGCAGTAGCAAAGAAGAAGTAAAAGTCTCCCTATTTGCAGATGATGTGATTGTATGTGCAGAGAATCCTAAAGAATCCGTAAGTTAACTACTGAAACTAATAGCAGAATGCAACAAAGTATCAAGAAATAAGTTAAATATAACTAAATCAATAGTATTCCTTTATACCAACAAAGAGATCATCAAAGAAGAAATCACCAAATCAATAACATTTACTATAGCGCCCCGAAAGAAAAAATACCTAGGAATAAATCCAACTAGAGAAATAAGAGACCTATACAAAGAGAACTACAAGACCTTACTACAAGAAATGAAAAGAGAGTTACAAAAGTGGAGAAACCTATCCTGCTCATGGATAGGAAGACACAACATTGTGAAAATTTCTATTTCACCCAAAGTGATCTACATATACAATGCAATCCCAATACAATTTTCAGTGACAATTTTGAATGAGATGGAGAAACAAATCACCAACTTTGGAAAGGGAAGAAACCTTGGCTAAGCAAAGCACTACTGAAGAAGAACACACTGGGAGGCCTCTCATTACCCAACTTTAGAAACTGTTACACCACCACAGTAGTCAAAACAGCCCAGTACTCCTACAGAAAGAGACATCTAGACCAACAGAACAGAGCTGAGACCCCAGAGATGCCACCATTCTTCTACGAACAGTACATGTTTGACAAAGGCCCTAAGATTGTAAACTGGTGTAAAAACAGTCTCTTTAACAAATGGTGCTGGCAAAATCGGATACCCATCAGCAAAAAAATGAAAAAAGATCCATATCTCACACCTTACACAAAACCCAACTCTAATTGGATAAAAGATCTAAATATCAAACCTAAAATGATAAAAATTGTGAAAGAAAAAATAGGATCAACAATAGATGTTTTAATACACAACTTAGACAGACTTCAGATTCTAACAAAGCACAATCAAGAGAAGAGAAAATAGATAAATGGGAACTAAGAATGAAACACTTTTGCTCATTCAAAGACTTTATCAAGAGAATTAAAAGACCACCTACAGAAAGAGGAAAAGTATTTGACAACAATATGTTAGATCAATGTCTCATCTCCTTAATCTACAAAGTACTGCAAAATATCCACAAGAAAAGGGTAAATAACCCAATTAAGCACTGGGCAAAGCAGATGGACAGACACTCCACTAAAGAGGATATCCAGGCAGCCAAAAGACACATGAGGAAATTCTCACGATCGTTAACTGTTAAAGAAATTCAAACCAAAACTACAAAGAGATACCATCTCACCCTAAAAAGATTGGCCATGATCCAAAAAACACAAAACAACAAATTCTGGAGAGGCCGTGGAGAGACTGGAACTCTCCTGCACTGCTAGTGGGATTGCAAGATGGTACAACCGCTTTGCAGAGCAATTTGGCACTTCCTTAAAAAGCTGGAAATGGATACACCATTTGACCCACTAATCCCACTTCTAAGACTATGTCCTACAGAAGTAAGGGCAGTCACACAAACAGATACATATGCACAGTGTTTACTGACGCACAGTCCACAATAGCAAAAAGATGAAATCAACCCAGATGCCCAACAGATGAATGGATAAACAAATTATGGTACGTATACTCAATGGAACACTATGCAATGATAAAGAACAATGATGCTTTTAGGAAGCATCTCATAACCTGGTTTCAATTGGAAGACATTATGCTGAGTAAAACCAGTCAGCAGCACAAGGACAAATATTGCATGAAACACCCAATAAAAGGTCTTAAAAACAGACTCACGTACAGAAGAAAAGACTCTTTGATAGCTGCAAAGGAGTGGGGGATGTGAGGGTTAGTTACAGATTAGTTAGTTGATAGGAATTTGGTTAGGTGAAATCAGTGACAGCACACATTAGAAAGAAGATTAACTTAATTGAATTTCAACATAACCTAAAACTCTTCCAATCTTAACCTAATATTGCAGTGACAGAGTATCAGGGGTGGAGGTCCAGGGACTGTACTCTCAGGGGACATCAAGGCCAGTTGGCATAACTAGCCTATTGCTAAGAGAGTTTTCTGCACTCCATATTGGTGAGTGGCATCTGGGGTCTTAAAAGCTAGCAAGCTGTGAGCTGAGGTACACTAAATTGTCCCAACTCAATTGGAACAGGTGATCAGCAAGGACAACAATGACATGAGGGGAAAAGAGCCCAGAAGACAGAAGGACCTACAAGAATGGGTGACTATATCAGCACATGACCAGAAGAACTGGATCGTTCCTGGCCACTACCAATGACATCTGTGATGTGGCTCACAATGTTGAGTCCCAGAGGCAACATGAGAAAAAGAGGGGTGGTGCACTCTCAGAACTCCAGTAAAAGACCACAATTGATGGTCTGAAGGCCTGGGAGTTCCCCTGGGAGCATGGAACTAGACCTGATGCTGTCCCTGATCATGTATCATTAATGAGGTCAACTCTTCAGAAAGGAATGGATTCGACTCAGGGATGAAGAGTGACTGTATCGTGTGTGCTCTTTGTGGTTCTATGCATCTATAGAATGTTGTCCTACTGGCCTCTTACTGGTAGGAAGTAGAGAGGGTGGAGAAGAGGAGACAGGAGATTGTTCAAAAGATATGATATGCAGAGAGAGGAAAGGAGGAATATGCTGTCACTGGGTAAGGAGAGCAGAAGAAGCTGCAGACAGGTGGGGATTCAAATTTAACTTGAATTGTATCGTTACGTTCAATTACAATAAAAAAGAAAAAAAAGGAAATGTTCTGCATTACACTTTGGTAAGCAGCATCTGAGGTCTTAATAGCTAGCAAGCAGCCATCTAAGAAGCATCAATTGATTTTTATCACACCTGGAGCAAAGGACAATATATAGCATCAAAGATGTAAGGAAAATATTAGCCCAAGAGACAAAAAAGTCTGCGTAAATCAGAGACTACATCAATATGAGACCAGGAGATCTAGATGGTACCCAGCTACCACCATTGACTGTCTTTACAACGAGCTCAACAGTGGCTGATGGGGGACAGGAGATGTGTTTTGTAGAACTTGAACTCTGGTAAAAAGATCAGACTTGGTGGTCTGACAGACTAGAAACAGGGAAGACATGATCCCCAAAGTATCTGTTAGCTGAGAACTGAAACCATTCCTGAGGCCAACTCTTCAGACAAAGATTGAATTGGTATATGAGCATAAAATGAACTGGTAAAGAGCATGGTTCTTGTCTTAAGTAAATACAGGAGCCTAATTGGGAAGCTCCTGTCCAGGGCCAATATGAGAAGACAGAAAGGGACAGAAGCTGATTGACTGATTGAATAGACATGGGAAATACTGGATGGAGGGAAGAGTGCGCTGTCATACGCAGGGAGAGCAGCTAGGGTCACATAGCAAAGTGTGTGTAAGTTTTTGTATGAGAAACTGACTCATAAACTTTCACTTAAAACACAATAAAAAATAAATCTTCTGTTGCTGAATTCACTCTTTGGTGACCATTCAAATAAGACATAAATATCTTCACTTCTTTAGTGCATTCAGAGAAAACTATTCACGTTTTCTATTCTCTATATCTTCTTTTCACCAATTTTCCAGTTATGTTCCTTCCAAACCAAACCAGCCAAACAACTGGCCTCAGCCCATGAATTAGGGTATAACTGCACATCTAGCCATTTCTCCTTCCAAACAAAGTGAACAATGAGGTACATGGCTTGAATTTCTGCCCATAGGGAGAATCTCCTTTCACCATCGACTTTCAGGGAGGTTCCAGAAAGGGGCTATAATTTTAGGCATCTAGTGCTACTGTAATGGAAATGCCACAAGTAGGTGGCTTTACGAAGAAACATTTTATTCTGCCAGTCCAGTGGGCTAAAAGTCCACATTCAGGGTGTCAGCTCTAGGGGAAAGCTTTTCTGTCGGCGCTGGAGAAAAGTCCTTGTTATCAGTCTTCCTCTGGATTGGGAGCTTCTGATATGCAGATCCCGAGTCCTTTCCAAAGAATACTCTGCTCTCCTCCCAGCACTGCTTCTTGATGATATGAGGTCCCAAATTCTCTGCTTATTTCCTTTTCCTGTATCTTTCAAGAGATTGCTTCGAGGCATAATACAATTTTACGCGTCAAATCCTGCCTCACTAACACAACCACCACCCGTCCTTCCACATTGCCATCATAGAGACAGGGTTTACAAGACAGAGAAATGTCACACAGCACCAGGAATCAAGGCCTGGCCAAATTGCCACACAGTTTTTGGAGGGACACAATTCAACCCATGACATGCTGTCACCATCCACCTTCTAGTTGGACCTACATGTCCACAGAACGATCTGTAAACCAGGCACAAGTTTTCTCTTCCTTAGTCAGCTGATCATAAGGAACATCCCATGAAGCCCTGGGGAAAACAGGTGGCGGAAGATAACGTGACAGGAGTGGAGACCATGGACATTTGGACCACTTCCTCATGTAACTTGCTTGTGCCTTCCCCTTCCTGTCCTGCTTGAGCCTGATTTCATATATACCATTCTATTTAACGATGGAGTGTTACTGTATACATTTGATTTTATGACTGTATGAGTCATACAACATCCAGTTCATGATGGGCAGCTCAGGCCACATAGTGACTTTGTGACTCATGGTTAAGCACACAGTTTCCACTAAGGTCCAGTAAAAAGTCAAAAACTTTGTCTCAAAAGGAATATAGTTATCTGCAGAGGATAGCAGGGCTTTGCTCTAAAATCCTGAGAGGCTGTGCTTGTCAAAGTCTCCAAACACCATCTCCATTTGCCACTGACACTTCAAGCCCACCACTGGATCAGCTAAATGACTTGCCCTGAATGACAGAGTGGATTGTGTGGCAAGCTAAATCTTCTGCAGAGCCTTCATTCAACTCAGGTCCAACTCAAAACTACCAGCTTTTCTTTTTTTCAGTTTTATTTTTTCACTCTGTTTTAAGTGAAAGTTTGCACTATAAGTCAGTTTCAGGTACAAAAATTTGCATGTGACCCTAGCTGCTCTCCATGCAGTGTGACACACGTATTTCTCCCCTCTACCCAGTGTTTCCCATAGCTATTCAATCATCTCCTGTCCCCCTCTGTCTTCTCATCTTGCCTCTGAACAGAAGCTTCCCAGTTAATCTTCTATATCTACTTAAGCCAAGAAACATGCTGTTCACCAGTATCATTTTATGTCTTATATACCAGTTCAGTCTTTGAGGAGTTGGCTTCGGGAACAGTTTCAGTTCCGGTTTAAAAGAAAGTTTGGGGGCCAATCTTCCAGGGAATTTCTAGTTTGTCAGATCATCAAGTCTGGTCTCTTCACAGAATTCAAGTTCTGTACCCCAGATTTCTTCCACTCCATCAAGGATTGTTTGTCAAGTCTCTTGTAAGTGCAGTCAGTGGAGACAGCCAGGTACCTCTCAGGTCTTCTGGTCTCCTGTTGATGTAGTCTGTGATTCTGTCTCTTGGGCTAATATTTTCCTTATGTATTTGATGGTATTTATCGTTCTTTGCTCTAGATGGGGTAAGACCAACTGATGCTTCTTAGATGGCCATGTCCTAGCTTTTAAGACTCCAGATGCTGCTTACCAAAGGGGAATGCAGGACATTTTCTGAATAAACTTTTTTTTTTATTGTGATGGAGTGAAAGTGTGCAATCCAAATTAAATTTGCATGCCTGCCTATCTGTAGCTCCTTCTGGTCTCCTTGCCGGTGACAGTACACTCTTTCTTTCTGTTATATATATGTCATATCCTCTTAACAATCTCCTGTTGCATCTTCTCCACTCTCTCTTCTCCATTCTAGTAAGAAGCCAGTAGGAAAGCATCCAAAAGATGCACAGACCCGTAAAGTACACACACCATAGGGTCACATTGTGTTCCCAAGTCTAGTCCGGTCCTAAGAGTTGACCTCAGTAGTGTTTTGTGGTCAGGGGCAGCATCAGGTCTAGGGGCCATGCTCCCAGGGGAACCCCCAAGTGGCTGGACCATCAATTGTGGTTTTTAGTGGAGTTTTTGAGGCACACTACTTTTTGTCATGTTGTTATTGAGACTCAACACTGTATACCCTATCATGGCTTTCTTTTGTGGTGGCCGGACACCGTCTGGTTCTTTTAGTCACATGTTGATACAGTCAGCCATTCACATGGGTCCTTCTGTCTCCTGGGGTCTTTTGTTATTCTTGGTGATCATCTGTTCCAGATGAGTTATGACCCTTTGGTGTACCTCAGATGACAGCTTGCTAGCTTTTAAGACTCCAGATGCCACTCACCAATATGTGGTACAGAAAACTCTCTTAGCAATAGGCTAGTAATGCCAATTGGCCTCAATGTCCCGTAAGAGTATGTTCCCCAGGCCCCTGCTCCTGCTACTCTGTCCTTGCAATATTGGGTTAAG
Source organism: Heterohyrax brucei (assembly GCA_028571685.1). Lineage (NCBI taxonomy): Eukaryota > Metazoa > Chordata > Mammalia > Hyracoidea > Procaviidae > Heterohyrax > Heterohyrax brucei. The sequence continues at coordinate 794,365 of CM053161.1, forward strand.
ATTAGAAGAGTTTTCAGTTTATGTTGAAGTCCAGTTAAGTTGATCTACTTTCTACTGTGTGCTGTCACTGCTTTCACCCAACCAAATTTCTATCAACTATCTAATCTATGTCCAGAACTCACCCACCCTCTCCAACACTGGTGGCCATCTTCTGTATGTAAGCCTGTTTTTAAGTCCTTATAGTAGGAGTTTCATACAATATTTGCCCTTTTGCCACTGACTGATTTCAGTGGTATGGACTTCTTTCATTTTATCTTGTTTGGGTATTATTCAGCTTCTTGAATGTATATTCTGATATATTTGTAATGTTTTCATCTATCTGTTTTAGATTTTTTTTCACACCATCTTTTGTTATAGTCTAAGAGGCCCTAAAGATCTCTTTAAAGTGTTGAAAACAAAGATATCACTTTATAGACTAAGGTGCAACTGACCCAGGCCATGATGTTTCTCACCACCTCATATGCATACGTAAGCCAGGCAATGAATAAAGAAGACCAAAGAAGAATTAAAACCTTTGGTTTATGATGTTGAGGAAGAATATTGAATATACCATGGACTGACAAATGAATGAAATGGACAAACTTGTCTTGGAAGTATAGCCAGAATGTTCCAAGAAGCAAGGATGGAAAACCTCATCTCTCATACTTTGCACATGTTATCAGGAGAAACCAGTCCCTGGAGAAGGACATTGCACTTGATAGAGTAGAGGATCAGTGAAAAAGAGGAAGACACACAAAGAGATGACTTGACATGGCAGCTGCAGCAATGCGCTGAAGCATAACAGCAATCATGAGGATGGCACAGGACCAGGCAGTATTTTACTCTGTTGTACACAGAGCTTCTATGAAGTGACTTGATGGCACCTAACAAAAATAACATGATTTTTGCTTATATTTACATATATGTGTGTAATGTATACATATATATTTATATATCTCATTTCTTTAACGTTTCATCGTAATTGTTGGAGCATTTTTTCAGAGGCTGCTTTAAAATACTTGTAGATAATTCTAACATATGTGCCATCTTGTGTATTGATTGTTTTTTCTCAGTTGGGATTTTTCTGGTCCTTAGTATGACAAGTGATTTTTCATTGAATCTTAGACATTTTGATGTTATGTTTTTAAACTCTAGATCTTATTTAAATGTTTCAATAGAAGGCCTCCTCTGATGCTGTGCTGACAGGGAAGCTGGCAGAACTTTCTTACTGTCAGGCAGTTAAGCCAGAATCCTCATTTGGCGTCTGTCATGGATTGACATGTGTATCAGCTTGTCTGGTCCTGGTTCTCAGTGTTATGCGATTGTCTACCATTTGTCTTCTGGTGTGATTTTCTGTCTTGTAAATCCTATCTCTATGATGCTAAGGAGATGGGTTAGTGACTATTACGTTAGTGACTATTATGTTAGTGACTATTATGTTAGTGACTATTATGTTAGTGACTATTATGCAGGATTCATTCTATAAGACTAGGTTATGTTTTAGGCCAATTTCTTTTTAGCTATAAAAGAAAGAAGAAAGCAGAAAGACATCGAGATCTCATACCACCAAGAAAGCAGCACTAGGAGCAGAAGATGTCCTTTGGAACTGAGGTCCCTATGCCTAAGAATCTCCTCAATCAGGGAAAGATTAGTGACAAGTTCCTTCTTCTAGAGCAACAGAAAGGGCAAGGCTTCCCCTTGAAATGGCACCTTGAATTTGGAGTTCTAGCCTACCAGACTATGAAAGAAAAAATTTCTACTGTTTGTTAAAGCCTTCTAGTTGTGGCATTCCTGGTACAGTAGCACTAGATGACCGAGATGGCTTCTCTTGATGGTTCTTAGAGGTGGGGTAGAGGACCACATGTTCACTAATGCTCCACAGCAATGAGAATTCTGACTTTTTACTAGGCCTCTGGTGATAGCCTACTGGGAAAGGTGGTGATTTTTGTCAGTGCTTCTCTTGTGACCTCTGCTGCCATGTTGGAGGGATAGCCTTGCTACTCCAAATGATGCAAATGATAATGAGACAGAGCTTCCTTGGACATCATCCCTGGAGTGGTAGTTGGGGGAGAACACTACCCTGAGTAAATTCTGACTCATGGTGACCCTATAGGACAGAGTAGAATTGCTTCATAGAGTTTCAGAGGAGTGCCTGGTGGATTTGAACTGCTGATGTTTTGTTTAGCAGCAGTAGTGCTTAACCACCATGCCACCAGGCTTTCCATCACCACTAGTGTGAAGTGGAATGGATGCAAGTTCAAGCTCCCTACTGATGGGAAGTTTATCGTGTCTCCAGATACCGATACTGCAGGAGGAAAGCCTTGTTACTGTCAAAGGGCAGTAAAAGTCCTGGCTCTCTGCTTGACCTTCTCTGACAGCCAAAACAGCAGTGAGGGACACCTGGTGACAGCTCAGCAAGCATGAAGAACTAGGCTCTACATTTGGTCTTCAGTAATGGAGATGGAAGGGGTGTTTTCATCTGTGCGGACTGGTTTGAGCACATCAGTTGTCTGCGAGTTGTCTTTCTTGCTCAGCTGGCTCATTCCTGGTCATTTTGCCAGAGACAGAGGGGTTTTGTCCAGCCTTTCTCTGATTGCACATGTCAGTGTTTCAAGGGGATCAACTTTTCTAGAACTCAGTCTAGGATATGTGACACAGAAAGAAAACCCATGAGGCTTGTTCTATGTCATTTCTTAGGTCATGCTTATGTTTTCAAGTCAGTTTTTCCTAGTATTAACCTAATTAATGTATCTTTGTTAGCCCTGCCATTTACATCTTTATATTTTTCTCTCTACTGATTTTTCTTTAATTTCCGTTGCAACTCCTGCAGTGCAGAAATAGTCGAATCTTGAATTTTTATCTTATCTGACAATTACATGCTTTTTAAATGGAATGTTTATTCTATTTATATATTTTAAAATATTGATGTGGTTCAGTTTAAATATACTGGACTTCTATTTATTTTCAATTATTTCCATGTATTTTTGTTGTTGTTGTTCCTATGTTTCTTTTTTCTTATCTATTCAGGGTTGAAAAACCATTTTCTAATATTTTACCTTATTTCCACTATTGGATTTACAGTAGTACTGCTGTTTATTATGTTGGTTGTTGCTCAAGGGAATAAATATATGAAACCTTTTCTTTATTTAAAATTAACATTTTAGCATATCATGCTTTAAGAATGTACTAATATTGCACTGGTGTACTTTTGTTAACTGTCTATGCTCTGTGTTATTTTGTCATGTATATTAATTATGGCACTTGGCTTGGCTTATATTAATTCAACATTGATTAAAAATCTCCAAATATTGTATTATTTTTACTTTAACCATTAGTCTTTCCAGGAAATTATAAGTGTAAAAGAGAGAAATGTAGGTATGTATTTAATTTACACACACATTTGCAACTTGTAGTGTTCTACATTTTATCTGTAAGTCCAAGCTCCTATTTTAGTATTTCTTATTGCGGGGTTGTGTGTGTGTGTGTGAATACTCTATTAATTTTTCTTTGTTTCAAGCTGTTTTTTGTTTCATTCTTGCTTTTGAAAGGTATTTTCTCCAAAATTAGAATCCTGTGCTGACAGTTTGTTTCTTTACCTTTTAACAATTTAAAGATGGAATCTCCAGGGGGACAGAGTCAAGACGATGGACTAAACACATGTCTTCCTATATCCCACTGGAAACCAAGACCTGAAATGATAATTAAACAGAGCCTCTGGACACTTTGTAAGCCCTGGGATGCACCAAAGGGCTATTAACTTGCACTTCATACCACTGAACACAAAACCTCCTCTCTTTCACTGACCCCACTCTCTGTGAGTAGAGGCTTGCACAGACCAAAGGTAACTCACCATTTTGATTTTTTTTTTCCTCTTTCTTGGCCAGCTGGCAGAGCTGGGACTGACTAGCTGCTGGTCTCGGACCCACCGCTGGTGGGACCGGCAAGCGTAACTACCAGGTTCTGAGAGCCGGGCTTTGGACTCTATACACCTCGGCTTCCCTGGCCTATCTTTCTGCCTCCACCAGGTAGTAGCCATACAGATGAGCTTGTGTGGGACGCCATCTTGATCCACTGGGAAATGGAGGAGCCCAGGCAGAGGCCCCGTCCGGACTTGGTTCCTAGGCTGGGAGGTGGCGCCTTCCAGGGGGACAGTGCTTTTCCAGCAGGGAGGGGTGTTTTTCACAGTGTTGTCTGGGTCAGGGGCCCAGCATCAGAGGCTGTGGACTCTGGCATTTCAGCAGTCTTGGCCTCTCTTTCTGCCAGGAACTTAGGCCCAGCTGGCTGGCGAGCTTATGTGGGATGCCATCTTGTTTTACTGGGAGTAAAAGTCATCCATACAGAAGTCTCAGCTGGACCTAATTCCTGGACTAGGAGGTGGTGCCTACCCAGAAGAGACTACTTTTCCAACAGAAAAGCAGAGTTCTACACAGTATCACCTACAGCTGGGGCCCAACAGCAGAGGCCAGCAGCCCAGTAGCCTTTCTGTATTTTGAGCTAGTTTATAACATCCGGGGTTCAATATAGAGGTGCTTACTTTGCCAGCTGGGAAAAGGGACGTATATACCACAAAACCTGACTGACTTTGAAAGTTGTCAGATACTTTTTACTTCTCATTTTAAGATGGGCTAGAGAAACAGCTGTTGTCTACCTTCACAGCATCTCTCCCAGCCTCTATTGACCCACATGAAGCTCAAAAAGCAACAAACTCTGGAGAAGACAGTACCCGGAAATCACCCATGGTGTCTGAAGGCCCCCCAAAGAAACCACCTCAGAACTCCACAGATGAAGAAGCTTTTCTGAAACTATCAATAGATGAATGCAAAAGGATTATATATTGAGCCCTCCTAGACCTTATACAAACTGCAGCAGAGCAAAATGAAAAATTAAGCAAGCTGTTTGATCTGATGGAACATCAGTACTCAGAAATCTAACAGATTAAGAGCAAAATCAAAAACATAGACACTTCAGTTCGAAGCCAAGGAAACAGAATGGAACAAATGGAAAAGAGAATTTCTGACTTGGAAGACACAGCTACTGACACCAGCATCTATGAGGAAAAATTGGAAAAAAGAAATAAGAAAAATGAAGAAGCATTAATAAGCATGTGGGACTCTATTAAGAAGAACAATCTGTGACTAATTGGAGTTTCTGAACAGGGCGAGAAACCTGAGAACACAGAGTATTGCTGCTGAGCTGCTGACAGAAAACTTCCCAGAAATTATGAAAGAAGAGAATATAGATATCCAAGATATATAACACCACTCAATATAGATCTCAATAGAAAGACTCCAAGACATATTGTAATCAAGCTAACAAAATGAAACATAAGCAGAAAGTCTTAAAGGCAACAAGACTCAAAGCAAAGCTGACATTCAGAGGGAAACCATGTAAGATTTTGTAGGATTTCTCAGGAGAAACAATGCTGGCATGGAGACAGTGGCATGACACATTCAAAGCCTTGAAGGAGAAGAACTTCCAACCAAGAATTACATATCCTGCAAAACTATCTTTCAAATATGAAAATGAAAGTAAGACATTCTCAGATAAACAGAAACTCAGAGACTTTGTAAAAACCAAACCAAAGCTACAAGAAATACTGAAAGAATTTCTTGGCTTGGAAGAAAAAAACTGCTGACTTTATATTATACAAGGACACATTATTCAGAATCCTACTTAGAGAAGGCTCCAAACACAATCAAAGCTGTAACAGTGAAAGATACGATCTAGTGATCATATCATGTAAATTATGATATAATCATATTAAAAAGAGGGATATCCTACAGTCATTATAGTCCTTCCAGATGGAGAGGAAGTTGACAAGACTGTAGCAATCAAAATTGGGTTTATATGTAGTTTAGCAAGTGGGATCATAGGGGCAGCCTTAAAGCATAATAAAAAAGCAACATACCAAAATAAACATATCACAAGGGCAGCACTGACATACCTATCAATAATTACATTGAATGTGAATGGACTGAATGCTGTAGTAAAGAGACATCGAGTGAAATCTTGGATCAAAAGACATGACCCATCTGTATGTTGCCTACATGAAACTCACCTTAGACTTAAAGATGGAACGAACTGAAAATTAAAGGATGGAAGAATATATACGAAACTAACAATGAACAAAGAAGAGCAGATGTGGCAATTCTAATCTCTGATAAAATCGATTTTAATGTAAAATCCACCATTGTGGACAAGGATGGACACTATTTATTACTGTAAGTTTCAATACACAAGCAGGGCTTAACAATATTAAATAATCCAATTCTATGGCACTTGGCTTGGCTTGGCAATATTAGAGCACCTAAATACATCAAGGAAACACTGACTACACTCAAAAAGGAGATAGATCACTCCACAATAATAGTAGGAGACTTCAACACTCCACTTTCAATGTTGGACAGATTGTCTAGAAAAAAAGCTCAGTAAAGACACAGAAGACCTTGTGGCCACGATTTACCAACTAGACCTCGTTAACATATACAGAACTTACTACCTATCAGCAGACAACTACATCTTCTTCTCCAGTACACATGGAACATTCTCCAGAATAGACCATGTGTTAGGACATAAAGCAATTGTCAACAAAATCCATACCATTGAATTAATGCAAAGCATCCTCTCAGACCATAAAGCCATAAAAGTCAAAATCAATAGCAGGAAAAACAGATAGAAAGTGGAACTCATGGAAACTGAACAACACCCTGCTCGAAAAATTGTGGGTCATAGAAGAAATCGAGGATGAAATCAAGAAATGTATGGGTTCCAATGAGAACAAAACACTTCTTACCAGAACCTATGGGATACAGCCAAAGCAGTGCTCAGAGGTCTGTTTATCTCCATAAATGCACATGTCTGGAAGGAAGAAAGAAACCAAATCAAAAAACTGACCCTACAGCTTGAAGAAGGAGAGAGAAAACAACAGAGGAACCTCTCAGGCACCAGAAGGAAACAGATCATAAAGATTAGAGCAGAACTAAATGAATTAGAGAATAGAAGAACAACTGAAATAATTGAAAAGACCAGAAGCTGATTTTCTGAAAAGAACAACAACATTGACAAACCATTAGGTAAACTTACTAAAGAAAAGCAGGAAAGGAACCAAATAACCCAAATAAGAAATGAGAGGGGAGTTGTCACCACAGATCTAACAGAAATAAAAAATATCATAGCTGAATACTATGAAAGACTGTATTCTAACAAATTTGAAAACCTAGAGGAAATGGACAAACTCCTTGATTCATATCACCTACCAAAATTATCACAAAGTGAAGCAGAACAACTTAATAAACCCACCACAAAGGAAAAGATTGAAAAAGTCATCAAAAAACTACAACCAAAAAAAGCGTGGGCCCAGATGACTTCACTGCAGAATTCTACCAAGCTTTCAGAGAAAAGTTATCCCCAATACTACTAAGACTATTTCACAGTGTAGAAAGGGATGAAATACTCCCAAATTCATTCTATGAAGCCAGCATAACCCTGTTAACAAAGCCAGGGAAAGACCCAGCCAAAAAGGAGAACTACAGACCGATATCACTCATGAATCTAGATGCAAAAATCTTCCACAAAATTCTTGCCAATAGAATACAACAACATATCAAAAAATAATCCATCATGACCGTGTTGGATTCATACCAGGGATGCAAGGCTGGTTCAACATTAGAAAAACAATTAATGTGATCAATGATATAAATACCACAGAAGACAAGAACCATCTGATCTTGTCTATTGATGCACAAAAGGCATTTGATGAAGTCCAATACCCATTCATGCTAAAAACTCTCAGCAAAATATAAATAGATGGCCAATTCCTCAATGAAATAAAGGCCATTTATACAAAGGCAACTGTCTACGTTGTCCTGAACTGAGACTGAAACTGTTTCCCTTGAGAACAGGAACTGGACAAAGATGCCCACTCTCACCTCTTCTGTTCAACATTGTGCTAGAAGTTCTAGCCAGATCAATTAGAGAAGACCAAGAAATAAAGGGCATCTACGTCGGCAAAGAAGAACTAAAAATCTCCCTATTTACTGATGATATGCTTGTATATGCAGAGAATGCCAAAGAATCCGTAAGGAAACTACTCAAACTGATAGAAGAGTTTGGCAAAGTCTCAGGATACAAGCTAAACATAAGTAAATCAGTAGGATTCCTTTATACCAACAAAGAGATTATTAAGGAAGGAATCACCAAGTTGATACCATTTACCATAGCCCCTAAGAAGATAAAGTACCCAGGAATAAATTTAACCAGAGAAATAACAGACCATTCTAAAGAGAACTACAAACCCTTACTACAAGAAACTAAGAGAGACGTACATAAATGGAGAAACTTACCATGCTCAGAATAGGAAGACTTAACATTGTGAAAATGTCTATTTTACCCAAAGCAATCTAGTTGTATAATGCAATTCCAGTACAAGTTCCAGTGACATTTTTTAATGAGATGGATGAACAAATTGCCAACTTTGTCTGGAAAGGCAAGAAGTCCCGGATAAGTAAAGCATTACTAAAGAAGAAGAACACACCAAGTCATGTCTCATTACCCTATCTTAGAACATGTTACACTGCCACAGTAGTCAAAACTGCCTGGTACTGGTACCAAAACAGACAGATAGATCAGTGGAACAGAATCAAGACCCCAGAAATGACATCATCTGCCTATGAACAGTTGATATTCGACAAACGCCCTAAGTCTTTAAACTGGGGTAAACACAATCTTTTCAACAAATGGTGCTGGCAAAATTGGACGTCCATCTGCAATAAATTAAAACAAGACCCACATCTTACACCTTATACAAAAACGAACTCTAACTGGATAAAAGACCTAAGTATAAAATCTAGAATGATAAAGCTCATTGAAGAGAAAGTAAGAACAACAATGGAAGGTTTAATATACAATTCATACAGACTTCAAAATCTGTCAAACAAACTACAATCATCAGAAGAGAAAATAGATAAATGGAAACTGCTAAGAATCAATCACTTCTGCTCATTCAAAGACTTGATAAATAGAATTAAAAGGTCACCTACAGAATGGGAAAAAAAATTTGGTAACTCTGTATCAGACTGAAGTCTGACCTCCATAATCTATAAGGTATTACAAAATATCAATAAGAAAAAGATAAATCATCCAGTTAAGTGTTGGGAAAGGAGATGGACAGACACTTCTCTAAAGAGGACATCCAGGCAGCCAAAAAACACATGCGGACATGCTCACGATCATTAGCTATTAAAGAAATTCAAATCAAAATGACAATGAGATACTATCTCACCACAAATAATTTGTCCGCGATCCAAAAAATGCAAAACAACAAATGCTGGAGAAGCTGTGGGGAGATTGGAAATCTCCTACAGTGTTGGTGGGATTGCAAAATGGTGCAACCTCTTTGCAAAGCAATCTGGTTCTCCCTTAAAAAAATGGATATAGATATACCGTTTGATCCAGTAATTCCATTGCTCGGAATATATCCTATAGAATCAAGGCCATTCACACCAATTGATACATGCACACGAATGTTCATCGCAGCACAGTCCACAACAGCAAAAAGATAGAATCAACCCAGATACCCAACAACAGAGGAATAGATAGGTAAACTATGGTATATATATCCAACGGAATGCTATTAAATAATAAAGAACAGTGATGATTCCAGAAAACATCTCTTAACCTGGTTTCAACTGGAGGACATTATGCTGAGTGAAAGTTGTCAGAGACGAAAGGACAAATATTGTATGAGACCCCATGAAAACAATTTAAAAACTGACTCATGTATAGAAGAAAAGACTCTGAAGGCTACAAGGGTGGGGAGGGAGGGAGGGAGGGGGAAGGGAGAGGGTTTAGATTAGATAGTTAATAGAAATTTGGTTGGGTGAAATCGGTGACAGCACACATTAGAAAGAAGATCAATATTAACTGGACTTCAACACAATTTGCGTACTCCTCTCATCTTAATTCAATATTCCAAGGACAGAGTAGCTGTGGCGGGGCGCCAAGGACCGTGATCTCAGATGAAATCGAGGCAAATTGGCATAGCCAGCATTTTACTAAAGAGGATTATCTGCACCCCTCATCAGTAAGTGTTGTCTGGGGTCTTAAAAGCTGCCAAGCTGCCATCTGAGGGCACAGCAAATGTTCCCAACTCAACAGGAATGGACGATCACCGAGGACAAGAATGACATGGGGAAAAGAGAATCCGGAAGACAGAGGGGCCCACGTGAGTGGGTCTCTACATCGACTCATGACCAGAAGAATCAGATGGTGCCCAGCCACCACGAGTGGTAGCCACGATGGAGCTCACAAAGAGGAGTCTCACTGTCAACAAGAAAATAAATAGGGGTGTAACCTGAGATCTTCAATAAAAGACTGCAATTGGTGGTCCAGGTGCTTCAGAGTTCCCCTGGGAGCATGGCCCCTGGTCCTGATGCTGCCCATGTCCATAAATCATAATGAAGGTCAACTTTACCGACAGCAATGAATTGGACTTGACAACGCAGTGTGACTGTATCTTGAGGGAATTTTGCAGTTCTGTGCATCGATAGAATGCCACCCTGCTGACCTCTTGCCGGAGGAAGGGGAGTGGGTGGAGAGGAGGGGATAGGAGACTGTTGGGATAATAAGACATGTATGGAGCAGAGAGGAGGTCTGTGCTGTCAGCGGGTAAGGAGAGCAGTGGGAGCTGCATATAGGTGAGCATATGAATTTATACAGGAATGTACATTTTCAGTCAATCATAATAATAATAAAAAAAGAATAAATAAATAAAGGTGGAATCTCACTGGCTTCTTGCTTTCATTGTTTCTGATAAGTAGTCAGCCATTATTTTCAAGGTTATTGCTTTCTTGCTACCCTGGCCAGATGAGTCAGATCCGACTTGATGACACTTGGCTTGGCTGTGTAATGGGTTATTTTTCTGCTGTAATTGTCAAGATTTTTTTCTTTAACCTTATCTATCAGCTGTTTTCTAATACTTATTTGTACTATTTTTTTCAATCTGACTTACGACAAAAGGCAGTTTCATGTGGTTAAAACCTAGTGAATGTTGGGTAGAGTTTGATAGCTTCAGTGAAATATCTTATTCCAAATGACTTTTGCAGAAAGAACATGTCCTGTGATGGATCTAAGAACTTAAATTGCTATACTAAGCATAGCTTACTACAAATAAGTAAATCAGTATGTGATGTACGAAGTCAATAAAGTTCACGATTCTCTACACTTTTAAATCAAAAGAAATTTGACTCAGTTCCATCCAGCATAGTCTGTGAGAAAATTAATTTTCTCTTTAGCAATGCAAAATAATACCCCAAACTTTAGTATTCTCAACAGAGGCCTTGCACCATTCTGCCATTTCTCCTGACACTGTCGTTTTAGTGTAAGTACCCTTAAAACACAGCCTAAGAGAAAGAATTGTATGTATGTATATTTATGGTTTTTGAAGGGGCGCAAGGAAAATTATCCTGAAGTAAAATTATTTCAGTCTATGAAGACTGAAATAGGGAAAGAAAGTCAGTTCTAGGATTCGTTTTCAGTTGATCACCACTGTGAATAACTGGAACTCAGTCTTGTGCCTGAGGGGCATGTTAGAATCAACAATTTGAAATATGAAGAAAGGAGTATTTATTCACTGAATTCTGCCTCCCATGGGTCAAGAGTTACCCTGTGGTTCTTTAACTCTTTGATACTGTCAGATTTGTAACTGAATGAGTACCGGGATGTTATATGTCCCAGAGCAGAAAGTGAGAGATACTCAATAAGCAACATAAAGTTTTCTGCAGTAGTAATTGGATTTCAGGTTGAGATGTGTGGATGGGCACCAGATACACTCTGTCTAAGCAGCCTATTCACATAAAACTAGCTGTGTTGGTAGTTTCCAATTTCTTCATGCTATCTTGACCACTGGCAATTTTGCAAGGAGCCTCATAAAACAAAAAGAACAAATCTGTCACTGTTGACTACGTTCTAACTCAGCGACCTTATAGGATGGAATAGAACTGTCTGATGGAGTTTCCAAAGTTGTAATCTCTGCAGAAACAGATTGCCTCATCTTTCTCCTGCAGAACAGTTGGTAGATACAAACCACCAGCCTTTTGGAAAGGAGCCCACCATTCAACCACTGTGCCACCAGGGCTCCTCAATATTGTGATAATTTCCCTCGAATCTCAGTTTTCATTGCTGCCACCTACTTTGAAGGTGATTTTATCCTTGGAATCATGGCCTGTGCATCAGTCAGAGATTTTCAGAGAAAAGAATACATGAGATGGATCTATCTATTCATTATACTAATATTTATATGTGTATGTGTGTTTTTGTTGTTGTTATTAGGTAGTGTTGTGTTGGTTCTGACTCATCATTACCCTATGCACAACAAAATGAAACACTGCCTAGTCTGGTGCAATCCACAATCGTTGCTATGTTTGAGGCCACTGTTGCAACCACTGTGTCAATCCATTTCACTGAGAGTCTTCATCTTTTTTGGTGGCCTTTTACCTTACCGAGCACGATGTCCTTCTCCAGGGCCTTTCCTTCCTTACAATACATCCAAAGTATTTAAGTTGAATTTTTGCCATCTTGACTCCCATAGAGCACTCTGGCTATGCTTTTTCTGAGATAGGTTGGTTCAGTCTTCTGGCAGTCCATGGGATAGTCAATATTCTTCAATGACACCATAATTCAAAGGCATCAATTATTTTTTAGTCTTCTTTACTCATTGTACAGCTTTCCTATGCATATGAGACTATTAAAATATCATGGCTTAAGTCAGGTGCACCTTAGTCCTCAGTGTGACATCTTTTCTTTTCAATGCTTTAAAGAGGTCTTTTGTATCAGATTTGCTCAATGCAGTGCATCATTTGATTTCTTAACTGAGTCTTTCAAGGAGGTTGATTGTGGATCCAAAGAAAATGAGACCTTTGATATCTCCATTTATCATGATGCTGCCTGTCAGTCCAGTCATGAGGATTTCTGTTTTCTTTGTTAAGGTGTATTCCATAATGAAGACTATACTCTTTAATCTTCATCAGCAAGTACTTCAAGTCCTTTTCAACTTTCAGCAACCAAGGTTATATCATCTGCATATTGCAAGTTAATAATGACACTTATATCAATCCTGACTCCATGATCTTCTTAACATAGTCTGGCATCCTGGATTATTTACTTGGCATACAGATTGAATAAGTATGGTGAAAGGATACAACCCTGACGCACACCTTTTATGATTTTTAATAAAGCAGTATTACCTTCTTCTGTTTGATTGACTGCCTCTTAGTCTGTGTACAATTTCCACATGAGCACAATTAAGTATTCTGAAATTTCTGTTCTTCTTAATGCTATCGATAATTTTTATGACCTGCAGAGTCAAATGCTCTGTGTAGTCAATAAAACACAAGTAAACATCCTCTGGTATTTTCTGTTTTCAGCGAAGAACCATATGACATCAGCAGTAGTATTCCTCACTTCAGATCTTCTGAATCCCTCTTGAATTTCTAGCTGCTACTTGTCACTATTCTGCTGCAGTTGTCTTTGAATTGTCTTCAGCAAAATATTACTGCATATGATACTAGTGTCATTGTTCAGTAATTTTACATTTGGTTGGATCACCTTTTTTTGGAACGGGCACGAATGTGGATCTCTTCCTGTTAGTTGGCCCATAGCTCTGTTCAGAATTTCTTGGCCATCTGTACTTGCCCATAAATCATAACAAAGATCCACTCTTTGGACACAAATGGATTGGACTTGGCAATACAGAGTGACCATATATTGTATGCACTTTACGGTTCTATACATCTACAGGATATCAGACTGCTGACCTCTGGTTGGAGGTAGGAGATTGGTTGGAGAGGAAGGGAAAGGAGATTGATGGGAGGATGAGACATGTATGGAGCAGAGAGGAATAGCGTGCTGTCACTGGACAGGGAGAGCAGTGGAAGCTGCATATAGATGGGCATGTAAATTTATATGGGAACGTGCCTTTCTCACTCAGTCATATCAAATAAAAACAAAAAAATGTAAAAAAAAAAAAAAAGAATTTCTTGGCATAGAAAAGTAGTCGGTTCCAACAATGTATCTGTTTTTTGAAACTTCTCAGTGATGCTCTGTCAATTATTGGAGCCTCTGGAAAATCTGCTGACCTAGTGGTTAAGTGCTATGGCTACTAACCAGAAGATTGGCAGGTCAGATTCACCAGGTGCTCCTTGGAAACTGTATGGTCAGTTCTACTCTGTCTGTAGGATTGCCAGAAATTAGAATTGACTTGACAGCAGTGGATTTCGTTTTTGGGTTTTTCTATTTTGCCAGTACCTCATCACAGCTGGATCTTCTTCACTACCATTAGTTCTTGATCACATGCTATCTTCTGAGGTGGCAGAATGTCTACCAATTCTTTTGGTATAGTAACTGTAGTGTTCGATTAAATAATTATGTGTATAACCTAGTCACCTGGAATGGACTATCACAGCCTGCAAGAGAGTCAAACATTTGGATTCTGTCACCATTCTCTTCTTTCAGTTTCTGAATTTCACTCCCTTCTTTCTGGGTTGGAATGATTCCACCTTTTTCAGAAAACAATTCCATCATTCCTGCCCCAGCTTGCACAGTTTTAGTTTCCTCTATGTGTGTATTCTGTATGGAGAAAGACAAGGAAATTACTGTTGTATTCACTTAAATCCTTTATAGAAATGAAACCAAATTTCATATTAACAAGTTGATACTATTTAAGGATTTTCAAAATAATTTGTTCTTTTGAGATATCAAGTTATAGGTTTTCAATTCTGTAGTATTAATACTTCCTTTTTCTAAGTATGTGGATTTCCTGCTGTAGGAATTATAACTATGATTACTGTCTGGCAAGAATTTTGTCCTAACACATCAAGAAGTATCCAAATAAATCTATTGGCAAGTGATTTTCCCCTAGGACCATTTAAAATTTGGACAATCAGTCAAGATTTATAATAGAAGTATTTGTTGGATCGTAGCTAGAATGAACATTAAAATTTGTTATTTTTAAAGGTAACATCATAAAAATGGAACTATGACTGAATTCATTATTTTATTTTCCTGTCATGAATTTATTTAGCCAAAAGAACATCTCACAATTGTCTTTTCTTCCTCTTTAGGGTTACTGCACTGTCTGAATTAACAGGGGATAGTCATGGCTTATGCTGCTATTTGTGTGGTAATTAATAGCACCTTTTTCACAGTATAAAAAAGTTCTCATTAGGATGATAAACCATATGGTCACCTAAATCATCATTCTTAACAGTTGAATCCAAAGCCTTCTTGGAATTTTAAGTGTGTGTGTGTGTGTGTGTGTGTGTAAAAACTAAGTTGTTTATAAAAAGATGTTTGAATGTAATATGTCTTTGAGAATTTTTCTGTGTTCTGTTTGAGCTATGTTCTCTTATTTGTCAGGACTTTTCTCACTCCCTACAAGTTTTTATCAGACCAAGAGTCCAGATGGTCAGTTCTTTGGTTGTCCAGAGATAGGGAGTCAAATCTTGTTTTTGCACAACTACGATCTGTCAAAACTTAACCAGAACAAGAAACTTTTCCCAAAAGAAAGCAGGAACAGAATGTTCAGATTCTTAAACTCTCCAAAAATTACACATAAAATAGTAGAGAATGCTGTTTGATTTAAATCTGATGTCCCCTAAGCTGTCACTGTTCTAATTATGTAAGTGTAGCATTTCGGAACATGATGAGATTCAAAATGATGAAATGAATAAATGATTGCTTTCACCCTTGTCAAAATATTTATCTCAGTGATAAAAATATACTGATTTGTATCTAATCAAAAAGAGTCATTTATTAGAGGTATAACTGAATTTTTTCTTAGATACTAACCAAGGCTTGCTAACAGATTTATTTTTTATGATAATAAAGTTTATCTATATTGTGTAGAAAGAGATGCTGGATAGGAAATTTAGTAAACAAATTTCAAATATCAGATAAACTTTAGAGTAGGAGGAAATGGACTAAAGTTGTTTGCTTTGAAATTTCTTAAACTTGTATTTCTTTTTCATTGTTAAGAAAATATTTTCCATTAATTCTTGTATAAATACCTCCCAATAGTTTTGAGAGTCTGAAGGCAGGGAAGATAAGAACACTTTGTAGTCTTTGTGTCTAAACCTTTTATGTTTCAGTGCAACCTTCATTTGAAAGGAAAAGTTTGGATTTTATTTTGAAATGTAGGCATCTCAAGCAAACATAAAATACTGTATACTGGAAAGTGACACCTTAACTTTCTTGATGAGAGAAATGTAAGCAAGAAGATTTTACTACCATATTCCATTTGAGGTTCTGTTGTGATAGAAAGTGTATCATTGTAATTAAATTTGACATAGAAACAAGCTGGGGTTTCTAATAGCTATAAACGGTTTACTGAACTATGTAATTATCTTCCAGAATTAAATCTATAGTGCTATCACAGAAGAAAATATTTTTAAAAATTATTTCTACTTCTAGTATTGATTTATTTTATGAGACTCATCTGATATTAGAAGACGTTTTGCTGAATATCATGAATTTTATTCGTGAATTTAATCAAAGCAGTTGAACTCTTAAACTGTTGCACAACTAGGGTTCCTGAGTAGTGCTAGATAAAATAAAACAGTCTACATATATCTAGATAGATTTTTCTGATAGGTCTCCTGCACTACACTGGGGTCTTGGAAAACTATAAATTGGGGGAAAATTGTCAACCTTTCATTTCTGGAACTGTCTTAGGCTGGGCTCTCTAGAGAAGCAAAACACAACTGTAGAGGATACAACACCCCAAGTTTGTGGTTAGACTGGAGGTTTTTCCTGATTGAAGTTGCTGCTGGTGCTGGCAAATCCAAAATTAGATGTCAGATAGAAGACTTCTGGCTCACAGGCTGTGAAGATGGACAAGTAAACTGCTAGCTTAAGTTTCAAGAACCAGAGATCAGGTAAACACAAGCCGGATATAGGATCCAGAGTGAGGAAAAACTAGTGAGCCATGCCAGAAAATCCACCTATATTGCATGCAGGCTATACTACCAAGGAAATTGATTGGCTGCTCACAATAAATCCCATTATGGAGGTGACGGCATCATATTAGATCTCACTATGGAGGTGACCGCATCATAACAGATCTCATTATGGAGGAGACTACATCATTAAAAAGCTGCAGGCCTACATCATGACTGCAAAACCTTTGAGGATCATGACCCAACCAAGTTGACACGCAACCTTAACCATCACAGGCACAGTGATATTATTTGTAGGTATCACTTTCTGCATAGCATAGGACTCAAAAGGATACAAATATTTTAAGGAGATAGCCAATGGGCAAAACATGGGTTCACAAAGAGAAAGGGAATATCTAGATTTATTGACTGTGAACCTGGGCTAAAATCTGCTATGGAGAGGGTCTGGTTTTTTCACCAAAAAAGAATAATAAATTCAGAGAAATAAAACAGAAGTCAATAAAAAACACACAAAACATTCAAGATTTAAAGTTTAATATGAACAGTAGGCAAGCTGCTAACATATGACCAACACAAGTAAATAAAGCTCAACTTCACTGTATAGGAGAACTTGCCAAGAAAATTATGTTTATTCTGGTTCAAGATTAGGTGCTTAGTAGAGCTTCCGTATTAGAGACTCTTAATCCTACTGTTGGAACCATAGTTGTGTAGTGGTTAAGACCTAAGCTGCTAACCAAAGGACTGGCAATTCAAATCCACCAGGTTCTTCTTGGAGATTCTATGAGGCAGTTCCACTGCCTCATAGGACTGCCATGAGTTGGAATTCACAGGAAGAGTTTTGTTTTTTTTGTTTTATGTCGCTGCCTAACTGTCCGCCCGCGGAAAGAAGACAGGACACACGGATATGAGCCGCCTTGCAAGTTGCTTGCTTTATTCTTCTCTCTCTCCCTATTTCCTGGTGCTTGCTCACTTTATACCCTAGATCCCTCCAATCCTCTTGTGCCACCCCTCCCAAGATGGAGGCCCACGATAGGCTAGCGGGAAGCCACTGCCCACAGGCCTGCGCTGTGAAAGCCCTAGGTCTGGTAAACAAGGGTGTGGTCTGGGTGCAGTTCTGGCCCTGGGCGCCATCTAGGGCCGTCGCGCCCCGCTTTCCACATCTCCCCCTTTATGTTTAACATAAACAGCCGAGAAGGTGCCTGTCTTAGGTCGTCTTCGGCTAGGATGCTCCTTACCTGTCATCGGGATACCTCACAGTTTGGTGAGGCCCCTGTCTTAGGTTGGTAGCACCCCCAGAAGAGGTTGCCCGTCTCTGACTACCCTTCCATCATGCTGAGCCAGACACTTGCTAAGGGCTGTTCATCCTGCACGGCTGCAATGGCCTGTATAAGCAGGGCCTGTTCCCGTCGTCGCTGTCGGGAGGCGCGCCGGCCAATAAGGGACATGGCAAAAATGGCACAGAGGAAAGCTACACTGAGTATCCCAAGTCCCGCCCATTCCTTGATGGTGGAAAACGCTGAGCTCAGAAATTTCAGCAGTCCACTGGCAGTGTGAGTGTCGACCCTCGTGGAGTTGATCGTAGCGATGGAGAGTCTGAGCTGAGTCAGAGTCCACTCTAAGTCGGCAGACCAGTTACCCTGTAGTTCCAAAGAAAGAGACCGAGAGAGGTTAGCAGCTCTAGAGATGTTCCTGAACTGTTGGAGGTGAAGAAATGAGGAAAGACATGCACAGAGTGGTGAACAGGCAGCGGTAGAGGCAGCACATCCAGCAACCCCCACCGGTATTCAGGTACTCCCTGAGTCATCTGCAGGAGCAGGAACATTTGCAGGATCCACAACACCACTTTTCTCGGGGTGTGCTGTGCGTGTCAGTCGTTCTGGAACCCACAGGGGATTATCAGCATCCTGCGGGAAAACACAAACAGCTCCCTTGGACCAGACAAGAACGGGGTCTGGCCCTCTCCACCGTCCAGAATATATCTTTCCAGAGTACTTGGATACGAGGCGCACCAGCGGGTCCCATGTGCCAGTATGCAGCTGTGCGCCCCGTGGAATCCAATAACAAAAAATTGAGAGTGAATAGAGCGAGAGAGAGACGGTCACGGGGAGAACGACCCAGGCCAACTCCCCCCTTTTGTTTGATTAACATAGTTTTAAGGGTGAGGTGGGCTCGTTCCACGATACCTTGGCCTTGGGGATTCTAGGGGATGCCATGACTGCATTGTACACCCATAGCAGTTAAAAAGGATTGGAAGGCAGATGATGTATATGCGGGGGCATTATCAGTTTTCAGCATCTTTGGCATGCCCCATACAGCCCATGCCGTCAGGCAGTGTGTGATTACATGTTTAGAGGATTCCCCAGTGAGGGCTGAAGCGCAGATGAGGCCAGACGCGGTGTCCACAGACACATGGAGATAGCGTGATTTACCAAATTCAGAAAAGTGAGTGACATCCATTTGCCAGATATGCATGGGTAGCAGCCCTCGGGGGTTCACACCTATATGTGGCTGGGGTTGGTAGGGTGCACAGGAGGCACATTGTTTTACTATGGCCCGGGCGGCCCCCCACGATATATGGAAGCGTGAGGAGAGGGTGTTAGCATTCACATGAAAACGTTTGTGAAACGCCTCAGCTTGTTCAGTAGTATTAAGGATGAGTGTAGCTCTAGTGAGGTGATCAGCGGTGGCATTACCTGCCGCAAGAGGGCCGGGTAAACCGGAGTGGGCTCTTAAGTGCATGACATGGAAAGGGTGTTTTCTGTTCCAAATTAGCTGCTGGATAGTAGCAAAAATTAACCCAACAGGAGAACTCCGGTTAAGTTGTCCTGCAGTTTCTAACTGCTTTACAGCCTGGACTACATAAGTACTATCGGTGATGAGATTAAAAGGCGAATCAATCGTCTGAAAGACATGCTGAACAGCCTGTAACTCTACCACTTGGGCAGAGGCACCTGGGAACAGATAAAGCTGAGGCTTTTGGTCAGGAATGTGAATGCTTCCAATACCTGATTGGGATCCATCAGTGAAGGTATTTATGGCTCCAGCGAGTGGCTCACAGGAAGTAAGTTTTGGGAAAACTACTGGGTGCTGTTCCATGAACTGTAGAAGGGGGTCTTTTGGGTAGTGATTGTCTATATGTCCTTGGAAGGTGAATAGGAGAATGGCCCAGTCATCGCTAACAGTGCCAAGTGTTTGAATTTGGTCTTTGTTATACGGCACTATCAGCTTGGAGGGATAAGACCCAAAGATTTGAATGCTATGTTGTAGGCCAATTGACGCTAATTGTGCCACCGCAGCAGGGTACCAAGAAATACTCTTCCCTGCAGAGATCCGCGGGTGGATCCAAAAAAGAGGGCCACCCTGCCACAATGTGCCTGTGGGTTGTATGAGTGAAGGGAGAATACACAACTGAATGTCTGCTTTTGGGTTATACCGCCGGAGGGCAGCATCTGCAAGAGCCTGCTCTACCCTCTCTAAGGCTCGTAGCCCTTCAGGGGTAAGTTGCCTAGGGGATGTCAGTTGGGGATCACCTTGCAAGATATCATATAGGGGATGAAGGATGTGATTGGGCAGGCCCAAATAAGGGCGTATCCATTGTATATCCCCTAATAACTTCTGAAAATCGTTTAGAGTTTTTAACCCGTCCCTTCGAAGGGTAATTTTCTGTGGTTTAATTTGTTCAGGGGATATGTGTGAGCCCAAATACTCAAGGGTGTCCTCCATCTGCACTTTCTCAGGTGCAATATGTAGCCCATGGGTTTTCAAATTGGTTACCAATGTAAAATAGGCCTTTTGCACTTCAACATGTGTTGGCGCCGCCAAGAGAATATCATCCATGTAATGGATACAGTGTACGGAAGGATGAATATCCCTGACGGGAGCAATGGCTTTATCTACAAAGATCTGGCACATGGTTGGACTGTTAGCCATTCCCTGTGGAAGGACTACCCACTCATAACGTTTGTCAGGGGCAGCATGATTGATAGATGGTAAAGTGAAGGCAAACCGGGAGGTATCCTCCGGATGTAGTGGGATGGAGAAAAAACAGTCTTTAATGTCAATTGCTATAATGGGCCAGTGCTGTGGTAGAGCAGAGAGTATTGGCAGGCCCCTCTGCACAGGCCCCATGACTTCCATAGTAGAGTTAATTTCTCTAAGGTCATGCAATAACCTCCATTTTCCTGACCTTTTCTGTATGACAAAGATAGGTGTATTCCAAGGGGAATTGGACTCTTTTAGATGGCCTAGGGCCAATTGCTCTTCAATGAGCCTCATGGCAGCACTCAATTTGTGTGTTGGAAGGGGCCACTGAGGTACCCAGACGGGCTGCTCTGATTTCCATTTGATTTTTATCGCCTCAGTGGCCCCTGTGAAAAACCCAGTCCTTCTCTACCGGAGTGATTGGACGCGGGCACGGGACTCTTTCTCCCTTGAGAGAACTTTCCCATTCCAAAATTGGGGATGTAGCCCATGTCCGCCATGATGGCTTTGGACTGACGGCTGTACAGCTGCTCATTGGTAAGGCGAAGGTCCAAGCCAGCCATAACGTCCCGACCCCATAAGGTAACAGGGACTTCCAGTACATAGGGTTGGAAAACACCGGAATGGCCTTCCTCACCACTCCAGTGGAGTTCTGAGGAACTGATCTGAGGCTCCTTGGCATAACCAAGTCCTCTCAAGATTTACTGGGACTGCTGGCACGGCCACTTGTTAGGCCAGTCCCGGTCACTGATTACACTACGGTCAGCTCCCGTATCTAACAGCCCCAAGATTTTTCTTCCATTCACTTTGAGAGTACATACGGGTAGGCGATCGAGATCTAAGGCAAGTAGGACACTATTGGGTCCTGTAGGGCCGAACCCTTTCTTTCCCCTGACCCTAGCTGAGGCTGGGTATCTCTCATGATTACTGGGGAGGACAAGTAGCTGAGCTAGCTTATCGCCTGGGGATATGGCCAATATTCCTTTTGGAGAGGATACCATGATTTTGATAACTTCTGTGTAATCGGGGTCTATAACTCCGGGGTGGATGACTATCCCTTTTAATGTGGCAGAACTCTGGCCAATAATCAGGCCTACTGTGCCCGACTCAAGGGGCCCAGAGAGGTCTGAATCTATGGGTTGAACTCCCATAGAGGGTGTTAATATGAGTCTGGTGGTGGCATGGAGGTCCAATCCTGCGCTGCCGGAGGTGGCCCTCCGAGGGGCAGCAGGGCATGCTTCTGTAGGGGTTGGAGTGAGGGCCACTGACAGGCCTGAACCACATCCCCAGTCGTCTGGGTCTGAAGTGCCCTATATATTCGAGGGCCCTGGTGGCGGGGGCCCCGCTGGGCGTTTTTTGGCCGGGAACTTAAACTGCGGGGTTCCAATGGGGTTCCGTCTACTGCTTTCAGGGAGAAACAATCAGAGGCCCAGTGATTGCCCTTCTTACAACGTGGGCACAACCCAGGCCTCGGGGCACTGGTTTCAAGGGTAGCAGGGCTGCTCGATCCTCTCCTCAGAGGGCACTCACGCTTAAAGTGACCTGGTTGTCCACACTGGAAACACCCTGTGACTGTGTCTCCTCGTGCCCCCCTTTTGGCCCCTGAGGGCGTCGGGCCCTGTCCACCGCGGTCATAACCGCGGCTGCTAGGCTGGCATTAGTCAGGCCCCCACCAATTTCCCGACAGACTTTCATCCAAACCTCCAACCCTTTCTGCTTATAGGGGGTGATAGCTGCTCGGCATTCTTTGGTGCATTGTTCAAACATGAGCTGCTTGACTAACGGCATGGCGGCATCCACATCCCCAAATATTTTAGTGGCACTATCGCACATACGAGTGACAAAGTCAGAAAAAGTCTCTGTGGGTCCCTGAATAATTTTTGTTAAATTTCCAGCCGGTTCCCCTCGATTTGGGAGGGACTTCCATGCTCTAGTACAAAGTTGATTGATCTGCTCATAAACTTGCTGGGGATAACCGGTCTGCTGGTTAGTAAAGCGCCCTTGGCCCATCAGCATGTCTACATCCCAGGCCTGCTGACCATTGCGGGCGTTTAGGGCCGCTTGCTCTATGGCAAACTCAATCACAAGAGACTTCCAGTCTAAGTACTGGCCTGATGTGAGACAAGCACGAGCTAGATTCTGCCAGTCTCCTGGGGTCATAGCATACCTATGTAGGTTATCTAACGAGGCTATCACAAAGGAGGCGGCCACACCATATGTTCTCACTCCCTCCGCTATGTTTTCAACTATCTTCCAGTCTAGGGGCTCATGGTACCTATTACCCTGCTGATCCTGAAACACTGGAAAAGCACCCATGGTGTACGGCACTTCTCTCCATACCTCGGGGCAGAAACTTCTGCCTGATCCTTCAGTCCCTGTTCTAAGTTGTTTTTTATTCGGGTTATAAGGTGGGGGTGTATCCTGATGTATATCCGGCGGTTTCTTGGGCAGCTCCGGCGCTGAGGGTTTCAAGGATGTCAGACAGAGACGTCCAAAACGGCTTGCCGTTTCTTCGACTTCCTCCTCCCCTTCCTCCTCTGACTCACTCACTTCCTGTTCTACATTTTGTTCCCTGCAGACACTGCCCTGCTGGGAGTGTTCCTCCTTAATTTGCTCTAAGGCTGATTGCCCCCTCTGCAAACACCTTTGGAATACACCAGACTCGTCCTCCAAACAGGTCAAAATGAGTATCCAGATGCCCATTACTCCCGGAGGCAGTGTGCCGCTGGCATCAGCCACTGTGAGGTGTTTCCCCAGTTTAGTCCATGTGGCAACAGTAAGATGGCCGGACACCAAAAACCAGGGGGCCACTTCCTCCACGGCCAAGAGGAAGCGCTCCAGCGTAGCCTGCTTTATGCCAATGCCACGCTGCTTAAACAAGCTCGTACAGGCCTCCTGAAGGTGTCCGGCGGACGGCTGGTTCCCCATCAGGCCGCCGTCCACCCGTTCCCCAGAGCCCTGGGATAGCCCCTTAAAACCCGGGGACTTGAGATACTGCCCCTCCTTTCCCGGGGACTTGGGATCGCCCTCCTTTCCCAGTGACTTGGGATCGCCCCTCCTTTCCCGGGGACTTACCAGCGCTGCTATCTTTCCCTCTTGGGCTCGCGAGGGGCCAGGGGCTTAGAGAGGTCGAAGAGGGTCCCCGTACGGACCAAAACTTGTCGCTGCCTAACTGTCCGCCCAAGGAAAGAAGACAGGGCACACGGATACGAGCCGCCTTGCAAGTTGCTTGCTTTATTCTTCTCTCTCTCCCTATTTCCTGGTGCTTACTCACTTTATACCCTAGATCCCTCCAATCCTCTTGTGCCACCCCTCCCAAGATGGAGGCCCACGATAGGCTAGCGGGAAGCCACTGCCCACAGGCCTGCGCCGTGAAAGCCCTAGGTCTGGTAAACAAGGGTGTGGTCGGGGTGCGGTTCTGGCCCTCGGCGCCATCTAGGGCCATCGCGCCCTGCTTTCCACAGTTTTAATCCCAATCTTTGTTATAAATGTCCTTATTTCAACAAAATATTTTCATAAAATCTACCATCTCAAACCCAGTGGCTAGAAGCAATAATTTAATCTCCCAAATCTGAGGATCTGCTGAAAAAAGTCTGCTGATACGCTGACATGGAGTGGCTGGCATGAGCAGCTCTGTGTAGTTCAGCAGGGTTCACTCGTGTTCATTATCCCTAAACCAAATCCACTGCCATCGAGTCCATTCTGACTAATAGTGATCCCATAGGACAGAGTAGAACTACCTCATAGAATTTCCAAGGAGAGGCTGGTGGATTTGCATTGCCAACCTTTTGATTAGCAGCTGTAGCATTTAGTTACTACACCACCAAGGTTTCCACTCACATCCATAGAGGTTGGTGATCCAGGCTGGGCTTAGATCACATGATTCAGCTTTTCTTGCTCATCGTCTCCTGGGATCAGCAGAGTAGGTCCCATAATGGTGGCAGAAATGCAGAAGGACAAGTAGAAACATGAAGATCTTAGATGATTGTGGTTTAGATCTGGCATGCAGTCACTTCGGCTTAGTTCTGTTGGCCAAAAAAAGTCACTTGGACAACTCAAACTAAAAGAACTAAGAAATGAACTGTAACTTACTATTGAAAGGAATTGTAAAGTTCCATGACAAAAAGTGTGACTAAAGGGAAGGATAAAGAAGTATTGCCCAAAATATCTTCCACTCACTACCTTAAATTCCCGTTTTATTCTGTACAATACTATTTTCAACCCTCTGCCACACGCCTTCTATACACTTTGTTAAACAGAATGTATCTAACTATACTCTGGGAAGGTTTTAGTTACAGTTCTATCTCTGTTGCTGTTGTTATCAGCTATTATGGAGTAGGTCCTTGATTCCAGGTAACCCCATGCACAAAGGAAAAAATTGCTACCCTGTCCTGTGTCATTCTATGATCAACTGCAGATTGGATTGTTGTGATTCATAGAGCTTCTCACTGTATGGTTTTCAGAAGTGGCTCACCAAACCTTACTTGCTAGTCTACCTTAGTGTGATTGCCACACTGCAACCTGTCCAGCATGCAAGCCTTCACTGACAGACAACTGGTCATTGTGTCTGAGGTTCCTTGCCTGGGAATCAAACCCAGGTCTTTCACATGGATTGTGAAAATTCTATTACTGAACCACCATTGGCCCCATTCTTTCTCTAGATAGGTCGTATGTACCAGAGACTTTTCTTTGCTGCTAAATGTTAAGTCATCTTAGAGCCATTAGTTAGAGCCACTGCCTGTTGAAGACTAGGGAGAAGTGCATTCTTCACCTCCAGTCAATCCAGATACAGATTCTTTTTCTAATATTCCTTAATCTAAGTATACACTGAATCATAAACACATACAGATTGTTGAAGGGATTCTAATTGTGTTATACATGTAGATTTCCTTAAAGGCTGTCCCCAGATCCCAAGCACTCACCAGAGTACAGAGGGGAGAATTCTACCCAATGGCACTGTTATGGATTAAACTGTGTCCCCCTCCAAAAATGTATATACTCATTTGACTGGCCATGATTCCTAATATTTTATGACCGTCCTCCATTTTGTGATTTTCTTATGCTGTATGTTAAGAGGATTAAGGTGGGACTGTAAATCTCTTCATAAGATCATTGCCCTGCTTCATTGTAAAGGGAATTTCCCTGGATTGTGGCTTGCACTACCCTTTATCCTTTTATCTTACAGGAGATAAGAGGAAAGGGAAGCAAGCAGGAAATTGGGAACCTCATACCATCAAGAAAGCATCACCCAGAGGAGAGAACTTCCTTTAGAATGAGGTTCCTGCCCCAACATGCTCCCTGACCAAGGACGGATGCAACACAAGGACTTTCCTCCAGAGCTGACAGAGACAAAGCCCTTCTCCTAGAGTGGGCACACTGAATTCAGGCTTGTAACCTACTGGACTGTGTAAGAATAAACTTTTTTCTGCTAAAGCCAGCCACTTGGTGATATTTCTGTTAGAGCAATATCAGATGACTAAAACAGGCACCAAATACTCCATGGGTGTTATGTCCATTTAGCATGATGAGGCCATACACATAACACATAGTGCTGGCAATGGTATAAACTATTTTGACTACTCACAAACTACAGGTGGTATACAACCAGAGGAGTTGCATCATGAGTGGTTCTTCCTGGCTCAAAAGCTCCTTAGACATGCCCACTCTGTTTGCACCAAGGGAGCAAGTTTTATATTCCAGGCATTGTGTGTTTCACTGACAAGAGTACAAAGAAAAATTCATCCCATGCCCCAATTATCTGAAGGGGATGTAGTCATACATGTTGGTTCTAGCCTGAAATTATGTATCTTTAACTCTGCTGACTATTTAAACAGGGGGAGAAGTACAGTAGTTTTTCCAAAGCCCCCCAAATGCTTGCAGGTACAGAGAGAAGTAACTATAGCCATTTGGGCCATCTGAAGGACTGCCTTCTGTCATGATGATTGCTCCAAAACCACACAAATTAAACAACGTTACAGGTTTTGTGATGGGGAGTGTCTCATTACTTCAGTCCTTTGACCACACAGGTGAATTCAGCCTAGACCATGTGCATCTCTTTGTACACATATATCTCTGTGTGTGTATATCCCATTGGATTACCTCCAAGTATACAGGATATTTCATGCTATCTTCCATTTGCTAACTGTGCATTCATTCCCCTCATTCACCTTGTAACTAATTTCCTCATCTCTTGTGGTTTAACTCCTTTATCCATACTCCAAGATCTCCCTTCTTATCCTAAGAAAATATTTCATTTCAGGCTCTGTTTTCTTTGATGTCTTAAAATATAAATATCTTCACAAAGTGGATTGTTACTATAGTGTGCTACTGCTCAATTACTGTATCTGTCTAAAGGAATAAGATTCACCAAATATCTATTGGCTCCTCTCAGAGAGACGATGAAGTTGGTCTAATAGACAGACATTTGATCAGAGTTGGGGTCACCAAGAAAAATTTCTTCTAGTCCATGTTGTAGCTGATCTGCTCCTTAAATATCTAAACTCAAATATATGCATGGCAGACTCTGACTGTTTGTGTCTCAATTTCTTTTACTGGACATACAAAGTGATTAAATTTCCTTTCACTTTGTTAAGTTTGGATCATTGGCTGGATTCCAACTGATGTGACGGAAGTGGGGAGAAGTGATGTGCTTCACCTCTTGGTATATTTGCACATTTGATGTGTGTTTTTGTCAATCTCCTTTCCATAAGTTGGAAATGGTACTGTTACAGATAGAAACAACCTGAATCTCTACGTTTCTGAAGGTTGGTTTCTTACCAGCTCTGCTGTAGTCTAAACAAGTGGTTTATATTAATGTTTAAAAGATAGCTTTATATCTTAGGAACAAGTAAATACCTTGGTGCTTTGTACAAGATGATTTCTTCTCTGCTTTCTTTTGTGTTACTTCACCAGACATTTTACATTAATTTGGTGATGGAGATTCTAGGTCATGATAGTTTTCTTAATCTCTAGAGAGAGATCAGGACAAGATTCGGGGTGATAGGAGGATAAGCGTCACTTTGCTTCTAACAGTGTTGTCATAAATGTGTGGATACAACTTTGCTTTCACAGTAAAATAACTGAAGCAGATAACCTTATATTTGTCGATTGTCTTTGAATCCTGAATGCTTTAGTGCCTCAAGAGCAGTGAATACAGAAGAGATTAACAGTAACAATAGTTTCCATAATTCTTTTTAAAATTTTTTTTATTGTGATTAAGTGACAGTTTAAAACCAAAGTCAATTCTACATTCCTGCCTCTCTGCAACTCTATCTGCTGTCCTCACCCTGTGATAGCACAGACTTTTTTCCCTCTTTACTTCCAATATCCACTTAACCAACACTTGTCACCTCCTCTCCATCCTCTCCTCTCTCCTCTAGAAAGAAACCGATAGCCTCATCTGCTGAAGCCCATCACCCACAAAGACCTCTGTGAGCAGAGCTACAAGCCTTTGTGATGGTGGGTGGGCGCATCTCACCCCTGACATATATCTGGCTGTATATTTTTTCACCCCAATTAAACTCTCCCCTAAAATAACCCCTCATCTCCCTGTACAAGGACAAACGCTGGGAACGCCCAGCCCTGCTGACTTCCCCCAACTACAGATCCCCACCCATGTGAAAAGAATTATCCTTTTTAGAACAGCTTAAGAAAGGCATAGAGTGGGGGACGGTAGATGTTTACTGTCCCCGCAGGAGGAGATAAAATAAAGAGCAAAGTAGGAACAAATAGAAATCATAAACTTTAGAACCCTCCTCCTGTACCTTTTAACCATGAGGTATGAGTAGGACTGATTGAGCTCGAGGCATAACTTTGTTTTCACTGTCAATTACACACCTGCCTCAGGCCATTATCTAGAAAGCCTTGACAATTAAAAGGATCACAAGGTTTCGGTTAGCTAATAGCTCATGTGGTCGGGGGGCAGGGTAAAAATTACATCACCTCCAGACCACGAGGTTTTGGTTTCAAATTAGCCAATAGATTGTGTGGTGAGTGGGCAGGGTAAAATTCACGTCACTTTGACTAGAAAAACAATAAAGACAGACAGCTCCCTCTCTTGCTCTCTGGGTCGGGCTGCCTTAAACCAGAAAAGTCTTTCCTGTCTCTATTCATTTCCCACCGACGCCTCTCCCTCCCTCTGTGCGGGACCCCAAAAAGTGTTGGGACTGGCTCCCAGCACTCATCTATAGATATCTATCTATAGATAGGTAGATAATCACAAAGCACACATGCTGCATGCTCACTCTTTATCCACAAGTACAGTCCACTTTCTGTCTGAAGTGTTGGACTAGCAGCAAGAGTCTGGACTAGCAGCAAGCCTAGGGGCTAAGTTCTCAGGGGACCCTCAAGGCTGTCAGACCATTACTTCAGGTCTTTCAATAGAGTTCTTGATCTGCACAGCTCTTTTTCTCATGCTTCATCAGGGACTCTAAATTGTGTTCACTGTCAGGGCTGTCTTTGGTGGTGGTCAAGCACCATCTGGTTCTACTGGTCTCTTTCATACTGATGTAGTCTCCCAGTCATATGAGTCTTTCTCTCTCTGGGCTCATTTTTCCTCCTGTCTTTGATGTTCTCAGTTGTCATCTGTTCCTGGTGGGTAGGGACGAATTGATGTTCTTCAGATGGCAACCTGCTGGCTTTTAAGATCCCAGATGCCACTCATCAATATGAAGTGCAGAAGATTCTCTTAACAGACGACTAGTTATGACAAATGACCTTGACGTCCCCTGAAAACATGGTACCCAGACCCATGGCCCTGCTACTCTGTCTTTTGAAATGTTAGGTTGTATTTGGAGAGTGTTTTAACTTGTGGTATAGTCCAGTTATACTGACCTGGCTTCTACTGTGTACTGTCACTCCCTTTACCTTGCGGAAATCCTATTGACTATCTAATCTATGAATAATCCTTTGCCTCCCTCTTTACCCTTGTAACCATCAAAGAGTATTTTCTATTGTGTGTAAGTCCTTTTTTAAGTCCTTATTTTGGGAGTCTCATACAGTATTCGCCCTTTTGAAGCTGACCTGATTTCACTCAACATAAAATCTTCCAGCTGATTCCAGGTTATGTTTCCTAAACTCATCATTGTTCTTTATCATTGCATACTGTTCTATTGTGAATATATACCATAGTTTGTTTATCCGTTCATCTGTTAATAGGCACCTAAGTTGATTCCATCTTTTTGCTTTTGTGGACAGTGCTGCAATAAACATTTGTGTGCATGTATGTGTTCATGGGACAGTCCTTATTTCTGCAGGATATATTTCAAGAAGTAGGATTGTTGGGTCATATGGTATTTCTATTTCTGGCTTTTTAAGAACATGCTAAATTGCTTTCAAAGGGGTTGTACCATTTTACATTCCCACCATCAGTGTAGAAGAGTTCCAGTCTCTCCACAGCCTCTCCAACATTTGTCATTTTGTGTTTTTTTGGATTATTGCCAACCTTGTTGGGGTGAGGTGTTATCTCATTATAGTTTTGATTTGCATTTCTCTAAAGCTGACGACTGTGAGCATTTCCTCATGTGTCTTTTGGCTGCCTGGATATCTTCTTTGGTCAAGTGTCTGTCTGTCTCCTTTGCCTGTTGTTTAATTGGGTTATTTGTTTTTTTCTTGTTGATATTTTGCAGTACCTTGCAGATTATGGAGACCAGACATCAATCGAATATATAGTTGCCAAATACTTTTTCCCCTTTCTATAGGTAATCTTTTAACACTGTTGATAAAGTCTTTTGATGAACATAAGTGTTTGACTTTTAGTAGTTCCCATTTATCTATTTTCTCTTCTGCTGTTTGTGCATTGTTAGTAATATTTTGTAGGGTCTTTAAGCCATGTGTTAGAACTTCCACCATTGTCGCTATTTTTTCTTCCATGATCTTTATTGTTTTAAATTTGACCTTTAGGTGTTGGAGTTAGTTTTTGTGGAAGGTGTGAGATGTGTCTTGTTTCAGTTTTTTGAAGGTGGATATCCAACTTTGGCAACACCATTTGTTAATGAGACTGTTTTTTCCACAGTTTACGACCTTTGGGCCTTTGTCAAACATCAGCTGTTCACAGGTGGATGGTTCTATTTCTGGATTCTCTATACTGTTCCATTGGTCTACATGTTTGTTTTTGTACCAGTACCAGGCTGTTTTTACTACCATGACAGTTTAATAGTTTCTAAGGTCAGGTGGTGTGAGGCCCCACACTGTGTTCCTCTTATTCAGTACTGCTTTACTTATCTGGGATTTCTTCCCTTTACAAAGTTGGTGATTTTTTCTCTGTCTCATTAAACAATGACATTAGAATTTGTATTGGAATTGCATTGTAGTTTCCATTATACTTGACTCCACAGGCACATCCTTCAGCTTCCAGTACTTTCTTAAGTCTTCACAAATACTCACATGAGCCTAGAAAATGTCTCATGTATTCGAGTCTACTGTGTTGATGTCATCCCTGCTCCACCTGACACTGAAATGCCCAGCAGTGGCCATTGTTTCACTAAGTGTGACAATCCCTACTAGGCTCTCTGCCTCTATGTGACTTTACTAGGTACTATCATTTTCCTGGCCAGTCTGCTGGAATAACCTATCCCTACCGATGTTCTCATTACTTGACAAGATAACCTAATTCTGTTTTCTGAGTACCACTGCCATTTCAAACTGTTGTGTCCACATTATAATTTCTCTTGCCACTCCACTAACTAGAGCAGTTTTTTGACACTATATAGAAGCTTTATTGTGTCAACCTTTATGACAGTAAAAAGTAAGATTGGTGTGAGTCAACTGTGATGGAGAATAGCTTTCTTTCTTTTCAAACCAGTATTATTTGTATGCCATTTTTTTTAAGACTTCAGAAAACTTTCTCTTAAGTTTTAAATTTCAGTTTTCTTTCTCTCTGTCTCCTTGTGATACATACTTGCATTCAGAGGGATAATTTCAACCTGGATCAAGCAGCAGCCACAACACAGAACTACTGTCCTCCATACACTTATTTTGTTTCTAGATTGAAGCCATTCCCTTCTTTTTTTTAAGATAATGACAATAACTAACTTTGAGGCTTTATTTTGTGTTAGGAAATACTGGCAGAATTTTTTTGTTAATTAACTCATCTTGCTATGGCAATCAGTCTTAGGCTGGAGCTGATACTAGTTTTGTTTTACAAATGAAAAAATTGAAATAAAGAAAGATTCAGAAGTTGCCCAAGACCACACAGCTAACAAAGGACAGAGCCAAAATATATTCTTCTCAAAGAACTACTCAGCATTGTTTTGAGTAAATTTCAGGCTACCTACATGTCCTATAAATTTTTCAGGATATTGTTTAATCTCTGTGATCTTAAAATACGACTTTCAAAATCTGATAATTTGATAACACCTGTAAGATCATTTGGAAACCCTGGTAGCGTAGTGGTTAAGAGCTACAGCTAAGGGTCACCATGAGTCAGATCCGACTCAACGGCACTCTATGGGGCAATTCTGTTTTGTCCTATAGAGTCACTATGAGTTCAAACAACTCTATACCAATTTTTTTTAAGTAGGACTATTAACTTCAGAAATATTAAAACTGAATTTTTTCTATAACTATAATGTAATTGTTTACTGTTTTGCAATTGTGTCTCTAAGTGATCAGTCTAAACTTAAATTAATTATCTGTACTCAAAATGTTTGCTTAAATTTCTGGATATCATTAAAATATTTTGAACACAGCAATTACAACTTAAGAATGTTACTTAATTACTAAAAATCTCAAGCATGATGCTCATGGAATTTAGAAAGCATCTGATTTCCTGCTACAGAAAGGAAAGATCTAGCTCATTTCATTCCACCACAATTCCTCTTAGCTTTCTTGCAGACATATTTGAAAGTTGTGTTATTATTTTTCTTCCATTTCTTATGTAGTAAAATTTTAAATTATATACTTAAACTCTTCTTTTTTTTTTTTTATATTCCACTTTTTTTAGATATCTCCAGTTCCTCTGTGTTAGGAATACTCTTGTCTCCTCTCATTTCCCAGAAAAGCCTCCCAGAGTCTTTTGGCTATTCCTTTACATCATCTGGTTGATATTTATATTCTGTTCCATAACTGTGCTACCTTTACGTTTATGTATAGATTTACTTAGACAGTGGAAATTCAATAAAACAGTATTGAAATTACTGTGACTACATAAAAGATGCTTTCTTCAGAGCTGAATAACATGAAAGCGTTATATTTTCTTCATTTTAGATACAATGTCATATAATTCTTGGGTCACCTGAAAGAGTTTTTCTTGATCAAGGTCAAAATAATTCTCTCTTTTCTTTTCACATTAATTCAAATTTTTATTTCTAAAATTATATTTCAATTAACTTTATACCCATACTCTGATTTTCTTACCTGGCTGTTCATTTTTCCAGGAGTTTCTAATTGTTCCTTTCCTGTGTCTTCTGTTCATTCTTTCTCAGTTATATTCCTTGCAGTTTTCCTTTTTTTATAATTTACCCATCATCTAGTTTACTTCCTGTACCTCTCACTTCTAAACTGTGAGAAAATAAGATTTCCACCAGTGTGTAGTTAGTTAACCAGTCATCCTAGAACTTCTCTTCACTGAGCTCTTCTCTCCTTAACGCTATGCCTTTTTTTTGGGCCTTTGATTTTTTCCTTCACCTTGCTGTAGTATATCTTAAAGTTCACCGCTCATCTGTCAGTTTGTCATACTCTGGTGGCTTCTGTATTGCTGTGATATTGTCAGCGATGGCATCATTATTTCAAATATGCAAGATCATCCATAATGGAAGGTTTTCAGGGAAGGCTCCAGATAAAGACAGACTTGGAAGAAGGAACTGGGAGTTTATTGCTGAAAAAACTGGCCACTGAAAACTGCATGAATAACAGTGTAACTCTGTCTGGTATACTCCTGCAAGATGAGCTCCTTAGATTCTAAGGCACTTTAAATGCAACTAGGGAGTAGTTCCCTCTCAAAGTAAAGCAGAACTTAAAGAGGAGGATGTAGTCAAGCTTTTGGGACCTTCATTTGGTGATGTGGCATGATTCAAAATGAGAAGAAACACTGTTAATATCCATTAAAAATTGAAACATGGAACTTAGGAACTCAGACTCTAGGAAAATGGGAAATCATCAAAAGTGAAATGGAATGCAAAACATCAATATCCTAGGCATTAGTGAGCTAAAATTGTTATTAGCTACTTGAAATTGAACAACTGTACTGCTAACTACAAGGTTGGCAGTTCAAATCCACCAGGGGCTCCTTGAATACTCTGGGGGTCAGTTCTACCCTGGCCCCTAGGGTCGCCATGGCTTGGATCCAACTCGACAGCGCTTGGCTTGGCTGGATGATCTAATATGTCAGGAATGACATATTGAAGAGGAACGTCATCCCATTCATCATCAAAAAGAACATTTCAAGATCTATCTTGAAGTACAATACTGTCAGTGATAAGGTAATACCCATACAATTACGAGGACCAATTAATATGACTATTATTCAAATTTATACACCAGCTACTATTGCCAAAGGTGAAGAAATGGAAGATTTTTACCAACTTCTACAGTCTGAAATTGAGCAAACATGTGTTAGTAACCACTGGTGACTGGAGTGTGAAATTTCAAAACAAAGAAGAAATTGTGGTTGGAAAGCACGACACTGGTGATAGAAACAATGCCAGAGAGCACATGATAGAATTTTGCAAAAACAACAGCTTCTTCACTGCAAGTACTTTTTTTCCACCAAACTAAACAGCATCTATGAATGTGGACCTCACTGGGTAGAGTACACAGGATTCAAATCAACTATGTCTATGCAAAAAGACCATGAAAAAGACCAATATCATCAGTCAGGTCAGGGCCAGGGGCTGACTGAAGAATAAACCATCAATTTCTCATTACAAGTTCAAGTTAAAACTGAAGAAAATTAGAATAAGTCCATGACAGCCAAATATTACCTTGGGTATATCCCACCTGAATTTAAAAGCCATCGTAAGAGTAGATTTGGCATTTTCAACCCTAATGATTGAAGGCCAGAGGAGCACAGAATGTTTTCAAGGACATCATACATGAAGAAAGCAAGGGGTCATTAAAAAGACAGGCAAGAAAGAAAATTCCAAAATGGATGTCAGAAGAAATTCTGATACTTGCTGTGGAACATCAAATAGCTAAAACATAATAAAGAAATGATGAGATAATGAACTAAACAGAAGATGTCAAATGGTGGCTCAAAAAGACAAAGTGAAGTGTTATAATAACACATCTGAATAACTAGAGATAGAAAGGCAAAAGGGAAGAACACCCTCAGCATTTCTCAGGCTGAAAGAACTGAAGCAAACATTCAGTTCTTTAGTTGCAGTAGTGAAGGATTTTACATGGAAAACATTAAACAGTGCAGGAAGCATGAAAAAAGATGGAAGGAATACCTAAAGTCATTATACCAAAAAGAATTGGCCAGTGTTCAAGCATTTCAAGAGGTAGCATATGATCAGGAGCCAATGGTACTGAAGGAAGAAGTCTAAGCTACACTGAAGGCACTAGTGAAAAACAAGGCTGCTTGTTATTGGTTCCTCAGAATATCAACTGAGATGTTTCAGCAAACGAATGCAGAGATGAAAGTGCTCACTCGTCTATGTCAAGAAATTTGGAAGACAGCTACTTTATCATCTGATGGGAGAAGGTCCATATTTATATCTATTCCCAAGAAAGGTGATCCAAAAGAGGACAGAAATTATTGAACAATGTCATTGCTATCACATTCAGTTAAAATTTTGCTCCAGAACATTCAAAAGCAGTTCAAGTTGCATGTTGACGTGGAACTGCCAGAAATTCAGGCCAGATTCAGAAGAGAATGTGGAACCACTGATATATCATTGCTGATGTCTGACGGATCCAGGCTGAAAGCAGAGAATACTAGACAGTTGTTTCCATGTTTTATTCACTATGCAAAGGGATTCAACTGTGTGGATCATAAAAAATTATGGATAATCTTTCAGAGAATGGAAGTTCCAGAACACTTAATTGTGTTTATGAGGAATCTGTACATAGATCAAGAGACAGTTGTTTGAACACAGGGCATGCTGTGCGGTTTACAGTCAAGAAAGTTATGCCTCAGGGTTGTATCCTTTCACCATACCTATTCAATTTGTATGCTGAGCAAATAATGTGAGAATCTGGACTACATGAAGAACAGCAGGGTGTCATGATTGGAGGAAGACTCATTAACAGCCTGTGTTACGGAGATGGCACAATCTTGTTTATTCAAAGTGAAGAGGGCTTGAAGCACGTACTGATAAAGATCAAAGACTGCACACAGCTTTTGGTATGGATGAAATTTCAACATAAAGAAAACAAAAATACAACTGGACCAAAAAACAACATCATGGAAAATGGAGACAAGATTGAAGTTGTCAAGAATTTCATTTTACTTGAATCTTCAACTAACACTCAGGAGCAGTCAAGAAATCAAAAGACACATTATGTTGGGAAAATTGCTGCAACAGACCTCTTAAAAGTGTTAAAAAGCAAAGACGTCACTTTGAAGATTAAGGTGTGTCTGACCCAAGCCATGGTATGCAAAGGCTGGGCAATGAATAAGGACAACTGGGAAAGAATTGATCTCTTTGAATTGTGGTATGAGCAAATAATAATTGAATACATCACAGACTGCCAGAAGAAAGAACAAATCTGTGTTGGAAAAAGACAGTACAACCAGCATGCTCCTTACCAGCAAGGGTGGCAAGACTACAACTTACATACTTTGGAGAAGTTATCAGGAGGAGATATCGGTGGTGAAGGACATTATGCTTGATAGAGGGTGGGTAAAAAAGAGGAAGACCCTCAGTGAGATGGATTGACATGATAGCTAATAACAGTGGGCCTAGGCATAACAATAATTGCGAGAGTGTGGCAGGACTGACCAGGGTTGCCCGTGTAGTACATTGGAACACTATGAGTCAAACCAACAACATTTGATAACTACAGCAACAACAGTAGCTTGTGATCTTGAGTACATCCTTTCGCGTCTGTTAACCATATGAATGTCTTCTTTGGTGAACCATTTGTTCATATACTTTGCTAATGTTTTAACTGGATCATGTGTCCTTTTTAGAAGTGCTGAATTTTCTCATAGATTTTAGAGATTATTAGAGTTTTGCCAGATGTCATAGCCAGCATCTTTTCCCCACCCTGTAGATTCTGCTTTTACTCGTTAAAAGACTCCTAGGGAGCATCTAAGTGTTTACATTTTTAGAAGATCATAGTTACCTAGTTCATGTTATGGTTATTTGTATATTGTTACTTATTGTTTTTACCTTATTCATGTTACATATTAGAGCCCCTAGAATTGGCTCTGTTTTTTTTCATGATCGTCATAATATTGGATTTTATATTTATATCTTTTATCTATTTTGTATTAACCTTTGTACATGATGTGAGGTATTGATCCTGTTTCATTAAGTTTAGACAGCATCATTAATTTAAAAACTTATCGTTTCCCTGTTTGATGGATTTTGGGTCTTTCTTTGAAGATCAGGTGATCATAGGTGGTTAGATTTCCATCTAGACTTTTAATTCTATCCTATTTGTCAATGTCCTTGTTGTTGTACCAGTACTAGGCTGTTGTGACCACCATAGTGGTAGCATAGCTTCTGAGGTCAGGTAGTACAAGGCTTCTACTTTGTTCTTCAATAATGTTTTACTTACCTACAACGTATTTCCTTTCCATATAAGGTTAATAATTAAGTTTTATATCTTGTTAAAGAATGATGTTAGTATTTAGATCAGGATTGCAATGTTTTTGTAGATTGCTTTGGGTAAGATTGATATTTTCACAGTGTCGAGCCTACCTATTCACGTGCTTTGTGGGTTTTCCCATTTATGTAGGTCTTCTTGGGTTTTGTAGTTTTCTTTATACAGATCTTCTATGTCTCTAGTTGGGTTATTTCTAAGTATTTTACATTTTCAGTGGCTGCTGTAAATGTCATTGTTTTCTTGAATTCCTTTTCATAGTTTTGTTTGTTGGTATATAGGGTTTCAACTGATTTTTGTATGTTTATCTTATGTTCTGCTCTTCTGCTGAATTTTTCTATTAGTTTCAGTAGCTTTCTTTTGGAATCTTTTAGATTCTTTATGTGTAATACCATATCATCTGTGAATAAATCACATAATTTACTTCTTCTTTACCAGTCTGAATGTTCTTTATTTATTCCTCTTGCCTTATTGCTCTAGCTAGGGCTTGCAGCGCAATATTAAATAAGAATGGTGATAAAGTGCACTCTTGGCTTGTTTCGATTCACAGGGCAGTGTTTTCAGCCTCTCTTCATTCAGAATGATGTTGGTTGTGTTTTTTGTTTGTTTGTATAAAAACCCACCCACTGTTGTCCAGTCAATTCCAACTTACAGTGACCCTGTAGGTCAGAGCAGAACTGCCTCACAGAATTTCCAAGGGGCACTTGGCAAGTTTTAGCTGACAACCTTTTACTTAGCAGATGTAGTACTTAACCACTGTGCCATCAGGGTTTCCAAAAGATGAGATCACACTGAGGCTTGAAGTGGATTGCTGGGTTCAGGGTCCAGAGGACTGACCATTATATCATGGGGCCCTGTTTTTTGGGGGGGTTTGTTTTTATGTGTGTGTGTATGTGTAGATGTCTTATTATGTTGAAGAATTTCCCTTCTATTTCTATTTTATAGCAAGTTCTTATCACCAATGAATGTTGAGCTTTATCAATTTTTTTTTTCAGAGTTGATTGAGATGATTATGTGGTTCTTTTGTTTTATTTATGTGATAAATCACATTGATTGATTTTCTGATGTTAAAACGTCTTTGCATACCTCATACGAATTCTACTTTCTTGTGGTTTGGAATTGTTATTTTTTTATGATGCTGAATTCTATTAGCTAGAATTTTGTTGAATTTTTGCATATATATTTATAAGAGACAGTGGTCTATAATTTTCTTTATCTGTGGTGTCCTTGCCTGGTTTTAGTATCAGGGTTATGCTGGCTTTATAGAGTCTTCTCAGGAAGACTTTATCATTAAACTAAGGTTTAAATTTCATCTCGTTTAAATTTATTTACACTAGATAGCATAATTTCATATTCTTAGGGCAGTAAATTTAATTGTTTATCTAGAGATTTGTGTGGCCAGGTCAAGAGTAGTATTTTTGGAAGTATGGCTTCCTTTTCTATATTCTGTAATAGTTTGAGTGGTTCTGGTATGAGCTCTTCTCTGCATGTTTGGCAAAATTCTCCAGTGAAGCCATCTGAACCAGAGCTTTACTTCTGCTGGAATTTTTTTTTTTTTAATGTACTTTGGAGCCCTATTACTATGTACAGAGACACAAGATCTGACAGTTAAGTCCAATAACATAATTTTTTTAAGTGCTACATGCCTCATTCATGAATATCACTATGGTCACCTTCAAAGTACTTCTTTTAGGAACCTATGCACCAACGCCAGCACCGAGTTCATCCTTCAAAGCAATTTTAGAACTCTTTCTGGAATGGCTGTCATGCATGGTGGCCTGATGGCAAGTGCACGAACTTAATTGTATAGTTG
Organism: Heterohyrax brucei; assembly: GCA_028571685.1. Lineage (NCBI taxonomy): Eukaryota > Metazoa > Chordata > Mammalia > Hyracoidea > Procaviidae > Heterohyrax > Heterohyrax brucei. Next base: position 833,797 of record CM053161.1, read on the forward strand.
TCTGTTGGGGAGTTCTTAGCCAGGAAACAAATAATTGTGTTGGAACACTCTCCCTACTCACTGGATGTGGCCCCTGATGACTTTTTCCTTACCAGAAAATAAAGGAAGTATTGAAAGGAAGACATTTGGACGACATTCAGGACATCAAGGGTAGTATGACGCCAGTTCTGATGACCATTCCAGCAAAACAGTTCCGGAATTGCTTTCAAGGGTGGACTTGGTACCGCCGTCACTGCATAGCTTCCCAAGAGGAATACTTCGAAGGTGACCATAGTGATATTCAGCAATGAGATACTTAGCACTTAAAACATCTAAGTTGGCAGACTTAATTGTCAGACCTCATTATTTCCCTGTTCTGTTACCCTGCCTTCATTTAATACTGATTTGTTAAGTTAAACTATAATTAATCTGTAATTAATCTCACTTTTTATGAAAATGAGTATTTCAGATAAAGCAAGCAACAGCACTGCGTACCATATGACTGTCCAATTCAAAATGACCAATATCAGTTCATTTCAGCACATTAACACCTGGAATATCGATATTTATTGATTAATTTCATTTTTGATGATTTCCAATTTGCCTATATTCATACTTTGACATTCCTCTTTCTTATTATTAGTAGAGCTTTGTAGCCAATTCTTCTCATTTTCAGGCATACTACATCAGCAAGTGAAGGTTTCAAAAGCTTGACTCAATCAATGTCAATAAGGTTGATGACACTCTTCTTTCATATTATTACTGGAGGCTTGTAGCCATTTCTTCTCATTTCAGGCATACCACATCAGCAAATGAAGGTTCCAAAAGTTTGACTCCATCAGCATTAATAAGATTGACTCTACTTTGAGGAGTATTTTGAGTACCTTCCAATCTGAGGACCTCATCTTTCAGCACTACATCAGACAACATTCCACAGCTATTCACAATGGTTTCACTGATAATTTCCTCAGAAGTAGACCACCAGGGCTTTCTCCCTAGTCTGTCTTAGTCTGAAAGCTCAGTTGAAACCTGTCCACTGTGGGTTATCATGCTGGCATTTGGAAGACCAGTGGCATAGCATCCAGCATCACAGCAATGCACAAGCCACCGTACCATGACAAATGGACAGATATGTCCTGGAGAAGGACATTATACGTGGTAAAGAGGAAGACCTTCAATATAATGGATTGACTTGGTGGCTGCAACAACCACTTCAAACATAACAACAGTTGTGAAGATGAAACAGAACTGGGCAGTGTTCTTTTCTGCTGTACACAGGGTTGCTATGAGTGGGAACCAACTCAATGGTACCTAACAACAATAACAGATAATAGCATAATCTACTTTAAAAAACTGTTACCATTCAAATAGAATCAATATTACTCTTTATGTGGTGACACAAATCTCTAGGTAAACAATTAAATTTACTATCCTGAGAATATGAAATTATGCTGTCAAGTGCAAATAAATTTAAACAGGAGATGAAATTTAAACCTCAGTTGAATGATAGAAACTTCCTGAGATGAAGTTTTTTTCCCCCTTTGTGAAGCAAGTAGAAAATATTTCTTGCCTTGAGATTTGAAATATTAATTTAAAATTAATTATTCTCTTTATTAATGACACTGGAGAGAACTAACTTCTAAAATATAAGATGGACTATGAAGGTTTGGCTGGCTATGAAGGTGTATCAAATTAATTTTCTTGAGTCAGAGTACAGTGTACTGTGTTATTGTTAGGTGGCACTGGGTTGATTTAAACTCTCAGTGACCCTATGTGACATAACAAAACTGCCCCATAGAAATTTCTAGTGTTTAATCTTTATAGAAGCAAGTTGGCATGTTTTTCTTCCATGAAGCTGCTGGGTTAGTTTAAACCCCCATACTTTTTGTTAGCAGCTGAACAGCCATCACACTGGCTTATAAATAACATCTGGCCACCTTAATGGAGCATTATACAGTGCCACCTTTAGATGGCATCATGGTCCTGTTTGTAACTGTGGAGTACAACCACATGGAACCTGCTCCCATGATGCCAAATGAAATAGGAATATCTTGTAATCCAAAAACCACAAATTCCAAGAGCACATTTTATGAAAATAAGAAGAAAAGGATACAACCATGTGTGATATGTAATTATTAAAATTACCAAAAATAAAATGCCAATGATGGGTGGTTAAATCAAGACTCAAAATTGTGATAAAATACTGTACAGATGTTAAATATATTGTAGAAAAATGTGTTTACTATATTACTCAGTAAAAGAAGCTGATTATGAAAATACTTATTGCCATACACCTAATATTTTAAAGGTTGTTCAGCGTTAGCATTCTCTTTTTGATATTCTTAATGCTTCTTCTTTTTTTTTTTTTTATGACTGAGTGAAAATGTACGTTCCCGTATAAATTTGCATGTCCACCTATATGCAGCTTCCACTGCTCTCCCTGTCTGGTGACAGCACACTATTCCTCTCTGCCCCATACATGTCTCATCCTCCCAATAGTCTCCTTTCCCCTCTTATCCACCCACTCCCCTCACTCCAGTCAGAGGTCAGCAGGATGATATCCTATAGATGCATAGAACCATAAAGTGCATCCAATATATGGTCACTCTACATCGGCAAGTCCAATCCATTGGTGTCTGAAGAGTGGACTTCTGATCAACATCTTATGATAAATTTGTTATTACCACTTCCATTCTGATCAATTTTTAAAATACTTTTTAAGCTTTTATAATATCATACACAGAGCCTGTGTACAAAAAAGCCTGATAAAAGATACAGTTATTCGAAGTCGTTGCTAAACAGACCAATCACATTAATTCAGCTAATTTAAAACGGGAAAGTAAACAGCTTTTGCCAAATGATAAGCATGGTAAAGAGAAATTTTTTTTTTCCATACTTCAACGTATATACTACTTACTGGTCATGGGGAATGAAAAAAACAATGAAAATCCATAGTTAGAAGAATTCAGCTGAACCCTTTCAAAGTTTCATTCTTTTAAACATTATCTGCTACTTTTTTCTTGCCTTCTAAATGAGTAACTGTTGGACAGAAACATCCTAGTTCTTACTGAATGGGAAATAGTGGAAATTTGTTTATTTATTTTTAAACAAAATCACTTGGTGTTAACTGCCAGCATTTTGAATACCTACATGAGAATAATTATCTTGTTTTACACATAATTATACATAAAATTGTACATAATTACATATTTGCATTTAGATTATAATTCCTAATATAGCTTCTTCATGTAATATCTTAAATCCACTTTAAAAAGTAGAAAAACTAGTGTGTCACACTTCATTCCAGTTCTTTCTCAGATTACAGAAGCCTCATTTTCAATTACTTTCACTCTTTAACTACAAAACATGTCAACATCGGTTCTCAGGTCTCCTCATTTAATTATTTCTTCTGGATTCATGTACAACTCATGGATTCTTGGTTTCTGGAAAGGAAGTGGCAAGCAAGTCTTAGTGCACTTTCCAGCACCTCAGGTTGTAATACTTACATATTCCACTGGTCATCACTTAGATGTGCAAGTTTCCAGTAGTGTTACTTCAAGGTAGCCACTCCTTCAGGTTTCTCTAGCAGGTAATTTTCCATTCAGAAGGGAAGTCAGTAGATTCTAGCTATTAAATTATTTTCATCACATAAGCTTTTGTTTATGTATCTTCTCAGCCATGTACTGAACTGCCTTAATAATTAAAAAAAACAAAAAAACACCGAAAATCCATTTCTCTCTAATTGATTGCAACTCTTCATGACACTATAGGACAGAATAGAATTGCCTCCACTGGATTTCCTAGGCTATACTCTTAATACATGTGAATGCTGGACAAGGAATAAGAAATACTGAAGAATTAATGCCTTTGAATTGTGGTGTTGGAGAAAAATATTGAATAGACCATGGACTGCCAAAAGAACAAACAAATCTGTCTTGAAAGAAGAACAATCAAAACGCTGCTTAGCAGCAAGGATGTTGAGACTAAGTCTCACGTACTTTGAACATGTTAACAACAGGGGTCAGTCCCCAGAGAAGGAAATCATGCTTGCTAAAGCAGAGGGTTAGGGAAAAAGAAAAAGATCCTCAATTAGATGGATTGACACAATGGGGTCAGGCATGACAGTGACCATGAGGAGGACGCAGGACCAGGCAGCGTTTCATTCTTTTGCACATAATGTTGCTATGAGTCAAAACAGACTCATAGCACCTAACAATCTTTATGGAAGCAGACTGTCACATCTTTCTTCCATAGAGTTGCTGGTGGGTTTGAACCTCTGACTTTTTGGATAGCAGCTAAGCTCTTAGGCACTGGGCCACCAAGGCTTCTTTAAAAATCAGTTATATTTTATTTTCAAAATTATGTAATCAGAAGCAACAAGTACAAAACATTTCCACTGACTTGTTCACTCTATCAAAGATATGGCCCAGTGCCTGAATCATAGCAGACGCCCAATAAATATTTGTTAAGTAAATAAATGAGAAGAATAATATGCTGAGAAGGAAATATTTAAAAAAAAAGCAGTCTTTCATGAGTTATTGCTTTTTGTTTTCTGTAAGAAGATAAGAAATTAACTATTTTTTTAACTTAGTTATAATTTTTACTCTTTCAGTGTTTGTGTAATTTGCTTTTAACCTTCAAGTATTTTAGGAAAAATCACTTCTGAATTTTGTGATTTACCATTGCAGGAAAATAGGAGCTATTCACAGGCCTAGAGAGCATAATAACTCCCAGAGGCTATTTCTGAGTTTGCCCCCATCTCACTGGTGGAGAAATTGAGTGTTGGAAACGTGGGGATAGAGTCTGCAGGATTGTTTGGGGGAGACAGGGATGGTAATTTGCTGTCTCACCTCATCTGGCACCTCTTGAACTTTGCCAGGGCAAATGCCCTGCTGTAACCCTCCCTTGTAGCATCTTTGGAACCATTATTTCTTTGAAATTCTAAGGAATTTATTCATGTACTGAATCACACATTTATCCTTTCAAAGCATTTATTACTATTATGTATATGTGTGTGATGCAATGGTTAAGCACTTAGCTACAAACCAAAAGATTATCAGTTCCAATTCACCAGCTTTTCGAAAGGAGAGAAGACATGATGATCTCCCATAAGTATTACAGCATAAGAAACCCAGTGGGAGCAATTCCACTCTGTCACATAGTGTTGGAATGGACTGGACAACACAGAACAACAATACCATGTGTGTGTGTGCTATGGTAGCCCTTGGATAAACGATTGTAAATAACATAACAGATTCTAGTTTCAAAATGTTGTAAATTAAGCAGGAGAGACAAAAACAGTAATTAAAAAAAACTGTGATAGTAAAGGATGTATGCAGGTGCTATAGAACAGAGAACAGGAGGTCCTAATCTAACACTGAGAAAGGCTCTTCTGTTTATGACTGCTAGTTTAAAAATGGATGATGAGTGGGCTTTATAACTTGAAAAGGAAAAGACAAAAGATATGTATTTTAAGTAGACACAACATTACAAGAAGGTAGCTTTTCTGTTATTCTATGCCAAATGTGCCCACTGTTTACCAAATACGCAAGAAATTATATGGTAAAAGAAGATTAGTGAAAGGCAATGAGAAAGGAAAACATGCTTGAGGAACTAAAATACATGCTTTTATTTTGCTGGATTTGGGTATTGGAAGGCAAAGAGGTGTCAGAAAAATCATTTTCAGATGGTATAAGACTAAGGTGCACCTGACCCAAGGCATGGTATTTTCAATCACATCCTACACATGTGAAAGCTGGACAATGAATAGGTTAAGATAGGAGAATTTATGCTTTTGAATTATGGTGCTGGAGAAGAATATTGAATATACCGTAGTCTACAAAAAGAAAAATCAAATCTATCTTGGAAGAAGTACAATCAGAGTGCTCCTGAGAAACAAGGATGGCAAGACTACATGTTACATACTTTGGACACGTTGTCAGGAAAGATCAGTCCGTGAAGAAGGACATCATGCTTGCCAAAGTGGAGGGTCAGCAAAAAAGAAGAAGAACCTCACTGAGATAGATTCGTACAGTTTCTGTAACAATGGGCTCAAGCCTAACAAGTATTGTGGACATGGTGCAGGACCAGGCAGTGTTTCAATGTGTTGTACAGAGGGGCACTTTGAGTTAGATCCAATTTGATGGCACTTAACAACAATAACAACAAATTGACAGTAGGTAAAGAAATTTGTCTGTGAACGTAAAAGAGACATGGTGCTAACTGCGGGAATTCATGCTAGAAAACATTTTTAAAATAAGAAAGATTTGAGTTTGATTGAATGATAATGGGATGAAATCGGTATATATGAAGTTAAGAGAGAAAATGAAAATAATATGATTCAAACTAAAGACAGAAGGATGAGTTTCTTCTATTCTGAAAGAGCCAAGTTGTTAAAGATGTTTGTTCCAGAAACTTTTATGTTATTTGTGAAGTGTGAGGCAACATCATCAAATAAAGGTGTGAAAGAGAGGTGGAAAGAAAGAATGGGAGGAAAGAGAGGCCACAGTGTGAAGTACAAATAGCCAAGCCAAAAATCAAACCAACTGCCATAGTGTCAGGTCAGACTCATAGCAATGCTATAGGTCAGAGTAGAATTGCCCTATAGAGTTTCCATAGAGCACTGGGGGATTTGAACTGCTGACTTTTTGGTTAGATGTAGCATTTAGCCCACTATATCACCAGGGATCCTAAATATAATGTAGTAGGAAACTAATAGGACTGCAAGGCCATGTTGAGAGCTCAGTTGGTGGTCATTCCTACAAATATCATCATGGTATTGTGTGTGTGCGTGTGTGTGTGTGTCTGGTATTGTGTGATTTACCCTGTCAGTTCTTAGGAGCCGAGGGCAAGAGTGGGCAAGACAATCAGAAAATTTCATCGAGTGTTGGGTCCTTGTGGAGGAAATGAACCAGAAAAATATTTTCAAGGAAATTTAAACTGTTAGTAGAGGTTGAATCCTGGATACTGCTGCTTCTAAGTTACACAGATGGAGAGAAGTGCACTCAGTTAGGAGTAGACTAGCAAAGCAGTTAATGAACTGGATTTCCTGGCCCGCTTTAATGAAGAAGGTTTATTTAGACTGATTATGTAAGTGATATTGAAGGATTGGATTACAGGAAGTTTGAATTTTTATTTGACAGTTGGTACATTTCCAAATAATAACACGTCCTGGTATACATTTTTGAGAGGGATGGTACAAGTGAGTATTTATGACTTAACTGACAAGTAACAAGGAAACCAAGGCATTGGATGAGTTGTCTTCATGTAAATTTACATGGCTCAGATTTATAGTGGGGTTTGGGATACAGAGAAGCCCTGGTTGCCCAGCGGTTAACAGCTTCTGCTGCTAACCAAAAACTGAGCAGTTGGAACCCACTAGCTGATACTTGGTAACCCTGTGGGATGGTTCTACTCTGTCCTATGGAGTCACTGTGAATCAGAATTGACCCATCTCAAGGAATTTGTTTGTTTGTTTGTTTTTGAATAGAAGGAGATTCTGAACCTAATGCAAGAGTCTTCATTATTGATAGGGAGTGGGAGGAACAAAGAAGTGGGTAGAAAAATATGTTCCAGTCTGTGTCCATAAAGATTTACAGTTTTGGAAGCCAATGGGGCAGTTCTACCATCCCACAGAGTTTCTATGAGTTGGAATCAACTTCCAGGTGGCATTGCTACTATAAAAAAGACAGTTAAGAAATATTTTAATACACACCTCTTATACAGTAATATGTGAATATACCAAGTGGTGAGTTCACCAGAATTGTCACTCTTTTAATTATTAAAGCAAAATGCTGAGAGGTAGAGCTAGGCTTTCAGAGTAATCAGACACTTCCTCTGAGCCCTCTAACAACAAAAGCTCAAAAGAACAAATGAATTCATTACATATGACATCCTAGGAGCCCAGAACATCAAAGGAAAATTTGAGAAATTGGACTGAACAGTGGGGAAGGGAAACTAGGATTAGCCAGGTCTGACCCACTGGGAAATGGCTGTAGCCAGTGTGGTGAACTGAATGCAGTGTTTGGAGAGCATCCCTCAGCAGGAAAAATTGACTCTCACCTCCAGAATCAGGGAGGAACAGCACAAAACCATCAAAAGCTAAAGTCTTTGTGGGTAACCTAGGGTGCACACGGGTCTAAATCTTTCCCTTGGAATATATCTCTCTCCCTTTTCTCAGTATTTTCTCCTCCCTTCTCTGCATTGTGCTTGGCTCTGGAGTCCGACACTGTTGACAGATCCAGAAGTAGGACTCTATAACTCTGCCCTGAGTCACTCTCCAAGTCTTGCAGAGGAAGCAAAGTAACAAACAGGGAGATGACAGAAAGAAAAAAAAAATCTGCTAACACCCCTAAGCTACAAAGTCAGGGTTGAAACTGTTCATATGACTAGATTCAGGTGTAAGATGACATGCCGTTCTAACAGACACTCAGCAATGGCTGTTAGCTCCCTGCCTTTCTCAGAGTGGCTGTAACCAAATTCCTGTGCCTAAAGCAATCACCCCTGGCCATCTTAGAACAGTTGGCAAAAGCCTACGTCACACACTTGGTGACTGATTACCTGGATAGCTGAACTAAATACATACAAGAAAAGTAAATGGACTCTTGGGCTTGTATGTCTAGTAGCTCTCACTACCTGGTGATAGGATATTAGAGATTCAAAGGTACCAGTAACCCAAACAGCACACAATCAGCTTATTTGGACATTTCAACATGTAACAAAACAAGAAGTTAGAACTCAGTAAGCAAACATGAAGTAAGTACCTTCAACAACTTACTGATGGCTTGGAGACAACAGTCCATATGAAATCGTTTAAAGAGGCAAACCATGGGCACTTCAAAAATTTCCCAAAGCAATGATTCAAATTTTCCAGAGGAAATGAACTTTCTGAAATTCACAGGGGTAGATTTCAAAAGATTAATGTTTAGAGTTCTTCAATAGATCAGAAAGGTGATGAGGCAAAATACAGCAGGATATAATGACAAACTGAACAAGCTGCAAGAAAGTATGCAGTGACAAGAATGAGAAACTGAGAAAATTAATAATAAAATTACAGAATCAGGTAACTCAGTAGAAAGTCAACGGAGCAGAATTGAAGCAGTAGATGGCCAAATTAGTGAGATTAAAGACAAAGTACATGACATCAACATATATGAGGAAAAATCAGATAAAAATTTAGAAGAATCAAGAAACACAAAGAATTGTGTGGAACTTTACCAAAAGGAATAATCTACAAATGACTAGGGTACCTAACTGGAGGGAATAACAGAAAATGCAGAAAGAATTGTCAAAGATTTGTTGACAGTTATGAAAGATGGGAAGCTGTCTATTCGAGAAACTTATTGAACTCCTCACAAGGTAGATTTCAGAAGAAAAACAACAAGACATATCATCAAACTTGCCAAAACTAAAGATAAGGAACAATTTTAAATGTAGCTAGGGATAAATGAAAAATAAGCTGCAAAGGAAAATAAAAAAGGCCAAGCTTGGAATACTCACAGAAACCATGCAGGAAAGAAGACAACAGAGGGGCATATAAACAATCTTGAAGGAAAAATAATTGCAAGCCAAGAATTATGTATCCAAAAACTGTCCTTCATATATAATGGCAAAATTAGGACATTTCCAGATAAAGAGAAAGAGAATTTGCACAAACTAAATAAAAATTATAAGAAATACTAGAGGGAGTCCTTCAGTGAGAAAATCAATAACATCAGTAACAACCTAACAAGAGAACACAGAACAGAGTGACTGTATATCAACAGGGAAATCATAAAAATAAATCAAACAGGGAAACAGAGATGTCATTATACAGACATGATAACAAAAAAGAGGGGCTTAAAAGAGACCATAGTCATAGATCTTTCATATGGAGAAGAAATCAAAGCAATATAAAGAATTAAGAACTGGTTTAAATTTAGAAAAAAAAAAAAACAAGAGAAAATATTAAGGTTATCAATCCCATGCATCAAAGTAAAAAAAATAAAAAAAAAACAAGAAAAACATGAATTCTCAGCAAACACAAGACCACCAATCCAGAAAAGATGAAAAGAAAACACGTAAAGAAAAAGGATTCAAAACAGAAAATAAAATAGAACAAAGGAATTCTCCACAATGGGGAAAAAAAAAGATTCAAAAAAGGCAGCACTTAGAGATCAAGAACTCTATTAAGAGACCAGAATTGACGGTCTGACAACCTGAGGGACCCCTGGGAACATGGCCCCTAGACTTGCTGCTAACCCAGAGCTGAAACCAGTACTGAAGCTAGCCCTTCAGAAAAAGAATGGACCAGACATGGGGACACAGAGTGATATAGGTGGTGTGTATAAACTACTTTATAGTTTAACATATATGAAGATGTCCTACAGATTTCTTTTTAGAGGGGAGAGGAGAGAGCAGAGAGGAGGGGATAAGTGTTGGTTGAATGGATACAGAAAGTAAACAATGGAAAAGAAGAGTGTGCTATCACAGGGTGAGGAGAGCAGACAGAATTGCAGCGAGGTGGGTGCTTGGTGTTTTATATGGAAAACTGACTTGGATTGTAAACTTCCACTCAATCACAATAAAGATAGATAGATGATAGACAGACAGACAGGCAGGCAGGCAGGCAGGCAGGCAGGTAGACAGACAGACAGACAGACAGACAGATAGATAAATAGAGAAGTGAATAAAAGACAGCATTTAACTCATGCCTATCAGTAATCATGCTGAATGTAAATGGACTGAATGTACCAATAGAGTTAGAGAGTGGCAGATTGGATAAAAATAATGACACATCTTTATGCTGCCTACAGGAGACACACCTTAGACTCAAAGACACAAACAAGCTAAAACCAAAAGGATAGCAAAAAAATATGTCAAGCCAACATATTCAAAAGGAGCAGGAGTGGCAATATTAATCTCTAATAAAATAGACTTCAAAGTCAAATCCACCACACTGGATAAGGAAGGAGGTTATATAAATGATTAAAGGCTAAATACTCCAGGAAGACACAACCATATTAAGTATCTACACACCCAATGACCCAAAAAGCCAGCCAAGTGCTGTCAAGTCAGATCCCAAAATCAAATTCTAAGTACAATGAAAATAAGCATAGACAATTACAAAATAACAATAGGAGACTTCAACACAAGACGTTCAGTGAAGCACAGAACATGTAGAAAAAAGCTCAGTAAGGACACATAAGATCTAAATGTCACAATCAGCATGGCCTCATAAACACAAACAGAACACTGCACCCAACAACAACCAAGTATACTTTCTTTTCCAGTGCACATGGAACATGCTCCAGAATTAACTACATATCAGGACACAAAACAATCCTAACAAAATTCAAAGTGTGGAAATATTACAAAGCATCTTTTCAGACCATGAGGCCATAAAAGTAGAAATTAATAGCAAAAAAAAGAAGGACAAGAAATCAAACACGTGTAAACCGAACAACATTTCACTCAGAAATGACTGGGTTGTAGAAGACATCAAGGATAGAATAAAGAAATTAATAGAAACAAATGAGAATAAAAACATGTTACTAGAACCTATGACACACAGTGAAGGTAGTGCTCAGAAATCAGTTTGTCTCAAAAAAAAATGCACACATCCAATAAAGAGAAACGGCCTAAATCAAAGAACTAACCATACAACTTGAACAAGTAGAAACAGCAGCAAAAGAATGCCTTGAGTAGCAGAAGAAAGCAAACAGTAAAAATTAGAGCAAACTAAATGAATTCAAGAATAGAAAAAACAATTGAAAGAGTTAACAAGACCAAAAGCTGGTTTTCTGAATAGATCAACAAAATTGGTGAGCCACTGATCAAACTGACAAAATACAAACAGAAGAAGAAGAAGCAAATAAATTGAATAAGAAATGAAATGGCCGATATCATAATGGATGCAACTGAATTTAAAAGAATATAACAGGCAAGCCAGCCAAGTGCCATCGAGTTGGATCCAACTCATGAATACTATGAAAAATTATACTTTAATAAATTTGAAGACTTAGAGTAAATGAAAAAATTTCTAGAAACACACTACCTACCTAAACTAACACAAACAGAAACAGAACAAATAAATAACCCATCACTAGAGAAGAGACTGAAAGATCATCAAATAAAGACTTGAAGCCCTAGCCATAATGAATTCGCTGGAGAAATGTACAAAACTTTTAGAAAAGAACAAGCCAAGCCAAGTGCCATCAAGTTGGGTCTGACTCATGGCGACCCTAGGGACCAGGGTAGAACTGACCCTCAGAGTATTATTACTAAACATATTTCAGAACAGAAAACAATGGAATACAGCCAATTCATTCTATGAAGCCAACATAAACCTGATACCCAAATCAGGCAAAGACACCACAGAAACAGAAAATTGTGGACAAATACCTCTCATGAACTTAGATGCAAAAATCATCAACAAAGCTCTAGCCAATAGAATTTGACAACATATCAAAAAAAAAGAAATTCATCATGACTAAGAGAGATTCACACCAACGGTTCAAGGATAGTTCAGCACTAGAAAAGCAATTAATGTCATCGACCGTACGTATAAAAGCCAAGAACCATTTGATTTTATCAAGTGATGCAGAAAAAGCATTTGACAGTCAATTGCAGCCATGCAAAGCCAACATCATCCTAAGAGGAGAGAGCCTGAAATCATGCCCCTTGAGCACAGGAACAAGACAAAGACTTCCATTGTCACCACTTTTATTCAATATTGTGCTGGAGGTTCTAGCCATAGCAATCAGGCAAGATAAAAAAATAAGGGCATCCAAATTGGTAAGCAGAAGTAAAAATATCTCTATTTGCAGATTATACAGTCTTATATGTAGAAAATCCTAAAAAATCCACAGAAAAACTACTGAAACTATTAGACGAATTCAGCAAAGTAGCAGGATAGAAGATAAACAGACATATGTGAATCAGATGAGCTCCTTTATACCAGCAGAGACCATCAAAGAGTAAATCACCGAATCAATAGCATTACAAAGCCCCTAAGAAGATAAAATAGGAATAACTCTAACCGGAGATGTAAACAACCTATACAAAGAAAATGACCTGCAAGAAACCAAGCAAGATATACATAAGTGTAGAGACCTACATTGCTCGTGATTAGGAAGACTTAACATCATGAAAATGTCTATTGTATGCAAAGCAATCTATAGATAAAATGCAATCCCAACATAAATTCCAATGTAATTTTTTAATGAGATGGAGAAACAAATCACCAATTTCTTATGGAAAGGATAAGATCCCCAGATTAGTAAACATTACTGAAGAAGGTAAAGGTGGGAGCCTTACACTACTTGACTTTAGAAAGTATTACAGTGCTGTGTTGTCAAAACAGCCTGCTACTGGCACAAGAGTAGATATACATAGATCAGTGGGATCAGGGTTGAGAATCCAGATATAACATCATCTACCTACGAGAGGCAAATATTTGACAAAGGTCCAAAACCTAGCTGATTTTAAAAGCTTCTCCTTATCTTTAGTTTTGGTAAGTTTGGTGACACTATGTCTTGGTGTCTTTCTTTGGTGATCTACCTTGTGTGGAGTTTGATGAACATCTTGGATAAATATCATCTCATCTTTCATGATATTAGCGAAGTTTTCTGTCAACATATCTCCAACTAGTCTCTCTGTATTTGCTGTTACCTACCCACCTCCATTCCAGAACTTCAATTATTCAGAAGCTATTTCTCTTGATAGAATGCCATGTAACTCTCAGTGATTCTACAGTTTTAAAAGATATTTTATTTGATTTTTACTCAAATATGCTTGTGGCAGTTGCTTTATCTTCAATCTTACTGACTCTGCATTCCCACTGGCTCAATTCTGCTCCTTTGACTTTCTATTGAATTCTCTAATTCTGTGATTTTATTGTTAATCTCCTGAATTTCAGATCACTGATACTTAAGTATTTCTCACAACCTGTTTTATTTTTCAGTACACTCTGCTGCACTTTGCCAAATCTCATTCCTGATGTCTTGATCTCTAAACATTAGTCTTTTGTATTCTACCTGTGATAACTGCAAGAAGTTTTCTTCATCTGGAAAATGTTTTGATTCTATTTCGGGAGCTTTCTGAAGTCATGGTAGTTTGCTTCTTTAAATGATTTTTAATAGATTGCTGCCTCCAAGCCATTGGAAAATTGTAATTTATTCAATTTTAGTTATTGTGTTTAAATCTGTTGGTATCTATATGTATTTTACTTGATTTTTTAAGTGTCCAAGTAGAGTGCTCATGTGAGCTGTTTTGTTTATTGGATCCTAGGGAAATGACCTGTTTCTCCCTTGAGTTCCTGGCTCCAGTGGCACTAGCAGACTAACCACCCCCCCATTTGTTAACCTGTTGTGTCTGCAAGTGCAGGAGAAGAGCTCAGGTAGCACACAAGCATGTGTTACTTCTGGCTTAGGTAGAGTGTCAAAACTGGGTATCTGGTACAACACAAAGGATAAAGGGGGGAGTGATGGAGAGAAAGAGTTTGTGCTCAAAGGAAGTTTTAATTCACATGTTTCTGCAAGAACTTATCTTTTGACGTTCAAATGGGAGAATGCTGCAGTTCTGTAAGCATGTCTGTCTGAAGCTTGGCTTCTCCACTGACAAAGATGCTCTCTGCTCACTGTACTGCCACAGGATCTTCCTGCAGGGTGTGCTTTCCTGTCAGCTGATTTCTGCCTGTCTGGATACGTCTAGACCTACTCTTTCTTCTCTGCTGGCCAATTCATTCTCCCATCTTTCCCTGATGTTCAATTCTCCTAGAATGTCCTGTATGCTCCATTGTTTTCGTGTGCCTTTGTTAGTGGGATCAGAAGATGACTTTGACTATTCCACCACCTTAGCCCTGCCTCTCTATCATTGTGTCCCCTTATGTCTGAATTTAGGCAAAGGAGTAGTTTATGCCCTTATTTTCCTGCTTAGGGGATCCAGCAGAATTTTCCCCTCCCCCCAGTTTGTTAAATTATTTCTTCTTTGAGTCTCAGAGAATGGCTCAGAGAAGGCTTAAGGAGTCCCACTTTCTGGCTTATTTAGTGGTGTGAAGACTCCAGAGCCCAGCACAGCATAAAGAAGGAAAGGGGAGAGTGGCTCACGGTAGACTTAATGAGTCCTACTTCCAGCCCAGTAAATGACACCAGACTCCTGTGCCAGGCATAGTGTAGAGAAGGGAGAGAGAGAGATGGGAAAAGGGACATATGCCTATGTCAAAGGAAATGATTAGATCCACGTGCAGCAGGTTGCACTCAAACATTTGGCTTTCAAGGATTTGGTGCTGTTTCCCACTGGTTCTGGAGGTGTGAGTAGGGCCTCCAGGCAACTTCTGCTGAGGAAGATCCACCACTCACCTCACCAAGATGACCACATTTGTTTGCCAGCAGGACAGGTCTGTGAAATCCTATCTGCTTCTGGTGCTATTTTCCATTCCCTGTTGCTCAGTCCAATTTTCAGTTTCTCCTTTGATGTTCAGGGTTTCCAGGATGCCCATGTACTGGATTCATTTATTGTTGTTAAAGGGGCTACAAGAGGCATCCATCTGCTCCACTGTCTTGGCCCTGCCTCTCTTGGGAAATGATCTTACAGTATAGTCCAGTTGTACTGACTTCTGCTGTTTGCGTGTTGTCCTGCCCTTCATCTGATATAATACTCGTCTACAGTCTAGATAGTGAATATACTTCTCACTCTTTCCCCAGCCTTCTAACCACCAAAGAATGTTTTCTTCTGTGTTTAAAACTTTCTTCAATTCTTATAACAGTGGTCTCATACTATATATTCCATTTTGTTATTGACTAATTTCACCCAGCACAATAAATTTCAGCTTCATCCATGTTATGTTTACAAATTTATTGTTTTTTGTCAATAGTATTCCATTGTGTGAATATACCAAAATTTGTTTATGCGTTCATCTGTTGATGGACACCTCAGTCATTTCCATCTCTTCACTATTGTGAACAGTGCTGCAATGAACATGAATGTGCGTATGCCTATTGATGGCTCTTATTTTTCTAGAATGTATTCCAAGGAGTGGCATTGCAAGATTAAACAGTATTTCTATGTCAAGCTTTTTAAGAAAGTGTCATATCAATTTGCAAAGTGATTGTACCATTTTACGTTCCTACCAGCAGTGTAGAAGTGTTCCAATCTCTCCACAACCTCTCCAACATTTATTATTTTGTGATTTTTTGATTAATGCCAGCCTTTGGATGAGAACGTATCTCACTGTAGTTTTGATTTGGATTTATCTAATGGCTAATGGTTGTGAGCATTTCCTCATGTATCTGTTAGCTGCCTGCATGTCTTCTTGGTGAAATGCCTGTTCATATCCCTTGTGCATTTTTTTAATTGGGTTGTTTTTTGTTGTCAAAGTTTTGTAGAATCTTGAATATTTTAGAGGCTAGATGTTAATAGGATTTGTTGTATGCAATTTTTTTTCTTAGCCTGTAGATTGTCTTTTTGCTCTTTTGGTGAAGTCTTTGGATAAGCATAAGTGTTTGATTTTTAGGAACTCCCTACCTATTTTCTCTTCTGGTGTTTGTGCACTGTTACTAATGTTTTGTATTCTGTTCATGCCATATATTAGGACTCCTAGTGTTGTCATTTTTTTCCTTCCATGATCTTTTTATTGTCTTAGATTTTATATTTAGGTCTGATTCATTTTGAGTTAGTTTTTGTGTGTGGTGTGAGATATGGGTCTTATTTCATTTTTTTGTAGATGGATATCAGGTTGTGCCAGCACCATTCTTTAAAGAGACTGTGTTTTTCCTTATTGTCAGATTTTGGACTTTTGTCAAATATCAGCTACTTATCTTGTTGTTGTTAGGTGACACTGAGTCAGTTCTGACTCACAGTGACCCTACATACAGTAAAACGAAATACTGCCCAGTTCTGTGCCACGTCTACAATTTTTATCCTTGAGCCTGTTGTTGCAGCCACTGTGTCAGTCCAGCTTGTTGAAGATCTTCCTCTTTTTCACTGACTCTCTTCTTAACCAACCATGATGTCCTTCTCCAAGGAGTGATCCCTCCTGAAAATATGTCCAAAGTATGTAAGATGTAGTCTCTTTACCCTTGCCTTCAAAAAGCACTCAGATCATACTTCGTTCAAGACAGATCTATCTGTTCTTTTAGCTGTCCATGGTATATTTAATATTCCCAAATGCCACAATTCAAAGTCATCAGCTCTTCTTCTGTCTTCCATATTCATTGTCTAACTTTGCAAGCATGTGATGCCATTTAAAATACCATGGCTTGGATCAGTTGCACCTTAGTTTTCAAGGTGACGTCTTTGCTTTTCAAAACTTTAAAAAAGTTATTTTGCACCATGTTTACCCAATGCAATGAGTCTTTTGATTTCTTGACTGCTTCCATGAGCGCTGATTGTGGATCCAAGTAAAAGGAAATCCTCGACAACCTCAATCTTTTCTCCATTTGTAACAATGCTGCTTACTCATCCAGTTGTGGGGATTTTCGTTTTCTTGATGTTGAGGTGTAAGCATACTGAAGGCTGTGATCTTTGATCTTCATCAGTGTTTCAAGTCCTCTTTACTTTCAGTAAGCAAGGTTGTGTCATCCGCATATCTCAGGTTGTTAATAATCTTCCTCCAATCTTGATGCCATGCTCGTCATCTAAGCAAGTTTCTCAGATTATTTTCTCAGCATGCAGATTGAATATGTATGGTGAAAGCATACAGTCCTGAAGCACACCTTTCCTGACTTTAAAACATTTAGTGTCTTCTTGCTATTTTTGAACAACTGTCTCTTGATCTATGTATAGACCACTCATTAGGACAATGAAGTGTCCTGGGGAATTCCCATACTCCACATTGTTGTACTGAATTTATTATAATCCATACAGTGAAGTGTCTCTGTAATCAATAAAATACAAGTGAACATCTTTCTAATATTCTCTTCTTTCAGCCTAAATCCATTTGACATCAGCCATTATATACCTGGTTTCACATCGTCTTCTGCATTCAGCCTGAATATCTGGCAGTTTCCTGTGAATATATTGCTGTGGCCACTTTCGAATGATCTTCAGCAAAATTTTACTTTTGTGTGATATTAGTGTTATTGTTCAATAATTTCTACAGTTAGTTTGATAGTTGTGATTAACTGAAAGTATACAATCCAAATCAATTTTGCATACCCACTAATCTGCAGCTGCATCTGCTGTCTTCATCCAGTGACAACATAAGCCTCCTTTTCACTCTATTTTTCTAGTATCCTCTTAATGAGCACCTATCCCTTCATCTCCACCTCTTCTCTCCCATTTAGAAAGAAACCAGTAGGGCAACCTCCTATAAAGAACCATAAAGTACACACACGTTATAGTCACACTGTGTCTCCAAGTCCATTCCATTTTTGCCTTGAGAGTTGACCTCAGTGCTGGTTTCCGGACAGGGTCAGCAGCAGATCTAGAGGTCTCATGTTTCCAGTAGACCCTCCAGACTGTCAGACCATCAACTCTGGTCTTTTCTTAGAATTCTTGAGCTGTACCTGTCTTTTTCTTGTGTTGCCTCAGGGACTTCACACTATGTTCTGCATCACGGTTGCCTTAGTGGTGGCTGGGCACTATCTAGTTCTTCTGGTCTCATGTTGATACAATCTCCCATTCATACGGGTCCTTATGTCTCCTGGGCTTTTTCTTTTTTTTCCTAATGGCTTTGTTACTTTCAGTCATTATCTGTTCCAGATGTGCTTGGACCATTTGGTGTACCTCAAATGGCATCTTTCTAGGTTTTAAGACTCCAGATGCCATTCACCAATATGGGGTGCAGAAGATTCTCTTAGCAAAAGACTAGTTGTGCTGACTGGCCTTGATGTCCCCTGAAAACATTGTCCCCAGACCCCTCCCTGTGACTCAATCCTTTGAAATAATGAGTTGAGTTTAGAAAACCTTTCATTTTATAGTGTGATCCAGTTATGTTAATTTGTTTTCTACTGCATGTTGTCACTGCTTTCACCTAATAAACTTTTTATCGACTATCTGATCTATGACCATCTCCCTCCCTCCGCATCCTTGTAGCTGCCAAGGAGTCTTTTCTTCTGTACTTAAGTCAACTTTATACTCCTTATGGAAGAGGTCCAATACAATAGTCCTTTTGCCATTGACTGATTTCACTCAGCATACTGTCTTCCAATTAAAACCAGTTTATGAGATGCTTCCTAAAATCATCATTGTTCTGTATCATAGTGTTCCCTTATGTCCATATTGTTCATAGTGCTGCATAGTGTTCCTCTGAGTATATGTATAATACTTTATCCATTCTTCTGCTGATGGGCACCTAGAGTGAATTCTATCTTTTTGCTACCATGGACAGTCCTGCAGTAAACATTCATGTTCATGTGACTGCCTTTATTTCTATAGGGTGTACTAAGAGCAGTGAGATTGTTGGATCATATAGTATTTCTAGCTTTTTAAGGAGGTGCCAAATTGCTTTCCAAAGAGGCTGTACAATTTTGCATTCCAACTAGCAGTGTAGGAGAGTTCAAGTCTCTCGACAGCCTCTCCCATGTTTGTTGTTTTGTGTTTTTTGAATTGTTGCCAATCTTGTCAGGATGAGATGGTATCTCATTGTAGTTTGGATTTGGATTTCTCTAATAGTTAATGATTGTGAAAATTTCCTCATGTGTCTTTCAGCTACCTGGATGTCTTCTTTGATGAAGTGTCTGTCCATCTCCTTTATCCATTGCTTAATTGGATTATTTACATTTTTCTTGTTGATATTTTGCAGTACTCTGCAGATTATGGAAATCAGACATCGATCTGACATGTAGTTGTCAAATACTATTTCCCATTCCACAGATAATCTTTTAACTCTCTTGATACAGTCTTTGGATGGGCATAAGTGTTTGATTCTTAGTAGTCCTATTTATCTAGTTTCTCTTCTGTTTTTGTGCATTGTTGGTCAGATTTTGGAGTCTAAGCCATTCATTAGAACTTCCACTGTCTACCCTACTTTTCTTGCATGATCTAGGTTTCATATTTAGGTCTTTGATCCATTTTGAGTTAGTTTTTGTGTAAGGTGTGAGATATGAATCTTGTTTCAGTTTTTGCAGATGGGTATCCAATTTTGCCGACACCATTTGTTAAAGTGACTGTTTTTACCCAGTTTATAACCTTTGTCATAATAACAATGATTGTCAAATTTCAAAAATTCATAAGAGGATGGTGATATTTCTGGGGTCTCAGTTCTGTTCCACTGGTCTGTATGTCTCTTTTTGTACCAATAACAGGTTGTTTTGACTGCTGTGGCAGTGTAATAGGTTCTAAGGATGGGTAGTGTGAGGACTCCCACTGCATTCCTCTTCTCCAGTAGTGCTTTTTTTATCTGGGGTTTCTTCCCTTTCCAAACAAAGTTGGTGATTTATTTCTCCAACTCATTAAAAAAATGACACTGGAATTTATATTGGGATTGCCTTGTATGTGTAGATTGTTTTGGTAAACATTTTCACAATGTTGAGTCTTCCCACCCATGAGCTAGGTAGGTTTCTCCACTTATATAAGTCTCTTTTGCTTTCTTGAAGTAAAGTCTTGTAATTTTCTCTGTGTATGTCTCTTATTTCTCTGGTTAGATTTATTCCTATATAGTTTGTCTTCTTGAGGGCTATAGTGATTGGTATTGATGTGGTGATTTCTTTTTTGATAATCTCTTTGTTGATGTAAAAGAATCCTACTGATTTACTTATGTTTACCTTAAATCCTGATACCTTGCTAAATTCTTCTATTTGTTCCAGTAGTTTATTTATGGGTTCTTTGTATATATAACCATACTGTCTGCAAACAGAAATCTTTTACTTCTTCTTTGCCAATACAGACACCCTTTATTTCTTTATCATGTTTAATTGTGCTGGCTAGAACCTCGAGCACAATTTTTAATAGAAATGGTGACAGTGGGCATTCTTGTCTAGTTTGCTTTCTCAGGGGGAATTCTTTCAGTCCCTCTCCATTCACGATGATGTAGGCTGTTGACTTTGCGTAAATACCCCTTATTGCATTGGGAAATTTCCCTTGTATTCCTATTTTGCTGAGAGTTTTTAACATGAATGTATGTTGGACTTTGTCAAATGCCTTTTCTGCATCCATTGCCAAAATCAGATGATTCTTATCCTTAGTGTTATTTATGTGATTGATTGCATTGTTTTACTGTTGTTGAACCAGCCTTGCATCCCTGGTATGAATCCAATTTGGTTGTGGTGGATTATTATTACTATTTCCCTTTCCGATAGGTTGTTGAATTCTATTTGCTAGGATTTTGTTGAAGATTTTTGCATCTAGGTTCACGAGTGATATTTGTCTGTAATTTTATCTTTTGTGGGATCTTTCTCTGGCCTTGGTATCAGGGTTGGGCTGGCTTCACAGAATGAGTTTGGGAGTATTCCGTCTTTTGCTATGCTGTGAAATAGCCTCAGTACTGTTGAAATTAACTTTTGTCTAAAAGTTTGTTAGAATTCTGTACTGAAGCCACCTGGGCCAGGGCTTTTTTTGATTGGTGGTTTTTTGGTTACTTTTTCAATGTCTTCCTTTGTGATGGGTTTATTAAGTTGCTCAGCTTATCCTTGTGATAGTTTTGGTAGATGATGTGAATCTAGAAATATGTCCACTTTCTCTAGGTTTTCAAATCTGTTAGAGTACACTATTTTGTAGTATTTTGTTATGATACTATTAATTTTAGTTGAGTCTGTTGTGACAGCTCCTGTCTCATTTCTTATTCTGGTTATTTGTTTCCCCTCCTGTTTTTCTTTTGTAAGTTTAGCCAATGGTTTATCAGTTTTGTTGATATCTTTTTTATGATTGAATGAAAATGTACATTCCCACATAAATTAGTGTGCCCATCTATATACAGCTTCCACTGTTCTCCCTGCCCGGTGACAGCACACCCCTCCTTTCTGCTCCATACATGTCCTATCCTCCCAACAGTGTCCTATCCCTTCCTCTCCACCCACTCCCCTTCCTCCAGCAAGAGGTCAGCAGGATGACATCCTATAGATGCGTAGAACTATAAAGTGCACACGTGATATGGTCACTCTGTGTCGCCAAGTCAAATCCATTCCTGTGTGAAGAGTTGAACTTCATTATGGTTTATGGACAGGGGCAGCATCAGGGCCACGGGTCATGCTCCCATGGGAACTCTGAGGCCCCTGGACCATGAGTTGTAGTCTTCTAGTGGATACTTCAGGTTGCAACCCCTTTTTATTCTTGTGCTGTCAGTGAGATTCAACTTTGTGAGCTCCATATGGCTATCACTGGTGTTGGCCAGGCACCATCTTGTTCTTCTGGTCACAGGTCATTGTAGTCACCCACTAACGTGGGTCTCTCTGTCTCCTGGGTTCTCTTTACCCTATGTCGTTTGTGGTCCTTGGTGATCATCCATTCCTGCTGAGTTGGGACGATTTGCTGTACCCTCAGATGGTAACTTGTCAGTTTTTAAGACCCCAGATACCACTCATCAATGTGGGATGCAGAAGGTTCTCTTAGAAACATGTTAGTTGTGCCAATTGGCCTCAATTTCCTCTGACAACACGGTTCCTCGCCCCCCACTCCAGCTACTCTGTCCTTGTAATATTAGGTTAAGATGGGAGGAATAATCATGTTATGTTGAAGTCCAGTTAATATTGGTCTTCTTTCTAATGCGGGCTGCCCCAGATTTCACCCAACCAAATTTCTATCAACTATCTAATCTAAACCTTCCTCCCTCACCCTCCCTCTCTTCCCACCCTTTCAGCCTTCAAAGAGTCTTTCTTATCATAAGGGTCTCGTACAATATTTGTCCTTTTGTTGCTGACGAATTTCACTCAGCATAATGTCTTCCAATTGAAACCAGGTTATGAGATGTTTCTTGAAATCATCATTGTTCTTTATCATTGCATAGTGTTCCATTGAGTATATATACCATAGTTTACCCATCCATTCTTCTGTTGCTGGCATTGTTGATATCTTGAAAAAAAAAAAAAACTAACAAAAAACAGCTTTTGGTTTTGTTAATTCTTTCAATTGTTTCTGTGTTCTCTAGTTCATTTAGTTCTGCTTGAAGCTTTATTATCTGGTGCCCGAAGGGCTCTTTTGTTGCTCTCTTTTGTCTTGTTCAAGTTGTAGGGTTAATTTTTTTGTTTGGGCCCTTTCTTCATTCTGGATGTGTGTATTTATAGAGATCAATTGATCTCGGAGCACTGCTTTTGTGGATCCCATAGGTTCTGGTAAAATGTGATTTCATTCTCATTTGATTCTATAAATTTATTTTTGGTCTCTTCGATTTCTTCTAAAGCCCAAGGCTTTTTGTGCAAGGTGTTGTTCAGTTTCCATGAGTTCAAATTTATATCTATGCTTTTTTCTGCTACTGATTTCAACTTCTATGGCTTTATGGTTTGAGAAAATGTTTTGTAATAATTTGATGGTTTGGATTGTGCTGAGACTAGCTTTATGGCCTAATACATGTGGTCTATTCCGGGGAATGTTCCATGTGCATTGAAAAAGAAGATGTATGTATCTGTTGTTGGGTAAAAAATTCTATATATGTCAATGAGGTCATTCTATATATGTCAATATTTGATTGTCACAATAAGATTGTCTATATTTTTACTGGCCTTTTTTCTGAAATATCAGTACGTTACTGAAAATGAAGTTGTTGAAGCCTCCAACTATTATTGTGGAGTGATCTACCTCATTTTTTAATGTTGTCAGTGTTTGTCCAATGTATTTAGATGCTTTGGTACTGGGTGCATAGGTATTTAATATCATTATGTCCTGCTTATGTATTGAACTTTTCAACAATAAATAGTGACTATCCTTGTCCATGATGATGGATTTTACATTAAAATCTATCTTATCTGTGATTAGTATTGCTACTCCTACTCTTCTTTGTATGTTTTTAGCTTGGTATATATTTTTCCACCCTTAGATCTTCAGTTGGTTTATATCTTTGAGTCTAAAGTGTGTTTCCTGTAAGCACCGCATAGATGGATCATGTTTGATTCAGGATGTCACTTGCTGTGTCTTTACTGGACCATTCAGTCTATTTACATTCAGTGTAATTGTTGATAGGTAGGTGTTTATTGCTGTCATTTTGGTGCCTTTATTTTTGTGTTATTTAAGTTTTCTTTGTTCCTGTTAATATTCTGTGCCAGATTGTTTCTCTATATGGGTTTACATTTCATCTTTTTCAGTGTTGGCTTTTGTTTGTTAAGTTCCCTGTATTATGTTACTTGTTTTAATATGTCACATTGTTAGTTTGCTTTGTGGCTACCCCTTTGGTCCCCCTTAATGTTCTAAGTTTAAACTAACTTTTAACTTCTATATATCTTCTTAATTTCATCTCCATCTGAAAATGCTTTATCTACTGCAATGCATCTCTCTTTAAAGTGTGATGATGTCATAGATTTTGTGTTAAGATCACTGATTCCCTACTTTTAATATTTTAACGTTGTGACTTCCTTAACTGAATAACACTCTGGTGTAGTGTCCTGCATTGCATCCCTGTGTTTGCATTTGATGTTATTGATTTTATAAATATAGAACTTCTCTCAGTACTTCTCAGAGTTTAGGCTTGGTGTTTGCAAAGTCTCTAAGCTTCTGTTTATCTACGAATGTCTTAATTTCACTATCATATTTGACAGACAGTTTTTCAGGATACATAACTCTTGGTTGGAAGTTTTTCTCCTTCAAGGCTTGTGTCATCACAAAACGTGTGCCCACATGGTTTCTGCCAACAAGTCTGACAAAAGCTTATAAGGATTCCCTTTATACACTAGTTTTGCCCTAATCCTTGCTGCCTTTAAGAGCCTCTCTTTATGTTTCATTTTATTATCCTGATTATAAATGTATTGATGTCTTATTTTTGTGGATTCAGTAAGCATATTGGATAGCTACATTCTCCTTTTATTATTTCAGGTAAGTTTTCTGTCAGCAACTCTTCAACAATTCTGATTTTTCTGCTATCCTTCCCTGTTCAGGAACTCCAATTATTCATAGATTATTCCTCTTGATAGGGTCTCACATGCTTCTTAATGCTTCTTCATTTTTCTTGTTTCTTTTTTCTGATTTCTGCTCATAAAAGCTGATGTCAGTTTCTTTATGTTCAAGCTCACTAATGCTGCATTCCATTGCTTCCATCCTTCTCTTTTTGCTTTGCATCAAATTGTTCTAATATTGTAATTATTGATCTATTGCTTTTCAGATTGTTGATGCCTTAGCAGTTTATATAGCTTACTTAATTTTTTATTTTGTTCTGCAGCATTTATTTAATCTCTAGAAGAGCTGTATCCATAATTCTTTTGTGTTTTATCTCTGATAATTTGAGAAAACCTGTTCACCTGGGAAATTTTTTAAATCTTTATTTTGGGAGTTTTCTGGAGTCATGGTGGTTTGCTTCTTTGAATGGTTAGATATTGATTGTTGTCTTCACATCATCAAGAAGCTGTTCAGTTTCTCCAGTGTTACACCAAAAGGAGCTGTGGTGTAGTTCTAAAAGGCGAGTAAGGGAACTGATAGATTTGGCCACAATCCACCGCTGCGTTCTCTAGGTGCAATTGACTTATGTATAGCTTCTCTGGCAATACAGACATTACCAAGCCCCTTGATTTTGTTCAGTTTAGTGGCTCACCCCACCTGGGCCCTTAAGTGTGGCAAGCCCCATCTTTTAGCTGCTAAAGGAGGTCAACTACTTGTGCTGACTCTCCATCATCTCACTGGTTGAGACTATGGTGTAGCTCAGGGAAAGGAGGCGATAAGGATGACATCACACTCAGCTGCCAGGGACTGCTGCATCATGTAGATGCATTTTTTTCTTAAAAACTGCTCTTCTGTTGAGAGAGGGGTTGTCCAGCAACTGCCAAAAGCAGCTGGGCCCTCAGAGACGGCAGGCCCCTCCTATTGGCTGGCAAAGATGGTGCCCTACTTATGGAGTCTCTGGGTGGCCATCAGCCAACACTATGATGTGGCTCAGTGAAGGGTGGTGGACATGGAGCCATGACACTAAGCCACCAGTCACCACTTCTTTTTCTAGCTGCATTTAACATAAAAGCTGCTTTTCCATTGAGAGAGGCATTGACTAGCAGCAGATGAAAGCAGCCAGGCCCTCAGGGGTAGCAGGCCCCACCTCCTGGCTGACACAGACAGCACCTTGTAGGCCATCCCTAGACAGTGTGATATGGCTCAAGAGGGGAAGTATTAGGGCACTGCTGTACTCGGCTGCCTGCCACCACTATGATCCCTAGTACGAACATCTTAAAAACAGATTTTCTGCTGGGAGAAGCACTATCAAGATAGGCACTGTTGCTCAGCATGGGAATTAGCTCTGGATGAAACCTCAGGCATAGCTATGTCTGCCTCTCAGCTGACCAAAATGGCTTCCTGCCTGAGCTGCCCTTCCTACACTGAGTCAGCAGTGTCTATGGTGCAGCTCAGAGGAGAGAGGTGAAGGGGCACTGGCACCCTCAGTCACTGCTGCAGCTGGGTTCCCTAGATGTGGCTGTCCCAAGCATAGTCTGTCTGCTGTGGGGTATGTTGTGCCAGCAGAAGCAGGACTCAGTTCACAGCTGCCTCGTCTCTGATGGAGATAGTTTCCCCTCTTCCTGTCAGCCAGTCCAGTCTCACAACACTGCACATGATCTTGGCTCTCCTAGAATGTCCATGCTGCTCCATTCAGTTATGTTTCTCTAGCCCATGGTTCTCAGAGGTAATCGAGAAGATCTGTGTCTAGTCTGCCATCTTGTCCCCCTCCCACTTCAATCATTTTTCTTGGGGATAGGGACAAATATGGATCTCTTCCAGTCAGTTGGCTAGGTAGTTATCTTTCAAATTTCTTGGCATAGACAAAGGAGCAGTTCTAGAGCTGCTTCCATTTGTTGAAATACCTCAGTATTCCATCAACACCTTCAGCCTTGTTTATCACTAATGCCTTTAGTGCATCTTCAACTCCTTTCTTCAGTACCATTGTCTCCTGATCATACGTTATCTCTTTAAAGGTTGAACGTTGATCAATTTTTTTTTTGTTATAATGATTCTGTGTATTCCTACTATCTTTTTCTGATGTGTTCTGGGTCTTTTAATGTTTTTCATGAAAAATCCTTCACTATTGCATTTTGAGGCTTAAGTTTTTCCTTCAGTTCTTTCAGCTGCTCTAAGGCAGATGCTTTTATGTCTGAATTCTCAATTCTGTTCCATCGTATTATGGATCTGTTGTTATTCCAGTACTAGAATGTTTTGACTACTGGATGGTATAAAACATTCTAAAATCAGGTGTTATGAGGCTTTTTACTTCATTCTTCTTCATTTATGCTTTACTTATCCAGGGCTTCTATCTATGTCCTGTATCAAGTTGGTGATTTGTTTCTGCATTTCATTAAAATTGCCATTGGAATTTGGATTGGTATTTCGTTATGTTTATAGATCACTTGGGATAGAATTGACAGTTCTACCAAGTTGAGTATTCTATCAATGAGGAAGTATACTTTTCTACTTATGAAGGTCTCTTTTGATTTCTGAAGTAGTGTCTTGTGGTTTTCTTTATACAGCTCCTTTACATCCCTGGTTAGATTTGCTCCTAAGTGTTTTATCTTTGTGGCAGCTATTTTAGTGGCACCAATTTGGTGACTTCCTTTTGATGTTCTCTTTGTTGATATAAAGCAATTCAACTGATTTTTGCATGTTTATCTTGAATTCTGATAATGTGCTAACTCTTTTTTGAGTTCCAGCAGTTTGCTTTGTGAATTCTTTAGTGTTTTATTTGTATAAGATCATATCATTGACAAATAGATACTTTTACTTCTTCCTTACCTATTTATTTCTTTTTCTAACCTGATTACTCTGACTAGAACTTCCAGCACAATGTTGAATAAAAGTGGTGACAAAGGACCCCTTGTCTGGTACCCATTCTCAGGTGCAGTGTTTTCGGATTCCCTCCATTTAAAATAATGTTGGTTGCTAGGTTTGTGGAAATGCTCTTTATTAAAATGAGGAATTTCCATTCTATTCCTATTTTTACGAGAGTTTTTATCATGAATAGGTGTTGGCCTTTGTCAAATGCCTTTCCTGCATCAATTGATAGGATCATGTGGTTTTTGCCCTTTGTTTTCTTTATGTGATGGATTACACTGACTGTTTTTCTAATGTCGAAGACTCCCTGCAGACTTGGTATGAATTCCAGTTGGTCGTGCTGATTTTTTTGATATGATATTGAATTCTATTGTCTAGAATTTTGAGGATTTTTCCATCTAAGTTGATGGGGGACATGGTTATGTAATTTTATTTTTAGGCTGTGTACTGGTTTTGGTATCAGGGTTATGCTGGCTTCATAGAATGAGTTTAGGAGTGTTACATTCTTTTCTATGCTCTGAAATATCTATAATAGTAGCAGTGTTAAATTCTCCGAAAATTTGGTAGAATTCTCTAGTGAAACCATCAGAGCAAATTTTTTAGTTTGGAGTTTTTAAATTACCTTTTTAATCTCTTATTTTGTTATGGGTTTATTTAGTTGTTTTACCTCTCTTTTTGTTAGTTAGGGTAGGTAGTGTGTTTCTAGTAATATTTCCATTTCTTTTAGGTTTTCATATTAGAATGCAGTTTTTTTGTAGTATTCTCTTATTATTGTTTTAATTCAGTTGAGTCTGCTGTGACATCTCCCATCTTATTTCCAATTCAGATTACTTGCTTCCTCACTTGTGTTTGTTTTGTCAGTTTGGCCAGTGATTTATCAATTTTGTTGATCTTTTTGAAGGACCAGCTTTTTGTCTTGTTGACTCTTTCAGTTCTTTTTCTATACCTTTTAATGCTGGTCTAATTTTTAGGATGTGTTTTGGTGACGGAGGGCTTCTTATGCACTTTTTTATTAGTTCAAGTTGTAGGGTTAATGCTTTGGTTTTAGCCCTTTCTTCTTTTTGCATATGTACATTTATTGCTATAAATTGACCTCTGAACTCAGCTTTGGTCTATCCCAAATGTTCAGTAAAATGTACTTTTGTTTTCAGTTGATTCTGTGAATTTCTCTATTCCATCTTTGATTTCTTTTATAACTCAGTAGCAAGGTATTATTCAGCTTCGATGTGTTTGACTTTTCCTCCTTTGTTTTTTCTGTCATCAGTTTCTACCCTTACATCTTCTTGGTCAGAAAAAATAGTTTGTAGTATTTTGATGCTTTGTTTTTTGTTAAGTTTGCTTTATTGCCTACTATGTGGTGTATTCTACAGAATGTTCCATTACTTTGGAAAATAAAGAATACTTGACTTTATTATTGGAGTGTGCTGTATGTGAATACAAGGTCAAATTAGTTTATTGTGTCATTTATATTTTCCTTGTCTTTATTGAGCTTCTTTCTGGGTGTTCCTTACTTCACCAAAAGTAGTATACTGAAGTCTCCTACTACTATTGTAGAGTCTTCTGTCTCTCTTTGCAGTGTTGTTAGAGTTTCTATATTTTGGAACTCTGTCAGTTGGTACATAATTATTTATTATAGTTATATCCTCCTAATGTACTGATCCTTTAATTATTATATATTGTCCTTCCTTATCCTTTAGGGTAGACTTTGCTTTAAAATCTTTTGTGTCATAGTTAATATTGTCACTCCTGCTCTTTTTTGATTGTTGTTAGCATTTTTTTCCCCATCTTTTAGGTTTTAGTTTATGCCTTTAAGTCTAAAATGTGTCTCTTGTAGTCAGCATATACATTTTTTGTTGTTGTTGCTGTTAATCCATTCTGTCTCTTTGTCTCTTTATTGGTGTATTTAGTCCATTTACACTCAGTATAATTACTGATGGCATGAATTTAGTGCTGTCATTATGATGCCTTTGTGTGTGTGTATTGTTGAAAATTCTTTTGTTCCACTGTGCTGAATTATTTTTCTTTAAGTATTTTCTTTTTATCTTTTTCAGCCTTGGTGATTTCATATTTGCCGAGTCTTTATGTTTTGTTATTTTTTATTTTAATGTTGAGGATTGTTATTTTTCTTTGTGGTCACTTTAAT
Organism: Heterohyrax brucei; assembly: GCA_028571685.1. Taxonomy (NCBI): domain Eukaryota; kingdom Metazoa; phylum Chordata; class Mammalia; order Hyracoidea; family Procaviidae; genus Heterohyrax; species Heterohyrax brucei. The sequence continues at coordinate 863,720 of CM053161.1, forward strand.
ATTTACCTGCATTTTTGAAAGTTTAAACCAATTTTTTTGTCTTTATATCACTTTAACTTCCTCTCAGTGTGAAAGAGTGCATTTTTTATTATTTGGTGATGGTGATTAAATGAAGACATGATGATGTCTCCATTTGCCTATTTTCAGCTTAGGGGAGCTGGTAGAGCATTCTTTCATTCCTCTTGAAGGCTAAGAGAATGGCTAAAGCCTGTTAGATGTTCTAGCATCAGACCAGGGTACGTGTGATCTAAAGCCAGCTTGGGCCTAGCAGAGCAGGAGGAAGACAGGTAAATGGGAGACTATTTTTTCCCCCAAATGAGAGGTTTTTTTTGGTCCATATAGTAGGTTAGGTGCAAGTACTTATCTTTTGCCAGTTGCACTCTGCTTTTCACTGATTCTGGAGCCATCAGTAGACTCTCTGCTGCATGATCTATGTCCTTATGGAAAACATGTTAAACACCAGTGCTTGCCTCACCATGCTCCCATCAGAAGATCTGGCCTGTGGGTGCCATTTCCCTCTGGATGAGGCATGGCAACACCTCACTGCTTTTGAACCATCTCTCCTTTCACTTGTACTCAGTCCAGTTCCTCAACTATCCCTCTAACATTTAAGGGTCTTAGTTTGTAATGTATTAACAAACCTTTTTTTTTCAGGTCTTTGATTAAGTGAGGGCCTCAGGAAGTGTCTGACTACTCTGCCATCTTGGTCATGCCTCTAATTTTACTCACATCTTAATAGCTTCTGAAATAGCTTTGCCCTCTATGCAGAGAAATGAAACAATATTTCAAGGTTTTTCTCTTCGGGGTCATACTGACTGAAAAAAGGTTTGACTTTACTCACCCATTTACAATATTGACTTAATTTACAAAGTGTATCAGTAACATCAGGATATAAATTTAATGTCAAACTTTAATCCATGGTTGCAATTGAGATATGGAAGTCATAAAGAAATATGTTATTGCAAATACATATAAGTGACTGGTTAAAAGTGTATAGTGTGAGATGTTAAAATCTTCTAAGAAGAGCAGCTGGATTTCATACCTTCCTTCAGAGTTTTACTCTTCACAAAATAAAAAAGATAAGACACTTAAGTGTATAAAAAGGGAATATATTTGAGTCACTTCAGGGATTTCAAGTACAAATACTGTTTTAATGCAGCTAGTTTACTTCATGATTTAACCCTAGGTTCACTGGCAGAGGTTCCTATAGGTACATTATCTGGGCATAAAGCTTGCAGCCATCTTTCATATTCTTGCTAGGAAGTACTTATAGGGATGAGAGAAAAGGCAAAGCGGTGTAAATTTGCATAGCCAGACACTTACACCATCTGTTTAATCTGTGGAAACAAACAACCAAACTGATTTCTAGGTTATAATCTGTACCTCCTGGCATGTCATAGTCAAAGCCAAAACCCCAAGCGATGATAATAATAAAAGCTCCATGGCCCTTTAGTCAATTCTGGCTCACGTCATAGCAACTTCACAGAATGGGATGGAGCCCATAGAGTTTCCAAGGCAGCCCAAACTGACTTGCCAGCAATAGTTTTGGTTTGGTTTCATCTTTACGGAAGAAAAATGCTGTATCTTTCTAGTGTGGACAGCTGGTAGATTTGAACCACTCACCTTTGGAGTTAGCACCTGAGTGCTTAACCACTGCTCTGTCAGGGCTCCTACAAACTGAAAAAGGCAGCAAATATACACCTTAGAAAGAAGCCATTTCCGTGCACCATTAAACTGTTTATGAAAAACTGTTGGCTATGCATTCTCATAAATTTCTGTCTGGATAAGGATGTCTGAATTCTGACAAGATTAATTTTCCTCCTCTTTAGAATAACTCTCTTTGGAAGACCTAAAGAAGACGAGCACTAGAAGAGTTTGTAGAAGCTGTGCTTTTCAGCTGAGCTTCATTTAACCCTTTCATCACCTAGAGTTTGATGACATACTTAAGGAAAATATTAATGATCACTTTGTGATGGACAAAGAAATTCTCCATTCATTTACTTTCATGTAGAAAAACTTAGTAGGACACAAAACAGTTATTAACTATGATTGTCATTATAAATCCGTTTCTCTCTTCTCCTCTTTAATTTGTTTAATTTTAGTTTTCTCCACTCAAAGAATCAAGAAATACCGAAAAACAAAGAAAGGTATTTAATCAGGATTTTTTTTTTTCTCATTTGTGTGTAAGTACGTGTGTTTCTTGTATACTATGGTTCCAGATCCTTTCTCATAATGTGTTTTGGGCAGTTTTGTGATTCATTGATGGAAACACTTCAACTAAATATAGTGCAGTTGTCCATCTAAGTTAGCCCAAATATTGCTGATAAAATTGTATTAAAGTAGATATCATATGTATTTATTCATTATTAAAGTTGTTAAGGATTTCATTTTACTTGGATCCACAATCAATGCCTCTAGAAACAGCAGTCATGAAATAAAATGACATATATTACTGGGCAAATCTGCTGCAAAAACCTCTTTAAAGAGTTAAAAAACAAGATTCACCTGACTCAAACCATAGTATTTTCAATCTCGTATGGAAGTGAAATCTGGACAATAACTGTTACTGTTTTTAGGTTCCATATAGTCAGTTCTGACTCATTGCAACTGCATACAACAGAATGAAACACTACCTGGTCCTGCAACATCTTCACAGTTGTTTTTATGCTGAAGTCCATTGTGACAGCCACTATGTCACTCCTTCTTCTCTTTTTCAGTGACCTGCTTTACCAAGCGTGATGTCGTTCTCCAGAGAATGGTCCCTCCTGACAACATGTCTAAAGTATGTGAGATGTAGTCACATCTTCCTTGCTTCCAAGAAACATTCTGGTTGCACTTCTTCCAAAACAGATTTGTTCATTCTTCTGGCAGTGTACAATGTATTCACTATTCTTCTCCAACACCAAAATTCAAAGATGTAGGTTCTTCCATCTTCTATATTCATCATCAAGCTTTCACGTGCATAGCAGGTGATTGAAAACACCACGACTTGGGTCAGGTGCACCTTAGTTTTCAATTCTTGGCTTTTCAATAATTTAAAGAGACCTTATGAAGTAGATTTGCCCAGTGCAATGCATCTTTTCATTTCTTGACCACATTCTTTGCTACTTCCATGAATGTTGATTGTGGATCCAGGTAAAAAGAAATCCTTGGCAAACCCAATCTTTTCCCCATTTATTATGATGTTGTTTATTGGTTTAGTTGTCAGGATTATTGTTGTCTTCATGTTGAGGTGTAATCCTTACCAAAGGCTGTAGTCTTTGATCTTCACTGGTAAGTGCTTCAAGTCTTCTTTACTTTCAGTAGGCAAGGTGTCATCTGCGCAATGAAGGTTGGTAATGAGCCTTCCTCCAAACCTGATGGCCTGCTATTCTTATAGTTCAGCTTCTTGGATTATTTGCTCAGTGTGCAGATTAAATAGGTATTGTGAAAGGGTATAACCCTGAGGCACACTTTTTCTGACTTTAAACTGCATACTACTTGAACAACTGCCTCTTGATTTCTGTACAGGTTCTTCTTGAGCACAAGGGAGTTCATGTTCTTCACAGTGTTATCCATAGGTTGTTAACGATATACAGTTCAATACCTTTGTATAGTCCATAAAACCAGTATCTCTCTGGTATTCTCTGCTTTCAACCAGGATGCATCTGACATCAGCAATAATAGCCACTGTTCTGTGTCCTTTTCTGAATCTGGTTTGAATTTCTGGCAGTTCCCTGTCAACACACTGCTGCAGCTCCTTTTGAGTGATCTTCAGCAAAATTATACTCGTGTGAGGTATTACTGATATTGTTCAATAATTTCTGCATTTGGTTGGGATAATCTGTTTGAGGACTAGACTTATATATAGGTCTCTTCCAGCTGGTTGGCCCACTAGCTGTCTTCCAAGTTTCTTGGTATAGGTGAATGAGTTCTTCCACTGCTGCATCTGTTTGTTCAAACATCTCGACTGGTATTCTGTCAATTCCTGGAGCCTTGTTTTTCACCAATGCCTTCAGTGTAGCTTGGACTTCTGCCTTCAGTACCACTGGTTCCTATTCATATGTTGTCCCTTAAAATGGTTGAACATCAGCCATTTCTTATCGATATAGTGACTTTTACATTTTTTCCATATTCTTTCAATGCTTCCGAGTTTTGTAATATTTTCCCATAGAACTCAATTCTGCAACTCAAGGCTTGCATTTTTTCATCACTTCTTTCACTTTGAGAAATGCAGAGTGTTCTTTCCTTTAGTTTCCTTTAGTTTTCCATCTCCACCTCTTCACATGTATTACTATAATGTGTTACTTTGTCTTCTCTAGCCTCCCTTTGAAATCTTCTGTTCAACCCTTTTACTCCTGAAATGGTCTCTAAATGCAGGTGGGATATACTCAAGGTATGCACTTAAGGGAAATGAATAAGGAAGAATTCATGCCTTTGAATTATGTCATTGATAAGGAATGTTGAATATAACAGAGGTTGCCAGAAGAACAATCAAATTGTCTTGGAAAAGTATAACCAGTGTGTTCCTTAGATGCAAGGGTAGTGAGACATTGTTTCACACAGTTTGGACATGTTATCAGGAAAGACCAGTCCATGGAGAAAGACGTGATGCTAGGCAAAGCATAGGGCCAAGGAAGAAGAAGGCTCAGTTAGGTGAATTGACACAGTGGCTGCAACAATGGCCTCAAATCTAGCAACAATTGTGAGGATGGCACAGGACTGAGCAGTGTTTCATTCTGACTTACACAAGGTCACTGTGAGTCAGAACAGACTTGGTGGCACCTAACAATAATATATCACCACAGTTTTCTTAGCTGTATGCTAAAATAATGAGCAGTTGATTTATCATCCTAAAAATGAAAAATGGGCAACTCAGATGCTGTCAGTTCAACATTTAGTGCCAGATGATTTATATTTCAGTGGTATCTAAGTGTATTATATAATTTGCTTCTTGGTTATATACGTCAACAAAACTGATCTTTCTTCAGACTATAACAGATAAAGCCATCAGTGTTGAAGTCTTTCTTATAGTTTTTTTTTTTTTTTTTTTTTAAGAAAAACAAGCTAAGTTAACTTATTTCACTGATTTAAGCTAAAGGAGAGTGTTGAAAATGCCATGGCTGACCATGGTGATTTATTTTTTAACTCTTGTAAAGTGAATGCTTTGTGTTCCAAATAGATATCCTGGAAGAAAATAAACTCATCCCACTTGTTTGCAGAATTTTTGGGCTTGAGGTGAAAACTATCTCAGGAAGATTAATAGATCCATTCATGGATGTTCTTCTTTACTTCCCTAAAGAAAACATTGAATACTCCATAATTGTTAGCCAAAAGTCTAAAGAAAGATGCCAGTGTTTCTTAGATTGTTGTCTGTGTTCCTCTACAGACTTCTAAAATTTGCTTCATAAGCATGGCCTTTGTTTCCTCACTCAGTAAATGATCTCAGAAAGTTGACTTTTACTTTGAAGAGTTGTGCAAAAATATTTAGATAGATAAGTATATGTTGAGTAATGTATAAATTCCATGTTTACTTTTTACAGGACATTTAAGAATTTCTATTGTATTAAGGATTTTGTGCTAGGTGGAGGAAGAAATAAGAAGTCACAGCGGCTTACCTTAGCAAGCTTAAATTTGGTTTATTTGGGAACACTAGTCCTATGCATGAAAAAGTAAAGATACACTTCACAAAGTTCCAAATAAGTGCCAAATGAGAAAACAATTTATTCAGGGATCACCTAGGGTGGTTATATAAATGTTCATATAGTAAAACCAACATTATAAAGTTTTGGTAAGAAAAAAATAAATATTAAGAGAGGAGTGGTAGACAGATTCATGAAAACAGAAAAGGGAAAATGTCATTACCAGAAGAGTTAGACTGTAGCACAGAATGTATGATATGACAAGTTCATTGCCTCCACATTGTGAAAAATCAAGAATATAGTTTATGAACATTTTTATTTTTTTCTCATGACACTAAAGAGGTATTTAAGACTTTTGAATAGGTGATCTGAAATGTGGTACCTTTTTTAGGAAACCTGGAAGAATCTGAGAGGTGGATTACAAAATGACTGTTCACAGTATACATTAGAATATGATACTCCTCTGGCTCCGACTCGACGGCACTTGGCTTGGCTGCCAAAAGTTTTCCAGTATTTTCCTGTTCAGATTAAAAGGAAGTCTGAATCTCTCACTATAACCTACTAAGCAGTGAATGAGCTGATTCTCTTCTGCCTCCAAACACACTGGAAGTTGAACTACACCAGCCCTCTTTCCATTCCCGACCTCCCATCCTTTGTCCTTTTTATCCAGTACTGAAAAACTTCTTCCCATATCTATGTAGTTGCTTAGTTTTTGTCTCATATTTAGAGTTCGGTTAGAATTGCTTTCTACTGAGACAGTCTTTTCTTGACCACATTATGTAACTTTATCTGTTCTACCATTAGTTACTGTCTGTCATATCATGCTGTTCATCCTTATTATTACCTGAGAATTTATTTTTATTTGCTTGTTGTATTATTTTTAATGTGCCTTTTCTCAATGGAATGTAAGCTGTATAAGAAATGGGATTTTTTTTACTGTCTTTGTTCATTACTGTAAATATATCCAGTTCCTGGAACACAGGCTCAATAAATATTTGTTAAATGAATAAATGAATAGTAATAAGGAGAGACTGCAATCCAAGGCTTAGTGACTTCCAAACTGAAGATAAAGCAGCGGGTACATATAGAGCTACAGTATGAGAAACTCACACAGTATACACAGACAGTGTGATTGTACTATTTGATGATCCAGATGTCGATGATTTAGCATCATAGTTAGGCTGGTGAATGCAAATAACGGCCTTTTTGTTGACAAGATCAATTAGAGAAAATACGGTGGATCAAGCAGGTAGAATTTTCATCATACAAGTCATTATCTTGGAAAAACACATCTTTACGAGCAATTACATTTGGTTCAAACTGTCAAATTAATACTCTGGTTATAATTTATGGATGGGCAAGTTGGCATAAATATGCCCTTTCATTGGTTTCTTAAAGCAATTACGATCTTTTATTGTTATCTAGTAGGACTCTATTTTTATGGTTTGAATATTAAGGCTACCAAATTTGGCCTATTTTTCTTTTTTTTATTATCATATATTTCATTTTTTTATTATGACTAGTGAAAATGTATATTCCTGTATAAATTTACATGCCCACCTATATGCAACTTCCACTGCTCTCCCTGTCCAGTGACAGCACACTATTCCTCTCTGCTCCATACATGTCTCATCCTCCCAAGAGCCTCCTTTCCCCTCCTCTCCACCTACTCTCCTTCCTCCAGCCAGAGGTCAGCAGGATGATATCCTATAGATGCACAGAATCATAAAGTGCATGCAATATATAAGATGGTCACTCTGCATCGCCAAGTCCAATCCATTCGTGTCTGGAGTCAAGAGGGCCTATTTTTCTGTATAAAACATTTTATTAAAAAAATTGAAATGACACTTGTAATTCTCCCAAACCTCTGACATTCCTGCATAATATAAATAAGAAAACAAAATAAGCTTGGCTGACAAAAATAATAAAAGCCCAAATCCCATCAACTCTCTCAAAATCTTTTCAAATCTAACTATATTGGGTGATAAAGATCAATTAAACATTGTGAGCTAATGAAAACTTAGCTTTTCAAGTTTTTAATGAAATCAGTCATAAATTCATTCTCAAGTGATTGGGATTAGGTGATAAATTATGTTAACAAGCATTCTCTGTTCTTTATAATCTGAGTAACTGTTTACAAAATCAAGTACCTTTTAATATAACAAATACAAGAATGTTTTAGAGCCTATTATGTAAGATTTTAACATGAATTTGGAATATTTCTATTGTATTAAATCCCTTTGCTATGCTGGCACATTCATTATACGTGTGTGTCTCTAACCTGCTCTGCATGCAAGTACAGTTCAACGAGCATGTTTTGCTGCTGAGAGACTGAGACTCAGATTTACAATGATGGGTGGCTTTACCAAACTTTCTGAAAAAGAACAATACAGTCTAGATTAGTGGTTTGCAAAGTATAGGATAAAGCTTCTTAAAAACCTTCAGGGCAGTCTAGAAACTAATACAAAATCTAAAGCTGGATAGTTTGACTTGTGAGGTTTCCTGGTGGCAGAGCAGAAAAAAAGGGTGGGGGGGATTGTTTATTTTGAGTCACTCTGGAGACCTACCAGTAACAGCTTGTGGGCAGCGACTAAACATAGTCTATTGTTGCTGCCACCACTGCCAACTTGAATCAGATGTGACACAGTTGGATCCCATATGTCTTAGCTTTTAACTACAGAAGGAAAGGCTACCCACAAATACATATCAGACAGAAAGAGGGAAAAAAAGGAGAGAAAAGAAGAAACCTTAGGGCAAAAAGCTGTCTTTGACAGTTTTGTTTTATCCTTGCATCTCATAATACCTGTCAAGAGTATTCAGTTCAGCTCATAGTGCCTTTCTTAGTTATCTAGTGCTGCTGTGACAGAAATGCCACAAATGGATGGCTTTAACAGAAATTTACTCTCTTGCAGTTTAGGAGGCTGGAAGTTTGAATTGAGAGCACCAGCTTCAGAGAAAGTTTTTCTCTCCATGTTAGCGTTAGGGCAAAGTCTCTTTTAATCAACTTTCCACTCGGTCTAGCAGTTTCTTAGTGCAGGGACTCTGTGTCGAAAAGAAGCACTCTGACTCTTTTTGGTGGTACAAGGTCCCTTTCCTTTCTCCTGGCTTCTCTCTTTTATATCTCAAAAGACCTAACATCATAGCTTGTGCTCTGTCTCTTTAACATAACTACTTCTAATCCTGCCTCACTGCTGCTGGATTTATGTGCAAATTTGTGAAGGCTATTTGTGAGAGCTAACAAATTTGCGAGGGCCAACTTAAAGAGACGAACTGAAGCTAAATCCTGGGTGGTGCCGCACCATCCAGATGATGAGATACTTTGCTCTAATACGCCAACTGAGTTTTGGACAGGGATTATCCTGCCTTTACATGGTGAGGTTTTAAGCACAAGTATTATTGAAAGTTGAGTCAAAAGAAAATTAAGATCTTATTCATGTCAGTCATAAGGATGATCTAAATTCTTCAGATAATTATAACAATTATGAAGATACCTTCTTTATGTATGCTGTGAAAATAACTTCCATGGCAAGGGATGCTAAAAGCATAACTCATTACCCTTCCTGTAGAAAACAAGTGTCAGCTATTTTTTTACTTTTGATTCAGTTAGCCCTTACTGGAGCCATCCACAGAAATCCCGGTGGTACAGTGGTTAAGTACTAAAGCTGCTAACCAAAAGGTTGGCCGTTCAAACTTGCCGGGTGCTCCTTGGAAATCCCATAGGACAATTCTGCTCCATCTATAGGGTCACTGTGAGATGGTGTCAACTCGACAGCAGTGGGTTTGTTTTGTTTTCTTTGGAAATATGATGGGATCAAACTGTGTCACATCTTATTCAAATTAGCAGTGGCGGCAGCAACAATAGTCTTTTTTTTTTCTTTCTTAGCCATCCAGAATGTATTTGTAAGTTCACTTATGTTTTCCCCATTTTTTTTAATGTCCACCATACAGAAGACCTGGATTCAACTCACAGCCAATATGTATGGAGAACTCTGATGGCACAGTATTAGGCTCTAAGAAGTTGGCAGCTTGAGTCCACCAGTCATTCCTCGGAAATCTTATCTGTATGTATGTGTGTGTATATAATTCCTTTATGTAGTTTCAGGTGAAAATAATTGGAGTAGAAGAGCTGTTGTGCTATTTCACAAGTTACCTACCATGAAAGTAATTCTAAGAATATTTTCTATGTTTTAAATAATTTTCAATCATGTTGAGTTTTAAATGAGCCTCTGTTGTGTAGGAGAAAACCTATAAAAATCATCAATAAATTCCAAAAGAAAAAAATGAATAATATTTTTGTTTTAAAAAAATCATGCCATATAATTTAACAGCCAAATAAAACTTGGCACTGTTGACTGTAGAATGGCACTGTAGGGAAATTGAACTGACACACAAATATGTTTGCAGGGTATTGTTTTGCTCCAGTGTTATGTAAATTCTGCAAATCGAAAACAGAAAGTTTATGTAAAAGATGCCAAGTCAGTCTCTGTATGCGTTCCAGTCCTGTTACTTGGGAAATGATGTACTTTCTGTGTAATGATGCTGAAAATTACTCCAGAGACACAAAGCCAAATATGCAGGACACTCATTGCATGGTGTAATGTTCAAGCCGTCAGTTATTTTGGTAATATGGAATAAACTTTATTTAAAGGGTTAGTATAGCACAGTGTGAATTGTGAGCACATTCTTAAAAATTTTAGCTGAGAATTACAGATCTCATCAATGACTCATCACTTAAACATCTTTTTAATAAATTACAGCTGGTATGATGGGTGAAATGAGTGCTACTTAGATACTGCCAAGCCAAGCCAATTATAATAAGCCTTTGACTGAGAGATCACAGATAATTTAGAACAATAAACAAGCCAGTAATGTAATCACTCTGTGCGCTAGGGCCCTTGCTTTGCTGTCTAAAACATACTCAGAGAACTAATTTGCCAACTAATAAATACGGAAGTAACTTAGTGATGTTCTTTCTAATTTAAGATATAGTCTGTACTTCATGAGCATTGATGGTGAACTCAGTTTTTAAATTATTCAGGCACTTTTTGGAAATCCTATGGGGCAGTGCTACTCTGTCCTATAAGGCTGCTATGAGTCAGAATTGACTCAACAGCAGTAGACTTGGACTCCCTATTTCAGAAACATTAAATTTTGCAGTTGGGTTAAACTGAATTACCAGACTCAAGTATACTGCTTTGACTCTTTGTGGAAACATTATTCCTGAAAGAGAATTTCACTTTGTCATAATAAACAGTTGGAGTCTATTGTGGTGTTCTTTCTGAGGACTCCAATCATCATAACAACATAGTTTTGTTTTTGTGAGAATCTGTGGGAGAAATTTCTATTTCTTCTTTTCTATTTTCTTCTAAGAAAAAGACTTATGAAAAAAGTCTCAGTGATGTAACGGGCAGTCTTGTTCTTGATTTTGTCTGCTTGGAAGCTTAACACAAAGTTAAATCTTGTCTTCAAACAAATGCAATTTTTCATTTTATATTATCAATTTTTTCCTATTCTAATTTTACTTCTGACATTAAATCCTCTTTTTTTCTTTTGCAATATGTATTTTCATAAACTACTTCATAGTGAGATTTTACCTTTTCTTATGGGTTACTGGGAAGTCTTTGCATGTATTAAGCATTACATGTTAGAGAGTGATGTGATGGAATTTGAATTTTTGAAAAATTTTACTGGAAAAAGAAGAATAGCTTGGGAATGGAGGGCACTGGAGATAAGGACACTAGAGGAGACAACAGGAAAGTCTAGATAACTAAAAAAGTCAGGGAGTAAGTAGTCAAAGATGCATCCAGAGGACAGAAGTTTGAAAGGTTATGACAGAAGCCAGATTATTTATCAATCGGATGTGTTTGCTGTTGTTAGGTGCCACTGAGTCAATTCCAACCCATAGTGATCCCATGTCCAAGGGAGCTAAATGATATGTGGCCCTGCTCCATCCTCACATCCATTACCATGTTTGAGCATGTTGTTGAAGCCACTTGGTCAATCCATTTTATTGAGGGTCTTCATCTTTTGTGCTGACCCTATGTTTTACCAAGCATGATGTGTTTTTCTAGGAACTGATTCCTCCAGTAGCATGTCCAAAGTACATGAGAAGTCTTGCCATTCACATTTCTAAGGGGCATTCTGGCTGTACTTTTTCCAAGACAGATATAATTTTTCTTTTGGATATCCATGGTATATCTAACATTCTTCTCTGGCATTATAATTCAAAGGCACAAGTACTTCTTTAGTGTTTTTTATTTTTGGTTCAGCTTTCACCTACAAATGAGGTAACTGAAAGTATTACGGCTTGGGTCAGGTCCTCCTTAGTCCTTCAAGTGACGTCTCTGCTTTTTAACACTTTACAGAGACCTCTTAGGTTTATTTGGGATGGACAAAGTGAAAGAAGTGAAGTTATCTTTAATTTTTCTGTCTAGGCTAGTCTGGACAATGCTAAAGGAGTTGATGTGAAAAGAAATTTTTTTTTTTTTTTTTTAGTTTTGCCCTTTTTGAATTTTGAATGGAATACATCACTAAATATATTTGGGAAGAAATTGGCTATAAGGAATGGGCACTAAAGGAAAAAAAACTGTAAATATGGATAAAGGGAAATCACCATAGAACAATGTATTGAAGTAATGAGATAGGATAGATCATTCAGAGAGAGCAAGTTGACTTAAAAGGTGATAGCCCCTGTAATTTGGAAAAACTGGTATATAAGACGGTGGCAGTCAAAAGAGTAATAATGTGGAGTCAAAAAAAAGGACAGAACATAAAGAAAGTCAAAAGATAATTAAGTTTTAAAGGATGCACAGTGGCACAATGTTTACATAGAGGGACAAATAAAAACAGTCCACTGGGCAATTAGGAAACCCTAGAGCCCTGCCCTAGAGTCATTCCCTGGATCGGTGGTGAGAAGACTGATTTACAAGGATACGAAGACTAGTGAGGCACTCAGTTAATTTACTTACTTACAGAACCACTGTAAGATAAATGACCGAAAAAGTCTTTTTGGCAAGGACAACATAAAAAAAACAATGTAACAATAAAATAGTTATAAAATTTTCTAGTTTATTTTAGAAATTAAGATGAATGTATCAAGACTAATTTAAGAATCCTTAAGCGTATAATTGTAGAGTGCCTATTAATCAAATACTGAGCCAGAGGAGAAAAATCACAATCATTTCAATTAATTTAAAAAGACATTGGAAAATTCACCATTTTTCTATTATTAAAATCTAAGTAAACTTGAATGGATTGAAATTTGAAAGCTATTTTCTTAACATATTAAGAATATTTCACCCGAAAATCCAGGCATTCAGTGCCATATTCAATAGAGAAACCTTAAGCCATTCTGTTAAATTAAAAAAAAAGGAAAAAATTTCAAAGATCTAGTAAATACCAAATCATTTTTAATGATATATAAGACCAATTATTATTATTTAAAGATATTAGATATAAGACATTAAGTAGAAGCAAGATATATGACTCATATGCCCAAATAAACAGCTATCTTGAATTCTGAAAAATAAAAAAATATACTTTTTACTACCATTGAAAAATACGAAACACTTGAAATAAAATAATGAATCTCTTCAATTTTAATATGAAGTCTTATACTAGCTAATTAAAGGACATGAAAGAAAAAATAATCTTTCACATAAGAAAACTGCTTCAAAGAAAAGTCTATAACTTTATGATTTTTATAATATAAAGCCATTTAAATAAGCAATAAACATTAATGTAAAGAAAGGAAAAGGCAATTCTGTCTTCTGTAGATATTATTTTCTCTAAAAAGAAGATTTAGTATTTTCTCTCTACAGAGAATTCATTTGGTTGTTATTTGGCCTTGGAGCCAATGCCAAGCCAGCCAAGTGCCTAGGTAACATTTGTCTTTTCCTGGGTGGACTTTGCTAGCTTAACATTATCAAGTCTTTTATCATTCCAGTTCCGTAATCACTTTCTCCAGAGAACTTGTCTTCATCATTTATCACATAAATATTAACTAAAGTTAGGAAACTCTTGTACTGGTAACTTACTATCGGTGAGTGGTGCCTGGGTCTTATAAGCCAGCTTATTTGAAACTTTGAGGTCTTATTTTGCTGTTTGTTTTGTAATATCTTTGTACGCCAGAAATAGTAGAATGGGTATGTGTGTTCAGGTAACTAAGAGGTTGTGTAATTTAATTTTAGGAACCAAAGGCGGCACGTCAAACACCTTTTCTTTCAACATTTCATTCAAATCCTTAGTCTTAGCTCAGTAAGAAATTACCTAAATTTCCTGTTTCACCTTAGCTCTTAATACAGTGCACTAAACATCACTTATTCAGAAAGAGCTCTGTCAAATTAATTCTTCTTGTTTCCTTTTATATAATTTTTACTAACCTTCAGAAGTAAAGATATAAGCATACAGAATATAATAAATAAATCTATAGGTCCATAATATATATTTTCCATATTGAGGTTGATATGTAATTTATGGAATAGAGGATTAAATCAGTTTTATTACTAGCAAACTAGTGTTTTTGAAGTTTCGTTACTGATTTAGACAGTACAACATACATGTATGGTGGCCAGAGCAAGCTACTGTGGAAACGTAGGATTGAGCATTTTGAACTTTTATCACTATAAAATCTGATTGGCATTGCCAAGTGCCGTCGAGTCGGATCGTTTAGAATTTAGTCACAATCCATTTCAAAATCATATGTAGTGGAACATTTTGACACAATTCTCAGTTAAGCCCCTCAAATTCTAATACATTTTCATTTTCATTTATTAAAAAGGACTGCATAATTAGTCTTTTTCTAAGAGATTGTTCTGCATCCCATAATGGTGAGCAGCACCTGCAAGCTGCCATCTAAGGAACTTCAACTGGTCCTAACCTACTTGGAGCAGATGAAAAGCAAGAACATCAAAGACATGAGACAACTATCAGCCCAGGGAACAGAGGGTTCATATGATTGAGTGACAGACAAGAGGAACTAGATAGTGCCCGGCTACCACCAAAGACAGCCCTGTCAGGGAACACAGGGTAGAGTACCTGATGTAGCATAAGAAAGAGGGGGTGCAGATCTAGAACTCTATTTAAAAACCAGACTTATTGTCCCAACAACCTGGAGGGTCCCCCGAGAACATGGCCCCTAGACTTCGTGCTAGCCCAGAGCTGAAACCAGTACTGGAGTCAAAACTTTAGACAAAGATTGGACTGGACTAAAGGACACAGTGATGCAGATGGTTTAAAATACATGTGAGGCTATACAACTGGTTTCTTTTTAGAGGGATGAGGAGATGGTGGAGAGGAAGGGACAAATATCGGTTGAGTGGATACGGGAAGTAAGGAATGTGAAGGAAGAGTGTGCTGTCATAGGGTGAGGACAGCAGCTAGAATGGCATAGAGACAGGTGTTCGGGGTTTTATATGGCAAATTGACTTGGATTGTAAAATTTTACTTACTGTGTATTTTCCCATTTGTTTCACTCTTTTACTCTTGAGTTATTTAGAAGCATGTTATATAGTTTCCAAGTAATTGAGATCTTTCTGCTACTGATTTTGAATTTAATTCCATAGCAGTCAGAAGATATGCTGGGGATACCTTAATCCATTTTAACACACATTTTATTTTATGTTGCATAACAGAAGATAACTAACTTTGGCCTAAAGATGTTTTATTTTATGGCTCAGAATACAATTTGTCCAGTAGAATCTTCATATGCTGTTGAGAAAAATGTGTATTCTGCTGTTGTGGGTGGAGTATTCTATTAATGTCAATCATGTCAACTTGATTGTTAATTTTGTTTCAGTCTGTTATATCTTCATTGAATTTTTACTTACTTATTCTATGAGTTTTTGATAGAATAGTATTGAAATTCACTGTATTTGTTATTGTAATTCTAACAGCTTTCTCTTGTATTTTAAAGCTGTTATATGCATAAAATTCAGAATTTTTAGATTCTCATAATAAATTGACCTTCTTATCATTGTTAAATGCCCTTTACCTTTGATAATCTTTTTTTATAAGTAATACAAATCTGTATTTTAATTTGCTATGGCTGTCTAGCATTCAAATTATGTATTATTACATTTTATTTAGTTATGCTCTCTGGCTGGCTGTTTAATAACTTGAAGAACAGAAGAAGAAAGTCAAAGACTATAGTCTTCTTTATGGATTATACCTCACTATGAAGAAAACCAAAATTTTCACAACCAGAGTGATAAACAACATCATGATACATGAAGAAAAAAAGTTTTCAATTATTTCTTTTTACACAGAACAACAGTCAATGTCCCTGTAAGCAGCAGTCAAGACATCAAAATAACATATTGAAATGGGCAAATCTGCTGCACAATGCCTCTTTAAAGTTTTCAAAAGCAAAGGTGTTACTTTAATGACTAAGATGTGCCTGACCCAGTTCATGGTCTTTTCAATCATGTGATATGCTTATGAAAAGCAGACAATGAAAAAAGAAGGCAGAAGAAGAATACCAAACCAAACCAAATCCATTGTCGTTAAGTCAATTCCAACTCATAGCAACCCAATATGACAGGGCAGAACTTTCCCATAGGGTTTCCAAGGCTGCAAATCTCTGAGAAAGCAGACTGCCACACCTTTCTCCCATGGAGTAGGCAGTGGATTCCAAAAGACAACTTTTCACTTAGCAGTTGGGTGTTTAGCCGCTGTGCAACCAGGGCTCCTACAGAAGAGCACATGCGTTCAAACTGTGGCATCTGCAAAAAAAGCTGAATATGTCATGGAGTGCCACAAATTAACAAATGTAAGAAAAAATTCTACTCAGAAGTAAGAATTATGAGACTCAGTGTTGCTTGCTTTGTACACATCACCACAAAAGACCAAGCACTAGAAAAAGACATCGTGTTTGTTAAAGTAGGTCAGAGAAAAATAAAGGAAACACTCAGTGAGGTATATTGACACAATAGCCACAAGAAAAACTGAAACATGTCAATAATCATGACCAGGGCTCAACACCAAGCAGTATCCTGCCCCGTTGTACACAAAGTTGTGATGAGTCAGAACCAACTGGAAGGTAACTAATAACAACCTTTAACTAGTCTGGACTCTGACCAAAAGCAGAAAAATAATGATAATAAACTTTAAATATACACAACTCTTACAAGAAAAGAGTAATATATAAGCCCTGGAGTGGTGTTGGTGACGAACATCATTTTAGACCTCAGTATATACAAGGGACTGTGTGAGATGCTTATCACTATAGGTGAGATGGTAGGGAGAAGGGGGACAGGAGTGGGCTGAGTGGACACGGGAAGTTCAGCACGGATGGGGGGAGTATGCTCTCGTGGGGGTAGAGGGAAGGAGAGGGGAGAGCACCTGGAGTAGAAGAGTGGTGTGAGTTCCAGGTGTTATATGGCTAATGGATATAGATTGTCAACTTTCACTTAAAATACAATAAAATTTAATTAAAAGAATAATAAGAAAATCAGAAGTGAAAAAAACAAAAACACAAGGATTCAATGATGACAAAGTATTGTGTTTTTTATCAGACAATGATACTGTATCTATTCTCACTCTTAACGTTTTCTTAAAGTTGTGGTCTTCGCCTGATTCCGCTCGCAACCAAGATGTCCATGGTGAATTTAGAAGTACAACATGATTACAAAAAAAATAAAATATAGAGAGAACTTTTCATGGATACTTAGAAAAGTAAATCTGTAAGCTTGGATAGAGTCTATTATCATTTTATGCCAGTGATGAGTATATAGATGTGATGATGATTCCCTGAAAGTCATCAAACCTATCGATAAGAATGTTGAAACTTACTTGAAGCTCCAGATTTTTGACAGCCACTGATGTCTGTTTCTCCAGCCATCTCTTTCTGATCATGGTGACTGCTGTACAAAAGTATATGTATTTTATCCAGGCTTTCTCAGGTCTACAGAACAGAGATCAATCGCAAAATAGATCATTTTCCTATGAAATATAGTCCTAGTGTATCACATATTTTGAGAACAATTTGAATTTAAAAGCAAGTTTGTCAGGCTTCCAAAATCTGAGAATGCTTGTTTTTTTTGGCATAATTTGTGGTGTGTTTATTTCCTTACAAAATAAATAAGAATTTAAGATAAGATTGTCATGTTAGTGCATCAACCACAGCATAAAAATATAAGAAATCAAGATGGAAATACCTTGGAGCATGATTTTTTTAAGATCTAATATTGAAAAGAAATTATTATTTTACAAATGAGACAAGTGAGGTATGAATAAAACAGATGACATTTTTTTATGAATTCATCATTTAAAGGGGTTATAAACTAAAACTTTTTGCTGTCAAGGTGACTGACTTGTACCAACCCAACAGAAAAGAGCAGAACGAGGTTAAGTCTTCTCAGAGCAGAGTGCCACATCTTTCTCTCACTGAACAGCTGGAGGTTTCTAACCACCGACATTTGGTTAGCAGTTGAGCAGTTAACCACTTCACAACCAAGTCACTGTCACATTTTGTAAATATTGATACACGGCTATGTGATAATACACTTAATTTCCTTAAAAATATTCCATGAAATAATTCAATTCACCATATATTTATTGTACACTTGACAAGTTCCAGATATAGTGACAGGGCTATAAAGGTGAAGACTCAGTCTCCATCTGAAGAGAAATTCTCATTCTAATTCCATAGCCAGTTGTTTAATATGATATACTGTTTCTACAAAGTGTTTTAAAATTTTCTGTTAGAACATTGTTTTGGACACCCTTCTAAGAATTCTTGACAAAAAAAATTTAATCATATGTAGTAATGTTTCATTTAATGCTGACAGGGTTAGCCTAGGTTCTTACTCAATGGAAACTAAGCATTTGGCAAGATCACAACTTGTTAGTTTAGTAAAATACAACTAGTCACCACTAAAAGTTGTTTGTTTGTTTTTTTTACAAACATAGTTCAAAGACATTAAGCGGTGTTTACAACAAAAATTTAAAATCTCAACGTTCAGTGATTCGTTTTTTCTCCCAGAAAACATCAAACGCCAATTACATAATAGTAGACCTTGGGCTAGATGGAATGATAAGAGCTAAGGTATCTGGACTCTTTTTTTTTCCTTGATTCACTGGTCCATGACCACTTTTTTTATAGACACATAAAACAATTACTTAGTGATTTAATCAGTATATTCCTCCATGGACAATTTAAGTTGTCGACCTAGAGAATTTAACCAAATGGTGGATTGTACTTTTCATATCAGTTAACCAAATTTACAGAATTTTATAATATTCACCTCTGGTCTTCACTATCCAAGCAATACCACAGACTGTCAAAGGAATGAACAGGTCTGGTTTGGAAGATGTACAGCCAGAATGTTCCTTAGAAACAAGGATGGAGACACTTCGTTTCACTTATTTGTATATGTTATCAGCAGCGACTGGTCCGGGGAGAAAGACATCATCCTTGGCAAAGTACAGAGTCAGTGAGAAAGAGGAAGACCCTTCCTGAGACGGCTTGACACAGTGGCTGCAACAAGAGGCTCAAATATAGAAACAGTTGGAAGGATGGTGGGATCAGGCAGTGTTTTGTTCTGTTGTAAATGGGGTTGCTATGAACTGGGATCATTTCAACGGCATGCAATTTCAACTTTTATTTATAAGTGAGCATTAATAAGAAAAATATTTGTTCTTTCTAAACATTTGCATTTAGCTTAGAAATTCTCATATTGATTTCTAGCTTTGTGCTAACATTTATAAAATAACACTAACAGCAAAATTTTTGTTGTCTCACAGCGTATGCATGTCAGGAACTTTAAAACTGTTTATATTTTTCTTTCTATTATTTCATTACAATCCTGTAGGCTAATAGATGGTTGTGTGTATGTCATCAAACTGGACTTTGAAAATTATACTGAATAAGTTCGTTCTGATTCTTAGTTATCTGTGCTAGTGAAGCAAAAGAGTCAAGAGTTCACAATCAAAATATGAATGAAATTTGATTTTAGCTTTTTCCAGTGATTTATTTATTTTTCTAGAAAACATCAAATTCCAAATACATAATACTAGACCTTGGGCTAGATGGATTGAAACAAACTAAGATAATTGGACTTTTTTTTTAATTAGCTGGTCCATGGCCAGTTTTTTATGAGACACATAAAACAATTCCTTAGTGATTTAATGAGGCAGAGCCTAAATTACTGCCTAGATGCAAAGGTTTGCCTTCACAGTTGACTAAACGGCCATTTGCAGGTCAATCTATCCATTCTGGTTGTTAATGAACAACTTAGAATTCATTGCTTAGCCCTTGCATGTTATGACTAAAGTAAAATTTTAATAATTTTAAAAAGTTGACTCAGAAAACTATGTGTTAACTTCTAAGGGAAGTGCTTTAACTAGCTTGTATCAGTGTGGTGTGTTGCTACCACTTTGTCTTCTATAATCCTACTTTCTTACTTGTGCATCCCCAAATCCTTGAAATTGAATAAGATATAAATTAGGGATTGCGTTACCCCCAGAAGGTATTCTGACAATCTAAATCCTGGAAGCTTGAACATTTAAACACCCTTTGCTTAAAAATAGGTTATTTTATAATGTTATCACTTAATGTGAGGTCACGCTAAGGCAAACAAACCAAAACACCAAACCCATTGCTATCGATTTGATTGTGACTCATAGCAACCCCAGAGAACAGAGTAGAACTGCTCCATAGAGTTTCCAAAGAGTACCTGGTGGATTTGAACTGCTGCCTTTTGGTTAGCAGCCATAGCACTTAACCACTGCACTATGGATATAATCTTACCTGTGTGATGCAATTATAAAAAAAGAGAGGAGAGGCAGAGTGAGATAGAGAAAGAATAGCTAGGTAAAGGTACGCTTGAGGTTATCAGAAGTTATGACAGATGAGAAAGGATCTTCCACTAAAGACTTTGGAGGGCAAGGCCCAGTAATGCATTGATTTGGACATCTGGCCTACAGAACTATGAGACAAAAAAAATCTGTTCTTATGAGCAATCCTGTTTGTGGTATTTTTTAATGACAATTCAAGAAAACTAATACAAGATTCTCTTAAAAATCAGTTTGTGTTTTTTTAAGATAATGTTTGCCACTAACACTTTTACTAAAGCTTTATTTTTATCAGTAACATCAGCAACAAAAACAGCAAAAAGACTATATTAGCTGACCACTTTTTAAAACAAAAGAAAGAAAACAGTACTTTGTTGATACCATAAATATGTTTATGCATTTCAAAGAATTCTGCATCAACTCATTCAGGTGAATTCCAATTGAAAACTTCCCCGTTTGTGACCTCAGAGGTCCTGGCCCTATCCTTTGGCACAAGATTCTTAGTTCCTAAGCAGGATTCTCTATGGAACTGGGTCATTTGGCAGTCATCCCAACTTCTTGTTGGCATGGTTCTGGGCAGCTGACCTAATCCAGGGAGATGAGAGTGGTGTAGTGCGAGGCAGCTCTGCTTCATGAGGCAGTTCCTTCTCTCTTCAGCTTCTACTTCTTGGTTCCTTGACCCTTCAGCCCCTCAGGCCTTGTACTCTGAGTCTACCCTGCTTGGGCAAGTGTTCCAAAGCTCTTTAGCTTCACCAGTAAGTGCCTGGATATGCCCTGCCCTACCAATAAACTTCGACCTGAGGGAACTTAGCCCTCTCACTCCATAGGAGGGCTCCAGCACCACTTGCCCTGGTCTCCTGGTTCTGCTGCTGCATCTCGTTGTCTGTGTCATCTCTAACATAAACAGCTCTCCTCATTTCCTTCTGGGTCCTCACCAGAAGGGCTCCAAGACCAACACTGGCTATGATATCCATAATTTCATCAATAGCCTTTTCAAGGCAGTCTAAGCTTTTACTATTAGGCACTTTAAAACTCTTCCAATTTCTACTTATTCACAGTTTCAAAATTGCTTCCACATTTTAGGCAACTGTTAGTGTTAACAGTCCATTAGTGTAACAGACTCTAGTAATATACTAACATTGAGATAAACTACACCATTCTCTTTCCTTCTAAGCTTATTCCTGACTCTAAGCATAATTCTGTTACTTCTTTCTTTTTAAACCTTTACAAGTAGTTATTGTCCTTGTAGACTGTAGAGAATAAATACGACTCATTTGAGTCCACTATGGCAGAAAGCAGTCAACACGCCTGAGTAGCATCCACTGTGACAACACAAAAGGAAAATAAACTTGGAACCCTCACCCCACATCCCTCTCATCTCCCTATTTTAGGTCAGCTTCCCAGAACCATGCCAACAAGAAGTTGGGAGGACTGCCAAATGACTCAATCCCATATGGAATCCTGCTTAGGAACTAAGAATCTTGTGTCAAACAACCATGTCTTTGGGTCACAGCAGAAACTAACTTGTAAGAGAGGAGTCTGACCCCTGTTTCCATGCCAAGTCTCAGTTTGACCTGCTTTATGAAATATGCATGCTATTTCCCCCAAATTTAATGAATATATATAACCCCCTCTTTTCTACATAGTATAAAACTTCTCACAGCTGTTCAGGGAGACAGGCTTTTGGAGGAACTCATCCTTTTTATCTCCTTGTGTGCAGTATACAATAAAGCTCTTGCTGCTTACCTCACCCTGTCTCAAGAACCGGCTCTTTGCATCAAGCAGCTAGAATCCATATTTTGCAGTAACATTAGAGTAGCACACCACTATTGGTACTAAATTATGTCTTAGTCATCTAGTGCTTCTGTAACAGAAATACCACAAGTAGATGAGTTTAAGAAAGCAAAATTTATTCTCTCACAGTCCAGGAGGCTAGAAGTCTGAATTCAGTGTGCCAGCTCCAGAAGAAACCTTTTTTTCCTCCATCAGCTCTGAAGGAAGATGCCAGCCAAGTGCCTAGCCAAGTGCTGTCGAGTCGGTGAAGGAAGACGCTTGTCATTAATCTCTGCTCAAAGAGCTTCTCAGCACAGGAACCTCAGTTCCAAAGGATGTGCTATTTTTCTGCCTCCTGTTTCTTGGTGGTATGAGATTCCCATGTCTCTTTGCTTGATTCTGTCTTTTGCATCTCAAAAGAGATTGATTGAAGATACAGCTTAATCTTATATATTGAGATTCACACTAGACATGACTCTTGGGAGACAAGCAGAACTAGAAGGTAACATCTACTGCTGGGTAGGTGTTCCAAATTATTCTTTTGATTTCATTTAAGAATCTAGGCAGTGGGTATAGCAATACATATATATATATTTATATGTATGTATTTTCTCCTTTGGCTTAAAATTTAGGCATTTATATATTGAGGGTAAATAATGATGGTGAAGCTACAGTTTTTAGAAGCCAACTAAGAGAACTCCATGAAAACAGCTATTAGAATAATAGTTGTTAGGTGGGTTTTGCTAACCTTTATTGATCTGAAAGAATTCACATATTTAGACTAACAGTCATTAATACAGCATTCATCCTGAAATAGAACACTGTATTAGGCTGATCAGTGTGTCTGGTAGATGAACTTTTTACTTCTCTCCTAGGCTAGAGATAAGCTAGGAGTGAATCTTTACATTCCTAATGATTTCCTTTTATTTTTTTTTTATTGTGATTGAATGAAAGAATACAATCCAAATTAAATTTCCATGCCTGCCTATCTGCTGCTCCTTCTGCTTTCCTCGTCCAGTGACATCACACTCTTTATCTCCATTCTATGCATGTTGTATACTATGAACAATCTCCTGTCTCCTCCTCTCCACCTTCTCCTCTCCCTTCTAGTAAGAGGCCAATAGAACAGCATCCTATAGATGCATGGTGCCACAAAGTACACACACCATATGGTCACATGGTGACCCCGAGTCCAGTCCATTCTTGTCCAAAGAGTTGACCTCAGTAATGTTTTGTGGTCAGGGACAGCATCAGGTCCAGGGGCCGTGCTCCCAGGGGAACCCCCAGGACTTTGGACCATCAATTGTAGTCTTTTAGTGGAGTTCCTGAGGTGCCTCCCTCTTTCTCTTGTGCTGCAGCTGGACCTTGACGTTGTATGCCCCATCATGGCTGTCTTTGGTGGTGGCCGGGCACCATCTGGTTCTTCTGATCACATTTTGATACAGTTACCCATTCACAGGTCCTTTTGTCTCCTGGGCTCTTTTATCCTCATGTCTTTGTTGTCCTTGGTGATCATCTGTTCCAGCTGAGTTAGAACCATTTGGTGTACCTCAGACGTCAGCTACTTGCTTTTAAGATCCCCACACCACTCACCAGTATAGGGTGCAGAAGATTCTCTTAACAATAGGCTAGTTACACCAATTGGGCTCAATGTCCCCTGAGAACGTGGTCCCCAAATCCCTGTCCCTGCTACCATATCCTTGCAATATTGGGTTAAGATTAGAAGAGTTTTCAGATTATATTGAAGTCCAGTTAATTTTGTCTTCTTTCTGCTGTGTGCTGTCACTGCTTTCACTCAATCACATTTCTGTCACCTACTTAATCTATGACCAGCCCTCTCCATCTCTCCCCTCCAGTTGACTCTGTCAGAGTCTTTTTCTTCTGTACGTGAGTCTGTTTCTAAGTCCTTATAATAGGGATCTCATACAATATTTGTCCTTGTGCCACTGACTGATTTCACTCAACATAATGTCTTCCAATCGAAACCAAGTTATGAGGTGCTTCCTAATATCATCATTGTTCTTCATCATTGCATGGTATTTGTTTTTCCATTCATCTATTGTTGGGCATCTGGGTTGATTCCATCTTTTATCTGTTGCAGACTGTGCTGCAATAAACATTTGTGCGCATGTACCTGTTCATGTGACGGCCCTTGATTCTGTAGGATATGTTACGAGCAGTGGGATTACTGGATTAAAATGTATATCTATTTCCAGCTTTTTAACGAAGTGTCAAACTGCTTTCCAAAGAGGTTGTACCATTTTGCAATCCCACCAGGAGTGTAGAAAAGTTCCAATCTCTCCACAGCCTCTCCAGCATTTGTTGTTTTGTGTTTTTTTGGATCATAGCCAACCTTGTTGGGGTGAGATGGTATCCCTTTGCAGTTTTGATTTGGATTTCTCTAATAACAAATGATAATACTAACTCATGTGTCTTTTGGTTGCTGGGATATCCTCTTAAGTGAAGTATCTGTCCATCTCCTTTGCCCATCACTTAATTGGGTTATTTACCTTTGTCTTGTTGATATTTTGCAGTACCTCTGAATGGCAGTGTGTTTGGTTTGGTTTTATAGGTTACGGAGACCAGATGTCAATCTCACATGTAGTTGCCAAATATTTTTTTCTCATTCTGTAGGTGGTCTTTTAATTCTTTTGAGAAAGTCTTTGGCTAACCAGAAGTGTTTGATTCTTAGTAGCTCCCATTTATCTATTTTCTTGTCTGTTGATTGTGCTTTGTTTGTCAGACTTTGAAGTCTGTCTAAGCTGTGGATTAAAACTTCCATTGTTGACTCTTTTTCTTGCATGATTTTCATCTTCTTAGGTTTGATATTTAGGTCTTTGATCCAATTTTAGTTAGTTTCTGTGTAAGGTGTGAGAAATAGGTCTTGTTTCAATTTTTTTGCAGATGGTTAACTGATTTACCCAGCACCATTTGTTAAACAGAGTGTTTTTACTCCAGTTTATAATATTAGGGCCTGTCTTGAATATCAGCTGTTCATAGGAGGATGATGGCATCTCTGCAGTCTAAACTCTGTTCCATTGGCTTGTATGTCTCTTTTTGTACCAGTACGAGGCTGTTTTGACTACCATGGCAGTGTACCAGTTTCTAAGGTCAGGTAGTGTGAGGCCTCCCACTGCATTCCTCTTCTTCAGTAGTTCTTTGCTTATCCAAGGTTTCTTCCCATTCCAAACAAATTTGGTGATTTGTTTTCCAGTGCATTAAAAAAGTTACTGGAATTCGTATTGGGACTTCATTGCATACGTAGATCGCTTGGGGTAAAAGCCATTTTCACAATGTTAAGTCTTCCTATCCATGAGCAGGGTGGGTTTCTCCATTTATGTATATCTCTCTTAGTTTCTTGCAAGGTCTTGTGGTTCTGTTTGTATAGGTCTCTTATTTCTCTAGCTAAATTTATTCCTAGGTATTTTATCTTCTTGGGGGCTATAGTAAATGGTATTGATTTTGTGATTTCTTCTTTAACTTCTCTTTCTTGGTGTAAAGGAGTCCTACTGAATGACTTAAGTTTATCTTATGTCCTGATACTTTGCTAAACTCTTATTAGTTCAAGTAGTTTACTTATGGATTCTTTAAAATTCTCTGCAAATACAATCATATCATCTGCAAATAGGGAGATTTTTACTTCTTTTTTGCCAATGCAGATGCCCTTTATTTCTTTGTCTTGCCTAACTGCTCTGGCCCGAACTTCTAGTACAATGTTGAATAGAAGTGGTGAGAGTGGGCATCCTTATCTAGTTCCCGTTCTCGAGGGGAATTCTTTCAGTCTCTCTCCATTCAGAGTGATATAGGTGGTTGGCTTTGTGTAGATGGACCTTATTGTGTTGAGAAATTTGCCATCTGATCCTTTTTTGCTGAAAGTTTTTAGCATGAATTGGTGTTGGACTTTGTCAAATGCCTCAGCTGCATCAGCTGACAAAATCAGGTAATTCTTATCTTCTGTATTTTTTATGTTGTTGATCACATAATTGTTTTTCTGATGCTAAACAAGCTTTGCATCCCTGGTTGAATCCAACTTGGTCATACTGAATTACTGTTTTGATGTGTTGTTGAATTTCATTGGCAAGGATTTTGTTGAAGGTTTTTGCATCTAGGTTCATCAGTAATATTGGTCTGTAATTTTCCTTTTTTGTGGGATCTTTCCCTGGCTTTGGTATCAGGCTTATGCTGGCTTTATAGAAAAAATTTGAGATTATTCCATACCTTTCTACGACTCAGTAGTATTGGAATTAACTCTTCTCTAAAAGCTTGGTAGAATTCTGTGGTGGAGCCATCTGGGCCAGAACTTTTTTTGGTTGGTAGTTTTTTGATGATTTTGATGATCTCTTTTTTTGGAATGGGTTTGTTAAGTTGTTCTACTTCTTGTGGTAGTTTTGGAAGTGTTTTGAATTTGTCTATTTCCCCTAGGTTTTCAAATTTGTTAGAGTACAGTCTTTTGTAGTATTCTGTTATGCCACTTTTGATGTCTGTTTCATTTGTTGTGACATCTCATGTCTCATTTCTTATTCAGGTTATTTCCTTTCCTGTTTTTCTTTAGTAAATTTAGCCAATGTTTTGTCAATTTGGTTGATCTTTTCAACAAAACCAGCTTTTGATTTTGTCAATTTTTTAAATTGTTCTTCTATTCTCTAATTTGTTTAGTTCTGCTCTAATCTTTACTATCTGTTTTCTTCTGGTGCTTGAAGGGTTCCTCTGTTGCTCTCTTTCTACTTGTTCAATGTGTAGGGTTAATTCTTTGGTTTGGGTCCTTTCTTCCTTCTGGATATGTGTATTTTTATTTATTTTTTTATTACTTTTCAGCCTCTTCCTTTGTGATGGGTTTATTAAGTTGCTCTACACCTTGTGATAATTTTGGTTGGTGATATGAATCTAGAAATTTGTCATTTTGATTTATTTATTTTTGTGTTTGTGTCTTCTTTGTTTTTCTTAATATTCTGTTCTGGGTCATTCTTCCTTGTGAGTTGACTTATCTTATTCAGTGTTGGTTTTGTATTTGTTGACACTCCTGTATTAAATTTCTTGTTTTGATATGTTTCATTGTTATTGCACTTTGCAGCTATCCCTATGATCGCCCATAATATTCTAAATTTAAACCCAATTTTAACTTTTGCATGTATTTTTAACTTCATGCTCTTATGAAAGGATTATAATAACTACCATAGTACATCCCTCTTTTTAGTGTGTTGGTGCCATAGTTTTCTTGGTATCATCACCAGTTCTCTTCTTTTACTGTTGTGGCTTTGTTTGAGTTTTGTGCCTTCTCCAACTAGGTAGGTTTGTGACGTAGTGTCCTGCATTGCCTCCTTAAATATACACTTTATGCTTTTTTTTTCTAAGCAAAGAACTTCTTTCAGTATTTCCTGTAGTTTGGGGCTTTTTTTTTTCTTCATAGGTGAGAGACATTTTTGCAGGATATATAATTCTTGGTTATAGTTTTTCTCCTTCAAGTTTTGAATGTGTCATCCCACTGACTCCTTGCTGAAATTATTTTTGTGGAAAAGTCAGACAATTGCCCACCAGCTTCCTTCTGAATGTTAGCTTTGCTTTGAGTCTTGCTGCTTTTAAGAGTTTCTGCTTATGTTTCATTTTGTTAAGTTTGATTATATATCTTGGTGTCTTTCTTTGGGGATCTTGTTTTGTGGTGTTTGATACACATCTTGGATATCTATGTTCTCTTCTTTCATAATTTCAGGGAAGTTTTCTGTCAGCAACTCAACAACCATACTCTTTATGTTTTCAGCTATCCCTCCCTGTTCAGAAACTCCAATTAACCATAGATTATTTCTCTTAATAGTGTCTCACATGTTTCCTAATTCTTCTTCATTTTTATTATTTCTTTTGTCTGATTTCTCCTCTTAAATGCTGGGGTCAGTTGCTTTGTCTTCAAGATCACTAAGTCTTACTTTAATCTCCCCAATTCTGTTCTTTTGGCTTTGGGTTGTATTGTCTAATTCCGTAATTTTGTTATTGATTCACTGGATTTCAGAATGTTGATGTTCATCGGTTCAAATAACTTAATTTTTCATTTTGCTCTGCTGTATTTAATATGTAGGAGGACTCTCTCTATAATTCTTTTGTTCTTGAACCCCAATAGTTTCATAAAGACTTCTTCATCTGGAAGCTTTTTGATTCTTTATTTTGAGAGTTTTTCAGAGACTTGGTGGGCTGTTTCTTTAGATGATTAGCAATGGTCTGTTGCTTTCAGGCCATCTAGAGGCAGTTTAGTTTCTTTAGTGTTACCTCAACAGGAGATGAAGTATAGTTTTCTGAAGTGAGTTGGTCACCAGCTGCCTCTGTGTACTCTAGTCACTGGCCCCAGTGGACTCTCTGTCATGGCAGGCTCTGCCTCCTGGCTGGCAAAGGCACTGCCCTACTTGTGGAATCACTGGGGGCCATCAACTAACCCTATGATGTGGGTCAGTTAAGGCTGGAAGAGATGCCTTTGGGCTGCTCAGCAGGTATTTCTCTAGGCAGTCTTATTTTAAAAAGCTAAAAGCTATCTGACAGTTTCCAAAATCAGTCAAGCTGTCAAGGGTGGCAGGCCTCACCCTCTGACTGACAACAGAAGAAGTATCTCTTTGGCCATCCTCAGCCAGGCCTTAACCATAAGGCTACACTGTGCTAAACACAGTCTTTCTGCTGGAAAAGTACTTCCCAGACTAGCATTGCCTTGCAGCCTGGGAATTAGCCCCTTCTGAGGCCTCTGGTGGGGTCACTCCACCTCCCAGCCAACAAAGATGGCATCCCAGTCAAGTTTTCCCTCCCACTGCTAACCAACAGACTCTGGCAGAGCTCAGAAAAGAGAAGGTGGAGAGGTGGTGCTCTCTGTCCACTGCCTGGTTCTCAAAACATTGCTGTCCCACACATTGTCTTTCTGCTGGGCCACATGCTGTTCACTTCAGCACTGTAGTTCTGTGTATCCACTGGCTCATGTTCATCCCTTGCCTACTGGCCAACAAAAAGGAAAAACAAAAAAAGAAAACACCAGTTCCCAGAGTCCACCCAAGCAGCGGGTCAACAGAAGAACAGCTCAGTAAGAGAGAAGCTGTTTCCCATTTAGTGTCATGTAGTCCAATCTGACAACCCTATACTATGTCCTAGGGCTCACTAGGTCTCCAGAATGCTCCATTCAATTATCAGTCCAGGCTTTTGTTTTCAGAGAAAATTACGGAGACATATGTCTAGTCTGCCATCTTGGCTCTGCCCCCCCTTTCCTAATAATTTATAAGTTGCAAAAACAAGACCCTAGAAACCAGAGTTAATTATAAACGTTAAGAAAGCTAAAACAGTGGCTACTGATTAGAGCAGAGAACACTTTTAGGTTTTTCTTATCATGAACAGAAGAACAAGATATAAAGATGTGACAGTAGTTTTATAAAGCATAGAAAAGCTGAGGAGGGTCAGTCACTTAGGACAGTGGTTGTATCACTTCCAAAATGCCAGAGAATAAACAAAATCTTGGACTCTGCCCAGAAGAACTCAACATTTGACAGTCTTCTTATGCTGTGGTTTTGAAATAGCTTTATAAATGTCTATTTGCCAGACTGAGGACTTATTCAGGTCAGAGGACCTGTGCATAAAACTGCCCATGTGTACCTGAACAGACAAGACTCACCAGGAGAAACATCTGGCATCTATGTCATTCCTTCACTACCCTTTGCAGTGTGTGGCCACTTGGCAAAGCTTGCCATCTTACTTTTCAAGAAGCACAAATTACAACTAAGAGACTAGCAGTACTCCACAGTCAAATTCACATTTCTGAGTAGTCAGCTCCAAGTACCCAATGTAACTGTAAAATTTTTCATCAGGCCCTTATACAATAAGAGGTTTAGCAGTTGCAGTGATTAAGAAATGTCCCATCTCTTGTTCCTTTTATTTCTTTTGATTTTTCTTTCTCACCCCAGTGTTACCAGTTCCTACAGGTTTTTTTAAAAACACTGCAGTAATAGTTGGAAATGAAATATTTTGTTTTATGGCAAATGTTTCAACACATTAAAATGGGTCACATTTGCATGTAAATAGGAGATAGCCAAATCAGGTCCTCTACAGTAGTGATTTTGCAGTTTCAGCATAGTCAATGTGTCCATCATTTTTCTTGTCTTCCTCTCTAAAAGCAGTCTATTAAGTTAATCAGTTTCTCTTCATTCATTGAGTGTATGCTCATGGCTTTTCTCCTGTGGACATGAGCAGTGGCTGTGAAGAGTTCTAAGCCATCAACCAATTTTAATCATGCATTTTGAAATAACAGAGCTGTGATTCCTGTAGGGACATTTCTGCCTCTTGACTTGTTGATGACACTCTCTACATGCTCCAGGATATGTATGTTCTTGGTCGTGGTCTTAGTTCCCAACCAGGAGCAAAGAATCTGCTCAAATTCCATTGTTGAGTCACTCATGTAGTCAGGTTGTCCAAGCAGCAAGATTTCATTGAGCAAAGTGGTACAACAAGAAGCAGTAGTATGTTTCAGAGAGAAAAAAATGCATCATCCTCCACGACTGGAGGAAAGCCTGACAATTTTGGCCAGGGTTTTCATTAGGTCCTTAACATTGTAGACCTG
Organism: Heterohyrax brucei; assembly: GCA_028571685.1. Lineage (NCBI taxonomy): Eukaryota > Metazoa > Chordata > Mammalia > Hyracoidea > Procaviidae > Heterohyrax > Heterohyrax brucei. The sequence continues at coordinate 894,479 of CM053161.1, forward strand.
CCTCTGGGCAGGGCAACTGATGTCTTCGGGCTCGGTGAGGGAGAAGCCTGACACTCATGGCCTGACTGCAGTGTAGATTCATTATAATGTCCAATTAATATAGATAGGTTAGTTGACAGACCCCGGAACCATGTCTGAGTATCTCCTTGGTGGGAGAAAAACCTCGTGATTTTTGCGGTTTTCTTGGGGCTCCTGACAGATACAGTGCTAACTAGCAAGTCTTGTATTTGCCTTGTTTCTTGTCCACCTATTTCTATCTGTCCCCAGTGGTTGTGCACTGTGTTGTTATCCAACTCTGTGCTTCTGTCTTGGGAGAAGCTGGCCCCAGTCTCCTCAATCCTATGCAAGGCTGCAAAACACCCAGAGACAGGCTTCTGAGGAGCAGCAGGGATCTCATGGTCACTGGCACCCCATAGTATCTTTGTCACCAAACAGGCTTTGTCCCAGATATGAAGCTTTCCAAGATCCCAATTTGGGTAATTTTGGTATCTTTTTCTTGCTTTATTGTTCTGGCTGGAAATTCAGTGCAGTACTGAATGAATACCAGTGGTGATAGTGGGCATTTTTGTCTTGTTCCTGATCTTAAGGGGAAAGCTATTAACGCTTCCCCATTGAATATGATGTTAACTCTGAGTTTTTCATGAATGCCTTCACAATTTTGAAGACATTTTCTACTTTTCTAATTTGTTGAGTGGTGTTTTTTTTTCTTTTACTTTTTTTAAGCATTAATGATGTTGATTATTGTCTAATGTCTTTCCTCATCAGTTGACACAATCATGAGGCCCCTGTCCTTTGTGTTATTACATTGATGAATTTTCTTTTTATAAAAAAATTTTTATTTAATATAACTGAGTGAAAATGTACATTCCCATATAATTTTACACACCCACCTATATGTAGCTTCCACTGCTCTCCCTGCCCAGTGACAGCACACTATGCCTCTCTGCTCCATACATATCTCGTTCTTCCAACAGTCTCTTTTTTCCCTCCTCTCCACCCACTTTCCTTCCTCCAGCCAGAGGCCAGCAGGATGACATCCTATAGATGTATAGAACCATAAAGAGCATCCAATATATGGTCACTGCATTACCAAGTCCAATCCATTCCTGTCTGAAACGTGGAACTTCATTATGATTTACACTCAAGGGCAACATCAGGGCAAGGGGCCATGCTCCCAGGGAAACACCAAAACCACTGGACTATCAGTTGAGGTCTTTCAGTGGGGATCTCAGGGTGAACCCCTTTTTATTCTTGTGTTGCCAGTGAGACTCAACTTAGTGAGCTCCATCGTGGCTATCGCTGGTGGTGGCCGGGCACCATCCGGTTCTTCCGGTCCCAAGTCGATGTAGGTACCCAGTGATGTGGGTGTCTTTGTCTTCTGGGTTGTCTTTCCCCCATGTCATTTTGGTCCTCAGCGAGCATCCGTTTCTGCTAAGTTGGGACCATTTGCTGTGCCCTCAGATGGCAGCTTGGCAGCTTTTAAGACCCCAGACGCCACTCACCAACGTGAGGTGCAGAGAGCCCTCTTAGCAAAATGCTAGTTGTGCCAATTGGCCTCGTTTTCGCCTAAGAGCATGGTCCCCTGCCCCCTGCCCCAACTCCTCTATCCTTGCAATATTGGATTAAGATGGAAGGAGTACTCATGTTATGTTTAAGTCCTCTTAGTATAGTTCTTGTTTCTAATGTGTACTATCACCAAGTTCACCCAACCAGATACCTAGCAACTATCTAATCTAAACCCTCCCCCCTCCTTTTCAGCTGTCAAAGAGTCCTTTCTTCTATACATGTCTGTTTTTGAGATCTTATCATAGAGGTCTCATACAGTATTTGTCCTTTTGTCGCTGACTACTTTCACTCAACATAATGTCTTCCAGTTGAAACCAGGTTAGATGTTTCCTGAAGTCATTGTTGTTCTTTATCATTGCGTAGTGCTCCATTGAGTATATATACCACAGTTTACCTATCCATTCTTCTGTTGTTGGGCATCTGGGTTGATTCCATCTTTTTGCTATCGTGGACTGTGCTGCGATAAACATTCTGGTGCATGTGTCCGTTGGTGTGAAAGGCCTTGATTCTGTAGGATATATTCCAAGTAGTGGAATTACTGAGTCAAATGGTATATCAATATCCATTTTTTTAAGGAAGCACCAGATTGCCTTCCAAAGAGGCTGGACCATTTTGCAACCCCATCAACAGTGTAGGAGGGTTCCACTTCCTCCACAGCCTCTCCAGCATTTGTTGTTTTGTGTTTTTTGGATCATGGCGAACCTTGTTGGGGTGAGATGGTATCTCATTGTCATCTTGATTTGAATTTCTTTAATAACTAAAGATCGTGAACATGTCCGCATGTGTTTTTTGGCTGCCTGGATCTCTTCTTTAGGGAAATGTCTGTCCATCTCCTTTGCCCATCACTTAATTGGATGATTTATCTTCTTCTTGTTGATATTTTGTAGTATCTTATAGATTATAGAGATCAGGCATCGGTCTGACATAGAGTTTCCAAATATTTTTTCTCATTCTGTAGGTGTTCTTTTAATTCTATTAATAAAGTCTTCAGATGAGCAAAAGTGTTTAATTCTTAATAGATCTCATTTATCTATTTTCTCTTCTGATGATTGTGGTTAGTTTGACAGATTTTGGAGTCTGTCCATATTGTGTATTAAAACTTCCATTGTTGTTCCTACCTTTTCTTGGATCAGCTTTATTGTTTTAGGTTTGATATTTAGGTGTTTCATCCAGCTGGAGTTGGTTTTTGTATAAGGTGTAAGATATGGATCTTGTTCAGTTTCTTGCAGATGGATATCCAATTTTACCAGCACCATTTGTTGAAGATACTGTTTTTACCCCAGTTTAATGTCTTAGGGCCTTTGTCGAATATCAGTTGTTCATAGGCAGATGGTGTCATCTCTAGGGTCTCAGTTCTGTTCCACTGATCAATCTGTCTATTCTTATACCAGTACCAGGCTGTTTTGACCACTGTGGTAGTGTAATATGTTCTAAAGTCAGGGAATGAGAGGCCTCCCAGTGTGTTCTTCTTCTTTAGTAGTACATTACTTATCCGGGGCTTTTTCCCATTCCAAACAAAATTGGTGATTTGTTTCTCCACCTCATTAAAAAATGATGCTGGAACTTGTATTGGGATTGCATTATATAAATAGATTGCTTTGGGTAAAATCGACATTTTCACAATGTTAAGTTTTCCTATCCATGAGCAGGGTAGGTTTTTCCATTTATCTAAGTCTCTCTTAGTTTCTTGTAGTAAGGGCTTGTTTTTCTCTTTGTAAAGGTCTGTTATTTCTCTGCTTAGATTAATTCCTAGGTACTTTATCTTCTTAGGGGCTATCATAAATGGTATTGATTTGATAATCTCTTCCTTAACAGTTTCGTTGTCGGTATAAAGGAATCCTACTGATTTATTTATGTTTATCTTGTATCCTGAGACTTTGTTGAATTCTTCTATCACTTTGAGGAGTTTACTTATAGATTCCTTGGGGTTCTCTGCATGTACAATCATATCATCTGCAAACAGGGAGATTTTAACTTCCTCTTCGCCGATGCAGATTCCCTTTATTTCTTGGTCTTGTCTAATTGCTCTGGCTAACACTTCTAGTACAATGTTGAACAGAAGAGGTGAGAGTGGGCATCCTTGGCTAGTTCCTGATCTCGAGGGAAAGTCTTTCAGTCTCTCTCCATTCAGGATGATATGGGCAATTGGCTTTGTATAAGTGGCCCTTATTGTGTTGAGGAATTTGCCATCTATGCCCATTTTGCTAAGAGTTTTTAGCATGAATGGGTGTTGGGCTTTATCAAATGCCTTTTTGGCATCAATGGACAAACTCAGGTGATTCTTGTGTTTTGTGTTATTTCTGTGGTTAATCACATTAATTGTTTTTCTGATGTTGAACCAGCCTTGCATCCCTGGTATGAATCCCACTTGGTCATGATGGATTATTTTCTTGATATTTTGTTGTATTTTACTGGCAAGAATTTTGTTGAAGATTTTTGCATCTCGATTCATGAGTGATATCGGTCTGTAGTTCTCCTTCTTTGTTGAGTCTTTCCCTGGCTTAGGTATCAGGGTTATGCTGGCTTCATAGAATGAGTTTGGGATTACTCCATCCCTTTCTATACTGTGAAATAGTTTCAGTAGTATTAGAGATAACTCTTCTCTAAATGCCTGGTAGAATTCTGCAGTGAAGCCATCTGGACCCAGAATTTTTTGGTTGGCAGTGTTTTGATGACCTTTTCAATCTCTTCCTGTGTAATGGATTAATTTAGTTGTTCTGCTTCACGTTGTGAAATTTGAGTAGATGGTATGAATGAAGGAATTGGTCTATTTCCCCTAGGTTTTCAAATTTGTTAGAGTACAGTCTTTCATAGTATTCTGGTATGATATTTTTGATTTCTGTTGCATCTGTGGTGACAACCTCCCTCTCATTTCTAATTTGGCTTATTTGTTTCCTTTCCTGCTTTTCTTTAGTAAGTTAAGCCAGTGGTTTATCAATTTTGTTGATCTTTTCAAAAAACCAGTTTTTGGTCTTTTCAATTTTTTCAATTGTTTTTCTATTCTCTAATTCATTTAGCTCTGCTCTAATCTTTGTCATCTCGTTTCTTCCGGTGCCTCAGGGGTTCCTCTGTTGTTCTCTTTCCACTTGTTCAAGCTGTAGGGTTAGTTCCTTGATGTGGTTTCTTTCTTCCTTCCGGATGTCTGCATTTGTGGAGATAAACTGACCTCTGAGCACTGCTTTGACTGTATCCCATAAGTTCTGGTAGGAAATGTTTTTGTTCTCATTGGAATCCATGAATTTCTTTAATTCATCCTTGATTTCCTCTATAACCCATGTTTTTTTGAGCAAGATGTTCAGTTTCCAAGAGTTCCACTTTCTATCTATGTTTTTTCTGCTATTGATTTCAACTTTGATGGTTTTATGATCTGAGAAGATGCTTTGCAGTAATTCAATGGTATGGATTTTGTTGAGCATTGCATTATGGCCTATCACGTGTTCAATTCTGGAGAATGTTCCATGTGCACTGGAAAAGAAGGTGTAGTTGTCTGCTGTCGGGTGGAAAGTTCTGTATATATCAATGAGGTTTAGTTGGCTAATTGTGGCAGTGAGGTCTTCTGTATCATTACTGAGTTTTTGTCTAGATGATCTGTCTAGTATTGAGAGTTGAGTGTTGAAGTCTCCCACTATTATGGTGGAGTAATCTAACTGTCTTTTGAGTTTAGTCAGTGTTTCTTCGACGTATTTAGGTGCTCTGATATTAGGTACATAAATATTTAATATAGTTATTCTTCCTTGTGTACTGAACCTTTCAGCAATAAATAGTGTTCATCTTTGTCAATGATGGTGGATTTAACATTAAAATTGATTTTGTCTGAGATTAGAATTGCTACCCCTGCTCTCCTTTGTTCACTGTTAGCTTGATATATATTCTTCAAACCTTTAATTTTCAGTTTGTTCCTATCTTTAGGTCTCAAGTGAGTTTCTTGTAGACAACATATCGATGGGTCATGTCTTTTGATCCAAGCTGTCACTAGATGTCTCTTTACTGGAGCATTCAGTCCATTCACATTCAATGTAATTATTGATAGTATGTGTTCAGTGCTGCCATTGTGATATGTTTATTTTTATGTTGATGTTTTCTCTGTTGTTCTTATTAGTCTGTTCTGGGATGTTCTTTTTTATGTGTTGATTTTTGACCTTTTTCAGAGCTGGTTTTGTGGTTGTTGAGACTCCTGTGTTACATTTCTTGAAATGATATGATACATCTTTGTTGTGCTTTCCAGCTGTCCCTATGACCCCCTTAATAAACTATTTATAAACCCAGTTTTAATTACTACCAGTCTTGTCATCTTCCTCTCCATCTGGAAGGAGTATAACAACTGTAGTACATCCCTCTTTTTAATATGATGGCACCATAGTTTTCATGATGATCACTGGATTGCTTCTTTCCATATCAAAGGTGTGATTGGCTTTGGAGCCTTCCCTAACTGAGTAGAGTTTTGAGTAGTAAAGTTGTTCTAAAATATAAAGTTAGTGGTTTTGTTCTTCTAAGCCAGAACCAAGAACTTCTTTCAGTATTTCTTGTAGTTTTGGTTTGGTTTTTACAAAGTCTCTGAGTTTCTGTTTATCTGGGAATGTCTTAATTTCATTTTCGTATTTGAAAGATAGTTTTGCAAGATATATAATTCTTGGTTGGAAGTTCCTCTCCTTCAAAGCTTTGAATGTGTCATGCCACTGTCTCCGTGCCAGCATGGTTTCTGCTGAGAAATCTGAAGAGAGCCTACAAGGTTTCCCTCTGAATGTTAACTTTGCTTTGAGACTTGCTGCCTTTAAGGGTTGCTGCTTGTCTTTCATTTTGTTGAGCTTGATTTTAATATGTCTTGGTGTCTTTCTTTTGAGATCTCTATTGGGTGGCTTACAATATGCATCTGAGATGTCTATGTTCTCTTCCTTCATGATTTCTGGGAAATTTTCTGTCAGCAGCTCAGCAACAATACTCTCTGTTCTCAGATGTCTCACCCTGTTCAGAGACTCCAATTAATCGAAGGTTGTTCCTCTTAATAGAGTCCCACATGCTTCTAATGTTTCTTCATTTTTCTTGTTTCCTTTTTCTGATTTCTGCTCATAGTTGCTGGCCTCAGTAGCTCTGTCTTCCAAGTCAGAAATTCTTTTTTCTATTTGTTCCATTCTGGTTTCTTGGCTTTACGTTGAAGTTTCTATGTCTTTTAGTTTGTTCTTGATCTGTTGGATTTCAGATTACTGGTGTTCCATCAGATCGAACAACTTGCTTAATTTTTCATTTTGTGCTCCTGCATTTTGTATAAGGTCTAGAAGGGCTCTGTATATAATCATTTTGTATTCACTTTCTGATGTTTTCATAAAAGTTTCTTCATCTAGAAAACTCCTTGGTTGCTTTGTTTGGGAGCCTTCTGAAATCATGGCTGATTTCTTGTGTGCCAGGCACGGGAGTCAGTGTAAGAGAGGACGTTTTTCGGTCAGTAGTATGAAGTCCGAAGTGTCTGTTGCTTTTGGGGACCCATGTGAGTATGTAGAGGCTCAAAGAGGTACTGTGAGGATGGACTGCATATGTTTCTTTAGGCTGTCTTAAAATGTAAAGCAAAAGATATCTGACCACTTCACAAGTCAGTTAGGTTTTCAGGTGTAGAGGTCCCTCTTCTCAACTGGCAAAGTAAGCACCACTATATCCAACTCCAGATGATACAAACTAGTTCAGAATACAGCAATACTACTGCCCTGTTGGCCTCTGCTCACAAGGCCTAGCCTTAGATGACACTGGAGCGCTCTCCTGTGGGAAGGCTCTGGCTCCCAAGCTAAGAATTAGGTCCAGCTGCGTCCACTGTATCCAAGATGGCGCCCTCCACACAAGCAGCAGACAGAAGGGCTAAAGGTGCTGAGAGGTAATGATTCCTCTGATTCTGTTCCAGGACCCCCAAAGCAGGTGGTACTAGGTAAATTACTGCTTTTCTGTTGGAGAAGCACTGTCCTGTTTGCAGGTGCTGTCTCCCAGGCTAAGAATGAGATCCCGCTAGAATGTCCATATCCAACATGGTATCCCGCACACTGTGAAAATCCGTACAAATGCCGTTGAGGCAGATATAAAACGACAGGCTCAAAGTGGCTAGATTAAGAGAGTCCCAAGCCTGGCTCTCAAAATATGGGAATTTCGCCTGCCTGTCCCCCCAGCAGTGTGTCTGAGTCTAGCCGCTAGGCAAGACCCTGCTCTGCCTGCTGGCCAAGACAGTGGAAAAAAAAAAGTCAAAATGGTGCGTTTACTTTCAGTCCATGAGAGCGGGGGATAGCCAGGCACGGGAGTCAGTGTAAGAGAGGACGTTTTTCGGTCCGTAGTATGAAGTCCGAAGTAACAGCCCTGTGCCGTGTCCTGGCGCTGATTAGTTGACCAGAAGGCTCCATTTGATTACCAGATCAGGTCTTGGTTTCCAGAGGGATATAAGGAGATGTGTGCTTAGTCCGCCATCTTGACTCCACCTTCCTGATTAATTTTCTAATATTGATCACCCCTGTGTCGGATCCGACTTGATGACACTTGGCTGGCTGGCTGTGATAATCACCAAAAACTGTGGAACACCTGGGACTACTGACAAGGAAGGGGTTGATGCAGCTAAGACTTAATTTGGAATATTACCCTCCAGAACTGTGAGAAAATAAATTTGTTTTTTTAAGCCAACCACTTGTGATATTTCTTTTTCAACAGCATTGGTAAGACATAAGTTTTTTTTCTTTAATTGTAGAGAAGTAAAAACCAAAAAAAATTAATGTAGATACCCTTCTAACTTATAATAAGCAAAGCCAATAAAATAGAAAACTTTATACATTCATTCTAGGAATGCTCAACATTCCTGTAATAAATTCTATTTGGTCAGGTTGTATTATCTTTTTAATGTGATGTTGGTTTTGGTTTGTTAGTATTTTCTTGAGAAGTTTTACATCTATATTCATAAAGGAAACTGCTGTGTAATTTTCTTTTCTGGCAGTGTTTTTATTGGACTTTGGTATCAGGGTAATGCTAGCCTCATGGAAAAGTGTTAAGAAGTGTTCCTTCCCATTCTATTCTTGGAAGAGCTGAAGAAGAACCAGTGTCAAAATTTTCTTTAACTATTTAGTAGAATTCCCCAGTGAAGCTGAAATCAGAGGTTGAAAAATCCCAGGGTGGAGGGTGTTTAAGATGGAGGGCCTGAGAAGCATTGTTTCAGGTCACCCCTAACCCACAGGGTAAGACATGACTTCCACATTCCACAAGCCTCAGGTGGCAATGCTAGGATGGGGCTGTCAGAGACACCAACACAGATTCTGTAAACTATAGGTTAAGAATGACTCCTCTTGTCCTGGTAGTTGGGCTCTAACCAGTGAGGCCAGGAGGGACAGGGAAGTAACTTGTGTCTGAGCATTCTTCTTTCAGTTTGCTGGCCAGATGATGTCTAGCACCACTTTGTTTTCTCCCATGGCCAGTGATGGCCTGCGAGATTGTGAAGCAGACAACCTTAACCCAACTGACTTCCACCCAGTCGATGCCCCACAAGTCCTCAAGTGCCCACATTGTTGCCTGCATTTTCTTGTGGATTTCTCCTTTAAATACTTTGACTTTGCCTGACAAATGCAGAAAGGCTCTGACGACCTGAATTCCCTGTGTGTCTTACCTACCGGCAGGTAATAAACCTCTTTGATATTTACTTCATCTCTGTCACAGTATTGGCTTTTGTGGCAGGGCCTAAATCCATGCTTTACAGTAACAAAGCCACCTGGTCAGGACTTTTGTGGGACAGGAGCAGGTGGAGGGAAGATTTTAAGCGATTCAATCTCTTTACTTGTTACGGTTTGTTGAGATTTTCTATTTCTTCTTGAGTCAGTTTAGATGGTTTATTCTTTTCTAGGAAGTGGCTTAGGAAGTTTCTACTTTAAGTTATCTAACTAGCTGACACACAGCTGTTTGTAGTATTCTCTTATGATTCTTTTACAGCGAGTGTTGATTTGGTAACAGTGTTTCCACTTTTCTGAATTTAATTATTTGTATCTTCTCTCTCCTTCCTGTAGAGCTAAAGGTTTTTGTTAATCTTAATAAAATCTGTTTTATTAATTTTATTAATCTTTTCAAAGAACCAACAGCGTTTCATTTTTTTTTTCTATTTTAGTACTGTAAGAGGTGGTTGTAATGCTGCCACACATGGCTTATCTTTACTTATCCAGCACGCAAATTCTATGGGGTCCTGTTAATTCCAAATTGGGAGTGTGTATACTTATAGAAAAGAAGATGAAATATTCTTATCCTGTAGGAAATATGCTGCTTTAATTTTGATAGACTGATAGTAGGTGTTTTATATATCTAAATGTCTAGCACAATCAGAACACTGACACTGATGAGTTACTTCTAGATTAGTAACATAATGTTAAATATCTAGCCATTTTATATTGGTAAGACTATACATTACCTCACTTTCTTCCTGGTCTTTAATAGCATTAGCACTTATAAATAAATAATACAGAATTAATTAACTAACAACAATAAATGAATAATTAAATAAACTCTTCTAAAAGGACACTGTCAGTCCTACGGTCAGTGATCTCAAAAGGCTAGGTTTTAAGAACTGACTCAAATGTAAATCATTATGGATTTAATTGTGTTCCCTAAATACAGTTGGAATTCTAACCCTTATTCCTGTGAATACTATCCTGTTTGTAAATAGAAATTTCTTTATTATGTTAACAGGACTATTCTAATGTAGGATGTGTCCTAAATATAATCATATCTGAATTATAAAAAGATCAGATTAGACACCAAACCAAAACAAGCCATTGCCATCAAGTTGGTACCAACCTGTAGCAATACCACAGGACAGAGTAGAACTGCCCCATAGAGTTTTCGAGAAGCACCTCTTGGATCTGAACTTAACCACTCTGCCAGCAGAGTTTCCCGGTTAGACACAGAAGCAGACGTATACAGAGGAAGACAGATGCCACGTAGTGATCACCAAAAACCAAGGAACACCTGGAGCTACCAACAAGGAAGGAATTGACACAGCTAAGATCATAACTTGGAATTTTATCCTCCAGAACCTTAAGAAAATAAATTTTTGTTTTTAAAGCCACCCACTTGTGATATTTCCCTTTTCAGCAGCACTGATAAGATGTAATATTTTCTTAATTGCAGACAAAAACTGAAGAAATTAATGTAGATATTCTTCTAACTTACAATTAGCAAAGCCCATAAAATAGAAAACTTTGTACAAAAAACACCTTCTGTGAAGTTAATTCTGACTCATTGTGACAGTTTTCAAGACTGAAATCTTGAAGCAGATTGCCACATCTTTCACCCTCAGAAAACTGATGAGTTTCAACTGACAACATTTGTTTAGTGTTCAAGCACTTAACCTAGTGTGCTACCGGGGCTCCTCTCAGAGAAACCTATAGAATTCATCCTTTTCAAGTTTTCTAAAATTCTCTTGAAGTTTTATTTTTCACACTGTTAGATTTATTAATCTGTATTATTTTTGAACAAATGGACACTAATACTTTGTTAACTTGAGGGCTACATTCCGCATATTTCAAAGACTTGAATTCAAGCAAAAATGTTTATTGAAAAATATTCTTTCATGTTTGTGTTTGAATATGAAATAATCATCAGTAAAACCAACAAAGACCAAGAGAATTAACCAGCATGAAGTTTCCCTGATTTCATACCGTGTTTATTTTAAGCTTTTGTTGATGATTATTTTATAACAGTCCATTCATAATGTAGAGAATTTGTAAATGGATTTTATGATTTGAGTATATACTTAATAAGTGGACTATTTAAGGGAGAAAAGAAGTCTTTAAGATAACTACATGAACTATGCACTATCTATTCTGCAAATTATTAGATGTTAAAAGTTTATTTGAAGCACAATACAGGATTCGCAAGAAAGAATTCCTTTTTGTTTAAATGTCATTGTTACTGTTAGGTGCAGTTGAGTTTGTTCTAACTCATAGCACCTGCATGTAAAACAGAATGAAATATTGCCCAGTCCTGTGCCATTCAGCCATTGTGTTAATCCATTGCTTTGAGGATTTTCCTGTTTTCCACTGACTGTCTACTATGGTAGCATAGCGGTTAAGTGCTATGACTGCTAGTCATGAGATCAGCGGTTCAAATCCTTCAGGTGTTCCTTGAAACTCTATGGGGAAGTTATACTTGGTGCTATAAGGTTGCCTTGAGTCAGATTTGACTCTACAGAAGTGAGTTTGCAGTTTTTTGGTGCCTACTTTACCAAGTATGTTTCCTTCTCTAGGGACTGGTCCCTCCTGACATGTCCAAAGCATGTGAGATGAAGTCTTGCCATCCTTGGGAAACGTTCTGACTGTACTTTTTCCAAGATAGATTTGTTCATAAATTATATAGCTTTATTCAAATGGAAAGGAAAGATAAGCCAGAAATCTTTGATAGATTAGATATTACTCCTGTTTTATTTGCTGCAGAGCTAATGTTTACTCACTGATGCATTCATTTATTCAGCAAGCATTGACTGTGTGCTGAATGACAGATGGCAGACCAGTTACATGAGATACAGAAACAAGAAGTGAAGTTCTTTCCTCCAAAAATCTGTCTTTGGAGAGTTTGGTTATTGTCATGGATCAAATTGTGTCCCCCAAAAAATATGTGTAGCCACGTGGCTGGACCATGATTCCCAGTATCTTGCGACTGCCCTCCACTTTGTGGTTTTCGGGTGCTGTATGCTAAAGGATTAGGGTGGGACTGTAAATCCCTTCAGAAGATCACCTCCCTGCTCCACTGTAAAGGGAGTTTCCCTGGAGTACGGCTTGTCCCACCCTTAATCCTTTCAGCCTGCAAGAGATAAAAGGACAGAGAAGCAGGCACAGAATTGGGAACCTCACACCATCAAGAAATCTGCACCAGAAGTAGATCGTGTCCTTCAGACCTGAGGTTCCTGCTCCAAGATGCTCCCTGGACAAAGAGTGATGCAATACTGGACTTTCCTCCAGAGCCGACAAGGGGGAAAGCCTTCCCCTGGAGCAGACACCCTGAAAATGGACTTGCAGCCTACCAGACTATGTAAGAATAAACCTTCCTTTGTTAAAGCCATCCACTCTGTGGTATTTCTGTTAGAGCAGCCCTAGCTGACTGAAACAGTTATCAAGTAGCTAATACCAAGTTAGATGAGAGCAAGGTTAGACTGTGTTTAATTTACCCTTTCTTTGCCAGTAACTGGTACATGGTTTTCAGAAACTTTCCTCATCAATGAAAAGTAAACTTCTTTGCAGTATCACTGTCTCTTAAGTGAAATTAGATCATCTAGATATATATTTATGAAATCATCACATATTCAAATTTGACATAAGTTAATTATTGTGATGAAGATTATTACAAAAGAAGAGCTGATGTGGGCACTTTATTTAGCCTGAACCTGGGGGAAAGGGTTGGCAAGGAACACACAGAAAGCAACACTTGGGCCAAAATTTGAAAAAGGGGAAAGACTGAGATAGAGAGCTAAGCTACAGAGGGAAACCAAAGGGTAGAGAAAAGGGAAGCTGTGTGGTACTTAATGAGTTCAGCATGGTTCACATGTTTAATATTCTTGGGGAATTAACCAGAGGCAGGCTGGAGAAATTATAAGTGGTTTGGATTTCACTTTCCCTGTGATTTATAATTTATTGTTAACAGCCATTCAACAAAACTTCCCCTCATAGCAGAATCAAGGCCCTCTTAGTAGCTCAAAGTTGGTGAAATGAATTAGAACACAACTTAAATAGTACTTCAACATCAAAACTCTGTATATACAGTGAAATCTTTGTATAAATATGTGTTCAGTCAAGGATATGCTTTTAACTTTTGGAAATAACAGAGTTTGAGGTACAAGTAAAACATAGAATACTTACTCAGCAAATGTTTATTGAAGGTTGTCCTTTAACAGGTGCTATGCTAGGTTGTCTACTCATAAGCACAAAAGACTGTTGTCATCTTTGAGGGAAACTAGCATCTAAGTAGAGGAAATAGATAAAGTAATAACATATTTCGTTATCTATGCCAGCCAAGGCAAGAGCCGTCAAGTCAGATCCAACTCGAAGGCAGTTACCTATGATCTAATGAAAATTTATAAAACAGCATAGGGGAGAGAAGGACTAAATCTCACAGGTAAGACCAGTGTCAGGAGGACCAGGAAGGATGTTATTGCAGTGGTCCAGATTAGATTATAATGACTTGAACCGTGATGAATGATGGCAGTGTGGACAGAGACAAAAGATGACAAAAGATATATTCATTGGCAGACTGTGAGGTTACAAGTTGTGAAAGCCGAAAGAAGACCCTAAGACTAGTCATGGGGCTATGCTTTGGGTGATTAATAGTCACTCTTTATAAGAATGAGAACTAAACAGAAGAATCAGCTATTTTAAATAGATTTTGAAGTCACTTGGTGAAATATGAGATCCAACAATTAAGTTCATAAACTTAACTATTCCAAGTGCTACATACCTCACTACTGAATATCACTATGGTCACCTTTGAAGTACTCTTCTTGGAAAGCTTTGCCCTGACTCCAGCACCTAGATCACCCTTCAAAGCAATTTTGGGACTCTCTTTAGGAACCCTTATCAGTGCTCTTATCATATTACCCTTGATGTCCAGAATGCCCTCAAAATGTCTTCCTTTCAATATTTCCTTTATCTCTGGAAGTATGTCTGGAAAAATATCAGTAGGGGCCAGATCGGGTGAATAGGTGAAATCAGAGGCTGAAAAGTATCCATGTGAGGGGAAATCAAGATCAGGGGCCTGCGAGGCTTTGTTTTGGATCACCCCTGATTCACAGGGAAAGACACGACTTCCATGTTCCACAAGTCCCAGGCTGTGATGCTAGGCTGTGGCTCTTGGAGACACCACTATAGATTCAGCAAATGCTAGGCAATGAATGATCCTTTTTGTTTTCATAACTGAACTCTTAACTAATGATAAAAGAATTCAGCAGGGAAGAAAAGGAAGTAACTTGTATTAGAGCATTTTTCTTTCGGATTGTTGGCCAGATGAGTCTAGCACCACTTTGTTTCCTTGATGGCCATTGAAGCTTTGTGAGATTCTGAAGCAGATGACCTCCATTCAGTTGAATTATACCCAGAAGACCCCCTACATCCCCAACTGCCCACGTTGTTCCCTCTGTTTACATTGTTTCTTTTCCTTTAAATACTTACTACCCTGCCTGACAAAATTTGAGTAGAATCTTGATGGAGAGAATCTGCCCTGCTCCCTGTGCCTGCTAAAAAAACCACTGCCATCCAGTCGGGTCCAACTCAAGGCAACCCTACAGAACAGCATAGAACGGCCCCATAGAGTTTCCAAGGAGTGTCTGGCAAATTTGAACTGCTGATTTTTTGGTGAGCAGCCGCAGCACTTAGCCCACCGTAATAAAGTTCTTTTTGATCATTCATTCACCCTGATGCCTGTCTCAGAGACTGGCTTTGGGGGACAGGTAATAAGAATCTAGAGTTTTGTCCAGTAACATAAGGAGGGTGTTCCAACATGGTTGTTTACTGGCTAAAAACTTCATCACAGACAACCATAAAATTAAGTTCTCAAACTTGCCATTGTGCCATCATGTATGATGGCCATTCCAGAAAGAGTTTCAAAGTTGCTTTGAAGGATGGACTAGGCACTGCAGTCAGTGCATAGGTTCCCAATGGGCATATTTTGAAAGTGACCACAGTAATATTTAGCAATGAGGTATGTGGCCCTTAGAACAATTAAGATCATGGACTTAATTGTCAGATGTGGTACCCACCATACCCTCACCTTTCTTACCATTTCAATCGCTTTGACTAGGACTTTATTTGGAATACCTGTTTGCATATATGGGTGTTTTTTTTTTTCCCACAACATCTACCTTATCTTTGGTTTGAGGTACCAAGGCTAGAAAAACATGTGTAGTCTTCACACTGTGCTTCCAGTAAGGAAAAATAATATTCTGGATGATTTAAGTATCAAGATTTTCTGTATGTTTTAGAAAAGTGTCCGATATTATGGAAGTCAGTAATTGAAGTAAAACAAATTATCATGTTTTTCTGTGAAAATAGTGTTAGATACACATAGATAAGTACTACAAAGAAGAATAAGTGCTTAGGGGGTTGGAAAGTAGGAGTACAAAAGATACGCAATGTCTTTCTTTTACAAATTAAGAAAGTACCCTGAAGTACACATTCTCCACTGGAAATTTCACTGGCTTTGTTTACTCTGGCCTCTAGGGTCACCAGGAATTAGGATCCAATCAATGGCACTAGGTTTTTTTGTTGGTCATCACAATTATCTATGTTGCAGATCAAAGGTCACTTTGCATGGTGATTTCCTTTTCCATGTGAAAACTTACCGTACTCCAAGGTGAGTGGGTGATGATGTCACTTCCCAACAGGAAGTGTATAAGCTCAGTGTAAACAGCTGTTAGAACAACTGTGGGTAAAAATTTTGCTCCACAGAAAGCAACTTTGATGAGCAACCATGGTTATATTGCAATCAACAGTCATCTGTTGAGCTGGCTGAATGTCTGGCTACTTGTTCCTCAGACTTGAAGAAATACGGCAAAGATAGCAATTTCCAGCTCTTCTCCTGCAGTGATGCCTACGCCCTGGGTGCTGGATGGCCCTTTCTTACAGATAAGCTAGAAATGACATTCAACTTAAATTCCTTTTCTCAAAGCTTTTGCCATGGGGTTGGCAACTAGTATCACAAATCAATACGTGTATTAATTGTTTAATGAGAAACTAGTTTGCTCTGCCAACTCATATAAAGTACAGTAGAAATAATAATGATAATCAGAATTTTAAGGTAGCTGTATACTGAAAACCAGAGTATACCAAGTGTGTTATTGGTTTCTATTTTTTCTGTTTATTCTCTTCCCTCTGTGAGTGAGAGAGGGTCAGCATGGCTTGCCATAACCACCCAGGTGAATCACCATATACCAGGGCTCATTTGTTTTTCATAAACAATAGTTTAACTTCCTTTTCTCCCTCTGCACAAGGAAAGTCAAATAAAATACAGTATTAAAGTCACTTTATTTTTTTGTGTGTGTGACTTTATTTTCTCATGTTTTTAAAATTTTTCCTTTATTTCCTTTATCCTTATCTCTGCCTTTCTCTCTCTCTCTTTTTTAAATTTTGCTTTGTTAATTTTTCGTTGCAATCTTGTAATTCTAGTTTAATTTTTCTCATCTTTGACAATGGGTTCTGCCATCATATGTAGGCTCCTGACCTTTTTCAGTTTCTCCTCGAGTCTGAAATCTCTCCAAACAATGTAATCCTCTAACTAGTTCCTCCTTTCTTGATTCAGCCTTCCATTTTTTGCTATAACTATTCCCTGCTCGTCTTCTAGAAGTTTGAATTCTTCACATTTTTGGCCCTTTTGAGAGAAGTCTCTTTTTAGCTGACTACCTTCTACCAACTCTGAGAGTAACCAAGGTGTATTATCGCATAATTCTTTTCTTCTGCTCCTATGTGTAGCTGATATGCAGACTGCTGAGAGAATAAGGCTTGAAGGGAATATAACTCTAAACAAGTAAATTTCTCTGCATGACATAGAGACACACTAATGTCCTTTTCATAAATCTATGTGCCTGGGAGGCTGGTCTACGTAGATCACTGTGATTTGGGAACTCTGAATAATCACACAATCCTCAAACCAGAGAAGCTAAGTTTTAGAATATTAGTAACGTGCAAGATAAGGCATGTTACTATAGGGTGAACTTATATTCCATCATCTTCTTTCTTCTCTCTGGCTGTAAGTCATGTTTCTTTTTCACCCTATAATCAGAGTAATAAAACCAAGAGAGGGGGAGAATTCAGGTAGATAGCAAGAGTGTGGAACAAAATACATGATCATTTTACCTTGACTAAGCAGAAGATATTAGTAGATTTCTGGAAGTTTGTAAAAATTATGTAATTTTCTTTCTTTTTTTTTTTAATCCAAGAAATAAGTAGCAATCACATAGTATAATTTATTCATTGTCTTGATTAGTACCTATTAAGGTGCAATACTTAAGACATTTCTAGTCACTAAGAAGGAATCAATTAAATTTTAAAATGTACGTGTCAGCAAATATGTTCAGTAAATCTCTGAATTACCCAATGTGGGTTGTATTCAGAAATAATTTAGTCTTACTAAGGATAAAAATACTTATTTTTTTTGTGCTAATTGTTTGGCAGAGTCTATGTAAAATGTTTTATGAAATAATTTTAGTTAATACTCAGAATAACAGATGAGCTAGGTTGCTATTAAAATGCCATTTTGAAGGAAATTAGAGTGCAGGAAAGTTAAATAACTCACTCATTCCGCTGGTACCCAGCTAGGGGTGGGTTTGAGAAAGCTGTCTTGATATTGTAACCTGCATAACTTCCACTTCATAGTGCTTAAGAAACGTGTTCATCTAGTTTTGTTCAGTGTGGGTACAGAAAATTCTTAGTCTGTGCAACTGTGAATATTAAAAATTCAATTGAAATCTGGGTCATTATAATGTGAAATGGACCCTTGATTGTACTCTGCAAAACACTCAGTGATTTTATCCTTAACTGGGGAACCTCTGCAGCAATCCTTCTTACCACTTCAAGTGCTCTTTCTGAAAGAAGGGTCTGTATTATCTTTCCCATCAGCACTCAGCACTCTGTGTTCTGGCAGAGTCAGGAGCGCTTGAAAAATATTTTAGGGAAAAGTTGTTTGTTTGTTTGTTTGTTTGTTTTAGTCAAGCTGAAGAGAAAGCTGAGCTCCATCTGACAATTCTCTTAAAAATTACGTTAAGACCATATCTTGTGTAAATTGCTTCTTCTCCATTCCCTTTTAACTGCCCCATATTTAGCCTGGTGAACTAAAGGCTTTGTATTGCTTAGCAGGAATCAGTGACTGTGTGTTATCATTACTGGGGAGCTGACTAGACAGCAACTGTTTTGGTTTTGGTATTGGGGTGCCATGGATTACTTTTGTGTGCCATTTCTAGCTATGGTCTTGTAACTTCCACCCAAGTGATTATGTGGAACTATGCAGATACAGTAGTTGTAGTCCACAAAACCCAAAAACAAAACAAACAAACAAACAAACAAAAACTGACTATCAAGTTGATTCCAGCTCACAGTGACACTATAGGACAGAGTAGAATTAGTTCACGGAGTTCCCAAGGAGTGCCTTATGGATTTGAACCACAACCTTTATGTCAGCAGCCAACATCTCAATTACTTTGCCAGCAGAGATTCCAAGGGAGTAGTCAATTTTACCATCTCACTGTGTTTGCTATGAGCCACCCTAGAGGCAGTAAAGAGGAGTTTAGCACCACCAAGGAAGAAGAGATCTGCAGGAGATTGTACAGTGGCTTCCCAGCCCGTGGAAACAG
This sequence comes from Heterohyrax brucei, assembly GCA_028571685.1. NCBI lineage: Eukaryota > Metazoa > Chordata > Mammalia > Hyracoidea > Procaviidae > Heterohyrax > Heterohyrax brucei. Next base: position 913,371 of record CM053161.1, read on the forward strand.
AAAGCTGAGTGCCTTTGTGCATACACTGAGGGCCAAGGAAAAGGTTATCCTGGTGAAAAAACTGCATCTTTGAGTGGTCCTGCGCCTGAAATATAATGTATTACTTCCCTAATAAGCCCCATAATCTTTATATAATCTGTGAACTCTGTGTGGCCATTGCAATGAAGTTTTGAACATAACAGAGAAACAGAGAGTGCTGTGCAAGGGATGGTTGGTGTCAGAGTTGGTAAAGGTACTGGAGGTGTATTTGAGTCTAACCTTATAGGAATCAGCTTAGGGCTGCTGATCTTGGGTGAAATTCCATTTCACCTTAGGCTAAAGGTTCATGTCCACCAGAAATGCCTTAGAAGAAAGGCCTGGTAATTTGCTTCTGAGAAAATCAACCACTGAAAACCCAATGGAACATAGTTCTACGGAACACAATTCTATTCTGGCACACATGGAGTCACAATGAGTTGGAACTGACTCAAAGACAATCAGAACTGGATAGATTAAATTTTGTTGCCCCAGAAGTTACGTTGAAGCCATAAACTATGTATTTATGAATGCGATGCTCTTTAGATATAGGATTCTTCTCTTATGTTCCTAAGATCGTGCCAGAGTTGAGTGGGTCCTAAACTTAATCGCTTCTCAGTGGTGTCTTATAAAAAGAATGACATAGACACAGAGACATACACACTGGGGAAAGATAGGTCATGTGAGGATTTTCTACAAGGAAGTACTATGGATTGTTCACAGACACCAGAAACCAGGAAGAAATGAGTACGGCTGAGATCCTGACGTGATTTGGACTTTGAGATTCCAGAGCTGTAAGAAAATAAATTTCTCTTTTTTGAAGTCATGAATTTATGGTATTTCTGTTCTGTTAGCACTAATAAACTAAGGCATGTAGAGTCAGTTTGTACTTACTTTCATCAAGTCTTGCTGTCCTGAATTCTTTGGTTATTACTCAAAGAAATGCATCCTGAAGTAAATATTCAAAGGCAAATACACTCCTAAGCATATGCCCAAAGGTAAATGAATATTTAAAGGAAGAAAGAAATTGAGGAGAGTGGGTCATACTTAGAATTAAAGAAAATGATGCTGAAACTATTGTGGAGAGTGAAAGAGTACTTTGATATATGAGATGCAATCTACATACGGAGAAGTGATGGCTCAGTGGTTAAGAGCTCAGCCACTAACCAAAAAGTTGGTATTTTTAGTCCACCCACCACTGGAAATCTTATAGCGTGATTCTACTCTGTCCTATACAGTCATTAAAAATCGAAATCAACTCAAAGGCTGAGAGTAATCTGCATATAATGTCTCCTTGATTTTTTTTTATTTCATAACAAACTCGTATCATTTTTCAATTTTCAATTTTATTTTGTCTTGTTGTTGAGAATATACACAGGAAAACATACACCAATTCAACCATTTTTACAGGTACAAATCTAATATTCATTACACTCTTTGAGTTATTCAACCATTCTCAAACTCCTTTTATGAATTATTCCTCCTCGAGTAATGTAAACTCACCATCCTTTAAAGTGCTTATCTAATCTTTTTAGTTTCTGTTGTCATTTTGATCTCATGTAAATAGTTCTTGAAAGAACATAGTTCTCAAGACAGACATTTTTAATAATCAAGCTAAACTATTGTTTGATTTTAAGAAGACTTCAGGGAATATTTTTGGTTAAAAGTTTAAAGATTATTTCAGAACAATAATTTCAGGGTTTCATCCAGCTCTCTTGGCCCCAGACAATCTGGAAGTCCATGATAATTTAACATTCTGTTCTGAAAATTTCCCCTTTCAATCAGGATTCTTCTACAGAATCTTCAATCAAAATGTTCGTTTCTAGTAGGGAACTGTGCAGTTCTGATTTCCTGGCAAAGGAGACAGTTGTTCACGGAGGCAAATAGCCACACACTACATATCCTCCTTCTATTCCTGATTCTCCTTCTACTTCTATTTTTCAGGTGAATAGAGACCAATTATTGCACCTCAAATGGCCACTTGCAGGGTTTTAAGACCCCAAGAACATTGCTACAACCTAGGAGGTAGAACAGAAGCACTAAACATATTATCAGGCCAAATAATTAGAATGTCCCACGAAATCATAACTCTTAACCACCATACAAGGAACCAAATTCCATGAGGTTTTTGTTGTACATAAGCATCCTCAACAGTTGCTCTTTTTGTTGTTGTCATAAACGTATCTATTGCACAGATTTGCCAGTTCAGTGTTTTCCATGTGTACAACTTATTGGCTGTACGACCCTATCTTTAATTAGGCAATTCTTCTATTATCATTAACACTCCCTCCTCTCCTCGCCGTCTTACCCCTCAGAGAACCGCATCTGCTGAGGAGGTGCTGACTCTGACCCGTGGGGACCCTACGAGGCAGAGAGAGGCCAGAGGGAGTTTCCAAAAACAAATTGGTGCTTCTGAGCTCTTAACCACTGCATCACCAGGGCTCCTGATAACGACTAATAAACCTTGGTCTTACCTTTTCTTATCTCTTTATATAAGAGATGTAATATAATATTTTCCTCTTGTAATTGGCTTGTTTCACACAGCATAATGTCTTCTAGTTCCATCCAGATTGCAGCATGTGCCAAGTCTTCATTTCTTCTACTGGTTAAGTAGTATTCCATTGTATGTATGTACCATTTGTTTTGTCCATCCATTCATCTATTGATGGGCAGTTAGGTTGTTTTCACTTTTAGTTATTGTGAATTGTAATGCAACGAACATTGGTGGTGTACAATTCTCTATTTGAGTCTCCACTTTCAAGTCTTTTGGGTGTATACCTAGAAGTGGAATTCTTGGCAAACCACTTTTAGTTCTTTGAGGAATCACCACACTATTTTCCTCACAACTAACTGTACCATTTTGCTTTCCCAGCAGCAGTGGATAAAGATTCCGATTTCTCCACCACCTCACCAATAATTCTTATATTCTGTTTTGTTTTGTTTTTATCTTAGTCATCCTAGTGCAGGCGAAATGCTGTCTCATTGTGCTTTTGATTTGGCATCTCTCTCATAGCTAATGAAGTTGAGCATCTTTCCATGTGTTTGGTGACCATTTGAATATCCTCTTGGTGAAATGTCTAGTCAATTTTTTTTTCCATTTTATGATTGTATCCATACAATTGTAGTAATAAATTTTTGTGGAACAAAATGAGAGAAATATATTTACTTATTACATTATGGCCATTTATTTATAAGCTCAAATTTTTATTTTAATAAGTCTCAAACTAAGAATCCAGGCCTAAATATGTTTCCAGATGAGAACAATAACACCTCACTGGAGATGCAAACACTTTTTATATAAGTTGCATTTCAAATTTAATGTAAAACAATATCCTCTGGTTCTACAAAGAAGACTCCCCAAAATGGTCACATGTGATCAAACACTAAAGCATTTCTAAAAGTGTGACAGTTCATGTGAGTATATGGAGGCCCTTGGCATTTTGAAAGTAGTTTATGATAAAAATTTATCTTTCAGTATATTAATGAATAACTGATATATGCTTGTTAGCCATTGTTACATAATGATAACATATTTCTTCTTACTATGTTTTATCAGAGATATTTGCTTTTTTGTTGTGAAGTTATAAGAAGGAATAGATTAGTAGAGAGCAGTAGCCCTTGCAATGCTAGATAACAGATTCTAGTTGATTGAGGATCACTATTTGAAGCCAAGATTGTCCAGTTTCATCCAACATGCAGTAAAGAACTTGTAACTAGCTGAAAAACAGACTGTAAAGTGAGTCGACTAAATTACTTCAGTCTTCTCTTCAACACACTCTCCATAATTAGAATAGTACTGTAACACTAAAGGAAATGAAGGGGCTTTGGAGTTAGAAAACTCTGAACTCGAAAATAGACAAATGTTATGAATTGAACTGTGTCACCCCAAAATATGAACTGTAAATCCTAATCCTTATACCTGTGGATGTAACCCACTTGGTAAGAGAGTCTTCTTCGTTATAAAAACCCACTTCCATTGAATCAATTCTGACTCATAGTGACCCTATAGGACAGAGCAGAGTTTTCAAGGAGCACATGATGAATTCAAACTGGCCACTTTTTGATTAGCAGCTGTAGCACTTAACCACTACACAACCAGAGTTTCAAAAAGTAATCAGTTTGCTGAAGAAAAACAACAGATAGTCAGCAGGATTCAAACCACTGGAAGACCCCGGTGAATTTCTAGCTCACTGCCTTTACCATTCAGCCATGACTGCTCATTCTGTAGCAGTGTAGGGTGTGTTTTAAGATGACAGATTATGACATATACAGCTAGAAGGAAGAGGAACCACAGAACAGAGACAATAGATGCAATGTCGCGTGAAAATCACCAGGAAATTGAGGAACAAAAGGAAAAGAGACAAAGACTTTCCTTCTCTTGGAGCCCACAAAGAGAGCCAGCACACTGAATTTGGATTTCTCCTATACTATGACAAAATAAAATTCTGTTTATTAAAGTTACCTACTTGTGGCATTTCTGCCATAGCAGCACTATCTAAGATAGCAATGTCTGTAACCTTTATAAGCCTCAGTGTTTTCAACTGAAAAATGGGTATGTGACATTATTCATAGCCTACTGTGAGAATTTAATGAGATGCAGCATGTTCAGTAATTGCTTGGCACACAAACTGTGCCTTAAAATTGGTAGTTAGGATTAGAATCTTTTAAACTAGATCATTCAGAATAAAGTAGAGATTTCATTTTTGCTTGTATATCTCTTCCTGTCTTTACAATCCTGGAGGCTAGGCATCTTCATAAAATTCTAACTGTCCTGAAAAGTTAAGCCATAAAAAATGGATTTATTTCCCGTAGGATTCTTTTATGTAGTCAAGCATAAAAGTGAAAAGTGCTTTGATGGCCTTTTCTCATTTAATTCCTAAGATATAGAAAACCAAAAAGATTCACAACTGTGTTATGTTAATGATCACAGTTCCAAAATGCCATAAAACCACAATAAATAACCACGGATGACCATAATGATTTTATGAGTCATTGTTCATAACAAAAGACTCCTCTGACATTTATATACTCTGTGAAACCATCCATATCTGTGAAAAAAAAAGTTATTGACAGGTATGTTTTAAGCTAATCAGAGCAAAGCCATGCAAGCTTATGATCCAAAGCATGCCAGAAGACTCAGTCCTTAGCACAGGCTGTTATTTAATTATGGAGAAACCAGCCAATTATTGCACATTAATTAAGTGTAAAATTATGAACGGTCTCTCTCTTTATATCTGTATCCTGACACAGCTAGTGATAATGGTTGGATAATTATTTTTATGTGATTTAACAACTTAATATATTTAAGGGTGTTATAAATTTCTATTGACTATCTTTTATTTTGATGGACACCATCATGTAATGCCATCCAGTGTTTTATGAACTGTAGTCCCCTGACTCTTTAACCTTCTAATCAGGGTTTTGGTGTAAGTGTCCACGAAGGGAAATAATCCTGCAGTCTTTCAGAGATACTGGAGAGTCTATGACTTCCATTGTTCTTGTTATATGGAGTTGATTTGGTTCCAACTCCTAGCAACCCTATGTACAATAGAAAAAAAATTGTGTAATTTTGTGCCATCCTCATAATCCTTCTTATACTTCAGCCTGTTAGTGCACCCACTGGGTCACTCCATCTCACTGAGGATCTGCCTCTTTCTTCCTGACCCTTTATTAAGCATAATGTTCTTCTTCAGGAACTGATCCCACATGAAAATAAGCCTGAAATATGTGAAACAAAGTCTTACCATCTGTACTTCTAAAGAACATTCTTGTTGTATTTCTTCCAAGACAAATTTGCTCATTCTTAGGGCAGTCCATGGTATATTCAATATGCTTTGCCAGCACGCAAGTCAAAGGCAACGTTTCCTCTTTGGTGTACTGTATTCATTGTCCATCTTTCACGTGCATATGAGGCGGTTGAAAATAGGAAGTTTTTGGTCCGGTGTGTTTTACTCTTCAAGGTGACTTCTTTGCTTTTTACCTTTTTAAGGAAGTCTTTTGGAACAGATTTACCCAATGCAGTTCAGCTTCTGATTTCTTGACTGATACTTCCATGAGTGTTGATTGTGGATCCAAGTAGAATCAAATCCTTGACCACTTCCTAATGACCTCTGTTAAGATCTTCTTTTAATGAGAAAGCAAATACAGCTGAGAAAGAAAAGAAAGAAGAAGGGGGAAAAAAAAACTGGCAAGGAGATGGATGGCATCTCATTGAGATCATTTTATAACACTGTTCTTTTACTTATTAAAGTCGTGAATCTTTGAAGTCATTATTAAAAATACAACTAACCCTGGGAGCTAACAGCTTAATCCATTATCAGATTACAAAAGAAGAAGGATTTTGAGCACCAGGGAGTTTGATCAGAAATGTAGACTGACATAGAGTGAGATGTTACTACATTAAACTGAGAATAAGTCAGAAATATTTTTACTTATTTTTATTTATTTATTTAGATCTCAGATGATATTTGTCCCAGTCTCTACTCCTGTGAGATAATAGAAAAATAAATAACTGAGTTTACAGATGATGAGGAGTTCCTAGATGGTGAAACAGTAAAGCACTTGGCTACTAAACAAATGGTCTCTCCCTCTACCCAAAAAAATTTACATTGAAAATTATGTCAAATAATTCTTAAGTCATTGAAAAATATTACAGAAGTCACTAACAAATAGAGCTGTTTGTTTGTCGGATAACTTAAATTTAAGCGGAGGCCTGTCCTGCTACAGCATTTGGGATGCAGCTCAAGAATTACATAATAATACCCTGTCTTTTGCAGAAGTATTTCTAGAAAACTGGTAAATATTTCACAATAAATACAATGGACTATCCCAGTATCTTAGAGGTTAAAGTTTAATGTCAGGGCATAAATACATGTATATGAATATCACAGAGGCAAAAACTATATGAATATCACTTTAAGGAACAATAAATAGTGATGATAGGACATTGTTGGTTCATAATGAAAAGCAGGAAGTTGAGCATGGAGAAGTTGCTCTAGGTTGGGGAGCAAAGACTTTAAAGGACACTTGCTTCCTCATCCTGAAATGAGTCGCCAGTGGCTGTAAGTCAGTAAGAACATAATTTAGAAATAAAATCTGAAATCTGTATTCAATTAGCAGCATAGCATCATAGCTAAAAAGGGCTAAATTTATAGGCATTTTGGCATGTTCATGCATCTTGGTACCTTGAAAATTTGTCCTAATTATGTCTCCGAGATGTGTTGGAAGGAGGAAGCTGAGGTAAGGTATGCAAGGGCATTCAACTAAACTGTTCACTAAATTAGGAACTACTGAACTACTGAAAAAAAAAAAAAAGAAACTTTCCTGTTGAGTTGATTTCAACTCATAGTGACCTTATAGCACAGAGTAGAACTACCCCAAGGTTTAATCTTTACAAAAGTAGATTGCCACATTTCGGCTGACAACCATTTGGTTAGCATCTGAGTACATCATGGCTCCCGAGTATTAGTAGGCCTAAACCCAAAGTAAACCCAACCCACAGCCATCGAGTCGATTCCAACTCATAGCAACCCTGTAGAACAGAGTAGAACTGCTGCATGGAGTTTCCAAGGAGCACCTGGTGGATTTGAACTGTCGATCTTTTAGTTAGTAGACTTAGCACTTAAAACCACCATGTCACCAGCGTTTCCATTGTAAGGCTAGCTACAGCCAGTTATCATCCTGATAACTTGTTAGTTAAAGAATTATATCAGCTTTCATTGCAGTTGAGCCTCTGCCACTGACAGCAATTCTCTGGCTGGGTTTGCCAGACTTACTGCAAGTGAATCTCATTATCTATAGACCTTGTGTTTGAAATGCAGAACACACTCTAGAAGAGCAAATTTACCCCAGCTGCACATCCACAAGGAACAGCAGAGAACATCTCCTTGTGCAAATGTCTTCTATTTTATGCTACCTAAAGGAGTAGAAAAATTAACTGCTTGGTAGCTGCTTTTTGTAATTATGTTCAAGTATTTGAAGGATGTTTGCTTCTACTTGTAGTTTGTAAAATTCACTGATTGTACAAAGAAAGAGAGATATAAAAAAGTAAAAATGGAAAGGAAGATAGTTATTTTCAAAGATTTCTCAGGGTTTAGATAGAGAAGAATGATTATGACCAGAAAAGCCTAGAACTCTTTGTTCTTTGTAATAAACCATGATACAATGGATAATGGCCTTTGTTTTTTATGAATAGTGTAACAGAATAAATACATGTGCAGTACACATTAATTCTTCAAGTTTCTCTAATGCTGATAACTCTTTAACAGCTGATTAATTCAGAAGTGTGTATGTATTGTTGAACTGCATATGCCCCCTAGCATAACTGTTCAAACCAAAGTTTGTTAATATCATTCTTTATAAAGTTTTAAGTTCTGTTAACTTATTAAATTGCTTACTTAGAAACAATCTACTTTGCTAATGTCAATGTAACTGTGGTGAAAATGTTCAAATTAGTATACTAATAATTTTTTTAAAGGATGCTGATATTTGGAGATAAGAAAGAATTGTATCTTCCAGGATTCAGACTGGAAAAAGAAAAGAAGTTAAAAAGAGTGAGAAATACGGTTGTTGCTACATGCTGTTGATTTGTTTCTTATTCACAATGACCTGATAGGACAGAGTGGAATGCCCTGTAGAGTTTCCTATAAAAGCAGATTCCCATGGAGTGGCTTGTGGGTTCGAAATGCAGTTAGGAACAGAATACTCAGCCATTAAACCACCAGGGTGTCTTGAGAAACACTGTAGTGATAGAAGTCACAGAATCTCTCAAGCTTTGTGATGATTCCTTTTGAATAACAAAATCACAGAATGGCCTAGAGTGTATCATGATAATAAAAATCCCTATTGCTGTTAAATAAATTCTGATTCATAGAGATCTCATATTATAATAAGTGACCTTAAATTTTACTCAATTAGAACAACAATGGCTTATTTCTCTCATATCACATATGCATTTTGGGTGAGCTGGGACTCTGCTCAGTGCTGTCCTCACTCAGGCTAGTGGAACAGCCACTCTTGCTGGTTATCACGATGGAGAGAAAGAGAAAGTATGGCAAACTGTACACTAATGTGTAAAGGCTCTCAGTCTTAAATGATAGAATTCTACTCTTATTTCATTCATTAAGGCAATCTTAAATTGGCCGGGAAGTATAATCTGATTTATGCTCCCAAAAGTGATGAAAGCTATTTGTTAAACAGTAGTAATGCCTATAATAGTCTGTCATTCTGGTCACCTTCTTCCTTTAACACAGAAATATATACTGGCTCCCTTCTCAAGCAAAGTCCCCCCCCAAAATCACTGTATCCACCTCAAAATTCTTGATCTCCAAGTGATGTCAAGAGGCCTATCTATCCAGACATGGCTCCTTTTCTTCCTGAGATCTACATTCATTCCCAACACCCAAATCCCAATATGAAATTATAGGATAGGGACAAATTACTACCACTATCAGGAAAGGAAATGGAAAACACAGAGAAGTCACAGTTCTGTAGAAATCTGGATCTGATTCTAAAATCATACTAAACAAATACTGGAAGGTTCTCTTACGCTTGGAAAGTGGAAAAATTACTTTCTGAAACTGTAATTCTAGCCCTCAGAAGGTTCTCCTCTTCTAACTGTTCTCCATGCCCATTGGTTGCTCTTCCTGGTTATTCGCTCATTTTTTTAACCTCCTTTGACATATTTGAGTTGGAAAAGAGATCATGATATTGTGTCTTCATTAAGGTGTCATTTTAATTTTTTAATTGTTGTTAGTGGTTATTGAGTCAGTTTCAATTCATGGTGACTCCATGTACAACAAAACTAAATGTTGCCCAGTTCTGCACTATTTCTTGGCTTGTTGGTGTGCTTGGGTCCATTGAGTGCCTTCTAACTTGGGAAACTCATCTTCTGGCATTATATCAAGCAATATTTTGTTGTGATCCAAAGGGTTTTTATTGGTTCATTTTCAGACATAAATCATCAAACCTTTATTCCTAGTTTTAGTCTGGAGGTACTGCTGAAATTTGTGACCTTATTGACATCTGAAATACCAGTGGCTTAGCTTTCAACATCACAGCAACACACAAGCCACACAGCACAACGAATTGACAAAGTAACCCTTAAATTCTTAATAGTCGTACATATTTGGTCCATGCTCGTGAATTCTTAATCAGTCTCTTAAAAATTGAATTTTTAAAAATGTTTAGTCAGTTTCATGTACCGATGCCACATCCAGAATTCTTTCTAGACATATTTCTTAGATCTACAACATGTTTTTCCTCCCTGCTCCACACTTTTTCTCTTTTCCAGCTTAACTACAGGTCTTAGCTCAATCAGCCTGAAGTGAGAGAGGCACACCTTTAATTGCTTTTCCCTTAGCTATTTTATTCAATTGAAAGGATTTAGTATGTGCTACTTTAATTCATTCAAAAGGTTTTAATAAAGGGTATAAACAGTCTTAGACTTGATTTGATCCTTGCCTCAAGGCTGAATTTTAATCAGCCTTTGTTGCTCAAAGCAGTTTTTTTTCCAACTCCACGTGTCCCTGAATTTGTAGACTATAATTTGTTTTATCACACTTTTCCACTGACTATTATTAATGGTCATGGAAATATTAAGGGGTATTGCCTAAATATCTTGGCTTCCAGCAAAAGAGCTCCCTATTCACATTTTATTAAAAAATCAAAAAAAAATCCAAATCCACTGCCATCAAATTGATTCCGACTAGTAGTGACCTTATAGGACAGTAAAACTGCCCCCTAGAGTTTCTAAGCAGTACCTGGTAGACTTCAACTGTTGACCTTTTGGTTAGCAGCCATAGCATTAACCGCTATGCAACCAAGGTTTCCTCCATTTCTACAACAGCGACCAACTCTCTGCTGTGAACAGGAGTCAGTCTCAACCTGCATGTTCAACAGCAGGAAAAGTTTTAAATAGCCAGAATGAGGTCTTGATGTCTAAGTTAATGAAACTGTGGCTTTATTCCCTTGTGAGAAGTCTTCTTCCTTGGCCTTCAAGTCTACTCCAACTCCAACTAACCCTAGAGGGCATAATAGAACTGCCCTTCAAGGTTTGCAGGGAACATCTGGTGGACTCAAACTGCCAAACTTTTTGTCAGCAACTGTAGATCTTAACTACTACACCACCACGGTTTCCATTCCTTTGGACTAGGACACCTAAACCCTAACAATCCAAACTGCATGGATTAAGAAGTAAATATTTTGTGAATTTCCTGGTCAGAATAATGTCATGTGAAGTATGATCATATAGAACGGGCATCCTACAAGAGGAAAATGAAATTACAGGTTCTTTGCGGGTAGAAAAGACAAATCTTGATCTGGGGTATTCACATGAGGACAGATTACTATTCCTCTATAATGGAAGGGAATGGAACAGAGTCAAATAATCAAGTTGCCTGCAGATAGTGAGATGGTGAACACCCTGTATCCCCACAAGGAATGGTGTCATTCTAGGGGCTCTGTGTTTCTCTGCTACTGTCAGGTAGATCACCGAGTGTAAGCAGTAGCTGTGTCTGTGTCAGCCACAAAGAATGAAATTTTTATATTGTCGAGACTATTTATATTCTTCATTGAGCGTCACTGAAGTGACTGGGTAGAGAGGTTTCCTGATACCTAGAAGATGAGTTGTATCTTCTTTATTTAATTGTTGAGAGCATCCTCTATTGGGAATTCATACGATATGCAAATATTATGCTGTGTGACCATTCCAAAACATAATACCCTAATCTGCTTCCAAAGACTATCTAATTACTAATCATATTTTATTCAAACCATTAGCAAATACTGATTAGTCATGTAAATCTGTACTTGATTTTGCCTGAAAAACAAAGGAACTGAATGTACTACTCAAAATTATTCCTACCAGAAAAATTGCATTCCACAGCCATCTCTTCGAGCTATTTCTGAATAAGACTATAAGGCATTGCATCAAATTCTGTACAGTGCCAACCTATCATGCAAATCTGTCAAAAAAAAAGCTATGCCTGCATTTTTTTCCTCCTCAGATAACTGGTCATACTAGTAATATCAAATTTTTCATAAGGAAAAGACTATAAAACAGAAAGAGCAGATCTGGGACCATACTCATTTGATTTCCACGTACCTCTTGGGACCAGTCTGGGTCCTGTCTCAGAAACACCATTCCTATGTAGTAATTGACCTGCTGATTTTTCAGCACAGCCTTGCAATTTGGTGTTTTGTATAATAACCGGCATTATTGCTACCAGCAATCTAGTAGGTACTGTTTGATGTAAATCACTGAGAAATAATCTAGTATAGTGGACAGAAATTTTACCAGGATTCTCATAGTAGTAATTCACAGTTATTCACCCAGTACTTAGAATTAAACCATTCTATGGACCTAGAGTCCATTATTTGAGGGGCATACTGGCAGCCTTTGAGGAAGGATCCTACAAATCCTACAAATATACATGCTATAAATTTTCTTCTGAGGTTTCAATAAAGGAATAATATCCATTTATCAGATGAACTTTATCTTGGGAATAGACAAATTCTCCAGGAGTTATTAGATACTAGTTACTCAAAACATTACCTTGGTCTCTTGATAAAGAGTTGACTTTGGAAGTCAAGTGACAAGCGCAGTCTGGGGTCAAAGCTTCTCACTGTGGTTCCTGTAGGCCTAGAGAAACATCCTGTGACTATTTTCCCAGTTTTTCATTGCAGAATTGAAATGTATATACTTAATGATTGGCAGAGAGTCAGATCCGGCTCGACGGCACTTGGCTTGGCTTGACAGAATGTCTACATTGTCTCTCCATCACTAGAGGAAAAGCTATTTTAGAAGTAAGAAACAGTGGAAACTTTACAGTTCAGTAAAGAGAATTGAAAGAATTAGTGTTTACAGAGCGTAGTGAAAACTATAACTGTGGAGAAGGGTTCAGGGACACGGTACAAAACAGAGAGAGAGCTGGGAAAAACATCCGTACATCCTCTGTCCCTGCGCTCTTATACGCTGCTTTGATGTCCCTAGTTGTCTGCGTTCAGCTGGAGCAGCCAGTAATGCAGTTGAAGTTAAACAGGGTTTAACTTAGTTCCCTTGTGAGAAAAAAGAGGACAGAGCTCTCTGGAGAATGAATGGACTTGAGCACAAGAAAAATAATGAACAAAACTACCGTAAAACTTTTGATCCCTTCCATTAAAGAAAAAAGTTCAGGAAAGTGCTTCTCGGAAGAAGTGTTTTATTGGAAAAGGAAGCACCCATCAAATATGTGTAGTTAACACTGATAATTGATGTGTAAAGTCTCTCTTTCTTTTTTAAAGACTCAAGGAAGGAAAAACAATCAATTATTTTTTAAACCAACACAGTGTGAATTAAATAGAAATGAACCAAGTTTTATGTTAGAGATAATATAATTTGAGGTTAGAGAATATACTTAGATCAAGTATAAAAATACAGATTGTAGTTGAGCACATTATTTTTTTCTCTGTCAGAAATTTACTGAATTTTCACTGTCATAATCATAAAAATATATATACAAAAAAATGAGAATTGTGGTTGCAATTTATGTCTGATGTATTTGTAACAGTTTTTGTATTAGTTTTAACCATTTATTGGCCCTGTAGATAGCATGTCTTGTGTGAGTGTGTTTATATGAGATTAAATAAACATACATATAAATAAATATATATATATCTATATATTCCTACGAGACAGAACTACGTTATTCTGAGTTTTATACTAGATATGGTGACTGATTTTCATGAAAAGATTTCTATGCCTAATTTTCCCCTGTTTATTTGCATTTGTAAGATTTTTAAGGCATAAATCATTTACTTTAAATGGGTCCTAGAACAGAAGCTTGCCCACAACTACATTTTGGCCAAAATTTTTATTTGAAAAATCTAGTATAAATTCATGCTTGTGTATGATTACTTTAATTCCTTGGTTAGACTTGGATAATAACTTTTAAACTTTTCTTGGCCTACTCTCCCATAGAGCAGAGAAGGTAGCAACAAAATAACACAACAGTGAAAAATTCTTGATTTTTTTCAAACATGGAGGAGTTACTTCTAGAGTGTTTATTTTTTAAATTGTTGCTGAATATCTCTTGCCTCTTAAAACCCTCAGAGTTCCATAAATATTATATCTGTTTGTTGTGCAAAAAAAATTCAAGATAGTAAAATTCTTGAAATAAAGTCACAATTTTTCTTTCTTTTGTTATGATTAAGTGAAAGTATACAATCCAAATCAATTTTTCATGCCTGCCCATCTGCAACTTCTTCTGCTCTCTCCACCCTGTAACAGTATACTCCTCCTTTTCACTCTTTACTTCTTGTATCCTCTTAAAGAAAACTCATCCCTCCTCTCCACCCTCTCCTCTCCCATCTGGAAGGAAACCAGTGGGACAGCCTCCTATAAATGTATAAAACCATAAGGCACACATATCACATGCTCACACTGTGTATCCAAGTCCAATCCATTCTGTCTGAAGAGTTGACTTCAGTATTGGTTTCAGGTCAAGGCTTTCATTAAGTCTAGGGGTCACGTTTCCAGGGACCCTCCAGCCTGTCTGACCATCAATTCCAATCTTTTAGTAGAGTTCTTGAACTTCATATCTCTTTTTCTTGGTCTACATCAGAGATTCTACATTGTGTTCCCCATCATGGCTGCCTTTGGTAGTGGCCAAGCACCATCCGGTTTTTCTGGTCTCCCATGCTGATGGAGTCTCCCATTAGTATTGGTGGTAAGCCACAATTCTTTGAAATTTTTTTATATTCTCCAAGACATTTTCTTGTTGCAGTGTTCAGAGACAGAGAAGTTAAAATGGCTGAAAAGTGTGCTTCCTCAGTAGGAGTATAAGAATGGAATTGTTAAACATTTCTGTGTCTGAAAAAACACTTCAAAATTCATGTTAGCATAAATCATACAGGGATAATCTTAAGATTTGGGGGGCTTATGAAGCAGGTAAAAGGGGATCATGATGATATTTTTGTCAAATGTAATCTCTGGGATTCTGTGTCAAACCCAAAATAAATGGGTTTCTAGCCATGAGAACTCTTAAATATAAATTGTCATGAAAATCTGCATTTGAGCTATGTATTGGACAAAGACTGACGGAAATCAGGGCAAGAGTTGCACTTTGGTCAAAATACAGGTCCCAAGATGCTCAAATAACAAACCTGACAAGGTCTATAGAACAATATGTAGAAATCAGGTAGTTTGTTATGAAGAATAAAGAAAATATTCCAGAGTTTTACCTTGAGTTTGACCAAAACTTTCTAGGGCACTAAGAGAACTCAGCATACATTTTTTTTCTTAGTTAGAAACATATGGGGTAAGAGGCAGAGTCAAGCTGGTGGACTAAGCCCACGTCTCCTTATATCCCTCTGGAAACCAAGACATGAACTGACAATCAAACAGAGCCTTCTGATCACCTAATCAGCCTCAGGACACGGCACAGGGCTGTTAATTGGGACTTCATACCACTCAGCAAAAAACCTCCTCTCTCTCGCTGACTCCCACTCCTGGCTAGCCCTGGCTCTCACGGACGGAAGGTAAATCCACCATTTTGACTTTTTTTTTCCTCTGTCTCGGCTGGCGGGCGGAGTTGGGTCCTGCCTGGTGGCTGGACTCAGACGCGCTGCTGGGGGGATAGGCAGGTGAAATTCCCATATTCTGAGAGCCAGGCTCGGGACTCTGTTAATCTAGCCATGTTGAGCCTTTCGTTTTGTAGCTGCCTCAGTGGGGTTTGTGCGGAGTTCCGCGGTCAGGGTGCGGGACGCCATGTCGGTACCGAGATTTTAGTGGGACCTCGTTCTTAGCCTGGGAGCCAGCACTTGCAAACGGGACAGCGCTTCTCTGACAGAAAAGTAGTGATTTTGCACAGTGCTGTCTACATTGGGGGCCCTGCAACAGAAGCAGAGGAATCACTGCCTCTCGGCACCTTTAGCCCCTGTGTCTGCTACCTGTGTGGAGGACGCCATCTTGGGTACGGTGGCCGCAGCTGGTCCTAATTCGTAGCTTGGGAGCCAGAGCCTGACCACAGGAGAGCACTTTTCTATCACAAACCAGTACTCGACACAGTGTTGGCTAAGGCTAGGCCCTGTCAGCAGAGGCCAACAGGGCAGTAGCATTGCTGTATTCTGAACTAGTTTGTTATCATCTGGGGTTGGATATAGTGGCGCTTACATGTGTCAGATGAGAAGAGGGACCTCTACACCTGAAAACCTAACTGACGTGTGAACTAGTCAGATACCTTTTGCTTTACATTTGAATACAGCCTAGAGAAACGTTTGCAATCCATCTTCACAGTAGCTCTTCCAGCTTCTATATACTCACATGGAACCCAAAAAGCAACAGACAATTGTGGTATACAAGAAATCACCCATGGCTTCAGAAGGCTCCCAAACAAAGCAACCAAGGAGTTTTCCAGATGAAGAAACTTTTATGAAAGCATCAGGAAGTGAATACAAATTGATTATATACAGAGCCCTTCTAGACCTTATACAAAATGCAGCAGAACAAAGTGAAAAATTAAGCAAGTTGTTCAATCTGATGGAACACCAGTACTCTGAAATCCAACAGATCAAGAAGAAAATCAAAGACATAGAAAATTCCATGCAAAGCCAAGAAAACAGAATGGAACAAATGGAAAAAAGAATTTCTGACTTGGAAGACAGAGCTACTGAGGCCAGCATCTATGAGCAGAAATCAGAAAAAGGAAATGAGAAAAATGAAGAAACATTAAGAAGCATGTGGGACTCTATTAAGAGGAACAACCTTCGATTAATTGGAGTCCCTGAACAGGATGAGACATCTGAGATCACAGAGAGTATTGCTGGTGAGCTGCTGAAAAAAAACTTCCCAGAAATCATGAAGGAAGAGAATATAGACATCTCAGATGCATATCGTACGCCACCCAATATAGATCTCAAAAGAAAGACTCCAAGACATATAATAATCAAGCTTAACAAAATGAAACACAAGCAGCAACTCTTA
The DNA here is from genome assembly GCA_028571685.1 of Heterohyrax brucei. Classification (NCBI taxonomy): domain Eukaryota; kingdom Metazoa; phylum Chordata; class Mammalia; order Hyracoidea; family Procaviidae; genus Heterohyrax; species Heterohyrax brucei. The sequence continues at coordinate 930,346 of CM053161.1, forward strand.
AAGGCAGCAAGACTCAAGGCAAAGCTAACATTCAGAGGGAAACCCTGTAGGCTCTCTTCAGATTTCTCAGCAGAAACCATGCTGGCACGGAGACAGTGGCACAACACATTCAAAGTCTTGAAGGAGAAGAACTTCCACCCAAGAATTATATATCCTGCAAAATTATCTTTCAAATACAAAATGAAATTAAGACATTCCCAGATAAACAGAAACTCAGAGACTTTGTAAATACCAAACCCAAACTACAAGAAATACTGAAAGAAGTTCTTGGCTTTGGCTTAGAAGAATAAAACCACCAACTTTATATATTAGAACGACACACTACTCAATAATCTACTCATTTAGGGAAGGCCCCAAAGTAATTCACAGCTTTGATATGGAAAGAAGCAATCCAGTGATCATCATGAAAACTATGGTGTCATCATAAGAAAAAGAGGGATGTACTACAGTTGTTATAGTCCTTCGGGATGGAGAGGAAGATGACAAGACTGGTAGTAATTAAAATTGGGTTTATAAATAGTTTATGAAGGGGGTTCATAGAGGTAGCTGTAAAGCACAACAAAGATGTATCATACCATTTCAAGAAATCTAACACACAAGTCTCAACATCTATAAAACCAGCTCTGAAAAAGATGAAAAATCAACTCACAAAAAAGTGTCCCAGAACACACTAATAAGAACAACAGAGAAAACATCAACATAAAAATAAACATATCACAATGGCAACAGTGAACACATACTTATCAATAATTACATTGAATGTGAATGGACTGAATGCTCCAGTAAAGAGACACCGAGTGTCGTCTTGGATCAAAAGACACGACCCATCCATACGCTGTCTACAAGAAACTCACTTGAGACCTAAAGACAGGAACAAACTGAAAATTAAAGGATGGAAGAATATATATCAAGCTAACAATGGACAAAGAAGAGCAGGGGTGGCAATTCTAATCTCAGACAGAATCAATTTTAATGTCAAATCCACCATCGTGGACAAAGATGGAAACTATTTATTGCTGAAAGTTTCAGTACACAAGCAAGACTTAACTGTATTAAATATTTATGCACCTAATGTCAGAGCACTTAAATATGTCGAAGAAACACTGACTACTCTCAAAAGAGAGTTAGATGACTCCACAATAACAGTGGCAGACTTTAACACTTCACTCTCATCACTAGACAGATCATCTAGAAAAAAGCTCAGTAAAGATACAGCAGACCTCATTGACACAATTAACCAACTAAACCTCATTGATGTATACAGAACTTTCCACCCATCAGCAGACAACTACACCTTCTTCTCTAGTGCACATGGAACATTCTCCAGAATTGACCACGTGATAGGCCATAATGCAGTGCTCAACAAAATCCATACCATTGAATTACTGCAAAGCATCTTCTCAGATCATAAAGCCATCAAAGTTGAAATCAATAGCAGAAAAAACATAGTTATAAAGTGGAACTCTTGGAAACGGAACAACATCTTGCTCAAAAAAACATGGGTTATATAGGAAATCAAGGATGAATTAAAGATATTCATGGATTCCAATGAGAATGAAAACACTTCCTGCCAGAACCTATGGGATACAGCCAAAGCAGCGCTCAGAGGTCTGTTTATCTCCATAGATGCACACATCTGGAAGCAAGAAAGAAACCAAATCAAGGAACTAACTCTACAGCTTGAACAAGTGGAAAGAGAACAACAGAGGAACCCCTCAAGCACCAGAAGAAATGAGATCATAAAGATTAGAGCAGAGCTAAATGAATTAGAGAATAGAAAAACAATTGAAAAAATTGAAAAGACCAAAAAGCTGGTTTTTTGAAAAGATCAACAAAATTGATAAACCACTGGCTAAACTTACTAAAGAAAAGCAGGAAAGGAAACAAATAACCCAAATTAGAAATGAGAGGGGAGTTGTCACCACAGATGCAACAGAAATAAAAAACATCATAACAGCATACGATGAAAGACTGTACTCTAACAAATTTGAAAACCTAGGGGAAATGGACTAATTCCTTGACTCATACCACCTACCCAAATTATCACAACGTGAAGCAGAACAACTTAATAAACCCATCACAAAGGAAGAGATTGAGAATGTCATCAAAACACTGCCAACCAAAAAAAGTCCGGGCCCAGATGGCTTCATGGCAGAATTCTACCAAGCATTTAGAGAAGAGTTATCCCCAATACTACTGAGACTATTTCACAGTATAGAAAGGGATGGAGTACTCCCAAACTCATTCTATGAAGCCAGCATAACCCTGATACCTAAGCCAGGGAAAGATCCAACAAAGACAGAGAACTACAGACCGATATCACTCATGAACCTAGATGCAAAAATCTTCAACAAAATTCTTGCCAACAGAATACAACAACATATCAACAAAATAATCCATCATGACCAATTGGGATTCATACCAGGGATGCAAGGCTGGTTCAACATCAGGAAAACAATTAATGTGATTAACCACATAAATAACACAAAAGACAGGGATCACCTGATTTTGTCCATTGATGCAGAAAAGGCATTTGATAAAGTCCAACACCCATTCATCCTAAACACTCTTAGCGAAATGGGCATAGATGGCAAATTCTTCAACACAATAAGGGCCATTTATACAAAGCCAATTGCCCACATCATCCTGAATGGAGAGACACTGAAAGACTTTCCCTTGAGATCAGGAACTAGACAAGAATGCCCACTGTCACCTCTCCTATTTTACATTGTGCTAGAAGTTCTAGCCAGAGCAATTAGACAAGACAAAGAAATAAAGGGCATCTGCACTGGCAAAGAGGAAGTTAAAATCTCCCTGTTCGCAGATGATATGATTGTATAAGCAAAGAACCCCAAGGAATCTATAAGTAAGCTACTCAAACTGATAGAAGAGTTCAGCAAAGTCTCAGGACACAAGATAAACATAAATAAATCAATAGGATTCCTTTATACCAACAACGAGACTGTTAGGGAGGAAATTATCAAATAAATACCATTTACAATAGCCCCTAAGAAGATAAAGTACCTAGGAATTAATCTAACCAGAGAAACAACAGACCTTTACAAAGAGAACTACAAGCTCTTGCTACAAGAAACTAAGAGAGACTTAGATAAATGGAAAAACCTACCCTGCTCATGTATAGGAAGACTTAACATTGTGAAAATGTCTATTTTACCCAAAGCAATTTATTTATATAATGCAATACCAATACAAGTTCCAGCATCATTTTTTAATGAGATGGAGAAGCAAATCACCAATTTTGTTTGGAAAGGAAAGAAGCCCCGGATAAGTAAGTTACTACTAAAGAAGAGGAACACACTGGGAGGCCTCTCATTACCTGACCTTAGAAGATACTACACTGTCACAGTGTTCAAAACAGCCTGGTACTGGTACAACGACAGACAGATGGATCAATGGAACAGAATTGAGACCCCAGAGATGACACCATCTGCCTATGATCAGGTGATATTCGACAAAGGCCCTAAGACATTAAACTGGGGTAAAAACAGTATCTTCAACAAACGGTGCTGGCAAAATTGGTTATCCATTTGCAACAAACTGAATCAGGATCCATATCTTAAACCTTACACAAAAACCAACTCCAACTGGATAAAAGACCTAAATATCAAACGAAAAATGATAAAGCTCATCCAAGAAAAGGTAGGAACAACAATGGAAGTTTTAATACACAATGAGGACAGACTCCAAAATCTGTCAAAGAAACCTCAATCAACAGAAGAGAAAATAGATAAATGGGAACTATTAAGAATCAAACACTTTTGCTCATCCAAAGACTTTATTAATAGAATTAAAAGAACACCCACAGAATGGGAAAAAATATTTCACAACTCTATGTCAGACCGATGCCTGATCTCCATAATCTGTAAGATACTACAAAATATCATTAAGAAGAAGATACCATCCAATTAAGCAATGGGCAAAGGAGATGGACAGACACTTCACTAAAGAGGAGATACAGGCAGCCAAAAAAACATGCGGACATGTTCATGATCTTTAGTTATTAAGGAAATTCAAACCAAGACCACAATGAGATACCATCTCACCCCAACAAGATTGGCCATGTTCCAGAAATCACAAAACAACAAATGCTGGAGAGGCTGTGGAGAAAGTGGAACCCTCCTACACTGTTGGTGGGGTTGCAAAATGGTCCAGCCTCTTTGGAAGGCAATCTGGCGCTTCCTTAAAAAAATGGATATTGATATACCATTTGACCCAGTAATTCCACTACTTGGAATATATCCTACAGAATCAAGGCCTTTCACATCAACAGACACATGCACCAGAATGTTTATCTCAGCACAGTCCATGATAGCAAAAAGATGGAATCAACCCAGATGCCCAACAATAGAAGAATGGATAGGTAAACTATGGTACATATACTCAACGGAGCACTACGCAATGATAAAGAATAACGATGATTCCAGGAAACATCTCCCAACTTAGTTTCAACTGGAAGACATTATGTTAAGTGAAAGTAGTCAGTGACAAAAGGACAAATACTGTATGAGGCCTCTAAGATAAGATCTCAAAAACAGACTTGTGTATAGAAGAAAAGAGTCCTTGACAGCTGCAAGGGGTGGAGGGAGGGAGAGTGAGTGCGGTAGGGTTTAGTTTAGATAGTTACTAGAAATCTAGTTGGGAGAAAGCGGTGATAGCACACATTAGAAACAAGAACAACATTAAGTGGACTTCAGCATAACTTGAGTACTTCTTCCATCTTAACTCAATACTGCAAGGATAGAGTAGCTGGGGCGGGGGGCGAGGGACCATGCTCTTAGGCGAATTCCAGGCCAATTGGCACAACTAGCATTTTGCTAAGAGAGCTCTCTGCACCCCACATTGGTGAGTGGCGTCTGGGTCTTAAAAGCTGCCAAGCTGCTATCTGGGGACACAGCAAATGGTCCCAACTCAGCAGGAACTGATGCTCACCGAGAACCAAAATGATGTGCAGTAAAGACAACCGAGAAGATAGAGAGACTCACCAGAGTGGGTGCCTACATCGACTTGGGACCAGAAGAACTGGATGGTGCCCAGCCACCACCAGCGATAGCCACGATGGAGCTCACAGAGAGGAGTCTCACTGGCAACACAAGAATAAAAAGGGGTGCATCATTAGATCTCCACTAACAGACCTCAACTGATGGTCCAGCGGTTTTGGGGTTTCCCTGAGAGCATGGCCCCCGGCCCTGATGCTGCCCATTCCCATAAATTATAACAAAGGTCCACTCTTTGGACAGGAATGGACTGGACTTGGCCATGCAGAGTGACCATATATTGGAAAAGTAGGACTTATCTGACAGTTTGTTCATTTTTTGATATAATTACAAGTAATAATGCCCTCAAAAAATACATATGTAGACTTGCTCATTACATACAAGTGCTAAGTATCTTTGTTTCTAAATTTGGCAAAATAACAAGGGGTCAGATTTCACAGATGAGGAAACAGAGACATAAGAGGTTAACAATGTTGTTCAGGAAGAAAATAACAAGTGAAAGCTTAAATTCACCCAGAATCAGCTTTTGAAAAAAACTTTCAAGGACAGCAGAGGATCATAAATTACTGTTTTTCAAAACACGACTGGTGGAAGACCTGATGCAGAATATTTGGATATTTGGTAAACATGCACATTTATGAATTTAACCTGAAATGACTGAGACAGAAACACAGGCAAAGGAGCCAAGTTTTTACCAACTCCCTGCTGATTCATAGCCAGTCTAATAATTGAAACTGTCCTACATATAGAATAGTAAGACGAAATCAGGTCACCTGGCTCTGATAACTGAATATTTATGTCCTTGGGTATTGCATTGTGCATCCTGGTTTCTGTATCTTTAAAGGAAAATTAATGCTTGCTGCCATTTACTAATCTGTGATGTCATAGGCAAAACATGTAGAAATAAAATATGATATGAGGTATTATGACGATGATGTTGTTGTTGTTGTCAGGTGTCGACATGACAGCTCTGACTCCCAGCAACTCCGTGTACAACAGAATGAAACACTGCCTGGCCCCGAACCATCCTCACAGTTCTTCCTATTCTTGAGCCCATTGTTGTAGCCATTGTGTGAGTTCATCTCATTGAGGGTCATCCTATTTTCACTGACTCTCTACTCTACCAAACGTGGTATCTTTCTCCAGGGGCCAGTCCCTACTGATAGCGTGTCTAAAGTACATGAGATGAAGTCCTCCAAGCCTCACTTCTATGAAATACTCTGGTTGTATGTATTTCAAGGCAGACTTGGTTCTTCTGGCAATCTGTTATATCTTCAACATGCTTTGCCAATGCCATAATTCAAATACATCAATTCCTCTCCTGTCTTCTTTATTCATTTTCCAGTTTTTGCATGCATATGAAGCAGTTAAAAATATCATGAGTGAGGCCAGGTACACTTTACTCTTCAAAGTGACAGCTTTTCAACACAATGCAATATATTGTTTGATTTCTTGACTACTTCTTTCATGAAAGTTGATTATGGATCCAAGTAAAATGAAATCCTTGACAACTTCAATACAAGTATTCTCTCCATTTATCATGATGTTGTTTATTGGTCCAGTAGTGATAGTTTTGCTTTCTTTATATTGAGCCTTCATACTGAAGGCTGTAGTCTTTGATCTTCATCACTAAGTGTTTCAAGTCCTCTTTGCTTTCAGGAAACAAGGTTGTTTCATCTGATTATTGCTGGTTGTTAATGAACCTTTCACTAATCCTGATGTCACATTCTTTTTCATGTAGTCCAGCTTCTTGGATTATTTGCTCAGTATACAGATCGAAACCCACTGCACTCGAGTCGGGTCCAACTTATAGCAACCCTACGGGTCAGAGTTTTCAAGGATGGTGTGGCGAATTTGAACTGCTGACCTTTTGGTTAGCAGAGATAGCACTTAACCTGCTATCCAACCAGGGTTTCCACAGATTGAATAGGTGTGGTGAAAGGATACAACCCTGACACAACTTTCCTGACTTTGAAGCAGTCTATGTTCCCTTTTTCTGTTTGATTGACTGCTCTTGGTCTACATACAGGTTCTATAGAAGCACAACTAAGTGTTTTGGAATATCCGTTCTCTATAATATTATTCATAAGATTTATGATCCACACAGTCAAATGCCTTTGTATAGTCAATAAAACACAAGCAAACATCTCTCTGATGTTCTGTGTTTTCAGCCAAGAATCAAATCATCTGATGTCAACAACGATGTGGCTCTTTCCATGTCTTCCTCTGAATTTGGCTTGAGTTTTTGGTAGTTCCTCATCAATGTTCTGCTTCCAAATTTCTTGGCATCGTTGGGGTGAGTACCTCCAACATTGCATTCATCTGTTGAACCATCTCAATTGGTATCTCCACATTTCCTGAAGCAATGGCTTTCTCCAATGCCGTTAATGTAACTTGGCCTTCTTCCTTCAATATGCTACCTCCTGAAATGGTTAAACTCAACTGATTCTTTTTAGCACCGTGGTTGTGTATTCCTTCCATCTGCTTTTGGTGCTTTCTACATCATTCAGTATTTTGCCCATAGAATCCTTCAAAATTGCAACTCATAGCTTGAGATTTTTCTTCAGTTCTTTCAGCTTGAGAAATGACAAACATGTTCTTCCCTGCCAGTTTTCTAACTGCAGATCTCTGCACATTTATTATAATAGTTTGTTTTCTCAGACTGCCCTTTGATATCTGTTCAGTTCTTTACTTCATTATTTCTTCCACTTACCTTAGAGTCGCCATGAGTTGGATCTGACTCGACGGCACTTGGCTTGGCTACTTTAGGTACTCCATGCTCAAAAGCAAGTTTCAGAGTCCATTCTGACATCTATTTTGGCCTTTTCTTTCTTGTCTTTTTCAATGACCTTTTGCTTTCTTTATGTATGATGTCCTTAATGTAATCACACAACTCATCTGATCTTGGGTCATTAGTGTTCAATGTCTCAAAGCTTTTCTTGAGATGGTCTCCAAGTTCAGATAGATTATGTTAAAGATTGTACTTTGGCTCTTGTGAACTTGTTTTGATTTTTCAGATTCAGCTTGAGCATACATATAAGCAATTGATAATATGTTCTGAAGTTTCCCTCTAGCCTTTTTCTGACTAATGGTGTTGAGCTTTCCCATCATCTCTTTCCACAAACATAGTCTATTTGATTCTTGTGTGCTCCATCTGGAGAGATCCACGTGTATATTCATCTTTTAGGTTGATTAATAAAAATTATTTGCAATGAATAAATTGATGGTCTAGCAACACTCTATCATGCGATATCTTGCTTGGTTTCTGTCACCAAGGCTATATTTTCCAACTACTGATCCTTCTTTGGGAACCTTGTGGTGTAGTTGTTAAGTGCTGAGACAATTAACTAATAAAGATTGGCAGTTCCAACCCACCAAGTGCTTTTTGGAAACTCAATGGGACACTTCTACTTTGGCTTGTAGAGTCACTGAGAGTCAGAATTGACTTGATGGCAGCAGGTCAGATCCGTCTTTGTTCCCCACTTGTCCATTCCAATCATTAGTAATTATCGATTATCATTCTGAGTGTGTGTTTGATCAATTTCAGACTGCAGAATTGGTAAAAATCTTCAGTTGTCTCACCTTTGGCTGGTGCATAAATTTAAATAGTGGTCATATTAACTGGTCTTCCTTGTACCTCACTGCCGTTGAGTCAGGTCCAACTCATAATCCTATATAGGCATATGGATATTATCCTATTAATGACAACATTGTACTTTAAGATAGATCTTGTAATGTTCTTTTTGAAGATGAGTATGAGGCTATTCATCTTTAGTTTGTCATTCCTCAAATGGTAGATACAGAATTGTCTGATTCAAAACAGCTAATGACTGTCTACTTCATTTTATTAATACCTAAAATATTGATCTTCAAGCATTCCATTTCATTGGTGATGACTTCCAGTTTTCCTAAATTCATAGTTCATACATTCCACGTTATCATTATTAATGGATGTTTACAACTGTTTCTTCTCATTCTTCTCCTTTTGTGCCACATCAGCAAATGAAGTTCTTCCCTAGTCCTGTTTTGAGTGCTTTATAGCCCAAGGGGCTCAACTTATAAAACTGTATCAGACAACATTGTGCTTCTGTTTATAAGATTTTACCTGGCCAATTTTTTAAGTTTACCAAGCCCTTCCTCCTGGTCTATCTTCCCCTGGAAGTTTCACTGAAACCTGTTCACCATGGGTCACCCTGCTAGTATTTGAAATAGCAATTGCATAGCTTCCAGTATCACAACAACATGTATGCTATAACTGCACAACAAAGTAACAGACATATGATGAGTGTTATTATTGTGTGAGAAAAAGAGAGTGCATTTGAGTTGTGAGTGATGTGCTAATGTGTGCTCCCCAGCAGAGGGCAGTGTGTATCACTTCTGCACAGGCACAAGGACAAAGTGATCCTAGATTGAATTCCACCATGTGATATAAAGAAGCACATTTCCCACAGGGCACTTACTCTTCTGTAAAGAACACACAGCCTTTTTTTTAATCTTGTTTTGTCTACTAGGGTCGCCATGAGTCGGATCCGACTCGACGGCACTTGGCTTTGGCTGGCTTTGTCTACTTCTTAGGCTTTCTAAAAATAATGTTTCACACTTCTAAGAAGTACCTGTGATTCATTCCAGACTCTGATGCAGACTCATATTATTACTTCTCCAACATATATATCCTCCAATATATAAACAAAGTATATCAATGGCAGTGGGTAGTATATACGTACGCTCCCGTGAACACCCCAGTCATTATGTGATTTGGTAAATTTTCTCATCAAAGTGTTTAGTCCTGTGTGGAGAAGGAAGAACAGAGACTGGTGGAAAACACTTATGCTAGTGTGGTGACACTGCCCTGGCCAGTTTGCGATAGCGTGACTTTTGTGTCAACAAGGGCTTAGCTGCTAACACAGTCACTGGCTATGCAACCTTGGAAAAGTGAATTAGTCTTTCTGAATGCAGTTTCCTTAGTAGTTAAAGATAAAAACACATACTTTATAAAGTCAGAGTGCAACTGGAATGAGATAATGTATGTAAATTTGTCTGGCACAAAGCACTTCCCAAGTTGATAGTTTGTTTCTTCTCATCTTTGCTTAAGACCTCCACCCTTTTCTGCCATTCACTACATCACTCATATTGTTAGAATAGCTTCAATTTGATAAACATTTGTTGCGGATCTGCTGTAACCCAATGCCATTGAGTCCATTACAACTCATGGTGATTCTGTGTGTTACAGAGTAGAACTGTTCCATAGACTTTTCTTTGCTGTCATCTGTCTGGAAGTAGATCACCAGTGCTTTCTTTCTTGATGCCTCTGGGTGAATTCAAACTGTCAAACTTTAGGTAGTTGAGCACAGCTTGTGCCACTAAGGGACATCACTTACAGTAAATAAGCGTGATATTTCTAGCCTTTCGAACACTTGCTGGGGAATTTCAGGTAGATCTCATGTAAAGACATCACAGTTTACTAATGATGATATCACAATTAAATGAGTCAGTGTTAGATGTTTTACACATATCGTCAGACAAAAAAACTCCTACAGAGAAGTTCATATGATCTTCGTTTTACAGAAGGAATTATGACTCAAAGTGATTAAAAGGCCAAGGTCACAAACACGGCAGCATTGCTGCAGATTCTAGTCCCTCTTCCTCATAACAATCTTTCCCCAGACCAAACGGATGCTTGATATAAAACAAAATAGATAATCTTTCTCCCTCAAACCTACTTCTTTTTCCCTATTTTCCCTGTCAGACAATAAAATCGCAGTTTATCCAGTAACCCAAGACGGATATTTGGAAATTCTCCTTGGAACTGCCTTGTTTCATCTTAAACATCCAATCAGTAGTTTCGGCTTCTTTATTTATATTCTTCATATTTTTAAAATGTATGTTTTCCACATTAGATATATATCTTTCACCCTGGAAAGTTTAGTATCTCATTATCTCAAACATGGCTAACAAAAGTAAATAATTTCTGTGAGTCCAGTGAGAGACCCTGTCTTAGTCATCTAGTGCTACAGTAACAGAAATGCCACAATTGGATGACTTAAAAAAAAAAAAAAAGAAAAGAAAGAAAAGAAATGTAATCTCATACACTCTACAAGGCCAGAAACCTGAATTCAAGGTGCCAGCTCCAGGGAAGGGAAGGCCCTTGTCATCAGTCTTCTCAAGTTAAGGAGCTTCTCAGCAGGGACCCCGGGTTTGAAATGACATACTATTCTGCTTGTTCTTGCTTCTTGGTGGCAAGAGGTCCTCACATCTCTCTGCTTGCTTCTCAAAAGAGATTGATTTAAGACACAACCTAATCTTCTGGTTTGAGTCCCGACTCATTGACATGATGGTTTGTAATTCTGCCTCATTAACATCATAGAGGTAGGATTACAACATATCGGAAAATTATGTCAGATGACAAATTGGTGGACAATCATAGAATGCTGGAAACACGAACTAGCCCTGTTGACACACAGTCAATCCATGAGAGACTCTCTGAATCAATTCACATTTATCTTTTTAGAATACTCTTTCTGAAAATGCAATTTCAGATTTGATCATATCATTCTTGCCTACATGTCCATGACACCTCATGCGTGTCCAGCAGCCTTGTCTCCTGACATTCTCCTTTTTTAATTCCCTGAAACCTCATATGCCAGATGGCACTTCCTATCTCATGCCTTTGATGACTCTACTTTATATGCTTGGTATAATTATTCTTTCCTTGTTAGTCTGCCAAAATAACCAGTGTTGACACAAGAATCACACAAGTGCTACATCCTGAATGGAGATATTTTTCAATGTTTTCCTAGAACTATTCACTCCCCTTTTATATCCCACTGCATGAACTGGAGACCTATGTCATGTACCCAGGCTACTGCTTGTTAAATGTCCTTCTTCATGGCATACTATACATTCCTCAAAGTTAGGGGTGGAATTTTTGTTTGTTTGCTTTTGTCTTTGGTTTCTAATCGTCAGTACAATGCTAATGATTACTATAAACAAAGAACAAACCAGTTGCTGTTAATATGACTCTGCTAATATCAACTCAATATTTGTCAAGGTAGGATTTTCATGGCTGTGACCTTTTGTGAACAAATCACCAGGCTTCTCTTCTAAGCCACCTTTGGGCATGTAATACCATGAAGCATTTGGCTAGTAGAAAATTGAATACTTAACTGTTTGTACCACCTAGGGATTCTTGAGAGTAGTTAGTGCACACTCTGTTCATTGAGAAAGTAAATAAATGAGTGAATGAATAGAGGGGCCAAAAGCTTCATCTAAGGTTTGTTATACAGCAAGAATAAGAAAAGTTCTGAGACATAGACAGCCTGTTTAACAATAACATCAAGTCTAATTGATGACGTAAGACTTTTCTTCACTACTCTTCTGTGGAAATGGGTCTGTTTACCTGAATAAATCAAATTCACTTTGATTCTCCCTTTGTGGTTGTAAAAATTGTAAATGGCCAGAGCTCTGAGCAGAAGCCAAACATCCCTACAAGCATTTTTGAAGATGTATTATCCCAGCTGAATTCATAGAAGACTTCAGGGATATCACCCTTGGTGTTTACCTTGCAGTCTCTGGTTGGAAAAGTCAGCTTGGAAAATGGAGGTGGATTTCTTATTTATTCCTTTAAAGAACATTCATTTTACAGCTTCAATAAAAAAAGAAAATAAAAGGAATATCAGAGGGCTTTGTCAAGTTGAAGAGAAAACTATTAGTTTAGTTATGGCTCAGATCAGCTGCATGTGAAAGAAACCAACTGCCAGTTGAGGGCACAGCAAATGGTCTCAACTCAGCAGGAATGGATGCTCTCTGAGGACTAAAACGACACGGGGGAAAGACAACCCAAAAGACAGAGAGACCCATGTGTGTGGGTGCCTACGTCGACCTGGGACCGGAGGAAATGGGTGGTGCCTGGCCACCACCTGTGACAGCCGCCATGGAGCTCACAGAGAGGAGTCTCACTGGTAACACAGGAATGAAAAGGGGTGCACCTGAGATCTCCACTAAAAGACCACAATTGATGGTCCAGGGGTTTCGGGGTTCCCCTGAGAGCATGGCCCCCGCCCTGATGCTGCCCTTACCCATAAATTATAACGAAGTTTCACTCTTTGGACAGGAATGGATTGGACTTGGCGATGGAGAGTGACCACATATTGGATGCACTTTATGGTTCTATGCATCTATAGGATATCGTCCTGTGGACCTCTGACTGGAGGAAGAAGAGTGGGTGAAGAGGAGGGGAAAGGAAACTGTTGGGAAGATGAGACATGTATGGAGCAGAGAGGAATAATGTGCTGTCACTAGGCAGGGAGAGCAGCGGAAGCGACATATAGGTGGACATGTAAATTTATATGGGAATGTACATTTTCACTCAATCATAATAATAAAAAAAAAGAAACCAACTGCATGGGCTTTAAGCAAACAAAGGTTTATTCTCCTCACATGATGGGAACCCTGGAGGCAGTCTGACTAGGGTTGCTGCTGGTGCACAGTTTTGTTAAACAATTTGTGACTCAGTTTCCTTTTTCTTCTCTTTGTACCATCATTGGTATTTGTTTTTTGTTCCCATAATCGCAAAGTGGTGAAGGTATCCAGGCAACATGTCTGCATTTCAGACAGAAAGAAGGCATAAAAGCAAAGGAAAAAAAGTACCTAGCAGTTGAATCATCTCTTTTAAGTTAGCTCCACACAGTAGACTTTGCATCTATTGCTAGAATATATCACAAGGCCACAACTCTCAGACAGAACTTTCATAAAGCAGCTTTTTAAATGTATGTCATCCCTGAAGAAATCTTTTAGTTGGCAAAAGGGAGAATGGAAAATGATTATTATAACTATACTCTGGCTGGTCAGCTAATAAGAAAGAAGAAAATGTGACTTTACAGTTTACTGGCACCGTGTCTTGTTTGAGATGATATGAGGTAGGCATGTTGGAAGAAATGTGTAATTGTTAAGCTGAGTTAACGTTCAGGTGCATAAAATGATTTGACCGTCACTAATACAAATTAACCCACTTTAGCCCATCTCAACTGAAATCTTGTTTAGGCTACTATACAAAAAAACAAAACAAAACAAAAACAATAAACATTGCCGTTGAGTAGTTGCTGACCCATAGCAACCCTACAGGACAGCATAGAATGGTCCCATAGGGTTTCTAGGGAGCAGTTGGTGCATTTGAACTGCTGAACTTTTGGTTACCACCTGAGATCTATAACCATTACACTACGATGGTCTCAGGCCAAGTATACCAAACCCATTGCTACTGAGTCAATTTCAACTCACAGCAACCCTATAGAATAAGCTAGAACTGCCCTATTAGAGATTCCATGGGGCACTGAGTGGATCAGAACTACTAACGTTTTGGCTAGCAGCCATCACCATGGCACTACAGATCATGAATGACAAAAAAAGACAACCCACTGCTGTTGGGTTGATTCTAACTTATAGTAACCTCATAGGACAGAACATGTAAACTATAGACAGAATATCTAAATGACAGCCTGGATTAATGCCTATGGTCACTTAACTACTCTCTAGTTTTTTGGCCTTGATTCTTGCCCCATCGCAGGATCTTCTCTCTCTCTCCAGGCCTTTCTTCTGAGGCACCTCCAGGTGGACTCTAACGTCTAGCCTTTCAGCTAAGTGCCTTAACTCTTTGCATGACCCACGGACTCCCTTTTTTATATCATTTTTGTTGTTGCTGTTGTACTTGATTCTGCTATGGACCCAATGTGACAGAATAGAACTATATCATAGGGGTTCATAGGCTGTAATTTTTACAGGTAGAGATCACCAAGAGTTTCTTCCATGGAGCAGCGGAGTGAATTTTAGCTACCACCATTAGTTAGCAGCCAAGTCCTCCTATTACTATGAGCATAAACTTTCTGAAATGCAAGCTGATTATGTCACTGCCCTTTTTAAGACTCTTATACAGTCAATCTTTCTAGCATAACTTATTTGGTTCCAAACTTTCTGTTAATCGCATTTCTTAAGACTCCTAATCTCTCACTTTAGCAAAGGACATACAGTGAAATTTTCAGACTTAGTAACTTTCTTTGGTCTCTTCCCTTTCTGGGTTTTTGGGTGTGTAGTTTCCTTTCCTTGAGCCGTTTTTTTCATGCCACTGAACTTTCTTCACCTGGATATTCCTTTTACCCGGGTTATGTGAGCTTCTTTGTGTCTCCATTACACCTCCATTCTCCTAGCATTGTATAATAGGTGTAATGGTTAAGTACTACCTCTGGCAACCAAGAGGTCAGCAGTTCAAATCCACTAGGCACTCCTTGGAAACTCTGTGGGAAATGCTATCTATAGGGTTGCTATGAATCAGAATTGACTCGATAGAAGTAATTTGTTTTTCTTTGTAATGAAAGAAGGGATAGGACTTTGATTATTCAGTGACAGACATCTCACCTTCCATGCAGGATAGAGAGGTTCAATCCCTGGCCAATATTCTTCATGCTCAGTCACCATCCATATGTCAGTAGAGGATTGTACATCACTATGATGCTAAACATATTTCGTCAGAGCTTCTAGACTAGGACTGAATAACAAAAGTCTGATGATCCATTTTTGAAAATCAGTCAGTGAAAACTCTATGGATGACAACAATTCAATCCACAATGTATCATGGAGATGGCACAGGACTGGGCAACATTTTCCTCTATTTGTGCATGGAATTGCCATAAGTAACAGGCCAACTTGATGACAGCTAACAGCAATGGAACAAAAGAAGCAAAGAGTTCTCACCCTCTAGAAATAACACTTCCATTAAGATTTTTGAAATGTGTGGAGTAAAATAAGAAAACTGTAGGATTCAATTTTTAGCACAGTTCAGAGGTGAGTGACAGGACTAATATTATCTTCAAATATAAATAACTGACTTGAACAAGTTCAATAAGTTGGTTCATCTTATTGAGCTCAAGGATAAGAAATGTGATTGTTCCTCACAAAAGCTTAGAATTTTAAACTGAGAAGTCAGCAGAAATCTTTCCAGAAGCCAATAATTGTGCAACCCTTCTTATTTTCTGAGCATCAGACTCTGTGCACCTGGCCAGTCCCTCCCTCACTCTGGTATTTTCCTGAGATTGCAAATCTGTCCTTAGGAGTCATGCCCAAATTCGTACATGATAGAATCTGATTGGCCCACCTTTGATCAAACCAAATTTGGTTCAGATTCAGAGTGGTATGGTACATGCATTACTTCTGTAACCAAATGCCCCTCAAGGTAGGAGAAAGAACTTCCTATGGGCATGATAGGCCTCTCCTTTCAAAAACTGTGCCCATCACAGTGGAACCAATTAATTGGTTGCTGTGAAATGAACTCTAACCCATATGTGTCAGAGTAGAATTGTTTTCCGTGTCTAATTCCTTAGAAGGAGATTACCAGGCCTGCCTTCTGGGGTTTCTCTGGGTAGATCCAAAGCCATGAACTCTTGGTTATCAGTCAAGCACACTAACCATTTGCATCACTAAGGGATGTTCCATTGCAGTGAAGGGTGTGTATTTTTTTGTTCTCTTCAGTCGGCCATCATGTCTCTAAGGGTTTTCTGTACTTTTATCAAGCTTAATTGATTATTTCCTTCTAGCTGTTACTTGATTTTTTTGCACTTCTTATATTGTGTACTATAGCTACTAAATTTTAAACTAATTGAAAATCAGATACCTACGTATAATAAGTGTTCAATTATTTGTTGGTAAAGGAAAGAGGAATTAGAATATCATCCCCAAAGCACAAAAGTATGAATAAGTGAATTTAGGCTCTATTTTCAGCTCTGTATCGAATTAGCAGGATGACATTGAATCATTTCACCTCTCCGAGTTTTAGTTTTCTCCTCTGCCAAGTACAAGGTATCACCAATTTAAGCAGATATTGTTTTTTTTCCCTTTCCAGTGCACATTCTTCTTTTATTTGGTAAAAAGAAGACAGATTCTCTTCAAGAAACAACTCCTCTTCAGCACTTACTAATGGCTTTTCACTGGGGCTTATCTAGCTCCTATCAGTCAGTCTCCAGTAATGTTCTCTCACTGCACAGTGACTTATTCCAGCATTAACAATGCTCAAGCTTAACATACTTTTAGTAGGATTACTAAAATGAGTAGTTAGCCCTTTCTCTTCCATACTTGAAACAGGAAGAATATAAACCTGGAATGTCTGTTGTGCCAAAGCACAGAGCCTGCCTGAGTGTAGCCATCACAGAAAAAAAAAAAATGAGAGCTGCGAGAAGAGAGGGATTGCGTACAGAGGCCCTCACTGGGGCCACAGGTACTCTCAAAATCTGAAGCTAAAAACACTCAGTTTTCAGTTCCTTGAGTTTATTCCTTCGTTCTTCTTCTCCCTTTTTTTTCTGTCTTTTAAATATTACAATCTGAGATAGCTTTATGTTATTCATAAGTAAGAGCTGGAATTAAATTAAGACAAAAAATCTTTCATATGTTTCTGAAAGGATTGTAAATTGGTAGACCCTGTTAAGTTGATAACAACTACCAAGAATCTTCACTATGTCCATGTCTCTTAACACTACTTATTTCCACACTTGACTATCTTTCCTAAAAGTTCTAAATATGGAAACTTTATGACAAAGAAGACAGCAAACTGCTTGAGACCAGTTATGACTTATTCATCATTGCGTAGGTATCACTTAGTACAATGTTTAGCATAAATTACTCTTAAAATGAATTAAATATTATTTATCACAGTTGAAACAAACCTAAATCTACATAGGAAAGGGTTAAGTAAATTATGTGTTTATTTCATGATATATTATGTAGACATCAAGATGTTATAAGGGGACATTGTGGCTCAGTGGTACAATTCTTCCATACAGGACATTTCCAATAAATGTCTCTCATGTCCAGTTACTCTGCATCAACATCACTGGAGGTTTACATGTTGTTATAATGCTGACAAAGACAAACTATAAAAGCCTGGCAATCTATTTTCAGACCGCAAACAAAGAAAACCCTGTGAGATCATCCAGTCCCCAGCTCATACTAGAGATGACTCAGGATTGGGCAGAATTTTCTTACACTGTGCATGGATTGCCATAATTCAGGGGGTACTCCATAGCAGCTAACAAGGTCAACAGCAACAGCAAGATATTAGAAGTATTTGTAAAGAAAAAAAATGTAATCTGATGTAAAAGTAAGTTAAATAGAACATTAAGGAAAATAATGTATAAGCATATCTACTTTTTCAAAAGACATGTTCCAGAGGCATACTTAAAATGACAGTGGAAAAGGTCAATTATATATTTTTTCTTTTATTCACTTTTTTAAAATGATGAAGATGCTTTAGTATGTTAATATGTGGCTGTTTTAAAATTGGGGAAATAACCAAAAAAATAGAAAATCCATTTCCATCAAGTTGATTCTAACTTATACCAACCCTGTAAGACAGAGTAGAACTGTCCCATAGGGTTTCCACCTGGTGGATTCAAACTGCTGATCTTTTCAGTTAAGCACTTAAAAAAAAAAAAAAAAAGTGGTTTCAACCACATGTTCAGCCAAGCCAAGCCAAGTGCCATCGAGTTGGATCCTCAAGACTTTTTTAAATTTAAACATTTAGGATTTAAAGAGTCGTAAATTATCAGGTTTTTCATAAACATCATTGTTTTCGTAACTAATTAAAATTTCACACCAAAATCAAGGACCAAAAAACCAAACCTACTGCCATTTGAGTCGAGTCCAACTCACATTGACCTGACGTACAGTCAGAGCAGAACAGCCCCATAGATTTCCCAAAGAGTGCCTGGTGGATGCAAACTGCTGACCTTTTGGTGAGCAGATATTGCGCTTAATCCAGTATACCACCAGGGTTTTCCAAAGTCAAGGACAGAGCTGATGAAGGTGAATTACAATTACAAAGGTGCTTGTGAGGTTTTATGTTTTTGTTTTCATTTGGGGGGGTTTATACGTGTACAATCGAGCTGATAGAGGTTGCCATAGAAAACGGGTAGAATATCATGTGTTTTTATTAAATGGGATCCCTTTACTTGATCCAAATTATCAAAAATGGAGCCCGCTGTTTTTGTTTTCTGTGGCCCATCTGCTCAAGAATCCTTCCTTAGTCAGATATCTCTCCTTTTTTTGTAACAGCCATTTCCCATGTATGTCAACTTACTCAGCCTCGTCTTTTGAAGAGCTGTCCTATTACTACCCTGCTTTCCTGAACTCATGCTGAACATTGGCTCCGTCGTGTACTCACATTGAGCTTTTTTCAATTCCCCCAATCTTTTCACCTCTTGCTTTTAGACTGACTTTTTTTCTCTCTCCCTGTTTACCTGGCTAATTTCTTCCTCAGAATGGCTTGAGATGGACTGCCAACAGAAAGGTTGGCAGTTTAAATCCACCCAGATGCACCAGGGGCAAAAAGACCTGGTGGTCTGCTTCCATAAGATTGTAGCCTTTGAAGACATTACGGAGTGCAGCTCAGTTTGTGACACACGCGACTGACATGGAAATTGAGTCAAAAACAACTGGTTCAAGGTTTTTTTTTTCTTTTTTTAAATCCATCTCAAGTCAAATGTCTCACCCTTAAAAAAGCCTGTTTTGTTTCCAAAGGAAGGGTCTGCTGCCCCTGCACTAAGTAGTCGCTTCCAGCTCCTTATTCTCTCTTCCATAGCACACTGTAAGTGTTCATGTCCTTGTTTGTTATTCCCCACTAGGCTCTGAGCCATGTAACTAGTGAAATAGTGTTCTGTCTATTCTCTTGCAAGTCATCACAGCACATAGTAAACTGATTGACACGTATTTACTAAAACTTTTAGTAAAATATAAAAAGGGTAAATTATTGCATACGTGCTGAATATAGACACCCTGGTAGCATAGTAGGTTAAGTGCTATGTCTGTTAAACAAAAGACTGGCAGTTAAATCTACCAGGAGCTCCTTGGAAACTCTATGGGGCACTTCTACTCTGACCTCTAGGATCGCTGTGAATAGGACCTGACTCGATGGTAGTGGGCAGTGGGCAGTGGGTGCTTAATGCAACATTGTTTACTGGAAAACAGATAATTTGGCTTTCGGGACTCCCAGGTCACCTTCATTCTCTATGTCACTTTGAATTCGTTGCTTCCTTGCATGAATGAGATTTCTGTTTTCAATTATTCAAAGTTGATAACACAGTATCATGCCATTTTATTTTCACCACAGACTAACAGTTTTTCTTGTCTTTCTATAAGTGGAAAACAAGAGGGAGATGGGAAAGAAAAGAGGGAGAGTGTAATGGTTATGATTGTGTGTCAAGTTGGCTGGGCCATTATTTTCTGTGTTTGTGTGATCACTCCCATGACTGCATCTGCTGGAAGTAGCCAGTCAGTTTAAAGGGAGTTTCCTTAGAGGTGTGGTCTGCATCCTTATATAAGAAATCCTGGCTCCTCCTGTTCACCTGACCTTTGGGTCTTGGGAATGAGCAATCATCCTGTCTGCAGATCTCAGCATTTGTTAATTTTCTGAGCCTTAGCGGGGAGTTCTGCTCTCCAACCTGCTAATCTTGGGTTTGCCAACCCCTGCGCCTACATGAGTCAAGAGAAGCCTCCCTCCTGCACTATGAACTTCGTATCTCCCAGCCTCTACAATCATATGAGCCATTTCCTTGATATAAACATTTCTGTATATTTATATAGTTTACTATAGTTTCTTCCTAGAGAACCCAACCTGAGACATTTGGTATTGAGTGTGGTTCTAGAGCAACAAAATTGTGAGGATGAATTTTCTAAACTGCTTCTCAAGTCTGGCTAGTCTTAAACATGTCGATGACTTTGCTTTCAGCAGCAAATAGCATACTGCTATTTGCATGAGGTGGTGATACAAATATGCAAAATATTACCACAAGCGGATTAGGTATTGGAGAAAGGTGAGGCTCTGAATGAACCCATGTGTGATATCTTTCTCCTGTTTTGTCAGAATGAGAAGTGTAAGAAAGCTGGTTAACTGGTCCTACTTTCTCTAGACAAACAGGTAAAAGAAATGTATTCAGTGCTTCAGAGCAAAGTTCAAGTACTGCACAAATGACCTCAAGCTTTCCACTTGTGCTTTGAAAGAAAGCCTTATTTCTTATAGCAACAGAACTGAAATTGCCAAAAAACCAAACCCAGAGTCTCATGGTAAGAGTGGCTGAATTACAATACCAGATCAACCTGGAGAGGTATCTCAAGTTAAAATAAGGACACTGATTGGGAGGAAGTAGGATCCTGAAAGCTGGGATGGGGACATATGTTCAGATAATCAGAAAGCTGAAGATGTTGAGCCCCTAAATTCTGGTGAATCATATCTGCAGGCCGAAGCGTGCCCATTTGAAGAGATCACTTCATGTTTGTCTGCTAAACTACCCTGCCAGGAAAAACTACTAACTCCTCCACTCCTATGTAAGAGATTAGCCCTAGCCCAACTGCCTCTAAAGAGCCCTTGCCTGAGTCATTGCTTAGGGAGTCAGCTGAAACAGTTGCTTTACAAGACAATGCTGAATGTTCTGAAAACAATTCCACACTGCCAATTCTAGCTTCTTGACTTAAGTCCCAGGTGAAGTATAAAATGTGAAGTACAAAGGGTGACCCAGGATCTGGTGTGCTATACTCCAAAATAATTGCTTTAATCTTCCCATAATTACATCCAGAAACTTGGGAAATACATATGGGAATGGCTATTAAGGATGTGGGACTTATGTTCAAGGAACATAAATATGGATCGGTCTGAGTTTGTTGTTATGGGTTCACTAAACTCAAATCCTTCATTCAGTGTTTCAGCTCAGAAAGTTAGGAAAGGATCTAATATTCTATTTGGTTGGGTTGCTGAAGCAGGGATAATGAAGTGGCTTACACTAAATCAAATTGAAGTACTAGACCTGCCTTGGTATACTGTAAAAGAAGGTATTCAGAAGTTTAGGGGAACTGGAATGCTAGAGTGACTTTATTAGGATAGACCACAGGCCCACACATGGAGCACCCAGAGGATGTACCTTATACCACAACCATGAGGAACAAACTTGTGAACAGAGCTTCTCCATCCTTGAAGATATGTTTGTGTGGCAGCTACTTTATATAAGTCAGACTGGACAGTGAGAATTGCCCTAACTGAATTAAAACACTTAACTACAACGGGGCTGAGTGAACCCTATGGTAGTAGGTACCAATAGTTGTACTCAGTCAACAAAGTGGGCATCATTACCATAATGGACAGTGGAATCAAAAAGAGTAATCAGAATAATCTGACTCATCTGGATCTATGACATTGACTGCCTAGTTGTGGTGTGTGTCCCTAGGAATGAAATGTGGATTGGAAGTCAACTAAACACTTACTTGATACGTACAAAAGGATGAGCTCTAGGTCAGGTAAACATCAGTCTAACTTGAATCACCAGAATGGAGAGTCATGATCCCTCAGTCAGTTCCCAGATTTGAGCAAGTTTAAGGATCCACCACCCCCTGAATAAAAGGGAGTCAGGGTCTCCTTGAGGAGGGACTTCAATACACTGCCAAAAGTTTTATTTCTAATGATTCTCCCAGATTTCTGCAATGGAATCTATAGCCTTTTGTAAGAGTGACTGCTCATCAGGGAAAAGGAAATAATCAGTTTTTTCAGGGATTACTGGATACTGACTCAGAACTGGCTGTAATTCCAGAGACCCACAATGTCTCTGCGGCCTACTAGTCAGAGTCGGGGCCTACAGAGGTCAAGTTATTACTGGAGTTTTGGCTTACATCCATCTCACAGTAGGTCTAGTGCGTCTCTGAACTAATCCTATAGTGATTTCCCCAATTCCAGAATGCAGGATTGGAATAGATGTACTCAGCAACCGGCAGAAGCCCACGTGGGACCCCGACAGACTGAGGGCTATTACAGTAGGAAAAGCCAAGCATAAGCACTTAGACTCTCCCCTACCCAGGAAAATAGTAAACTAAAAGCAATACTGAATTCCTGGAGGGACTGAAGAGATTAACGCCACCATGAGGGACTTGAAGGGTTGTGATTCCCACCGTGTTTACATTCAACTTGACTATCTGGCCTGTGCCAAAAAACCGATGGATCTTGGAGAATGGTAGTAGACTACTGAAAACTTAACCAGGTGGTGATTCCAATTGCAGCTGCTCTTCTAGATGTGGTTGCATTGCTTGAGCAAATTTGTACATGTCCCAGTAACTGTTATATAGCTATTTATCCAGCTGACACCTTTTTCTACCTGTCTGTTTCAAAGGACTATCAGAAACAGTTTGGCTTTAGTTGGTAAGGCCAGCAAATACCTTTCCTTGCCTACTTCAGAGCTAAATCACCTCTCCAACCCTATGTCATAATTCAATCCATGAGGACCTCATAAAACCAAAAAAGCAGTGCTAGGAGTGCAGCACATAATTTGGACCTGAGGTTCCTATGCTGAAATACTGCCAGACAAAGGAAAGACTGATAGTGAGCATCTTTCTCCAGAGCCAACAGAGGGGAAGCCTTCTTCCTGAGCTGTTGCCATAGATTTGGACTTGTAGCCTACAGTACCGTAAGAGAATAAATATCTCTTTGTTACAACTGTCAACTTGGTATTTCTGTTATAGCAGCACTAGATGATTAGGACCAAGAGAGAGAAAGAGGAAAAAAAGATGCAGGGGAGGAGGAATGTGACAATATAGTCACAAAGGTAGTGTCTAGAGGAAGTCAAGTATTTAACTGTTGACTGTTTCTCGATAGTAACAAAAGTCCAGGAGAAAATTCCCTTAAAAAAAATTTAACAAACGTATAATTAAGGGTTTGAAATAAATTAATAAGAAGTTTCAAAAGCAAATTTATAAAACCATGTTTTTTCAAAACTGTTTTTTGTTATGATAGCAGTAAGTTGAAACTGTCTGCGAACTTTTATAGAAAACTTAATAATATTCAAAACTAAAGGAAACAAATACAGAACACAAAGGAAACTAGCCACGGGCATCACTCATGCACAGCAATTAGGTGGCTCTCAAACATAGTCTAACAAGAGCTTCCAGACCAATCAGTTAAGTATCTTTGAGTTGACAAAATCTTAAGAATGGCAGCAGAAAACAGGTAATAGACATTTGAAAAAGATAAACACTTTTCTAAGGGTATGGTATCATATTATAACAGATAATAACTCCCATGAACTTGTAGACTAAGAAAAATGAAACTCAGATAAGCTAGAAAGAGTTTAAAGAAAATGGGTAATATTTGGACATTTTAATTAAAGCAAATAAATGAGAGAGAGAGAGAGAGAGCGAACAAACCAACAAGAGAAGAGAGAAAGAAAAGAAAAAGGGAACAAAAAGAATAAAACTATGTGCTTAGGAAGAGGATGTCTCTGGGAAATCAAATATTTAGTTATTAATAGTTTTTGTGTGTTGGGAAATACTAAGGAGAAAAGTCCCTTAAAAAATGATTAACAGTAGGAAACACATATATATAACATTTGAGCACTGTTGTTTTAAAACTTCATCTTTACGTAAGATAACGTGGCAGAATCTGCACCATAGAACAAAGGAAAACAAGAACAACCTGCAAGATGTGGTGAAACACAGCTTGAAAAATCATTTACTTTTTCAAACAACTTTCAAAGAAGAATGGTAAGTTTTATTTTAGGAGTTTCTGTTCAGTAGTTATGAGGTTGGACTAATAAAATAAAATGATCTCTAACTGGGTCATGACCTTATACACTCTTGCTTCACTAAAGGAAGCAAAACAAGTTTGAGATCAATATTTATACACAGAGACATTTTCTAAATATTTGACTTGGCTACGGAATGCATTTTTCATATTCAGCAATCCTAAAAGGGAAATATATGAATCCCCAGATCGTTTTAAAGAAACACCACCAATTAAAAACAATTTTATCTTATGTCATGGATTGAATTATGTCCCTCCAAAAATATGTGTAGCAATCTGGCCAGGCCATGATTCCCAGTATTGTGTGGCTGTTCTGCATTTTATGATTTTCCTACTTTATAAATTCTAATCTCTTGTGATTAATAGGGCAAGATTGCATAATGTTCAAGAGGATCAGGGTGCGACTATAACACTCTTACTAAGGTCACCTCCTGATTCAATGCAAAGGGAGTTTTCCTGGGATGTGGTTCACACCACCTTTTATCCTGCAAGTGATAAAAAGGGGAACCAAGCAGAGAGTTGATCACCTCATGCCACCAAGAAAGCAGTGCCAGGGGCACAGTGTGTTTTGGGACCTGAAGTCCCTGTGCTGAGACACTTCCAGATCAAGGGAAGACTGATAATGAGGATCTTACTCCAGTGCTGACAGAGAGAGAAAGATTTCACCTGGAGCTGATGCCTTGAATTTAGACTTCTAGCCTATTGGACTGTGAGAGATTCAACTTCTCTTTGTTAAAGTCATTCACTTACGGTATTTATTTTGTAGCAGCACTAGATGACTAAGACATCATATATGACTTTATATGCATCATACAGATTTGTTACATTCATCACTCATAAAACAATATATCAAGTTCTACTAACTGTGGAGATTCAGCAGTGATTAAAGACAAATCATTTATTGTTAGCTTTGTCAAGTGAGCCTGTGACTCACGACAACTCGATGCTCACCTGAACAAAGTGCAGACGCCCTTGTGTCGTTCCCATAGTCTCCCGTAAACTGAGATGCTGTTGGTTCACAGGGTTTTCACTGGCTGATTTTGGGAAGTGAATCACTCGGCCTTTCTACCTGGTCTGACTCACTCTGGATATTCAGCAGAAACTCATTTGGCATCACAGCAATACGGAAGCTTTCATCGACAGACAAGGAAACTATGTTAAAAAATTGTTTAGGAAACCACATATTCTAAAAACCATCTGTTTTAGAGATAGACATAAACCATTGTTTGACCAAACAATGGGTTGTTTTCAAATATATTCCTTTTAGAAGAATTCAGAGATGTCTGGAAACACGTTTTAACAGGCCGTAGCAGAAACGATCTAGTCAAGTCCTTTGACGATCCACTTAGCAAACATTCAAAAGTCATTATTTGTGTTCAAAATTATGCTAGATGTATAAGGCATAGCCTTAGCTTTAAAGGAATAAATATTTTATTTGGGAGAAGAAGGAGAAACATGAAATGTTAAATAAAAACAGGAGTTTCATAATAATAATGTTAGCAGTTTTACCAGTTGTGACCTTTTCTGTAACAAACAATACTAAAATCAATTCAGTTTAATTTCAACAAGGAAAGTCATTGAACAATATAACCAGAAGGCTGAGAGTCTTCAGAGCTACAATGGCTCATAGCAGCAAAGAGATTTTCTCTTTTCTTCTTTGTATTCAACCTTCTATAGTATTAGTTTCATCCTCAAGTAGCTTTCCATGTAATAGCAAGAAGGCTGTAGTGGCACCTAATGTCTCATTTTCAGAGCACATCATCCAGAAGTAGAAAGGTCATGATTTCCACTAGCTAGTTCAAAAGAGAGAGGAAACTTCTTGTGCAGAAGATCCTTTTGAATCAGCCTGAATTAAGTTAGACTTATTCCTGAAGCAATCACTTTGCCTGGAGTGCTATCACTTACTCTTTCACTTATTTGTGGATTTCCTAAATTTATGACTGTGAAAAGGAGGTTGAAGTCATTCTAAAGCTAGATGAAGGCTGCTCTGTGCCTCACTGCATCCATAAACTACATGAGGACAGGCAATGTTAGAAATGTGAGGAAAATCATCAGGCCTATTCCTTTGGCTACCTATGTTCTCTTGCTCTCTCTCTGTCTTCTCTCTTTCTCTCAGAAATTTACTGTTACTTTCTTACATTTCAAAAATCTCCCAACTATTTCACAACTATAGGGAAACACTTAAACTTCCTCAAGAAGTCTTTTAAAAAGTTCTATTTGCTGTAATTAGTTGCATATAAAACATTGCCGTCGAGTTGATTCTGACTCATAACGACCATATAGATCAGAGTTAGTTGCATATACAAGATCATATGTTTACATGTCCTCTTTTTCTGTAGGGTTGATTCTAATGCTATATGGTCCAATAAGCTATGTTTAAAATGTTTCACCCACCCCCAATATATCAAATAAATAATCATGGAAAAAGAATATGTTAATACCAAGGAAACCTCTTATTTGGAAAAAGGAGAGAATGGGAGACAACATAAAGTTGTCAACACTCCGTAGCACATACTACATCCTTTCTCTAAAATAAGTTAGGATTTTCTATACATACAGCTAAGTAATCCTTTGGCCAGCTACAATAGCTGCTCAGAAGGCTGTTCTTTGGACAGAACTCTTTTATTTATTGTTCTACATGATCACATCAGAGGGCAATTTCCTTTCCAGGCAATGAGCCCCCTTAGCAGTCCAATAGAATGAGTTCTGGAGCCTGGAGATTTGTCAGAGAGATGGAGAAATCACTGGTTGTTCTCAGCCAACCTTGAGGTTTCTTTGATAATTCAGCTTACTTGAAACTAGAGCCATATTTTGTCTATTGGCTTCTGATAAATTCCATTGGCTAACATGCAAAGCCAAATATGTATGAGCTGCAATCAACTTTATGGCAATGGGTCTGTTTTTTGGATGCTTAATCCTAAACCTGTGATTCTGTCCTCTTGGAGTAACAGGCATGTGTGCATAGCCCATCTCTCCTGGCTATTTCTGTACTTTCATCTTGATATCTGCCTAAGAATACACAGAACAATAGTCTCTTATGGGAAGTGATGGTCGCTTGCCACTAGCTCCTGTGCTATTATCTCATAAGTTTTTTCAAAGGGAAATTGACTTTCACCTTTATTAGTCAAAGAATACTTAATAAAATGCACCTATCTTAGCCAACTAGTGCTGCTACAACAGAAATACCACAAGTGGATGGCTTCAACAAACAGAAGTTTATTTCTCACAGTCTAGTAGAGTAGAAGTTCAAATTCAGGGCATCAGCTCTAGGGGAAGATTATCTCGCTGTTAGCTCTTGTCAGCAATCTTCACAGTTGATGAGTTTCTCAGGGCAGGGACCCTGAGTCCAAAGGATATGCTGTTCTCCTGACCCTAGCTTCTTGGTAGTACGAGGTCCCCATGTCTCTCTTCTTACTTCTGTCTTTTATATATCAAGAGAGTGGTTTAAGACACAATCTAATCTTGTAGACTGAGTCCTGCCACATTAACCTAACTACCACTAATCTCATCTCACTAACATCATAGCAATAGGATTTACAATACATAGGAAAATCGAATCAGATGACAAAATTGTGGACAATCACATGACACTGGGAATCATGGCCTAGCCAAGTTGATACATATTTTTGAGGAGGCACAATTAAATACATTAGAGTACCTCAGAGATACCTGGACTATCAGGTTTGTCTTTTGCCCAGTATGGCCTGTATGTATGCCCCCAGCTATCTGTGCCTGCTCACATGAATACTGTGAAGGTGTTTTAGTCAGCTAGGGCTGCTGTAACAGAAATACCACAGAGTGGATGGCTTTAACAAAGGAGGGTTTATTCTTATACAATCCAGTAGGCTACAAGTCCAAACTCAGGATGTCCACTCCAGAGGAATGCTTTCCCCCTCGTTGGCTCTGGAGGAAAGACTGGGATTACATCAATCTTTGTCCACGGAGCATCTTGGCACAGGGACCTCAGGTCTGAAGGACATGCTTTTCTCCCAGTCCTGCTTTCTTGGTGATGTGCAGTTCCCAATTCTCTGCCTGCTTCCCTTTCCTTTTGTCTCTTCTAGGACAAAAGGATTAAGCCATACTCCAGGGAAACTCCCTTTACAGTGGCGCAGGGAGGTGATCTCATAAAGGGATTTATAGTCCCACCCCAATCCTTTAACATTCAGCACAGAAAAGTCACAAGATGGAGAACAATTGCAAAATAGAGGGAATCACGGCCCAGGTAAATGGCTCCACGTATTTTGGGGGGGACACAATTCAATGCATGACATCCCACCCTTTGGCACCCCAAAACATATGATAAATGGTGAAAGTTGTATGTTCATTTGGTGGGGCCATGATTCTCAGTGGTTTGGTGGTTATATGATTTTGTAATTACTTCCATGAGATTTGACATAATAATGTCATCACCTCCGTGATAAGATCTGCTGTGAATAGTAAATCAGTTGAAGGGGAGTTCCCTTAGACATGTGGACTGTATCAAATAAAAGTGGACATTCTGGCAAGACTTGGTGGCTTTTGTTCACTCTTCATCCTGCAACTGACTCCTGTTTCTCTGACCTACAGCTCTTGGGACGTGAGCTGGCAGCTTACCTATAGTCTTTTCTGCTGATCTTAGGATTTGTCAATCTTCACAGCCTAAGAGCAAGAGCCCTGCTGTTGATCTTCCAATTGTGGGTTTACCAGACCCTGCAGCCACCTGAATCAGGAGAAGCCTGAAGTCTGGCCCATGGACTTGGGATACTCCAGTGTCTACAACCATGTGAACAATTTCCTTGATCTCTCTCTTTATACATAAATACTTAGATATGCTTATAAGCTTTACTGGTTTTACTTCTCTAGAAAACTCAACCTAAAGCAAGTGGTAATATTAATCTCCAAACAAATAGACTTTAAAGTAAAATCTACCATGAACCATAATGAAAGTCATTCTGTAATACCTAAACTTTCAATACACTGGGAGGACATAACCATGATAGATATATATGTACCCAATAATGGGACCCCAAAATACATAAATCAAACTCTAACAGCACTGGAAAGAGAAATGGATAGTTCCACAATAATAGAGAGTTCAGCATGCTACTTTGGATGAAGAATAGAACATTTAGAAAGAAGTTCAATAAAGATACAGAAAATAAAAATGCTATAATCAACTAACTCCACCTCATTGGCATATACTGAACACTCCACCAACAACAGCACTAGATAACTGAGACAGATACTATCCTGGAAAACACATGTGGATTTTGAAACTCTGCCAGACTTCAGTTACAAATACTTAAAATGTGGGAGCCATTTTGAAACTGTGAACGGATAGAAGATTCAGAAGGACTGAAGAAGTCACAGATGGTGAGAAAGAACAGAGGACTGGTGGCAGCAACAGTGGCAGCAGCAGAACCAGAGGCAGCACTGGAGCTGACCCATGAAGCAAGAGAGATAAGTACCTGTGCACAGAGTTCTGCTTGTGGAATGGGGTGCCTCCAGGTACTTGAATTGGTGGAGCTAGACTTGCTGACCCACAGAGTGAGAAAAGTGGAGTGCCTTTGTGCAGGACGTTTTCCAGCAAGAGTGGGGTGCCTCTGGGCACTTGAATCAGTGGAGCTACAGAGCTTTGGAACACTTGCCCCAGCAGGGCAGATGCAGGTCTGAGGCCCGGACCATGTGGCTATAGAAAGCAGAAGCTGAAGAGACAAACAGCATGAGAAGCTGAGCTGCCTCAGTCTCAAAAGGTATAGCCACGACCTCAGGGGTTTGCAAGGGTAGAATCACGGTGTCCTGTGTTTGTAAGGGTGGAATGGCCACTCAGTTGGGCTTAGTGTGCACCTAAAGCCAATGGAGCAGAGTTTCTGTTCAAGTGGGCCTTGGAGGCAGAGTTATAGTACAGGGCTGGGGGTCTCCACTCAGAATCCAGAGAGTGTGGTCAATACCTAGAGTCTGGAGGGCAGTGTCATTGTGTAGAATGTCTCAGAAAGTGTATTTCCAGAGCTTTCAGGGCTAATGTAATGAGTTCTGCTGACTTGCCTGTTGCTTATAAATGCCTTCTTTCCCTGCGATTTCTCCCATTTGTAGCAAAATGTCTAACTTGTGTGTGTGCTGCCATTGTACCTTTGGAAGCAGATGGCTTGTATTCCATGTTTCATAGATGTAAAGGAATTTTTGAATTTGGACTTGGAACTGATTTAAGACTTCTGTCATATGGGATGAATGTGTTACATGTTTCAGTGATATGATTTTTGGGTGCCAATGGTGGTATGTCATGGATTGGATTGTGTCCCCTGCCAAATAGGTGAAGCCATGTGGCTGGGCCATGACTCCCTGTATTCTATGATTGTCCTCCATTTTGTGATTTTGCTGTGCTGTGTGTTAAAGATTAGGGTGGGGCTGTAAATCCCTTTATAAAATCACCTCCCTGCTCCACTGTAAAGGGAGTTTTCCTGGAGCACAACTTGCCCCACCCTTAGCCCTTTTGTTCTGGAAGAGATAAAAGGAAAGAGAAGCAGGCAGAAAATTGGGAACCTCACACCAGCAAGAAAGCAGCACCAGGAGAAGAGCGCATCCTTCAGAACTGAGGTTCCTGCACCAAGATGCGCCCTGAACAAAGGCTAGTGCACTACTGGACTTTCCTCCAGAGCCAACCATGGAGAAAGTCTTCCCCTGGAGCAGACATCCTGATTTTGAACTTGTAGCCTACCGGACTGTGTAAGAATAAACCTTCCTTTGTTAAAGCCGTCCACTCTGTGGTATTTCTGTTAGAGCAACACTAGCTTCTTTTAGAAAGGCTGTATGCTCTTCAAACTGGTCTTCAAACTGAGCTGTGTTCAGTTAACCCTCTTTCTTCCTTCGAACTTTATACCATGGGTCAAATGAGGTACCAATGCTAAAAATTCTGAGCTTTTCCTATAGATTCTAATGATGCTGCAGCCAAAGCATAGGACCCTAGCCCCAACAGCCTATGGACATACTTTAGCCAAATGTTTTGTTTTTCTACTTCACACAAGGACTTGAATGTCATGCCTTCTCCCTACCTTTTCAAGCAAGACATATCCTCATGTTACCATTTGTTACATGGAATATACCACTCCAGTATGAATGTTTTACTGTTGAGAATGTTACAGTAGAAAAATAGAAAATAAAATATTTATATCTCTCATGCTTAGCCACTCCACAAAAGTTTTCTCAGAGAAGAGATAATAAAACAAAGGGGTAAAGGAGGTTCAAAATTTCTCGAAACTTGAATATAAACTCTCTGTGCTGAAAAGCAGCAGAGATGGCTTATATTCTAATCACAGATTTGTAAGGGAATGGAGACGAGCAATTGAATTCTTCCCTGTTAATTCACTTTTAGCCCAGGTGAGTCTCATCTAAATTGGGGAAAGGAAAGGATACCACTGGGAAACAAAAACGGGGTAAACATGTGGGAATGACGTTTTCACCAATCCTTATAAGTTTAGAGTGTCTGAAAACAGAAAGGTTTTGTATTTGTATTCTTAGAAATTCTCTGGGAAAATAACACAATCCCAGAGTAGTAATGGTTTAGAAGGTGAGGCTGATGAGCCTGAGAAAGCTGCATAGAATTCCCAGTGTCCTGCTCGTACTAAAAAACTGATGTTCCCAAAATGTCAGTAGCAGAGAATCATCTAGCCTACTAGCAGATTGACAACTCAGTAGTCAAAACACTCTTGCTTTTGTAGATGATAACTCAGACCAGCTGACTTTGCTTAGAAAGTACATGAAACCTGGGTTAAGAAAAGACAGGAGAAGGATAAACAATTTTCAGTATTTGGATAGAGAAAGAATAATTTGTTATTAAGTTTCTAACTCTGCCTGAATGAAATCTTACAACAAAATTAGACTTGAGCAAATAAATCAACCTAGAGAGCTTCTGTTTCAAAAGTCAAGAATTTACACTAGATTCTTACTAGGCTAGGGGCCTCTTGAGAATTAGAGAAAAAAGATGTTAGCCTTTGGACAGAATGACTCAGCATAGCAGAGTGTTCAAAGTGGGATTGTACAGGATTATAAGAACATCATTTTATAGTCTTTCATTGCTTTGAGTTGACTCCAACTCCTAACAACCCTGTAAGACAGAGTAGAACTGCCTCCAAAGGATTTCCAAGAAGTGGATGCTGCATTTAAACTGCCAACCTCTGGGCTAGCAGCCATAACTCCTAACCACTGTACCACCAGGACTCCTCATTATGTAATAGGATCTCCAACTAAATTTTACATTTGAAAATCACAAAAACTAATTTTTTTTTTCATGGCATACTTAGGCAAAAGAAATGGACATTTTTCTACAGGAAAGGAAACTGCCACTCAGAGAAACTTGAAAGAGATATACTTGATCACCCATAATCAAACAGGTGGTATCAAGTGAGCTGAAATGTGAACACCTAATTTCGGACATCAGGTAAAATATTCTTTCAACCATAAGTAAAGGCATATTTGGCTCCCTGATCCAACATTCTTCTAACTTTAAGGTCATGAGTTGAGTAACAGTAATTAAGTGCTGTTTATTTTCTAATCTTTGGAACCTAAGACTTCCCATGGCATCTTTATGAGTTAAGTTTTCTCTTCTGTGCCTCAGTCTCCCGTGTTTGGGACATGAACTCTGACATCCAGACCTATCCGTAGCTGCTGTTGTCTGGATTTTTCCAGTTGTTGGTTGCATGTGGCCAAGTTTATTATTGTTACCCCATACTAAGACAAGTTTGGTCAGATTACACATTTTTAAGTCTATTTTATCTGAGATTAATGTTGTCACTCCTGTTCTTTTTGAATGTTGTTAGCTTGATACATTTTTTCCACCCTTTGAATTTTGTATTTAAAATGTGTCTCCTGCAGGCAGTAGATAGATAGGTTGTGGGTTTGTTTGTTTTTTATCTAGTCTGCCACTCTCTATCTCTTTATTGGTGCATTTAATTTATTTACATTCAGCATGATTATTTGTATGGCATTTCTATTTCTAACTTGTTAAGGAGGTGGCATCATTTTTCGTAGTGGTTGTACTATTTCACATTGCCGTGTGTATAAGTTCTCTCCAATACTGGTTATTTTTTTGTTTTTTGATTAGAACCAGTAATGTCAGGGTGAGATAGTATCTCATATGGTCTGATTTGCATTTTCTTTTTTGTTGTTGTTGGAAAGAGAAGGGAATGTCATGGAAATAAAGTACAAGTAGTTCTGCTCAGCCTCACAGAAACAAGAAGGTTGTCAGGCTGTGCGTGTGTGTGTGTGTGTGTGTTTTCCTGGACCTGTATGCTTTTTTTAATTTCTACCCACTCTTGATTTAGGTATGGCATCCGACTCGACGGCACTTGGCTTTGGCTCATCAAAATTGCTGCACATGTGCACATGGCACTTAATTTATATGGGAATGTACATTTTCATTCAATCATGAAGAAACAAACTACTGATACCCATTAGGAACCAAAGTGCCATGTGATTTGCATTTTTCTAAAGACTAATGATCTCGAGCACTTCTTCATGTGTCTATTAGCTTTCTGAACGTGTTCATTGGTGGAGAGTCTGTTTATATCCTTTCTCCATTTTTTTAATTGCATTGTCTGCCTTTTTGTTACTGAGGAATTGGAGTATTCCACACATTTTAGAGATTAGACACTTGTCAGATACATCATAGCCCACAATGTTTTCCCAGTCCATAGGTTTCCTATTTACTCTTTTGGTGAAGTCTTTGATGAGCATAAGTGTTTAACTTTTAGGAACTTCCAGTTATCCATTTTTTTTCTTCTGATATTTGTGCAGTCTTAGTTATGGATTATATTTTCCTTATGCCACATATTACGGCTCTGAGGGTTTCCACTATTTTTGTTTTCATGATCTTTTCCATTTTAGGTTTTATAGTTTGGCCTTTGATCCATTTTGTGTTAGTTTTAGTGTATGATGTAAGGTATGGGATTTTTGTTTTATTTTTTTGCAGACATCCAGTTTTGTCAGCACCATTATTTAGAAAGATTATCTTCTCCAGTTAATGTTCTTTGATACTTTGTCAATGATTGGCTGACTATAGGTGATCAGATTTATATCTGGCTTCTCCATTCTGTTCCACAGGTCTATGTGTCTGTTATATCAGTACCAGGTTGTTTGGACTACTATGGCTATATAGCAGGTTCTGAGATCAGATAGTGTAAGGCCTCCCTGCTTTATTGTTTTCCTCTAGTAATGCTTTGCTTATCCATGGCTTTTTCCTTTCCATATAAAGTTGGTGATTAGTTTTTCCATCTCATTAAAAAATACTGTTGTTATTTGCATCTAAATTGCATTATATCTGCACACTGCTTTGAGCAGAATTGATTTTTTCACAATTTTGAGAAATGGCTTCACAGTGGGAGCTGCCAGAAAGGTAGGAAGTTTTGTACATGGCTAGAGAGGACCAGAAAAGAGAAGGAAGGGGAAAAAAATAAATAAATGAAAATGCTGTGGCAGGAGCTGTCAGGTAGTGGCAGGGCAGACCTAGCCGTGGTGGCATGGTATGGCCTGATGGGAAGGGGGGAAGCAGCATAGGGGCAAGGTGGGAGACAGAAAGATGAGAAAGGGGGGAGTCAATAAATGGTGACGCTGGTGGGTGGGGCTTGGGGACCTAGGTTGGCAGTGGGCTGGTGGCTCTACCTGTGGAGGCACAGTATGGCTGAGCTGGAAAGGGGAAAGATGGTATATGGATCTGGGTGTAAGAGAGAAAGAAAAGAAAAAAAGAGGGGAAATGGCATGGTGGGAGTTGGCACGTGGGAGTGAAGAGGATCTGGCCTGTCAATGGTCCTGTGGTTCTCTAGCTAAGGTGGCATGGCATGGTCCCAGGGGGAAGGAGGAGAGGAGCCATATAGGCCACAGGCTGAGGGGTGGGAAACTTTGTTTCTCTGGCTACTGGGTGTTCTGCCACCTGTTGGGGGTTCCATGCAGTTGTCTTTCCGTGTTTCCTGACCAGAGTCCTTGCTGGCTCTGCTCCAAGACGGTGACACTGTGTCATGTTAGTTGGTAGGGGACCTCCATTCCCTATCTCTCCTTGTTCTGTTTTCCTGCAGTGCCTTCCTGCATTCAGTGTTTGATCTAGTTCCTTATCCCTTTCGTTGAAGCTTAGGGTTCCAGGATTGCCATCTGTACCTATTTTACTTAGTTTTTTGGGCCTTTGCTGCAGAGAGACAGCATGATGCATCCGTCTAGAGTGCCTATTGGCTCAGCCTGCCTCTCTTATTTTTCAGATTAAAAACAAACCTATTAAAACCTCTGTCAGATCTGCTCTTCTGCACTCTTCCTATGAGCCTATAACATGCTTTCTCTCATCCTATTATTTCTACCCACTAATCTTACACTAGGTCTATGTAGTTGCTGAAAATTTAAGGCCTTGAATAATAGCAACGATTTTCAGTGCCTTGATCTTCTGACTCCAGTTGCTTTTACCTCAGCCACCTGTCGGTCATTTTTTCTCATGACAACACTCCGAAACTTGCCATCACCCAGAACAGCTGAAGCTCTAAATTTAAAATTCAGACATCGTGCTCTTTTATGATGACCTCTGGTTCCGTGTTCTCATTGAGACCGCCATCTCCTTGACCTCTGTACTGCCTCTGGTTGTCTGCACCCCTCTGTTTCTCTTCTCCATTTTAGACTCTCATTCATTCACTTCCAACACTTTCTTGCCAGAATCTCAATTCCTTTGTCCCATTGTCCTTTTGTCTAACCTGTCATTGGGATTAAGAGAACAGCCCACTTTCTCTGCTACCCTTCAAGTCCCGTTTTAAGAAAACCCGCACACAAATTCACAAGTTGCCGACACTACAGATGGAGGATCCTCGATTTCATATCTGTCACCATGTAACCCACCAATGCTCCTGGATTTACATACATGACACCGTCTTCATTCTCAGTAGTGGTTAATGCAGCATTTCTCCCCACTCACAAAGCCTTTTACAGTAGTGTGTATACCCTTACAGACTTTGCTACTTTCTTTTGAAAACAGAGTCTCAAAGTGGGGAATGCTCGTAAACTTCCATCTACCTTCCGTGTTTTCTGTGTCAGTGGATGACTCATTTCTCTATCTATGCTTGTTCTATTTATCCTTCTCAAGGATTCAGCCCACAAAAATCTTACACACTATTTTATCTTCAAATTTTTCATCTTTTGATACCTTGTGATCAGCAGCTATGCATCATAAAAATTCTGTCTCTTCCAACAATGTAAATTGCTGTTAACTGCCATCAACTTGACCCCTGGACTCATGAAGACTCTGTACACACTACTTTTAGAAAATTACATTTTAAAAAGTAAACATTTTACTCCAATTTAATTTTCCCCCCAGACCATGATAGAGTATCTCCTTTTTCTTTTACACTGAAGATCCACACTCATGTCTTTATTCCCACATTGTCCTCTGTCCACACCAGTCACTGAAACTATTCTCACCCGTGTCGTGGTTACAAATCCAAAACTCTTCTGCATTTCTGTTTTCTTTGTTTTTATTTGAATTATTTGCCACTGTGATGACATCTTCTTTCCTAAAGCTTCCACTGAAGTTGAGAACACTCAGTTTTTAAGGATTTCCTGGTCTATGCTCCTTACTCTCAGTTTCATTCACAGAGCCTCTTTCCTTTCTTTAATCATTACTTCTTCAGTCCTGTCCTGTTCTTTCCACTTGATGTACTTTCACTGGGAGATCTCATATTTCCGTAACTACCATTTTTTGTGAATTATCACCAAATTTATCTTGATCTAAATTATATTTTTTTCAGAGATGAGGCTAAAATATCCAAATGCTTGCTTTCTATCCCCAGAGAGTGATTTTCAGAGTCTCCTTTGAGGGTCCCTTATGAATACAAACTCTCAACCTTTCTAAAATGTATTTCCATTTGACACACTATTTCCCACATCGTTACTCATTTGCCTAAGCCAGAAGCCAGGAGTCATTTTTGATTATCTTCCTTGACCTCCAGACGTAACCTGATCCAAAACCTACGGAACACATTTCTTTGATTTTCTCAGACGTATTCACTTCTCTATATACACTGCCCTGTGGTTCAAAACACTTAGCCTTCCACCTACTTTATTACAAAAACTTTCTACCTAGCCAAGCTTCTTCCGAGTGCCTCTTTGATCCATTTTTTTACAACACTATGAGAATTATCTTTCTCAAATATAAATTTCACTGACTTTTCTTAGAAGCCTTCGTTAACAACCTAGTTCCCCGAAAATATCCTCAACTCCTTATTTTAGGGTATAAGCCCTTAATGAAATGATTTTTGCTAAACGCATAATTTATGACAACTTAACATTCTTTCACAGCAACACTGATTTTCTTCCTTTCCGTTATTGTCTACTGATCTGTTTTACTTTCAGCCCTTTGTATATCCTAGTTTAAGAGACACAAGACAGAACTTGATCCAGTTTGAGCAATCTGAAGATTTATCACCATCCGGAAATTGTAGCCTCTTTTGTGTAAAGAAATAAGCAACAGAATGTCTTACATCTATTCAGATGAATAGTTCTTAAATCTATTCAAATAAATAAATGTTGACAAAAAATATGAATGAATGGAACTGTAAATTAAAAAAATAAATCTCTTCTTATTCATTCAGTTTCTCACTATCTGTTTCCTAGTTCAACCCTTTTTCCAAGATCAATACTGTAACAAATTTCATCAGAATTATTTAGCACATCATCAGGGAAAATAAAGAATAGAAAAATAATGAATAGAAACAAACAACCTAATACAATTGTTGACCAGAATTTGGAAAGGTGTGTTGAAATTTGTGCAGTGACACTACCCTTTTTGGATGAGTTCTTGGTATGCTGTAACAGGGACCAAACTGCCTATCAGTTCTACAGAGTTTCAGGATGTTTAGTTAAGAAATGTCCAAATGCTGGACACATTTGAGGCTTCCCATCTTTAGTGTTGTTGTGAAGTGCTGTTAAGTCGATTCTGACTCATGGCAACCTTATGCACAACAGAAAAAAAGCACTGCCCAGTCCTGCATCATATCCACAACAGTTTTTATGCTTAAGCCCATCATTGTGGCCAATGTGTTAGTTCATCTTGTTGAGGGCCTTCTTCTTTTTCACTACCCCTCCACTCTACCAAGCATGATGTCCTTCTCCAGGGACTGATCCCTCCTAACAACAGGTCCAAAGTACGTGGGACGTAGTCTTGCTATCTTTGCTTCCAAGAGCACTCTGGATGGACTTATTCCAGAACAGATATTTTTGTCCTTTTGGCAGTCCATGGTACACTCAATATTCTTTCAGCACCACAATTCAAAGGCATCAGTTCTTCTTCTGTCTTCCTTATTCATAGTCCAGCCTTCACACGCATATGGTGCAATTGAAAATACCATGGCTTGGATCAGGCATACCTTAGTCTTCAAGGTAACATCTTTACTTTTCAGTACTTTATAGAAGTCATCAATAGACGTGGCAATATCACAATCACATAAATCCTACCTATCCAATAGGCATATAATGAAGGTAAAACTTCAAACAACAGGAGCTACAGTCATTACTAAAGAAATAAAACAGAAAACACACTGCCATCAAGTTGATTCCTCCTCATGGTGACTGCATGTGCTGGAGAGTAGAACTTCTCCACAGAGGTGTATTGGGCATACTCCTTACAGAAGAAGATAGCCAGCCATTTCTTCTGCAGTGTTGTTGGGTAGGTTTCAACTGCCAAACTTAGGCTTAGCAGTCAGGCACAAACCACTTGCACCATCAGAGGACCTTACAGTTATTAACAAAACAACAACAAAAAATCATTGCCATCAAGTCAATTCTGACTCACAGCAACCCTATAGGACAGAGTAGGACTGCTCCATAAGGTTTCCAAGGAGGGCCTGTTGTATTCCAACTACCAGCCTTTCGGTTAGTAGCCATAGCCCTTAACCACTGCACCACCAGGGTTTCTAGTGATTACAAGTTAGTTTAAACCAAAAGAAAATGTTGTGAAAGTCCTTAATCA
This sequence comes from Heterohyrax brucei, assembly GCA_028571685.1. Lineage (NCBI taxonomy): Eukaryota > Metazoa > Chordata > Mammalia > Hyracoidea > Procaviidae > Heterohyrax > Heterohyrax brucei. The sequence goes on from CM053161.1 coordinate 969,917, forward strand.
TAGAGAATAAAGAAGACACAGAAATACTTTGTCAAGAAAGATGAATTCCAACTCCCACACCTTATGTAGGGTATTCACTCCAGTTCTAATTAAATGTTCTTTCATTTCCCTTACAAATGAAGATAATTTGAATATAGTGAATATAGAATCCATCCAATGCTTATTTTCTATCGTTAGTTAGAAGGTGTTTATTTTCAGTTAATTGGAAAATTCATCATCAAAAGAAAGATGATTTGAAGCAGGTATGGAGAACAAATTAAGAAGACAAGGCAATGCACTGTAAGGAGCTAAGAACAGTATAATGAGAAGACAAAATTTGGAGTTAGGCTCAGATCTGGATTCTTAATTCTTGCTTGACTTTACACTACATCGTGATTCATGAGCAAACCAGCATTCTTTAAAGGTTAAGGCTAGGGTAGACAGTTTGGTTCTTACTATGGCTCAATATCAATTATGAAAGATTAGAGTATACAAGAATGACAAACAGAAAGAAGCTGTTGCAAATGTAAAACCAGTAGCAACCTTATAAGAAATGCGACTTTCAGATCATTGCAACTAATAGCTCTATTGTACATGCCCTTCTTTGAGACTGAGTCTATTTCTGGCATTGCATTTTAAGAACATCAGCAAACTGAAATGCATAGAAAATAGTGCAAAACGTATATGAATGTAAGAATGATTGAATGAATGGAGAAAAAAACATAAGGAAGTATCATGGATTGAATTGTGTCCCCAAAATATCTAATAACTTGTCTAGGCCATGATTGTCACAGTGTTGTGTAAATTACTCATCATTTTGTGATTTGATGTGATTTTCCTGTGTGTTGTAAATTTACCTCTATGATACAACGTTAGTTTAGCTGCAGTTACGTTAATGAGGCAGAACTCTACAAAATTAGATTGTGTCTCAAGCCAATCTCTTTTGAGATATAAAAGATAGAATGAAGTGGGGAAACATGGAGACTTGACACACCAAGAAAGTAATGCCAGGAAGAAAGTACAGTTTTTAAACCAGGAGTTCTGGCACTGAGAAGGGAAAGATTGATGACAAGGACCTCTCTCCGGAACTGACAGAGGGAGAGAGGCTTCCCTTGGAACTGACACCTGAATTTGGACTTCTAGCCTCCTAGAATGTGAGAGATCAGATTTATTTGTTAAAGCTGTCCACTTGTGGTATTTTTGTTATGGCAGCAGTACATAACTAAGACAGGTGGCGTAATCGATGTCTTTAAATTCTGAAATTTTGTCATTATCAAAGAGAAATTGGTTTTATTTTGGGTTGTTTCAGAATACAGAGACAAGGCTAACTGGGGAGTTATGGGGAAAAGGCTGATTCAGAGCCTAAATTTAAGCCCAACGTAGAAAGTCATTTGGAGTTTTAGGCTACACAACAATGAAATGCTAGACATTAGGTTAGCTGTCCCGGGTAATATAAGTATGTGATTGAATAAATGTGTTTCAAATCTAATTGTTTTTAGAAAACTGATACAGGAATTACTTATTACTACCATATTGGAGCTATTTAGCACCATGAAAGTACAGAAAAGAGGATGATTAATTCTGCTTGACATGTCATGAATCATAAAGCCTATGATATTTTGAGTTTGGCCTTTAGGGATAAGAAGTTTTTTTATTGTTGTTGTTTTCTTTCTCTGGACTGGGCATGGAGAAGTTAATCACATGAAACAGAAGAAAAAGCATGCCACCTCTAAGGTCTGACTGTCTTTAAGGAGGCTTACCTTGAGTTGAGGAGGAGGAAGAGTAAGAAGATACTTATGAAGCTGAAAGATATACTGAGGCAAGATCCCGGCTGACCTTGACCTAAGGAAATTGGAGATATTTTGCAGAGAAAAAAAAATTTAAGAGAGTTTTATATGATTAGATCTATATATTATAAAGAAAATGTTACTTTCAATTTTGAGGATGGACTAGAAAGAGCAACAGACAGTAGAAGTAGTCAAAGGCTGTCTTCATGGACCATGCATAAGAGATGAGAATCTGATGTCAGTAGTGAGTATAAGAGAATAAAGACTACTGGACTTGAGATCATTTTTGAGTTAAATTGCTAGACTTGGGGAATAACTGGATGCAAGTGCACAGAAGGAGAAGCCACAGTATATTATTTGTTTCACTAGGAATATGAGGTAAGCAAATAAGGAAAATTACAAAGGAAAAAGTGTTCTTAGGAAAGGGGGTAATGAATTATGAACGGGAATGAAATAAAATTTATGAAATTGAAATTATGATGCTGGGTGTTATGAGAAAGGGTGAAGCTAGAGACACAGATTTTCAAACCACCAGTGTAGAGGTGACAAGTACACTGTTAGAATAAATGAAACCATTTAGAAAAGTGTGTGGGGTAAGTAAATACAGCTGAAGCCAGAACTGTGGGTATTTACCATCTTTAGGGGGCTGAGTGAAGAAAGTAGAAGTGTGAGTTTTTATGCAGCTTGTGGAGAAAATCCCATGACAGCCTCAGGACCGTCCACATGACTTCATAAGACGGAGACATCTGCCATTGCTCCTGGACATGTTTTCAATAACAACTATAGGAAAATAATTTTGTATAAATATACATGTTATATAAATGTATACATACATACATACACATAGATGTGTGTATGTGTGCGTGTGTGTATGTGTGTACACACACATATATACCTGTATGTATGTATATATATCCAGTCCCTGATACGACCTTGCTACATAGCCCCCTGTTACCATAAGACTGGATGCCCGTCAATATGGGTTTGAAGAAAGCTTGGTTCTAAGAAGTTTATATTTGTTACGTGAAGAATACTCTCATTGTCTAGATCTCTGTCTCTTTCAGAGTAGTTTGAAGACATTCTAGCACCCTAGATATGGGCGATTGCTGAAATTCCCTTGGCGTCCTTCCCTATATGCCACAGTCCAAGCCATCTTATTTCCAAGGCTACCTGGTGAGAATATCTATCTTGGCATGGGACTCCTCAGAATAAGATTTCTATGTCTACCGTACTGAGTATGTGTGGTTTACTACACCCTCATGAGAATATCTATCCCTGGTGAGAATATCTATCTTGGCATGAGACTCCTTGGAATAGAATTTCTCCTTCTACCTTACTGAGTATGTGTGGTTTATTACACCCTCATCACTCTTATCTCATGTAGGAATTGAGTTCCCTCCCGTATGGAAAGTCACAGGGAAGTTAGAGATATGAAGGTCAACCTGCAAAGATGGAAGAGTAAGATCATGGAATCCAAAGACTGCTATGGCCAAAAATTCCCTGACTTCAGATGTGGGATACAGGCCAGTAAGGGCACCAGATCAACTATGGATGATTGCAAATTCTTTGTTACTACTTCCATTAAGAAGAGAAGTCTAATAATTTTCTTCCCTTTAAAATGAAGCTGATCAACAGAATAAATTGATTTGAGACTAGATCATAAGAATACTTACAGCTTCTGCCCAGACTACTTCGAACTCTCATTTCTGAAACTCATTGGCCATACTATGAAAAATAGTAGACAAGGTTTCATGGGAAGGAACTGATGTACTGGCCAACAACCTTGGCTGAGGTCACAGTCAACAGCCAGCATGAACTTGAGCTGTGTAAATGAACCACCTTTAAAACCACTTTTAAAAGTAGATCCTCCAGTCACTTCCAGCAGCTGCCAGTGATGTTCTGCAGATCACAGCATTCAGCCATGTATAAGTCTTGCCAAAAATAAAGATTCATGAACAAAGTCAATTACTTTTATTGGTTTAAGCAGAGGATAACCAAAACAGTTATTCACAATATTCCTCATAACAACTCTTTGAAAGACTAAAGTAATATATTTAAGGCCATAATGAGAATTCAGCACTGAAGCACTAAGTTATGAAATATATTTTAGATCATCGTCTAAATAACTTTTGGGTTATTATCTGTGAATATACATGTTGATATGAGAAAAATGAGAAAGAGGCTATAGATCAATTGCTGTGTGATCCTGTCATAAGAAAGGCCAATAAGAGGAACAGTGACTGGGCAGAATAATTGTGAAACAGTAATCTAGTGTAGGAATTGAACTCCTCCCCATTTTGAAAGTCACAGGGAAGTTAGAGACATGAAGGTCAGCCTGCAAAGATGGAAGAGTAAGATCATGGAATCCAAAGACTTAACAGACATAATGAAAACAATTCTCTGTAGGTCAAATGAAATTTCATTAGTGAATAATTTTCCAACTTGTTTGCCAGGAGTACTTAAGGGAAAATATCTTATTTTAAATATCAGCTTAAACATTACAAATATTCCTAAGGAAGTTACATAAGAGAAAGTATATATATGTTATACACCTAAGTAGTTAAGAGCTCAGGCTGCTAACCAGAAGAAAGTAAGCAGTTCACATCTGCTAGCTGCTCTTCAGAAACCCTGCAGGGAAGTTCTACTCTGTTCTACAGCACTACTATGAATTGGAGTCAACTCAACAGCAACAGGTTTATTTGTGTATTTTTTTAATTTTAATGTTTTTCTTAAGGATGAAACTGTGTCTGGGGTATAGACGAGATGAAAACACATCAAGATGTAGTTAATTGATATTTGAAAGTAGGATTTCCTTATCTTGGAAACATTTCCTATTATGTTACTGCTGTTTGACATCATTGAAGTTCTCTATTCACTGTAAAATAGTTAAAAATTAGATGATATTAAAAATATGTAAGAAACACAACTACTCAATAGGAAACTAAATTAATATTATAATTTGGAACATGTGAAACCATATCAGAAAATGGTCCAGAACCAAATTTAAGAGTTGACTATATGAAAATGTGTTTTACAGTTTAAGACATACCATTAGAAGAACGAAATTTTAAGGAACTAAAGAAAAAAAATCTTAACCATTTATCTATCTTACTAGTTGAAGAGGGAATATCTCTAAGACATTCACTGTAGCCCACACAGCCTAATGTTCCATAAATATGTGGTTATGAGGCAGAGCAGAGGCATTTGCACTATGTTCTCATACAAACCTAGAAATTTTGTGAGCATTTGGTAAATATATTTTAGCTTGAAATAAATACTTCTAATACTGACATGGGCTGTTCTCATCTGGTGGAATGCTTTGAGAAACTTCACAGAGCAGTCCCCAAACAAAATTCCCACAGCACTGAACAGATAAGAATCTGTATATTTATGGCACAGAGTTGGGAAAAGAATAATATGTCTAGTCTTGTCAGGTTGACACTATTTTGAGCACTAACTTGGATTAGTATAGAAATCTAGAAATGTGTGTGATATGGAATACGTACACATACATACACATAATCATTTCTAATTTGAATTTATATAACACATCCTGAGAAAATATGAAAAACACCAAAGATACTAAAATTTAAGGCTTCATTATTTATCAGGAAGCCTTCCAAAACAATTAGCAAAACTATATCCCACTCCCATAAACATTTTCACCAACATCATTTTTGTATTGGCCATATCCGTATTTTCTGATGCCAATCCCATTCAGTTCCAGATGATCTCAACTTCGGCTATTTCTCTGCACACATACATCTGCCTGGACTAAGTTCTTAGCTATGTAGCAAAGTCAGTGTCTTGATAAACCTGCCAAATTCGCAAAACAAGATACTTAAATAATTAAGATTCTTTGAACGCTTGCTTTTCTTTTTACCTGCTCTACTTTTCGAGGTCTTTGGCTCCAGTCTGTCTCCTGTGAAGTCCTTATCATACGGTCATTTGTTAATCTGGCTGTTGCAATTTACAATGTGTTCCAAAATGACAAAATTCTAACACTCTCTGTTCATTTAAAACAATTAAAGAAAGACTGAAAGTTTATCATGTCATTTGCAACCATCCAAACAACATTCTCTAGCCATTACAACACATCATAAAACAATCTTTTTATGTTCTTTCTAGAAGCTAATATTAAAAATATTCTTATTTAAAGTAACACACTCTTAAAGGGTAATTCACATCATAGGGACACTGAACTAAACTGAAAGCTAGGGTACAATAGGTCCGTTTATCACCAAGATAATAATAATAATAATAAAAACCTAAATATATAGATCCATATCTTACACCTTATACAAAAACCAACTCCAATTGGATAAAAGACCTAAATATCAAACCTAAAACGATAAAGCTCATCCAAGAAAAAGTAGGAACAACAATGGAAGTTTTAATACACAATGAGGACAGACTCCAAAATCTGTCAAAGAAACCTCAATCAACAGAAGAGAAAGTACATAAATGGGAACTATTAAGAATCAAACACTTTTGCTCATCCAAAGACTTTATTAATAGAATTAAAAGAACACCCATAGAGTGAGAAAAAATATTTGGCAACTCTATGTCAGATCGACGCCTGATCTCCATAATCTATAAGATACTACAAAATATCAATAAGAAGAAGATAAACCATCCAATTAAGCGACGGGCAAAGGAGATGGACAGATACTTCACTAAAGAGGAGATCCAGGCAGCCAAAAAACACATGCGGACATGTTCACGATCTTTAGTTATTAAAGAAATTCAAATCAAGACAACAATGAGATACCATCTCACCCCAACAAGATTGGCTATGATCCAGAAAACACAAAACAACAAATGCTGGAGAGGCTGTGGAGAAAGTGGAACCCTCCTACACTGTTGGTGGGGTTGCAAAATGGTCCAGCCTCTTTGGAAGGCAATCTGGCGCTTCCTTAAAAAAATGGATATTGATATACCATTTGACCCAGTAATTCCACTACTTGGAATATATCCTACAGATTCAAGGCCTTTCACACCAACAGACACATGCACCAGAATGTTTATCGCGGCACAGTCCACAATAGCAAAAAGGTGGAATCAACCGAGATGCCCAACAATAGAAGAATGGATAGGTAAACTGTGGTACATATACTCAATGGAGCACTACGCAATGATAAAGAATAACGATGATTCCAGGAAACATCTCCTAACCTGGTTTCAACTGGAAGACATTATGTTGAGTGAGAGTAGTCAGCAACAAAAGGACAAATACTGTATGAGACCTCTACGATAAGATCTCAAAAACAGACTTGTGTATAGAAGAAAAGACTCTTTGACAGCTGCAAGGGAGGGGAGGGAAGGAGGAAGGGCGAGGGGGGGAGGGTTTAGTTTAGGTAGTTACTAGAAATCTAGTTGGGAGAAAGCGGTGACAGCACACATTACGAACAAGAACAACATTAAGTGGACTTCAGCATAACTTGAGTACTCCTTCCATCTTAACTCAATTGTTGGGAGGATGAGACATGCATGGAGCAGAGAGGAATAGTGTGCAGTCCGGACAGGGAGAGCAGTGGAAGCTGCATATAGGGGGTCATGTAAATTTACATGTGAATGTACATTTTCACTCAGTTATGTTAAATAAAAAAAAAAAACCTAAATATATGCATACATTCTAGGATGAGGAAGAGTAGAAAAAACTACTTTAACCAGGGAAACCAAAACCAAACTGTTTTAGTCAGCTAGGGCTGCTCTAACAGTAATACCACAGAGTGGATGGCTTTAACAAAGAAAAGTTTATTCTTACACAGTCTGGTAAGCTACAAGTCCATATTCAGGGTGTGCACTCCAGGGGAAGGCTCCCCCTCTTATCAGCTCTGGAGGAAAGTCCGGTATTGCATCAGTCTTTGTTCAGGGAGCATCCTGGTGCAGGAACCTCAGGTCTGAAGGACACGCTCTTCTCCTGGTGCTGCTTTCTTGATAGTATGAGGTTCCCAAATCTCTGCTTGCTTCTTTTCCCTTTTATCTCTTGCAGGATGAAAGGATTAAGGGTGGGGCAAGCCATACTCCAGGGAAACTCCCTTTACAGTGGAGCAGGGAGGTGATCATATAAAGGAATTTACAGTCCCACTCTAATCTCTTAACATACAGCATAGGAAAACCACAAAAGGGAGGACAGTCACAAGATACTGGGAATCATGGCCCAGCCACATGGCTACACATATTTTTAGGGGGACAGAAGTCAATCCACAACACAGCCCATTGCTGTCAAGAAGTCAGTTCCAACTCATAGCAGTCCTGTAATGACCCCTTAGGGAAGAGCAGAACTGCCTTATAAGGTTTCAAAGGAGAGGATGTTATATCCAAACTGCTGGTCTTTTGGTTAGCAGCCACAGCTCTTAACCACTGTGCCACCAAGGCTCCTAACCAGAAAAAAGCAGAATAAAATAAACAGAATTGAAGGGATGCTCCTGAGGTCAAAATTGCAGATACAAATATATGCAGAAATAAACAAAGGGCAGTGGTGGTTCAACGGTAGAAATCTCACCTTTCATGTGGGAGCCATAGATTGGATTCCCAGTCAATTCACCTCAGCTCAGCCAACACTTGTCTGCTGCAAGGCTTGCTATGATACTGGCTAGGTTTCACTGGAGCTTCCAGACTCAGATGAACTAGGTCAAAAGTCCTATAAAACAGCCAATGAATACCCTATGGATCACAACAATTCAATATTTTGTGCTTGTAATTTCAAGAAGTTAGTGTTGATTCACTGATAGCTAACAACAAGAACAATAGAAATAAAAAAAAAAACAGTTTATGAGGAAAGATATCTATTTTACCAATATTGAAACATGAAATGAGAACTAATTCTTTCTGAGAGCATTCAATGCCTTCTAGCACTATGGTAGATACTTTAAGTAGATTATCCCATTATTTCTAGGGAGTTCCAAAAACCCTATGAAATAGGAAATATTGTACACATTTTCAAGGTACGAAAATTGAGACTTAGAAATGCTAGAAGACTTGCTAATAAGCGACAGAGTCAGCATTTGGATAAACGCTTTTCTTGTACATTACTACACTCTCTACAAAATGAGTCTCTTGATTTAAATAGGAGTAATGATAATAAATATGCTTCAATCTTAAATATTACAAGTTAAACTAATTTTAGATATTTTTTTATTTTTAAAGGTATCCATATCTTTTAATTTCTGAAATACACACACACACACACCCTGAAGTCTGGCAATTAAGTTCATGAAAGCCTCCTAGAAAAAGTGTTACATACCTCATTGCTGAACATGACTATGGTCACCTTCGAAGTACTCCCCGTGGAAAGCTATGTACTGATGGCAGCTCCTAGTCTACCCTTCAAAGTGATTTTGGAACACTTTTTCTGGAATGGCCATCAGAGCTGTCATTGTAATACCCTTCATGTCCCAAATGTCATCAAAACATCTTTCTTTTAATATTGCTTTATCTCTGGACAAAGAAAAAGTCATTGGGGCCGGATTAGGTGCATAGGGAGGGTGTTATTTGTTTACTGCCTAAAAACTCCCTCTCAGACAACTATACAGTTAAGTTCACTAAGTTGCCACCATGCTACTGTGCACAGTGGCCATTCCAGAAAGAATTCTAAAATTGCTTTGAAGGGTAGACTAGGCACTGACACTGATGCACAGCTTCCCAAGGGGGGAACCTCACAGGTGACCATAGTGATATTCAGTAACGAGGTATGTAGCACTTTTGCAGACTTAATTTTTGGACCTCATACACACACACACACACACACATACAGTGACACCCACCCACCCCACAATTACATGTATATACTTATATTCTCTGTGATTCTACAATTTTCACTGTACAAAAACAGTACATTTTGAGAATTTGTCTGGACCAAATAGCATATGTTAAAGTGAAAAATAAATAACAGAAAAAAATATATTTTCCAAATATATCACTTCTACTAATCTTTTCTGTATTATGATCAGGTCCCAATTCAATCTCCTGGTAAAATAAAATCAGTGTTTCATGGTGAGTGAGTTGAAGGAAGAAGGAAATTTTATTCATCAGATATTTCTGACACTGATTTTTATATTGTTTTCAATGTTTCTGTTTCTGTCTCCTTGCTGCTGTAACTGATTTAAAAAGTGAGAGTAATATGTATGCTTGTGTTTATGTATTTCTTAAGAAACATAAGTCACACAAATAAAAGAGATGTAGCCATAAACTCGGATCACCTACATCTAAATTATAGAATTTAAAACCAATATAAAATGGGTGTAATTTTCCTGGGCATAATTTTCCCATGCATAATTAGCACCCAAATACTTAAGTATGGCTATTAGTAGGATAGATTTTGTCTCAATCTTGCCAATGGTTAAAATAGTATTATACAGAGGTGGGGCTAAGATGACAGAGTCGTCAGATGCTTCCTTTTATTTATGACAAAAGTAGGGCCCTCACTTACTTCTTACAACAAAGGCAGGAAAAAACAAATCAATCAATTATTTATGACATTATAGGAGCCCTGAAAATCCAAGTCAAGGGTAAGAAATCAGACTGACTGACAGAGGAAGGAGAGAGTATCCAGAAGCACTGAAGAGTGGCCAGACACTACCTAGCATGAATCAGCATCCTATAGGCAGACTGGCTGGAACAAGTTCACTGAGGTAAATAGTAGCATTTAGAAAACATTTTCTAAATTGGAACAAACCAAGTGGCAATGAGTCTACCCACACCTCTAAAATCTGTGAAAAACGGCATTCAACTCTCAAAAGTTAAGTAACTGACATCTAACCTGCCACACATGGATCAAAATTTTTCCTTTGGGATAAACCTTTCTCCTTTTTACCTGCCTTTACCCAGCTCTGCACTGTGCCTGAGCCAGCTTCAGAGACTGACATATCCCCCTAGGCTGAAAATAGGACCTCTTATTGTTATTTCATCTTTGGAGAGCAAAGAAAAACTAACAGGAGAAACAGTAATCTGCTGGCTGCCCTAAGACAGGGACTGAGGGTGAAAACATATCCCTTGCCTAAGCACAGGCATAAGGAGTCCATGAACTTTAAATGCCTTTTACCCTGAAAAGACCTGCATGGGCTCACAGCAAAAATGTAGGTCTTCATTAACAAAGTAAAATAAGAAATATATGTTAACCCTGTATGGTAGAAAGGCAGATTCCAATATTTGATACCACTCTACCCATTAAGTAGGGTCCTTACTTACCTAGAGCAAAAGCTGGTAGACTTGTAGCTCCATCAAGCCACTTGAAACAGGGAACCAAAAATAAGTTGTGCCTCTCAGTCCTTACAGCCATAGCACTGGGCACCTACTCTGGCTGTAAAGCCTACCACTCTAAGGACCAAGAAGATTGTTTCCTCATAGACACTTAAGTGTAGCTGTCATCCTTCTGCCTTGCTCAGCAAGTACAGCCAGATACCTGTGCCTACACCAATCACTTCTGCCCATTTAGGACTGTAGGGGTAAGCCTATACCACACATTTGGTGACCAACTACCTGGATAACTGGGCTAAATCCATACAAGAAAAGTAAATAGACTCCAGGTGTCACATACTTGTAACAGCTCTACCATCTGGTGACAGGAGAAAAACTTGAATTCTCAGCAAATACAAAACCAACAACAGTGAAAAAATGAAAAGAAAACACATAAGTGAAAACACACAGAAAATTAAGTGGGACAAAAAAGCCCATCAACAAAGGAGGTATCAAAATGACAGCACTAAGCCCATGTTTATCAATAATTATGCTGAACGTAAAGTGAAGCAATGCACAGATAAAGAGAGAATGATAGAATGAATTAAAAAAAAGCAACAGTCTGAGTATATGATGACTATGGGAGACACACCTTAGACTTAAAGACACACACAAACTAAAACTCAAAGGATGAAAAAATATATATACCAAGCAAACAACATTCAAAGAATACAAGTGGCAACATGAATTTCTGATAAAATAGACTTCTGAGTAAAATCCACCACAAAGGATAAACAAGGACACTGTATGATGATTAATGGGTCAACACTCCAGGAGAACATAACCATAGTATATATTTATACACCCAATGAGAATACTCCTAAATGCATAAACTAAACAGACAGTTCCATAATAACAGTAGAAGACATCAACGTGCCTATTTTGGTGAAAGGCAGAACATCCAGAAAGAAGCTCAATAAAGACACATGAGATCTAAATATGATAATCAACCAGCTTGACTTCTTCACTGAACATCAGCCAAATCTATTTTCTTTTCCAGTGCATACAGAACATTCTCCAGAACACGCCATGTATTAGGCCACACAGCAAGCCTCAACAAAATTCAAAGCTTTAAAATATTATGAAGTATCTTTTCTAAACATATTAGCAGAAATCAGTAACAGATAAGCAAGAAAATATAAACACATGAAAATTGAACAATATCTTGCTCAAAACTTACTGGGTTATAGAAGAGATCAAGGATAGAATGAAGAAAGTCACAGAATCAAATGAGAATCAAAACACATCCTACCAGAATTTTTGGAACACAGCAAAAGCAGTGCTCACAGGACAGCTTATTTCAATAAAAGGACACATCCAAAAAGAAGAAAGGGCTGAACACAAAGCCTTAAGCCTACATCTCAAACAAGTAGAAAGAGAGCAGCTAAAGAACCCTTCAGACACCTGAAGAAAGAAAATAATAAAAGTTAGAGGAGAACTAAATAAATTAAGAATATTGAAAGAGTTAACAAGGTGATTCTTGGAAAAACATCAGTAAAATTGATAAACCACTTGCCAAACTGTCAAAGGAAAAACAAGAAAGGAAAGAAATAACCTGCATAAGAAATGTGGTTGGCAACATCACAACAGACCCAACTCAAATAAGAAAAATATAATGCTATGAAAAATTATACTTTAGTAAATTTAAAAACATAAAGGAAATTGACCAATGTCTAGAAACACACTGCCTACCTAAATTAACACAAACAGAGGTAGAACAACTAAATAAATTCGTAACAAGAGATTGAGAAGATAATTAAAAAACTCCCAAAAGAAAAAAGCCCTGGCCCTGACAGCTTCACCACTATTAATAAACATATTTCAGAGTGTAGAAAAGGCTGGCATACTCCCAAACTCGTTCTATTAACCACCATAACTTTGATACCAAAACCAGGTAAAGGTCCCATAGAAAAAGGAAAATTGCAGCCAAATATCTCATGAACTCAGATGCAAAAATCCTCTTCAAAACTCCCTCCAATAGAATCCAACACAGATCAAAAAAATAATTCACTATGACTAAATGGGATTCAAACAAGGTAGGTACAGATGGTTCAGCATTAGAAAAACAATCAATGTAATCAACTACATATATCAAACAAAAGACAAGAACCACGCAATTTTATGAATTGATGCAGAAAAGGCATTTGACAAAGTCCAACACCCACTCATGTTAAAAAGACTTAACAAAATAGGAATAGAAGGGAAAGTTTTCAACATAACAAAAAAAAAAAGTTTTCAACATAACAACAACAACAAAAGTTTTCAACATACAAAGACATCACCTAACAATCCTAAATAGAGAGAGTCTGAAAGCATTCCTCCTGGAGAATGAGAACCGGGTAATAATATGCTTTGCCACCACTTTCATTCAATGCTGTGCTGGAGGTTCTAGCGAGAGCAATTAGGCTAGAAAAAGAAATAAAGGCAATCCAAATTAGTTATGAAGAAGTAAGAGTATTTCTATTTGTAAATGATATGATCTTATACACATAAAATCTAAAGAATCCACCAATAAATAAATAAATAAATGGTTGAAACTAACAGAAGAGCAACAAAGCATAATACTAGGTAAACATGCAAAAAATCAGTTGGATTCCTCTACACTAATAAAGACAATGACACAGAGGAAATCACCAAATCAATATCATTTAAAGTACCCTCTAGAATATAAAATATTTAGGAATAAATCTAACCAAAGAAGTAAAAGACCTAAAGAAAGTAAATTACAAGAAGCAACTGAGGGACATCAAACAAAAGTCTACAAACACAAAAGTCAAGAAACCTACCTTGTTCATGTATAGAAAGACTCAACACTGAAAGTGTCTATACTACCCAAAGTGATCTATAGATACAATGCAGTACCTATACAAATTCCAATGGCATGTTCTAATGAGATAAATTGTAAACTTCATATTGAAAGGGAAGTAGTCTCATATAAGTAAAACATTACTGAAGAACAAAATGGGAGATCTCACAATACTTGACTTTAGAATCCATTATACCACCATGGTAGTCAAAGCAGCCCAGTACTGATACAATAACAGATATATAGACCAATGGAACAGAATTCATACGTAAATTCATCCACCTATGAGTAGCTGATATTTGACAAAGGCCCAAAATCTGTCAGCTGAGAAAAGTCAGTCTCTTTAAAAAATGGTGTCAGCATAACTGAATATCCATCTACATAAAAATGAATCAAGACCCATATCTCACACCATTCATAAAAACTAGCTCAAAATGGATCCAAGACTTAAATGTAAAATCTATAATGATGAAAATCATAGAAGTAAAAGTAGGGACAATGCTGCAAGCCCTAATACATGACATAAACAGAATACAAATCATTACTAACAATGAACAAACCATAGAAGGAAAAACAGATGGAGGTGGAGTCAATATGGCAGACTAAATGCAAATCCCCCTAAATCCCTCTGGAAACCAAGCCCTGAACTGATAATTAAATGGAGCCTTCTGGACACCTAGTTAGCCCTAGGACACAGCATAGGGCTGTTAATTTGGACTTCATATCGCTGAACATAAAACCGCCTCTCTTTTGCTGACTCCACTCTTGGCACACACTGGCTTTCACTGACCGAAGATAACTCGCCATTTTAATTTTTTTCCTCTGTCTTAGGTGGTGGGCTGAGACGGGACTTAACTAGCAGCTAATTTCAGATGGACTGCTGGTGGGATCTGCAGGCAAAATTGCCATATGTTGAGAGCCCAGCTTTGGACTGTGTGCATCTCAGTACCTTTGGCCTCTCTTTCTGCCTCCACTATAGAATAGCTGGTACTGAGACAGGTGACGAGCTTCTGTGGGATGCCATCTTGATCCACTGGGAGGTGGATACACCATACAGAGGCCCCAGCTGGACTTAGTTCCTAGGGTGGGAGGCAGCACCTGCCTAAGGGAGAGCGCTTTTCAGGTAGAAAAGCAGTATTTTACACAGTGTTGCCTACAGCTGGGGCCCAGCAACAGAAGCTGTGGACTCTGTATCACAGCACCTTTGGCCACTATTTCCACCTCCGCCATAGAGTAGTCAGTACCCAGGCAGGCAGTGAGCTTGTGCAGGACACCATCTTGTTCCACTTTGAGGCAGATTACCCATACGGAGACCATAGCTGGACCTAATTTCTGGGCTGGGAGGCAGCACCTGCCTGGAGGAGTGCACTTTTCCAACAGAAAAGCCATATTCTACACAGTGTCACCTACAGCTGGGTCCCAACAGCAGAGGCAAGCAGGGCAGAAGACTTTCTGTATTTTGAGCTAGTTTATAACATCTGGGGTTCAATATAGAGATGCTTACTTTGCCAGTTGGTAAGAGGGACCCATACACCTGAAAACCTGACTGACTTCGGAAGTTGTCAGATACTTTTTGCCTTTCATTTTAAGATGGGCTAGAGAAACAACTGTGGTCCATCCTCACAAGATCTCTCCCAGCCTTTTATAACTCACATGATGCTCCAAAAGCAACAAACTCTGAAGAAAACCATAAGCAAGAAGTCACCCATGGCTTCAAAAGGTCTCCAAAAGAAAGCACCACAAAACTTCCCAGATGAAGATGCTTTTCTGAAACTATTGGAAGGTGAATACAAAAGGATTATATATAGAGCCCTCCTAGATGTAGGTGTCTAGTGATCAACCTCCTTTTCAGACTGACCTTTAGATCCTGTTAAGGTAACAGCAGGGAAACAAAACAACCTCCAGATGCCCCAAAAGCAACAAACATTGGTCAGAGCATTAAGAAGAATTCACCTATGGCTTTAGAAGGCCCACAAAAGAAAGATCCAAAGAATGTCCCAGAAGAAGAAGTCTTTCTGAGACTCTTGGAGGACAAGTACAAAAGGGCATTCCTAGACCTTATACAAAATGCAGCAGAGCAAAATGAAAAATTAAGCCAGCTGTTCAATCTGGTGGAACACCAGTACTCTCAAATCGAACAGCTCAAGAACAAAATCAAAGACATAAAAACTTCAATTCAAAGCCAAGAAAACAGAATGCAACAAATGGAAAATAGACTTTTCTGATTTGGAAGACAGAGCTACTGACTCCAGCATCTATGACGAGAAATCAGAAAGAAAGAAACAAGAAAAATGAAGAAGCATTAAGAAGCATGTAGGACTCTATTAAGAGTAACACGTAGGAATCTATTAAGAGGAACAATCTACGATTAATTGGAGTTCCTGAACAGGGTGAGATACCTGAGAACACAGAAAGTATTGCTGCTAAGCTGCTGACAGAAAATTTCCCACAAATTATGAAAGAAGAAAATATAGATTAACCAAGATCTATATTGAACAAGACTCAACATAGATCTCAAAAGAAAGACTCTAAGACATATTATAACCAAGCTTAACAAAATGAAACAGAAGCAGAAACTCTTATAGGAAGCAAGACATAAAGGAAAGCTTACATTCAGATGGAAACCCTGTAGGCTTTCGTCAGAATTCTTAGCAGAAACAATGCTGGCACAGAGACAGTGGCATGATATATTCAAAGTCTTGAAGGAGAAGAGTTTCCAACAAAGAATTATATATCCTGTAAAATTATATTTCAAATACGAAAATGAAATTAAGACCTTTGCAGATAAGCAGAAGCTCAGAGACTTTGTAAAAACCAAACCAAAGCTACAAGAAATGCTGAAAGAATCTGTTGGCTTAGAAGAACAAAATCACTAACTTTATATTTTAGAAGAAAATACAGGACACATCACCTAGAATCCTACTCAGTTAGGAAAGGTGTCATGGTTTGAATTGTGTCCCCCCAAAAATGTGTGCAGCCACGTGGCTGGGATATGGTTCCCAGTATCTTGGGACTGTCCTCCATTGTGTGGTTTTGCTAACCTGTATGTTAAAGGATTAAGGTGGGGCTGTGAATTCCTGCTGTGGGGGGAGTTTCCCTGGAGTATGGCTTGCCTCACCCTTAATGCTTTTAGCTTGCAAGGAATAAAAGGAAAAAGAAACAAAGGACAATTTGAGAACCTTGCTACCATCAAGCAAGCAGTATCAGGAGCAGAGTGCGTCCTTCAGACCAGAGGTTCTTGTGTGAGGACGCTCCCTGGACAAAGACTGATGTAATACCAGACTTTCCTCCAGAGCCAACAAGGGGAAAGTCTTTCCCTGGAGCAGACACCCTGAATATGGACTTGCAACCTACTGGACTGTGTAAGAATAAATCTTTCTTTGTTAAAGCCATCCACTCTGTGGTGTTTCTGTTAGAGTGGCCCTAGCTGACTAAAACAGAAGGCTTCAAACTCAATCAAAGCTATAATAGTGAGAGAAATAATTCAGTGATCATATCATGTAAACTATGATGCCATCATATTAAAAAGAGGGATGTGCTACAGTCGCTATGGTCTTTCCAGATGGAGAAGTTGATAAGAATGGTAGTAATTGAAATTGGGTTCATATATAGTTTATTAAGGGGGATCATAGGGGCCACCATAAAGCACACTAAAGACACAACACATCAAATCAAGAAATGTAATACAGGAGTCTCAACAACCAAAAAACCGACCCTGAAAAAAGTGGAAAACAAACTCACAAAGAAGAATGTCCCAGAACAAATTAATAAGATCAACAGAAAAAATATCAACACAAAAATAAGCATATCACAATGGCAACACTTTACACATACCTATCAACAATTACATTGAATGTGAATGCACTGAACACTCCATCAAAGAGACATCGAGTGACATCTTGGATCAAATGACATGACCCATCTATATGTTGCCTACAAGAAGCTCACCTTAGCCTTAAAGATAGTAACAAACTGAAAATTAAAGTATGGAAGAATACATACAAGCAATAATGAAAAAAGAAGAGCAAGTATGGCAATTCTAATCTCAGATAAATTCTATTTTAATGAAAAATCCACCATCATGGACAAGGATGGACACTATTTATTGCTGAAAGGTTCAGTACACAAGCAGGACTTAACAATATTAAATATTGATGCACCTAATATTAGAGCACCTAAATACATTGATTGCACTAAAAAGTAGACAGATTACTACACAATAATAGTGGGAGACTTCAACACTCCACTCTCAATATTGGACAGATAGTCTAGAAAAAAGCTCAGTAAAGACACAGAAGACCTTATGGCCACAATTAACCAACTAGACCTCATCGACATATACAGAACTTTCTATCCATCAGTGACAGCTACATCTTCTTCTCCAGTGCACATGGAACATGCTCCAGGATAGATCATGCATTAGGATATAAAGCGATTCTCAACAAAATCCATACCACTGAATTAATGCAAAGCGTTTTCTCAGATCGTAAAGCCATAAAAGTCGAAATCAATAGCCGAAAAAATACAGATGGAAAGTGGAACTCATGGAAACAGAACAACTTGCTCAGAAAGCCATGGGTTAGAGAAAAAATCAAGGATGAAATAAAGAAATTCATGGATTTCAATGAGAATGAAAACAGTTTCTACCAGAACCTACGAGATACAGCCAAAGTGGTGCTCAGAGGTCTCTTTATTTCCATAAATTCACACATTTGGAAGGAAGAAATAAACCAAACCAAAGAACTGACCCTACAGCTTGAACAAGTAGAGAAAAAACAACAGAGGAACCCCTCAGCTACCAGAGCCAGCCAAGTGCCGTCGAGTCGGATCCGACTCATGGGAAGGCAACAGATTATAAAGATTAGTGCAGAACTAAACGAATTAAGAGAATAGACCAACAATCGAAAAAACTGAAAGGACCAAAAGCTGGTTTTTTGAAAAGACCAACAACATTGAGAAACCATTGGCTAACATTACTAAAGAAAAACAGGAAACTAATAACCCAGATAAGAAATGAGAGAAGAGATGTCATAACAGATCCAACAGAAATAAAAAAATATCATGACAGAATACTGTGAAAGACTGCACTCTAACAAATTTGAAAACCTAGAGGAAAAGGACAAATTCCTTGATTCATATCACCTACCAAAATTATCACAAGGTGAAGTAGAGCCACTTAATAAATCCATTACAAAGGAAGAAGTTGAAAAGGTCATAAAAAAATACAACTAAGAAAAGCCTGGGCCCAGATGGCTTCACCACAGAATTCTACCAAGCTTTTAGAGAAAGGTTATCTCCAATACTACTGAGACTATTTCACAGAAGTGAAACGGATGGAATACTCCCCTGTTCTTTCTATGAAGCCAGCACAACCCTGGTACCAAAGCCAGGGAAAGACCCAGCCAAAAAGGAGAACTACAGACAAATATCACCTATGAATCTAGATGCAAAAATCTTAAAAAATTCTTGCCAATAGAATACAAAAGCATATTCAAAAAATAACCCATCATGAATAAGCTGTATTCATACCAGGGATGCAAGGCTGGTTCAAAATTAGAAAAACAATTAATGTTATCAACCACATAAATAATACAGAAGACAAGAATCATCTGATTTGTTGATTGATGATGAAAAGGCATTTGATAAGGTCCGACACACATTCATGCTAAAAACTCAGCAAAACAGGAATAAACAGCAAATTCCTCCATGCAATAAAGGCCATTTATACAAAGCCAACTGCCTGCATCATCTTTAATGGAGAGAGACTGAAACAGTTTCCCTTGAGAACAGAAACTAGACAAGGATGCCCACTCTCACCTTTCCTATTCAACGTGGTACTAGAAGTTCTAGCCAGAGCAATTAGACAAGACCAAGATAAAGGGCATCTGCATCAACAAACAAGAAGTAAAAATCTCCCTATTTGCAGATGATATGATTGTATACACAGAGAATACTAAAAAATCTATAAGTAAACTACTCAAACTGATAGAAGAGTTCAGCAAAGTCTCAGGATACAAGATAAACATAAGTAAATCAGTAGTATTCCTTTATACCAACAATGAGACTGTTAATGAAGAAATCATCAAATCAATACCATTTACTATAGCCCCTAAGAAGACAAAGTATCTAGGAATAAATCTAACCAGAGAAACAACAGACCTTTACAAAGAGAACTACAAGTCCTTACTACAAGAAACTAAGACAGACTTACATAAACAGAGAAACCAATGCTGTCCATGGATAGGAAGACTTAATGTTGTGAAAATGTCTATTTTGCCCCAAGCAATCTCCTTATATAATGCAATACAAATTCCAGCGACATTTTTTAATGAGATGGAGAAACAAATTACCAACTTTGTTTGGAAAGGGAAGAAGCCCCGAATAAGTGTACCACTGCTGAAGAAGAAGAACATACTGAGAGGCCTTTCATTACCTGACTTTAAAAACTATTACACTTTCACAGTACTCAAAACAGGCTGGTACTGTTACAGAAACAGACAGATCAATGGAATAGAATTGAGTTACCAGAGAGGACACCACCTTCCCACGTACAGTTGATATTTGACAAAGGCCCTAAGACATTAAACTGGGGTAAAAGCAATCTCTTCAACAAATGGTGCTGGAAAAACAGGATATCTATCTGCAATAAATTGAAACAAGACCCATATCTTACACCTCATAAAAAAAAAAACAAAACTGAAACTGGATAAAAGACCCAAACATCAAACCTAGAACGATAAAGCTCATCCAAGAAAAAGTAGGAACAACAATGAAAGTTTTAATACACAACATAGTCAGACTTCAAAATCTGTCAAACAAACCACAGACAACAGAAGAGAAAACAGATAAATGGGAACTTTTAAGAATCAAACACTTTTGCTCATCTGTAGACTTTATTAATAGAATTAAAAGGCCACCTACAGAATGGGAAAAAATATTTGGCAACTATATGTCAGACCGACGCCTGATCTCCCTAATCTATACAGTACTACAAAATGTCACTAAGAAAAGGATAAATAATCCAATTATGTGATGGGCAAAGGAGATGGACAGACACTTCTCTAAAGAGAACCACGCAGCCAAAAAAACACAAGCAGACATGCTCACGATCATTAACTATAAAAGAAATTCAAATCAAAACTACAATGAGGTACCATCTCACCCCAGTAAGGTTGGCCATGATCCAAAAAATGCAAAACAACAAATGCTGCAAAGGCTGTGGAGAAATCAGAACACTCCTACGCTTTTGGCGGGATTGCAAAATGGTGCACCTTCTTTGGAAGGTAATCTGGCACTTCCTTAAAAAGCTAGATATAGATATACCATTTGACCCAGTAATTCCACTGCTTGGAATATGTCCTACAGATTCCAAGCCATTCACACCAACTGATACATGCACACAAATGTTTATCGCAGCACAATCCGCAATAGCAAAAAGATGGAATCAACCCAGATTCCCAACAACAGAGGAATAGATAGGTAAAATATGGTATATGTATACTCAATGGAACACTATGTAGTAATAAAGAACAACGATGATTTTAGGAAACATAACCTGCTTTCAATTGGAGGACATTATGTTGAGTGAAAGTGTCAATGACAAAAGGACAAGTATTGTATGAGTCTCCTATGATAAGAACTTAAAAACAGACTCACGCATAGAAAAAAAGATTCTTTGATGGCTGTAAGGTTCAGGAGGCAGGAAAGGCGGGGGAGGGTTTAGATTAGATAGTTGATAGAAACTTGATTGGGTGAAATTGGTGACAGCATACATTAGAAAGATCAATGTTAACTGGATTTCAACATAATATGATTACTCTTCCCATCTTAACCGAATATTGCAAGGACAGAGTAGCTGGGGCAGGGGACCGGGGACCATGGTCTCAGGGGAAATCAAGGCCAATTGGCATAACTAGCATTTTTCTGAGAGACCTCTGCACGTTGGTAAGTGGCCCCTGGGGTCTTACAAGCTGCCAGACTGCCATCTGAGGGTACAGCAAATTGTCCCAACTCAGCAGCAACAGATGATCACCAAGGACCAAAATGACACTGGGGAAAGAGAGCCCAGAAGACAGAAAGACCCATGCGAGTGGATGACTGTGTCGAAAGAACCAGATGGTGCTCAGCCACCACCGGTGATAGCTGTGATGGAGCTCACAAAGTTGAGTCTCACTGGCAACACAAGAATAAAAAGGGGTGCACCCTGAGATCTCCACTTAAAGACCGCAGTTGATGGTCCAGGGGCCTCAGGGCTCCCCCGGGAGCATGGCGTCTGGTTCTGATGCTGCCCCTGTCCATAAATTAATCAACTCTTCAGACAGGAATGGATTGGACTTGGTGACACAGAGTGACCACATCACGTGTGCACTTTATGGTTCTACACATCTATAGGATGTCCTGCTGACCTCTACTGGAGGAAGAGATTGGATGGAGAGGAAGGGATAAGAGATTACTGGGAGGATAAGAAACATATGGAGCAGAGAGGAAGAGTGTGCTGTCACTGGGCAGGGGGAGCAGTGGGAGCTGCATATAGGTAGGCATGCAAATTTATATGGGAATATACATTTTCATTCAATCATAATAAAAAAGAAAGAAAGAAAAACAGGTAACAGAGAACTCCTAAAAGTCAAACACTTATACTCATCCAAAGACTTCTCCAAATGTGTAAAAAGACAAGTTACAGACTGGGAAAAAAATTGGGGCATGACAGTTCTATCAGCATCTGATTTCTAAAATCTACAAGATACTGTAAAACCTCGACAATAAAAGGAAAAAATAACCCAATTAAAAAATGGGAAAAGGATATCAACAGGGACTTCACTAGAGAAGACATTCAGGTTTCTAACAAATACATGCGGAAACACTCACAATCATCAGCCAGTAGAGAAATGCAAATCAAAACTATAATAAGATATCATCTCACCCCAGTGAGGCTGGAATTAATCTAAAAAACACAAATAATAAATGTTGGAGATGCTGTGGAGAGACTGGAACACTTATACATTGTTGGTAAGAATGTAAAATATTACTAAACCAAAAAAATCAAACTCACTGTCATGGTCCAACTCATAGCGACCAATCAAACTCACTGTCGGGTCCAACTCATAACGACCCTAGAGGTCAGGGTAGAACCGCCCCATAGTATTTCCGAGGAGCGCCTGACAGATTTGAACTGCAGAGCCTTTGGTTAGCAGACGTGGCAGTTAATCCAGTGCATCACCAGGGTTTCCAAAATAGTACATTCATAGGTACAATGTTTACTGCAGCACTATCCACAACAGCAAAAGACCAGGTCACTAGACGGAAATCGGCATTATGCAAAATATAACACCCACCTCCCCAACCCCAGACCCCCCGCTGGGCGAATGTGGCCCTCTGTAGTTGTGGGGGCCATAGACTGCCATGCTCTGCTTATGGGAATTGAACCGTACCGTGCACTGCTGACCCCAGCTCCCTACCCCACCCCAAGCCACTTGGTTGGTGCCTGTAGTCAAGGCACCAGGAAGGTGGAAGGTGGAAGGGGGACAGTGGGCGGTGCAGCACACCAAGAGGAAGCTGGGAGGAAGAAGGTGAGGAGCAAGCCTGGAGCAGCTAGAGCCTTGGGCTCCCTGTCTCGTTCTAGGCTGACGTTACATGCGGCGGAGGGAAGAGTTTGCACTGCTTCTCCTTCCTCCAGACCTGGGCCAGCTGCACATGGCCAGGGTATGTGTGTTAGTGGAATCATTAATAAGCAAAATAGTTAGAGAGTAAACTTTTTACTGTTCTTGTAAATGAGAAATGCCAAATAAATGAGACAGTTGATAATTGAGTAGGTATACATTAAAAGTACGATCATTTCAGTATAAAAAGTTAATATATTTTATTTTATTTTTCTTAGTGTTGAAAATCTAGTGTTACAGGTGTTAAAAAAGAAAAAAAAATCCATTGACATTGAGCTGATTCCCACTCAATATAGTTATAGCATATTTCAGTTAAGACTAGCAACATTTCAAATTGTTATAGCAATAACAAACCAATGGCTTCATGAGTCTGTTGGCTTGTGTGGCTTGGACTTGACTTTGACCCACAGCGACCCTATAGGACAAGAGTCAAACCATCCCATAGGGTTTTGAAGGATGTAATCTTTACCAGAACAGATGACCAGGCTTTGTCTGTCACAGAATGTCAGCCAGTGGTTTCAGACTGCTGAATGTTCAACTAGAAACTGAGCTCTTAACCACTCCTCCGCGAGGGATTCTCACGGCTACATGCTGAACAGAGAAAGTTGTCTTAGTCATCTGGCGTTGCTATAAAAGAACTACCACAAGTGGGTGGCTTTAACAAAGAGAAACTTATTTTCTCACAGAGAAATAGGCTTTAAATCCAAATTCAAGTCATTAACTACAGGGGAAGGGTTTCTCAGTCAGCCTTCCTCCTCTGGTCTAGGAACTTCTCTGCTTAGGAGCACCAGGTTCCAAGGACTCCCTCTGCGCCACTCCGCTTTTCTTAATAGTGTGAGATCTGCCTGTCTCTCTACTCACTTCTCCTTTATATCCCAGGAGAGTGCCTCAGCACAGTCCAAGCTTGCAGACTTAGTTCTGCCTCACTAATCCAGCTACTGCCCTTTCTCCTTCATTAATACCATAGAGGCAGTATTTACAACACGTGGGTAAAATCATGCAGTGTTAAAGATCAGAGTCCAGACAAACTGATACACATTTTTGAAGAGACACAGTTTCATGACATGGATCTAAAAGTGGAACCTCTGCTACTTAAGCCTGACAACTGAGAAATCAACGCATCTCTGTGTTGCAGAAAACAGAGTACCAATTATTAACTAGCTCTTACCTCTTTCATTATGCCAACCAAGACCCCACAATTAGTAGGTATATTGCTTCCTGTTACCTAACACCACCAGAATTTGTGTATTTTGCCATGTCAAATACACATGAAAAGAATCTGTGGAAAATTTTTAAAAATACTCTAAAGCACACTATTTTGGCACTGAACAGTGATACTCAGCAGACTTCTGAGAGTACCAAAGACTCTTTGAGGTCGTCTGTGAAGTCAAAGCTTTCGTCAAAATAATGCTGTTAAAAAACAAGAACAAAAAACAAACCCATTGCTATCAAGTTGACACTATTAGTACTAATTATGTTTCATGATAATAGGAAATGCTTTTTGACTGCGTTGACATTTAAACCACCATGCAAAAGAAACAGCAGATAGAATTGTTGGTGCCTTAGCACAAAACAAAGCAAAGACAATAACATGAACTGTTGTTTGTTATTGCTTATTGGCCCAGTAGTGAGGGCTTTTGTTTTCATGGTGTTGAGATCTAATCTAGACTGAAGGCTGTGGTCTTTGATGTTTATCAGTAAGTGCATCAAATTCTTTTCACTATCAGCAAGGAAGGTTGTGTCATCTGCCTTACACGGGTTGTTAACGAGTCTTCCTGCAGTCCTAATGCTCCGTTCCTCTTCATCTAATCTAGTTTCTCAGATTCTTTGCTCAACGTACCCATTGAATAAGTATGGTGAAAGTGTACAACCCTGATGTGCGCATTTCCTGATTTATTTATTTATTGTCCCGTTAGAATGACTGCCTCTTCATCTATGTAAAGGTTCCTCATGAGCATAATGAAGTGTTCTGGAATTCTGATTCTTCACAATGTCGTCTACAGCTTATTATGATACACACAGTTGAATGCCTTTGCATAGTCAGTAAAACACATGCAAACATCTTTCTTGTGTTCTCTGCTTTAAGCCAGGATCCAGCTGACCACAACAATTGTAACCCACATTCCACATCATCTTCCAAGTCTGGCCCCAGTTTCTGGCTGATCTCTGTTCAGGACAGTCACACAGGGAAACAAGCACTAGTGATCATTATATTTCTGACTCTCTCACAGTGAGGTTTAAAGCTGTGTTTCAGCTTGCCTAGGTAGTAATTCTCGGTGGTTTGGTAGTTAATGATATAATCAGCTCTAAGATGAGGTATGATGTAGTCTTCTCCATGATGAGATTTGCTATAAGTAGCCAGCTAGTTGAAACGGAGTTTTCTAGGGGAAATGGTCTGCGTCAAATATATATGAACTTTCTGGTAAAACTCATTGGATTCTGCTCTGCTCTGGATCCTGCCTTTGACTTACCATCATCTGAACTCCAGTTCTTAAGATTTGAGCCAAAAGCCTTCCATCTTACCTACTGATCTTGTATTCACCAGCCTCTACAGCCTGTGAGCTAGCAGCCTGCTGTTTCACCTGTTGATCTTGGTTTTGTCAGCCTTTACTGCTATATGAGTCAGGGAAAGCCTGCAGTCTGATGCTTGACCCATGGCCTTGGGACTTTCCAGCCTCTACAACCACAGGAGTCATTTCCTTGGTATAAATCTCTCTCTCTCTACCTATTTATCTATAGCAATATGATTTACAGGTCTTGCTTCTCTAGAGAACCAAGTCTGACATCAAAGAAACCAAATAATCCAGGTTTACTTAAGGGTGTCCATCATAAGTCAGTAAAAAAAATTAATTTTCTAGAACCTCAATTCTTGATATGTACCTTTTCGATGTTCCATGACAAACAGAATGATGGTTTTCTCAAGCTAAAACCTTTGTATAATTATTCAGTTTGTGAACTGAAATAGTCAACTTTTTCACGGAATTCCATATTTATTTAAAAGATAATTTTAAGACATGCTATTCAAACTTGAATATTTGATCGTTATTTTCTTGAAAACACAATGATGGAGAAAAAAACACAGCACTCCTCAATTAACGTTGTGGTTAGTCTGTAAAGACCAGGTTGGTATGTGAAATCAACATGTAAAAATGAGAATGACCACATCGGATCACAAAATGTTATGTGGAACACGTATGCCCCCCTGGAATTCAGATGCATAAAATGTAGGTTGGTGCTATGTATGCCAGTAGTCCTGAAAGGATTATGGCAAATGTATGTAGTTAATGCCCAAAATGGTCCCATAGTAAATTTTTTACTACTGTTGTAAATATGAAACTTTGCATAGCAACATAATGAGGACTAGCTACAGTATTTACTTGTCAAGGAAGAAAATTGAGCTTTTAAGTGAAAATAGGATTTAGGAAAACTTATAACTATCATTGTGAACATGACAGCTTCTAACATTTAAAAGCTTTTGTCATGATATAATGAGAAAAGTTGACAGTGCTATAAAATTTTTTGAGGTTTTTTTGTTGCAAAAAGAAATGTATCAGTATTTGGAAGACCTGCATAAATTACTGAAGTAATGTTTTCTCGATGGCCAATGCATGCTATTAAAAAAAAAAGTTATGGTAAAAAGATTCATTGAAGTGAAACATAGACCAGTGAATTTTACTGTAACTGAATATGCTGTTTGTTGATATAATTTCAGAGACTGCACATTACAACTGAACTGTAAGAAACTTTCATTTGTAGGGTTTGCTGTTAAATTCAAGGAGAATACTTATAATTATCTTCCATTTTACAATTGCATACTATTGCAAGATATATTTTTTCATATATTTCAACAACAGCAACATATTGCAACTGATTGAATACAGAGGCAAATACATGTATACATCTTTTTTACGTTATGAGATATTAAACAGATTGTCAAAGAAGTAAAACAGTACCATTTTCTCATTTTGTTTTGTTTTAGAAAATACAAACTTTTCATATATTTTATTCATGTTAACATACTATGGATTTAATATTCATATTTCAATAATGATTTCTCATTCAAAATATTTTTAATCTCTTATTTTTAGTTCTTAATATGACAGGTATTGATTCCCCAAATGAATGTATCCCAAATAAACAAAAATTCTCAGTATTTTAAATTGAGTTACAAAAAAGCTGATAGAGTGATTTTTAGAATCATAGAGACATAGGTATGAGTTGGAATCAACTTAGTGAGCAACAGGTTTTTAGCTATTTACTAGACACCTTAGTCAAGCTACTTCAAAAAAAATTATTATGTCGACGGCACTTGGCTTTGGCTTGGCTTAAGTGAAAGTTTGCAGTGTAAGTCAGTTTGCCATGTAAAACTTCATTTCCTCCCCACTATGCAACTACGATGCTTTCCCCACTCTGTGACAGCACACTCCTAATTTTCACCCTGTACTTCCATTATCCATTCAGTTAATGCCTGTCCTCCCTACCCTATCTCTCATCTCGACTCTGGAGAGGAGCTGCTTAGGCAGCCTCACATATATATTTAAGCCAAGAAATACACTCTTCACCAATATCACTTTACGTCTTATAATGAAGTCTAGTCTTTGAAGAGTTGGCTTTCATACTGGTTTCAGCTCTGGGCTAACAGAGAGTCCATATCTTCAGGGGATCCTTCAGTCTGTTGGACCATCAAGTCTGATCTTTTTAAGAGAGTTCTAGTTCTGACATCAATTTTTCTGCCACTATGTCAAGGACTACATATGGTGTTCCTTGTCGGCGAGTCCTTGGTGGTGGCCTAGCTAGAAGGCACCACCTAGCTCTTCTGGTCTCATGCTGATGAAGTCTCCAAATCAGATGGTACCTTCTGTCTCATGGGCTAATATTTTTGTCATGTCTTTGATGTCTTTCATTGTCTTCTGCTCCAGATGGATTGTGACCAATAGATGCTACTTAGACAGCCAGCTGAAAACCCTAGTGGCATAGTGGTTTAGTGCTGTCCACTCACCAAAAGTCTGGAAGTTGAAATCCACCAGGTGCTCCTTGGAAACCCTATAGGGCAGTTTTACTTTGACTTGTAGGGTTGCAGTGAGTCAGAATTGACTCGATGTCAATGCGTTTGGTTTGGTTTTAAATGGCTAATTGCCAGCTTTTAAGACCCCAGATGCCACTCACCAAAGTGGGATCATGAATATTTTCTTAAAAAAAACCTAGTTATGGCAAATGATATAGATGCCCCCTGAAACCGTGGTCCCCAGACCCCTGCCCCTGCTATTAGGTCCTTCAAAATGTTGGGCTGTATTTAGGAAGCCACTTAACTTTGGTATAGCTCAGGTGTGCTAACCTTCCCTTCTATTGTGTACTGTCACTCCCTTTACCTGACCTAATTCCTATCTGCTATCTAATCTGTCAATACCCCTCTTCCTAACAACCCTTGCAACCATCCAAATGTAGATTCTTCTGTGCTTAATTCTTTTCTTGAGTCCTTGTAATAGTGGTCTCATATAGCATTTGTACTTTCACAACTAATTCCACTCAGCATAATGACTTCCAGGGTCCTCCATGTTATGAGATATTTTCCAAGTTCTTTGTCATTCTTTATTGTTGCATAGTACTCCATTGTGTGAACATATCATAGTTTGTTTATCCATTCATATGCTGATGAGCATGTATGTTGATTTCCTCTTTTTGCTGTTGTGGATATTGCTGCAATAAACATTGTATCTATTCATGTGACAGCTGTTATTTCTCTGTGATATATTCCAGGAAGTGGGATTGCAGGATTGTATGGTATTTCTATTTCTAGGTTTCGAAGGAAACATCAAATCAATTTCCAAAGTGCTATACCATTTTACATTCTCACCAATGGTATAGAAGAGTTCTAGTCTGACCACAATCTCTTTAACATTTATTATTTTGTGTTTTTTGGATTTATGCCAGTCTGGAGGGGAGGAGACAGTACCTCACTGTAGTTTTGATTTGGATTTTTCTAATGGCTAAACATCCTGAGCATTTCCTCATGTATCTATTAGTCACCTGGATGTTTTCTTTGGTAAAATGTGTGTTTACATCCTTTGCCCATTTTTCAGTTGAGTTGTTTGCCTTTTTCTTGTTAAGGTTTTGCAGTACCTTGTAGGTTGTATAAATTAGATGCTAACCAGATTCAAGGTAGGCAATTTTTTTTTTTTTTCCCAGTCTGTAGGTGGTCTTCTGGTGAAATCTTTGGGTAAGCATTAAGTGTTTGACCATTAGGAGTTCCGAGTTATCTATTTTCTTTTGTGCTGTTTGTGCATTGTTAGTAATATTCTGTACTATGTTTATACCATGTATTAGGGTTCCCAGCATTGTCCCTATATTTTTCCTCCATGATCTTTATTGTTTTAGATTTTATATTTAGGTTTTTGATCCATTTTGAGTTAGTTTTTGTTCATAGTGTGACACACTGGACTTGTTTCACTATTTGCAGATAGATACACAGTTATGGAACCTCATTTAGTAAAGAGGCTATCTTGTTCCCTGTTTGTGGGCTTCGAACCTCTGTCAAATACCAGCTGCTCATAAGTTGATGATGTTGTATTTGGATTCTCAACTCTGTTCTATTGGTCTATATATTTGATATTGTATCAGTGTCGGGCCGCTTTGACTACCATGGTAGTGTAATAGGTTCTAAGGCCAGGTAGTAAGAGGTCTTCCACTTTTGTTTTCTTCTTCAGCGGTGCTTTACTTATTTGAGGCTCCTCTGTCAATCTACTACTTTGAAGGTCTTCCTGTTTTTCAGTGATCTTCTGCTTTACCAAGTATCCATCATGTCTAAAGTATGTAAGATGTAGTCTCACCATCCTTCTGTCTAAGTCACACTGTTTTTACTTCATGCAAGACAAATCTATTCATTCTTTTAGTAGTCCACTGCATATTCAATATTCTTCTTCAACATCACAATTCCAAGATACCAATTCTAATTTGATCATACTTGTTCAGTGTTCAGCTTTCTCATCCATACAAATGCAACTGTAAATACCATAGCTTGGGTCAGGTACACTTTAGTATCCAGGGTGACATCTTTGTCTCTCAACACCTTAAACAGGTCTTTTGCAGCAGATTTCCCCAATGTGGTATGTCTTTTGATGTGTTGACTGTTGCTTCCATGGGTGTTGATTGTGGATGCAAGCAAAACGAACGTGTCTATTTATCTTTTCTTTTCTCTGTTTATCATGATGTTGCTTATTGGTCCAGTTCTGAGGATTTTTGTTTTCCTGATTTTCATGTGTAATCCATCATCTTTTGATACTTCCTGCATTGTTTAATACTTCCCTTATATAATCCTTCGTTATTGCAACTTGAGGCTTGAATGTTTTCTTCATTTCTTTCGGCTTGAGAGACACGGAGCTATTCTTCCCTTTGGGTTTTCTGTCACCATTTCTTTGTGCATATTCTTATATAGTTTGTCTTTTTGAGATTCCCTTTGAAATCTTCTGTTTACTTCTTTTATTTCATCATTTTTTCCTTTTGCTTTAAGAGCAAGTTTCAGAGTCTCTTCTGTCATCCAATTTGTTCTTTTTTCTCTTTCCTGTCTTCTTCATAATCTCTTGCTTTCTTCATGTATGATGTTCTTGATGTCATTTCACAACTCATCTGGTCTTTGGTCATTAGTGTTCAATGTGTCAACTGTATTCTTAAAATTTTGCCATCATTTACATAAGTACATCTCTGTTTTCCCACTTGCAGTGTTTTGTCTTAAATTTGTTTATTTATTTATTTATTTTCTTGTCTGGGCTGATATCCAGTTTCTCTATTCTGTCTTCTAGTTTGGGACTGTTATTTAGTGTTACTGATTTTCCAACAAAAGATCTCCGTTTAGTATTTCTTGTAATTTTAGTTTGGTTTTTGCGAATTTCCTAAGTTTTTGTTTATCTGGAAATACCTTAATTTCACTACCATATCTGAGAGATAATTTTGTTAGATATATTATTTTTGGATGGTGATTTTTTTTTTCCTTCAAGGCTTTGTATATGTCATCCCATTGCTCTGTGGCCTGCATGGTTACCGCTGAGTTCTCTGAAGTCAGTCTTATTGATTCTCCTTTGTAGATAATTTTTTGTTTGTCGTTAGTCACTTAAAATTGTCGTATCTTTAGTTTTGGTGACTTTGATGATAATATTCCTTGGAGTCTTTCTTTTGTGATCTACCCATGTCATGTTTGATGAGCATCTTACATAGATGTCTTCTCATCTTTTACAGTATCAGGGAAGTTTTCTGTTGATAAATTCTTGAAAACTTTGTTTGTATTTTCCTTCGCCCTCTTGTTCCGGTACCCCCATCACCTGTAGGTCTTCTTAGTAGGTTCACATATGATTCTTAGTGTTTCTCTATTTTTAAAAATTATTTTATCTGATTTGTCCTCACATATGTTGATGATGTACTTCATGTTAGTCTCGCTAACTCAGCCTTCCATTGCCTCAATTCTGCTCCTTCAACTTTCTATGAATTTAACTGATTCTGTAATTTTATTGTTAATTTTCTGAATTTCTACTTTTTGTCTCTATGCTTCCTTGCAGCCTGTTCAATTTGCCATTACACTTTGCTGCATTTTGCCTCATCTCCTTCCTAATCTCTTGAAGAGTTCTAAATATTAATTGCTTGTATTTTACCTTCAGTCATTCCAGAAAGTTCTATTCATCTGGAAAATTTCTTGATTATTTGTTTTGGGAGCTTTCTGAAGCCACAGTATTCTGCCTCTTTAATTGTCTTGATACTGACTGTTGTCTCTGAGCCATCAGCAAATTATTGTATTTATTTATTTTATGCTTGCCTATTGCATTTTGGTATCTTGTTTTGTTTGTTTCAGTATGTCCAAATAGGCTGGCCATGTGTGCTTGTCTGGTTGCTGGTGCCTTTGAAGCTCTAATGTCATGTTGTCAGGTAGTTAGAGCTGTTACTAGGCATGCAAGCTCAGGAATTAATTTGCTTTTCTTATATAAAGTCTGCTCAGGTGTCCAGGTAGTTAGTCAGACGCTGTGTGACAAGACTTTCCCCTACATTCCTAAAGAGGCGATGATAATTGGGGTAGGTACAGGTATCTGGCTGCAGGTGCTGAGAAAGGCAGAGACCAACAGCCGTCCCTTAGTATTTGTCAGGAAGGCCTATTCTCTTATGTTTACTCCTAAGGAATTATTTCTACCCTGAATTTCTGGCTCAGGTGAGTCTTCAGATTTTTCCTACTTTCCCCATTTGTTAAATTGTTTCCTCTCCACACTTAGGAGAATGGCTTGTGGTGTGCACAAGGAGTTGTGGTTCTGGCTCAGAAATGGCTTCAGACTCCAAAGCTGGACACAGTTTAGAGAAAGGAGAGAGAAGTGTTTGCAAAAGGCAGTGCCATTTATCCCAAAGGAAAGTTTTAGATACCCACACGGTAGGTTAAGTGCAGGCCAATTAGCTTTTGACAATCAAGTGCCATTTTTTCACTGATTCTCGAGGCTCAAGAGAACTCTCTGTTCAGTTTCTCCAACTGAGGAGGATGCCATCAGGACACCACTGCTCCATTCAACGTGCTGGCTGCAACTGATATCCAGCAGGTTGCCTCTGGCCAGTCCCAGGTACTGATGGAACTACTCTCCCTTTGCCATCACTCAGTCCAGTTTCTCAACTTTTTCTTTGTGAACATTCAGGGTTCCTAGAATGTCACATACACTGGGTTCATTTATTCTTTGGGGTCTCCTAGGGTCGCCATGAGTCAGATTCAACTCAATGGCATTTGGCTTTTGACTTGGCTGTTGTTAGAGGGAATACAGGAAGCACCTGACCACTCCACTGTTTTGGCCATGCTCCCACATCAAATATATTCTTGAGATGGTCTCTAAACTGAAGTGTCATATACTCAAGATCATACGATGGCTCTTGTGGGCATATTCTTTAGTCTCAATTTAAATTTTCTTATGAGCAAATGATGGTCTCTTCTGCAGTTGGCTCCATAATCTGCTTTGGGCTGAGGGCATTGAGCTTTTCCTTTGTCTTTTTCCACAGATGCAGTCAATTTGATTCCTGTGTGTTGCATCTGGTGAGGTCCATGTGTATAGTCACTATTTATGTTGATGAATAAAGCTATTTGCAATGTAGAAGTTGTTGGTCTTGCAAAATTCTACCATGGAATCTTCAGCATCATTTCTATCAACGTGGTCATGTTTTCCAACTCCAGATTCTTCATC
This sequence comes from Heterohyrax brucei, assembly GCA_028571685.1. Lineage (NCBI taxonomy): Eukaryota > Metazoa > Chordata > Mammalia > Hyracoidea > Procaviidae > Heterohyrax > Heterohyrax brucei. The sequence goes on from CM053161.1 coordinate 1,003,581, forward strand.
TTTGTTTACAGCTTTTGCCTTCCAGTCATTAGTAATTATCAGTGCATGCTGATTGCACATTTGATCAATTTCAGAATGTAGAAGCTGGTAAAAATCTTAATTTACTCATCTTTGGCCTTGGTAGTTTGTGCTTGAGTTTGAATAATAGTTGTATTAACTAGTCCTCCCTAGCAGGCTTATGGCTATTATCATATCATTAGCAGCACTGTATTTCAGGATAGATCGTGAAGTGTTCTTTTCGATGATGAATGCAATGTCATTGCTCTTCGTTATTCCTGAAACAGTGGACTATAGGATTTTCCAATTCCAAATGATCAATACCAGTCCATTTCAGCTCATCAGTGCTTACAATATTGATGTTTATGCATTCAACTTCATTTTTGATGATTTTCACTAACTGGATTGTCAAAACCCAGTGCTACTGCCTTGGTGCTGGCTCATAGTGACCCTATAGGACAGAGTAGAACTTCCCCATAGAGCTTCCAAGGAATGTCTGGCAGATCTGAACTGCTGACTTTTTGGTTAGAAGCCGTAGCACTTAACCACTATGCCACCAAGGTAGATAGATGTTAAAATGTATATTCTGACAAGTTGGAAACCATCAGCATATACATATAGCATGTGTAAATGTATATGTATAAATATTAAAATCAAACCTACGTAAGCACATGGGTGAATTCCTAAAGGCATGTATGCATCCACTTATAAAATACAGTTTTTTAAAGGATTCTATGTGTTGTAATATGTTCTGTCATTTCCCTGAGAGCTAATTTTCTATGGGGAAATTTCTCCCATATTTTATCAGTTTTAAATTCTGCAATTGAAATACTTTCAATATCTATTGGTAGATATAGATAATCTGAGTCTGTGGCTACCTTTCTTCCAGTGTCTTCTCTTGCCTTAGTTATGTACTTACTGGCTTCCCATATTGTGTATTGCATTTTCGTTTACCAAAGATAACACTTGTCTACTACCTAGTTAGTGGTTTTCCCTGTCTCCTTTTCATCTCTAAAAACCATCCAAGAATGTTTCCTTTTTTGCATAAACCTGTGTTTATTACAGTGATCTCATCCAATACTTGTTCCTATGTAATTAACTTATTTCAGTCAGCGTTATGTTCTCTAGATTCATCCACGTCATGAGGTGCTTCCTGGATCCATCATTTTTCTTTATCTATGGTTAGTAGTCCATTGAGTGTATGTACTACAGTTTATCCATTCATTTGTTGATTGGGATTTAGATCGTTCCATCTTTTTGCTGTGTGAATAACGCTTCGTTAACATTGGTGTGCATGCATCTTTTTGTGCTAAGCTGTTGTTTCTCTAGGAGTAGGATTGCTGCATCATACGATATTTTTATTTCTAGTTTTTAAGGAAGAGCCATATTGCTATCTATAGTGGTTGTACCATTTTATATTATGCAGCAGTTCAAAAGAGTTCCAACTTCCCCACAACTTCACTAACACTGTTGTTTTCTCTTTTGTTGATCAGTGTCATTATTGTTGGGGTGACATGGTATCTCATTGTACTTTTGAATTACATCACTATTTAACTTGGTGTTTGATTCAATTCTTTATAATTTTTTCATTATCGAGTTTCCAAGATTGTCATCTCATCTGTTTCACTTGACTTTTTAGCTTTTTGTTGTAAAAGGATGGTATGGTGTGTCTGACTAAGCAGCCGTCTTGGCTCCTCTCTAGAAATCATACGTTTCATGTGAGACTGTGACAGTGAGACTATGAGAGTTTCAGTGGAGATAGTAGGGGAATAACACTGCTGATACTTAAAAAGGGGCTACCTTTTTAAAAAAAATTCTACATTAGTATACTCTCCAGTTTAAGAGAATATTGCTTACTTTGTTAACTAGGTAGGTATCATTCTTCCTTTATTAGTATCTGATTGAAGTAATTTCTCATATTCCCATATTCCCTTCATATAATTATCTCATATTGTGTAGATGAATTGTGAGATAAATGCTAAAGTCACAATTGTGGAATAAACTCTAAGTCACAACATTAAGTAAAAACACATACAGAAGAATCTTTTTATCTTATGCTAGATAAACTAAGAAATAAGAAATAAACTATTTTCTACATGTAACAGAGACAAGAATTTGAACTTCATCTTTTATTAAATTCTTGGTGATCATAAAATACTGCAAGTGGAGGAATAAATTCATAATGAATAACAAAGGAGAGTTAATGTTCTTTCCTTCTCCATAGTACTTCCTTCCTTTTCTTGGTGAATCAAAATACATAAACATGTATATACCAGAATTACCAAGCCAAGCCAAGTGCCGTCGAGTCCAGAATTAAGTAGCCTCTAATTCATATAGGGGGACTAAGAGTCAGAATTAACTCAACAGAAATGAGTTGTTTCGTTTTGTTTTGTGTGCATGTTGTAAATGTAGTTCAGTAGTAGATAATAGGCTGAAAATACAGAAAAGTATCAGAAGCCAGGTTATGGAAAAAAAATCTTAATTCATTAAGTGACTTCATTTTCCATAAAGAGTGTCCAAAAAAAAAAAAAAGTGAATTGTAGTGCATTTTAAAATTCCTTGAAACATGGTAATGGGAAAAAGATCTTATTTTGCTTAGCGAGTTGCTAATACATTTGTAAGTCCCCGTAGAATTTAATCAGTTTTCTTAACTATCTAGTGATGAAACTATAAATCACTTTCAGACCCTCTTTTAGGGATGTGCAAATAAAGCAACAAGATTTCATTTTTCAATCTGCAGCCTACGCAAGAGATAAGAACTTGGTGTTGATTATACAGCTGTTGAAATTTCTAAAAATGATTTTCCTACTTGGTAAAGAGAAACAGAATTACTTAATAAATCTTATCAATCACATTTTTCAGGCGTGAACATGTGTGGAAAGCATGTGTTTTTCCTGATAAAAATTTCACAGTTCTAAAATAAGCTATGATTCCAAAGTTATGCAAAATAACATATCAAATTTTGTGAAAAGTAAATTGATAACCATTCAGGACACTCTGACTACACATATCATTCTGTTAGTAGAATAAATCATCCTAAATCTGGTATTTGGTATGTAATTTTCCCCCTGTCACATTTTGGACCAGAAGTGATTTCACACACATGTCTAGGAGCTGGTCCTCCCTCACCACTATACGCAGTCTCCCATTTTACCATTAGTACTGCCTAGCACTAATTTCCTATCACGGCATACTTCTCATATAGTGAAGTGCCAGATGTCTGTTAACAAAGAAACTCTTAAGGATTAATTACCTACATTCTCATATAAACTTTCTACAAACTTTGAATAGACCATATAGGAGATTATATTTAGAAGCATGTATTTTTAAGCATGTAGATTGTGGCCTCTACACTACTTAAGACAATAAGTGATAATCTTTATGCTTGTTTCAGATGGTTTGAGTATTGTCACATTATCATTTTTTAAATTGGTGGTATCTAGAGCGGTTTGATTCCTACTGCCTCTGAGAATTTTTTTTTTTTAATTTGTTTTCAGCTATGTCTTTCCTCCATGTCAGACAGCTACTGTTTTAAACTTATACCACCCTTCTAAAGCTCTACTTATTTCCAGTCCATTCCTTCACCCATTTTGCCTCTGATTTTGCAATAAAGAAGAGTATAAAAGAATGAATCCTGACTCCTGCCTCGTACAGTATCATTTATACCTGCTTTACAATCTTATCTTCTTACTATCAGTTTTAGAGGAAAAATGTTTCTGCATTTATCCCCAAAAGGAATGTTCATCTGTTTGTTTGCTAATCTCTCACCATCTAATCATGGACCTTTTCCATTAGTCAAATGATTATTCATTAAACAAACATTCTCAATGCTAGCCAAGTCAAAGACACTGACTAGATATTGTAAGTTCGAAATATAACCCAAACCACTTAGTTGGACAATGTGGTTGTCGTTACATACTGTCAAGTAGATTCCAACTCACAGCAACTCTAGGACAGAGCAGAACTGTCTCATAGGGTTTCTTAGAGTAGTTGAACCATATACAACCTAAAATTAATTACAATATATTTTGTTAAATTCTATACTGATAAGTGTGTACAATAAATAGCAGCAGAGGCTACACAAAGGTTTCAGGCCAATCCAAAAAGGCTTTGTGAAAGAATCAGTATATAAGCTAATGCTTAAATAGTCAAAAATTTGCCTGTTGCACCCTGTGCTGTACAAGTTCTTCCTAAGGATCATTTTAAGAACTGTATCAGTATGTGAATGACTTGCTTCTAAAATATCCACTATATTTAAAATATTGTTATTTTGTCAGTCCTTACTTTTTTATACACATGGCTGTTGCATCAAAGATGCTTGGTGATCAAGTCCTGGCCCAGACTGTTATTTCTTGTTACTGGGCCCAAACCAAAGCAGCCAATCCCAACTTTCTTCTCTAATATAAAATTGTTTTGCAACTTAACAAATCAACATATTAAATATTATTTTTTTCATTTCTTACTGAATTCTGCAAAAATATCCATGTTCCATGTATTCATTGTCTTTGATGTGTTTTCTACTTAAAGACCACTGTTTTTCCATTGTTTACAAATAAGTGTCTCAGTCACCTAGTGTTGTTATAACAGAAATACCACAAACAGTTGGCTTCAACGAAAAGAGGTTTATTTCCTCACAGTAAATTAAGCTAAAAGTCCAAACTCAGGGAGTAAGCTCCAGGGAAAGGCGTTCTTTGTTAAACTTCTTGTCAATCTTCTCCTGGACTAGGAGTTTCTCTGTGCAAGGATTGTGTGTCCCACAGACATCCTCTATTCCTGGCACTGCCTTCTTGGTGGTATGGAGTTTCCTGTCTCCCTGCTGACTGTACTTTTTATATCCCAAGAAATTGCTTCAAGACACAATAAAATCATGTAGATTGAGTTCTACCTCAGCAACACAATTGCTGTCCACCCTTCTTCATTAGCACCACTGAGGTAGGATTTAAACAGCATACAGAAAAATCACACAATGCTGGGAACTATGGTCCAGTCAAACTGATACACACATTACAGGGGGGACACAATTCAATCCTGGACACAAGATTTCTTAAGAAGTAAAGAAGTATAGAAGGGGGAAATTTTAAGGACTTTTGAGGGAAAAAGAAAAGGTTTCCCTTCAACATGTGAGGTCTGAAGTGAACAGAACTCACAGGCCTGTGGCAGCCCTAAGAAGAACAAACGAGCAAATAGGGCTGTATGGTGCATCCAGGGCCTCTGGACCCCAGGCACGAGGCCTCTGAGTCATGTCAAAGATTAAAGTGGCCTAATGGGACATGAGTATAGCAGACAGCGGCCTGACTGTAAGGAATCTAAATACAAGTTCTGAGATACTGCAGCTGGTGACATCCAGTCAATTCTCAACTCATAGACACCCCAAGTGACAGAGTAGAACTGCCCCAGGGCTTTCTTGGTCTTGGTAGATTTCTGGGTCTTCCTCCTGTGGAGCTTCATGGTAACCTTTCAGTTAGCAGCCGAGCACTTGGTCGCTTGCAACACCAGGGCTTCTTAGGTAGGAGATGGCTATAGTTTATTTAAAAATATGTATCTGTATAAAGAACAAGACATGCATGGATGGCTTAGTTCTACCTTAAACCCTCTGCTGTCAAGTCAACTCCAACTCATAGCACCCCTATAAGAAGAGTATAACTAGCCCACATGGTTTCCAGGGAGCATCTGATGGATTCGAACTGCTAACCTTTTGGTTAGCAGCCATAGCACTTAACTACTACCATAATTAATTGCCTTCAATTATGGTTTCCAGTTATAATGTAGATACAGGTAATTTCTCCATTCAAACATTAATAGGTCAATTGTCATATTAGAATGCAGGACTGCTAACGTTCTATTAGAAAGATCACACCCAGCCAAAGTCACTTTAAATATTTCCATCATTTTATTGTTGATCAACACCATAGGATATTATAGTTAGTGTAGTGAATTTTTAAAAAGCAGGTTTCGTTGGCAAAATTAGTGTGTGTCCTATAATCAGCATACCTGAAAACATGTTTTCTTTTGTTTATGTTAGCCTTCAATATACATGAGGAGCCCTTGTGGCACGGTGGCTAAGCCGTCAGCTGGTATCAAAAAGTTCAGTGGTTTAAACTCACCAGCTGCCTTACAAGGTAAAACAAACAAACCAACAAACAAAAGTGACAGTGTGTCTTTTTAATGATTACAGATTTGGAGTCCATATATATGGGAGTTGCTTAAAAAAAAAGTCCTTCATATTATGTGAAAATGATGTGAAACTCTAGTAAGTGCTATAGTTGTACCCAAGAGACAGGAGCTTGAGATATTATCACCAAATGTTTTTGTGTCCCACCACTGAGTCAGAAAATTCTGACTATAGGGGTAGAAGAAGCCTGTCTTCAGGTGACATTTTTTTTTTTTTATGCAAATTGGAACTGGGGCACTTAAAAAGATAGAGAACTGGCACTTTATCAAAATTGTAAATCACTTTTTTTCTTATAAAGAAACTTGTTTAATACAAATGTGTCTGTGTGGTAGAATATGTCTGAGACTTGCTTCTACATCAAGTCTATGGGGAAGCTGCTCACCTCACCTCATCAAATTTTTGGTTGTTACACTACCCCCACACAATTTTAATAACTAAATGAAGAAACCTCAACCGGTTTCCACTGAGTTAATTCTGACTCATAGAAACCCTATAGGACAGGGTAGAAGTGCCTCAAAGAGTTTCCAAGGAGCACACGGTGGATTCGAAGTACCAGCTAGCCTTTTGATTAGCAGCCATGGCAATTAACCACTAAGCCACCAGGGTTTCTATTTTAATAACTGGTTTTGATCAATCAACAACTGGCCAGATAGTTTTCTGCAAGAATACCTCTCTCTGTCCTTTAATTATCAAGACTTCGTTGACTTTAAGGAACACAGAGCAGTGGGAGAGTTTTGTGAGACTCACTGTTTATAATTTCTAATGTCGTCAGGTGCCATTGATTTGTTTCTGACTTATACCTACCCTGTGAGCAACAGAACATAACCCTGCCCAGTCCTGAGCCATCCTCACAATTGCTATACTTGAACCCACTGCTGGAACAATGATGTCCCTCCATCTCATTGATGGTCTTCTTTTTTTTCACTCTGACCCTCTACTTCACCAAGCATGGTGTCGTTTTCCAGAGACTGATCTCTTCTGACAATGTGTTCAAAGTATACGAGATGAAGTCTCACCATCTCTGCTTGTAAAGAGCATTCAGGCTGTACTTCTCCTGAGATATATTTGTTTGCTCTTCTGGCAGTCCATGGTACATTCAACATTCTTCCCAAGCACTGTGATTCCAGGACATCAATTCTTCTTTCATCTTCCTTATTCATTGTACAGCTTTCACATGCATATGAGGCTACTGAAGACAGGATGGCTTAGGTCAGGTGCACCCTAGACTTTTTAAGAATTTAAAGAGGTCCATTGTGGCAGATTTGCCCAATGCAATACAGTGTTCAACTTTTGACTGCTATTTCTATGGGTGTTCATTATAGACCCAAGTAAAATGAAATCCTTCACAAGTTCAATATATTCTGGATTTATCATGCTGTTGGTTAATAGTTTCTAATACGGGTGTTTGTCTAACAGTCCTCCATTGAAAGGAGCCACTTTTCTTTGCCTGTTGGTCTATTAAGGATCCTTGGTAGTGCAGTGGTTAAGCATTCAGTTGGTGGACAGTCAGAACCTGTTAGGCACCCAGCAAGAGAAAAGACCTGGCAATCCACTCTTATAACATCCTAGGAAACACTGTAAGGCAACTCTACTTCATCGTATCACCTTAAGATGAGTCAGAATCAACTCAACAGCATACAACAACAATAACATTAATCTATTGGCTCTCCTGGATAGCATAGTCTCTAGGATCATTATTTCAAATACCAGCCATAGGTTCAGATAGCATTTAACATTGTATAGATACACATTGCCAGCAGTTTTACAAATTTAATAATGTAACTTGGATGTAGCTAACTTTCTGGCATATAGGACGTAGATCATATGACAGTTTTATGTTTTCTTATCTCTAAGTCTCTGCAAGGAAAGGAACAGCTTATGAACACAGGAGAACATAAGTATTTAAAGATGAGTGTGTAAATAAACACATAGTTAGGAATACGTTATCAGAAAACCATAGATGTCTGGTATGGTGGACAGAATTCTAAGATTTAAAAAAATTGCTGGTGAGTCAATTCTGACTCATAAGGACCATATAGGACAGAGCGGAACTGCCCTATAGAGTTTCCAAGGAGCATTTAGTGGATTTGAACTGCCAACTTTTTGGATAGCATCTGTAGCACTTAGCCACTTCACCATCAAGGTTTCCAATAGCTTCCAGAATTCCTAGCCATCAGAACACTCTAATTGTCTTCGTTATTTAAACAGTAGTCTAGGTGACTCTGAGAAGAGATCCAATAGATGTAATTAAGGTCCCGAATACATTGATCTTAATAAGGAGATTAGCCAGATGAATTGGACATAGTCACATAAGTCCTTTAAATCTGAGTCTAGATAGAGGTCAGAGACAGGAAAGTGAAAGAGATTAGAAATATGAGAAGGATTTGCCTTGCCAGTGTTGACTGAAAAGATGAAGGTGAGCATATAGCAAGACATACAGGCCATTTCCAGAACCGAGGAGTGGTCTTGACTAATAGCCAGCAAAGAAATGAGGACCCCAATCATACAACCATGAGAAACTGGATTCTGTGGCAATCATATGAGCTTGGAAGAGCCTGAGACCCAGGTGAAAATTTAGCCCAGCTCATACCTAGATTTCAACTTTGTAAGACCCTAAGCAGAAAGCCCAGAAATTCAGTTCTAGGCTTCTGACCCATAGAACTATAATCTAATGAGTAGGTAGTTTTGTAAGCCACTAAGTCTGAGATAATAGATAATACAGAAAAAGAAAACTAATACAGGTTTACTATGAGTTGGAATCAACATGACAGCAATGTGTTTTGGTTTTGAGGTTTTAGGAAGAAGCAGTGAGAATTTGATCATATTAACTACCATTACCGACTATATTAACACTCCCAATAGACAGCTGCAAACATATACAGTGTTCTTGTTCCTACTTCTCCAGGAAGCTATCCATGCTGGCTTTCTTTTCTTTATCTAAGAATAAAAGATATGAGCTTCAGATTAAAACGTCAGCTCTATGCGCCCAAGAATTCTTTTCAAAGACACCTATTCTATCATAACACACAGAAAAATGTTCTTTGGAAAAGTCCACACTACAGTCCCATGGTTCGACACTGTGACTCTGTCTACAGATTGCTGAGGTCCAGATAAACTCCTCCAGTCATGTCTAAAAGCATTTACAGGCTGTACACGCAACTTGGCAAGCCCTCATGCCAGCCGAGGGTAAGGAGAAGCTTAGAGAATTGAAGAAATTTCTACCAGTCATGAACTGATGTCATTGTAATGTCAGACCTCCCCTCTCCATAGCCATGGCAGCAACATGTTGGTGATATGTTTTCCTCTCAAAAATATATTTATTACTCTCTTGGAAGCTGCCTTTTTTCACATCAGCTTCACTCTCTGGTTCAGCAAGAAAATCATCCGATCAGTTTTTTAAATGTTGCCCCCAAAATGTGTAACTGGTTTTGGAGGACAGTATTTCTCTGGATATAACTGTGGGTCAAATAAAACATAATCAATAGGTCTTTTAACATACTAGGGTCGCCATGAGTCGGATCCGACTCGACGGCACTTGGCAATATGTTTAAATTTACATACACAGTTCAGCATATTTTTCTACTGAGAATACTTCTTTCCCAAGTAAAAGCCCCATGATCTCTACTTTAACATTTCTACCACGGCTACTAGGATCCCAGAACTAGAAATCAGCGTGAGAAGCACCAGCTCCTCAGAGAGATGTACAAGACACCCCCTGGAGCAGTAGATGATAGACTCTGATGGACAGAAACAGAGCACTTGTAGAACGACACAGAATATGGAGACACTACAGGCTTTCCACTTAAAAGTGGAAAACATAGACATCCTATGGACTTGTTTTTAACTCTATTTACTCCACTCTTGGAGGCCTGGTGTCATGATGGTTAAGTATTCATTTGCTAACCAGAAGATTAGTAAGTAGTTCAAATCCATCAACTTCTCCTTGGAAACTCTAAGGAGTATTTTTACTCTGCCCTGTAGGATCACTAACAGTCAGAGTCAACTCAAAGGCAAAAGATTTGGTTTGGGTTTTTACCCCACTCTTAGCTGACTCAGTTCATCTTTCTCATTTTCTAGATTCTTCTGACACACACGACCAAGCTTTTTATCAGTTCTGTAAGGCTCACCACAATAGCTTGAAATAGGAAACCAGCATACCTCATCACAGAAATCACAGAATCCCGTCACTGTCAGGATTAATCTCAGAACTCAATCTTGAAAAGGAGCTCACTTTTTCTTTCAGCTTTATCTTTTTACCCTTTTACTACCAGATTTCATCCTTGTTATCACCTGGATCTTCAGTGATATAGCTCCACACACCACTTGCTTCAGGCCTTTGTATTACAATTCTCTAGGAAAAGTGAGTGAATAAAAGGTAAATAGACATTTTACTTGTTTGTTTGCCCGGGTGGTACAGTGGTTAAGAGCTTGGTTGCTAACCAAAAGGGCTGCAGTTTGAATCTACTGGCTGTCCGTTATAAATGTTATGGGGCAGTTCTAGTCTGTCCTATGCTGTTGTTATGAGTCCAAATTGATTTGGTAATGTTTCTGTCAGTTTGCCTGTTTGTTTTATTTTAAAGAATTGACTCATGTTATTATGGGGGCCCAAGAAGTCCAAAACCTGTAGGACAGGTAATAGGCTAGAGTTTCTTGAAATCTTGGGTCCCAAAATAAGTACATCAGGAGACAGGAAGAGTGAACGAGTTCTGGCAAGATGTCTATTTGTAGTCTGGAGACAGAATACTTCCTAGAGAAAACTCCCTCGTAAAACCTTCAGCTGACTTGATGTTTTACATAAGGCCAACTGATTTAATAATTCTGTGCAAGTATTTTATAACATTTAGTGTTTGACCAAACAAATGAGTACCATAATCTAGCCAAGATGACAAAGGAAATTAATTATTGTGGCCATCTTCTTCACATTGGGGACTTCTGTATATTTGTTCTCTAAACTACTATCCTCTTTCTACCTCCTATCTCCACAAGCCATCAATTCACAGTGTCATTATTCAGATACTACACCTGACTTCAGATAGAAACACAACCTCAGTGTTCAAATATGTGGACCCTCCTTCTGCTAGAATGAATTGCCAGATCATCCTGCCAGAAAAGGGGATAAAGACGTCATCTCTCTCTTTCATTTTCTGTACAACTATGCCTAAGACTTGCCCACGCTTAACAAAAACCCTTCCAGGACTCTCTGGAGATGTTGCCTTACAGTTCCCATACTCTGAAGAAAAGACAACTGAGATCTTCAAAGTTTCCAGCTCTATCAAACACAGGAGGTTTGCTTTGTGTGTGTTTGCATCTGTTCAACAGTGGTACTTAAACCCATTCTCTAGGCAGACATGGAGTTGGGAACAACAGTAAAGGGCAAAAGTCTTGTGTAAACATTCAGCTGGGAGACCGTAAATTAGCTGTGTTTTAGATCAACATGCTAGCATCAGAATTCTGGAGGTTATCCCACTATTAAACACCAGATTACTCATAACGGTTATTTATTTACTCACTGACAAACTTCTGTTTTGTCTACAGCAAAATAAAAATTGATCACAAAATGCAATGAATTTATAACACATGCAAATCAACTTTTATCACTGGCATAATACTAGAATGAGGTTATTTCTTTACTATTCATTGAAGGTATGATCTAAAAGAGGTTAAATGTCTCAGGAAATCTAATAAATTCTGTTTAATACAATTTTAAGTTTCCTAAAAGCAAGTAGTACCTAACTTATAACAGGGTTCCACTCTGATGACTCCATGGTAAGTTCTGATGTAAGTCTAATAATACCTCATTTAAAACAAATTTTTTCCTTTGTTATTGCTTTTTATTATCAGTGTCTCCATAAAGCTGTCAGCATTTGAACAGTAAATCACAAAACTGGACATCTGTGAGTGAACATCTGAGAATGAGAACATAAATGAATTATGTACTGTAGTATATTATTAATGATAAGACATACAAAATAAAACAAAAATAGACAGCCGTAAGTACAGTTTGTAGTAGCTTGAATATGTAGTAACCTGAGTATGGCCTGTGGTTATATTCATAGTAAGCCTGCTCATGATTATCGGAAGAAAATTTTCCATGGGTCACTTCCATCTCAGTACATTTTGCTAACAAAGCCAAAATCTACTACTGTTGAGTTGATTCTGAGTCATGGTGACCCTACCAGCACAGCATTCTGTGCTGCTTTGTAGCATACTATCTTTTCAAAGATGTGTATATATTCAACAGTCTTATAAGATAAGGATAGTGTCTCAAGTTCCCCAAACTCCTGGATTCTCAAGTATGATGCACACCTACAGTCTATTCATCATCCAAATGGACCCTTCAACACCGTCATAGAGTGTAGGGAACAAGGAGAACCAACACAAATATGCTTATGATGCTTTCTGTGGCAAAAATAATGAAGTCTTTTCTTTTAGACCCAGGAAACTTAAGTCTTCTGTTCGAATCAATAAAACTGTGGTCAGGTAACTTGTTTTATAGTTTATAATCTATTAAGGTAAAATCTTTCAGTACCTGTCATGAACTAAATTGTATTCCATCCCCAAAAATGTGTAGGAATTTGGCTCGGCCATGATTCTCGGTGTTGTGTATGAAGTGATGCTAATGAGAAAGGCAGGGCAGCAGTGGGTTGGTAGGGCAGGACTCACTATGTAAGATTGTTTTGTACTTTGAGGCAGTCTCTTGAGACATAAATTAAAAAGGCTAACAGAGAGATCTGGGGACCTAACACCACCAAGAAGCAGGGTTGGGAGCAGAGTATATCCTTGAGAAAGGGTCCAGGGTCCCTGTGCCTCAGAAGTTCCCAGTCCATGGTAAGATTGATGGCAAAGGTTTTCTTCCAGAATCAACAGAGAAAGTCTTCCACTGGAGCTGACACCCTGAATTTGGACCTTTAGCCTACTGGACAGTGACAAAATAAAATTTCTTTTTTAAAAGTCATCCACTTTTGGCATTTCTGTTAAATCAGCACTAGATCATTAAGACAAACCAAACCAAACCCACTGCTCTTGAGTCAATTCCAACTCACAGCGACTCTATAGGACAGAGTAGAACTACTCCATAGAGTTTCCAAGGAGTGCCTGGTGAACTCAAACTGCTTGGCAGATGTAGCTCTTAACCACTATGCTACTAAGGATTAACCCTTAAAAGTTCTTGTTATGCATTGAATTGTGTCCCCTCCAAAATGCATGTAGCAATTTGGCTAGGCCGTGATTCCTAGTATTCTGTGATGTTTTACTATGCTGTAAATCCTGCACCTGTGATGGTAATGAAAGAGGATAGGCAGTAGTAGTGTTAGTGAGACAGGACTCCATCCATAAGACTGGATTCTGCCTTGAGACAATCTCTAGGAATACAAAGGTGAGGGAAGCAAAGCGGAGTGTTGGGGACCTCGTACCATTGGGAAAGAAGCAGTGCCAGGAGTAGAGTGCATCCTTTGGAAGTGGCGTCCCTGCAGCTCAGAAGCTCCCATTTCAGGATGAGGTTGATGGAAATGAACTTCCTCCAGAGCCAGCAGAGAAACACTTGCCTTGCAGCTGAAGTCCCAAATTTGGACTTTTAGCTTACTTTTCTGTGGGAAAGTAAATTTCTCCTTGATAAAAGCCGTCCTCTTGTGGTATTGCTGTTATAGTAGCACTAGATTACTGAGACAGTTAACTTATAAACACAATTAATTCATGGTGTTTTCTTATTTATAAAACAGAGAATATTGGTAAGAAGTAACTAACACTTTTTCTCAACAGTTTTTATACAATATCACGAGACTAATTTTGCACATCAACTTCTGGGTACGTGATTTATTTAAACAATTAAACTGATGCTTTTGTAACCTTCATAACCTTAGCAAAATATTTTATTCATAAGTCACTTGGGGAATTTGGCTTTAAATACCTCTGTTTCTGTCAACAAGCAGAATAATACTGTAGGAATGTACTTTGTTCATGTATTTATATTTGACACAATTTTTGGACAGAAAATGAAATACTTTTTAAGAGCTTACCTTTTCAGTTAATTATAGAAACAGAATAATCTCATTAATTCTTTTTCCAAACTGCTCTATCAAGTCCCTTGCAAGACTACTATTCATTTCTGTTAGTATTTATTTATTGTAGGAAAATTATATCAAAACATTCCAGAACATGAAAATAAATATGACACAAACTTGACACGTTTTATTCAGTTCCATTACTTTGAACTAATCTTTGTAAATGTCAACACTTTTGTTTTGCCTATATATTAACTTTAAGTCAGAAATGATTCAATGGCAACAGGTTTTGATATAAAACTGTGGTACAGTTTTTGGCTTTGTAGGCATAATCATTCTGGTTATGTTTAATCAGTTGAGTCTCTAACAGTCAGGATGATCCTGTAGTTGAAGTATGTCTAGCCAGACTTTGCATGGAAACAATTAATAGTATTAAAATTTTGGAAAAACATTTTAACTGCCTGCTCTGCAGTAAGAATTAGAGTGTTAAATAACTGGCCAAGTAATTTTGCTTTGTTTCATCCTGTTTTGCCTTTTGAATGGCCCAGCTTCTCTAAAATATAGTGGTATGGGGGGGAAATTTAAAACAAAAACTTAAAAATACCTTCAATTTTTCAACTAAGTTGGAAAGTAGCCTAACAGCACAGATAGATTATGCTATATATCCCCCGCTATGTGTGAAGTTACACTGTTTTTTTGGTGAGTTTGTTTTGTTTTGTTTTTCTAAAGAAGATACTCTACTGAAAGAATGAGGGGGGGAGAAAATAAAGGTTCTGGAAAGCAAGCATTGTCACTTCTACAATCACGACAAGAAAGAGGCTTTTATCCCTTAACAGGCACTTAGTCATTGTTTCAGATGTTTTATTCACTTGTTAGAGATGATTGATTGTGGCCTCTGAGACTTCTCAAAATTGCTAAAAAGCAAAGATGTCACTTTGAGGACTAAGGTGTGCTGATCTAAGCTATGGTGTTTTCAATTGTTTCATATACATGTGAAAGTTGGATAGTGAATAAGAAAGACCAAGCCAGAATTGATGCTTTTGAATGATGATATTGGATATGAATATTGAAAATACACTGTTGCCTACCAGAAAATGAACAAATATGTCTTAGAAGTTCAACCAAAATACTTATTAGAAGCAAGGATGGTGAGACTTCACCTCATATACTTTGGACATGTTATCAGGAGATATCATTCCCTGCAAAAGGAAAGCATGCTTGGTAAAGCAGAGCCTCAGTAAGAAAAAGATCCTCAGTGAAATTGTTGATATAGTGCTGCAACTATAAGCTCAAATATAGCAATGATTGTGGGGATGGTATAGGACCAAGCGGTGTTTTGTTCTGTTGTACATAGGGTCTCTATGAGTCAGAACCAATTCCAGGGCATCTAACTACACTAAAGACTTCTCTGCTGCTCATGTATGTTACTTATACTATCACTGTTTCACTTGTCTGTCATAGAAGAAGTATTATCCTTTTGGAAACATGTAATTTAACTGTGCTTTTGTTTTATATTTTTGATGTAAAAGAAGGCCCTGGGTCATGAAAAGTGTTCAAAGACTGAAAAAAACTGAAATGACTTTAAATTCTCTAGAATCTTATAAATATGCCATTCTGCCCACATCCTGGAAAGAAGAGAGTTAGAAGCCATATTTGGCAGATAGTTTGAAGGAGAAGTTTTGGCTGCTGAAAAGAAAGATTTTCAATTCTTTTTCCCTCCCCCCCTTTCTTAACTTGAAGAAGTAATTAAGCTAAATGAATTATCAGCACCCACAAGGCTTATCACTGTACCTTTTACAGCTCTGACTCTTTATCACTTGCCTTACGTCACCCTCTTTTTACTCCTACACCCAGGAGGAGAAGGGAGTTGTTCTAGCTGATCTACCAAAGTATTTCTTTTGGAATGTCTCCAAGTAATGAATCTCAAGCATTTTGGTGGGTTGTGCCAATGTGGTAAAATTTACAAGTTTGGAATCACCCTGATTATCAGCAGACCACTTCACTCCTTAGTGCTAAAAGCTTTGTAAAAATATGTCATTATATATTTAACCACATTTGTGGATCCGACTCGACGGCACTTGGCTAACTCTATGTCAGCATTTTGCAAGACCATCATTGTTGACTTAATCACCCAGTGCAGCTATAATAGAAATAGTACAGGTGGATGGCTTTAACAAAGAGAAATTTATTCTCTCACAATCTACATGTCTAGAGTTCCCAATTCAGGGTACCAGCTCCAACGGAAAGCTTTCTCTCTCTCTTGACTCTGGAGGAAAGTCCTTGTCATCAAACTTTTCCCGTGGAGAAGCTTCTCAGTGCAGGAATGCAGCATCCAAAGGACATGCTTTGTTTCTAGCATCCTGGTGGCAGGGTCGTTAAGTGCTACTACTACTAATCAAAATACCAGCAGTTCAAGTCCTCCAGACACTCAGTTATACTCCGTCCTATGGGGTTAGTATGAGTTGGAATCAACTCCAAAGAAGTAGGTTTGGTATGATTTTTAAAACAATCTAATCTTGAACTGTCTTATTAGCTTAACTGCCAGTAATCCCTCATCATTAACATCATAGAGGTAGAATTTACAACACAAAACAAAATGATATCAGATGACAAAATGGTGGACAATCACACAATACTGAATAAATGCATACCCAAGTTGACACACATTTTGGGGGCCACAGTGGAATCCATAAGAATGGTATAACAATGAATAAAGTAAACATGACTCCCAAGAGCACACTGTTAACTGTTAATAGGAAAGTTAAAGACTAAAAAACAGACACGCATAACTGGTGTTTAAAGCAGTTTATTAAACAAATAGAATGTTTCATAGATGTAATGAAGCATACATCTCAATTTATACAAAAAAGAATAATCAGAGAAGTTCTGTCTGAGAAGTCTGTTCTAAAGCTGAAACTTGGAAAATCAACAGGATTCATCCATGGTCAGATCTGGGTAGATTAGAGTGTTCTAAAAAGGAAAAAGAAAATGTGCTGTATTGGGCTAACTAAAAGGAGGATGAAGCAGATTCTATGTAGTGAAAAAAAGTGGAAAATGAAATGAAATGAGGTTGGAGAAGGGGATAGAAGCCAAATTATTGTGGGCCCAGTAGGCTGTGCTAATGAGTTTGATTTTATTCTAAATTCGGTAGGAAGTCAGCAATGGCATTTAGGCATGGGACTGGCATATTTCATTTTGTCCTTTAAACACATCCCCTCCCACATGCTAAAAATTTGGGATGTAAGAGTACAAATCAGAAATGTGGATAGGAGGCTGTGGTAGATACATTCTGTCTGACCCCACAGGTCCACTCATCACTTTTTTTTCATACCTTTCTACACACCAGAAGCATGACAATAAGGACCGGAACATAAACATGCTATTATTATTTTCTGATTTCCACTTGGGTTTAGGCAATGAGGAACATGAATAGGATATCATAGGGAAAGAAGAGTGAGATGAAGATGTTTATTCTTCTGGCTTTAGAGACTGGCTATAAGAGGTCACAGTACCTGCCCACTGACCCTCCTCACTCAATTCTCTATCTAGATTCTGATAAGCTGTCTCTCCACTTGCCTCTTGCTGCTAGTCCTGGGGACTGTACCAGCCCCTTGTTATTGTTGTACAAACACTTCCATAACAAATAATCCCTTTATAAACCTTTATTGCATTTACCAAGCTTCAATGTCCATAACGTTTCTACCTGAGAACCTACATCCAGAGGCCACTATAGTATTGCAGAGAGGAGATAATGAGAGTTTAACATGTGGGAGTGGTGGTGAAGACAGGAACAATTACATTTCCCTGAGGTACAATCAGCAGGATTTGTTGAAGAAAATGATATGGTGTTGAAGTAAAAGCAGGAGAGATCTAGAAAGATTCAATTTCTGGCTGAAACAACTGAATTAGTGATGTCACTTCACTTACTGATATAGGAAAACTGAAAATGGAACAAGTTTGGAAGACTAGGGCAAGAGCAAGACAATGTAATCTTAAGATGGCTGTGAGGTATCTTCACAGAAATGTAAAATAATAGCTGAATAAATGATTATGTGTTTCAGGGGAAAAATCAAAACTGTAAATTTAGGAATCTTCACTGCACCAATATTATTAAAAGCCCTGTGGCTGGTTAAAATCAACAGTGAGATAAGTACAAATAAAGACAAGCAGTGTAAGGTCCGAGCACTCGACAAAAGAGTAATTGCGGCACCAGTAATTGAGAGTGAGAAGGAGGATCCCAGCATGCAGACAAAGAGAGAAGGATTATGAAGGAAAAGTGTAATGCATGTTAGTAGAATATAAAATATTGCAGACAGTTTAAACATGTTAAGAATGCATAGCTATTCACTGGATTGGGCAACATATATCTTGCATGATATTTTGACAATATTAGTTTGTTGACCAAAACAGATTCAAGCAATTTGAAAAATGATTGGAGAGGAGCAAGAGGAAACATCATATGCAGCTATGCTTTGATAACATTTTTTAATAAAATTATATAAATTATGAAAGAAAGTTAGAAACAGCCAGTATGTGAGAACAGAGGAAAATTCTTTTTAACATGAAGTAAGTTTGAAAAGCGTGTCTGTAAGTTTGTCATACTGTGATGTCTTGTATGCTGCTATGATCCTGCAAGCTTGTATCCAAGCAAGGTCACCCATGGTGGATATGTTTCAGCTGGGCTTGCAGACTACGACAGACAAAGAAGAAGGACACGCCAGTCTACTTCTGAAAAAGCTGATCATTTAAAACCTCATAAAAAGCATTGGAATATTGTCTGATGCACTGCTAGAAGGTGAGCATCTCAGGTTGGAAGACATTCAAAAGACGAATTCAACTCCTCAGTTTAGAGTTGAGCTTACTAACATGGATTAGTCAGACTTTCATGATCTTCATTTGCTGCTGTGGTATGACGTAAAATGAGATGAAACAGCCGCAAATGACCATTAATAGTCAAAACATGGAATGTATGAAGTGTAAATTTATAAAAACTGGAGGTATTCAAAAGTGAAATAGAATGTATGTACATCAATATCCTAGGCATCAGTGAATGAAAATGGACTGATGTTGACCATTTTGAATAAGAAAATTGTGTGGCTTACCGCGCCAGGGATGACAACTTGAAGAAGAATGGCATTGAAGTCACTACTAGAAAGGACAATTCAAGGTCTGTCCCTGAAGTGTAACACTCTCAACGCTAAGATAATATCCATGCATCTCCAAGGAAAACCACTTAATATGACTATTAATCAAATTTATGCAGCAAACACTAAGGCCAAAACTGAAGATGTTTATCAGCTTCCACAGCCTGAAATTGATCAAACACAAAATCAAGATGCAGTGATAATCATTGGCAATTGGAAGTGAAAGAAGGAAATAAAGAAAGACTGGTAGTTGGAAAATGTGTATCTGGTGATAGAAATGACACTGGAGATAGTGTCACAGATTTTGCAAGATCAAAGACATCTTCTTTAAAAATGTCTTTTTTTCACCAACATAAGCAGTGACTATACACATCAATCTTGCCACACAAAATACACAGGAATCAAATTGACTACATCTGTGAAAAGGAATGATGGAAAACCCAATAGTCAGAACAAAGACAGAAGCTGACTGTGGAACAGACCATCAATTACTCATACATAGTTTCAAGTTGAAGTTAAAGGAAGCTAGAATAAGTCTACAAGAGCTAAAGGACAACCTTGAGTAGTTTCCACTTGAATTTAGAGATTATTTTAAGGACAGAATAGACTCGGTGAACACTAATGATCTAAAACCAGTTGAGTTGTAAAGTGACATCAAGGGCATCATGCATGAAGAAAATAAGAGGTCATTGAAAAGACAGGAAAGAAAAAAAATGGATGTCAGAAGAGATTCTGAAGCTTGCCCTTGAATGTAGACTAAAACAAATGGAAAAAATAATGAAATAAAAGAGCTAAGCATATGATTTCAAAGGGAGGCTGGAGAAGACAAAGTTAAATGTAATAACATGTGCAAAGACCTGGAGTTAGAAACCAAAAGGGAAAAACATGATCAGCATTTCTCAAGCTGAAAGTACCGAAGAAAAAATTTCAAGCCTTGAGTTACAATATTGAAAGATTCTGCAGGGAAAATATTGAACAATCCAGGAAGCATCAAAAGAAGATGAAAGGAATATATAGAGCCAATGTTTCAGAAATAATTGGTTGATGTTCAGCCGTTTCAGGAAGTAGCATATGATCAAGAATTGATAATAATGGAGGAAGATGTGAGGTGAGTCTGCACTAAAGGTACTGGTGAAATACAAGTCTGCAGGAACAGAAAGCACACCACTTGAGATATTTCAAGAAGTGGAGGAAGTGCTCACTGATCTATGCCAAGAAATTTGGAAGGCAGCTACCTGGTAAACCAGCTGTAAGAGATCCATATTTGTACCCATTCCAAAAGGTGATCCAACAGAATGAGGAAATTACCAAGTGCCATTAATATCATCCACAAGTAAAATTTTGCTGAATATCATTCAAAATCAGCTGCAGCAGTATATTGACAGGGAATGACCAGAATTTCAAGCTGGAATCAGAAGAGGATGAACCAGGGATATCATTGCTGATGTGAAATGGACCTGCTGAAATCAGACAATACTAGAAAGATGGTTATTTGTGCTCATGAGGAACCTGTGCTTAGACAAAGAGGCAGTCATTCAAACAGAACAAAGGGATATTGCGTGGCTTAAGTCAAGAAGGTATATGTCAGTGTTCTATCTTTTAACCATACCCATCTAATCTGTATGCTGAGCAAATAATATGAGGAGCTAGACTGTATGAAGAACATAGCAACAGGATAAGAGGAAGACTCATTAACAACCTGCAGTATGCAGATGACACAACCTTAAAAGAGACGGTAACTTGAAGCACTGATAAACATCAAAGTCTACAGCTTTCAGTTGGGATTATACCTTAACCACTTCTACTCAACATTGTGCTAGAAGTTCTAGCTAGAGCAATTAAACAAGACAAAGAAATAAAGGGCATCCTAATCAGTAATGAAGAAGTAAAAGTCTCCCTATTCGCAGATGATATGGTTGTATATACAGAGAATCCTAAAGAACCCAGAAGTAAACTGCTGACACTAATAAAGGAATTCAGCAAAGTAGAAGGATACTGCCAAGAAGGATACTAGATAAACATAAATAAATCAATAGGATTCTTTTATACCAATAAACAGTTCATCAAAGAAGAAATCACCAAATCAATACCATTTACTATAGCCCCCAAGAAGATAAAATATCTGAGAATAAATCTAATTAAAGAAACAATAGACCTATACAGAGAGAACTATAAGCCCTTACTGCAAGAAACTAAGAGAGCCATACATGAATGGAGAAACCTACCCTGCTCGTGGATAGGAAGACTTAACATTGGGAAAATGGCTGTTTTACCTAAAGCAATTTACATATGCAATGCAATCCCAATACAAATTCCAGTGACATTTTTAATGAGATGGAGAAACAAATCACTAGCTTTGTTAGGAAAGGACAGAAACCCCAGATAAGCAAAGCACTACTGAAGAAGAGAAATGCAGTGGGAGATCTCACCCTACCCTTCCTTAGAACCTATTACACAGCCGCAGTAGTCAAATCAGCCTGATACTTGTACAAAAAGAGACATATAGACCAACGGAATAGAGTGGACACTCCAGAGATGCCACCATCTTCTTATTAACAGTTGATATTCAACAAAGGCCATAAGATTGTAAACTGGGGTAAAAACAATCTCTTTAACAAGTAGTGCCAGCAAAATTGGATATCAATCAGCAAAAAACTAAAGTAAGACCCATATCTCAAACCTTACACGAAAACTAACTCTAAATGGATTAAAGATCTAAATATCAAACCTAAAGTGATAAAAATCATGCAGTAAAAAATAGGCTCAATGATGGATGTTCTAATACAAAGCCTAGACAGACTTCATAATCTAACAATCAAAGCACAATTAGCAGAAGAGAAAATAGATAAATGGAAACTACCAAGAATTAAACACTTTTGCTCATCCAAAGACTACCAAAAGAGTTAAAAGACCACCTACAGAATGGGAAAAAATATTTGACAGCTACGTGTTAGACCACCATCTGATCTCTATAATCTACAAGGTTCTGCAAAATATCAACAAGAGAAAGGTAAATAACCCAATTAAGCGATGGGTAAAGGAGATGGGCAGACACTTCACTAGAGAGGACATCCAGGCCGTCAAAAGACACATGAGAAAATGCTCACTATCATTAGCTATCAGAGAAATCCAAATCAAAACTAAAATAAAATATCATCTCACCTCAACAAGGTTGGCTGTGATCTAAAAAACACAAAACAATAAGTGCTAGAGAGGCTGTGGAGAGACTTGAAACTGTCCTACACTGCTGTGCGATTGCAAGTTTGCACAACCTCTTTGGAAAGCAATCTGGTGCTTCCTTAAAAAGCTGGAAATAGATATATCATTTGATCTAGTAATTGCACTGCTTGGAATTTATCCTTCAGAAACAAAGACTGTTACATAAACAGACATATGTACATGAATGTTTATTGCAGCACAGTCCACAATAGGTAAAAGATGGAATCAACCCAGATGCCCATTAGCAGATGAATGGGTAAACAAACTATGGTACATATACTCAATGGAACACTACGTTATGATAAAAAAACAACGTAGGTTTTAGAAAATGTCTCATAACATGGTTTCAATTGGAAAATATTATGCTGAGTGAAATCAGTCAGTGTCAAAAGGACAAACATTATATGGGACTCCTGTTATAAGGACCTAAAAATAGAATTATCTATAGAAGAAAATAACTGATGGCTGCAAGGGCAGGTAGGTAAGAGTTTTTCATAGATGAGATAGTTGATAGATGTTAGAAATTTTATTTATTTACGGCAATAAAAGAGTAAATAATCCTCACAACTGGACCAATAAGCAACATCATGATAAGTAAAGGAAACATTGAAGTTGTCAAGGAATACATCCACAGTCAGAGCCCATGGAAGCAGCAGTGAGAAATCAAACGAGTTATCGCCTGGGCAAATCGGCTGCAAAAGACCACTTTAAAGTGCTGAAAGTAAAGATATCACCTTGAAGACTAAGGTGCACCTGACCCAAGCCATGATATTTTCAATTACATCACGTGCATGTGAATCTGGACACCTTTAAATTGTGGTATTGGAGAATACTGAATATACCATGGATTGCCAAAAGAACAAACAGATGTGTCCTGAGAGAGGAACAACCAGAACAGTCCTTCAAAGCAAGGATGGCAAACTGCCTCTTACATATCTGGGACATGTTATCAGGAGGGATCAATCCCCGGAGAGAGGAATCATGTTTAGTAAAATAGAGGGTCAGCAAAAAAGAGGAAGACTCCCCAGATGGATTGATACAGTGGCTGCAACAATGGGCTCAAACATAACGCTGATTGTGGGCATGGCATAGGACAGGGCAGTGTTGTACACAGGGTCCCTATGAGTCAGAGCTGACTCAGTAGCACCTGACAATAACAGCAACATGAGCAGCTGATCTTGGACAAAGGCCCAAAGCCTATTAAGTAGGGGGAGGGGGACAAAAGGTGCCTGCATAACTGTATCTGCAAAGACACAAGCAAACAAGACCCATTCCTCACACCATACGCAAAAACTAACTCAAAGTGAGTCAAAGACCTAAATTTAAAATCTGAAATGATAAAAATTGTAGAACCAAAAATATGGACAACAAAAGAAGCCCTAATGCATGGCATATAACTAACAGTGAAAATAGTTAACTGGGAGCTTCTAAAAATCAAACACTTAGGCTCATGGAAAGACTTCATCAAAATAATAAAATAATAAAAAGACAACCTATAGACAGGGAAAAAAAAAAGGGCTATGACATATCTGATCTGGATCTAATCTCTAAAATCTACTTTCAACAACAAAAGACAAATATCACATTAAAAAAAAATGGGCAAAAGTAGTATGTACAAGATTTTCACCAAAGAAGACATTCAGGCAGCTGACAGAGACTTGAGAAAATGCTCGGAACTGTTAGTCATTAGAGATGTGCAAATCAAAATTTCAATGAGATGCCGTCTCACCCAAATAAGGCTAGCATTAATACACAAGTAAATATTAGAGAGGTTATGGAGAGACTGGGACACTCACACATTGCTGGTAGGATTGTGCAATGGTGTAACCACTTTGGAAATCATTTTGGCACTTTCCTAAAAGCCTAGAAATAAAAGTATCATATGATCTAGCAGCCACACTTTTTGGAATATATCCTAGAGAAACAGGAGCTGTCATACAAGTAGGTATATTATGAACACTCATGTTCACCACAGCACTGTTCGCCATAGCAAAAAGACGGAAACAACCTAGGTGCTCATCAAGGGAATGAAGATAAACAAATTATGGTGTATTCACATAGTGAATAAACAAATTGTAGTATATTCACATTGTCATAAAGAACAATGATAAACTGTTAAAACATTTCATAACGTAGATGAATCCAGAAGACATTATGCTGAGTGAAATCAGCCTCTCACAGAAGGATCTAATGTAAGAACTCAAGAACAGCTTAAAACACAGAAGAAAACATTCTTTGATTGTTATAATGGTGGGGAAGAAAAGAAAAGAGAATTCACTAACCAGACTTAAAAAACAAAATACTAAACAAAACCCCTTGTCTTCAAGCTGATTCTAATTCATAGCAACCCTACAGGACAGAGCATAATGGCTCCACAAGGTTTCCAAGGAGCGCCTGGCAGATGTGAACTGCTGACCTTCTAACTAGTTATTAGGCAAGAATTATCTTTGCTGAAGGGAAGGACAACACACAATATAGGTGAAGTCAACACAAGTGGACTAAACCCAGAGCTGATAGCTTCCTGAATACAATCAAACACTTCAAGGGACAGAGTAGCAAGAGCAATGGTCGGGGAACTATGAATTCAGAGGACATTTAGGTCAATTAGCATAACAAAATTAAAACATTTTGCGTTCCATTTTGGCAAGTGGCATCTGGGAACCTAAAAGCTAGTGAGCAGTCATCTAAAGACGTGCCATTGGTCCCAACCCAACCGCAGCCAAAGGAGAATGAAGAACACCAAAGACAAAGGAAAAAGATGAACATAAGAAACAAATACGGCACCATAAACCGGAGACTCCATCATCCTGAGATCAGAAAAGTTAGATGACACTGATTATTGTCAATGACTACCCTGACAGGGGACCCAACAGAGAGTCCTTGACAGAACAGGAGAAACATGACGTGCAGAACTCAAACTCTAGCAAAAAGATTCTGTTTAACTGTCTGACTGGGACTGGAAGAACCCCTGAAGACATGGTCCCTGGACTGTCTGTTAACCCAAGACTACCGTTCCCAAAGCCAACTCTTCAGATCAAGATCAAACTGGGACTGTAAGACACAGAACGATATGAGGAATGTGCTTCTTAGTTCAAATAGATATGCAAGAATAAGTGGGTAGCTCCTGTCTAGAGTCAAAATGAGAAGGCAAAAAGAAAGGAGCTTGGGTGAAAAGGCACACGAAATCTGCAGTGGAAATGAGAAGTGTGCTGTCACATTACAGGATTAGTAACTAGGATCCCGTTAACAATGTGTGTATAAATTTTTGTATGGGAAACTAACTTGAGCTGTAAACTTTCACCTAAAGCACAATTATTTTTTCTTTCTTTTTTATTTTTTAAGTATTGAAGATGTAATTAACAAAACAAGCAGCAGAGAGCCTGATCTGCCTGCAAGGATCTGTGGTTGTGGCTAATAGACTAAGACGTTCCTAGCAGAAAGAGTAACAAGAGTTTTGCCACTACAATAAAACAATTAAGATCCCCTGTTCTAGCCCCAGAAGTAAGC
The DNA here is from genome assembly GCA_028571685.1 of Heterohyrax brucei. Taxonomy (NCBI): domain Eukaryota; kingdom Metazoa; phylum Chordata; class Mammalia; order Hyracoidea; family Procaviidae; genus Heterohyrax; species Heterohyrax brucei. The sequence continues at coordinate 1,029,620 of CM053161.1, forward strand.
CAGTTCTCAAACTTAGAGCTGATTGACTGAAGAAGTATCCAAGTCATCTTAGCAAGGGATTCTCACATCATAGCTACAACTCTGTGCTTTGTCAAAGGGATATACTAGAGAAATACACTAGTGAAAAGGCACACTAAAGGAAAAGGGAATATCTGGATCTTTCAAGTGATGTTGCCTGGAATGACAGAAATACTCTTTATGGGTCTCCTGTTAGAAATGGGGCATGTGGCAGACCAGAGGATAAATAGAACTCTTTCTCAAGTCTGTCTCTCCACAAATCCAATGGATCTGAGATCCTACTCTGTAGTCGTGTCTCAAGTTCTAGGAAGTATCATAGGGATTGATATATTTGTTGGTAGTAAAACCCTCACTAATTTCCAAACCTGTGAAATACAACACAAAAGGTCACGTAGAAGCCAATTAATCTTCAGCTGGACAATTTCTGCTAAACCTCAGCTAAGACAGTAAATTAGAAGACAAAGTATTTCCTGAAATAGAAGAAAGGAGGCAAGAGTGATGGTCTCCAACAGATTTTTAATTTGCACACCTGGCTTACAAAAGAAATAAATAAATAAAAAGAAGACGAATCATGGGGGATGACAGTACACTACTGTAAACATAAACAAATGATAGCTTAAATTACAGTTTCTGCATGAAATGTGACATCTTTCCTAGAAAAGATTGGGGTAGTTTCTTTGTATGGGGTCATTTATCTGCTACATGTATTTTTTATTTTCACTTGTTTTAATAAACTATTTTTGTTGTTGAGAATATACACTAATTCAAACAGTTCTGCATGTACAATTTGATATATTCAAGTTACACAAACATTTTCAACTTGCTTTTCCAAGTTGTTACTCTCCCATTAATATAAACTCACTGCTCTCTAAATTTTCTGTCTAATCTTTTGAGTTGCTGTTGTTAATTTGATCCCATATAAATAGATCTTGAAAAAGCACAATTTTCAAGACAGGTATTATTTACATGTTAAGCTAAACTACTGTTTGATCTGAAGAATTTGGGAATATTTTTTGGTTTAAGGTTCAAAGATTATCTCAGGATAATGATTTCAAGGATTAATCCAGCCTCTATGGCTTCAAAATATCCAGATTTCATGAGAATCTGAAATTCTGTTCTAGACTTTTTCCCTTTTGATCTATTGAATCTTGAATCAAAATACTCATTAATGGCAGCCAGGCACCATCTAGTTCTGGTGTCATGGCAAAGGAGGCAGTCGTTCAAACAGACAATTAGCCACACATTTCTCCTCCTCTTTCTGACTTGCTTTCTTCCTCTGTTGCTCCAGGCAAATAGAGACAAATTGTTGTACCTTGAATGCCATGCCCACGCTGTTAAGATCCCAGGTACCAAGCAGCGCATTAGCCAGTAGAACAGAAGCACTAAACATGTTATTAGGTCAATGAACTGGTATCTCTCATGAAACCATAACCCTAAACTAAGGAACTAAATTCCCTGAAGTTACACATCACAGCCTCAGCCAGCCACTCTTTTTTTGTTGTGGGAGGGGGAGGTGGTTATTGACATACACATATTGATCACACAACTCCTGCCAATTCAATGTTTACGGGTATGCAACTCACTCCATTAATTGGCTGTGCAACTCTAGCCTTAGTCAATTTGATTTTCCCATCATTAAAACCCCAATGTTGGTACTCCATAAGCAATAACCACCAGTATGCTTAGTAATTTTAAAAAACTCCCATGGAGGTAGATCAGAAGCTGTTGCTTTCATTAGAGTGGACAGCAGAATTCACTCAAGTTCTTCTCCAGGACTCCGTTAACTCTCTTGGTATATATCCTAGGGACATTGGTTATCTGGACACTCCAAAGAACATCATGTTTGTTCTTTCAGTCAATGGCATTAGATTAACCAAAACAAACAACAACAAACAAAGAAAACCTCTTGCTACCAAGTCAATTCTGAGTCATACCTATCCCAAAGGACATAGTAGGACTTCCACCATAGGTTTTCCAAACAGTGGCTGGTTGGATTCAAACCCTCAAATGTTTGTTTAGCAACTATAACATTCAACCACTGGCCCACTAGGGCAATATGCATACACACCAGAAAATATAAGAAATATCCTACAAAAATTCAGAGACCTGACATACCAGCAAAATTTTAGAAGCTTATTAGTGTGAACATGCTAAAAGCACCTCTTCATTTTGATGTCAAAATCTTGCCGTGAGATCACTGCTATTCTTGTCTACTACGAGCCACATTTATACTAGGAATCGTGTGTTCAATTACAGTATCTTCTGTCATTGACTCTGGCCTCACTACAAGACACAGGCAACATGAAGCCTTCAACTTCCTCACTAGCGTACTTTAGTAAAGTGAGTGTTTGCCCCTTTAGCAAAATAAGCCTGCCAGTCAGTTCTCCAAAAAAAGCAGCTACTCTTCTGACAGAGGTAATTGACTTTGCTTGGTCTTGTTTTTGTGTGTGCTTTAAATGAAAGTTTACAGTACAAGTCAGCTTGCTATCTAAAACCCTGCATGTACACTGCCATTGCAGCTCTAGCTGGTTTCCCTACCCTGTGACAACACATATCTCCTTTCCACCCTGTGCTTCCTTAGGCCCTCAAGCAACTCCTGTCTCCCTCTACCCTCTTATCTTGCCTCTGTACATGAGCTGCTTAGTCAAACTCATGTATCCTGAGGCCTAAAAGTGTACTCTTCACCAGCCTCACTCTATAACTTATAGTCTAATTCAGTCTTCGAAAAGTTGGCTTCAGGACCAGTTTCAGCTCTGAGCTAACAGAGTCCAGGGACCATGTCCTCAGGGGATCTTCTAGTCTGTCAGTTCATCAAGTACAGTCTTTTAGTAGAACTCTAGCTCTGCACATCCATTTTTCTCCCACTATTTCAGAGGCTCTATATTGTATTTGTCAAGGTAGTCATTGATGGTGGCTAGGGTCTATCCAGTTTTTCTGGTCTCATGCTTAAGTAGTCTCCAAATCATATGACCCCTTCTGTCTTCTGGGTTCATATTTCCCTCATGTCTTTGATGTTCTTCATTCTCTTCTGCTGCAGGTGGATTGGGAAAAATTGATGCTACTTACATGAAAGCTTGCTCAACTTTAAGACTTCAGACACCTCTCACCAAAGTGGGATGCAGACATTTTCTTAAAAAAAATTAGTTATGTCAATTGACCTGGATGTCCCCTGAAACCATGGTCCCTACATCCCTGCCACTGCTACTCTGTCATTCAAAATATTAATTTATATTTAGGAAACCTCCTAGCTTTCAGCACAGCCCAGCTGTGCTGGCCTCCCTTCTACTGCAGCTGTCATGTCCTTCACCTAACTGAATTCCTATCTGTCGAAGCTATGAATGCCCCCTTTCTCCCCTCCCTTCTAACCATCAAAGTCTATATTCTTCTGGCTTAAACTTTTTCTTGAGTCCTTATACTAGTGGTCTCATAAAATATTTGTCCTTTTGCAACTGACTAATTTCACTCAGCATTAGCTCTTCCAGATGACTCCATGTTACGAGGTGTTTCCCAGGATCATCATTGTTCTTTATTATTGCATAGTATTCTATTGTGTGAATATAGCATAGCCTGTTTATCCACTCATCTATTGATAGGCACCTAGGTTGATGCCATCTTTTTGCTGTTGCAGACAGTACCACAATAAACCTTCGTGTGTGTGTCTATTCATGTGACAGCCCTTGACCTTATTTCTCTAGGATATACACCAAGAAGTGGAATTGCTGGATTATATGTTATTTCTACTTCTATGCTTTTAAGAAAGTGCCAAATTGATTTCAATTTTATATTCCCACCAGCAATGTAGAAGAGCTTCAGTCTCTCCACAGCCTCTTCCACATTAATTATTTTGTGTTTTTTAGGTTAATGCCAGCTTGTTTGGGAGAGATGATATCACATTAGAGTTTTGATTTGAATTTCTCTAATGGCTACTGATTGTGGACATTTCTTCATGTGTGTGTTAGCCTGCTAGATGTCTTCTTTGGTGAAGTGCCTCTTCATATCCTTTACCCATGTTAATTGGGTTATTTATCTTTTTCTTGTTGAGGTTTTGCAGTACTGTGTGATTTTGTACATTAGATACTGATCAGATTTGTGGTAGGCAAATCTTTTTTCCCAGTCTGTAGATAGTCTTACTGTTTTGGTGAAGTCTTTGGATCACTGTGTTTGATTTTTAGGAATTCCAGGTATCTATTTTCTCTTTTAATATTTGTGCATTGTTAGTGATGTTTTGCAGTCTGTTTATGCCATGTATCAGGGCTCTCAGCGCTGGCTCCGTTTTTTTTTTTTTCATAATTTGTATTGGTTTTGATTTTATATTTAGTCACTTTTTGTGTGTGATGTGAGATGTGGTCTTATTTTATTTTTGTTCAGATGGATATCCAGTTATGCCAACACTATTTGTTAAACAGACTGTATACTCCCCAATTTACAAAGTTTGAGTCTTTGTGAAGTATCAACAACTCATAGATGATGTTAGATCTGTATTCTCAATTCTGTTCCACTGGTCTATGCATCTGTTTTTTGGAAGTACCAGACTGTTTTGACTATTGTGACAGTGTAATGGGTTCTAAAGCCGGATACTGTGAAGCCTTTCACTTTGTTCTTCTTCTGTAGTGCTTTACTTTTCCAGGGTTCTTCCCTTTCCATATGAAGCTGGTGATTTATTTCTCCATACACTTAAAAAAATGCCACTGGAGTTTGTATTAGGATTACATTGTATCTGTAGATTTCTTCGGGTAGAACAGACACTTTCATGATGCTGAGTCTTCTATCCATGAGTAAGTTTGGTTTCTTCAATCATATAAATCTCTTTTTGTTTCTTGCGGTACAATCTTGTAAATTACTATCTATAGGTCCTTTAGGTTTCAGCTATATTTATTTCTAAGCATTTTATCATCTTGGGGGCTACTGTAAATGATATTGATTCAGTGATTTCTCCTTTGATGGTCTCTTTGTTGGTGTAAGGAATCCAACTGATTTATGTATGTTTATTTTACAACCTGATCAGAAGTCTTCTATTAGTTTCTATGGGTTTTTTGTTTGTTTTTTGACTTGTTAGGGTTTACTGTGCATAAGATAATGTCATCTACAAATAGCAATACTTTTACTTCTTCCTTTAGACGACCTTTCTTTCTTGTTCTTTTGTAATTGCTCTGGCTAGAGCCTCCAGCACAAAGTTGAATAAAAATTGTAACAGTAGGCATATTTATCTGTTCCCATTCTCAAGAGGAATGCTTTTATACTCTCTCCATTTAGCATGATGTTGGCTGTTGGCTTTGTATAAGTGTCCTTTATTATAATGAGTACTTTCCCTTCTATTCCTTGCAGAGAGGTTTTTAACATGAATGAGTGCTGGACTCTGTCAAATGCCTTTTCTGCATCAGTCGGTAAAAATAAGTGATTCTTGTATTTTGTTTTCTTTATGTGATTACACTGATTGCTTTTCTATTGTTGAACCCTCCCTGAATCCCTGGTGTGAATCCCACCTGGTCATGGTGATTTTCTTTTTTTCTTTCTGATGTTGTAGAGTTCTAATGACTAGACTTTTCTTTTTTTTTTTTTTTTTTTTTTTTTTTTGAGGATTTCTGTATCTAAGTTTATAAGAGATATTGGTCTGTAATTTTCCTCTTTTGTGCTGCCTTCACTTGGTGTCTGTATCAGGGTTATGGCAGCTTCATAGAATGAATTAAGGAGTATTCCATCTTTTTATATGCTCTGAAATACCTTTGGTAATAGTGGTGTTAACCCTTCTCTAAGACTTTGGTAGAATTCCCCAGTAAAGCCATCTAAGTTTATGAGAGATATTGATCTGTAATTTTCCTCTTTTGTGCTGTCTTCACTTGGTGAAGACAGAGCCATGGCTTGCTTCATTTGGGAACTTTTAATTACCTTTATCACCTGTTTTTTGGAAAAGACGTTATTTAGTTGTTTTACTACTGCTTGTGTCACTTTAGGTAGGCAGTGTGTTTCTAGAAATTTGTCTTTCTCTTCTAGGCTTTCAAATTCATTAGAGTTCAATTTTTTCATCATCTTCTATGATTTTTTTTAATTTCAGTTGGGTCTCTTGTGATATCACCCATCTCATTTTTTATTCAAGTTACTTGTTTCCTCTCCTGTTTTTCTTTCTCAGTTTGTCCTGTGGTTAATGGAGTTTGTTGATCTTTCAAAAATTCAGCTTTTGGTCCTCTTAATGCTTTCAGTCAGAATATAAAATACTGTGCAATTCATTTAATTCCGCACTAATTTTTGTTATTTTCTTGTTAATGCTGACTGAGGGGTTATTTTTCTGTTCTCTTTGTAACTGTTCAAGTTGTGAGGCTATTGCTTTGATTTGGATCCTTTCTTCTTTTTAGATATGTACATTTATTGAGATAAACTGACCTATGAGCACTGCTTTTGCTGCATTCCATAGGTTCTGGTAGGATGTGTTTTATTTTCTCCTTATAACATTCTTCTTTTTTTTATTATGATTGAATGAAAATGTACTTTCTCATATAAATTCACATGCTCACCTAAATGCAGCTCCCACTGCTCTCCCTGCCCAGTGACAGCACAACCCTCCTGTCTGCTCCATACATGTCCTATCCTCCTAACAGTCTCCTATCCCCTCCTCCACCCATTCCCCTTTTTCCAGTAAGAGATCAGCGGGATGACATCCTATAGATGCATAGAACCATAAAATTCCCACAAGATACATTCACTCCGTATCACCAAGTCCAAGCCATTGCTGTCCGAAAAGTTTACCTTCATTATGATTTATGGACAGGGGCAGCAACAGGGCCAGTGGACAAGCTCCCAGAGGAACTCCAAAGCACCTGGACCATCAACTGCAGTCTTTTATTGAAGATCTCAGGGTACACCCCTATTTATTCTCTTGTTACCAGTTAGACTCCACTTTGTAAGATCCATCATGTCTATCAATGGTAATGGCCAGGCACCATCTGGTTCTTCACGAGTTGATGTAGAGACCCACTCACATAGGTCCCTCTGTCTTCTGGATTCTCTTTTCCCTTGTTGTTCTTGTCCTCGGTGATCATCAGTTCCTGCTGAGTTGGGACCATTTGCTGTACCCTCAGATGGCAAATTTTAAGACCCCAGACACCACTCACCAATGAGGGGTGCAGAAAGTCCTCATTAGCAAAATGCTAGCTGTGCCAGTTGGCCTCAATTTTGCCTGAGAGCAAGGTCCCTAGCCCCCTACCCAGCTATTCTGTCCTTGCAATATTGGGTTAAGACAGGAGGAGTACTCAAATTGTGTTTAAGTTCAGTTATTATTGATATTCTTTCTAATGTGTGCTGCCACCAATGTCACCCAACCAAATTTCTATTAACTGTCTAATCTAAACCCTTCCCCCACCCCGCCCTTGCAGCCTTCAAAGAGTCTTTTTTCTATGCATGAGTCTGCTTTTAAGTTCTTATCGTAGGGGTCTCATACAACGTTTGTCCTTTTGTCGCTGACTACTTTCACTCAGCATAATGTCCTCCAGTTGAAACCAGGTTAACAGAAGTTTTCTGCAGTCATCGTTGTCCTTTATCATTGCATAGTGTTCCACTGAGTATAGATACCATAGTTTACCTATCCATTCCTCTGTTGTTGGACATATGAGTTGATTTCATCTTTTTGCTATTGTGGACTGTGCTGCAATGAACTTTTGTGTGCACGTATAAGTTGGTGTGAATGGCCTTGATTCTGTTGGATATATTCCAAGCAGTGGAATTACTGGGTCAAATGGCATATCTGTATCCATTTTTTAAGGGATCCACAGATTGCTTTCCAAACAGGCTAGACCATTTTGCAATCTCACCAACAGTGCAAGAGAGTTCCAATCTTCCCACAGCCTCTCCAGCATTTGCTGTTTTGTGTTTTTTGGATCATGGGCAACCTTGTTGGGGTGAGATGGTATCTCATTGTCATTTTGATTTGAATTTCTTTAATAGCTAATGATCGTGAGCATGTCTGCATGTGTTTTTTGGCTGCCTGGATCTCCTCTTTAGAGAAGTGTCTGTCCATCTCCTTTGCCCATCACTTAATTGGATGAGTTGTCTTTTTCTTATTGATATTTTGTAATATCTTATAGATTATGGAGATCAGGCATCAATCTGACATAGAGTTGCCAAATATTTTTTCCCTTGTTGTAGGTGGCCTTTTAATTCTATTAATAAAGTCTTTGGATGAGCAAAGGTAATTGATTCTTAGCAGTTCCCATTTATCTATTTTCTCTTCTGATGATTTTGGTTTGTTTGACAGATTTTGAAGTCTGTCTGCATTGTGTATTAAACCTTCCATTGTTGTTCCTACTTTCTCTTGGATGAGCTTTATCGTTTTAGATTTGATACTTAGGTTTTTTGTTGGTTTTTGTATAAGGTGTAGGATACAGATCTTGTTTTAATTTATTGCAGAGGGATATCCAATTTTGCCAGCACCATTTGTTGAAAAAATTGTTTTTACCTCACTTTAGTGTCTTAGGGCCTTTGTTGAATATCAACTGTTCATAGGCAGATGATGTCATTTCTGGGGTCTCGATTCTGTTCCATTGATCTGTCTGTTTTTGTACCAGTACCAGGCTATTCTGACTACTGTGGCAGTGCAGTATATTCTAAGGTTGGGTAATGAGAGGCCTCCCAGTGTGTTCTTCTTCTTTAGTAGTGCATTATTTATTCAGTGCTTCTTGCCTTTCCAGACAAAGTTGGTAATTTGTTCCTCAATCGCATTAAAAAAATGTCACTAGAACTTGTATTGGGATTGCTTTATGTAAGTAGATTGCTTTAAAAAATGTCACTAGAACTTGTATTGGGATTGCTTTATGTAAGTAGATTGCTTTGGGTAAAATAGACATTCTCACAATGTTAAGTCTTCCTATCCATGAGCATGTTAGTTTTCTCCATTTATGTAAGTCTCTCTTAGTTTCTTGTAATAAGGGTTTGTAGTTCTCTTTAGAAGGGTCTGTTATTTCTCTGAATAAATTTATTCCTAGGTACTTTGTCTTGGTAGGGGCTCTGGTAAATGGTATTGACTTGGTGATTTCTTCCTTAATAATCTTGTTGTTGGTATAAAGGAATCCTACTGATTTACTTATGTTTATCTTGCATCCTTGAATACTGTAGAGGGCAGTTCTACTCTGCCCTCTAGGGTCGCCATGAGTCAGATCAGACTTGACGACACTTGGCATCTTCTATCCTGACACTTTGCCGAACTCTTCTATCAGTTTGAGTAGTTTCCTTATGGATTCTTTGGCATTCTCTGCATATGCAATCATATCATCAGCAAATAGAGAGATTTTTAGTTCTTCTTTGCTGATGCAGATGACCATTATTTCTTGGTCTTCTCTAATTCCTCTGGCTACAACTTCTAGTACAATGTTGAATAGGAGAGGTGAGAGTGGGCATCCTTGTCTAGTTCCCATTCTCAAAGGTAACTGTTTCAGTCTATCTCCATTCAGGATGAAGTAGGCAATTGGCTTTGTATAAATGGCCTTTATTGCATCGAGGAATGGGCCGTCTATTCCTGTTTTGCTGAGAGTTTTTAGCATGAATGGATATTGCACTTTATCAAATGCATTTTCTGCATCAATAGACAAGATCAGATGGTTCTTGTCTTTTGTGTTATTTATGTGGTTAATGACATTGTTTTTCTGATGTTGAACCAGCCTTGCATCCCTGGTATGAATCCAACTTGCTTATTGTGGATTGTTTTTTTGGTATGTTGTATTCTATTGGCAAGAATTTAGTTGAAGATTTTTGCATCTAGATTCATGAGTGATATCGGTCTGTAGTTCTCCTTTTTAGTTGGATCTTTCCCTGGCACTGGTATCAGGGTTATGCTGGCTTTATAGAATGAATTTGGGAGTATTTCATCCCTTTATATACTGTGAAATAGTCTTAGTAGTATTGTAGATAACTTCTCTAAAAGCTTGGTAGAATTCTGTGGTGAAACCATCTGGGCCCAGGCTTTTTTTGGTTGGCAGTTTGGGGATGTCATTTTCAATCTCTTCCTTTGTGATGGGATTTATTACATTGTTCTGCTTCACCTTGTGGTAATTTTGATAGGTGATATGAATCAAGGAATTTGTTCATTTCCTTTAGGGTTTCAAAGTTGTTAGAATACAGTCTTACATAGTATTCGGCTATGATATTTTTGATTTCTGTTGGATCTGTGGTGACAACTCTCCTCTCATTTCTTATTTGAGTTATTTTCTTTCCTGTTTTTCTTTAGTAAGTTTAGCCAATGGCTTGTCAATTTCATTGGTCTTTTCCAAAAAACAGCTTTTGGTCTTTTATATTTTTTTCAATTGCTCTTCTGTTTTCTATTTCATTTAGTTCTGCTCTAGTTTTTATGATCTGTTTTCCTCTGGTGCCTGAAGGGTTCCTCTGTTCTCTCTCTACTTGTTCAAGCTGTAGGGTCAGTTTTTTGATTTGGTTTCTTTCTTCCTTCCAGAAGTGTGCATTTATTGAGATAAACTATCCTCTGAGCACCGCTTTGGCTGTATCCCATTGGTTCTAGTAGAAAGTGTTTTTGTTCTTGTTGGAATCCATAAATTTCTTTTTTTTCATCCTTGATTTCTTCTACAACCCATGATTTTTGAGCAAGGTGTTGTTCAGTTTCCATGAGTTCCACTTTCTATGCTTTTTCTGCTATTGATTTCTACTTCTAAGGCTTTTTGGCCTGAGAAGATGCTGTGCAATAATTCAGTGGTATGGATTTTGTTGAGAATTGCTTTATGTCCTAACACATGGTCTATTCTGGAGAATGTTCCATGCTCACTGGAGAAGAAGGTGTAATTGTCTGCTGATGGATAGAAAGTTCTATATATGCTGAATAGAAGTGGTGAGAGTGGGCATCCCTGCCTAGTTCCCATTCTCCAATGGAATTCTTTCAGTCTTTCACCATTCAGGATGATGAGAGAAGTTGGCTTTGCATAGATGCTACTGATTATATTGAGGAATTTCCCCTTTATTCCTATTTTTCTGAGAGTTTTAAGCATGAATGGATGTTGAACCTTGTCAAATACCTTTCCTGCATCAATTGACAAAATCAGGTGATTTTTATCTCTTGTGTTATTAATATGGTTGATTACATTAATTGTTTTTCTGATGGTGAACCAGCCCTGCGTCTCTGGAATGAACTTGATCATGATGAATTATTTTTTTTAATATGCTGTTGAATTATATTAGCTAGAATTTTGTTGAAGATTTTTGCATCTAGATTGTGCTAGAAGTTCTAGCCAGAGCAATTAGAGAACTCAAATAAATAAAAGGCCTCTGTATTGGCAATGAAGAAGTAAAGATTTTCCTCTTTGCAAATGATATGATTGTTTCTACAGGGAATCCAAGGAAATCCATAAGTAAACTATTAGAGCTAATAGAATTCAGCAAAGTATTGGGATACAAGATAAACATAACTAAATCAATAGGATTTCTTTATACCAACAGTGAAATTATTGAAGAAGAAATCACCAAATCAATTCCATTTACTATAGCCTCCAAGAAGATAAAATATCTAGGAATAAATCTACCTAGAGAAATAAAAGATCTTCCTGAGAAAACTACAAGACCTTACTACAAGTGGAGTAATCTGCCCTGCTCATGGATAGGAAGACTCAATATTATGAAAATGTCTATTTTGCCCAAGCCAGGCCAGCCAAGCAATCTATTTATATAATTCAATCCCAATAAAAATTCCAGTGACATTTTTTAATGAGGTGGAGAAATAAATTATAAACTTTATTTGGAAGGTGAAGAAATCCCAGATAAATAAAGCACTGCTAAAAAAGAACATACTGGGAGGCCTCTCACTACCTATTTAAAACCTATTACACTGCCACAGTGGTCAAAACAGCCTGGTACTGGTACAAAAAGAGACGTTTAGACCAATGGAACAAAAGTAGAGATCCCAGAGATGCCACCAACCTCCTATGAACAGCTGATATTTGACAAAGGTCCTAAGATTTTAAACTTGGGTAAGAACAGTCTGTTTAACAAATGGTGCTGGCAAAATTGGATATCCATCGGCAAAAAACTGAAGCAAGACCCACATCTCACACCTTATACAAAAATCATCTTAAATTGGATAAAAGACCTAAATATAAAAGCTAGAACGATAAAGCTCATCCAAGATAAAATAGGGTCAGCAATGGAAGTTTTAATACACAATATAGACAGACTTCAGAATCTGAAAAACAAAACATGTTCATCAGAAGAGAAAATAAATAAATGGGAATTAATAAGAATCAAACACTTCTGGTCATCCAAAGACTTCCTCAAAAGAATTAAAAGGCCACCTACAGAATGGGAAAAAATATCTGGCAACTCTATGTCAGACTGATGCCTGATCTCCATAATCTATAAGATATTACAAAATATCAATAAGAAAAAGATAACTCATCCAATTAAGTGATGGACAAAGGAGATGGACAGACATTTCTCTAAAGAGGAGATCCAGGCAGCTAAAAACACATGAGGACATGATCACGATCATTAATTATTAAAGAAATTCAAATCAAAATGACAATGAGATACCATCTCACCCCAAAAAGATTGGCCATAATCCAAAAAATGCAAAACACTAAATGTTGGAGAGGCTGTGGAGAGATTGGAACTCTCCTACACTGTTGGTGGGATTGCAGAATGGTGCAACCTCTTTAAAAAGCAGTTTGGCGTTACTTTAAAATAATGGATATAGATATGCCATTTGACTCAGTAATTCCTTTGCTTGGAATATATCCTACAGAATCAAGGTCATTCACACCAACTGATAAATGCACACAAATGTTCATTGCAGCACAGTCCATGATATCAAAAAGATGGAATCAACCCAGATGTCCAACAACAGAAGAATGGATGGGTAAACTTTGGTTATGTACTCAGTGGAGTACTAGGCATTGATAAAGAACAACGATGATAGCAGGAAACATCTCTCAATTTGGTCTCAACTGGAAGACATTGTATTGAGTGAAACTAGTCAGCGACGGAGAATTTTTATATAAGACCCCTATGATAAAAACTTAAAAGCATACTCACGTATAACAGAAAAGACTCTTTGATGGCTACATGGGTGGGGAGGGTAGGAGGGTGGGAGGACAAGACGTGAGGGTTTAGATAGTTGTTAGAAACTTGATTGGGTGAAATTGGTGACAATACACATCAGTAAGAAGATGAATATTAATGTGACTTTGACACAACTTGTTTACTCCTCCCATCTTAACCCAATATTGTAAGGACAGAGTGTGTATGCTTTCATTTTTTATTTAATTAAAAAAAAAAGTTCTGTATATGTTGATGAGGTCTAGTTGGTTAATTGTGGCAATAAGGTCTTTTGAGTCTTTAATGAGCTTTTTTCTACACTATCTGTCTAATATCGAGAGTGGAGTGTTGAAGTCTCCTGCTATTTTTGTGGAGTGATGTACCTCATTCTTGAGTGTAGTCAGTGTTTCTTCGATGTTTTTAGGTGCTCTAATATCAGGTGCATAAATATTTAATATTGTTAAATCCTGCTTGTGTATTGAACCTTTCAGCAATAAATAATGTCCATCCTTGTCCACAATGGTGGATTTTACACTAAAATCAATTTTATCTGAGATTAGAATTGTCGCACATGCTCTTCTTTGTTCATTATTAGCTTGATATGTATTCTTCCATCCTTTAATTTGCAGTTTGTTCCTGTCTTTAAGTCTAAAGTGAGTTTCTTGTAGGCATCATATAGATAGGTCACGTCTTTTGATCCAAGACGTCACTCAATGTCTCTTTACTGGAGCATTCCGTCCATTCACATTCAATGTAATTTATTGATAGATATGTGTTCGGTGCTGCCATTGTGGTATGTTTATTTTTGTGTTGATGTTTTCTCTGTTGTTCTTATTAATCTGTTCTGTGACCTTCTTTGCAAGTTGCTTTTTCACTTTTTTCAAAGTTGGTTTTGTGGTTGCTGAGACTCCTGTATTACATTTCTTGATAAGGTATGTTGCTTTTTTATTATGCTTTACAGCTGCCCCTATGATCCTGCTTACTAAACTATATATAAACCCAATTTTGATTGCTACTGGTCTTGTCAACTTCCTCTCCATCTGGAAGGACTATAACGACTGCAGTACATCCCTCTTTTTATGATATCATAGTTTACATGATGTGATCACTAGATCATTTCTTTCACTATTATAGCTTTGATTGTGTTTGGTGCCTTCCCTAACTAAGTGGGATACTGGATAATGTGTCCTTCTAAAGTATAAAGTTAGCGGTTTTGTTCTTCTAGGCCGAGAAATTCAGTATTTCTTGTAGCTTTGGTTTGGTTTTTGCGAAGTCTCTGAGTTTCTGTTTATCTGCGAATGTCTTAATTGCATTTTCATATTTGAAAGACAGTTTTCAGTGATATATAATTCTTGGTTGGAAGTTCTTCTCCTTCAAGGCTTTAAATGTGTCATGCCACTGTCTCCGTGCCAGCATTATTTCTGCTGAGAAACCTCTGACAAAAGCCTATGAGATTTCCCTCTGAATGTCAGCTTTGCTTTGAGTCTTTCTGCCTTTAAGAGTTTCTGCTTAGGTTTCATTTTGTTAACCTTGATTATAATATGTCTTGGAGTCTTTCTATTGAGCTCTATATTGAGTGCTGTTCAATATGTATCTTGTATATCTATATTCTCTTCTTTCCTAATTTCTGGGAACTTTTCTGTCAATAGCTCAGCAATAATACTCTCTGTGTTCTCAGGTGTCTTGGCCTTTTCAGGAACTCCATTTAATCATAGATTGTTCTTCTTAATAAAGTCCCACATGCCTCTTAATGCTTCTTCACTTTTCTTGTTTCTTTTTTCCAACTTCTCCTCATAGATGCTGGAATCAGTAGCTCTGTCTTCCAAATTAGAAATTCTCTTTTCTATTTCTTCCATTCTGTTTTCTTGGCTTTGAATTGAACTTTCTATGTCTTTGATTTTTTCTTGATCTGTTGGATTTCAGAGTACTGATGTTCCATTAGATCCAATTGCTTGCTTAATTTTTTGTTTTGCTTTGCTGCATTTTGTATAAGGTCTAGGAGAGTTCTACATATAATCTTTTTGTACTCACCTTCTGATAGTTTCAGAAAACCTTCTTTGTCTGGAAAGTTCTGACATGATTTCTTTTGGGGACCTTCTGATGCCGTGGATGATTCCCGGGTTACTGTCCTCTCCAACATTTGTTGCTTTTTGGGTTTCATGTGGGTCAATAGAGTCTGGGAGAGATGCTGTGAAGATATACCACAGTTGTTTCCCTAGGCTGTCTTAAAATGAGAAGTAAAATGTATTTGACAACTTCCAAAGTCAGTCAGGTTTTCAGGTGTATACGTTCCTCTTCCCAGCTGGCAAAGTAAGCACCTCTATATTGAACCTCAGATGTTACAAACTAGCTCAAAATACAGAAAGGCTACTGCCCTGTTGGCCTCTGCTGTTGGGCCCCAGCTGTAGGCGATAGTGTGTAGAATTCTACTTTTCTGCTGGAAAAGCAGTCTCTTCTGGGTAGGCACTGCCTCCTAGCCCAGGAATTAGGTACAGCTAAGGCTTCTGTATGGATGACTCTGCCTCCTAGCAAGACAAGATGGCGTCCCACACAAGCTTGCCAGCCAGCTGGGCCCAAATTCCCAGAAAAAGAGAGGCCAAGAGTGCCGAAATGCTCAGAGCCCACAGCCTCCGCCGCTGGGTCCCTGCCCCAGTTGACACTGTGTAAAACACTGCCTCCCTGCTGGAAAAGCACTCTTGCCCTGGCAGGCAGTACCTCCCAGACTAGGAACCAAGTGTGGCCAGGGCCTCTGGCTGGGCTTCTCTGTTTCCCAGTGGATCAAGATGGCATCCTGCACAAGTGCGTCCATATGGCTACCTCATGGTGGAAGCAGAAAGATAGGATGGAGAAGCCGAGTTGTACAGAGTTGAAAGTCAGGCTCTCAGAAGCTGGTATTTAAGCTTGCTGGTCCCACTAGCAGTGTGTCTGACACCAGCAGCTAGTCAAATCCCGGCTATGCCCTCCAGCCAAGACAGAGGGGGAAAAAAAAAAAATGGTGAGTTACCATCGGTCTGTGCAAGCCTCTGCTCACCGAGAGTGCAGTCAGTGAAAGAGAAGAGGTATTGCATGCAGTGGTATGAAGTCCAAATTAACTGTCCTGTGCTGCATCCCAGGGCTCACTAGGTGTCCAGAAGGCTCCATTTAATTATCATTTCAGGCCTTGTTTTCCAGAGGGATTTACGGAGACGTGCATTTAGTCCACCATCCTAACTCCACCCCCCAGATGTGTTTTCATTCTCAGGTGATTCCAGGAAGGTGCTTTCCTGTGGGAATCTGATTCTTTGTTTTTTTGTGCTTTCCAAAGTCCACACAGTCTGTCTCTTTCAGTGATTTGAAATTGACTGTTATCTCTGAGCCATCAGTAAGTTGTATTTATTTATTTTATGTTTGCCTACTGTGTTCTAGTTTCTTGTCGTATTTTGTTTTGAAATGCCTAAATAGGCTTATCACATGTAATAGTTTGGTTATTGTTGCCTTTGAAGCTCTAATATCTTTTTGTCAGGTGTTTGGAGCTGTTACTAGACGTATGTGCTTAAGAGTTCTTTTACTTTTTTTGGTATGGATTCAGCTCAGATGTCCAAACATGTGTTGCACGCTTTCACCTACTGTCTTAAATAGGCATTGGTGATTGGTGTAGGCTCAGGCCTGAGTGTCTGTGAAGGTGACATGTCCCCCTATGTCTGACTTTAGTGAAGGAACAATTTCTGCCCATAATTTCTGGTGTGGCGTGTCAGCAGATTTTTTTCCCCCTCCCTACTCCTATCCCGAACACCCCATCTCACTGCCCCCATTGTTAAGTCATTCCCTCTCTGAGTTTTGGAGAATACTTCAAGGCATGTTTAAGAAGTCCTACTTCCAGCTCAGTTAATAACATCAGACTCCAAAGCCAGGCACACTCAAGAGAAGGGAGAGGTACAGGCTGTGGAAAGGGAAACAGGTTATTCCAAAGGAAAAATTTAGATCCATACCTGGTAAGTTACACACAAAGACTTAGTTTTTGACAAGTTAATGCTGCTTTTCTCTGGTTCTCCAGGTGCAACTGGATTCTCCAGTCAGTTTCTTCTGCTGAGGATGGGGGGACCTTCCAACTGCCATCATTCTGCTCACCTTGTTGGCCACAGCAGTTTCCCAGTGGGTCATGTATTGTGACTCTTACGTACTTCTGGATCTAGTCTCACTTCCCCATTGTTTAACCTGATATCATATGCAAAGAAGTCATTTGTTGTTTTGTGTCTTTGCTGTTACAAATGTCACAGGAAGTGTCTGGTACTCCATCTTTACTCCACCTCCTGACTTAATTCATAGGAGAAAATGTTACTGATACTGACACAGGCTTGGAGGACTATGTTCAGCTCCATGTTATCCAGGTAAATGCAATTGCAGCAAGCTAAGTTTAATAAAGGCACAGCAATGCAGCACTCTGGTGCTTCTTGGAAAATGTTGTCTTATCCTTGCAGGCAAGCTACCTATACCCACATTAATATTTGCTCAGGTTCAGAGAAGTCTAGACCAACTTCAGCATGGAAAATTCAACATATCCGTTCACAAACTCTCCTTTTGCTTTTTTACTTTAAAGAAATTATAATTGGCCACCACTTCATCACCTTGGAGAATCTATAAAAGAACAAGTAAGCATAATTATTTTGAAACATAAGACAGGTGGACTATGGCAAATACTATTAGTGCCTGCCTTATATCCTCTCACTCTTTCTATCTTAGAGCCTATTGCCCATCTTACTACCACCAACAACTACATTTTGTTTCCTGTTGTCTTTTCCTGACCATCCAAATTTGTTTTTGCTTTCCTGTTTGCTGAAGGGTGAACCACAGGAATGACTTCTTTACCAAGCTGAAAGGATGTCCTGAGGCCATTCTTTAAGGGTTTCTCCAGTCTCAGTCAGGCTAGTGAAAGGGGTGGCATGAGAAAGAGATTGTACCAACAATGTGAGAAAGGGAGTGTTAAGAGCAGTAAGAAAAAGAAATTGCAGAGGCCTAGTTTCCTGGGTAAATGTAGCATTTTTTTCTGTGTGGCTTACACAACTAACTCATGTACTTAAGTGATTTTGTGACTTATGATTTGTTCCCCTCTTCCCACCCTTATTCTTCACATTTTGTGAAGTTTAAAACTAACTTACGTTCCTCTTAGAGAGGCAAAACAGCAACCGCTAAGACTTGGAGTGGGACAACCAGACAAATGAAGCCCATATCATAACAGCATTTGGCTTGCTGGCATTGTAACTGAAAGGAGAAATGGTGCCAGTGGACCCCAGAAGAATACTTACAGAAAGTCAACTCACCTACCTGGAAGGGGAACTGACATTCATCAGTTCAAGAACTGGCGTCCTTAGCATCAGTCAAATTTTACCCCTGATCTTTTAAATTCTTCAGTCAGTCTGCAACAGACAGAGTTTTGAAGGAGCTCATCACCCTCCGTCTCTTACACGCTAGTATACAATAAGGCCCTCTTCTACTCACCTCACCCCTGTCTCAATACTGGCTTTGTGGCAGGCAGCTTGAATCTGTATATTGTAGTAACACTAGCAAGTCTGGTCATTTTCTTTGTGTAATACCATATTGTTTCCCAAAATTGTTGTATTATTTTGCATTCCCACCCTCAGTACATAAGAGTTCTGATCTCCCTGCATCCTCTTCAACATTTATTATTTCCTAGTTTTTGTTGTTGTTATTGTGTGTCAGTAATGCTAGCGTGAGATGATATCTTGTTGTGGCTTTAATTTATACTTCTCTAACTACTAGTGACTATAAGCGTTTCCTCATGTGTTTGCCATTTGTATATCTTCTTTGCTGAAGCATCCTGTTTATTTCCTTTACTCGTTTCTTTACTGTATTATTCATTTTTTTGATGTAGAGCTATTGGATTGTCTTGTAGATTTTAGAGATTAGACCATAGTCTAGTTTGTAATTACCATTTTTTTTCCCAGTCTGTAGAGGAAGCAAAGCCAGTGCCATCAAGTCGATTCTGACTCATAATGAACCTATAGGTGAAAATATGACTTCCCCATAGAGTTTCCACGGAGTGCCAGGTAGATTTGAACTGCCAGCCTTTTGGTTAGTGGATGTAGCACTTAAGCGCTATAACATCAAGGTTTCCCCATTCTGTAGATTCTCTTTTTATTCTTTTGGTGAAATCTTTTGATGAACGTGTTTAATTTTTAGAGGACCCCAATTTGTCTAGGTCATCTTCTGGAGTATGTGTGTTGTTTATGGTTTGCATCCTGTTGCTGTCTTGTTTTAGGTTTCTAGCACTGATCCTATTTTTTCTTCTATGAACTTTATGGCTTTACATTCAGGTCTTTGATCCATTTTGAATTAGTTTTTGTATACCATGTGAGGTGAGCGTCCTGTTTCACTTTTTTTAACAGATGGACATCCAGTTATGCCAGCACCTTTTGTTAAAAAAGCTGTTTTTACCATGTTTGATGCACATAGGGCCTTGTCAAAGGTCAGGTGATCATAGGCAGATGGATTTATATCCATTGGTCAATGTATCTGTCCTTGTACCAGTACTAGGTGTTCTGACTACTTTAGCTGTAAACTGCATTCTGATATCAGGTAATGTAAGTCCTCCTACTTAATTCTTCTTCTTGAGTTGTGCTTTATTCATCCAAGGCTTCTTCCCTTTCCATATAAAGTTAAGGATAACTTTTTCATCTCTTTAAAGAATGTCGTTGGTATTTGGATTGAGATTGTGTTGTATCTGTAAACCTCTTAGCTTAGAATTGTCACTTTCATAATGTTGAATTTAGCTATCACAAGCATAGTATGTTTTCCATTTGCATAGATCTCTTCTGGTGTTTTCCAGTAGTGTTCTGTAGTTTTCTTTGTATAAGTTTTTTGCATCCCAGGTTATATTTATTCCTAAGTAAAGGGTCTTCCAATAAAGATGTTCTATTTTTGACAACTCACAGTGGTGATATTTGTGAAACTATAGTGGCCATATTTATCACATTTTTTTGATTAGTATTGAAAATAGCCACAAAAAGTTATACAGTTCCACAATGCATAGAAATTATTAAAGTTTATTATCAAAATGAGTGTTCCATTAGCAAAACACTATGTGTTACATGAAACTTACCATGTGTGTAATCATCCCACTGAGATAATAATTTGATGTTTAATCAAAAAACTTGAGACAATCAGGTCTGTTGCCAATCAGAAACACCTGTGCATCAGCAAACCACACATTCCACACATTCAATGAAAACATTGCCACCATTCATCAGAGTGTATGTGTGACTCCATCCCATTCACTTTCTCACTGAGGACAAGAACTGGGCCTTGGGAGATTTTTCCATCTGAATGGGAAGCTTTACCCTTACAAAGTTGTTTTTACTCTAGACCTGAAGTCCAGCAACCATAGATATGGCCATGCATTTGCTGAACAGGCTCTGGAGCAATCAGAAGTTGACCTTGCCTTTAGGTGAAAAATCACCTTCAGTGATAATGCCCATTTTTGGATGAATGGTCTCCTTACCAAACAAAACTGTTGCATTTGGAGTGAAGAGACTCCAATGGAGATTCGAGGACATCTACTTCATCTCCCAAAAGTTACCATTTGGTGTAGATTTTGGTCTGCGAAAATCACTGGCCCTTATTTTTTCCAAGATGAATGAGGAGAGGCTGTGACTGTCAATGGCAAAACATAACTGATTATTTTTGGCCCTATTTGGAAGGTGCCAGGACAGCCATTTACCTGAAGTTCTTTTCCACACATGATGCCATCAAGTGTACTTCAAAATAAGAAAACAGTCAAAACCGTATCTTTTACATGACTTGTTTTATTCACAAAGATAGAACACCCTTATTGGAAGACCCTTTATTTTTTTAGTGTCTATTGTAAAAGGTATTGTTTCCCTTATTTTGTTTTCATTGTTCTCTTTTTTGGTGTATACGAATCTAACAGATTTTGGTATGTTAATCTTCTATCCTGATAATCTGCTGAACTTTTCTATTACTTCCAGTAGTTTTCTCATGGAGCTTGGGTAAGTAGTGTGTTTCTAAAAATTTTTCTATTTCCTCTAGCTTTTCAAATATGTTAAATTATGATTTTTCATAATACTCTGTTATGATTCTTTTTGTTTCATTTGTTCTGTTGTAATGTACTCTATTTCATTGCTTATTTGGGTTACGTTTGTCCTTTCTTGTCTTTTGTGTTTCTGTCATCAGTTTAGCCAGTGGTTTGTTGATTTCTTCAAAGAACTAACTTGCGGTTTTGTTAACTCTTTCTATTTCTTTTTTTGTCATAGATTGAATTACATGCCCCCAAAACTATGTGTATCAACTTGGCTAGGTCTCAACTCCTGGTATTGTGTAATATTTCTATATGTTGTAAATTATGTCTTTATGATGTTAATGCAAGGATGGACAGCGGTTGTGTTAGGTAGGCGTGACTCAATGTGTAAGTTTGTATTGCATTTCAAGGCAATCTCTTGGAGCATGAAAGAAAGGGAAGCTAACAGAAAATTGGGGACCTCATACCACCAAGAAGCAGCACCAAGAACAGTGTGCATCCTTTGAAAAGTGTGTGGGATCACTGCACCTCAGAAACTCCCAGTCCAAGGGAAGATTGACAACAAGGACCTTCCTCCAGAGCCAACAGAGAAAGAATTCCCCCAGAGCTGATAAACTAAATTTGGACTTGTAGCCTACTGGACTGTGACAGAATAAAGTTTATCTTTTTGAAGCCATTCACTTATGGTATTTCTGTTGTAGCAGCATTAGATGTCTAAGACGTTTTCCTGTTTGCTATTTATTTATTTATTCTGTGATCTAATTATTTCCTTTTTTCTGGTTTCTATGGGTTTCTTTTGCTGTTCTCTTACTATTTGTTTAAGTTGTATAGTGAATGTTTTGATTTTGTTCCTTTCTTCTTTTTTGATGTATGCGTCTGTTCTATAAACTGACCTCTGAGGATTGCGGCATCCTAAAGGTTTTGGTGTGATGTCTTTTCACTCTTGTTTGACCCTAGGAATTTTTTTTACTCTGTTGTTGATTTCTTCTATGACCCAGTGGTTTTTAAACAGAGTGTAACTCAGTTTCTGGGTAATTGATTTTTTTTCCTTTGATTTCCTGTTTATAATTTCTCCTTTGATGGTAAGAGAAGACACTTTGTCTTATATTAATGTTTTGGATTTTGTTGAAGAGTTGTTCTGTGGTCTAAGGTGTAGCCTATGCTGGGGGACTTCCATGTGCATTGGACAAGAATATGTTGCAGCTGTTGGGTGGAGTGTTCTATATGTGTCTATGAGATCAAGTTGGCTGATTGTGCCTTTTAGTTCTATATCTTTGATGAATTTCTTTATAGATGTTCTATCCTTTACCGAGAGTGATGTGCTAAAGTCTCTTACTAGGGAACATTATTTCTCTTTCTGATGCTCTTAGAAATGGTTTATGTATTTTGGAGTCATGCCATTAGGTTTACTATGGTTAAGTTATTGTGACGAATTGTCTCTGTAATCATTATATAGTGCTTTTTTTGTCTTTTATTCTAGATTTTGGGTTAAATTCAATTTTATCTGAGATTAGTATTGTCACTCCTACTCATTCTAAGTAACTATGCTAGATATGTTCTTATTTCTATTTCTATTCTTCTATTTTTAATAAATTTATGTCTTTGTTTCCAAGGTATGTCTCTTATAAACAGTATATTGGGGGATCTTTTTTTTTTTTTTTTTTTAATCCATTCTGTTACTCTCTGTCTCTTTATAGGTGCATTTTGGCCATACATATTCAGTATCATTATTGGCAGGTGTGAGCTTATTGCTGTCATTTTGTAGTGCTGACATTTTCTTTGTTCTTCTTAGAGTTTCTGCTGATTTCCTTTTGTTTTTGACTTTAAAAAAAAAATATTTTGTGGATTTTGTTTTTAACAATACTTTGTTTTCTTCTTTATTTTGATGAGAAAGTTTGGTGACTTTCTTTTGTGGTTTCCTTGAAATTTCCCCTTATCTTCCTAGATTTGAACCAGCCTGTTTTTACTGACTATCGTCTTGTCTTCTACTCCATTAGGAAGTTTTGTACTTACACAGTTTATTCTCTTTATTGTTCTGAAGTTGTTGTCACTTACACATTAACCTCTCTGGTTCCTTTTGTAATTCTCTTGCTTTCTTGACCTTGTGAGGTCACTTCCTAGGCTGGTGTCTAGCTAGTTCTGTTTTGTGTCACAGATTCAGGCTGTAGTCTGATGTTTCTTCTGAGTCTGAAGGAGTTCCTGTAATAATTCTTGTAATTTTAGTTTGATTTTTATACATCCCTTTAATTTCTGTTTATCTGGAAATGTCCTAATTTCACCATCATATCTGAATAAGAATATTACAGCATGTATTATTCTTGTTTGGTAATTTTGTTCTTTGAAAGTTTTATGCGTGTCATCCTGTGCCTTCTTGCCTATTCGTGAACTCAGTTTTGTCTGTTTTTTTGCTCCAACTCGTAGATAGCTCTGAATTTCAGAGTTTTGAATTCCTTGTCATGTAGTTCTAGTACCTTTTTTTCTAATGGAAATTCATCTAGTATGTTAATTTGAAAGTGTTTTGGAACCACCATGTCGTATCTATTTATCTATCTATTTATTTTAATGTTTTGATGTTAGTTGCTATCTTCAGTATATTCAGTAGTTATTTTCTTCTTCTATAAAGTACTGGTCTGTTTGCTTTGTCCTGCTTCTTTGTTTTATTTGGTTGTGTCAAAGTAGGTGAGCTGTGTATTCTTTGTTGTTTTTTGTCTGTCTGTGCCAATAACACTTTTCACCCCCTTGTCCAATGAGCAGGGTCAGTTGCTCAGTTATGATTCAGCAGGACAGTCCATGCTGAAGGGGAGGGACTGGGATGGGTCGTTTGTGAGACATACTAGTTTCAGCTGGGTGGGCCATGTATAAGTGTTGGTCACATCCTGGTAGGCTGTGTCTCTGCTGCTTAGCATGTGATTTCAGTGTACAGTTCAGGTAAGCAGGAAGGAGGTAAACATAACTCCTTGTTATGGTGCATGGAGCTGAGTGTGTGAAAGAGGAGAGAGAAAACAGGAGCCAAAAATGGACAAACAAGAATGTTAAGGGAATTTGCTGTTGAAATGCAAAGATGGTACACTGAAGAACTTTTTTTTTAAAAAAAGAAAAGAAATAGAGAAGAAGAAAATAAATAACTAGATTAAAAAAAAAATGGGAAAGAAAGGCACCTATGAGTCCCACCAGTGTGGCTGCAAAGAACAAGACAATATCTCCCAGGGTGCACAGTATAACCTACCTAGAAGTTGTACGAGTCACACAGCTCCAGGTATTCAGGAGGTAAGAAAGGAAGGTAAGAATAGAGAGACCAGAACTGAGAAATGGAGAAAGGCTGGAAGCAAAAGAGGGAGGGAGGGAGGGAGGGAAGGAAGGAAGAAGGGAAGAAATAAGGAGGGAGGGAGGGATAGAGAAAGAAAGAAGGAAAGACAGAAAAAAGAAATATCCCCAAGATACCAGCGACATAACCATACAGACTGTGAAAGTGGCTCGTGCAGTACAGCCCAGCTAGAAGGTGGCTCCCAAGCAGTGAAAACAGAAAACAAACAGACAAAATACAACAAAACCAAGAAAAAAAGGATCCCACCAGCATGGAATCATGAGTCCATGGAGCAGTTCCCCAGTTGAACAGCACTTCACAGTCTTTCAAGGAAAAGAAAAGATGCACACAGAACCATGTGTTTGAGAGAAAGGAGGAAGAGGTGATGGAAGTCAAGGAAGAAACCAAAAGAAATGGAAAAAAACAATATCCACAGGGAGCACACAAGTGTGTGTTGAATGAATCCAAGTAGCCTGGATGGAAGTAGAGCCTCCTGACCAAGAGACTGCAGCTGGGAAGAGGGTCCCAAGTGCTGGCGAGAAGAGTAAAAGTTAGGAAATCACATATTGCTTGTTACCACATGATTTGTGTCCTGATGGGAGCTTTTGAAGCCGTTTTCTCATACTGCCTATCTTCCAGTTTCAAGTGTGGGGAACATAAATTCAGTTATCACAGAGGCTTATTTCCTGACCAGCCAAACACAGCAGCCAGCCAAGAAGCATCAGAGGTAGAGCAGCCCTCCAAAAGGGTGAGAAAAAGGATGCCAAGCCAAGTCCCGTCGAGTCAGAGCCGACTCATGGTGACCCTAGGGGCCAGGGTAGAAAGTCCGTATCCCTGGTTACCAGGTACTTATCTCCTTCTGGGATTTCCATTAAGCTGATTCTCTTGCTCCTTGTCTGCCCATCTCTGACAGAAGCCCAAGAGGGTGAATCCATGCTTTAACTGAGGGGTGACTTCCACTCATATCTCTTCGTGCTCTCTGTTCTTTGTCAGATTCTTACTCTATTTGGTATTTGGCTGTTTATATCTCATTTGACATTTTGGGTTCCAGGATTGACATTTCCCTCTGTTTTACTTAGTTTTGGGGTTCTTTGTTGTGGAAGGACTATGTGGTACTTCTGTCTATGTCACTATGTTGGCCCAAAGTCTACAGGAGTATTTTTATCCATCTCTAAGACTATACTAACTCTGCCTCAATTTGAATATGAAATTACAAGCTTGCTAAGCTGCTAAACATTCAAGGGCACTTATCTATACAGGGAGTATAGAAAATGGGCCAGGAAAGCTCTGTATTCACATAGATATTGTCTGATAAACAGGTTCCACATCATTTGGCAGTTGAACTGAATAATGTCCCTTAGTAAGGAAGGATTCTCAGTCTCCCTTATCTGTCTTTCCATCCCATAGCAACTTTAAACATATCCTGCAGTTAAATTATACTATCCTATAGTTCAATTGTATATTTTTAGATTTCTCCCTACAGTGAGATACACAAAGGCAGGGAATTTTATTGATATGTGGCACATAGTAATCACTCAGTAAATATTAAGCAAATAAATACAGAGTAAATGATGACATAATTATCTGGAACTGAAGTTATTTTCTTGAATTTTATCATTCTCAGGTCACAATGTGCTCTGAATACACGGCATATAAGCTTTATCTAAGATATTTATACATTTCAATAACTGCAAATTGAATGAACTTTTGAAATCTAAAAAATTATGTGTTTTCATATGAATGCTGAATTTTCATTTATATCGTATTGACAGAACACTTATATTTTAGGCAGAGGATTTGTACTCAAGGCCCTCATGTATCTGTAAAAGTGTTTTTCTTTAGAAAGTTCACTTTATATTGAATTCACGTCTGAATCATCACCAAAGAAGAAAGATCTGACTTGATTTTTTTGTTGTATAAAACTGGTACTTTCAACAAAATGCTGTTTCTTTTCACAGAGAATAGTCCTTGTAATACTAAGTTCTTCTTTCAACAGAGTATTTGCTATTCTAAATTTTAAAAAATGAGTCTTACATTCTCTTTTAACTCTAATTCCAGTGCTGCTGAAGAAAGTTTTTGTGTGTCCCCTGAATAATCTATGAACTGAAGAATACAAAAGTAATTGGATTTTCAGGCAAAAAAAAAAGAAAGAAAGAAAAGGAACTTTGCATGCATTTTAAAATATAATAAATCCCTGAGATCTGCAAGCTTAACGCATGTATTTGGTCTCAAAGTTTGATGAGTCAAGACTTTGTGCAAGTCTGTATGTACTTTGAAGCCTGTGTTTAATATTAGGAGTGTCCACTGAGACTAGTTAAACCCATCGTATTCACATCTCACTGCAGTATTTTCATTCTATGAATATCACAACTAAATATCTTTCAGTACAGTGTACAGTGGCACTTACTGAGGTTGGAAAGCTTTTGCGCAGTATCCTCTAGAACTGAAAAATTTGCAGTGTATCTTAACTTGTCTAAAATGGAAAAGAAGATTTGTGAAATATTAAGAAATGGAGAAAATTTTTCATTGTTGTTGTTGCTGTTAGGGGTCGTCAAGTCTGTTCCAGCTCATAGCAATCCTATGCACAACAGAATGAAATACTTAACATTCTTGCACTGTGTCAACAATTGTTTTCATGCTTAAGCCCTTTTTTGCATCCACTGTGTCAATCCACCTCATGGGAAGTCTCTTCCTTTTTGGCTCACCCTCCACTCTACCAAACATGATGCCCTCCAGGGACTGATACTTCCTGACAACCTGTCCAAAGTATGTAAGACGTAGTCTTGCCATCTTTGCTTCCAAGGAACACTCTTGTTGTACTTCTTCCGTAACAGATCTGTTTTTTCTTTTGGCAGTCTGTGGTACATTCAATATTCTTCTCTAACTCCACAATTCAAAGATATCAACTCTTCTTCCCTTTTCCTAGTTCATTGTACAGCTATCACATGCATATGATGTGATTGAAAATACCACAGCTTAGGTCAGGTGGACTTTAGCCTCCAACGTGACATCTTTGCTTTTCAACACTTTAAAGAGGTTCTTTGCAGCAGATTTTCCCAGTGTAATGCATCTACTGATTTCTTGACTGTTGCTTCCGTGAGTGTTGATTGTGGAAACAAATAAAATGAATCCTTGACAACCTCAGTCATTTTTCCACTTATCAGAATATTGCTAATGGGTCTAATTGTGAGGATTTTTCATTTTTTGATATTAAGGTGCAATCCATACTGAAGGCTGTGGTCTTTGACCTTCCTCAGTGTTTCAAATCCTCTTCACTTCCAGAGCAAGTAAGGTGGTATCATCTGCATAACACAGATTGTTAATGAGTCGTCGTCCAATCCTGATGCCTTGTTCTTCTTTGCATAATCCAGTTTCTCAGATTATTCGCTTGGCATACAAATTGAAAAGGTATGGTAAAAGGATACAACCATTTTTACACATCTTTCCTGACTTCAATCCATGCAGTGTCCCCTTGTTCTGTTCACATGACTGCCTCTTGATCCATGTACAGACTCCTTAAGAGCACAATTAATTGTTCTGGAATATCCATTCTCCACAATGTTAGCCATAATTTGTTATGATCCACATAGTCAAATGCCTTTACATAGTCAATGAAACACAGGTAAACCTCTTTATGGTATTCTCTGCCTTCAGCTAAAATCTACATGACATAAGCGGTGATATCCCTAGTTCCACATCCTGTTCTGAATCCAGCTTGAATTTCTGGCAGTTCCTTGTCACTAGACTGTTGCAGTCACTTCTGAATGCCTAAATACAGGACTTCTTCAATAAAAGCCCGCCTGAAGAATGTTCCTTAGACAAGGTAATACAAATTCTAGCTGATCAAATTGTTGTTGTGGACCAAGCATCAGTATCACCATAACAGAAGTGCAGAATCTCAGCTACTACTCCAAACCTACTGAGTCAGGATCTGCATGTTAGCAAGAATCCCTAGGTGACAAGTACTCAGTAAAAAATTTACTGATGTCAGCTCTCCCAAATATTCTTCTACTCCTATATTGACTGGATCTGCAGAGCGGACTTTTGATTCTATCCCCACCCAAGCAACTATTTGGAGCATTATGGTCTAACTTCCTCACTTGAAAAGTTACCACTGAAGCAGCAGCCAGACTATGTCCAGACTCTTCTCTAGAAGTGACAGAGTACCTCATAACTCTCAGACATGAGAAGACAGAAGGGAACTCAGTTTCTATCCTTTAAAGTAAAATCATCCAGAATGAAAACTAAACCCATTGCATTCAAGTCTAGTCTCATGGTGAACCTATAGAATGCAGTAGAACTGCCTCATGTGATTTCCAAGGAACCACTGGCGTATTTGAACTGTTCATATTTTGGTTAGCTGCTGAGTTCTTGTGTCTTAAGCTCTTGCAAACTCAGTCAGCAGCCCTTCTGCTTTGGTGGCTGTAGGTGGGGGTAGAGAGAGGAAGAAGTACTAGAAGTTAGGAAAGGGATGTTGGAGGTCTTTTGTTTCAGTGGACACAGGTAGAAAATTGGGCAGAAATGAATTATGTTCCCACAAAAATATATGTATAAATTTGTCTAGGCCACGATTCCTGATATGATAGGGTGTTCCTAATATGTTGTGAATCCTGCCTCTATGAAGATAATGAAGGAGCATGGGCAGTGGTCGTGTTAATGAGGCAGGACTCAAATGTGTAGGATTACATTGTACCTGTAGGCAGTCTCTTGTAATACAAAGGAAAAGGAAGCAGAGACTGGGGGATCAAGAAGCAATGCCAGGAGCAGAGCATTCCTTTGGACCTGAGGTCACTGCACTTCAGAATCTCCCAGTGCAGGAGAAGATTGAGGACAAAAACCTTCCACCCTAGAGTCAAAAGGGAAAGACTTCCTCTGGAGCTGATGTCCTGAATTTGGATGTGTAGCCTGTAGACCATTACAAAATAAAATTTATCTT
Source organism: Heterohyrax brucei (assembly GCA_028571685.1). Taxonomy (NCBI): domain Eukaryota; kingdom Metazoa; phylum Chordata; class Mammalia; order Hyracoidea; family Procaviidae; genus Heterohyrax; species Heterohyrax brucei. Next base: position 1,058,927 of record CM053161.1, read on the forward strand.
TTTAAACTCACCTACTTGTGGTATTTCTGTTACAGCAACACTAGAATACTAAGATAGAAGTTGGTACCAAGAGACAGGAGTACTACTCTAAGTAATACTTATGTTATAGAAAAATGAAGCGAGCGACACCCAGGAGGAGGCAAGGGGCAGTTTATTACATCAACGGGCCAAATGGGACCTCTGCAGGTTCCAACAAAATGGCCCCGAGTCAAGTTTTGAGTCCCTACTTATAGTGTAGTCGTGGTTGAGACAAATGGGGTGAGCGGGCAGAGTTCTGAGGAAGGGGGCATCCTGTTAGGTGGGTGGGAGGCTTTGATAAGGGGAGCATCTTATCAGGCAGGTGTGAGATTCGTCAAAGGGAAATATCCCGTCTGGCAAGGGAAGGGGGCTGGGCTGGGAAAGGAAAAGGGGAATGGGGTTATCACATCTTGCCAGCTGGGGTGCCAGTCTGGGAAAGGAAAGGGAAGTCTCCAGCCAGCTGGGGAGTCAAGCTGGGAAAAGGAAAAAGGGAGTATCCCGCCAGCCTGGGAGCTGGGCTTATCAAGGTAGAGTGTCCTTGTCTGGCGAGAGCTGCTGTGAAATGAAGGGGGAGCTAGGCAGGTGTAGGAACAGCAAGGATGGGGGGAAAGAAAATTTTTCAGTCTCTATATTACCTAGAATGTTGAAGTGGTTTTGAAACTGTGAATGGATGGAAGACTGAGAAGTAATCTAGGAGAGCTGTTAACACCAAGGAAGGCACCAAAGCAGAAGACTGGCGGCAGTAGAAACAGGAGACCAGCACCAGACAGCACTGGAGCCAAACCCCAGAGCAAAAGAACTGAGGGGAGGGCCTGTGTGCAGGAAGTTTCCTGGTGGAATGGGGTGCCTCTGGGCACTTATAGGTGGAACTACAGATCTTTGGAACACTTGCTCAGTAGATAAGGTGCAGATGGGAGGCCTGAGGCTAGAATCCACAGGAAGCAAAAGCTGAGGAGACAAGGAGCACAAGAACCTAAGCCATCTCAGTCTCAGAAGGTGTAGCCATGGTCTTAAGGGTTTCGCAGGGTAGAGTCACAGCCTCTGATGTTTCTAAGGGTTGAGATGCCACTCAGATGAATCAAGAAAATGATGTGCCTAAAGCAGAATGAACAGAGTTGCTGTCCTAGTGGACCTGGGAGGCAGAGCTGTAGCCTAGGGCAAAAGGGCATCTACTCAGAATCTGGAGATCATGAACACTATCTAGAGTCTTGAGGGCAGGACCATTATGTAAAATGTTTTGGAAAGTGGAGGATTATTTTCAAAGCCTTGAGGGGTAATACAGTGTGTTCTATTAATTTGCTTGGTGTCTTTTATGGCTCCTTTACCTGCAATTTCTTCCTTTCTAATGGAAATATCTGGTTTGTGTCTGCTCTGCTGTTGTATTTCGGAAGCAGATGACTTGTGTTCTAGACTTCACAGATGAGAGAAAAATTTGGGTTTTGAACTTGGACTTAACACTTTTGTCAGTTTATCATGACAGGATGAATATGTTTTGCAGGATGCAAGGATGTGATGATGGGGGGGCAACAGATAAATGTCAAAGATTGACTTGTTTCCCCCCAAAAATGTGTGTAGCAGTTTGACTAGGTCATGATTCCTGACGTTATGTGATGATACTGTGTGTTGTAAATCCTGCCTCTATGATGCTAACAAGGGAGAATAGGCAGTGGTTGTATTGGTGAGACAGGACTCAATGTGTAGGATTGTACCATACCTTAGGCCATCTAACAATATAAAGGAAAAGGAAGTAAGCAGGGAATGGAGGACCTCATGCCACCAAGAAGCCGTGCCAGGAGCAGAGCATGTCCTTTGGACCCAAGATCCCTGTGCCTCAGAAGTTCTCAGTCCAGAGGAAGATTGACAAAAGGGAAGATTCCTCCCTAGAGCCAGCAGGTAAAGACTTTCTCTGGAGCTCATGCCTGAATTTGGATTTGTAGCCTACTGGACTATGACAGAATAAAATTTCTCTTTTAAAGCCATCCACTTTTGGTATTTCTGTTATTGCAGCACTAGACAATTAAGGCACTGGGGGTTAGTTATCTCACATGGAAAGGAAGTTTATACTAGTGAAAGGGTATTTGTGTCTAGAAGAAATTCTCTGCTATTTATCTAGGTCTTTGTATCTTTGACCAGATATGGCCATCACATGCAAAGAAATTTTAGCTTCTATAACTATTATAATTCCTGAAATGTATACTAGGTTTGTGAAATTTATGACTAAAATACTCTTTTGCAGACCCTCAATGCTCCACAGTCTCATCATTTTTTGTATTGTTAGGTATAAGTCAATCAAGACAAATGAACGTTAAATGATTCTAATACACTATTTAGAAATAACAGAGCTGCAAATTCTTGCAGAGTTGTAAATTATAAAATGATTTTAGGCTAATAGACTGTTTTTCACATGCATTAGTCTGTTTGAACTAACTAAAAACACTATATCAACAACGATACTGAGCCAACAGTATGATCATATAGGAAGACTTGATTGTTTCACATTAGTTTATCACAAACAAGATTATTTGCCTATGATCAAAGATTTGTAAAATTAATAAATCTGTTAGCAACCAACCTATAAAAATAATTCTTGATTATATTTGTGAAACTATGTACAGAACCTTAGACAACAGTGGGTTCACGATAATTAGGAATCTAACATGTCTATCCTCTACAAAGATCACTTTAGTCTGCCCAATGTGTAGCTCCAGAAAAGTTCCTGTTTAATTTTTAGTCATATTTTGGCAAAACAGAAACATTCACATGATTGCCAAATTGAGCCAGATGGAAAAGCTGACCTGATGGCACTGTAGCTCCAATGTCAGTATTTCCAAGTGTTTTGCTGTCCTTCCTTGTATAAAAATCTGTTTATTCCCTGACATAAAATTAAATCAGAACTCGGATCCCTCTGCAGGACAGACACTCAAACTGGTCAAAATGCATTCTCCATGGAGATTTTACGGATTGTCCTCATGTAAACTCCATGAATACACTTTGTGAAGGAAATAAAGTAGAAAAACAAATATTTTTTACTACCCACTTAACCTGGTAGAGATCAAGAAATACTAAAACCAAATTTTAGTAAAAGTTTTATGTTTAATTGATTGCTGTCATTTGATAGACACAACTTATGTATCCGTAAAGCTTAAATACTCATAATTTTGTTTCTGGCATGAAAGGAAATTCTGTTGGATTTATAGTGAATTTTAATAGCAATAAAAATTGAGGCAAAAGAAAAACATGTCAGCATGAGTACTACCATTAAACACATGAACATATCCATAGAGTTTTGCCAACATTCCTTAGAAAATGGACTGAATAACACATATTACTGTTTTTAGTAAAACAAACTGCAAGAAGCATAAATTGCCAATAGTAAAAATTTCCTACCCTCTGAAATCTTGGAAAGTTTTTTTTTTTTAAGTGATTATTCAGAGACACTTTAAACACACTTTTTGGGAAAAAAAAAAAAAAATTTCTTTCCTTCTGTCCTTCCTTCTTTTCTTCTTTACTCCCTTCCTCCTTCCTCTGTCTTTCTCCCTTTTTCTCTGTCTCTGTCTCCCTCTTTCTTTGCTTTGTTTTTTTTCTCTCTCTCTCTCTTTCTTTCATTGTACTTTTGATGAAGGTTTACAGAGCAAACTCACTAAATAGGCAGTGCATACACTGTTCTATGATGATTGACAATACCACATCTCAACCTTCGGTTCCCTATTACTAGCTTTCATATCCCCTCCTGCTATCTAGTACTTTCTCCTAGGTTGGACCTAGTCTCTTTTTGTTTCACAAGACTGTCCAACCTTTGGCTGAAGGGTGAACCTCAGTAATGACTTCAGTGTTAAGCTGGAAGGATGTCTGGTAGCCATAACTCTCAGTTTCTTCAGTCTTCGTCAGGCAAGCAAGTCTCGTCTTTCTTTTTGAGTTACAATTTGGTTCTACACTTTTCTCCAGCTCTGTCCAGGACCCTCTGTTGTGATCACTGTCAAAGCAGTCAGCAGTGGTAGCTGGGCACCATCTAGTTGTGCTGGACTCAGTCTGGTGGAAGTCATTGTATATGTCATCCGTTAATTCCTTGGACTAATCTTTCCCTTGTATCTTCAGTCTTCACCATTGTTACTTGCTCCTGAAGAGATGAGACTAGTAGAATATCCTAAACAGTTACTTGCAGGCTTCTAAGAGTGCAGATGCTTCTCACCAAACTAGAATGTAGAGGATTTTCTTTATAAACTATGTTATGCCTATTGAGCTACATATTCCCTGAGACTAGGGTCCCCACAGCCTTCAGGCCAGCAATTCTACACCTCAGAGAACTTGGATGTGTCTATGGGGCTTCTAAGGCCTTGCCTTGAACAAGTTATACTGGCTTCCCCAGTATTGAGTACTGTCTTAACACTTCACCAAAGTTACTGCTTATCCACTGTCTATTTAGCAGTTTTCTATCCCCACCACTCCCCTCTCTGGTAATCATCAAAGATTGTTTCTTTTTGTGTGTAAATCTTTTCATGAGTTTTTACAGTAGTGGTCCCATACACTATTTGTCCTTTTGTGATTGACTTATTTCACTCAGCATAATGCCTTCCAGTTTTCTCGACATTACGAGATGCTTCACAGATTCATTGTTGTTCTTTTTATTGTTACATAGTACTCCATTGTCTGTTGTCATGGCCTGGATTATGTTCGCCAAAAAAATATGTCCCACAGTTTGGTTGGCCCATGATTCCTTGTTTTGTGTGATATTCCTCCATGTTGTAAATCCCGCCTCTATGGCTGCCATGATGTTAATGAGGGAGGATGGGCGGCAGTTGTGTTGTTAGAGCAGGACTCAATGTGTAAGATTGTTTTGTGCCTTGAGGCAGTTGCTTGAGATATCAAAGAAAGAAGCTATCAGAGAGAACTGGGGACCTCATATCACCAAGATGTCATGCTGGGAACTGAGTGCATCCTTTGGAAAGGATTGAGGTCCGTGCACCTTAGAAGCTTCCAGTCCAGGGGAAGACTGACAGAAAGGACCTCACTCTAGTGCCAAAAGAGAAAGCCTTCCCCTGGAGCTGACACCCTCAATTTGGACTTTTAGCCTACCAGACTGTGCCAAAATAAAGTTTATCTTTTTAAAGCCATCCACCAGTAATATTTCTGTTAAAGCAGCACAATAGCTGACCAATACAGGTGTATGTATCACAGTTTGCTTGTACATTTATCTCTTGAAGAGTATCTAAGTTGTTTCCAACCTTTTGCTATTGTGAATGATGCTACAATGGTCATGGGTGTGCATACATTTATTCATGTGATGACTCTCATTTCTCTAGTATATATTCCTAGAAGTAGGATTGCTGGCACATACAATATTTCTATTTCTAGCTTTCCAGTTTTCCAAAATGGTTGCATCATTTTGCATTCACACCAGCAGTACATAAGTGGTCCAGTTTCCCTGCAGGCTGTCTAATATTTCTTATTTCCTGTTTTTTTTTTTTTTTTTTCTTTATTAATTCAAGGTTAGATAGTATCTCATTGTGGTTTTGGTTTACATACCTGTAAGGACCAGTAATCTTGAGTATTTCTTCATATGTCTGCTGGCTACTTGAAAGTCTTTTTTATTGAAGTGTCTATTCATTTCCTTTGCTCATTTTTTTAAATTGGATTATTTGTCTTTTTGTTGTATAACTGTTATATTTTGTTATAGAGTTTAGAGATCAGTACTTTCACTGATTTGTAATAGTCATTTTTTTTGCCCCAGTTTGTAATTTCTTTTTTGTTCTTTTTCGGTGAAGTCTTATGATGTGTATGTTTAATTTTTAGAATATCACAATTATCTATTTTATCTTCTGGAGTTTCCAAATTAAATTTGTGTGACCACCTACCTACAGCTCCTTCTGCTCTCCTTGCCCAGTGACAGCACACTCTTCCTTTCTGTTTTATACATGTCATATCCTCTTAACAATCTCCTGTCCCCTCTCCACCCTCCCTTCTCCCTTCTAGTAAGAGGCTAGTTGGATGGTGTCCTATAGATTCATAGAGCCGTAAAGTACACACACCATATGGTCACATGGTGACCCTCAGTCCAATTCATTGCTGTACAAAGAGTTGACCTCAGTAACATTTTCTGGTCAGGGGCAGCATCAGGTCTAGGGGTCATGTTCCCAGGGGCTCTCCCAAGGCCTTCAGACCATCATTTGTGGTCACTTAATGGAGTTCTTGAAGTGCATCCCTATTTTTCTTGTGTTGCTGCTGGGACTCAACATTGTGTGCCCCATCATGGCTGTCTTTGGTGGTGGCCAGGCACCATCCAGTTCTTCTGGTCACATGGTGATACAGTAACCCATTCACATGGGTCCTTCTGTCTCCTTAGCTCTTTCTCCGTCATGTCTTTGTTGTGCTTGATGATCACCTGTTCTGGATTAGTAGGGACAATTTGGTGTACCTCAGATGACAGCTTGCTAACTTTTGAGACCACAGACACCACTTATGAGTGCAGAAGATTCGTTTAGCAATAGGCTGGTTATGCCATCTGGCCTTGATGTCCCTTGAGAGCATGGTCTCCAGACCCACACCCCTGCAACTCTATCCTTCCAATATTGGGTTAAGATTAGAACAGTTTTCAGTTTATTTTGAAGTCTAGTTAAGTTGAACTTTCTACTGAGTGCTGCCACTACTTTCACCCAACCAAATTTCTATCAACCATCTAATCTACAACCAGCCCTCTCCTTCCCTCCCCTCCCTTGCAGCCATGAAAGAGTCTTTTTTTCTGTACAGGAATCTGTTTTTAAGTCCTTATAGTAGGGGCCTCATTCAATATCTGCCCTTGTGCAGCTGACTGATTTCACTCAACATGAAGTCTTCCAACTGAAACCAGGTTATGACGTGCTTCCTAAAATCATCAGTGTTCTTTATCACTGCGTAATATTCCAATGAGTATATGTTCCACAGTTTGTTTATCCATTCATCTGCTGTTGGGCATCCGGATTGATTCCATCTTTTTCCTGTTGTGGAGTGTGCTGCAGTAAACATTCGTGAGCATGGGTCTTTTCATGTGACTGCTCTTGATTCTGTAGGATATATTCCGAGAAGTGAGACTACTGGATCAAATGGCATGTTAAGGAAGCATCAGAATGCTTTCCAAAGAGGGTGTTCCATGTTACAGTCCCATCAGCAGTTTAGGAGAGTTGAAATTTCTGCACAGCCTCTCCAGCATTTGTTGTTTTGTGTTTTTTTGGATCATGGACAACCCTGTTGAAGTGAGATCTATTGTAGTTTTCATTTGGATTTCTTTAATAGCTAATGATTGTGAGTGTTTCCTCCTGTGTCTTTTGACTACCTGGATATTCTTACTGAAGTATCTGTCCATCTCCTTTGCTGTTGCTTAATTATCCGACTCGACAGCACTTGGCTTGGCATCATTTTCTTGTTGGTATTTTCAAGTAACTTGTAGATTATGGAAATTAGACTTTGGTCAGACATGTAGATGCCAAATATTTTTTCCCACTCTGTAGGTAATCTTTTAATTCTTTTGATAAAGTCTTTGGATGAGCAAAAGTGTTTGATTTCTAGTAGTTCCCATTTATCTACTTTATCTTCTATTGATCATGCTTTGTCAGATTTTGAAGTTTGTCTAAAGTATGTATTAAAACTTTCTTTGTTGACCCTACTTTTCTTGCATGATCTTTATTGTTTTACTTTTGATATTTAGGTCTTTTATTCAATTTAAGTTAGTTTTTGTATAAGGTGTGACATGTGGGTCTTGTTTCAATTTTTTGCAGACAGATATCTGGTTTTGACAGCACCATTTGTTAAAGAGACTGTTTTTACAATATTACGGCCTTTGTCGAATAGCAACTGTTCATAGGAGGGTAGTGGCATCTCTGGGGTTTCAATTCTGTTTCATTGGCCTATAGGTCTCTTTTTGTACTAGTACCAGGCTGTTTTGACTATTGTGGCAGTGTAATGGGTGCTAAGGCTGGGTAGTGTGAGGCCTCTCACTGTGTTCCTCTTCTTCGATAGTGCTTTCCTCATCATCCAGGGTTTCTTTCCTTTCCAAGCAGAGTTAGTGATTTGTTACTCTGTCTTGCTAAAAAAATGCCACTGGAATTTGTATTGAGCTTGCACTGTATATGTAGATTGCTTTGGGTAAATAGCCGTTTTCACAATGATAAGTCATCTATCCATGAGCAGGGTAGATTTCTCCATTTATGTGTATCTCTCTTAGTTTCTTGCAGTACGGTCTTGTAGTTCTGTTTGTATAGGTGTCTTATTTCCCTAGTTAGATTTATTCCCAGACATTTTATCTTCTTGGGTGCTACAGTAGATGTTATTGATTTGGCAACTTCTTCTTTAATGAACTCTTTGTTGGTATAAAGGAATCCTACTGATTTTCTTATGTTTATCCTGTATCCTGATAACTTTGCTGAACTCTTCTATTAATTGAAGTAGTTTATTTACAGATCCTTTAGGATTTTCTATGTATACAATCATATCATCTGTAAATATGGAGGTTTTCATTTCTTTGCCAAAGCAGATGCCCTTTATTTCTTTGCATTGTCTAATTGTTCTTGCCAGAACTTCTAGTACAATGTTAAATAGAACTGGTGAGAGTGGGCATCCTTATCTAGTTCCTGTTCTCAAGAGGAATTCTTTCAGTCTCTCTCCATTCAGGATGATGTAGGTGGTTGGCTTTGCATAGGTGCCCCTTGTTGTGTGGAGGAATTTGCCTTCTATTTCTGTTTTGCTGAGAGTTTTTGTATGAATGGATGTTGGACTTTGTCAAATGCTCCTTCTGCATCAACTGAAAAAATCAGGTCATTCTTATCTTTCGTGTTATTTATGTGTTTGATCACATTGTTTTTCTGATGCTAAACCAGCCTTGCATCCCTGGAATGAATCCAACTTGGTCATGATGAATTAATTTTGGGATAAACTGTTGAATTCTATTGGCAAGGATTTTGTTGAATATTTTTGTATCTAGGTTCATGAGTGATAGTGGTCTGTAATTTTCTTCTTTTTTTTTTGAATCATTCCCTGGCTTTTTTATCAGAGTTTTGCTGGCTTCATAGAACAAATTTGGGAGTATTCCATTCCTTTATGTGCTGTAAAATAGTCTCAATAGTATTGGAGTTAATTCTTCTGTACAAATTTGGTAGAATTCTGCAGTGAAGACATCAATGCTAGCACTTTTATTGGTTGGTAGTTTTTTGATAACCCTTTCAGTCTCTTCCTTTGTGATGGTTTTATTAAGTTGTTCTACTTCTGTTTGTGATAATTCTGGTAGGTGATATGAATCTAGGAATTCATCCATTTCCTCTAGCTTTTCAAATCTGTTTCTGAAAAAGGTTCTATGTACATTAGAGAATAAGATGTATTTATGTTAATGGATAAAATAATTTGTACATGCCGATGAGGTCTAATTGGTTGTCACAATGATAACTTCTGTGTCGTTACTCAGATTTTCCTAGATGATCTGCCCACTACTGAAAGTGGAGTGTTGAAGTCTCCCACTATTATTATCTCATTTTTTTAATGCAGAGAGTAGTTGTTCAAAGCATTTAGATGCTCTAGTATTGGGTGCATACATATTTAATATTGTTAAGTCTTGCTTGTTTATTGAACTTTTCAGCAATAACTAGTGACTGTTCTTGTCCACGATAGCAGATTTTACATCACAATCTATTTTATCTGAGATTAGTATTGCCACAACTGCTGTTCTTTGTATATTATTAGATTAACATGTATTATTCCACCCTTTAATTTTAAGTATGTTAATATCTTTAAGTCTAAGGTGTGTTTCTTGTGAACAACATATAGACACTTTGTGTCTTTTGATCCAAGATGTCACTTGTTGGCGGAGTCAAGATGGCGGACTAAGCATACGTCTCCTTATGTCCCTCTGGAAACCAAGACCTGAACTGATAATCAAATGGAATCTTCTTATCGTCTAATCAGCCTCAGGACATGGCACAGGGCTGTTAATTGGGACTTCATACCCCTGAGCAAAAAACCTCCTCTCTTTCGCTGACTCCCACTCCTGGCTAGCCCTGGCTCTCATAGACGGAAGGTAAACATACCATTTTGACTTTTTTCCTCTGTCTTGGCCGGCGGGCAGAGCTGGGTCTTGCCTAGCAGCTAGACTCAGACATGCTGCTGGGGGGATAGGCAGGCGAAATTCCCATATTCTGGGAGCCGGGATTAAGACTGTTAATCTAGCTACTTTGAGCCTTTCATTTTATATTTGCGTCAGCAGGGTTTGTACGGAATTCCGCAGTCAGTATGCGGGACGCCATGTTGGTACCGAGATTTTAGTGGGACCTAATTCTTAGCCTGGGAGCCAGCTCCTGCAAACAGGACAGCACTTCTCCGACAGAAAAGCAATAATTTTCCCAGTGCCACCTATGTTGCAGGCCCTGCAACAGAAGCAGGGGAATCACTACCTCTCGGCACCTTTAGCCCCTCTGTCTGCTGCCTGTGTGGAGGACACCATCTTGGATACGGTGGCCGCAGCTGGACCTAATTATTAGCTTGGGAGCCAGAGCCTGCCCACAAGAGAGCTCAGTACTTGACGCAGGGCCGCCTAAGGCTAGGCCCTATCAGCAGAAGCCAACAGGGCTGTAGCATTGCTGTATTCTGAACTAGTCTGTTATCACCTGGGGTTGGATATAGTGGCGCTTACTTTGTCAGTTGAAAAGAGGGACTTCTACATCTGAAAACCTAACTGACTTGTGAAGTTGTCAGATGCCTTTTGCTCTACATTTTAAGACAGCCTAGAGAAACATTTGCAATCCATCCTCACAATACCTCTTCTAGCCTCTACATACTCACATGGGACCCAAAAAGCAACAGACAATTGTGGCATATAAGAAATCACCCATGGCTTCAGAAGGCTCCCAAACAAAGCAACCAAGGAGTTTTCCAGATGAAGAAACTTTTATGAAAGCATCAGAAAGTGAATACAAAATGATTATATACGGAGCCCTTCTAGACCTTATACAAAATGCAGCAGAACAAAATGAAAAATTAAGCAAGCTATTCAATCTGATGGAACACCAGTACTCTGAAATCCAACAGATCAAGAACAAAATCAAAGACATAGAAACTTCCATGCAAAGCCAAGAAAACAGAATGGAACAAATAGAAAAAAGAATTTCTGACTTGGAAGACAGAGCTACTGATACCAGTGTCTATGAGCAGAAATCAGAAGAAAGAAACAAGAAAAATGAAGAAACATTAAGAAGCATGTGAGACTCTATTAAGAGGAATAATCTTCGATTAATTGGAGTCCCTGAATAGGGTGAGACATCTGAGAACACAGAGAGTATTGTTGCCGAGCTACTGAAAGAAAACTTCCCAGAAATCATGAAGGAAGAGAATATAGACATCTCAGATGCATATCACACGCCACCCAATATAGATCTCAAAAGAAAGACTCCAAGACATAATCAAGCTCAACAAAATGAAACATACGCAGCAACTCTTAAAGGCAGCAAGACTCAAAGTAAAGCTAACATTCAGAGGGAAACCCTGTAGGCTCTCGTCAGATTTCTCAGCAGAAACCATGCTGGCACGGAGACAGTGGCATGACACATTCAAAGCCTTGAAGGAGAAGAACTTCCAACCAAGAATTATATATCCTGCAAAACTACCTTTCAAATATGAAAATGAAATTAAGACAGTCCCAGATAAACAGAAACTCAGAGACTTTGTAAAAACCAAACCCAAACTACAAGAAATACTGAAAGAAGTTCTTGGCTCTGGCTTAGAAGAACAAAACCACTAACTTTATATTTTAGAACGACACATTACTCAATACTCTACTCTTTTAGGGAAGGCTCCAAAGTAAATGACAGCTTTAATTTGGAAAGAAGCAATCAAGTGATCATCATGAAAACCATGGTGTCATCATAATAAAAAGAGGGATGTATTACAGTTGTTATAGTCCTTCCAGATGGAGAGGAAGATGATAAGACTGGTAGTAATTAAAATTGGGTTTATATATAGTTTATTAAGGGAGATCATAGGGGCAGCTGTAAAGCACAACAAAGATGTATCATATCATTTCAAGAAATGTAACACAGGAGTCTCAGCAACTACAAAACCAGCTCTGAAAAAGGTGAAAAATCAACTCAGAAAAAGAATGTCCCAGAACAGACTAATAAGAACACCAGAGAAAACATCAACATAAAAATAAACATATCACAATGGCAGCAGTGAACACATACCTTTCAATAATTAAATCTTTATTGGAACACTCAGTCCATTAACATTCAGTGTGATTCTTGATAGGTATGCATTTTGTGCTGTCGTTTTGATGTATTTATTTTTGTGTTGGTGTTTTCTCTGTTGCTCTTAATATTCTGTTCTGGGTCATTCTTGTTTATGGATTGACTTTTCATCTATTTCACTGTTGATTTTGTATTTATTGAGACTCCTGTATTACATTTCTTGTTTTGATATGTTGCACTGTTATTGTGCTGTGCAGCTAGCCCTATGATCCCCCTTAATACTGTAAGTTTAAACCCGATTTTAACTTCTACATATCTTTTAAACTTCCTCTCCATCTGAAAGAACTATAACTCCTGTAGTAGATCCCTCTTTTTAATGTGATGGTGTCACAGTTTTCATAATATGTTCACTGGTTCTCATCTTTGAAAATTGTAGCTTTGAATTTTTTCCCGTCTCTACTGGAATAGTTTTCTGAATGTTGTATCCTGTGTTGCCTCCTTAAATATACACTTAATGCTTTTGTTTTTCTAAGGAAAGGCTTCTTTCAGTATTTCTTGTAGTTTGGGTTTGGTTTCTACAATGTCTTTAAGCTTCTGTTTGTCTGCAAATGTCTTAATTTCATCTTCATATTTGAAAGACAATTTTTCAGGACATATAATTTTTGGTTGGAAGTTTTTCTCCTTCAAGGTTTTGAATGTGTCATTCCTCATCCTCCATGCCAACATCGTTTCTGCCGAGAAGTCAGATTAAAGCCTGGAGGGCTTCCCTCTGAATGTTAGCTTTGCTTTGAGTCTTGATGCCTTTAAATGCTTCTGATATGTTTTATTTTACTAAGCTTGATTATAGTATGTCTTGGTGTCTTTCTTTTAGGATCAGTTCCTTGTGACAGATGATACATGTCTTGGCTATCTATGTTTTCTTCTTTCATAATTTCAGGGAATTTTTTGGTCAGCAACTCAACAATACTCTGTGTTTTCAGCTATCTTCCTCTGTTCAGGAACTCCAGTTAATCACAGATTATTCCTCTTGACAGAATCCTACATATTTCTTAATGCTTCTTCATTGTTCTTATTTCTTTTCTCTGATTCCTCCTCATAAATGCTGTTATCAGTTGCTCTGTCTTCTAAGTCACTAAGTCTGACTTATAGTTTCTCAATTCTAGTCTTTTGGCTTTGAATTGAATTGTCTAATTCTGTAATTTTGTTATTGATCTGTCAGATTTTAGAATGTTGATGTTCCATCAGTTCAAACAGCTTGCTTAATTTTTCATTTTGCTCTGCTGCATCTTGTTTAATCTCTAAGAGGGCTCTATATAATTCTTTTGTATTCAATCTCAGGTAGTTTCAGAAAGCCTTTTCTATCTGGGAAGTTTTTTGATTCTTTATTTGGGGAATTTTTCTGGAGCCGTGGAGGGCTTTTCCTTTAAATACTTAGCGATGGTTTGTTGTCTTTGGGCCATGTAGAGGCTGTTTAGTGTCTCTGTTGTTGCCTCAACAGGAGCTGAATGTAGTTCTGTTAAGGGAGTTGGTCACCAGCCACTTCTGTGTACTCTAATAATTGTCCCCACTGGACTCTCTGGGGTGGCAAGCTCCGCCTCCTGGCTGCCAATGGCACTGCCCTACTTATGGAGTCACTGAGGGGCTGTCAACCACCTCTATGATGTGGGTCAGTAAAGACTGGAAAAGATGCTGTCAGGCTGCTCAGTAGTTATTTCTCCAGGAAGTATTATTTTAAAAAGCTAAAAGCTAACCAAGAGCTTCCAAAATCAATTGGGCTGTCAGATGTGGTAGGCCCCACCTTCCAGCTGACATCAGAAGCACCTCTTTAGCCATCTCCAGATGCTATGATGTAGTTCAAAGTATGGAGGGGCTGCAGCCCAGCTGCCATCCTCAGATGGGCCACATCCATAAGGCAATACTCTGCTAAACACAACCTTTCTGCTGGAAAAGTGCTCCTCAGACTGGCACTGCCTCACAGCCTGGGAATTAACCCCTGCTGTGGCCTCCAGCTGAATAACTATACTTCCCAGCCTACCAAGATAGCATTCCTGTCAAGCTGCCTCTCCCACTGCAAAACAGCAGAATCTATGGCAGAGGTCAGAAAAGAGAGGCTGGAGGGGCACCTCAGTCTACCACTGGCCTCTCAAAACCTGGCTATCCCATACACTGTCTCTCTGCTGTGCCACACACTGTTCGCTTCAGCACTGCACCAGTGTATCTGCCCACTGATTCCCATCCCCTGCCTACTGGTCAGCAAAATGAAAGATAAATAAAATCACCAGCACCTGCAGTCCACCCAAGCAGTGAGTCAGCAGGAGCTGGGGTCAGTAAGGGAGGGACCAAAGCCAGCCAAGTGCTGTCGAGTCGGTGACCCTAGGGGCAAGGGAAGGGAGGTTTCCCATTTAGTGGCATGTAGTACAGTCTGATGACCCTATGCCCTGTTCTAGGACTCACTGGGTTGTCCAGAATGCTCTGTTCAGTTATCATTTCAGGCCTTAGTTTTCAGAGAGAATTAAGGAGATGTGTGTCTAGTCTGCCACTTGGCTCTGCCCCTTTCTGACCATTCTTGAATACCAGCTGACCATAAGTGGATGGATTTACATCTGGGTTCTCAATTCTGTTCCATTAGTCAGTGTATCTGCCCTTGTACCATTACCATGTTGTTTAGACTAACCTACCTTTACAGTAGGTTCTGAGGTCATGCAATGAGAATTTTCTTACTTAATTCTTTTTCAGTACTGCTTTAATTATCTGAGGCTTCTTTTCTTTCTATATGAAGTTAATGATAATTTTTCCATCTCTTTAAAGAATATCTCTTTGAAGGATACAAATCCATCTCTTTAAGGAACACAAATACAATTGGTATGGCATTGCATTTCTAAATCCTTTTAGGTAAAATTGTCATTTTCACAATGAGTCTACGTATCCACTGGCATGCTAAATTTTTCCATTTGTGTAACTTCCCTTGTGGTTTCTTGCAACAGTGTTTTGTAGTTTTCTTTGTATCTACATGTTTGATTAGATTTATTCCTAAGTTTTTTATTTTTTTTAAGGGTTATTATAAATGGTATTATTTTCTTGATTTCCTTTTCATTATTCTATTAGTGGGTGTACACGAATCCAACTGATTTTTTTATATATTTTTTTAAATTTTTATTTAACATAACTGAGTGAAAATGTACATTCACATATAAATTTACATGTCCCCCTATATGCAGCTTCCACTGCTCTCCCTGTCTGGTGACAGCACACTATTCCTCTCTGCTCCACACATGTCTCATCCTCCCAACAGTCTCCTTTCCCCTCCTGTCCATCCACTCCTCTTCCTCCAGCCAGAGGTCAGCAAGATGATATCCTATAGATGTATAGAACTATAAAGTGCTTCCAATATATGGTCACTCTGCCTTGCCAAGTCCAATCCATTCCTGTCCAAAGAGTGGACCTTTGTTATAATTTATGGGAAAGGGCAGCATCAGGGCAGGGGGCCATGCTCTCAGAGGAACCCCCAAACCGCTGGACCATCAATTGAGGTCTTTTAGTGGAGATCTCAGGATGGACCCCTTTTTATTCTTGTGTTGCCACTGAGACTCCTCTGTGAGCTCCATCGTGGCTATCACTGGTGGTGGCCGTGCACCATCCAGTTCTTCTGGTCCCAAGTCGATGTAGGCACCCACTCTTGTGGGTCTCTCCGTCTTCTCAGTTGTCTTTACCACATGCCATTTTGGTCCTCGGTGAGCATCCGTTCCTGCTGAGTTGGGACCATTTGCTGTGTCCTCGGATGGCAGCTTGGCAGCTTTTAAGACCCCAGACGCCATGATTTTTTTATATTTATCTTTCATCTGACTGATTTGCCAAATGTTTCTGTTAGTTACAGTAGTTTTCTCTTGAAGTTGTTTGGCTTTTCTACTTATAGTATTATATCATTACCAAATCAGGACACTTTAGCTTCTTCATTACCATCTCGGATGTTCCTTTATTTCTTTTTCTGCCCTTTTACTCTAACTATGACTTACAGCACAATGCCAGCAAGGAGTGGTAATAAGTGGTATCCTTGTTCCTTTTCTCAGAAAGTTTTCATCCTCTCTCCATTGAGAATGATGTTGGCTGTTGGTTTTGTGTAGATACTCTTTGTTATGTTGAGAAATGTCCCTTCTATATTTATTTTATTGAGCGTTTGTATCAGAAATTGATGTTGGACTTCACTGAATGCATTTTCTGCATTGATTAAGATGATCATGTAATTATTTTCTTTCCTTTTATTTATGTAGTGGTTTACATTGATTGATTTTCTAGTGTTGAAACACCTTTTCATACCCGATATGAATCCCACCTAGTCGTGGTTTATCATAGTTTTTGATATGGTGCTGAATTCTATTTGCTAGAATTTTGTTGAGAATTTTTGCATCTACATTGTCAACATCATTTTCTGTTAATTTGGATAGATATTTCATTTGTAGAAATTTGTCTAATTTTCTTTGCCAGCCAAGCCAAGTGCTGTCGCGTTAGAGCTGACTCATGGCTATTTTCTTTAGGTTTTCCAATTTTTTTCATAATCCTCTGATATGATCCTTTGTATTTCATTTAGGTTTATTGTAATCCCCCCTCTTCCATTTCTTTTCTTTTTTTTTTTTTTTGGTTTATGTCCTCTCCTATGTTTCTTTTGTCAGCTTATTCATTGGTTTGTAGATTTTGTTGATCCTTTCAAAGAACCAACTGTTGGTTTTGCTGATGCTTTCCATTATTCGTCTATTCTCAATTTATTTCAGTTGCAAACTGAAGTACTTCCTTTCTTCTGGTGGTTGTTGGCTTCTTTTACTGTTCTATTTTTAGTTGTTTGAGTTGTCTAGTTAATGTTTTGATTTTGTCCCTTTCTTCTTCTTTTTTGTTAACATGAGTTAACTGATTTATTTTTTTATTTTTTATTGTGATTAAGTGGAAGTGTGCATTCCAAGTCAATTTTTCATATAAAACCCAGAGTACCTGCCCCTCTGCAGCTCTATCTGCTCTCCTCATGCTGTGACAACACACTCTTCTTTTTCACTCTTTACTTCCAGTATCCACTCTAACAACAGTTGTTCCTGCCTCTCCAGCATCTCCTCTCCCCTCTAAAAGAAAACCAGGACAGCCCTATATATATAAAACTATAAAGTACACACTCACATGCATCACCTTGTGTCCTCAAGTCCAGTCCATTCTTCATCTTAAATGTTGGCTTCAGTACTGGTTTCAGCTCTGGGCTAGCAGGAAGTCTAGGGGCCATCTTCTCAGGAGAACTTCCAGGTTGTTAGACCATCAGTTGTGGTCTTGTAATAGAGTTATTGATCTGCACACCTCTTTTTGTCCTGCTACGTTAGGACCCTACATTGTGTCCCCTATCAGGGCTGTCTTTGATGGTGGCTAAGCACCATGTAGTTCTTCTGGTCTCATGCTGATGCAGTCTCCCAGTCATATGGGTCCTTCTCTTTTCTGGGCTCATTTTTCCTCCCATTTGATGTTCTCAGTTGTCTTCTGTTCTGGGTGGGTTGGGACCAATTGGTGTTCTTCAGATTGCAGATGCTGGTTTTTAAGACCCCAGACACCACTGATCAACATGGGGTGCTGAAGATTCTCTTAGCAAAAGAATAGTTATGCCAATTGACCTTGATGTCTCTCAAAAACATGGTCCCTAGACCACTGTCCCTACTGCTCTGTTCTTTGAAATGTTGGGTTGAATTTAGAAAACTTTTAATTTATGGTGTAGTTCAGTTATGCTGATCTGCCTTCTACTACGTGCTGTCACTGCCTTCACCTAGCTGAATTCCTATTGACTATCTAATCTATGAATAATTATTTCCCTCCCTCCCCAAACTTGTAGCCATCAAAGAATATTTTCTTCTGTGCATAAGCCCTTTCTTAAGTTCTTATAATAGTGGTCTCATACAATATTTTCCTTTTGCAGCTAACTGATTTCACTCAGCATAATATCTTCCAGTTGATTCCAGCTTATGAGATGTTTCATAAAATTGCCATTGTTCTTTATCATTGCATAGTGTTCCATTGCGTATATATACCATAGCTTATTTATCCATTCATCAGTTGATGAGCACCTAAGTTGATTCCATCTTTTTGCTATTGTGGACTGTGCTGCAATAAACATTCATTTGCATGTATCTGTTCATGTGACAGCCATTATTTCTGTAGGATATACTCCCAGCATGGGAATTGGTGGATTATATGGTATTTCTATTTCTAGCTTTTTATGAAAATGCCAAATTGCTTTCCAAAAAGGTTGTACCATTGTACATTCCATGCAGCAGTGTAGAAGAGTTTCAGTTTCTCCACAGCCTTTCTAACATTTGTTGTTTCATGTTTTTTGGATTATTGCCAACCTTGTTGGGGTGAGAAGATATCACATCACAGTTTTGATTTGGATTTCTCTAATGGCTAATGATTACACACATTTCTGCATGCGCCTTTTGGCTGCCTGGATGTCTTCTTTGGTGATGTGTCTGTCCATATTTTTGTCCATTATTTAATTTGGTTATTTGTCTTTTTGCTTTCTTTTTTTTTTTTTTTTTTTTTTTTTTTTTTGATGTGTACATCTAGTACCATGAATTTTCCTCTGATTACTGCCTTTGATGTGTTCCAAAAGTTCTGGTGTGATAAGTTTCATTCTCATTTCATTCTAGGAATGCGTTTATCCCATCTTTGATTTATTCTGCGACCCAGTGGTTTCTAAGCAGGGTGTTATTCAGTTTCCATGTGATTGATATGTTTTTCTTCTTCTTCTGTTAATTTCTACTTTAACTGTGTGGTCAGAGAAGATATTTCATATTATCTCCATGTTTTGGGTGTTGTCAAAAGTTGCTCTGTGGCTTACCAAACCAAAAATACCAAGTTGATTTGGACTCATGGCAATGCTATGCACAGAGTAGAACTGTTCTGTATATTTTCCAAGGAGCATCTGGTGGATTTGGACTGCACGCCTTTCGGTTAGCAAGTGTAGAACTTAACCACTGTGTGTGATCTATTCTGGAGAATGTTCCATGTATATTGGTGAGGAATGTGTACTTTATTATTGTTTAGTGGAATGTTCTATATATGTCTGTGAGGTCAAGTTGGCTGATTACACCTTTCAGTTCTTCTGTGTCTTTGCTGACTTTCTTTCTAAATGTTCTGTCCTATTCCAAGAGTGATTTGTTGAAGTCTCCTAATGTTGTTGTGGAACTGTCAGTTTCTATTGTCAGTGTTATTACAGTTTGTTTTATGTATTTTGGAGCCTTAAGATTGAGTGCATAGATATTATGCACTGCATCTTCATGATAGATCATCCCTATAATAATAATATAATACCTTTCTTTGTCTTTTGTTTTAGTCAGCTAGTGCTGCTCTAAAAGAAATGCCACAGAGCAGATGGCTTTAATAAAGGGAAGCTTATTCTTACACAGTCCAGTAGGCTGCAAGTCCAAATTCAGGATGTCAGCTCCAGGGGAAGGCTTTACACCTTGTTGGCTCTGGAGGAAAGTCTGGTATTGCATCAGTCTTTGTCCAGGGAGCATCTTGGCACAGGAACCTCACATCTGAAGGATACACTTTTCTCCCCATGTAGCAACATGGTGTGAGATTCCCAATTCTCTGTCTGCTTCCCTTTCCTTTTAACTCTTCTAGGACGAAAGGACTAAGGGTGGGGTAAGCCATACTCGAGGGAGACTCCCTTTACAGTGGAGCAGGGAGATGACCTTCTGAAGGGATCTACAGTCCCACCCTAATGCTTTAACATACAGCACAGCAAAATCGAAAAATGGAGGACAATCATAGAATACAGGGAATCATGGCCCAAGCAAATCGCTACACTTATTTTTGGAGGCACACAATTCAATCCATGACATCTTTTACGGTGGCTTTCGTTTTAAAGTTTGTTTTATCAGAGATTAGTGTTGCCACTTTTGCTCTTTTTTTGCCTGATACAATTTTTACATCCTTTGATTGTTAGTAAATTTACATTTTTGTTTCTAAGATGTGTCTCTTTTAAAAAGCATATTAATGAATCCTGTTTTTTATTCCATTTTGTCACTTTTTATCTCTTTATAGGTACATTTAGGCCATTTATATTCAATATAATAATTAATAGGTATGAGTTCACTACTGTCATCATGTAGTGCCTTTTTTATGATGCTGAGTTTCTTTGCACCTCTTTGTTTTCTGTTTTGAATCCATTTTGTAGACTCCTTTTCTCTTCAATTTACTTTGCTTTTGAAAATGTTGTGTTTACTGAAACTTTTTCTGTTTATTTTGATGAGTAAGTTTGTTAATTTTCTTTGTGGATACATTGTGTTTAGTTTTCCTAAGTTTGAACTAGTCTTTTATTACTTGGTGTCTCTTTGCATTCCTCTCTATCTGAAAGTTCTATCCCTACGTCATTTATTCTCTCGTTTATTGTTCTGATTCTGTTATCACTTACAGGTTAACATTTCTGCTTCTCTGTTGCTAATCCTTTAGTTTTATTTAATCCTCAAGAATTCATTATCTAAGTCTGGCTGATGCATTCTTATATCCTAGATTCAGGCTGGTATTTGATGTTGTTTTTTCTCAGATCAAAGGTTTCCCTTTAATAATTCTTCCATTTTTTTTCAAGCATATTCCCTTAATTTCTATTTATCTGAAAATGTCCTCATTTCACATTGTATAGGAGTGAAAGTTTTGTATTATTCTTCATTGGCAACTTTTATTTTCAATGTTATATGGCTATCATCCTATCACCTTGTTGTAAACACAGTTTCTGCCTAGTAATTAGAAGCCTGTCTTGTTGTTTCCCCTCTGCATATGATTTTTTTCTTAAGTTGCTCTCAGAATTCTTTCTTTGTCATTAGTTTTGTGTGTGTGTGTGTGTGTGTGTGTGTGTGTAATTATGTCACACCTTTGTGATTTTCTTTTGGGTTCATTGAGCTGTTTGAATGGTCAGCTTTTCATCTTTCATCAAAGTTTTCTATCATCAGTTCTTCAGTGATCCACTCTGTGTTTTTCATTTTCTTCCCCTGTTCTGAAATTTGTATCATTTGCAAATGTTTGCTCTTGGTTGGCTCTCATATGATTCTTAGTGTTTCTTTATTTTCCTTCCTTTGATTTTTCTTCAAACCAGGTGGCATCCAAGTACTTGCCTTCAGTTTTGCTTATACTGTCTTCCATTGTTCAAGATCCGTTCCTCAAACCTTGTATGACAATGTCCATTTCTCAAATCTTGTTGTTTATCTTTCAGATTTCTAATTCATGTTTTTGTATGATTTCTAATTGTGAATTTATTTTTGATGCATTATACCTGCATTATTTTCCTGAATTCTCCCACGATTTTGTCTTTTCCATGGCTTTATCTATATTTTTGTCAGTTTTTTTTTTTTTTTTTTGTCCTTTAACTTCTAGATAGCTCTGAGTATTAGAGAGATAAAGTCTCTACCAGGTAGTTTCAGTGCCTTTTCTTCTACTGGAAGGTCATCTGATGTTTTATTTTGGGCAGCTCCTAGAACCATTCTGTCTTTCTTTAAAAATGTTTAACATTGCCTGCTATTTTCAGGACATTTGGTAGTTATTTTCTTCGTTGCAGATTTTTTTTTGTCCTGATATTTTGTTTTTTTGGGTTACATGTGAGTAGATGAGCCGTGCATTCTTTTTCGTTTGCTCATTTATGGGTGTGATACTTCTCATCACCTCACCCAGTGTGCAGCATCACTTGTTCAGCTATGACGCAGTCGGGGAGGTCCAACAGAAGGGGAAGAGTTGGGACAAGTCATTGCGGCACACACTTGGGCTGACATTTCAAGGCTAGTTATCAGTGCAGGGCAGTTTCCGGTGGATCACGCTTGTGTTGCCTTGGGTTGTGATGCCTCAGCACACAGTGCAGATAGACAAGAAAGAGGGAGAGATTGTGATGTGTGGAGGTAAGTGGACATAAGAAGGAAGAGAAGGAAGAGAGAGATACAGGAGCCAAAATATGTGCTGAAAGAGTCTGCCATTGGAATGGCACAGACCTGGGGAAACTGCGTGCTGGTGGCTTTCTAGCCAGGCAGTGAAGCACACCTCATTGAAAAGGGATAGATACCTAGGTGGCTGAGAGAAAGTAAAGAAAGGAAGGGAGAGAGAGATAAGAAATCAGATTTGAAAAGAGAAAGAGAGAAAGGCACACACAGGTAGGCAATCAGGAGACAGAAATGGAAGGGTTGTAGACAGAGACAGGAAACAGAGAAAAAGATAAAAGAAGGAAAGAAAAATTCCACAAGAGAGCTCATTGGAACCAGTTCCCTAAATGAGTAGTGCTGCACAGACCATACAGAAGGATGGAAGATGGTACATGGTACCAAGAGCTCAGGAGAAGGGTAAAGAAGGAGAGTAAGGAGAAACAAGGAACTGAGAAATGAAGATAAAATGAGAATAAAATGCCCTAAAGGAAACCACTGTTACAGATCAGGGAAGTGGCTCTGCAGCCACACACAGGACTCCACAGCTTGTCTAGAAGAAGCAGATGACATTCAGCTCCAGGTGTTCAGGAGAAAAGAATAGGTTGGTAGAGTGAGGCAAGAAATCAAGAAAATAAATAGATAAATAAACATTGATAGGAGAAGTGGCTCCAAAGCCAAACAGCACTGCATATCCCATCTAGAAAGCACAGAGATAGCACAAAGCTCAAAATATTCGGGTGACAGAAAAAGAAGGTAACTAGAGACAGAGAGAGAAGAAACAAAGAAATGAAGAAAAACAGAAAGGAGAAAAGAAACACAAAAAAAATAAAAATGCCAGCATGACTACACCAGTGTGGTGGCATGGATGAGGAGGTGCTTTGTCAGTCAAACAGTGCTTCACAGCCTGTTAAGAAGCAGAGATGGCACATGGAGCCACATATTCAGTATAAAGAAAGGGAAGAAGGTGTAAAAGAGAGAGAGAAAGAGATAAAACTGAAAGAAACCCCAAAAATGTAACAACAGCAACAAAACACTGACACTGAAAGAACCCGTTGACATGGGTGGGGTGAATTCAAGCAGCAAGGTGCTGTGTCTCCCACCGGGAAACATCAGGGGCTGTGCAGGAGAAAGTAGGATGGAAGTATGAGAAAACTTGTATTGCTCATTACTAGGTTCTCTATCTTTGCTGGGAGCTCTTTGAAGGCATCTTCCTGTATTCCTTGTCCACCATTCTCATTGGTTGATGAGTCCAAAACAGCAAATCTCTGCCACTTTAGTTGGTAGGGAACTTATACCCTAGCTATATTTTTCTTCAGTCTCTGCTCTCTGTCAGTTTCTTATTCCATTTTTTGCTTGGTTGAATATCTCTTCATTTGACCCTTAGGGTTCCAAGACTGATGTCTACCTCTGTTTTACTTAGTTTTTTTGTGTCTTTGCTGTGGAGGGTCAGTGTGGTGCTTCTGTCAATAGCATCATATTTTGCATAATAGAAAACATGAAATATGTAGAATACTCTTCAGCTTGAGGAGGCTCAGCCTTGATTACAGACAATATGTAGGGGTTCCTATTGGTGTACTGTAAACAGATGATCAGTTATAGCTTCCTGGTTTTTGAAATCATCATATTTCTCATCAAATTCATAATTACCTAAGGAGTCTCCTGAAGCTGTGTTTTCTTCATGAAGTTTGTGCACTTGACAAATGAAACTATCAAAAACCACACCAGGTGAATATGGTATGGAAATGAGAGGAAAATAATCACATCAATGTTGCTTTCTTCATATAACTATAATCCTTTTCAGAAAAGATGACTATGATAGGTAGATAATGAAGAAGCACAGAATCATCCAATTAGTTCATTTTCACCAGATTTTATCCAGTCTTTTGATGTTTTAGAGACACATCTAACAAAAATGTCTTTGATAATTTTATCCATTCATCAAGATTTAATGAATGCATATTCTGTGCTAGGCTCATGAATGTATTTGTTTTAAGGGATTCATTTGTATCTTTCTTGCTTCTAAAAAAGATATGAATTGACTTTCTCTAGATGGTTTTCCAGCCATGACAGTTAATCATTATTTTGCAGAATCTGCAAAATCAAGTAAATCTCTGTTGGAAGCTCCATTTCTTTTAAAGGTCTTTGAGTTAACTTTTGGAATTTCACAATTAATTCTTATTTACTTCCAAAGATTTAGGAGAACTCTTTAGTTTCTCACCCTCTTCATCTCCCAATTCATCCATCTTCAAAATAAACAGAGAAAAGCTACCTATAACAGATATCACAAACAAAAAATGTGATCCATAGGAGAACATATGCTCTAAAGTCAATAAATGCCCTATCTATCCTCTGGAAGTTTTGCATTTTGTGAGACAAACAAATAGGGACAAGCACTACTAAGATATGAAGAGTGTGATGATACACAAAAACTGCAAACTGAGAAGGTCTAGGCCTTCATATAGTAAATATAAATTTATATTTGTAAATTAAGTATAACTTATATATTACTTCTTCTCTATTCTATCCCTCCTTTTAACTTCTAAGTCTTTAAACTTTTTCTTAATATATGCCCTGTCATCATACTTTCTGTCTCATTGTTGTTCTAGGCTACATTATGTGTAGCACACAGTTTATAAATCTGGGTAAGCTCCCCAGTACAGCCAGGACTTCAACAGGAAGCACTCAATAAAAAGGTGAACAAGGAAAATTCCTTCCTCTACCAAATGTCCTTGTGAAAAATAGTGGCTGGTTACAGAACACAAAATATCTCAAAAGCCCTGCTTTGATTTGTTTTCAAATGGGAATAGAACACAGAGGTTGTTTGGGTTTGAAATGTACTGTACTACTTAACATTTGTGCAACTTTAAGCAAGTTACTTAAATTCTCCATGACTTGGGTTTCAAAATATGTGATATGAGAATAATTATAATGCCTCTCTGGGGTCTTAAAATCTTGTAAGTGGCCTTCTAAGATACATCAATTGGTCCTATCTCACTTGGGGATAATAAGAATGAAGAAAACCAGAGACACAAGGAAAGCAGCCCAAGAGACTGAAAGACCACATAAACCAGAGAACCCTGGAGGCATAATGGTTAAAAGCTACAGCTGTTGACCAGAAGGTTGGCTGTTTGAATCTACCAGGTACTCTTCGGAAACTATATAGGACAGTTTAACTCTCTCCTTTTGTGTTGCCATAAATTGGAATTGACTCAATGGCAATGGGTTTGATTTGGGGTTTGGTACACCAGGCTGACACCAGAAGAACTAAATGGTGTCTGGCTGCAACCAATGACCACCCTGACAGGGAACATAATAGAGTTCTGGAGACAGTAGGAGAAAAGTGTGGAGTGGAATTCAGATTTGCATAGCCAGACCACACTTCATGACAGATACAAGAAGAACTCTTGAAACTATGGCCCCCAGATGTTCTGTGAGCCTAGAAGTGAAACTGTTCCTGAAGCCTACTATTCAGACAAAGATGAGGCAGGACTATACAAAAAAAATAATACACATCAGGAGTATGCTTCTTAGTTCAATAAGACACAGGAGAACAGTGATCTTCTCATATCCAAAGGCAGAACTGTAGAGCAAGAAGGGCCAGAAGTGATTGAATGGAATCAATGAAACCAAGGTGGAAAGGGAGAGTGTCTTGTCACATTGTGGATATTGTATCTAATGCCACACAACAACATGTGTATAAAATTTTGTATGAGAAGTTAACACTAGTTGTAAACTTTTACCTAAAGCACAATTTTTAAAAGACGAGATTAAAAACATAATAATAATGCCTACCTTATTGGGCTATAGATTTAAATCTGTTACCATATATGTACAATATTTAAATTTGTGCCCAAACCTCAAAAACCAAACCCATTGCCATCAAGTTGATTCTAACTCACAGTAGCCCTGTAGAACAACACTAACTGCCCCATAGGTTTTCTAAGAAGTAACTGGTTGTTTTGAACTACCAGCCTTTTGGTCAGCAGGCAAACACTTAACCACGACCCCATGATATGGTATACCACTAAGTAAGTGATACCAGTCATTATTGCTATGCCCACTGCAATTTCAGAGCAATTTCTGATTTCAGAGCACAGGCTACATATTCTGATGGTCCTAGTCAATCCATCTAGGGCATGTGACTTTTTTTGTTTGCCAGATAGAGCCTTTTTTAATTATTATTACTGTGATTAAATGGAAGTATACAATCCAACTCGGTTTTCCATGCCTGCCTATCTGCAACTCCATCTGCTCTCCTCAATCAGTGACAGCATGTCATGGATTGAATTTTGTTCCCCTCAAAATAGGTGTAGCCATGTGACAATGATCCCTGTATTCTACAGTTGTCCTTCATTTTGTGATTTTCCTAGGCTGTATGTTAAAGGATTAGGGTGGGACTGTAAACCCCTTCAGAAGATCACCTCCCTGCTCCACTGTAAAGGGAATTTCCCTGGAGTATGGCTTGCACCACCCTTAATCGTTTCATCCTACAAGAGATAAAAGAAAAGAGAAGCAAGCGGAGAATTGGGAACCTCACACCATCAAGAAAGCAGCACCGGGAGAAGAGTGCGTTCTTCAGACCTCAGGTTCCTGAGCCAAGATGCTCCCTGGACAAAGACTAATGCAATACCAGACTTTCTTCCAGGGCCGACAAGGGGAAAAGCCTTCCCCTGAAGCAGATATCCTGAATTTGGACTACCAGATTGTGTAAGAATAAACTTCCTTTTGTTAAAGCCATCCACTCCGTGATATTTCTGTTAGAGCAGCACTAGCTGACTAAAACACATCACATTCTACCTTTTTACTCTATATTTCTAATATCCTCCTCTCCACCTTCTTCTCTCCCATCAGAAAAGAAACCAATAGGATAGTCTCCTATAACTATACATGTTAGAGCAGCACTAGCTGACTAAAACAGAATTTCCCACTCTTTGGCACACCAAAAACCACATCTTTGAAACATATAACACATTCATCCCATCATAGCAAAGTCATGTCCATCCCATATGACAGAAGTCTTAAATCAGTTCCAAGTCCAACACTGAAAAACTCTTCTACTTGTGCAAAATCTAGAATGCAAGTTATCTGCTTTTCAAGGTACAATGGCAGAACAGGCACAAGTTAGACATTCCATTACAACTGGGAGAAATTGTAGGGAAAGAAGGCATTAACAGGCAACAGGCAAGTCAGCAGAACTCGTTGTATTAGCCCTCAAAGCTTTGAAAATAAACTTCTATTTTCTGAGACATTTTACCCATTAGCTTTGCCCTCCAGACTCTAGGTATTGGCCATACTCTCTGGATTCTGAGTAGATACCCCCAGTCCTGTGCTACAACTCTGTCTTCAAGGCCCAATTGGACAGAAACTCTGCACCATCGGTTTTAGGTGTACCCTCAGCCCAATCAAGTGGCAGTTCCACCCTTAAAAACACAGGAAGCCCTGGCTCCGCCCTTTCAAACCCCCAAGATCATGGCCATACCTTTTGAGACTGAGGCAGCTCAACTTCTCATGCTGTTTGTCTTTTCGGCTTCTGCTTCCAATGGCCGCAGGGCCTGGGCCTCAGGAATACGTCTGCCCTGCCAGGGCAAGTGTTCCAAAGCTCAGTAGCTCCACTGATTCAAGTTCCCGGAGGTACCCTACTCTTGTTGGAAAGTGTCCTGCACAATGTCACTCCAGCTCTCTCACTCTGCAGGTCAGAAAGTCGAGTTCCACCAATTCAAGTGCCCAGAGGTACCCCATTCCACCAGGAAACTCTGTGCACAGGCACTTAGCTCTCTTGCTCCATGGGTTGGCACCAGTGCTGCCTCTGGTTCTGCTGCTGCCACTGCTGCTTGTTTCTCACCATCTGTGCCTTCTTTTGTCTTAACAATTCTCCTCAGTTCTTTCTGAATCTTCTATCCAGTCACAGTTTCAAAACAACTTCCACGTTGTAGGTGCACTTAACTCCTTGTACCCAATTTTGTTTTAGTGCTACTCTAACAGAAATACCACAGAGTGCATGGCTTTAACAAAAGGGAAGTTTATCCTTACATAGTCCAGTAGGCTACAAATCCAAATTCAGGATGTCTGCTCCAGGGGAAGGCTTTACCCCTTGTCAGCTCTGGAGAAAAGTCTGGTATTGCATCAGTCTTTGTCCAGGGAGCATCTTCGCTCAGGAACCTCAGGTCTGAAGGATGCACTCTTCTCCCGGTGCTGTTTCCTTGATGGTGTAAGGTTGTCAATTCTCTGCTTGCTTCTCTTTCCTTTTATCTCCTGTAGGATGAAAGGATTAAGGGTGGTGCAAGCCATCCTCCAGGAAAACTCCCCTTACAGTGGAGCAGGGAGGTGATCTTCTGGAGGGGTTTACAGTCCCATCCTAATCCTTTAACATACAGCCTAAGAAAATCACAAAATGGAGGACAATCATAAAATACTGTGAATCATGGCCCAGTCACATGATGACACATATTTTGGGGGGGTCACAATTCAATGCATGACAGTATAAAACCACAAAGTACACACACCAGATGGTCACACTGTGTCCCAAAGTCCAGTCCATTCTTGTCTAAAGAATTGACCGCTGTACTGGTTTCTGATCTAGGCCACTTGCAGGTCTAGGGACCATACTCCCAGGGAACCATCCAGGCTGTCAGACCACCAGTTCTGGTCTTTTAGTAGAGTTCTTGAGCTGCACGGCTCTTTCTCTTGTGTTCCCTGGCGTGGCTGCCTGTGATGGTCGCCAGGCACCATCTGGTTCTTCTGGTTTCATGTTGATACAGTCTCCTATCCATAGGGATACTTCTGTCTCCTGGGTTCTTCTATCATCCTGTACTTGTTCTCTGTCATCATCTGTTCCAGCAGAGTTGGGACCATTTGCTGTACCTCAGGTGGCAGCCTGTTAATTTCCAAGAGTCCAAAAGCCACTCTCCAAAACACAGTACGGAAGACTTGGTTACAAAAGACTAGTTAAGCCTGTTGGCCTCAAGATCCCCTGAAGACGTGGTTCCTAGAACCCCGTCCCTGCTTCTCTATCCTTTCAAATATTGGGTTGAATTAAGAAAACTTTTCAGTTTATAGTCTGGTCCGGTTATGTTGGTCTGCTCCTACCGCATGTCATCACTGGATTCACCTAACCAAATTCCTGTAGACTATCTGATCGATGACCAACACTCTCCCTCCCCCACCACCCTTGTAGCCATCAAAGAGTTTTTTATTCTGTACCTGTCTATTTTTAAGTCCTTTGAGCAAAGTTTGCTTGTAATACTTGTCCTTTAGCTGCTTACTGATTTAACTCATCATAATGTTTTCTAGTTGAAACCAGGTTATGAGATGCTTCCTAAAATCATCACTGTTCTTTATCATTGCACAGTGTTCTGTTGTGTATATGTACCAAAGTTTGTTTATCCATTCATCTGCTGATGGGCACCTAGGTTGATTGCACCTTCTTGTTGTGGTGGCCAATGCTGCAATGAACATTCGTGTGAATATATCTGTTCACGAGACCTCCTTTATTTCTGTAGGACATATTCCAAGTAGTGGGATTGCTGGATCATATGGTATTTCTATTTCTAGCTTTTTAAGGAAGCACCAAATTGCTTTCCAAAGAGGTTGTACCACTTTGCATTCCCACCAGAAGTGTAGGAGAGTTCCAACCTCTCCATAGCCTCTCAAGCATCTATTATTTTGTGTTTTTTTTTGGATTATTGCTAACCTTGTTGGGGTGAGATAATATCTTATTGTAGTTTTGATTTGGATTTCTCTAACAGCTAATGATCATGTGGATTTCCCCATGTGTCTTTTAGCTGCCTGGATGTCTTCTTTGGTGAGGTGTCTGTCCACCTCTTTTGCCCATTGCTTAATTGGGTTATTTACCTTTTTCTTGTGACATTTTTCAGTATTTTGTAGATTATGGAAATCATACATGGATCTGACATGTAATTGCCAAATATTTTTTCCTGTTTATGTATTTATGTAGGTAGTCTTTTAACACTCTTGATAAAGTCTTTGGATGAGCGTAAATGTTTGACTCTTAGTAGTTCCCATTCATCTATTTTTTCTTCTGTAGTCTGTGCACTGTTTGTCAGATTTTGTATCCTGTCTAAACTGTGTATTAGAACCTCCATTGTTGACTCTATTTTTTCTTTCATAATCTTTATAGTTTTAGGTTTGATATTTAGGTCTTTGACCCATTTTGAGTTAGTTTTTGTGTAAGATGTGAGATATGGATTTTCTTTCAGTTTTTTGCAGGTGGATATCAAATTTGCAACCATCATTTGTTAAAGAGACTGACTTCACCTCAGTTTACAACCTTTGGGCCTTTGTCAGAGATCAACTGTTCATTAGAGGATCGTGATATTTCTGGGCGTTCCATTGCTCTGTATATCTCTTTTTGTACCAGTACCAGGCTATTTGACTACTGTGGTGGTATATTAGGTTCTAAGGTCAGGTAGTGTGAGGTCCCCCACTGTGTTCCTGTCCTTCAGTAGTGCTTTATTTATCCGGAGTTTCTTCCCTTTTCAAACAAGGTTGGTGATTTGTTTCTCCATCTCGTTAAAAAATGTCACTGGAATTTCTATTGAGATTGTATTATATAAGCACATTGCTTTTGGTAAAATAGACATTTTCACAGTGTTAAGTCTTCCTATCCATGACCATGGTAGGTTTCTCTGTTATGTAAGACTTTTTTGGTTTCTTTCAATAAGGTCTTGTAATTGTCTTGGTACAGGTCTCATTTTTCTGGTTAGATTTATTCCTAGATATTTTACTTTCTTGGAGGCTACAGTAAAGTTACTGATTGGATGATTTCCTCTTTGTCGGTATAAAGGAATCCTACAGAATTATGTATGTACTTATGTTTATCTTATATCCTAGTACTTTGCTAAACTCTTATACTAGTTCTAGTAGTTTATTTGTAGATTCTATAGGGTTCTCTGTGTATACAATCATATTGTCTGCAAACAAGGATATTTTTACTTCTTTGCCGATGTGGATGCCCTTTATTTCTCTGTCTTGTCTAATTGCCCTGGCTAGAAGCTCTAGCACAATGTTGAATAGAAGTGGTGACAGTGGGCAGCCTTGTCTAGATCCCATTCTCAGGGGGAATTCTCTCAGTCTCTCTCCATTCAGGATGATGTAGGGGGCTCATTTTGCATTGGACACCCTTTATTGCATTGAAGAATTTCCCCTCTATTCCTATTTTGCTGTATGTCTTTAACATAAATGGATGTTGGACTTTGTCAAATGCCTTTTCTGCATCAATGGACCAAATCAGGTGATTCTTGCCCTTTGTGTTATTTATGTGGTTGATCACATTAAGTTGTTTTTCTGATGTTGAACCAGTCTTACATCCCTGGTATGAATTCAACTTGGTAGCAGTGAATTATTATTATTATTTTTTTGATATGTTGTTGAATTCTATTGACAAGAATTTTGTTGAAGATTTTTGAATATAGGTTCATGAGTGATGCCAAGCCAAGTGCTGACAAGTTGGATCTGACTCATGAGTGATATTGATCTATAATTTTCTTTTCTGTGGGTTCTTTCCCTGGCTTTAGTGTCAGGGTAATGCTTGCTTCTTAGAATGAATTTGGGAGTATTCCATCTTTTTCTATTTTCTTAAATAGCCTCAGTAGTATTGGAATTAATTACTTTTAAAAGTTTGGTAGAATTCTGTCGTGAAGCTATCTGGATCAGTACTTTTCTTGGTTGGCAGTTTTTTGATGACTTGTTCAGTCTCTTTTGTAATGATTTATTAAGTTGTTCTACTTCATCTTATGATATTTTTGGTAGGTGATGTGAATCCAGAAACTTGTCCATTTCCTCTAGATCTTCAAGTCTGTTAGAGTACAGTTTTTCATAGCATTCTTTTATGATACTTTTGATTTTGGTTCGGTCTGTTGTGACATCTCCAGTTTCATTTTATTTGTTTTTTGTTTCTTCTATTTTTCTTTGGTAAGTTTAGCCAATGGTTTATCAATTTTGGTGATCTTTCAAAAAAACAGCTTTAGGTTTTGTTATTTCTTTTCATTGTTTTACTATTCTCTAATTCATTTAAGTTCTACTCTAATCTTTATTATCTGTTGTCTTCTGGTGCCCAAGGGGTTCTTTTGTTGTTCTTGTTTTACTTGTTCAGGTTGTAGGGTTAATTCTCTGGTTTGGACCCTTTCTTCATTCCAGATGTATGTGTTTATAAACTGACCTCTGAACACTGCTTTTGCTATATCCCACAGGTTCTGGAAGGATGTGTTTTCATTCTCATTTGGTTCCATAGATTTCTTTATTGCATCTTTGATCTTTTTCTGTACCTCATGGATTTTTGAGCAGTGTGTTGTTCAGTTTCTATGAGTTCTAATTTCTACCTATATTTTTCTGGTATTGATTTCAATTTTAATGGTTTTATGATTCAAGAAGATGCTTTGCAATAATTCAGTTGTCTGGATTTTGTTGAGACTTGCTTTATGACCTTATATTTGGTCTATTCTGGAGAATGTTCCATGTGTACTGGAAAAGAAAGTATACTTCTCTGTTGTTGGGTATAAAGTTCAGCATATGTTGATGAAGTCTAGTTGGTTCATTTCTGTAACAAGATCTTCCTTATCTTTTTTTTCTGGATGTGCTGTCCATTACTGAAAGTGGAGTGTTGAAGTCTCTCATTGCTAATGTGGAGTTATCTGTCTAATTGTTCAGTGGTGTCAGCATTTGTTGGATGTATTTCGATGTTCTAGTACTGGGTGCATAAATATTAACATTGTTATATCCTACTTATGTATTGAACCTTTCAGCAGTAAATAGTAACCATCCTTATCCACAGTGGTGGATTTTACATTAAAATCTTTTATTATCTGAGATTACAATTGTCACTCCTACTCTTCTTTGAATGTTGTTAGCTTGGTATATATTTTTCTAACTTTTGATTCTCAGTTCATTTATATCTTTGATGCTTAAGGTATGTTTCTGGTAAGCAATATATAGACAGGTCACATTTTTTGATCCGGTCTGTTACTCTCTGCCTCTTTAATGGAGCATTCAATCCATTTACACTCAGTGTAATTATGTATAAGTATGTATTTAGTGCTGTCATTTTGCTATCTTTATTTTTGTGTTGTTGATGTTTCTCTTTTTCTTTAAATGTTCTGTTTTGGGTTTTTCTTTATATGGGTTTATTGTTCATCTTTTTCAGTGTTTGTTTGTGTTTGTTGAGATCCTATATTTTGTTTCTTATTTTCATTTGTCATGTGACACCTCTTTGATCCCCCTTAATTTCTAAGTTTAAATCAAACATTAACTTCTGTATATCTTGTTAGTTTCCTCTCCATCTGAAAGAATTATATCTATGATAATACATCCCACTTTAAAGTGTGATATGTCATAGTTTTTGTGTTAAGATTACTAGTTCCCTACTTTTAGTATTTTAACTTTGATTAAGCTTAGTGACTTCCCTGACTGAGTAGGATCTGGATGCTGTGTCCTACATTGCATCCTTAAATATACATTTGATGTTATTGTTTTTCTAAACAAAGAGATTCTTTCAGTATTTTGTAATTTTAGTTTGGTTTCTGCAAAGTCTCTAACCTTCTGTTTATCTGTGAATTTCACTATCTCAATTTCACTATCATATTTAAGAGGCAGTTTTACAGGATATACAATTTCTGTTGGAAGTTTTTCTCCTTCAGGGCTTTGTATGTGTCAGACAAAAGCCTACAGGGCTTCCCTTTCTACATCAGTTTTGCTTTAAGCCTAGCTTCCTTTAAGAGCCTCTTTCTGTTTCATTTTAGTAAGCTTGATTATAATATGTCTTGGTGTCTTTCTTTTCAAGGTCTACCTTTTGTGGTGTTTGATAAGTATCTTGAATATATATGTTCTCGGCCTCCAGGGTTGCCATGAGTCGGATCCAACTTGATGACACTTGGCTTGGCTTCCTTTATGATTTCAGGGAAGTTTTCTGTCAGCAATTCTTCAACAATTCTTTCTGTATTTTCTGCTATTCCTCCCTGTTCAGGAACTCCAATTATTCATAGATCATTCATCTTGACTGAGTCTCACGTGCTTCTTAATGCTTCATTTTTCTTATTGGTTGTCTCTGATTTCCCCTCATGAACGCTGATGTCAGTTGCTTTATCTTCATGCTAACTAATTCTACATACTGTTTCCTCAATCCTGTTCTTTTGAGTTTGTATTAAATTGTCTAGTTCTGTAATTTTATTATTGATCTGCTAGATTTCTATCATTGATGTTCTAGCCATTCATGCAGCTGATTTAATTTTTCACTTTCTTCTGCTGCATTTTTTTTACTCTCTAGAAGGGCTCTTCATATAATTCTTTTGTATTCTACCTCTGATAATTTTAGAAAGGCTTCTTTGTCTGGGAAGTATTTTGGTTTTTTATTTTGGAAGTTTTCAAGAGCCATGTTGGTCTGCTTCTTTAAATGGTTAGATATTGATTGTTGTCTTTGCACCATCCAGAAGCTGTTCAGTTTCTCTGGTGTTACATCAATGGAAGCTGTGCCATGGGTCTAAGAAGGGTGTGGGTAAGGTCACTGCTAAATGGGTTGCCAGCCACCACTGTATTCTCTAGGTTCAGCAGACTTACGCATAGCTTTTCTGACAATACAGATTCTGTGAAGTCCCATGATGCTTCTGAGCTTAGCAACTGGCACTAGCTGGGTGCTCAGGGGTGGTAGGCACCACCTCCTGGGTGCTAAAAGTAGCAAGCTACTTGTGCTGATTCTACATCATAACACCAATAGAGACTATGGTGTAGCTCAGGGAGGGAGAAGAGAAGGATACCACCATATTTGGCTGCCAGGTACTGCTGCTTTCTCTAGATGAGTTTATCTTAAAAACTATTTTTCTGCTGATAGGGGCACTGTCCAGCAGCCACCTAAAGCAGGTGGGCCTTTAGGGGTGGCAGGGCCAGCCTCTTGGCTGGCGAAGACAGCACTCTCCTTGTCTCTGAGGGGCCATCAGTCAACTGTACGGTAAGCCTCAGTGGAGATGGTAGAAATGGCAACACCATAGTCAGTTGCCAGTCAGTGCTACATTCTCTAGCTGCAATTATCTTAATAGCTGCTTTTCAGCTGAAAGAGACATTGGCCAGCTACAGCTGAAAGCAGCCAGGCCCTCGGGGTGTTAGACTCCGCCTTCTGGCTGACAAAGATGGAGCCTCATAGGCCAACCACAGACAATATGACATGGCTCAAGGAAGGGAAGAGTTAGGGCATGCTGCACTCCACTGCCAGTCCCTACTCTGTTTTCTGTGTACAACCATTTTAAAAACAGCTTTTCTACTAGGAGAAGCACTATCCAGACACGCACTTTTGCTCAGCACAGGAATTAGCCCCTTGTGTAACCTCACTTGCAGCTGACTCTGCCTCTCAGCTGACCAAGTGGTGTCCCACCTGAGCCTCCTCTCCTGTACTGAGTCAGCATGTCTATCGTGCAGCTCAGGGAAGAGAGGTGGGAGGGGCATTTGTGCCCTTGGTAAGCAGCCACAGCTGTGTTCTCTAGATGTGGCTGTCTCGAGTATAGTCTCTCTGCTGCAGGATATGCTGTTTACTTAAGCAATGCAGTTCAGTGTAGCAGCTAGCTTGTGCCAGGCTCATAGGCTCAGCAGTCCCAGTCCAAGTCTCCCAGTTAACAAAGAAGGCATCCTTGCCTATAATCCTCTCAAATGATGCACCAGCAGAAACAGGCCTCAGTGTGCTCCTGTCTTGCCTCCACCAGAGGTAGTTGTCCCTTTTCTGTCACCCAGTGCAATCTCACAACCCTATGTCAGATCTTGGGTCTCACAGAATGTCCACACTGCTCCAGTCACTTATTTTTCTAGACCTTAATACTCAGAGGGAATCAAAGAGATGTGTGGCTCATCTGCCATCTTGGCCCTGCCCCCCACAAACCTTTCTTTAGGATGTTACAAGAGAATTGATCCTTTTATAGTAGAGTTTAAGGAACTGGTGGAAGACAAGTTCTCTGTCATTGGCAGAAGTTTTTCTGCTTTTGGAAAGAATAAAGCTAATATTAAAGAGGGGGCATTTTATGGTTATTTGGCCATTTATTCTCTTGGTTCTTGTGGTCCAGCTATAAGTTGGCTTTTCCTTTAATTACATAAATAATCTTTTTCTTCAAATGACCTCTCATTTACATAAATAATCTTCTCCTTTTCTCTAAACTGCTTCAGATTACTTGGCTGTTACATAAACTTTTTTAATATTATATTTGGCTATCACATGTGATTACTTCATGCCAAAGCCAAGCCAAGTGCCGATGTTGTTTAAATCATTTGTGATAGAAGTAAATGACAGAATTTATCTTCTAACTTTTATTTACTAAATTATAGCATTCTTTTAAATACAGACTTAACAAGGAATCTTTACAGACCATGTTCTCAGATGATATGCCCTTGTTGCATCACAAGTCATCTAAAGCTTGAGGTACTTTAAACATTAACCATTAATAAAGTTTAAAAGGAAATATCTAGAACAGAATTACTAGCAGCTTTGATAGTTACGATTCCTTTCTACAATAAGCATCCTAAGAAAACCAAATCCAGTGCCATCAAGTTGATTCTGACTCATAGCAATCCCGTAGGATAAAGGAGGACTGCCTCATAGAGTTTCCAAGGAGCACCTGGATTTGACCTGCTGGCTTATTGGTTAGCAACAGTAGCACTTAACTGCTGTATCACAAGGGTATCTTAGTCAACTTTAATATAGAATTTGGCAGGTAAGAATTTCTATGTAACTTTGAGTTTGAGAAAGGCAAGAAGAAGTAATAAACAGCTGAATATGTTACTCTAATGTGTAAGAAGTGTGTTTGCAAATGTATGATTATAAACTATATAAATAAAAACACACAGATATCGTATTTGTAGACCGGCTCTATGCTGATTTATGTTTAAATCACAGCCATTCAGGAAATACGTGTTGAGCCCAACATATTTCTCCCTAACATCCACACATTGCAGCTAAGTCATCAGTCCTTTGGCATCCCCTGGATGAGCATAGTAACAATATCCAGTCTCAATAACTGTATTTCCCTTGAATTCAGCAGATGTTCGTTGTTCTGAGCCCAGAACAACTATCCTGTCTCTTTCAGCTAGTATCTGTATTTGTTTCAATAGTAGCAGTTCTCTTGGATGGAAAGGCCACTCTATAATAGATAGAGTATCCTCAGTCTCCCTTTGATGTAAGAATATAAAACACCATTTTTAAAATTAAAAGAATTTAAGCAATGCAAAAATAATTTGTCATGTTTATGATAAAAATAGTGTTAATATTATGTTATGCTTTGTTATATAGCTATGCATAATTAAACTAAATTATCTACTTTCTTCTTACAATGCTTTGGTATAAGAAAAACTTAGGTAGGTCAGAGATGAAGTTCAGTATTGGAGTTTGCAATTAAACATTTGAACCCTCTGATGTAAGAGACAGATTTCATTCAGGCAAAAGGAAGGCAAATGGGCAGAAGTAGCAAAAGGATAGGTAATATGGAATGTAATGGAGAAGGCAGAGTTTGGTTTCTGGAGTCAGACAGAACCAAACCCTTTGCTGTTGAGTTGATTCTGGCTCACAGGAGCCTATAGGACAGAGCAGAAATTTGGTGGATTCAAACTGTTAACTCTTTGTTTTACAGTTGTAGCACTTAACCACTATAACACCAGGATTTGTAAGCAATCAGACAGATCTGAAATTAAATTCTAAACCTATCACTTACTAGTTAAATAACTGAGTAGTTAAATAATACCTTAAGCTTAATTTTTAACAACTGTGCGATGGATACATTAATTGTATCTTCACAGAGTTGTGAAATGAAAGGAAATAATATTTGTTAAGTGTTTAGCCCAATGTCTCGAGTACTATAAGTTCTCAATAAATGTTAGTTGGATGCAGAAGAGACAAAAGGAACTTACAGAGTAGTGCTTAATGAAGAGGGACAAAAGGAAGAGACAAGAGGAAGACTGAAGCACTACCTAAGGTGTAGTGATTTTATTTGCAATATCTGTAGGCACTCTTCCTGTAAGAATATTCATCCAAACCACCGTGGTAAAATCTTTTCTTTGTTGCCTAAAAATAATTAAGAAGCACAGCCAGCACTCACGGGAACTGCATTCAAACGTTCTTTTCACAACTGCAACATAGTCCTGTGCTTGTTTCTTTCTGTAGTCCTGTCACTGTGCTGTATTCTATCAGCTATTCCCCTGGGTTGTTACATACTGAGTTGCAGTGGTCTTCATGGTTGATTACAGGGATCTCTGCCGAATGTAAGCAATGCTTACCTATTTGATTGATGGATTAATTTTCTTTCCTGGTGATAGTTCTAACAGCTATTTGTCTCATCATGGCTCTATGGCTGGGAGTTGACATTTGAAATTTTATTTCTAACATTCTCTTTAGGTTCCACAATATGTAAATGTCATGTTTTTTTTTTAAGGTAATGCAGAGCTAGTAGGATATTATTGGTCCTTTAAAGAAGCATCTTAAACTTACACAATAGTCATCCGCCCCATTCTCAGCCTATGCTCTGAGTTGCAACGTGGAAGCCACAGCAATAATGTGTTGGTAGATGATATAAATTAGGACAGTAGGGGCCAGCTACAGTTACGAGTATATTTTACTAAAGGTCCATACACTGGAGTGAGATAGGATTTTTAAACTGCTTGTGGTAGCATTTGCTAAAAGGTAATCAACAGGATTACAGTGCTGAGTTTCTCTTTTCCCAGTGGGAAAACTAAAACAACCTTAAGAAAGATACTGCATATCTAATCTCACATTAGCCTTGCGCTGCTGTGTTTATGTCGAAACTTTAAAGTGGGTTTAGAAAACATTCAACAGAATAAAAGCTAAACAACTATTTCAAACTGAGAAGAATAATAAAACAAAAGTAATAAAAATATTAATAAAATAATTTACACTTTGAGAACAAAGTAATGAATGGTGGAGATGGTAATTTCCAAAGGTTCAGATTGTCTGAAGAATGGGACACAAATTTAATATGAGAAATCCGTCTCAATGTAATCAATATATCAGAATTCAGTATCTTTATGAAACATTACTAAGTTGATAATACCGTGAAATAATGTTTTTCTCATGCAAACATTTTAGCTTTAAAAATATTAGGAGAAAAATCATAAAATTGCATAGTTTGATATAAATTCTCCTCTATTTATTAAGCTATAATTTTCCTCAGGCTTGTTTTGTTCTATCCATAAAAGGATTTGCTGAGAAACTAGTAGTGAAAACAAGCAGTTTCAGCAATATTATGTTAGAAGAGGGATTCTATTCAGTAGTAAGATTATCCTTGTTTTTGGATATTATCAACATTTAAATTACTGCTAAATATAATCAAGCCTCATCTATTTATAAAGTACAGCTGCTACCTGGAAACATTTTAGTAGTGAATTTTCTTTAAGAGTTGCCCTGAGTCTATTATTTGGAATAAAAGGCCTTTTTTTATGGTTTTTAAAATATTTCATGATGTTGCATTACACTAAAAGTATGGATTTCTCAGAGCATCTCAAATGATAAAGTTTCACTTTATTTTGTCACTAAACAACAAAATTAACTTATTACCAATTTGCATTTTTCTGCATTTAAAATAGATTTTTCTACCTAGGTTTACTTCTGTTTATTTTCTTATTATTCAACCTAAGGAAAAAATGAATAATAATTTATATCAGTGTTTCTCAACATCTTCACTATTGACTGGGAATGGATTAAAGCATTTGATGGCCCTAAGCACTGGTAATCTGTGGAGCTGCCTCCTGTGGTTACCCATTTGAATGGGATATGTTAGTGATAGACATACATGTATATGTATATGGAGCCCTGGTGGTGTAGCAGTCAATAACTCAGCTACTAGTCAAAAGGCCGGCAGTTGGACTCCACCAGCCAGTCCTTGGCATGCCTAAGAGGCAGTTTTACTCTTATCCTATTAGGTCGCTATGAGTCTGAATTAACTTGACACCAACAGTGTTAGCATACATGTTGTTGGTGGTGGTGGTGCTGTCAAGTCACTTCTGGCCCATAGAGACCCTTGCACAATAGGACTAAATACTGCCCAGTCTTGCACCATGCCCACACTCGCTTTTACACTTAAACTCATCATTGCAGGCACTGTGTCAGTCCATCTCATTGAGGGTCTTCCTCTTTTTTCACTGACCCTCCACTCTACCAAGAATGATGTCTTTCTCCAGTTACTGATTTCTTCTTATAACATGGCCACAGTATGTAAGATGCAGTCTTGCCATCTTTGTTTCTAAGGAGCACTCTGGTTGTACTTCTTCCAGAACAGATCTTTTTGTTCTTTCAGCAGTCCACAGTACCTTCAATATGTATACCTATACGTACATGTGTTGTAGCTACCCGTAACTTCATTTTAAATGTGACTATAATATTAGCGATTGCATGCAAAAGTTGTATATGCTATTTTAGTGGAATGAGATGAACTGGATTATAAAATTTTTAGGAGATGTGATATACTAAGATATTTTCTATATACCACTTTTTCCATAAAAAGAATACATATTCTACAAGAAAGAAAGTGAGTCAGTGAACTTGATTGTTTCAACAATACACAATTCTGTTGATTTCCAACAATGAAAATTTGACTTTCTCCAATTTTGCTTTAAATCGTTTGAACTTCAGTTTTGATGCTTGTTTTGTAATAAATGCTGGAATTATGAATGAACTAGTGAAAATGTGCCACAAAAGAAAATTTAGTGATAAGAAAATAGATATTACAAGTATTTATTTTTAAATAGATCTTTCACCTCTAACATGGTAAGATTAAAAATATTTTTCTAACTTTATTCTTATTAATTTCTCAGTGATTTCATCACAGTCAAGCTACTTCCACGCATAATAAAGAGAATAATCCCCACATGGCTGTCAGTTTGTGGTCCTGTAGGTGTTTGCCCATTACTGTGATGCTGGAAGCTATGCCACAGGTGTTCCTGTATTAGCAGGGACACTCACGTCAGTTTTCAGCTGAACTTCCAGATTAAGACATATCGGGAAGAATAGTGCCCAAAGACCAGAGGAGACGTGGAATGACATCAAGGGCATCATCCATAAAGAAAGCAAGAGGTCATTTAAAAGACAGGAAAGCCAGATAAAACAAAACTGAATGTGCGAAGAGACTCTGAAACTTGCTTTTAAATGTCCAATAACTAAAGCAGAAGTAAGAAATGATAAAGTGAAAGAACTGAAGATTTCAAAGGGCATCTCAAGGTGACTAAGTGTTACAATAACACATGTAAAGAGTTGGAGATACAGAAACAAAAGGGAAGAACATGATCAGCATTTCCCACTCTGAAAGAACAGAAGAAAAAGTTCAAGCTTTGAGATACAATAGTAAATGATTCTATGAGAAAAAATATTAAACAATGCAGGAAGCATGAAAGATGGACAATTTTCAACCATTTCAAGAGCTCCTGGAGAAAGATACGAAGCTTTGTAAAGCAGAGGGTCAGCAAAAAAAAGGGGGGGTGGGGAGAGCCTTCGACAATTTAAGAGGCAGCCTATGATCAGGAGCTGATGGTACAGAAGGAAAAAGTAGAAGCTGCATTGAAGGCATTGGAGAAAAACAATGCTCCAGGAATTCATGGAGTATCAACAGATGTTTCAACAAACAGAGCAGCACTGAAAATGTTATTCATGTATGCTAAGAAATTTGGGAGACAGCTACCTGGCCAACCAACTGGAAGTGAACCATATTTTTGCCTATTCCCCCAAAAGGTGATCCAACCAAGTGTGAAAATTATTGAATAGTGTCATTCATATCACACAGAAATAAAATTTTGCTGCAGGCAGTTAAAAAGTAGCTGCAGCAGTACACTGACAGGAAACTTCCAAATATTCAGTCTGGATTCAGAAGAAGACATACAACCAGGGATATCATTGCTGAAAACAGAGACTACCTGAAAGATGTTTACTCGTGTTTTGTTGACTGCAAGGTATCCAACTGTGGGGATCACAACAAATTTATGCCTAACATTGCGGAGAATGAGAATTCTGGAACGCTTCGTTGTGCTTATGAGGAATCTGTACATGGATCAAGAGAACAAAACAAGGAAAAGTGTGTGTCAGGGGTTGTATTATTTCACCATACCTATTCAATCCGTATGCCAAGCAAATAATCCAAGTTACTAAATTTACAAATTCTTCACATGTTGCTGTAGACATACATGATGGGCTATCCTTTCCTATGTTAGTGCATTTTGAAATGTGATTCACTGAAAAACGGATCAAACTGGGCAACAAGTTCATGTAAACCCCCCAGTTTTTATTCTATGGGGATGCAAACAGTGTTTCTTTCTCAAAAAAGATGCCCCATGTTTTGCAGTTGTTATGACAGCACTGACGCATTGCAAAATCTTTCAAGTATTGATATTCTTCATTATTCTGTGTTTTCAGTTTTTATGTTAAACCAAAACCATGTCTAAGTTTTAA
Organism: Heterohyrax brucei; assembly: GCA_028571685.1. Taxonomy (NCBI): domain Eukaryota; kingdom Metazoa; phylum Chordata; class Mammalia; order Hyracoidea; family Procaviidae; genus Heterohyrax; species Heterohyrax brucei. Next base: position 1,101,499 of record CM053161.1, read on the forward strand.
ACATAACAACACGCAACCTCTGTGAACTGATGATTTTTATGTTTATCAGTCATATTCAAGTTACACCAATTGCTAAAACCACTTGAAGCAAAATGAGAAATGATTAAGGACTGACTCGTTTGCAAACAAAACAACATACAGAGCCAATTCATGAATAATACAATAGCCACTCACTCTTGCAGTTTTCAACATTATCTTTGTACCCTAGAAATATATTCTGGCTACAGAACTTTGTTTAACAGCCAGATTTTCAACACAGATTTTCAAATGTTTCATTATGATGTTGATCTTCACTTGGACCTCTTCTGATCAAATTATTTACATCATAAGAAGAAAAATTATTCCATAAAGGAACATCTGTATTTCTATTATTTATGAAGTCTGTTGTTGTTAGGTGCTGTTGAATTGGTTCCAACCCATAGTGACTGTCATGGTTGGAATTGTGTCCTCCCAAAAATGTGTGCAGCCACATGGCTGGGATACGGTTCCCAGTATCTTGGGACTGTCCTCCATTGTGTGGTTTTGCTAACCTGTATGTTAAAGGATTAGGGTGGGGCTGTGAATTCCTGCTGTGGGGGGGAGTTTCCCTGGAGTATGGCTTGCCCCACCCTTAATGCTTTTAGCTTGCAAGGAATAAAAGAAAAAAGAAACAAAGGACAATTTGAGAACCTCGCTACCATCAAGCAAGCAGCACCGGGAGCAGAGCACGTCCTTCAGACCAGAGGTTCTTGCGTGAGGACACTCCCTGGACAAAGACTGATGCAATACCGGACTTTGTGCAGAGCCGACAAGGGGAAAGTCTTTCCCTGGAGCGGACACCCTGAATATGGACTTGCAACCTACCGGACTGTGTAAGAATAAATCTTTCTTTGTTAAAGCCGTCCACTCTGTGGTATTTCTGTTAGAGCAGCCCTAGCTGACTAAAACAGTGACCATATATACAACACAACAAGACACTACTCAGTCTTGCAACATGCCCACAATCCTTGTCATACTTAGCCCATTTTTGCAGCCACTGTGACAATCTATTTTATTGAGGGGTCTTCTTTTTCACTGACCCTCTACTCTACCAAGCATAATGTCTTTCTCCAGGGACTGACCCCTCCTAACAATATGTCCAAAGTATGTAAGACATAGTCTTGTCGCACTTATTTCTAAGGAACACTCATTGTACTTCTTCCAAGACAGATCTGTTCATTCTGTTGGCAGTCCAAGATGTATTTAATATTCTTCTCCAAAATCACAGTTCAAAGGTATCAATACTTCTGTCTTCCTTATTCATTGTCTAGCTGTTACATGCATATGATGTGATTGAAAATATGGCTTTGGTCAGGTGCACCTTAGTCTTCAAAAGACATCTTTGTTTTTCAACCTTTTAAAGAGATCATTATTTTCCCAAAGCAATGTGTCATTTGATTTCCTGACTGCTGCTTCCATGGATGTTGATTGTAGATCCAATTAAAATGAAATCCTTGACAACCTCAATGTTTTCTCCGTTTACATCATGTTGTTTATTGGTCCAGCTGTGAAGATTTTTGTTTTCTTGATATTGTGGTGTGGTCCATAACGAAGGCTGTGGTATCTCATCTTCATCAGTAAGTGTTGTTGTCTTCACTTTCTGAAAGCAAGGCCGTGTCATCTGCATAACACAGGTTATTAATAAGTCTTCCTCTAATCGTGATGTCCCATTCTTCGTACAGTCCGATTTCTTCAATTATTTGCTTAGATGGTGTCTGCAGATGTGATAAATTCAGAACCTAAAGTAATTTCACTTTCTACATGATCATTAATTATTTTACTACAGGAAGGAATGGATGAAGTATTTGGAATTAATGCTGATAGATTCACATTGTTAATACTAATTTTGGCACTAGGGATATTAGTACAATAATTTGTAACCACTAAACTCAAGTATTCATCAGAAAAGGCTCTTCCAATTTATTACGTTTTAAAAATAAATTTAATTCTGGAATTGGCTTTAGGGAGTCACAAACCCTTTTGGTTTTAGTCTGTGAGCTTTCATTTTTGTACCCTTTCACATCATTTCATTTTATCTGGATATAAAATTATGTCACTTTTTAAATTTGGTTCTAACCATAGCAAATAAATTTGAATAATTGAAAATGAATAAAATTTATAAAATAAAATTTACATTTAAATGTAGACACTAACACAACAGTTCATATTTAAAAAGTATTAAGTAAAAAATGTATTTGGAGCATGTATTTTAGTTCTTTATATTTGAGACAGCAAAATAAATGCACTTAAATGCAATCAGAAGTAACTTCATTCACTTATCTATGATGTTTTTTGGCAGACCGTTTGAAGATTCACATGAGTGCTCTTCATCTTTAAATAATGCTTAAAAATTTGTGCACTCACTTTTTGTCCTTTGATGCTGTGTCTTCACAGTTTATTGCACCACTGCTAATTCCCGATGGTGATCAGAGTGAACACAAGAACCATGATACAAACACAAAAGCAAAAAACCACCACCATTGACTCAATTCCAACTCACAGTGACCCTGTAGGTCAGAGTGGAACTGCCCCAGACAGTTTCCAAGGAGTGTCTGGTAGATTTGAACCGCTAATCTTTTGGTTAGCAAACATAGCACTTAACAATTACCCCACCAGGGTTTCCATACAAACACAAGAATGTGCTCCTTCTGAAGATATCTTTTGCACACAACCAGATTCATCACGAGTCATGTGATTATAATGCTGCTGGTACATTCTTAAGGGATCAAAGAGAGAGAACTGAATGTGAGGTTATACTGAATTATTCTGAAATGAAAAGGAAAATGCAACTGTTATCGTATTATAAAATTTATGAAATATTATCAGTTTCGTTTAGTGTCCTAACAGTTCCCTTCCACTTTAGTGGTTGGTTTTCCTTTGCTTTGAGTGTTGTCTCTTGTGTGTCTATGGATCTTTGCTTTGGACAATTGGTGTTCCTGTGTTGCTGATTCCCTTAACATGTGCTTACTTTGCTGATTGGGTAATCTGTCCCTGCTTTTGGCATTTAAGCTTGATAATTCTTCGTGATCGGGGGCTGTGATCTGATTGTAGGATGTTTAGCAACATACCTCATCTCTGGGCTCTACCCTGCATTAGATACCAGTAACACTCTCTCAGTGGTGACTACAAAAAATTTGTCCAAGCATTGTCAAATGTTTCCTGAAGGGGAGGGAGGAAGAGCCAAAATAATTATTGGTTGAAACCCATTGATTAATGTGTATTTAAAAATATTGAAAAATTGAAAAAACGTCTGTGTGGACAAGTCAGAAACAATGCAAATCTGCAACAGTTTTGTAAAATTAAATAAATGCAAGAGAAAAAGCAGGAAACATCAAATTGTAAGTATAGAATATTTTTGTTAAATATCAATGTCTATATTCTAGTTATTAATATGATAAACAAAACACTCATTTAAAGATTATTGGAATGAAAACTGATGTTATATAATTTTTACAATTTCACTGGACTATAAAATACAATAAACTTCACACATTTAAGGTCAATAATTTGATCAGTTTGACATATGTATGTTGTTGCTGTTAGGTGCCATTGAGTCAGTTCTGACTCATAGTGACACTGTGAACAACAGAACAAAACTGCCATGCCTTGCACCATGTCCACAATCCTTTTTATGGTTAAATCCATTGTTGCAGGCACTGTGTCAATCCATCTTGTCGAAGGTCTTCCTCTTTTTCACTGACCCTCCACTCCACCAAGCATGATGTCCTTCTCCAAGGACTGATCCTTCCTGACAACATGTCCAAAGTGTGTAAAATGCAGTCTTGCCACCTTTACTTCCAAGGAGCATTCTGGTTGTATTACTTCCAGAAGAGATCTGCTTCTTCTTTTGGGGTCCTTGATACATTCAACATTCTTCTCCAGCACCACAATTCGAAGGTATCAATTCTTTTTTCTATCCTCTTTGTTCATGGTCCAGCTTTCACACACACATGATGCAACTGAAAATACCAAGGCTTCGGTCAGGCACATTTTAGCTTTCAAGGTGATATCTTTACTTTTCAGTGCTTAAAAGAAGTCCTTGGCCGCAGGTGTTCCCAATGCAATGTGTCTTTTGATTTCTTAACTGCTGCTTCCAGGAGTGTTGATTGCGGGCCCAAGTCAAGTGAAATCCTTGACATCCTCAATCCTTTCTCTATTTAAGATGATGTTGCTTAATGGCCCAGTTTTGAGGATTGTTGTTCTCTCGATGTTGAGGTGCAGTCCATGCTGAAGGCTCTGGTCCTTGATCTTCATCAGTAAATGATTCAAATCTTCTTGACGTCCAGCAAGTAAGATGGTGCTGTCTGTGTAATGCAGGTTGTGAATGAATCATCCTACAGTCCTGATGCCTCATTCTTCATATAATCCAACTTCTCATATTATTTGCTCAGCATACAGATTAAAAAGGTATGATGAAAGTATGCAAGCCTGACACACATCTTTCCTGACTTGAAACCATGCAGGGCCCACTTTTTCTGTTCACACAACAACCTTTTGATCCATGTACAGATTTCTTAAGAGCACATTTAGGTATTCTAGAATTCCCATTCTCTGCAATATTAGCCATAATTTAGTACTATCTACACAGTTCAGGGCCTTTACATAGTCAATACAAGTAAACATATTTCTGGTATTCTTTGCTTTCAGCCAAGATCTAACTGACATCAGCAATGATATCCCTGATTCCACATCATCTTCTGAATCCAGCTTGAATTTCTGGCAGTTCCTTGTCAATATACTGTTGCAGTTGCTTTTGAATGGTATTGAGCAAAATTTTACTCATGTGTGATGTTAATAATGCTGTTCAGTAATTTCCGCATTTAGTTGATCATCTTTCTTTGAAATGGGCATAAACATGGATCTCTTCCAGTCAGTTGGCCAGGTAGCTGTCCTCCAAATTTCCTGGCATAGATGAGTGAGCACTTCCAGCACTGCGTATCTTTGTTGAAATATCTAAGTTGATATTCTTCCAGTTCCTGGAGTCTTGTTTTTTGCTGGTGACTTCAATGCAGCTTCAAATTCTTCCTTCAGTATCGTTGGTTTCTGATAATATGTTACGTCTTTAAATGGCTGAACATCAACCAGCTTTTTCTGGTATAATGACTGTATGTATTTCTTCCATCTACTTTTGATGCTTCCTGAATTATGTAATATTTCCCCTGTAGAATCCTTCACTATTTTACCTCGAGAATTTTTTCTTCAGCTCTTTCAGCTTGAGAAATGCAGAACATGTCCTTCCCTTCTGGTTTTCCATTTCCAGCTCTTTGCACATGTCATTATAGTACTTTATTTTGTCTTCTCAAGCTTCTCTTTGGACTCTTCTGTTTAGGTCTTTTATTTTGCCATTCTTTCCTTTTACTTTATTTGCTCAATGTTTGAGAGCAAGTTTCAGAGTCTCTGCTGACAAGCAATTTGGTCTTTTCTTTCTTTCCTGTCTGTTTAATGACCTCTTGCTTTCTTCATGAGTGATGTCTTTGATGTCGTTCTACAGCTCATCTGGTCTTTGGTCATTAGTGATCAGTCATCAAATCTGTTCTTGAGATGGTCTTTAAACTCAGGAGGGATATACTCAAGATCATACTTTGGCTTTTGTGCACTTGTTCTAAATTTCTTCAATTTTGATCTGAATTTGCATAAGAGCAATTAACGATCTGTGCCACAGTCAGCACCTGGTCTTGTTCTGACTGCTCATATGAAGCTTTTCTATCACCTTTTTCCACAGATGAAACCAATTTGGCTCCTGTGTATTCAGTCTAGTCAGGTCTGTGTGTACATTCATCATTTGTGTTGGTTAAAAAAGATGTTTGTAATGAAGAAGTCAGTAGCCTTGCAAAATTCTATCATGTGATCTCCAGCTTTATTTGTATCACCAAGACCATATTTTCCAATTACCAATTCATCTTCTTTGTTTCCAACTTTTGCATTCCAGTCACCAGTAATTATCAATGCATCCTGATTGCATGTTTGATCAATTTCACACCACAGAAGCTGGTAAAAAATCCTTAGTCTCTTCATCTTTGGCCTTAGTAGTTGGTACATGAATTTGAATAATAGTCACATTTAATGGTCTTTCTTTTAGGAGTGTGGATGTTATCACTGATGGCATTGTGCTGCAGGAAAGATATTGAAATGTTCTTTTTGATGATGAATGCAACATTATTCCTCTTCAAGTTTTTGTTCCCAGCATAGTAGACCATATGATTGTTGGATTAAAAATGGTCCAGACTGATTCATTTCAGCTCACTAATGCCTAGGATATTAATGTTTATGAGTTCATTCCATTTTTATTATTTCCAATTTTTCCTAGATTTGTACTACCTTGTCCTGATTATTAATGGATGTTTTCAGCTTTTTCTTTTCCTTTTGAGTCATGTCACATCAGTGAATGTAGATCCCAAAGGCCTTACGCCACCCGTGTCATTAGGTGGACTCTGAGGAGGAGACTCTTCCCCAGTCATCTTCTGAGTTCCTTCTAACTTGAGGAGCTCACTTTCTGGCACCATATCTGAGAGTGTTTGGCTGCTATTCATAACGTTTTCCCTGGCTAATTCCTCTCAAAAGTAGACTGCCAGTTTTTTCTTACTAGTCTGTCTTTCTGGAAGCTCAGCTGAAACTTGTCTACCATGGGTGATTCTGCCGGTACCTATAAACCAGTGGCATATCTTTCAGCATCACTGCAACAAGCAAGCTTCCACTGACAGACAAGTGGGTGCTGCTCACTCTGTCTTTACCATCCTTACCTGACATATATATACACTCATAAAATTATCACTAAAATGAAGGTATTGAACACTTAAATTTTATCAGAAAATTTCCTTTTTCACCTTGGTAATTCATCCTTCTCAACTCCAAATCCCAGGCAATCTAATCAGAAACACTGCAAGCAGGAGGAACATACAGCAAGATTTTTAAAATATTGAAAGAGAAAAAAAAAATCTACCTACAAACCTTTATGTAGAGAATACACCTTTCAAAAATTTAGGTGAAAGACTTTTTCAGACATACAAAAGCCTAGCAGAAGAACTTTTGAGAGTAGAAATGTTAACTGAAATACTTCAGGTAGGAGACAATTATACCAGATGGGCACATGGATTTACACAAAGGAGTAAACAGCGCTAGAAACAGTAAAAAACAGAGAATGTGACACAACAGACAGAAGCACAACATCCTGCCTTAACAGTAAAGACCTGAAAAACTAAGTAAAACAGAGGCAAATGCCAATCTTGGAACACAAAGTGGCAAACTGATAGAAAACTGATAGAAACGGATAGAAAACAGACGATGATATATAAGAGAGAAAGTTTCCTATCAGCTAACCCAGAATGAATTTTCCATCTTGGATGCCTGATGGACACCTGCAGACAGGGAGCATGGGAGAGCAGATTTACAGAAGTCTCAGCAGAGGAAAAACACTTGGTGGCAAGCAAGGCACCCTTTTCCATCTCACGTGTTCTGCTCACTCCTCTAATTCCAGTGCCTCCCGGGCTAGCTGTGGTGACCTGGTCATCCAGGAAGTGTAGTGTCTATACTACTTGGATTTGATACACCTGAATCAGAGATGGGCAGACAGAAATATGAGAAAGTACCTTCAGGAGCTCCCATCAGGACACAGAGCATCCACTGAAACTGTCTGCTTGCAACATAGCCGAGCTACTGGCCCTGCCTGTTGGACAAAAGGGGTGAAAAATATTGTGACCACAGATAAGCAAAAAACAAAGAACCTGCCTACTCTAATGTGACCAAATGAAACAGAAAGGCAGGATTAAACAAAATGATCAACAATTGACAAACAAAGAAAAGAACTACTGAGAAGCCCAAAGACAGCAGATAATATCAAAACTTGTTTTTAAAAAAGAAAAGAAGAAAACAGGACAGGAAGGTTCAGGTAGGTTTCCAAAATAAAACATTTGATAACTTTCTAGTGGAAGAAAAGGCACTAAAACTACCTGATAGGAAAGCAAAGCAGATAAAATGATGAAAAAAAAAAGACAAATTTATGGAAAAGGCAGACAAATTCATGGGAAAATTCATAAAAATAATATGGGTACAAAATGACAAAATAAATTTACAACTACAAATTATGTAAAACAACACTTACATATCTAAAAAATAAACATCAAGATTTCAGAAATGGGCAATGTCATAGGAGGGCTGAGGAGCAGGATTGAAATGATGGAACACAGGATCAGTGAAATTGAACATAAATGCTTGGATACATCTCTGAGGAAAAATCAGAAAAAGAACAAAGAAAAAGGAAGAAACCCTGAAGATTGTGTGGGATACAATCAAAAGCAAAAATCTATGGGTGACTGGAGTTCCAGAACAGGAGAAGACAACAGAAAGCACACTGAAGACTTGCTAGCAGAAAAGTTCCCTAATATGAAAGAAGAAAAGATAACTATCCAAGAAACTCAAGGAACCCTATATAGGATGGACTGCACAAGAAAGTCCCCAAGGCAAATCATAATTGCCAAGCCAAGCCAAGTGCTGTTGAGTCAGATCTAAACCAAAGAAAGAAAAAAATTTCTGAGCGTAACTTGAGAAAAACAAAAAGTCCCATACCCCAAACCAAATGAAACCAAATCTGACTCATAATGATCCTGGAAACAATAAGAGTAAGCCCTGACTATTTAGCAGAAATCATGCAGGCAAGAAGGCACTGTAGTGATATATCTATGATGCCTGAAATTAAGTTCTCAAGCTTACCCTAGAAAAAGTGCTACATACCTCATTGCTGAATACCACTACAGTCACCTTCAAAGTACTCCCCTTGGAAGCTATGTACCAACGCAAGTATCTGGTCCATCCCTCAAAGCAATTTTGGAACTCTATCTGGAATGGCCATCAGAGCTGTCTTCGTGATATCCTTGATGTCCTGAATGTCATCAAAGTGTCTTCCTTTCAATGTTTCCTTTATATTCAGGTAAAAAAAAAAGTCACTGGGGGCCATATCAGGTGAATAGGGTTTATGTTCCAGTACAGTTATTTGTTTACTGGCTTAAAACTCCCTAACAGACAGTGCCGTGTAAGCTGGTACATTGTCATGATGCAAGAGCCATGAGTTGTTGGTGAAAAGTTAAGGTTGTTTATGTTTAACTTTTTCACGCAGCCTTTTCAGCAATTCCAAAGAGTAAACTTGGCTAACTGTGTGTCTAGTTTATATAAATTCATAATGAACAGTCCTTCTATATCAAAAAATTTTAATACATTGTTGTGACTCTTGATTTGCACTGATGATTTTTTTGGTTGTGCAGAATTGGCTGACTTCCAATGTGTACTTTGATGCTTTGTTTCAGAGTTGTATTGGTATACCCATGTTTCATCACCAGTGATAATATGGCCCAAAACATCATCTTACCTCTCCAAAAAGTCTTGGCAAACTTCAGCTCTCCTTTACTTTTGTTCATTGGTGAGTTCCTTTGGGACCATTTTTATACCATCTTTCTCATCTCAAGATTTTCAGTTAAGGTTTTCCTAATTGTTTCCTCTATGCTTCTCACAGTCAGTAGATAATTTTAACACACAATTGCATGGACTTTTGCAACTTTTTCATCAGTCCTACTTCTTATTGGCCACCCAGACTTCTCTTCATCTGTGATGCTTTCTCTCCTCTCAGAAAAAAATTTAATCCATTTGTACACTGCCATTTTCTTCATGGCATTATCCCCATAAACTTGGACTAACGTGATTTTACTTTCACTCCTGCCAAGTTTAACAAGAAATTTAATGCTTGTTCTTTGCTTGAATTCAAGCTTTGACATTCTGACGATGGCACAAAAAAAATGCAACAATGATAATGAACACTACTCAGCAAGACACCACCACACATAGACACTAACACAGCTGTGAGGCACTGATATGCCAAGGTTACAAAACCTTACCAAGTTGTTTGTACAGTGTTGCCAGTATAAGTGCACAGTGGCAAGTTCACAAACTTGTCAGAACTCATATGAAACCTTGAAAGAAAATAATTGCAACTAAGCATAGCACATCATGCAAAACTCAGTTTCAACTATGATTGTGAAATTAGGACACTTTCAGATAAACAGAAATTAAGGGAATGTGTGAAAAATGAACCACGATTGTACCAGCCAGATACCAACCTAGGAAATGAACTCTTCAGGAATATCTAAAACTGAAAGAATTACAACAGGGAACCAGAGCGGTTAATCTGTAAATTACAACAGCATCAAAACAATAGAAGAGGCAATAAACAATGTACATATAGAACTTTCTAATGGAGTTAAAACAAAGCACTTCTAAAGTGACAATAGATGGATTCACACCTAGAAAGACAAGGGTAAATTTTAAGGTAACCTCAAAGAGAGTTAATAAGTGTACTCATCAAAATAAAGAAGGAAAATATAAAGTCTTGATAAAAACAAAATCTACGAAAACAAAAGAAACAGAAAAGAAATCCACAAACCAAAGGAATTTAGCACAGGAAAATGAGAAGAACAAAGACAATGTCAGCGCCACAAAAAAAGGCACTACAAAATGACAGCAATAAAATACTACTTACAAGAAACACACCTTAGGAACAAAGATGCCTGGTAATATTACAACAGCAGATACTTAACCAATGGAACAGAATTGAGAGCCCAGATACAAAGCCATCCATCTATGGTCACCTGATCTTCAACAAGGGTCTAAAGCCCATTAAATGGGAAAATGAAAGTCTTTTAAGCAAACGGTGTTGTCAAAACTTGTTGTCATCTCATAACATGACAAAAATGGGAAGGCATTATGCCAAGTGAAATGGGTCATTCACAGAGGGACAGGTGTTACATGAGACCGCTACTACAAAAACAAGCAGGAAAGTTTACACATAGAGAGAAATAATCTACTGTTACCAGGGAAGGGAAGGGTGAGAGTAGGGATGGAAAAATAAATAAATAAACTACATAAGCTTGGAAGAAGATTTCAAGCCTCCAGATGAGACTACAGCCCCAGTCAACACCTTGATTTCAACCTGTAAGACCCTGAGCAGTGAACATAGTTGATTTATGCCTGGATTTCTGACCTACAGAAACTGAGACAATAAATGGGTATTGTATTAACCTACCAAGATTGTGGTAATTTATTACTCAGCAATAGAAAACTAATACAACAAGTTAGATTTGTAGCTCTAAGGCTTCAATAAAAATATATTTAAGTAAAAAAAAATGAGGGAAAATACAATGAATTAAAATGGAAATACCTACAAAATGTATTGGTAGAAAGCACTAAGCAAATTATGGGCAAATAAAACAGATTAAAAGATCACTAAAAAAAAGAAGAAGAAGAAATGGCAATAACATGAATAAATAAAAAGATTTCAGGGACTATAAATCTCTTTAAAATATAATCAGCTGCTTAAGGCATGAAAAACAACAATGTAATTAGGGACATACAGCATATATAGCAGTAAAATCTGTGGCAATAGTACAAAGCTGGCAGGGAAGAAATTAATGTATACTGTTTTAAGGTTCTTGCACTGAACATAAATATAGTATCTCTTGATGATAGACTATGATAATCTAAAGATGTGTACTATAAACCGTAAAGCAACCAAAAACATAAGAGTGACAGGCAATAAGCCAACAAAGGAATTATTAAAAAATACACAATTAATATAAAAGAAGGGGAAGAGGAAAAAACAAAAACAAAAATAACAGATGAGACAAATTAGATTTAAATGATGAGATAGTAGATTTAAACCAAAACACATTTATTGCAGTTTAAGAGATTGACAGGTTAATGATGATGCACAACTAAATGCTACCTAGAAGAAACATGTTTTAAATATAAAGACACAAAACATTTAAAAATAATAGAATACAAAATGATATATTTTGCTAATACCAAATCAAAACAAATCTGGACTGACTCAGGAAATCATTTTCTTATAAAAATAGTTACGTTTTGTTATTTTTGCTATTGTTCTACTAGATACCAGGCTGCTGATTAACAAAATACTATGGTGTCGGATCTGACTCGATGGCACTTGGCTTGCCTTGGCACGATGTCCTACACTAAACTGCAGCTGATACCTCTGTTGTTGTTGTTGTTACCCCATGTTGTTAAGGGTGTGTCCCTTATGCTTAAGTAGTTTAGTGCTCATCTCATTCTTTGTTGTTATTATTGTAAAGTAAGCAAACTTCTGTTGATGCATACATTGTGAAACATTTCAAGTAAATCCAGCACCATGATGGAAGAAATACTACACCAAAACCTCCCCTCTTCTATTATACCAGGATTAACTAAGATTTACTGTTTAATCTATACTTTTTATTTTTCCGGCTTTTTTACATACAAATTTGTACTTTTTCAACATTAGAATTCTTAAATCTGTTTTTTTTTAACTCAAAACTCAAGCCAACAAATGTCATCGAATCCACTTAGATATTTTTCAAAACCAAAATTCACTTAAAGCATTAGTTCCCAAAACGGAGCATGTCACCAAAACGTTAGGTGCTGGGCTACTTACAGAATCAAGGCTATTGTATTTACTGAATGCTTCACTGAAGCTTTCAATCAACGACATGCTTAAAAGTCAAAAGAGTGTTCCAACCACTTGATTTCAAACAAAGCAGATTTTACATTTATAAACACTAAAAAGAAATGAATGTTTCATTCATAAATTCAGGAAGAACAAAACATCACTGTATCATTCCAGGAAGAACTTTTAAGAAGTCATGATGACAAGAAATAGAAAGATTAATCAACTTTGTTGTTCTTTTAGCTGCTTACATCCTATCGTATTTGCAAATATAGCCAGAAAGATGATGCCAACTGTTGGAAGGCTAAATTCTTGAACTTTTCAATTAAGTGACTATCTTGGAATTATAACTGGAGTTTTGCTTCACTGCATATATTTCAGTAGCATAGATGGTTCTCACTCTGGGAAGTCATTCACTTGATCCTCTCCAGTGATGATCAAAGAAACACCACAGTGAAGGAACAGATGAAGTTAGAACAGTGTCACACGTGAGGAAGCCATAGAATTTGAAGTTCAACAATAGAGGAACCCGTCAGGCACCAGAAGAAATCAGATCATAAAGAACAGAGCAGAGCTAAATGAATTAGAGAATAGAAAAACAATTGAAAAAACTGAAAAGACCAAAATCTCTTTTTTTGGAAAGACCAACAAAATTGACAAACCACTGGCTAAACTTACTAAAGAAAAGCAAGAAAGGAAACAAATTACCCAAATTAGAAATGAGAGGGGAGTTGTCACAACAGATCCAACAAAAATCAAAAATATCATAACAGAATACTATGGAAGACTGTACTATAACACATTTGAAAACCTAGAGGAAATGGACAAATTCCTTGACTCATATCACCTACCCAAATTATCACAACGTGAAGCAGAACAACTTAATAAACCCATCACAAAGGAAGAGATTGAAAATGTCATCAAAACACTGCCAACCAAAAAAAGCCTGGGCCCAGATGGCTTCACTGCAGAACTCTACCAAGTGTTTGGAGAAGAGTTATCTCCAATACTACTGAGACTATTTCACAATATAGAAAGGGATAGAGTACTACTAAACTCATTCTATGAAGCCAGCATAACCCTGATACCAACGCCAGGGAAAGACCCAACAAAGAAGGAGAACTACAGACCTATATCACTCATGGATCTAGATGCAAAAATCTTCAACAAAATTCTTGCCAATAAAATACAACCACATATCCAAAAAATAATCCATCATGACCAAGTGAAATTCATATCAGGGATGCAAGGCTGGTTCAACATCAGAAAAACAATTAATGTGATTAACCACATAAATAACACAAAAGACAAGAATCACCTGATTTTTTCCATTGATGCCAAAAAGGCATTTAATAAAGTCCAACACCTATTCATGCTAAAAACTCTTAGCAAAATAGGCATAGGCGGCAAATTCCTCAATGCAATAAGGGCCATTTATACAAAGCCAATTGCCCACTTCATCCTGAATGGAGAGAGACTGAAAGACTTTCCCTTCAGAACAGGAACTAGACAAGGATGCCCACTCTCACTTCTCTTATTCAACATTGTACTAGCACATCTAGCCAGAGAAATTAGACAAGACCGAGAAATAAAGGGCATCTGCATCAGCAAAGAAGAAGTTAAAATCTCCCTGTTCACAGATGATATGATTGTATATGCAGAGAATCCCAAAGAATCTGTAAGAAAACTACTCAAACTGATAGAAGAGTTCAGCAAAGTCTCAGGATACAAGATAAACATAGGTAAATCAGTAGGATTCCTTTATACTAACAACAAGATTGTTAATGAAGAAATCATCAAATCAATACCATTTACTATAGCCCCTAAGAAGATAAAGTACCTAGGAATTAATCTAACCAGAGAAATAACAGACCTTTACAAAGAGAACTACTAGTCCTTACTACAACAAACTAAGAGAGACAGATAAATGGAAAAACCTACCCTGCTCATGGATAGGAAGACATTGTGAAAATGTCTATTTTACTCAAAGCAATCTACTTAAATAATACAATCCCAATACAAGTTCCAGTGTAATTTTTTAATGCGATGGAGAAACACATCATCAATTTTGTTTGGAAAGGGAAGAAACCCCAGATAAGTAAGGTACTACTAAAGAAGAAGAACACACTGGGAGGCCTCTCATTACCCGACCTTAGAACATACTACACTGCCACAGTGTTCAAAACAGCCTGGTACTGGTACAAGAACAAACAGACTGATCAATGGAACAGAATTGAGACCCCAGAGATGACACCATCTGCCTATGAACAGTTGATATTTGACAAAGGCCCTAAGACATTAAGCTGGGGTCAAAACAGTATCTTCAACAAATGGTGCTGGCAAAATTGGATACCCATCTGCAATAAACTGAATCAAGATCCATGTCTTACACCTTACACAAAAACCAACTCCAACTGGATAAAAGACCTAAATATCAAACCTAAAACGATAAAGCTAATCCAAGAAAAGGTAGGAACAACAATGGAATTTTTAATACACAATGTGGACAGACTCCAAAATCTGTCAAACAAACCACAATCAACAGAAGAGAAAATAGATAAATGGGAACTATTAAGAATCAAACAATTTTGCTCATCCAAAGACTTTACTAATAGAATTAAAAGAACACCCACAGAATGGGAAAAAAAATATTTGGCAATTCTATGTCAGACCGATGCCTGATCTCCATAATCTATAAGATACTACAAAATATCAACAAGAAGAAGATAAATCATCCAATTAAGCAATGAGCGAAGGAGATGGACAGACATTTCACTAAGGAGGAGATCCAGGCAGCCAAAAAACAAATGTGGACATGTTCATGATCTTTAGTTATTAAAGAAACTCAAATCAAGACAACAATGAGATACCATCTCACCCCAACAAGGTTGGCCATGATCCAAAAAACACAAAACAACAAATGCTGGAGAGGCTATGGAGAAAGTGGAACACTCCTACACTGTTGGTGGGGTTGCAAAATGGTCCAGCCTCTTTGGAAAGCAATCTTGCCCTTTCTTAAAAAAAATGGATATTGATATACCATTTGACCCAGTAATTCCACTACTTGGAATATATCCTGCAGAATCAAGGTCTTTCACACCAATGAACACATGCACAAGAATGTTTATCACAGCACAGTCCATGATAGCAAAAAGATGGAATCAACTCAGATGCCCAACAACAGAAGAATGGATAGGTAAACTATGGTACATATACTCAAGGGAGCACTATGCAATGATACATAATAACGATGATTCCAGGAAACATCTCATAACCTGGTTTCAACTGGAAGACATGTTGAGTGAAAGTAGTCAGCGACAAAAGGACAAATATTGTATGAGATCTCTATGATAAGATCTCAAAACCAGACTCGTGTATAGAAGAAAAGACTCTTTGACAGCTTCAAGGGAGGGGAGAGGAAGGGGGAGGGGGGGAGAGCTTAGATTAGATAGTTGCTAGAAATCTGGTTTGGTGAAATCGATGATAGCACGCATTTGAAACAAGAATAACATTAAGTGAACTTCAGCATAACCTGAATACTCCTTCCATCTTAACCCAATATTGCAAGGATAGACTGGCTGAGATAGGGGGCAGGAGACCATGCTCGTAGGCGAAATTGAGGCCGATTGGCACAACTAGCATTTTGCTAAGAGGGCTTTCTGCACCACACATTGGTGAACAGCATCTGGGGTCTTAAAATCTGCCAAACTGCCATACGAGGGCACAGCAAATGGTATCAACTCAGCAAGAACAGATGCTCACCGAGGACCAAAATGACATGGGGCAAAGACAACCCAGAAGATAGAGAGACCCACACGAGTGGGTGCCTACCTCGATTTGGGACCGGAAGAACCGGAAGGTGCCCGGCCACCACCAGTGTTAGCCGCAATGGAGCTCACTAAGTTGAGTCTCACTGGCAACACAATAAAAAGGGATGCGTCCTGAGATCTCCACTAAAAGACCTCATTTGATGGTCCAGTGGTTTCAGGGCTCCCCTGGGAGCATGGCCCCTCGCCCTGATGCTGCCCTTGTCCATGAGTCATAACTAAGGTCCACTCTTCGGACACGAATAGATTGGACTTGGTGATGCAGAATGACCATATATTGGATGCACTTTATGGTTCTATACATCCATAGGATATCATCCTGCTGACCTCTGGCTGGAGGAAGGAAAGTGGGTGGGGAGGAGGGGAAAGGAGACTGTGGGAGGATGAGACATGTATGGAGCAGAGAGGAATAGTGTGCTGTCATCGGACCGGGAGAGCAATCGAAGCTGCATATAGGTGGGCATGTAATTTTATACGGGAATATACATTTTCACTCAGTCATATTAAATAAAAAAGAAAAAGAAAGAAAAAGATACTGGTTTTGTTTTGAACCACAGTTTACAGTATATTATGAGTGGAAATTGATGGAAATGGCCATAAAATAAAAGGATAAATTAGCCAAACTGATGTAACTTACTGAACTTAATACAATATTTGTGCTAAAGCTCCTTGCAGACAAGTTTAGTGCATTTATACTACTACTTTGCAAGTTACCTGGTGATAGCATACCCTAATTCAATCTATTACACTCTGTGGGTCTTCTTTGTAATCGACATGAGTTAATTTTTATGATTATCTTCCCGAAGAGTCTGTGTTAATAAAGAAAACATCAAATTATCTTAAACTTAGAAAAAACTGAGCCCAAGGGCTACTGTCCTCTGGGGGTATTAGCATAAACCCGCAGTGAGGTGGGGACATGCCATAGTGAGGGGAGAAATCAGTTAAAGGACTGCAAATAGAGGGCACAATAACATTAAATAATAATACACAAAATGAATAACTGCAATAATTTGCTTAGGAGTACTGGTGGAAAAAAAACTTCAATTGCTCTTGAAAAAACATCTTTGTGCAGTATAAATTGGTTTCAATAATATTTACAGAGAATGTGTTCTAGAAACTGTAGGTCAATGGATCTAAAATTCTGGCAGCAGTTTACAAGCACAGTATCAGATGATTTGGCAGAGGTCAACCGCTAATGGGGATGAAAGCCTTGTCTGTGGGGATCTTGGGGTGGTATTTGAAGAAATACTACATGGTGCATAAATCCAAGTGAATTGTTTTCACTAGTGCTGTAAAGTTTCATGTATCTTTTATCAGTTTTTTCTACATGTACTTTGATTTCACAGCAAGAGCGGCATAGAAAACCTAAACAGAGAAGAGGACATTCATGTAAGTTACCTAACTCCATGACATAATCATACAATTAAAAATGATTACATTATGATTTCATCTAGGTCTTTCTGCAACTGCAAGGTGGTGGTTATGGAGAATATGGCCATTAACACCATCTAGAAAGCAGCCATCACTTTCTTGTACATGTGTGTTTTTTGTTTTTTGTTTTGCTTGTTTTGTTTTGTTTGTTTTTTGATGTTTCATTTTGCTTAATCAACTCTGCTGGTGGTGCTTTTCAGCAAAACTGGTAAAAACAAAATTGTAGTAACTGAACACAGCACTCCAGCAATCAAGATGTTTAAAACCTTGAATCTTCTGGGGTAAAGAGAACATCGCAAAATTTAAAATTCTGAGTTAATAATAAGATGATCACAAATTTTACTGGCTTGAACAGTTCCACAACTTGCCTCATAAAATCATCATAGCAGTTTGTTTCAAAATTAATGTAAGAAAATTCTGGGTCTGGAGTGATGTGAAGAATCTAGTAAGTTTCATGCAATTTCATTCCATTCACTGAATACCCACAGGTACTAAACACCACAGGTACTAAACAGTGTGTCATGATTGTCTGGTATCACGAATTCCACACTCACGAGCAACATTCTGTGCAGTAATCTCATCTTTCAGTTACAACTGGTCCATAACTTCTGCATCAAGCTCCCTTATGAGAATTTTCCAGGTTTGATCTGGATGATTGATTATCCGACTCTGGGAAATCCAGAGAATACAAGTACTAACAGTTACAATCTGTAGGGCCCATGCAGTATATGGCTTCATTTGAGAAAATTGCATTAAGAAACTCTGTTTTTCTGAAGGCTTCGTGAAATTCCAATGACAATAAAAGCTTTGAATTAGGTTTAACCCACAGTAATCCCTAGCAAGCTTACACAGGGGAACGAGTGGTTTCAGCAAGAGGGTAGTACCATACTGGTATTCAAAAGGAAACATCTCTTGCAGACAAAATGCTACTCTCCCTAAATACATAAGCTTCCTGCTTGCCAGTTTTTGTCACACTTAACAACTGACAATCACAAATCTTTCAAAAGTACATTCCACTCAGATGAGCCGAGATTCCTGGGTCCTTGGTTTGCTACAGGCTGTTGCTTGGAGAATGGAACCTCTAGCAGCTTCTCCATCCCTTTGCAAAAATGTAGTTTCTTCTCACCGTGAGACTAGTGAACAATGAACAACCACAGAAAATCAGTTAAGTTAAATTTCTTTTCCTACTGCCACCACTACTGCTGCAAATTATTCCAGACATATTAGAAAAGTTCAGATTCCTTTTTTTAAAAAAAGCTATAATTTTATATTAACTTTAATATATAAAAAGGATTAATAAATATTTTCCTTTTTTTTATTGTGGTGAGTGAGTGAAAGTTGAACTAAGTCTGTTGCAAATAGAGTCAGATACAATTCAGTCTCTTTGTAGTTCCCTGTTTCTACGCTACAGAGAGGAAAGCCTACCTAAAGCCACAGAGCGTAGTGTGTAAGGCTTATACCAGTCTTTACACTTCCTTTTTATGTAATTTTTTAATTTTATTTTTTATTAATTACAGCAAAAGAATAAAATTTCTGAAATCTTTCAGTTATCTCATCTATGATAAACCCTCAGCCCCCCAGCCCCCCACGTGGTCAACACAGTCATTCTCTTCTGTGGATAATTCTCTTGTTAAGTCCTTATATCTGGGTCTTATACAAAATTTGTCCTTTTGACACTGATAGATTTCACTCAGTGTGATCTCTTCCAAACGGGACCATGTTAAGAGAGGTCATTGTTTTTTATCACAGCATAATGTTCTGCTGAGTATACGTACCATGGTTTGCTTATCCATTCGTTTGTTGATGGACGTCGGGGTTGATTCCAACTTTTTGCTATTGTGGACTGTGCTGCAACAAACATTCATGTACATGTGTCTGTTTGTGTGACAACTTTTGTTTCTGAAGAAAAATTCCAAGCAGTGGAATTATAGGATCAAATGGCATATCTATTTCCATCTTTTTAAGGAAGCACCACATTGTTTTCCAAGAGGTTGTACCATTTTGCAATCCCATCAGCAGTGTAGGAGAGTTCCAATTTCTCCACAGCCTCTCCAGCATTTGTTGTTTTGTGTTTTTTGGATCATGGACAACCTTGTTCTGTTTTAGGTTTTTTTCCTTTCTATAGCTGCTTTGTTTGCAGATTTCCCTCCCTAATTTTCCAGTTGCTAGACCATTTCCAATTTCTTGCCACTGTCTTCTCAAGCCAGGAAAGATTTTGCTTTCTGCTGCCTGAGTTGTTTGAGCTGAAGAATCTACATGTTCAAAGGTTCAGTAAACTCACACATTTTACCAGGAATGGTTCTTCTTTTCAAAAGTAGTCTTCTCTATAGTTTGGCCTGCTTTTTTTCCCCTAGCAAATTCAGTAGTCAGCCAGGGATTTGATAAATTTACTCTTATTTTCAATCTGAGCACTTATATAGCTCTTTTATTTCTGGAATTTACCTTTAAATTCTACTTGCTCTGCTGCTCTCAAATTTACCATTATCTGCCCTTAGCTGGTAAGCCATGGAGTCTGACTGGAATATCCTTAGTTAGAAAAAAAACACTTGCTTTATTTTTTTTTTTAATTTTTTGTGCTCTTGAAATTCTTCTTTTTTTTGTTGAGTGAATGAAAATGTACATTCCCATATAAATTTGCATGCTAACCTATATGCAGCTCCTACTGCTCTCCATGCCCAGTGACACTACACCCTTCCTTTCTGCTCCATATCTGTCCTATCTTCCCAATAGTCTCCTATCCCCTCCTCTCTACCCAATCTCCTTCCTCCTGTAAGTTAGCAGGATGACATCCTATAGATGCATAGAACCATAAAGTTTCCACAAAATGTGGTCATTCTGTGTCTCCAAGTCCAATACATTGCTGTCTGAAAAGTTGACCTTCATCATGATTTATGGATAGGGGCAACATCAGGGCCAGGGGCTATGCTCCCAGGGGAACCCTGAAGCTCCTGGACCATCACTTGTGGTCTTTTAGTGGAGATTTCAGGGTACACCCATATTTATTCTTTGTTGCCAGTGAGACTCAATTTTGTGAGCTCTGTCATAGCTATCACTGGTGGTGGCTGAGAAACATCCAGTTTTTCTGGTCATGAGTTGTTGTAGACACCCACATGAGTCCTCTGGGTTCTCTTTCCCCCATGTCATTCTGGTCCTTGGTGATCATCCGTTCCTGTTGAGTTGAGACCATTTGCTGTACCCTCACATGGCAGCTTGGCAGTTTCTAAAACCCCAGATGCCACTCACCAATGTGGAGTGCAAAGAGTCCTCATTAGCAAAACGCTAGCTATGCCAGTTGGCCTCAATTTTACCTGACAGCATGGTCCCAGGCCCCCTGCCCCAGCAACTTTGTCCTTGCAATACTGGGTTAAGATGGGAGGAGTACTCAAATTGTGTTGAAGTCCAATTATTATTGATCTCCTTTCTGACGTGTGCTGTCATCAATTTCACTCAACCAAATTTCTATGAACTATCTGATCTAAACCTTCCCCGCCCCCCTCCACCCTTGCAGCCTTCGAAGAACCTTTTATTGTATGCATGAGTCCGTTTTTAAGTTCTTATAGTAGGGGTCTCATCCAATATTTGTCCTTTTGTCGTTGACTACTTTCATTGACCATAATGTCCTCCAGTTGCAACCAGGTTATGAGATGTTTCCTGCAATCATCGTTGTTCTTTATCATAGCATAGTGTTCCATTGAGTATATATACCACAGCTTACTTATCCATTCCTCAGTTGTTGGGCATCTGGGTTGATTCCATCATTTTTCTGTTGCGGACTGTGCTGCGATGAACATTCATGTGCATGTATCAGTTGGTGTGAATGGCCTTGATTCTGTAGGATATATTCGAAGCAGTGGAATTACTTGGTCAAATGGTATATCTATATCCACTTTTTTAAGGGAGAGCCAGATTGCTTTCCAAAGAGGCTGGACCATTTTACAATCCCACCAACAGTGTAGGAGAGTTCCAATTTCTCCACAGCATCTCCAGCATTTGCTAATTTACATTTTTTGGATCATAGCCAACATTGTTGGGGTGAGGTGGTATCTCATTCTAGTCTTGATTTTAATTTCTTTAATAGATAACGATCTTGAGCATGTCCGCACGTATTTTTTGGCTCCTTGGATCTCCTCTTTAGAGAAGTGTCTGTCCATCTCCTCTGCCCATCACTTAACTGGATGATTTATCTTTTTCTTATTGATATATTGTAGTACCCTTATAGATTATAGAGATCAGGCATCTGTCTGACCTATAGTTGCCAAATATTTTTTCCCATTCTGTAGGTGGCCTCTTAATTCTATAACTAAAGTGTTTGGAAGAGCAAAAGTGTTTGATTTTTAGTAGTTTCCATTTATCTATTTTCTCTTCTGTTGTTTGTGGTTTGTTTGACAGATTTTGAAGTCTGTCTATGTTGTGCATTAAAACTTTCATTGTTGTTCCAACTTTTTATTGGATGAGCTGTATCATTTTAGATTCTATATTTAGGTCTTTTACTCAATTTGAGTTGGTTTCTGCATAATGTGTAAGATAGATCTTGTTTCAATTTATTGCAGATGGATATCCAATTTTGCTAGCACCATTTTTTGAAGAGATTGTTTTTATCCCAGTTTAATGTCTTAGGGCCTTTGTTGAATATCAACTGTTCATAGGAAGATGGTGTCATCTTTGGGGTCTGAATTCTGTTCCAATGACTATCTGACTCTTTGTACCTGTACCAGGCTATTTTGACTACTGTGGCAGTATAATAGGTTCTAAAGCTGAGTAGTGAGAAGTCTCCCAGTGTGTTCTTCTACGTGGGGAGTGCTTTGTTTATCCAGGGTTTCTTCTCTGTACAAACAATGTTGGTGATTTGTTTCTACATCTCATTAAAAAATGTCACTCATATTTATATTGGGATTGCATTGTGTATGTAGATTCCCTGCATATACAATCATATCGTCTGCAAATAGGGAGATTTTTACTTCTTCTTTGCTGGTGCAGTTATTCTTTATTCCTTGGTCTTGTTTGATTGTTCTGGCTAGAACTTCTAGTACAATGTTGAATAGGAGAGGTGAGAGTGGGCATCCTTGTCTGTTTCCTGTTCTCAAGGGAAACTGTTTCAGTCTCTCTCCATTCAGGATGAAGTGGGCAATTGGCTTTGTATAAATGGCCCTTACTGCATTGAGGAATTTGCCGTCTATGCCTATTTTGCTGAGTTTTTAGCATGAATGGGTGTTGAACTTTATTAAATGCCTATTCTGCATCAATGGACAAGATCAAGTGATTCTTGTGTTTTGTGGTATCTATGTGGTTGATCACATTTAATTCTTTTTCTGATGTTGAACCAGCCTTGCATCCCTGATATGAATCCCACTTGGTCATGATGGATTATTTTTTGGATATGTTGTTGTACTCTATTGGCAAGAACTTTGTTGAAGATTTTTGCATCTAGATTCATGAGGGATATTGAGTCTTTCCCTGGCTTTGGTATCCGGGTTATGCTGGCATCATAAGACAAGTTTGTGAGTATTTCATCCCTTTCTATACTGTGAGATAGTCTTAGTAGTATTGGAGATAACTCTTCTGTAAATGGTAGAATTCTGCAGTGAAGGCATCTGGGCCAAGGCTTTTTATGGTTGGCAGTTTTTTGTTGACTTTTTCAATCTCTTCTTTTGTGATGGATTTATTAAGTTGTTCTGCTTCACTTTGTGATAATTTTGGTAGGTGATGTGAATCAAAGAATTTGTCCATTTCTTCTAGGTTTTCAAATTTGTTAGAATACAGTCTTTCATAGTATTCAGCTATGATATTTTTTATTTCTGTTGGACCGTGGTGACAACTCCCCTCTCATTTCTTATTTGGGTTATTTGGTTTCTTTTCTTGCTTTTCTTTCATAAGTTTAGCCAATGGTTTGTGAATTTCATTGTTCTTTTCAAAAAACTGGCTTTTGATCTTCCAATTTTTCCAATTGCTCTTCTGTTCTCTAATTACATTAGCTCTGCTCTAATCTTTATGATCTGTTTCCTTCTGGTGCCTGAGGGTTTCCTCTGTTGTTCTTTCTCTACTTGTTCAAGCTGTAGGGTCAGTTCTTTGGTTTGGTTTCTTTCTTCCTTCCAGATGTGTGCATTTGTGGAGATAAATTGACCTCTGAGCACTGCTTTAGCTGTAGCCCACAGGGTCTGGTGGGAAGTGTTTCTGTTCTAATTGGAATCCATAAATTTCTTTATTTCATCCTTGATTTCTTCTATGACCCATGATTTTTTGAGAAGGGTGTTGTTCAGTTTCCATCAGTTGCACTTTCTAACTATGTTTTTTTCTGTTATTGATTTGGACTTTTATGGCTTTATGATCTGAGAAGATACTTTGCATTAATTCAAAGGTATGGATTTTGTTGAGAATTGCTTTATGTCCTAACACATGGTCTATTCTGAAGAATGTTCCATGTGTACTGGAGAAGAAGATGTAGTTGTTCACTGATGGATAAAACGTTCCATATATGTTGATGAGGTCTCGTTGGTTAATTGTGGCAATAAGGTCTTCTGTGTCCTTATTGAGCTTTTTTCTAGATGATCTGTCCAATATTGAAAGTGGAGTGCTGAAGTCTCCTACTATTATTGTGGAGTTATCTATCTCCTTTTTGAGTGTAGTCAGTGTTTCTTTGACGTATTTAGGTGCTTTAATATTATGTGCCTCAATATTTAATAGTGTTAAGTCCTGCTTGTGTATTGAAACTTTCAGCAATAGTGATCATCCTTGTCCATGATGGTGGAGTTTACATTAAAATTGATTTTTTCTGAGACTAGAATTGTCATACCTGCTCTTCTTTGTTCATTGTTAGCTTGATATATATTCTTCCATCCTTCGATTTTCAGTTTGTTCCTATCTTTAAGTCTAAGGTGAGTTTCTTGTAGGCAACATATGGATAGGTCATGTCTTTTGATCCAAGATGTCACTCTATGTCTCTTTACTGGAGCATTCATTCCATTCACATTGATAGGTATGTGTTCAGTGCTACCATTGTGATATGTTTATTTTTGTGTTGGTGTTGTCTCTGTTGTTCTTATTAATCTGTTCTGTGACATTCTTCTTTGTGAGTTGATTTTTCATCTTTTTCAGGGTTAATTCTGTGGTTGTGGAGACTCCTGTATTGCATTTCTTATATGAGATGTTGCTTCTTTATTGTGCTTTACAGCTGCCATATGATCCCACTTAATAAACTATATGTAAACTCAATTTCGATTGCTACCAGTCTTGTCAATTTCCTCTCCATCTGAAAGGACTATTACAACTGTAGTACATCCCTCTTTTCAGTATGATCGTGTCATAGTTTACATGATATGATCACTAGATCATTTCTTTCACTATTACAGCTTTGATTGTGTTTGGAGCCTTCTCTGACTGAGTAGGATTCCAGATAGTATGTCTTTCTAAAATATAAAGTTAGTGGTTTTGTTATTCCAAGCCAAGATTTTCTTTCAGTACTTCTTGTAGCTGTGGTTTCTTTTTCCAAAATCTCTGAGTTTTTGTTTATCTGCGAATGTCTTAATTTCATTTTCATATTTGAAAGACAGTTTTCAATGATATATAATTCTTGGTCGGAAGTTCTTCTCCTTGAAGGCTTTGAATGGGTGCCAGAGTCATTTCTGCTGAGAAATCCACCAAAAGCCTACACGGTTTCCCTCTAAGTGTTAGCTTTGCTTTGAGTCTTGCTGCCTTTAAGAGTGCTGCTTATGTTTCATTTTGTTAAGCTTGATTATAATATGTCTCAGAGTCTTTCTTTTGAGATCTATGTTGAGTAGTGTTCAATACATATCTTGGATATCTATATTCTCTTCTTCAGAATTTCTGGGAAGTTTTCTGTCAGCATCTCAGCCACAATACTGTGTGTTCTCAGGTGTCTTGCCCTGTTCAGGAACTCCAGTTAATCACAGATTGTTCCTCTTAATAGAGTCCCGCATGCTTCTTAATGCTTTTTTATTTTTCTTGTTTCTTTTTTCTGATTTCTCCTCATAGATTCCAGGGTCACTAGTTCTGTCTTCCAAATCAGAAACTTTCTTTCCCATTTGCTCCATTCTGTTTTCTTGGCTTTGAACTGAAGTTTCTATGTCTTCGGTTTTGTTCTTGATCTGCTAGATTTCAGAGTACTGATGTTCCGTTACATCAAACAGCGTGCTTGATTTTTCGTTTTGCTCTGCTGTATTTTGTACAAGGCCTAGGAGGATTCTATATATAATCCTTTTGTATTCACCTTCTGATAGTTTCAGAAAAGCTGCTTTGCCTGGGAAGTTCTGAGGTGGTTTCTTTTGGAGGCCTTCTGATGCCATGTGTGATTTCCGAGTTACTGTTTTCTCCAGAGTTTGTTGCTTTGGAGCTTCATGTAGATCAACAGAGGCTGGGAGAGATGCTGTGAAGATGGACCACAGTTGTTTCTCTAGGCTATCTTAAAATGAGAAATAAAAAGTGTCTGACAACTTCCAAAGTCAGCAGGTTTTCAGGTGTATACATCCCTCTTCCCAGCTGGCAAAGTATGCACCTCTATATCCAAGCCCAGATGTTATAAACTAGCTCAAAATACAGAAAGGCTACTGGGCTGTTGGCCTCTGCTGTCGAGCCCCAGCTGTAGGTGATACTGTGTAGAATTCTGCTTTTCTACTGGAAAGCGGTATCTTCTGGGTAGGCACTACTTCTCAGCCCAGGAATTAGGTCCAGCCGAGGCTTCCATATGGATGACACCGACTCCCAGTGAAACAAGATGACATCTGGCAAAAGATTGCCACCCATCTGGGACTAGGCTCCTTGCAGAAAGGGAGGCCAAGAGTGCAGAAATGCCCAGAGTCCACAGCCTCTGCTGCTGGGCCCCAGCCTAAGGCAACACTGTGCAAAACACTGCCTTCCTTCTGGAAAAGCGCTCTCCCCCCAACAGGCGCCACCTCCCAGCCTAGGAACCAAGTCCAGCCAGGGCCTCTGCCTGGGCTTCTCCATTTCCCAGTGGATCAAGATCATGTCCCGCACAAGCACATTTGTAAGATGGACCACAGTTTGTAAGGTCATCACATGGTGGAGGCAGAAAGATAGGCCAGAGGAGCCGAGATGCACTGAGTCCAAAGCCAGGCTCTCAGAACATGGCAATTAAATTTTCCGATCCCACCAGCAATGTATCTGAGACCGGTGGCTAATCAAGTCCCAAGTCCTCCCTCTGGCCAAGACACAGGAAAACAAAAATCAAAATAATGAGCTACCTTCGGTCTGTGCAAGCCTGTGTTCACTGAGAGTGGGTTCAGTGAAAAAGAGGAGGTTTTGCATTCAGTGGTATGAAGTCCAAATTAACAGCCCTATGCTGCATCCTAGGGCTCACTAGGTGTCCAGAAGGTTCTGTTTAATTATCATTTCAGGTCTTGCTTTCCAGAGGAATTTAGGGAGACTTGTGTTTAGTCCACCATCTTGACTCTGCCTCCACTTTCTTTATTTTTATCCAGTGAAGTAGCAGTCCTTAAGTTGTAAACTCTTCTTTGGTTTCTGTCTGCAGTTGGTCCTTCCAATGTCTTTAATAATTGTATCCATCCTTTACAACTGTTATTTTCAGAAAAGTTGGTACAAATTCTTCATGCCACCATTACCAGGAATTCCACACATTGGTTCATTTTTGAGTGATAAACTACACTTACTTACCTGGTTGAAGCACCTCTTGGTTATATTGTTTTGGTCAAGAACTGTGAGATTCTACCATGCTTTCAAGTTTAGATTAGCCAGCCAGAGTTTCACGGATACAGGCAAAAGACATGAAACTCCTAAGTCAAGTACAAAGGAGCATGAACATCATAGTCCCATGACTTACCCTGTCCTCCAAGATTTATGGAAGTTAAAGTAAGTTATGAAGTGGATTGTACACATTCATTGAGTTTGGATAACAGTTAAGATACCTCAACCTTCAAAACCAAACTTATTTGCCATCAGGTTGTTTTAGATTCATGTATTAGACTCAACAGCACTTGGCTTGACATTACAGAGCGGAGCTATGCTTCATAGGGTTTTTTGGGGCAGTAATCTTTGAAGAAGGAGATTGCCATGCCTCACTTCTACACTGCTGCTAGGTCATATAACCATTTGGTTCATAGCAAAAAAACAAACTGTACAATCTAGTTACCTTAAAATTTTGTTCTTTAAACCCAAAGTTCCTCTTCTTGGGTCATACTAAGAAACTCCAAGAATAAAGCACAAAAAATTTAATAATAGACATTAAGCAGTACGGTCTTCTCTGAAAGAAGAAATTATCTCTATTCTCAAAGGCCTTTAACTGTACAAACACCCTTACATAAATAGTTGAGAGCAGAAGATATAAATTTATAAAGTTGTAAATTCTGCTGGCAAGATCTTCAGAAACATAAGAGATCTATGAAGAATTGTATGCCATCATTTCTCTTTCTCTCATTTTGTACCATTTTGGCTTCTGGCAAACATTTCCATGTATGTGTCACTGTTTTGGTCCCTCTAATATGACTAACAGAAGTTGAAGGGGGATCAACTTTTCTCACACAACATTTATTTGAGGCAACTATCATTAAGATTCCAAGCAGCGCAATGAGGTCACTCTGAAATATTTATGACAACCACTTCTAACCCAGAATCCAGCACCCCAAGCAAATCCTGTGAATCATTGCTGTTGATGTTAGAAAGCCATCGACATTCTGTTTAAGTCTTTGTATTGAGTTTAGGACAGCAAGATGTGCTGGTGATTGTGCAGGCTTTGTCTTGGCTGTGAAGAAGAAAGTCTGAGCCAACTGTGTCATCTTAAACAACCATGGCCAATAAGTAATGGTAGCCTAAATGCTTTAGGGAAAAGGAGAAAACTTCAGCTAGAGTCAAGAACAAATTTCATGCCACCTTCTCTAATTGAATGGCAGTCATCATAAGAATATTTCCTGCTGGTAACACTGAAATTAGTTATTGTGCCCTCCAAATGCTAACCTCAAGTAACAAAGTATTGACCCAGGTTTTAGATATCTGTACAATCATCTGAAGGCTACATAATCTACTGGCAATATTTGTTTAGACACTTAAAGTTCTGTTGTGGCTATTCCTAAGATGCAAGTCATTGAATTTCAAGAGGGAGACAAGTTAGTGTCTGGCTTCCACGTAAGAAGTACAGCCCCAGGGCCACATAAAGTACCCCTGGAAAGAAAATGTTTACATTAGTTGGGAAATGCACCAGTTAATGAGGGGCACACATTTAAAGTGCTTCCAACATAATCTCCCATCTGCACCACTAACCCATATTATCTAATCAACAGCTTCAACCACCAGAACTCAAATACATCAATTTTTATTCTGTCTTTCATTTTCTATTGACTGGCTTTCTCAGGAATATGATGTGATTGAAAATATTACGGCTTGGGCAGGCACTTAGGCATTCAAGTGACAACTTTTGTTTTTTAAAACTTCAAAGAGGTCTTTTGCAGTAGATTTGCCTGATGCATTACATTGCTGCTTCTATGGATATTGATTATTGATCCAAATAGAAAATTGTGACAATTTCCATTTTTTTCACCACTTATGGTATTGTTTATGCGTCTAGTTGTGAGGATTTTTATTTTCTTCACATTCAGGCATAATTCACAGAAATGGTAACAGTTCTTGGCCTTCATCAATAGGTGCTTCAAGTTGCTTTCATTTTCAACAGGCAGAGCTGTGCCATCTTCATATTTAAGGTTGTTGAAGAGCCTTCTTCCGATCCTGGTGGCACATTGTTCTTCCTATAGTCCAGCTTCTTGTATTATTTGTTCAACATACAAATTGAATAAAGTAAAAGAGACTTTACGGTCACACTTCTTTTCTGATTGTGAATTAGTAGTATTCTCTTGCTGTTTTTGAATAGATGCCTCTTGAAACATTCACAGCTTATGGTATTTATAGATTAGGTGATAGAAATGTCCAGAAAGAACGACCAAGTGAGGCATATACTGTCACCAGTACTCAAACATTCCAATAAATTATTGGGCCTCCTTTTGGCAATGAAAAGCTGAAAAAGATCCGGTTTTCTGTGACTTCCAGAAGTATTAACCATTGCATATCTACCCACATATTGCCAATTTACTCATGATGCAGGCCCTGAGTTTTCTGCTGTTGAAGGTGTGATGACTCTGAGATCAAGGCCTTTGGGCAAGATTTCTGACTTGCTAATCAGCCAAACATGATTAAACAACAAAGACTTTAAAAATCAGACTACAATGGCACTCACATCACTCTGCACTCTCCTGTTAGTGGCAAATGGCAGGCAAATTCTATGTTCCACTAGCTTTTGTCTATAGTTAACATTTTGAAATTAGGTGATTTCTTTCTTCCACGTGTGGGACAAGAAAGTAAGGCTACGAAACACCAATTCTGGATATAGAAGCAACAACATCACATTGAATAATCCAAAGTTGCTTGCTCACAGCCAAATTAATTTTGTTTCCAAACTGTGAATGCTGTCCAAATCTCCTCAGTTGAATTTGTTGAATGGTGAGAATGGTGAGTTGACTTCCTTTGTCCAACAAAGCTATAAAAATAATTTGTGTCTCCCTGTAATTTCCCAGCTTACTTGTAGAGATACATATTGCCTTCATCTCTCCTGCCATCATAATCTCTTAATTAGAGAATTTGGTTAACTTTCCTCAAACATAATTGCTTACATATCTGGGTTCACATTTACACAGTACTTGTTTTTCATTTAATCCATTTGTTTTGTGTTACTTTTTCTTTACTTTCTTGCCTTCTTTTGTATTAAAATGTTAGACCTATTATTCCATTTTTCTCTATTGACTTATTAAACTTTGCTTACTACTTTTATAGGAATAAACATCACGATTACAACATGCATCAATGTAATATTTTTAAAAGTTACTACTGTTACCACATCCTTTGCCAATGCTATAACCTTAACACTCTAATTTTACATAATTCTCAGCTACTGTTCTAAAATGCCAACATTACGAATTTTGGTTTTATATCATTGCTAAAATCAGCAAGACATTATCATTGTTTACAGTCAAAATTCATTTTCATTTACCCCTTTAAGTGTACTTTTGTATCCATGGAGCAGTGATGACAGCAGAAATATTGGTGGCATAGTGGTTAAGTGTTACAGCTGCTAACCAACAAAGATTGACAGTTCAAATCTGCCAAGTGCTCCTTGGAAACTCCATGAAGTAGTTCTACTCTGTTCAGTAGGTCACTATGAGTCAGAATTGACTTGATGGCAGTGGGTTTGGAATTACTAACCAGAGGATGAGAGTGTAAATCCACTAGTCACTCCTTGGAAACTCTATGGGACAGTTCTACCCTGAATCTTATTTGACACAACAACAAGGCATATGAGGATATTTCTATTTATATTTTTGTAGAACACATAGTACATGTTTATATTTTGCATTTCTATAGTTTTATTTTTTAATATATAATTTTTCAATGTATTTCATTTTTTACTGCATTTCTCTTTTTCCTCTAGAATTGTATTAGTGTTACTGATCTGGATATTTTTCACTGAATTTATGTATAATTTCAATTTACTTGTGAAGGACTTTACTCATTTTGTTCATCATGGAGTCTTGACATTTGTTCATCATGGAGTCTTGACATTTGTTCATCATGGAGTCTTGACATGGAGTTTTGACATTTATCATTCACTTTATTGAGAACATTTTTCCACTATCTCATGATTTCCATAGTTTCCATTGATAAATCAGC
Organism: Heterohyrax brucei; assembly: GCA_028571685.1. NCBI lineage: Eukaryota > Metazoa > Chordata > Mammalia > Hyracoidea > Procaviidae > Heterohyrax > Heterohyrax brucei. The sequence goes on from CM053161.1 coordinate 1,132,954, forward strand.
TGTCAGTCTCATTGCTATTCTTTGGACTATAATGTCTATTTTTTTTGTGAGGCTGGTTTTACATTTCTTATGCCATTATTATCTTTTATTTTTACTGCAGTGTGTGGTTTTCTGAGTATTTGCCTCATGAAGATTACAGTATGCAAAAATTTTGCACTATTCTCTCATCGTGTCTTAAAGTATTGTTTCTTCCTCTTTTCTTTCTTGTTAACTTTTAACTTAACACTAAAAATTCTGATGAAACTCATTGCCATTGAATCAGTTCTGACCCCCTGTAGCACTACAGCGCAGAATAAAACTGCCCTATAAGGTTTCCAAGGAGTTACTATTGGCTTCAAATTGCCAACCTTTTGGTTAGTAGTCAAACTATGCCGCTGTGTGAGGAAATCTATACTGTATTTTTTCTTTCTTTTGTTTGGCCTCCCGCCCACAGTTCTTAAATTTTGAATTCTCTAATAACCATCAGTTTTGGTAATCTTGTCCTTTCCTGTGTTAAATCTGCAAATATAACCAATTTGAAATTCTGTTGAAACTTCTAGAAGTCTGTTTCTATTTAGTATATTCCAATTTTTGGCCAAAAAGTCTCTATCTTATTCTTTATTTTTTCTAGTATGGTAAAATACTGATCATAATTATTATAAAGGTTTTGTAAGTCAGTTTCTACTGCATTTTAGGTTTTATTTTTAGTTTTTGCTATACAAGGACTGACAGTTAAGTTCATGCACTCATCTTAGAAAAAGTGCTGCATACCTCATTGATGAACATCAGTATAGTCGCTTTTGAAGTACTCACCTTGGGAAGCTATGCACCAATGTCAGCCCTAGTTCATCCTTCAAAGAAATTTTGGAACTATTTTTCTGGAATGGCCATCAGAGTTGTCATCATGTTACACTTGATGTCCTGGATATCATCAGAATATCTTCCTTTCAATATTTCATTTCTCTTCAGGTAAAGAAAAAAGTCAACGAAGGCCAGATTAGGTGAGTAGGTAGGGTGTTCCAATACAGTTGTTTGTTTACTGGTTAAAATTCTTACACAGACAATTGCCAGGAGCCAGCCCCTCCCGAAGGGAGGGAAGCAGCATTGGCGAGAACGAAAGAAATGAGACTGAGACAACTAGAAGTCTGAAGAATGGCAGCCTGCTAAGGTCTGTCTTTCTTTATTTTTTATAATTGAGGTGATATGATTTTCACCCTATTTTTTTCATCACGTATGCTATTGGCTGGCAAGAAACTGACCCCTTGTGGTCTCCTTTTTCTTGTTAATTGTCAAGGCCTTCTAGATAATGGTCCGAGGCAGGTGTGTTGTGGTGATAATTGACAGTGAAAACAAAGTTTAACAGTGAAAACAAAGTTATGCTTTGCGCTTAATGGTTCTATTCATGCCTTGAGGTCAAGGGCACAGAAAGAAGGGTAGACTACTCAAAACTTCATTATTTAGCTGTCTCTATTTGATTCTCCTATGTTCTTATTTTATCTCTCTCTGTGAGGATAGTCAGTGTCCACCATCCCCCAACCTTAAGCTGTTCTAAGAAGGAGATTTCTTTAGTGTTTATTCATTTGTCATACTGATTATAATAAACTTGGGAGCCTATCTATCTTCCTGCTGTAAGGAGTGAGATGTCTATTTCTAAAAGCTGTGTGGAGTGTTGTCCTTGGGAAGCTTCCCGGGGGCTTTCCTGTAATCTTATGTTTCACATGTGGAGGGGGAAGTGCAGTAGGGGGAAGCCAGCAGAGCCAGGCCAGCCTCAGTATTCGTGGGCTGGGCGTGTTATGCTGGAACTCATTAAGCTGATGGGGTTGTAAAACCCATCTCAGAAAGTGTCTTCTTTGGTCCTAGTGCCGGGAGATAACAGTGTATTTTTGAGAAAAGTTTATTTAGGGTGCAAAATATCATTAGGGAGAGCTGGTCAAAAATGTGTCAAGGGTGAAATGCGTCTGCTTGTCATCATGTAGGCATATAGCTTTGCTCATAGAGGCCTTTGTGAGTAACGGGCCACGGCAGACAATTATAGAATTAAGTTCATGAACTTGCCACCATGCCACCATGTGCAATGTACATTCTAGAAATCATTTCAAAATTGCTTTGAAGGGTGGATTAGGCACTGGCATCAGCTTCCCAAGGGAAATGCTTTGATGGTGACTATAGTGACATTCACCAGTGAGGTATGTAGCACTTACAACAACTGAGTTTGCAGACTTAGTTGTTGGACCTTGTATGTCCCATTTCTTTGGCATTCTTAGTAATTTTTATTAAATATTAGTCACTGTACAGTATTTACAAACCCTGGTGGTATACAGCTAAAGTGTTACATCTGCTAACCAAAAGGATGGCAGTTCAGATATTACACCCAGTGTTCAGTAATGAATATGAGTACATTCAAAAGATCAGGTCATTATGTGAAAATTGGTGTTATGCAAGAACACAGCAGATCACAACACTGAAAGTGGCTACATCATTACACAGTTTCCAAATTACATGATGATGTAACTGAAAGCACTAAATATCACGGTTCAGCCAACCTGACATATACCCTTAACCATGACAGCCAGCATTATTCTTGCTTTGCACCTTGGTGTTTCTTACAGCCAGACATACATCATTAATATACATAATAGTTGAATAGCAGATTTTTCACTATTGCAACAAATACAAAATACTGAATAGGTAGTCAACATGTGAGGAGTTGTTCTTGTTTGTTCATTTCTTTGTAACTGAACATTCACTTACATTCTTTGATTGCTGATAAAAACCAAAACTAATGTATTAAGTATTTAACTATGTTATTCAATGTATACAAACAGTACACACAGAATAACTTATAACTTTTACAACTACCTTTCAATGTGACTTTTGTTTCTGATGGATGCTTATATTTAATAAATTTCAACTGATGAGTTAGCTCATAATGTCCCTTTATCTAAAATAACCCTTTCAATTTTAACTATAACACTTAAAGGATGTAGTATAAATAATATTCATATCAAATGTCTAAATATTTTGTCAAAAAGCTTTGTCACTTAAAATATGTAAATATTTTGATGACTAATATCTAGATGAAGTAATAATAATATAATGTACCCTCAAATAAATGATAGAGGTTCTGATTTTATTTAAAAACAAAATAGATTATGTTTGTGTATTAATCAGTGTCCAGTAAGGAGTTAGAAAGTGCATCATTTATTTACTAGAGCAAACAATACAAATAATTATCACTCGGATATTAAATATAGAAAATAGCAAACAGCAGGGAATATTAGGATGTTACAAAAACAAGAACTTCAGGAAGCAGCTATTGGCAGATATTAAAAGGGCTGGGGAAACAAAGGAAAGACAATGAAATTATTAGCACTTAGAAATCTGGAGAGAGCTGAGCTGAGTCTCAAACCAGTGCAATGGGGTCCTTGCTCCACTTGTAGTTAATGTCTCAGGAGCTTAGAAAAAAGACGAGATGAGATTTCTGTCTAAGAGGAGAGAGACCCCATCAACTGGTGCTCATGTCCCTTAGAGAGCTTGTTAAAGTTTATTTTCCAAGTACTGCCACGCTTCCACAGCAAGGGTAAAGGCATAGCTGAGGCAATTCTGGCATGACTGAAGGAAAACAATAATGAATAATTCCTTTCTTCTTTCTTCAACTTAAAACAGTTTTTCTATCGCTCCCCCCGACCATCACCTACATACATCTGGCAAAAGAGAAATGTGGTTTACAGAGTGCTAACTCAAGCACACGAAGCAGAATATATACACAGGGTCTTAAATTAAGAGAAATTAGTGTAAAGACAGGCAAGGTCAAAGATCTTAACATATGTTGTCAAGTATGCCACTTCATAAGCATTTTAAAGTGTACAATTCAATATCCACTGTTCATCTTATTTTGGAGAATGTAGTTAAATATGGCAAAAAAAAAAACAAGAAATTTGAAATCATTCCTCCTTTGTGTGGATGTCTATTCTTATTATGAAAAACTTAGTAAATAAAAATGCTAAAATAGTCTTAAACTATAAAAATATTTGCTCATAAAGATACGTATCCTGGATTTTCTGAGACAGTCTGTTCACAGGATAGGACACATGGTTTGTGTGTGCGTATACATGAAGTGTTTTTAATAAATATTTAGGATGAAACAACCTTGTTTGAAATTTGGGATTGAGAAAATGTAGATCATCTGAACTGAGACCACAGTTTAAGCTTTCTCTGATTTCTGGCACAATGCTTAAAAAAAATAATTGCTACTTTTAATGAGAGAAGTGAGGATGACATTTGGCTGATGCATGAATATATTCTCACTGCATTCCAATTCATTCTGGAATATTTTAGAAAATAACATAAATGAGCTAAAAATATAACTTTAGTTGTCATAGGTGACTTTTTCTTCCAAAGAGAGGAAAAAAGGAAGATAAGAAACATGTGGAAAAAAAGATACATGATCTGAAAGTGCACACTAGAGAAAGCTAAGAACAACATGAATATATATGCTGTATGTAACTAATCAGGCAAATTGCCAGCCAACACAACGCATTGTCCCTCAGTGAATTCTCATTTACCTCTAAGTGAAGTAGTTTCTGTAAACTCATTTCTCTTCCAGCTCGCAATAAAACAAGTGAAATATAACTGTCAGGAGCAAAGAATAAGACGACAAGGAATGCTCATTTTGAGTAATTCCAGTGGGATGCAGTAGCACTAATCTCTTCAGTTCTGCTTAAAAACTCCACCTTGTTAAAAGGAAAGAAAACCATCTTGTTGACTATGTCGTAGAATGCGTGTTACCATTACCATGAAAACCATACATCATCTTCATACAAATTAATTTTTTAATGTGTTATTCTGTTTAGAATTTTGATATTAAAAACTGTATGTTGATGGATGTCTATACTTTGGAAACCCTGGTGGTGTAGTGGTTAAGTTCATGGCTGCTAACCAAAAGGTCAGCAGTTCAAATCCACCAGGAGCTCCTTGGAAATCCTGTGGGGTCTTTGTGAGTCAGAATTGACTCAATGACAGTAGGTTTGGTTTTCTGGTGTAGTTTTTGTAATATTTCCAATTTACCCATTGTTTACAATTCCAAATATTCTCCAGTATGTCCTCTGAATTGGTGCTTAACTCTTTCAGACAATTACATTCATTCAACAAGTTTTTGCCAAGTTTTGTCTGATTTCTCTCTTTTGGTTTTGTTTTGATTTCAGAAACATTGTAAGGCTCAGAGGTTTGAAAAGAAGGTTTAACTGAGGTCACTTTAATAATAATATAAATCCTGAAGTGTCCCTAGGTAGTACCAATAGTTAACTCATTCAATTACTAACCAAAACAGGTTGCTACAGAAGGAAGTTCTGGTGATCTTCTTCTTAAAAAAATCAGCCATTGAAAATCCTGTGATTCACAGTCTCTTGGTACACATAAGGTCACAATAACAACTATTTTGTTTTTATTTTTAAGTGCTTACGCTATCATTTGAAATAAAAAAAAGCAGCATAAACCTTAAAGGGAGTTGATTAGTAAAAAGTAATAAAACCAGCAATATGCAAATGACAGAATAAGCAAAACATTTATCATTTGTGAAACATTTGATAATAAAACAATGATGAAAAGTATTAAGTGCCATTGAGTTGGTTCCAATTCATAGTGACCCTAGCTATAGCAAAATGAAATGTTGCTCTGTCCTGTGCTGTTCTCAAATGTTGCAGCCACTGTGTCAATCCATCTTTTTGAGGTTCTTCGTATTTTTCACTGGCCGTCTTCTTTACCCAGCCAGCAATTGGTCCCTCCTGATAACATGTCTAAGCTTAATGAGACAAAGTCTCGCCATTCTCACCTCTAAGGAGTATTCTGGCAGTAGCGTCTCTAGGGTTGGTGTCCTGTAGTGGGGTAACCATGGTGTCCCTCCCCCCACCAATGGCTCCTCTTCCATAGCAGACCACGATAATTATTCAGTACTGCTTTTTGTCTTGTTGTTTTTTATGTTAATGTTACTAGCAAATTGTAATTCCTGTCTATCACTCCTCCTTTTCCCTTGATTATTACTTCATTATTTAAAAGGTTACTGATATATAGTCACAATTGCTAATTACCACAATATTGTATCCAAAGCACCAGAAAACTTGGTTCCTATAAAGACACTGGCAGCAATGAAAACAACAGCTTGTTGCATGTGCAAATGAAACCATGGGACTGAAAGCATAGCTGTAATTGGAATAATGATGGCTCTGACTGGTAGGGATCACAAGATTCAAAAGGTAACAGCACACAGATTCAGCCTTAATACATGTAAGCTGGGCTCATGAATAAAAGTTTTTCTTGTTTAAGTACAGGGAAATTTTTGTTAAAAAAAAAGAATGTCTGCTGAGATTCTGCCAAAAAATATATATATATGTGGACAGTTATTTTGATGTCATCCTTTCTGTATACCTGAACTGTCCCCAACCCCACACCCAAAATGTTGCTGCATTCTGGCTATACTTCTTCCAAGACAGATTTGTTCAGTGTTCTGGTGGTTCATTGTTAAATATTTTTTGTTCATGGTATATTCAGTATTCTTTGCCAACAGTATAATTAAAATGTGTCAATTCTTCTTCAATTTTCCTTTTACATTTTCCAATTTTTTCTTGTGTATAAGAGAATTGAAAAGACCAGAACTTAGGTCAGTTACCCCTTAGCCTACAGAGTGACATCTTTGCTTTTTAACACTTTAACGAGGTCATTTGCAGCAGATTTGCCCAATGCAATATTTCTTTTGATTTTTTAACTCTGCTTCTGTGGGCATTGATTTTAAATCCAAGTAAAATGAAATCCTTGAAAATTTAATCTTTTATTCATTTATCATGATGTCACTTACTGGTGCAGTTGTGAAGATCTATTTTACTTGGAGGTGTAATTTACACTAAAGGCTATGGTCTTTGATCTTCATCAGAAAGTCTGTCATGTCCTCTTCATTTTCAATAAGCAAGGTTGTGTCATCTTCACATTGCAAGTTGTTAATGATTCTTCTTCCAATCCTGACTCTCTTTTCTCCTTCATAAAGTCAAGATTCTTGGATTGTTTGCTGAAAATACAGTTTGAATAAGTACAGCGAAAGTGTACAACTGTGGTGTACACCTTTTCCAATTTTGAACTGCACTGTAGGCCTTTGTTCCATTCAAACAACTTGATCTATGTACAGGTTTCACATGAGCACAATCATATGAGACACATTCTTCATAATGGTATTAATAATTTGTTACAATTGAGAGGCAGAGCCAAGAGGGCAGACTAGACACACATGCCCTCAACTCCCTCTGAAAACTAAGGCTTGGACTGATAATTGAATGGAACACTTTGGACACCCAGGGAGCCCTAGGATATGCCATAGATGAAACTGCATGCCACTAAATGGAATACTACCTGTTTCTAATGAGGCAGAGTGCAGAGCCCCACTCCTGCTGACTTGCCATCTGGGTGAACTGCAAGTACTTTTCCCCTTTTTTTTCCCTTATCTGGCGTGAGCCACCAAATACACTAAACAGCAGTGCTAAACACAGTGCATGGAATAGCCACATTTTGAGAGCCCGGCTTCTCACTCAGGGCACCACTGCACCTCTCACCTTCTTCTGAGCTCCTCCATAGATTCTGCTGTTTTGTGGTAGGAAGACCAGCTCAGCCAGGAGGCCATCTTGGTTGGCTGGGAGGTGGAGTCATCCAATCAGAGGCCTCAGCAAGGGATAATTCCAAAGCTGAGAAGCCGTGTGAGTCTGGAAAGTGCCTTTCCAGCAGAAAGGCTGTGTGTAGCACAGTGTTACCTTACAGATTGGGCCTGGCTAAGGATGGCAGCAAGGCCATAACCTTTCCCTACTTTGAACTATATCATGGTATCTGGGGATGGCCGAAGCAGTACTTCCATTGTCAACTGGAAGGTGGAACCTGCCCTGCTTGATGGCCTGAATGATTTTGGCAGCTGTTGCATAGCTCTTAAATTTTTAAAGTAAGATTTCCTGGAGAAATAACTGCTGAGCAGCCCAGTGGCATCTCTTCCAGCCTTTAACGATCCACATCATAGGTTCAGCTGATGGTCTCCCAATGACTGCATAAGTATGGCACTGTCTTCACCAGCCAGGAGGCAGAGCCTACCAGCCCAGAGAGTACATTGGGGTCAGTCACTAGAGTACACAGAGGTGGCTGGTGACCAAATCCCCTCATCTACTGCCGAGGTAATACTAGAGAAAACAAACAGCCTCTAGATGGCCTAAAGGTAACAGTCCATCTCTAACCATTTAAAGAAACAGCCCACCATGGCTCTGGAAAACTCCCAAAATAAAGAATCGAAAAACTTCCCAGGTGAAGAAGGCATTCTGAAACTATTGGGGGTTGAGTACAAAAGAATTATATATGGAACTCTGCTAGAGATTAAACAAAATGCAGCAGAGCAAAATGAAAAATTAAGCAAGTGATTTGATCTGATAGAACATCAACAACCAGAAATCCAGCAGATCAATAGACAATTCAGTTCAAAGCCGAAAGAGTATAATTGAGGAGATAGAAGTCAGATTTAGTAACCTTGAAGATAAAGCAACTGACACCAGCATTTATGAGGAGAAATCTGAGCAAAGAAATAAGAAGAGAGAAGAATTAAGACACATGTAGGACTCTATCAAGAGGAATAGTCTATGATTAATTGGAGTTCCTGAACAGGGAAGGATAGCTGAAAACACAGACAGTAACGTTGTTGAGTTGCTGACAGAAAGCTTCCCTGAAATTATGAAAGAAGAGAACACAAATATCCAAGATGTGTATCAAATGCCACAAAAAAGATCCTTAAAGAAAGACATAAAAATATTATAATCAATCTTAATAAAATGCAACATAAACAGATTCCCTTAAAGGCAGCAAGGCCAAAGCAAAGCTAGAAGGAAACACTGTAGGATTTCACCTGACTTCTTGACAGAAACGTTGTTGGCACAGAGGCAGTGGGATGACATATTGAAAGCCTTGAAGGAGAAAAACTTCCAACCAAGAATTATATATTCTGCATAATAGGGTCTGAAATATGAAGATGAAATTAAAACATCCACAGATAAACAGAAGCTTAGAGATTTTGTAAAAACCAGACTCAAACTACAAGAAATACTGAAAGAAGCTCTTTGCTTAGAAAAACAAAACCACTAGGTGTATATTTAAGGAGGAAATGCAGGGCAAACCATCCAGAAATCTACTTGGTTAGGAAAGTCACAAAACTCAGTCAAAGCTACAGTATTAAAACAATAGAATCAGTGATCATATCACAAAAACTAGGACACCATCACACTAAAATGAGGGATATACTACAGTAGTTATAGTCCTTTCATATGGGCAGAAAGTTAAAAAGATCTGCAAAAAGTTAAAAATAGGTTTAAACCTAGAATACTAAATGAGATCACAGGGGCAGCCACAAAGCTCAATAACAATGCAGTATATCAAAACAAGAAATGTAATACAGGAATCTCAACAACCACAAAACCAACACTGAAAAAGATGAAAAGTCAACCCATAAAGAAGAATGGGAACAACATAGAAAACACCAACACAAAATACATCAAACTGTCAGCACTAAACCAATACCTATCAATAATTACACTAAATATAAATGGACTGAATGCTTCAATAAAGAGTGATATCATGGATCAAAAGACACGGCCCATCTATATGCTGCTTACAAGAAATACACCTTAGACTTAAAGATATGAACAAACAAAGAATTAAAGTATGAAATAATATACACCAAGCTAACAATATAAAAGAAGAGCAGGTATGGCAATACAAATCTCAGATAAAATAGATTTTAATATAAAATCCACCATCGTGGACAAGGATAGTCACCGTTGCAGAAAGGTTCAATACACAAGCAGGACTTAACAATATCAAATATTTATGCATCCAATACTAAAACATCTAAATGCTTCAAACAGTGACTTCATAGAAAAATGAATGGAGAAAATAGAAAAATGTGGAGATAGATCGCTCCATAATAATAGTTGGAGACTTCAACACTCCACTTTTAGGAATGGACAGATCTTCCAGAAAAAAGCTCAGTAAAGACGCAGAAGATCTTATTGTGACACTTAACCAATGAGACCTCATCGACATATATAGAACTTTTTATCCATCAATATATAAGTACAGAATAGACCATACATTAGGACATAATGCAAATCTCAACAAAATCCAAATCACTGAATTATTGCAAATCATCTGTTTGGACCATAAAACTGTAAAAGTCAAAATCAATAGCAGAAAAAACATAGATTAAAATTTGAACTCATGGAAACTGAACACCTTCTTCAAAAAGCCATGGGTTATAGAAGAAATCAAGGATGAAATAAAGAAATTTATGGAATCAAATGAGAATGAAAACACATCGTTCCAGGGCCTAGGGGACACAGCCAAAGCAGTGCTCAGAGGTCAATTTATCTCAATAAGTGTACACATCCAGAAGAAGGAAATGATCCAGGCCAAGGAATTAACACTACAGCTTGAACAAAGAGAAAGAGAGCAACAGAAGAATCTCTCAGGCACCAGAAGAAAACAGGTAACAATTAGAGCAAAGCTAAATGAATTAGAGAATAGAACAACTGAAAAAATTAACAAAACCAAAAGCTTATTTTTTGAAAAGATCAATGAAATTGATAGACCACTGGCTAAATTTACAAAAGAAAAACAGAAGAGAAAACAAATAACTTGAATAATAAATGAGATGGGAAATGTCACAACAGACCAACTAAAATCAGAAAGTGTCATAACAGAATACTATGAAAGACTATACTCTACCAGATTTAAAGAGCTGAGGAAATGGACAAATTTCTAGATTCATATCACCTACCAAAATTAACACAAGAAGTAAAACAACTCAGTAAATCCATCACAAAGGAAGAATTGAAAAAGTCATGAAAAAACTAGGAACTAAAAAAGTCCTGGTCCAAATGACTTCACTGGAGAATTCTATCACACTTTTAGACAAGATTTAACTCCTAAGTTAACTGCTGAGACTATTTCACAGCATAGAAACAGATGGAATACTCCCAAATTCACTCTATGAAGTCACCATAACCCTGATATCAAAGCGAGGGAAAGATCCAACAAAAAAGGACAATTACAAGCCAATATCACTCCTGAATCTCGATACAAAAATTTCAACAGAATCCTTGCCAATAGAATTCAACACCATATCAAAAAAATAACTCATCATGATCAAGTTGGACTCATACCATGGATGCGAGGCTGCTTCAACATCAGAAAAACAATTAATATGATCAACTACACAAATAACACAAAAGATAAGAATCACCTGGTTTTGTCAGTTGATGCAGAATAGGCATTTGGCAAAGTTCAACACCCATTCATGCTAAAGCTCTCAGGAAAATAGGAATAGAAGGCAAATTCCTCAATGTGATAAGGGACATCTATGCAAAGCCAACCACCTACATCATCCTGAATGGAGAGAGACTGAGATAACTCTCCTTGAGAATGGGAACTAGACAAGGGTACCACTCTCATCACTTCTATTCAACATTATACTAGAAGTTCTGTCCAGAGTAATCAGACAAGACAAAGAAAGAGCAGTTGCATTGGCAAAGAAGAAGTAAAAATCTCCCCGTTTGCAGACAACATGATTGTATATGCAGAGAATCCCACAGAATCTGTAAGTAAATTACCAGAGCTAATACAAATGTTTAACAATGTATCAGGATATAAGATAAACATAAGTAAATCAGTAGGATTCTTTTATACCAGCAAAGAGATCATCAAAAAAGAAATCACCAAATCAGTACCATTTACTATGGCTCCCAAGAAGAAAATACCTAGGAATAAATCTAACTAGAGAAATAAGAGACCTGTACAAACAGAACTAGAAAGGCTTACTGCAAGAAACCAAGTGAAACTTTCATAAATGGAGAAATCTACCCTGATCATGGACGGGAAGATTTAACATTGTCAAAAGGTCTATTTTACCCAAAGCGATCTAAATATACAATGCAATCCCAATATAAATTCCGGTGACATTTTTTAATGACATGGAGAAATAACTCACCAACTTTGGAAAGGGAAGAAACCCCAGATAAGAAAAGCGCCACTGAGGAAGAGGAACACAGTGTGTGAGGCCTCACACCAGTGGATCTTAGAACCTATTACACGGCCACAGTAGTCAAAACAGTCTGGTACTGGTACAAAAAGAGACAAACAGACTTATAGAACAGAGCTGAAACCCCAGAGATGCCACCATCCTCTTATTAAATGTTGATATTTGACAAAGGCCCTAAGATTGTAAACTTGGGTAAAAATAGTCTAACAAATGGTGCTGGCAAAATTGGATATCTTCCTGCAAAAAACTGAAAGAAGACCCATATCTCACACCTTACACAAAAACTAATTTAAATTTGATAATAGACCTAAATACCAAAACTAAAACAATAATGATCATGCAAGAAAAAATATGCTCAAAAATAGAAGCTTTAATACACAACCTAGGCAGACTTCAAAATCTGACAAAAAAGAAACAGAAGAGAAAACAGATAAATGGGAACTACTAAAAGTTAAACACTTTTGCTCATCCAAAGATTTTATCAAAAGGATTAAAAGACCATCTACAGTATGGGGAAAAATATTTGGCAACTGCATATTGGACTGATGTCTGATCTCCATAATCTACAAAGTATTGCAAAATATCAAGAAAAAGGTAATGGGCAAAGGAGAAGGGCAGATACTTCACTAAAGAGGACATCCAGGCAGCCAAAAGACACATGAGGAAATGCTCATGATCATTACCTATTAGAGAAATCCAAATCAAAACTACAATAAGATACCATCTCACCCCAACAAGGTTGGCCATGATCCAAAAAAACACAAAGCAACGAATGCTGGAGAGGCTGTAGAGATCCGAACTCTCCTACACTGCTGGTGGGATTACAAAATGGTACAACCTCTTTGGAATGCAATCTGGTGCTTCCTTAAAAAGATGGAAATAGATATACCACTTAATCTAGTAATCCCACTGCTCAGAAAATATTCTACAGAATCACCAGCTGTCCCACAAACAGATTCGTGTACACAAGTATTTATTGCAGCATAGTCCACAAGAGCAAAAAGAGTGACTCAACTCAGATGCTCAACAGATGAATGGATAAACAAGCTATGGTACGTATACTCAATGGAACACAATGCAATGATAAAGAACAATGATGATTTTTAGGAAGCATCTCATAACCTGGTTTCAATTGGAAGACGTTATGTTGAGTCAAATCAGTCAGTGGCACAAGGACAAATATTGTGTGAGACCCCTGCTATAAAACACATAAACAGACTCATGTACAGAAGAAAAGATTCTTTGATGGCTGCAAGGGAGAAGAATGAGAGAGAGGGCTGGATATAGATTAGATAGTTGATAGAAATTTGGTAGCATGAAAGCAGTAACAGCATACAGCTGAAAGATGATCAACTTAACTAGATTTAAATGTAACCTGAAAATTTCTAATCTTAATATTTCAAGGATAGAGTAGCAGAGAGACAGGCGGCTGTGGCCCCTTCTCTCAGGCGACATCAAGGACAATTGGCATAACCAGCCTATTGCTAAAAGGGTCTTCTGCAGTTCATACTGGTGAGTGATGTCTGGGGTCTTAAAAGCTAGCAAGCTTTCATCTGAGGTGCACCAAATAGTCCCAACTCATCCAGAACAGATGATCACCAAGGACAACAAAGACATGAGGGAAAAAGAGCCCAGGAGACAGAAAGACACATGTGAATGGGTGACTGTATCAACATGTGAGCAGAAGAACAGATGGGCACACATTGTTGAGTCTCAGTGGCAACACAAGAATAAGAAGGGTGCACCTCAAGAACTCCACTAAAAGACCGCAGTTGATGGTCCAGCAGCCTGGGGCTTCCTCTAGGAGCATGGCCCCTAGACCTGCTTCTGCCCCTGACCAGAAAACAAGGAGTGTGCTGTCACCAGGCAAGCAGAGCAGAAAGATCTGCAGATAGGCAGGCATGCAAATTTAATTTGGATTTGTATACTTTCACTTAATCACACACACACACAAATTTACAATCTACACAATGTAATAATGTCTTTGCACAATTAATAAAATACTGGTGAATATCTTTCTTGTATTGTCTATTTTAAGCCCAAATCCATCTGTCGTTAGCAATCCCTCCTTTCACATCTTATTCTGAAATCAGCTTTAATTTGTGGCAGTTTCTTGTTGATACACTACTGCAACATTTTTGAGTTATCTTCAGCAAAATTTTTTTTGCGTGTGGTGTTAATGACATTGTTTAATATTTTCTGCATTCTTGTGGATCACCTTCCTTGCAAATGGGCACGAATATACATCTTTTCCTGTCTGTTGACTAGGCAGCTACCTTCCAAATTTCTTGGTACGAATAGGTGAGCAATTCTAGTTTTGCATCCATTTGTTGAATCCATCATTTTCTGTAGTTTTATTTTTTGCAAATGCTTTAAGTGCAACTTGGACTTCTTCCTTCAGTACTGTCAGTTCTTGATCATATATTATCTCCTGAAATGGTTGAAGGTCAACCAACTTTTTTGTTACAATAATTGTATATGCCTTTCATCTTCTTTCAGTACTTCCTGTGTTACTCAAATTTTTACCATAGAATCCTTCAGTATTGTAGCTTGAAGCTTAAATTTTTCTGTAATTCTTTCAGTTTGAGAAATGCCAAACGTGTTCTCCCAGTTTGTTTTTCTAACTCTAGTTCTTTGCACATTTCAGCTTAATACTTTACCTTGTCTTCTAGATGCACTTCTTGAAGTTTCCTATTCAGCTCCTTACATTTCTTCATCTCTTCAGTTTAGGTACTCTGCACTCAAGAGCAAATTGTAGAATCTGCCAATATCCATTTTGGTCTTTTGTTTGTTTGTTGCCTTTTTGATGACCTTTTGCTGTCTTTATGAATGATGATATACCAGACGGGTGACCATGCTAATACAGGAAATACCGGTGGTATATCTTCCAGCATCAGAGGAACATGCAAGCCACCACAGTACAACAAACTGGCAGGTGCAGGCCACAAAAAAATAAAGAAAATAAAGTGATTTATAATGAGAATACTGACACATTATAAAAATTATAACCAATGTCACAAAATTATTTGTATAATAACTATTAAGTGGGATTCTGATTTTCCATGTAAACATACATCTAAAACTCAGTAAAATAGTTTTAGAATATTAAAAAAAGAATAATCTAAAAAATAAAGCAAATGATTCTGCACTGAATACCCTTTGAGTTCTAAGAACTGTAAAAGCAAAGCTGTTTTTCTCTTAATGATTATAACCTCTAAACCACATTCTGCTATCTAGTCATTGAAATTTGACACTTTTATAAATATTCTATGAGCAATTAGAAAACAATACGTGTTAAAAAATTAACTGATACACAACTTTGTATAACCAGTGGGTCAATCTTGGTAAGTGTGTTTTTTAGATACAAGTTTTTTATCTTATTCAGAAACATACTTTAATTATAATAATTTAGGAATTTCTGTCATTAAGTCTAACAAATTTCGTCACATGTATTGTCAAGCCATTTTGATACATAATTTTTGAAATAACTTCATCATTTTAGTTAAAATCATTATTAGTTCTTAACCTCTTGCTGTCCCCTTGATAATGATTTTTTTTTGGTTATTTGTTTATTTTATCTGGCTTAACCGGCACTTGGCTGGCTTGGCATCCAGCTGAACATACTTAACGTTCTTTAGATCAGTATTTACTTAAACGTCATTTGACATTCTTGACATTTAAGCTCTAAGTGCACTTATGCTTTAGGTATCTTCCTGTAAACATTGTGTGTTTGGAATTTTACTCATCTATTGTGTTTAATTATAATTATTGATACATTTGAATTCTATGATCACAAATTTTTTAAAATCTCCAATTTTTTTTTTCTTTCTGAGTTACTTTATGTTAAAATGCTTTCATTGTGAGTCTTTGTATGACAAAACCTTCGTGGCCTTAAACTCCTAGAAGTAGTTTTATTAAATTATTTACTAAGAACTATAAGCAAAGGATAGTTTGTCATGATACAAAATTCTAAGCTCTTAACTATTTTCCTCTAATACTTAGAAAACACTATCATAAGCTTTCATCTAGAGTTTCTCTTGAAAAGACTGATATTTATGCAATGTTTGTTCCTTTTCCTGGTAGGTAGTTTGTATGAACTTTTTTGTTTTTCACTTAATCTGAGTTTATTATAATGTTATCCAGTTTTACTCTTTCTTTTTTATCTTATTTCTCCTGTGTGGCACTCTGCAGGACTTCCTTTCTCAAAGTTTTCATTTGTTTTTCTTTCGATTCTGGAAAATAGATCTCTGTTACATCATTGTGCATGCCAACTTCTGAAACATCCTTTTTCTCTCTTTAGGAACTCATAGCCAGATACTAATGTCTGTATCAATCCTACGTATCAAATTTTCTATTATATTTTTGGTTTCCTTTTCTTCTTCCTTCTACTGAGAGGTGTTCTCAAAATGATTTTCTGGCTTGTTAGTTAATTCTTCTGTTTTATTTAACCCACTACTGTGCTCTTCATTTAACTACAGTTTTTACTTGATATCTTTTATTTTATTTTTACGTTATTTCATTCTTGTTTTACATTGGTAAATCCTCTCTCATTCTTTTGAGATTTTTATTACGCTAATGTAAAATTCAAAAGCAAGGTTCAAAGTTCATCCATTTTGGTTTTCTCCTTCTCTCCTGTCTTTTGAACGACCTCTTGCTCTCTTCATGTTTTATGTCCTTGATATCATTTCACAACTGTCTGGTCTCAAGGCAACAGTGTCCAAAATGACAAATCTATTTTTGAGACGGTCTCTAAATTCAGGTAGCATATATCTAAGCTCATACTTTGACTCTTGTGTACTTATTCTAGTTCTATGATCTGATCTCTAAAACTTGCTCTTGAACATTGAATAGCTAAAGCAAAAGAAAGGGGTAATGAAGTAAAAGAGCTAAATACAAGATTTCGAAGGGCAGCTCAAGAATACAAAGTAAACCATTATAATAACATGTGCAAAGATCTGAGAATAGAAAACCAAAAGAGGAGAACAAGCTAGGCATTTTTCAAGCTGAAAGTACTGAAGAAAGAGTTCATTCAAGCCTCAAGATGCAATACTGAATGATTCTATAAGGGAAATACTACACAATTTGGAAGCATCCAAAGAAGTGGAAAGGAATACAAAGAGTCACTGTAGGAAATGAATTGGTAATGTTCAACCATTTTAGATGGTAGCATATTATCAAGAACCAATGATACTAAAGGAATAAGTCTAAGCTGCATTGAAGGAATTGCCAAAAAAAACTAGGCTCCAGGACTTGACAGAATGCCAACTGAGATGTTTCAATAAACAGGCTCAATACTGGAAATGTCAACTCATCTATCAAGAAATTTGAAAGGCCGCTGCCTGACCAACTGATTGGAAGAGATTTTTACACCTATTTCAAAATAAGGTGGTCTAACCAAATGAGGAAAGTATTAAACAACATCACTAATATCACACATAAGTAAATTTTTGCTGACGATCATTCAAAAGTGGCCATAGCAGTATATCAACAGGGAATTTCCAGAAATTCAGACTGTATTTAGAAGAAGAAATGAAACTAGGGATATTGTTGCTGATGTCAGACAGATCTTGGCTAAAAGCAGAGAATAGCAGAAAGATGTTTACCTGTGTTTTATTGACTATGCAGTGGTACTGGACTGTGTGAATCATAACAAATCATGGATAACACTGTGAAGAATGAGAATTCCAGAACACTTACTTGTGCTCATGAAGACACAGATCAAGAGGTAGTTGCTGGAACAGAACAAGAGACATCCTGGTTTAAAGACAGGAGAGGTGTGCAGCACGGTTGTATCATTTCACCATGCTTATTCAGTCTTTATGCTGACCAGATAATCAGGGAAGCTGGACTATATGAAGAACAGGGTACCAGGATTGAAGGAGGACTCATTAACAACCTGCATTATGCAAATGAAAAATGTTCATTCTGAAAGTGAGGAGGACTTGAAGCACTATACACAAATAAAGCAAAAATCCTCACAACTGAACCAATAAGCAACAATATGACAAATGAAGAAAATACTGAAGTTATGAAATGTTTCATTTTGCTTGGATTGAAAATCAACATCCATGGAAGCAGCAATCAAGAAATAAAAAGACTCACTGTATTGGGCAAATATGCTACAAGACCTCTTTAAAGTGTTAAAAACCAAAGATGTCCTCTTGAAGACTAAGAGGTGCCTGGTCCGAGCCATAGTGTTTTCAGTTGCTTCACATGCATGTGAAAGCTGGATGATGAATAGGAACACTGAAGACCTGACACATTTGAATCGAGGTGCTGGCAAAGAATATTGAATACACCATGAACTGCCAAAAGAACTAACTAATCTGTCTTGGAAGTAAAACCAGAATGCTCCTCAGAACTAAAAATGATGAGACTATGTCTTACATGCTTTGGATGTGTTGTCATAAGGATCAGCCCCTGGAGAAGGACCTTATGCTTAGTGAAGTGGAGGGTCAGCAAAGAAGAAGACGCTCAATGAAATCTATTAGCACCGTGGCAGCAACAACAGGCTCAAGCATAGCAAAGACTGTGAGGATGGTGTAGGACCAGGTAGTGTTTTGTTCCCTTGTAGATAGGTTTGGTATGAGTTGGAACCGAATATACATCCCGAATAACAAAAACAATTTAAAATTCTTGATCCTTCTCTGCTAATATCTTTGATTTAGATTGTTCAGGTCATGTAACTGATTGGACTCTGAGTGTCCTGATTGAGGTTCCGGACATTGAGCTAGCAAGTTTCAGTCTCCCAAAGGGCGGCAAACCGGGCTCACTATCTCCCAAAGCACCTTGGTACCCTTATCAACACTACTGTTCTATAATGCAAACCATGATCTTTGTTATCTCTAGAAAATGTTAGATTCTGGAGTAAAATATGTTAGTATGTGGCGGCAGAGATCAGGTTCTCTAGGTAACCTTGACAGGATGAGATCTATAATATACTGGATCATTATTCTTTTAAGATAGTTTTGCTCCACATTGACTAGTTATGTGAACTCACTTTTTCTGGGGAATTGTCTTAGTTAATCTTGTGCTATTGTACCAGAATAGCACAAGTGGATATTTTTAACAAACAAATTTATTCTCTCACAGTTTAGTAGGCTAGAAATCTGGATTCATCGTGCCTGCTAAGGTGGAAGCATTTCTTTGTCCATTCACTCTGGAAGAAGGTCCTTATCATCAGTCTGCCCCTGCCTAGAGCTTCTTAGTGTAAGAACCCTGGGTCAAAGGCCTGCCCTCTGTGACTGGCACTACTTTCTTGGCAGTTATGAGGTTGCCACGTCTCTCTACATGCTTCTCTTTTGTATCTCAGAAGAGTTCGGCATATATCTTAATTTAATCTCGTAGATTACATCACCAGACTAAAATTTACAACACATAAGAAAATCACATCAGATGACAAAACGGTAGACAATCACACAGTTTAAGGAATCATGGTCTAGCCGCATTGACACACACTTTGGGAGGACATAATTCAACCGATAACAGTAAATATTTGCACAGAGAATGTGCACAGCTAATGTGCACAAAGAAGTTCAAATGCTAGTCCCAGTCAGTACTAATGTGTATAGAAAAAAAGAGACAGATGAGCCTCTGATTTTGAGCCCTGGGCACTAGACACTGTGGCTAAAAACTCTCACCTTCACAAAACAGCTCCGTAGGTTTTGAGCTTTGCCTTTGAAAGAGAAATAGCATTAGAAGGACACACGTCTTAGACAAAACTTTACTGGATCTATGATGAGAGGCAGGAGTAGGAATGTGAGAAACTCTAGTAAGTTAGTCCTGACCTGAGATTTCAGTTGAGTCAACCACTGAGGTTCTACATTGCGCTGGCTTCATTCCCAAAGACTCTTAAACCACGGATCTAAATTTCTACTGGTAGGAGCAGAAAGACTGTTTATCCCAAAGCAATGAAGTATCCAGCTCTTAGGGTTCATATTTTTAAAATCTTATGCTTTCCCATCCTTACTAAGTTGTCATCTCCTCTAGGCCTAAGCCACTACCTATTTCAACTACCAGTTAAAAAGATAATTGTCAGTTACTGCCAAGGATTTCTTATTAAAAATTTTCCAAGACTTTTTTTTTTAAAGTTATTCCACTTCTTAATTCAGTTCTCATGTATCTAATTTATTCCTAGAATATATATAGACAGGATAATATAAGTACAGTCATTAGTAACAGATAAAACCATATGTTTTTTTAATGGATCAGGCATCTATTCAATACATTGTCTAGCATATTAATACTACTATACCAAAAAGCAAGATAATTGATGATATCCCATGAATTTGTCTGGAATTTCTTTTGATAAACTTTGTTAGAATCAAACCAATATAACATGGTAAGCAATAAAAAAGAATAAAATTTCTAGAAGTGTTTTACAAAAAAACCAAAACAAAGTGTTTTAGCATCTAGAAATTTGAGTATGTAAAATTAAATAAGGAACCCTTGCTTCCTAACAATTTCTGTAAGATTCTTACTTGTTTAACATATTGCTTAAATAATTTTTAATATGTTATCTGCTTTATAGCTGCTAAAAGATTAAGTCAAAGCATGTGATGTACAGGAAAAGAGAGAAAGCAGCAGGAAAGTTAATACTTGAAACAAAAAAAATCATTGCTAGTGTTCAATGCAATTAACTCTAAGAAACAATATTAATTTATATTATGCAGTGTAAGTATGTCATCCTGAAAAATGATATGAATGATAGTTGCAATAAAATTGCACCTACTTGACTTTATGGTTGAAGAGTAGTGGCAGGAAAAAATTAGAAGCTGACAACTGTTTTTGGATACCAGGGAAACAATATTCACAAATCATACTATAAAAACATATTCTGTGTATAGAACAGAAAGGAGGAGGGTGCTGTCACCAGGGAAGCAGAGCAGTAGGAGCTGCACACAGGCAGGCATGCAAATTTAAACTGGATTGTAAACTTTCATTCAATCACAATAAATAAATAAAATAAAAACATATTCTCAGAAATGTAAACATTTTAGTAAATACTCAGGAATGAAATAGTTTATCTAAATAACAACTCACAAAATGGGCATCCCAGGAATACTTGATTTGTGAAGTTTTAAAAGGTAAACTGAGATGAGAATATCTGAAAAAGAAAATTAGAGGTCTAAAAAGAGTTGAAGTTATTCATCAAAAGTTAGATCAAGATCTGTAGTCTTGATGTTTCTCTATCCTATCTACATGAGAAGAGAAAGGGAAAATAAAATAGTGCTTTGGGTCACCGTAACGTGCACCCAAGCACTGTTATCCAAAGTTGTTTTGTTGTCCGTGTCAGCAGGAGGCTGTCCTTGCCTATTTCTTCACTGAATGAGAGCTGATGTCTGTAAGAGTTAAAGGTTGAAGACAATGTGTCCACACATGAGACTGGTAAATACAGAAACAATCAAGCTTTTCTTTGAATGAAGTTTAGTTTACCACGAGCAAAAAGGGCAATTACTCTCTTTCCAAAATCCCAGTTCCTTTGGAGACATTCTGTAGCTCACTGTGAAATGAATCTAGCTATAGTCATTTTGAACACTAGCTATTGATCCTTTCATTTCCACATGAAAGCACTGCTCAGTCTTTTTCATACAACAAGCAGGGTTAGTGCTACAAGTTTCCAACAAAGATTCACTCTGTACTTGTGTTCAAGATAACTTTACGTTTGGAAACACACTGCAAATGTTGAGTGCACTAAGAGCAAAGCTTGCAAGTAAAGTGTCTTGTAAACCTCAAAGGTATAAAGCACTTGAGTTGTTTCATTTACATGTTTGCAGAGTTGTAAAGTCAAGTCTAGTTGTTGCAGTTAACTTTAGTGCCATCAGTAGTATAAATAGGTATTTGAGGCTGTTTATATCAGAGGTGTGTGTAACACTTTCCAGAGGGCAGCCTGTCATACGAAGCATTCAGTTAACCACCAGAGAAGGAAAAGATTTCAGTCACAAGAGTTAACGGTGTCTTTGTCAAAACCTTAAAAGTAACTGTAATGTCATTTCCTACTGGATTCACAACTATTCATCTTACAGTCATATAATTCGGTTTTTGTATTACCATCCTTTGTCTTCATTTCTGTAATTTCATTGTTTTATTGCAATTATACCTACATTGATGTAAGTAGGTTAGAGATCACCAAAATATAGAAAATTATAGAAAAGTTGTCTATTGTTTAGATAAACATTGATAAAGTGTTACTGGTACAACATTACCGTTTTATTCAGAGGAGTCTTAGAATGTGTGAAACTCACTGGTTAAACAAGGGAGCAAAGGAGAAACTATTATTTAGGATTTGGGTTGTAAATTTTACTTTATATTCTAGCAACACATACATAATCTATAAACTAGTTATCCGTTGCTGAAGTTAATTATTAATCTCACACTTGGAGATGTTTAATGGACTCAACACCTATTTCTTCCTTACAAAAAGGAAGCATTATAACTAGATAATTAGACATTGGAGAAATCAACCTATTTCTAATCTGATAATGAAAAATCATAGAGCTTTATGCTCAGTTAACAGCATTTCAAAAGATCTTATTTGAAGTGTGTAAAACAAATATAATAATAAAAAAGTATGTGAAACAAGTAACAAATAAAGGGTATGCATAATTTATTGTTTGTGAAGTCATTTCATTTATTTTCTTAGGGATATAAGTAAAAAGAAATAGCATGAGATGAGAGACTGGCCTCATATTTTGAACAGAGAAATGTGAAACATCTTAAATTATTTTTAAAAATGCAAATTAATCAGTTCATTGAAGTGTGGTTTTTGTTCACAGGAAACTGGAGAACCACATGGTTCAGAGTAATATATTATGACAATGTCAATGTTAATTAGCATCATAAACCTATTGCCATTTCAAACAAAAAAAGTGAGAAACTGTTGACCTTGAACAGGTTAAGTAGTTGTTTGCTCTTTAAAAAAAAATGTATGCAATGAATATACTATCACTGCTGAAAACCATAAAAGTAGAATATTAGGATGGACCATTGCCAAGTAGAGATGCTGTAAGGTAATATAGACCCAATAGTTCTGTAGTCAAACCAACAGGTCCTGGTCCTTTACAGCTTTTATTTTGTGATGCTGATTCACAAAAAGATTTACTAGTAAAAATGTTATCCAACAATATATTGGATAAAAGTCTGTGGTTACTAATTGGTTTAACATGTGGCACATAAACATGTAGCCATGAGGGGTGTTGACAGCTTTAGCATGGTGCTTGACTGAAGGTGGCTGAAGTATGACAGGAACATACCACACACAATAGTACAAAAAACAGCAACAACACTTCTTCTAGAGGAAATCCAGATACGTGGGTAAGAGTTAGACCTAAGGAGAAGAAGGCCAGTTGCAAGAAGAAGCAAGAAGAAAATATGATGACTGCCATTTAAGTCTGCGAACTCCTCCTGGAAAAACTGTTACACACCTCATTGCTGAATACCACTGTGATCACCTTCAGCATATTGCCCTTGGGAAGCTGGGGGCCAATGTCAGCAATTTTGGAACTCTTTCTGGAATGGCCATCAGATCTGTCACTGTATTATCCTTCATGTCCTGAATGTCATCAAAATGTCTTCCTTTCAATATTCCCTTTATCTTCGGGTAAAGAGAAAAGTCACTGGGGACCTACTAGGTGAATAGTGAGGGTATTCCAATACAGTTATTTGCTACTAGCTAAAAAAAAACCCTCACAGACAGCCATACAATTAAGTTCACAAACTTGCCATCATGCCACTGTGTGCAATGGAAATTCCAGAAAGAGTTCCAAAAGTGCCTTGAAAGGTAGACTAGGCACTGGTGTCATCGCTTCCCAAGGGGCATATTTAGAAGGCGACTGTAGTGATAATCAGCAGTGAGGTATGTAGCATTTAGAACAGTTAATTTTGCAGAATTGTCAGACTTTGTTTACTCATACTGACATTTAAATATTAAAAACTATCTTGTGGCCTCACATCTGCTAATATTTTAGGTTATCTTAAACCTCCAGCATGGGTAGCATCCCTCTCTCAAATATACACTTGAACAATAAATTTCTATTATGTTTCCAGTTCATTTAATTTTATTTATTTAATCATAAGCAGTCATTCTTCTAGTGAAAAGCTGCTGGGCTAAGAACAGATTGTTGGTCTTACCTCTAATTTAGACAACGTGTATTTTCTATCGGCATTGCATCATCTGGGAGATGGAAGAACGTAGCCAGACCAGGCCCTATTTCTACGACTTTTTTGCTGTCTCTTTGTATAAAACTTTCCATTACTTGATTACACATCTGAAGATGTCACATGTCTAAACCCATTCTTTTCTCCTGTTTATGACAGATACTAACATTTAATTTATTAAAATGATTTATAAGTTCATATACATATGTTGTTTTGCATGGCGTCATGTAAATTCTGACTCACAGTGACACTACAGGACAGAGCAGAACTTTCCAATAGGTATTCCTAGGTTGTTGTTTTCACGGGACAAGATCACCCAGTTTTTTTTCCCCCGTGGTGAGTTTGAGCCATTCACCCTTGGTTAGCAGTTCAGTGCTTTAACCTTTGTGAGACACACATATGTATACTTAACACATGGCAAGTGTGACAGACTTTATCCTGATCTTATTCAGTCAAAGGCAGCTGCTCTTTTTCCTGGTCCACATTGCTCCAGCTTGATGGGGCTAGTCATGTACTGAGAGTGAGTCCAAGTTTGCATTATCTTCATGGAGGCTGTCACTACGGGTCTGTTTGAGAGGATAAAGAATATAATAAAAAATGTTCTCTACCCACCCATCTCTTTAAAGTCTAGCAAATAAAGATTCAAATATGAACTCTTTTTCTATATCATTTCTAAAGTGAATACTTTTGTGCATATTCATATATCTCCTATTTGAACATCATAAACAAAAAGTCACTATTACTATCATTCTACCTATTACTAATATTCTACCATGCTGTCCTTTTTTGTTCATAGATAAGTGTAGAAATCCATACTACTTAAAATTTTATTATTTGTAATTTGTAGAAAGAGATGAAGATGTTTCTGCGTTTAATGGAAACTCTATGAGGGCAGTTCTACTCTGATCTACAGGGTCACTAGAAGTTGATCTCAACTTGATGTCAGTGAAGTTTTAATAACCATGCTGTATTCTGAAAAGACTGATGCTTTCTTGTAGAATCACCACTAAAATTATTCCTAAAAATCTTCCCAGTAAAGCAGCTGGTGAGTTCCAGTGCCAGCCGAACAATTTAACCACTATATGACCATGGTTCCATCTAATATAATGAAATGGTAATTAATTTTGGAGCTCATAGAAGGATATACTGTAGAACGTACCCCCACACAATTGCCCATAAGTAGGTATGCCATGTGTATACTTGATAAGTTCTATAGCAGTAATTTCATTACATGAGCACTTTCATTTTCAGAGGAAATTTTCATTGTCTGTATTAAGTCCAAAGAAATACATCAAGTATTGTTAAGGGCAAGTAACCACACAAGCATTGGCATCAGAGTAGAAAGATAACAGAAGATTTAAGTATGCCATTCCTCGAACAAGAGGGGCCTTATAAAAATTTTACTTTGCAAGGTTGAAAAGTAAACTTTTGTATTCCCAAAATTGAAAGTGCATGAAAAAGAATATTATTTTAAATCAGGCAATACGTTTTAATGCCAACAATTGTTTTGATGCAATTATAATCAATCAAAACATCAAAAGAATTAATCAAAATACAAATATACTTATTTTTTTTAATTATCAAGTAATGTTCAGAGGAGACACTCTTTACCTTTATCAAACATCCAAGTCCTCCATGCCTCCTATTGTTTCCAAACTTTGTATTTTCCCTCACCCTTTTCTTTGGTGTTTAACTGAAACAAACGAGAACAACCAGGATAGAGTTGCCCTTACTAAACTGGCTGATAATGTTTGTTTCTCAAGAAAGATTTTATTAAAAAATAAGCATCACTTATTAATTATATCAGAGAACTTTTGCTTATTTCAAAATGAATTCGTTTTTAATTTATAGTTTTTGATTGTTTTATTGTGAATTAATAACAATTTTACAGTCTATGTCATGTTATCATATAACACAACTTTCACCTCTGTTCCCTTCTAGCTGGCCTCCTCTCCCTCCCCTCTCCCCAGACTTCCCCGTGAACTTTTGACCAAGGTCTGGCTCTCCTCATCCAATCAATTTGGCTCCAGCAGAGCGTCCCCCAGACAACCCCCTACACAGTTTGGAATGTTTGTTCACCTCCAGTATCACCCTAGCGTTTTGTATGGTCCAGGTGAGTCTTCGTCTGGGGAGCTGGCCCTGGTGCTGGATGCACTTTGGGGTTAGAGAGTCCCAGGGCTATGCTCCCGGTTCAGAAGGACAAGCAAGTGTGGTCTTTTGGTGGAGTTCTAGCTTTGTCCTCTGCTTGATCAACTGCTGTTTCCAGAGTTCAATCCTGTGTATCACATACAGACCGTCACTGGTGGTAGCCAGGCACCACTTAGTTCTGGTCCCATGCTGAAGCAGGCTGTGGTTCATATGGTCCCTTCCATCTGGTAGGTTCACATTTTTCTCCTGCCCTCAGTGTCGACCACTTGCCTCAGGTCCAGGTGGACTGGGACCATTTGGTGCTGTTTAGGTGGCAGCTTGCTAGCTTTTCAGACCCCAGTCGCCACTCACCCAGGTGGTACATGGAGCAATATCTTCAGAGAGGGGGAGAGGAAAATCTTAGGCATACCAATTAGTCTGGATGTTGCTTTGAGGGACATTCAGATCCCAGACCGTTTCCCTATTCTTTCAAAGAGGTGGTACCCATTAAGGGGAGAGTTTGGTTTTGAAGTTGAGTAGTTGTGGGTACCCCACTTCTAGTGCTTGTTGACATATCCTATACTCATCCCTAATCTTAACTACTATTTAATTTGTAAAAAATCCCTCTCCTTCACTGTCCCCCACTCTTGTAACCATCAAGTATTGATTTCTTCTATACTTAAATGAGTAGCTGTGTCTTTATAATAGTGGTCTCATACAAAATTTGTCCCTTTGTGTCTGGCTGATTTTGCTTAGCATAGTTTCATCTAGATGGTCCCACATTGACAGCTATTTCTCTAAGCCACGGGATTTTCAGTTCTGTTCCATTGGTCTATGTGTCTGTTTTTGTGCCAGTACCAGGCTGTCTTGGCTACTGTGGCAGTGTAGTAGTTGTTTTTTTTTATCATTGCATAGTATTCCATTGTATGGATATACCACTGTTTGTTTAACTATTCATCTATTGATGGGCGTCTAGGTTGTTTCCAACTTCTTGCTATTGTGGAGTGAGCTGCAACAAACACTGGTGTGCAAGTATCTGTCTGAGTGGTGTTTATTTTTCTTTGGGTATATTCCAAAGAATGGAATTGTTGAACCACATGGTATTTCTATTTCTAGTTTTCTAAGTAAGTGCCAAATCAATTTCCACAGTGGCTGAACCATTGTACAATCCCACCAATAGTGTAGAAGAGTTCCAATCTCTCCACATCCTCTCCAGCATTTATTATTCTGTGTTTTTGGATTATTACCAGCTTTGTTGGGGTGAGATGGTATCTTATTGTGGTTTTGATTTGGATTTCTCTGATGGCTAGCAATAGGGAATATTTCCTCATGTATCTGTTGGTGACCTGTACGTCTTCTCTGGTGAAATGTCTGTTCATGTCATTTGCCCGTTTGTTAATTGGGTTGCTTGTTTTTTTCTTGTGAAAGTTTTGCAGTACCTTGTAGATTAGAGAGATTAGGTAGATTAGAGAGATTAGACAGTAGTTGGAACCATGGTGGGAAGATATTTGTTCCCATTCTTTAGGTAGTCTTTTTACTCTTCTGATGAAGGCTTTGGAAGAGCATAAGTGTTTAATTTTTAAGAGTTCCCAAATATCTATTTTCATTTCTGGTGATTGAAGGTTGCTGGCGGTTTTTCATAGATTGTTGATACCATGAGTTAGTGCTTCTAGCAACTTTCCAATTTTTACTTCCAAGAATTTTGTCATTTTAGCTTTTATACTTAAGTCTTTTACCCATTTTGAATTAGTTTTCGTGCATGATGTGAAACAGGGTTTCATTTCATTTTTTTGCAGATGGATATCCAATTATGTCAACACCATTTGTTGAAGAGACTGTCTTTACCCCAATTCACTGTCTTTGGGCTTTTATCAAATATCAGCTGTTCATTGGTGGATGTAGTCGTATTTGGATTCTCAATTCGGTTCCACTGATCTATGTGTCTGTTTTTGTGCCCGTACCAGGCTATGTTGACTACTGTGGCAGTGTAGTAGATTTTAGGATCAAGAAGGGTGAGGCCTCCCACTTTGTTCCTCTTCTTTAGTAATAATTTACTTAACTGTGGCTTCTTCCCTTTCCATATGTAGTTGGTGATTTGTTTTTCCATCTTATTTAAAAATGTCATTGGAAGTTGAATTGGGATTGCATTGTATGCATTGATTGCTTTGGGAAGTATAGACATTTTCATAATGTTAAATCTTCCTATCTGTGAGAAAGTTAGGTTTCTTCACTTATAAAAGTCATTATTCATTTATTGCAGTAGAGACTTGTGGTTTTCTTTATATAGCTCTTTTACATCTCTGGTTAGATTTATCCCCAGGTATTTTATCTTCTTGGGGGCTATAGTAAATGGTAATGATCTTGTGATTTCCTCGTTGGTTGTCTTTTTGTTGGTGTAAAGGAATCCCACTGATTTATGTATTTTTGTTTTGTAACTTGATACTTTGTTGAAGTCTTGTATTAGATTTAGTAGTTTTTGTAGATTCTTTAGGGTTTTCTGTGTGTAAGATCATATCATCTGCAAATACCGATATTTTGACTTCTTTTTTGCCAATTTGGATACCTCTTATTTCTTTATCATGTCTAATTGCTCTAGCTAAGACTTCTAGAACAATGTTGAAGTGGTGACAGTGGGCATCCTTGTCTAGTACCTGTTCTTAAGGGAATATTTTCAACTTGTCTCCATTACGTAAGGGTTACCTGTTGGTTTAGCATAGATGGCTATTATTACGTTGAGGAATTTCCCTTCTATCCCTATTTTGCTGAAAGTTGGTCTTTATCAAATATGTTTTTGCACTGATTGTTAGAATGAGGTGGTTCTTGTCTTTTATTTTGTTTATACGGCTGATTACATTAATTGTTCTCCTTATGTTGGACCATCCCTGCATCCCTGGTATTAATCCTACTTGGGTGTGATGAACTATTTTTTTTATGTGTTGTTGAATTCTGTCAGCTAGGATTTTGTTAAGAATTTTTGCAGCTAAATTCATGAGTGATATTGGTCTGTAATTTCCCTTTTTCGTGCTGTCTTTACCTGAGTTCAGTACCAGGGTTATACTAGCATCATGAAAGGAATTTGGGAGTATTATATCCTTTTCTATGCTCTGGAATACCTTTAAAAATAGTGCCATTAACCTTTCGCTGGATAGAATTCTGCAGTGAAGCCATCCAGGCCACAGCTCTTTTTACATGAAAGTTTTTTAATCACCTTTTCTTTTCATCATGGGTTTCTTTAGTTGTTCTAGCTCTGATTTCACTAGTTTAGGTTGATGTTGTTTTTCCAGGAAATCATCCATTTCTTCTAGGTTTGCAAATTTATTAGAGTATAATTTTTCATAATATTCTTCTATGATTCTTTTAATTTCAGCAGGGTCTATCATGATACTGCTAGTGTCATTTATAATTCAGAGTATTAATTTATTCTGTTTTTCTTTTGTCAGTTTGGCCAATGGCTTATCAACTTTGTTGATCTTTTCAAAAAATCGAGCTTTTGGACTTGTCTACTCTTTCAATCATTTTTCTATTTCATTTATTTCTACTCTAATTTTAATAATTTACTTTCTTCTAGAGCCTCATGGCTTCTTTTGCTGAGATCTTTCTAGTTGTTCAAGTTGATGGGTTAATCCTTTTATTTGTGCCCTTTCTTCTTTTTGGATATGTGCATTTATTGAGATGAATTGACCTCTGAGCACTGCATTTGCTGTGTTCCATCAACCTTAGTAGGATGTGTCTTCATTCTCATTTGATTCTATGAAATTCTTTATTGCATCCTGATTTCTTCTACTACCCAGTAGTTATTGAGCAAAATTATTTTATTTAATTTGTGTCTTTTATTCTGTTGTTGATTTCTAGTTTATGGCTTTGTGGTCTGAGAGGAAGCTTTGTATTATTTCAGTATTTTGAATTTTGTTAAGTATTGCTCTGTGGCCTAATATGTGATCAATTCTGGAAAACATTCCACGAGTATTGGAGCAGAAAGCATATTTGGCTTCAGTTGGATAAGAGTTCTCAATATGTCTGTGAGGTCAAGTTGGTTGATTGAGACATTTAGATCCTCCATGTGTTTACCAAGATTTTTTTTTGGAATGTTCTG
Source organism: Heterohyrax brucei (assembly GCA_028571685.1). Taxonomy (NCBI): domain Eukaryota; kingdom Metazoa; phylum Chordata; class Mammalia; order Hyracoidea; family Procaviidae; genus Heterohyrax; species Heterohyrax brucei. The sequence goes on from CM053161.1 coordinate 1,163,412, forward strand.
GCCCTTTCTGAGAGTGGTATGTTAAAGTCCCCTACTGTTATTGTGGAGCTGTCTATTTCTGTTTTCAGTGCAAATAGCATTTGTTTTATGCATTTTGTCACTGGGTGCATAGATGATTATATCCTCCTGTTGAATTGAGCCTTTGACCTTCATTATTTCATATAGTGTATTTAACTTTAAAGTCTATTTTGTCAGCGATTAATATCGCCACTCCTGCTCTTTTCTTGAACATTGTTAGCCTAATATATTTTTTTTCCGAGCCTTTGAGTTGTATTTTGTTTGTCTCTTTGAGTCTAAGGTGCCTCCTATAAGCAGCATATGAACAAGTCATTTTTTTTAAATTTTTTTTTATCCAATCTGCTACTCTCTTTTTCTTAATTGGTGCATTTAGTCCATTTCTATTCAGGGTGACTGTTGATATAGATGATGCTAGTGTTGTCATTTTTATGCCTTTTTTTAGGTTTTGTAGACAGTGCCTCTATTGCATTCCATTTTCTGTGCTGAGTCTTTTTTCTTTAAGTGATTTTCAGTGTTTATTTTCTTTAAATTGTGTGATTTTCAGTGTTGCTTTGTGACATGTAAAATTATAGGTTTCTTTTGTAGTTACTCTCTTAGTCCCCTTTATTAATTTAAAAGTAATCCAAACTTTAGTGTCTGCATATCTGCTTTTCTCCCTCCACATCTGGAAAGTCTTTGATCTTTTTTTTTTTCATATAATGTAGTTGTCAATTATATCATGAGGTCTCTAAAGTTCTATTTTTGTGACTTGGTTTTGGATATCATTTGTGGATTTCCTAGATGCTCTGTCAAGTACTGGATATTTAAATATATATCTAATACTATTGACTTGCTAATCTAAGAACTTCCTTTAATGTTTCTTGCAATTTTGGTTTGGTTCTTACAAATTCTCTAAATGTCTGTTTATCTGTGAAAGTCTTAATTTCACCTTCATATTTGAGAGATAATTTTGCAGGATATATTATTCTCAGTTGATAATTATTTTGGGTTGCCATGAGTCAGATCCAACTCGACGGCACTTGGTTGGCCCCTTCAGAGCTTTGTATATGTTATCTCTCTGTTTTTTGACCAGAATCATTTCAGCTGAGTAGTCTGAGGATAATTTAATAATTTTCCTTTATAGGTTATTTTTTTGCTTATTTCTGGCTGCCCTCAGTAGTTTCTCCTTGTCTCTAGTTTTACTGAGATTGATTATGGTATACTTTGGTGTATTTCTTTTGGGATCAATCTTGAGTTGGGTTCAATGAGCATCCTGAATGGAGATCATCTTATCTTTCATGATTTCAGTAAAGTTTTCTGTCAGCGGGTCTTCAACTTTTTTGCTCTGTATTTTTGGCTGTCCCACCTTGTTCTGGTACTCCAGTTGTATGACTATTATTTGTCTTAATAGAGTTCCACATCACCCTTAATGCTTCTTCACTGTTGTTGAGTCTTTTGTCTGATTTTTCTTCATGTATGCTGGTGTCATTTAGTTTGTCTTCATGCTCACTAATTCTGTCTTCCATGTCCTCAATCCTATTCCTTTGGCTTTCCACTGAGTTATCAAGCTCAGAAATTTTATTGTTAATCTGTGGAATTTCAGATCATTGCTACTCAAGCATTTCTTGTAGCTTTTTTAATTTTTTGGTATGCTCTGCTGATTTTGCCTTATTTCTCTTCTGATATCTTATGCAGTTCTGTACACTGATCTTTTGTATTTTGTCTCTGATAGTTGGAGGAACTCTTCTTTGTCTGGGAAATCCATTGATGCTTTATTTGGGGAGTTTTTTGAAACTATGGTAGTCTGCTTCTGTAGGTGTTTAGAGACTGATTGTTATCTCCAAGACATTCAGAAGTTGTTGCAGTGAAAGAGACTTAATAGTTCATTTGGCCTGACCTACGTGTCTCTGTTGGAGCTGGGTCATAGATTCTCTGTCCAGTCTGGTAGTTTTTTATTGCTTGTTCTTAATGTCCCACACTGGTCTGCTGCTGCTGCTGGTGTAGCTCTGGTTGGGGGAGGCATGCATGTTTTCAGGAGCATCGTCTCCAGTCTTGCCTCTGGGCTGGTACGGTGTTGCTTGTGCAGGCACTGTGCTTTTGTAGCCACCCCAAGGTGGGCAGAATACAAGTGCCACTGCTGCAGCTGCTTCTGGTTTGGGCAGATCTCTTACAGAGCCTCAGACTCAGACTCAGGTTGCTGTTTGTACCTTCTTCCCCAAGCCACAGCAACAAATGCTCCTGCTCTTTCTGTTGCCTCTGGGTTGGGCAGATATCTCCAGGAGCTTGATCTGTTGGCTGCTTAGCCACTGGGTCAATCTATTCCCTTGTCCCAGGTCCCCTGAGCCCAAGCCTCTCAAGTGCACTTGACTCGAATGGCTGCCTAGCCACTGGGGTGATTGCCTAACTCCTCTAGCATTGCCTGAGCACAGGCCCCCCAGCAAACCTGGAGGCAGTGGTGATCACTGTTTACATTGCCCACTAAAATATTTTGCAAACATTGAGATGCTGCTTCAATTAAGTAGTTCTATCAGTCATAGATAATCTCAGTTCCCTTATAAATTATCCAAACAAAAATTGTTTATAGTGGTTTGCCTTTGTCTCTCCACACACTTTTCTCTAGTTACTTCCAATTATTTAGTTTTCTAGAGCTACTTCTGCAAAACATGAAAAAGTTGCTTGTTGCTTGGTATTTCAAAGTGCTTTCATGTTTTTACGAGGCCTGGGTCCTTTTATAAAGAGTCAGAGATGCAATAATGACTTAGAATGGAGCCAAGGGTAGTGAAGGGCATACATTTGTTGGTAGGGGTTCTAAAATATGTATTAATAGCAATGTTATCTTTTGTTTACATTGCTTCACATTAAGAATCAGTTTCAAAAGTAAGTCTGGACTTGGGTACAGGTCAGAGAATGTAGAGGCATCAGTGGTACACAATTATCCATAAATTTTTCAAAAGCTGCAAATACAGTTTATTTGTTGGCTGTGAAAAATTATCTCCAACACTACTGTGAGAATATTGACATACATAAAATTATTTAATAGGATGGGGATTAGGAGGTTCATGAAATTTTCAGGGATTTTATGACATGATTTATTTGATCATATCTGTTAAATGAAGTGTTAAATTTTTTCTTTTACAATACTCAAAAAAGAAACACATCTTTGTAATCTGAGATGAACAAAATAAAGTAATTCAAGGATTTTACCCTAGATTTTTTTTTGCTTATATAAGGAGCCCTGAAGGCACAGTAGTTAAAGCACTTAGCTGCTAACCTAAGGATTCCAAAAAGAAAAAAAAACTTCTGCCGTCAAGGGGACCCCATAGAGCAGAACTTCCCCATAGAGTTTCCAAGGAGCATCTGGTGAATTTGAACTGCCAGCTTTCTAGTTAACAGCTGTAGCACTTTAGCACTTAACCAGTATACCATCAGGGCTTCTACCTGAAGTTCAGGGATTGAAAATCACTAGTGGTTTCATGGGAGAAAGATATCACAGTCAGCTTCCATATCAAATTTCAGTCTTGGAAATTCTATGGGGTCTCTATGAGTCAGAATGGACTCAAAGGTGGTAGGTTTTTGTTTGTTTGTTTGTTTTGTTTTCTTGTTGTTTTGTTTTCTGGATACCAAAGTGTTATAAGCAAGCAGACTAATGCCTTCCCTCAGAGGTGTCTAGGTCCCAATTCCCTGAACCTGTGAATGTTATCTTACATGGCAGAAGGGACTTTCAGGTGCAATTAATGATTAGGGCTTCCTAGTTGTGGGATCATCCTGGATCACTTAAACAGGTCCAATCTAGTCACACAAGCTCATAAAAGTAGAAAATAAAGGAAGGTAAGTAGTAAAAGAAGAATTTGATGCTGCATTTCTAGTTCTGAGATATGCAAAAATAAAAGAAGGAAAGAGGCCTCCAGGAGTTAAAGGGAGCCCTCACTTGATAGCAAGAACAAGAAGGGAGACCTTGGTCCTGCAACTTCATAGAACTGAGTTCTGTGAACAACTGAGTGAGGAAACACAGCCATACTGACTGATGCTTGTATCTTAGCGTGTCAAGACTTCTGCCCTCCAGAACAGCAAGACATAAATTTGTGCTGTTTTAAGCCACAAAGTTTACAGTAATTTGTTATGGCAGAAATAGCTGATACACAAAGTTCTCCAAAGATTGTATACAAGATGTTGTATACTTGTTTATGGCCATTTTTTTAATGAAACAAACTCATTCTTGTTGAGTCAATTCGGACTCGTAACAATTGTATAGGACAGAGTAGAACTGCCTCACAGTGATAAAAGGGTCCTCATATCTCATCTGAATCCTTTAAGGATCAATGACACACACACAAAACAGGAGCTCTGCTATACTTTTTCATATTATAGCATCAATCACTTCACTCTGTGAAAGCACAACAGTTTTCAACTTTCACATTGAATATTTTGTGACAAACAGGTGGATACAAGAGCATTCAACTCATGTTGTTCTCTCTTTGCTCTCTGTATCTCCAAATTAGACACCATTTGTCTTTTACTCTTTCCTTTATTACATTTCTTGAGGACTGTGAGCTATAGTAACAACGGATAATGAGTTCCTAGAAAGTTGGATTTTAAAAACTTACTATTTTCCATCAAGCCCAATGCCTCACAAAAGCCCATTGATGTATAGTCAATTCTGACTCATAGTGGCCCTATAAAATGGATCTATACAGTGGAACTACCCATTAGGGTTTCCAAGGGCTGGCTGGTAGGTTTGAACTGCTAATGCTCTGGTTAGCAGCTGAGCTCTTAACCACTACACCACCAGGGCTTCTCACAACAGTAAGTACTGCAAAATGTTCACATGATTCTATAATAAAGATAAGGTTCTATCTCAAGACACTGAGTTGTACAACTCACAATTTTTTTTAAGTTCTGTCCGTGTGATATAATCCTTATTTTAATATATTCTTTGTATATCTAAGTTAATATTTTCTCTAAAAACGGAGAGTTCTGACATTCTTATGGGAAAAATGACTATGACATCAGATTTATAGCACTGAGAGTCTGGATTGTGGGGAAATCAGTAGTATAGGAGCTTTAGCATTGCTGTTCAATTTGTAAGAAAACTAGTGACATTTATTAATAAAGCTTCAGGTATCTAACTTTATTTGAATGAACTACAAGTGTCACAGAAGTAAATTCCATTGGTAATGAAAATGTTAAGAAAAAGCAAAGAGTGTTTGATAGTTTTTTTTGTCTCAATAAGTTTTTTCAGATCTAGTTGACATTATGGCCTGACTGAATGCAGGAAAACAACAGATCGAGAGGATAAAAAGACAATGGAGTGAACCGCGTATGTGGGAAGGTGTTTCATGTTAAATTTTGTCGGCTCATCCTCATAGAGTATCTGGACTTAACAAAGCTTTGATAAGATATGTAGAGATGCTTCAGTGTACAGGTGTGCTGTGTTAAACACTCAGATCGGTGTCAATTTTTTAAACAATGCCTGAAGAAGTTAGAAACATGGAGAATAAATTTCAAAATGAGATTTAACTTGAAATAATGCAAATGAGCATATCTGTAGAAAAATAATAAAAAACGGGTCGTCAATGGATGGAAAACATTAAAAAGCAGTCATACTAAACAAGACAAATGAAAAAGCGTACTAGACAATAAATTAAATGAGACTGAAATGCCATGAGAATTTAGGCGAAAAAATAAAAATTATCATCGTGCATACATCAGAAGACCAAAAAACAGCTGGTGCCTTTGAACCATAGCATTGTAGAAGAATACTAAACATACTATAGACTTCCAGGAGAACAAACAAATCTGTCTTGGAAGAAGTACAGTTGCCAGAAATTTCATTAGAAACAGGGTAGACAAAACTTTGTCTCACATACTTCGGCCACATTGTCAGGAGGGACTAGACCCTGGAGAATGTCTTTAGTCTTGGTAAAGTACAGTATTAGTGAAAAAAGAGAAGACCTTCAACAAGAGAGATCAACACAGTGGCTACAATGATAGGCTCAATCATGAGGACTATGAATATGGTGCAGGACTGGGTAATATTTTGTTGTGTTCTACAATGGTAAAATAATGTGTTGTGGTTAGGTGGTTAGGTGCTGTCTTGTAGTGATACCAAGAGGAAAGGACATCTGAACTAAAATTCTATTAGACAGTCTTTTTTTCCTTATGTTTAAGAACTCAGAAGAATTGGAAAGAGTTTCAAAAAGAAGAGCAAACACAATTAAGAGGCTAAAGAGATTGAGTTACACAATGAGAGGAAAAAGGAAAATATTCTATCCTTGGCCGAAAGACCTCTAGAGAGAACGTAATTCTCGGAAGTCTTTAATGGATAAACACACTGAGTAAATAGAGAGTAATTTAGTTCATTTAAAGGAATCCAGTCAGAAATACAGATCAATGTCAGTTTTTTGAACAATGCCTGGAGAAGTTAGAAACATGGAGAATAAATTTCAAAATAAGATTTAACTTGAAATAATGCAAAAATTCAAAATAAGGTTTAACTTGAAATAAACATAAAATATGATGCTGAAAATATTTTTGTAATTTTGCTTGTATTGAAATCCGAAGTGTTTCTAACAGTGCTATATTCGAATACCTACAGTTGCTGTTGTTATTGCATATGAGCTATATTGTGGCTTACACGATGTGAACCAGGGACTAATATGAAATCCTTTGTGCTCCTACCCAGTCTCTTCCTAACAGAGTACCATTATCATTTCAGGCATTCACAGATTATTTTATAACATATCATAGTCAGGTGTTGTCATGCCAATTCCAATGCATATTTCCCCTGGGTAATTGGAGTGGTCAAGATTGTGTCAACTTGGCAACTCCACATTTGGCTGCAGTATCAAGTGGCAGAGGCAGGGCCTGTGGTGGCTTCCCACCCATCAGCTCTCATCTCTCCACCTTCCACCACCTACTTCCTGTCTGCTCACATTGCCAGTAGCTCTTGTTCTCTTTTGCCTCTGGTTTCTGGACCTGAGCTAGCAGCTGTTGGATTCATCAACCCTTATAGCTGGCGAGTGAGAGTCCTGTTCTGACCCACTGGTCCTGGATTCACTATGCCCTTCAGCTACATGAGTCAGCAGAGACCTCGCAGTCTCGCTGTGAGCTTGGGATCCACTGACCTACACAGCTGGTGATCTAGAACTCTGGTCTCTACCTGCTGACCTTCAGTTCACCAGCCCCTGTGATCATGTGAGGTTTGTGCCAGAACTTGGGATGTTCACCTTCTACAATTTTGTGAGCTGTTTTGTTTATATATAAATCTTTCCTTGTACATATAGTGTTACTGGTTTTGCTTCCCTAGACAACCCAGTCTAAAACAGTACCACAGAGCAAAACACTGCTCAGTCCTGTGCCATTCTTACAATCATCATGTTTCAGCTCATTGCTGCAGTCAATCCATCTTGTGGGTTGTATTAGTCATCTAACATTGCGTAACAGAAATACTACTAGTAGATGGCTTTAACAAAGTGAAATGTACTCTCTCACATTGTTGTAGGCTAAAAATCTGAATTCAGTGCATAGCTCTAGGGAAGTTTCTCTCTGTTGACTCTGAAGGAAGATCCTCATCATCACTCTTCCCTTGATCTGGGAGCATCACAGTATAGGAACCAAAGGATGTACTCTGCTCCTAGCACTGCTTTCTTGGTGGTATGAGGTCCCTTGTTCTCTACACACTTCCCTTTCCTTTTCATCTCTTGCTAGACAAAAGACAGTGCAGATCACATTCCAGGGAAATTCCCTTTACATGGGCTTAGCGATGTGACTTTGTAAGGGTATTACAATTTTACCCTAATCCACTTAACACAATCCAATCTTGTTCCATTAACCACAGGCAGAGATTAGGGTTTATAACATATATGAAAATTATAATCAGAAAATAGAAGACAGCTACACAATACTGGAAATCAGCCCAGCCAAACTGCTGCATACATTTTTGAGGTGACTTAATTTAATTCATGACATGAGTCTCTTTCTTTCTGACAGTCTACTTTAACATGCATGAGGTCTTTTCTGAAAACTGATCCCTGCTGATAACTTGCCCAAAGTATGTAAGACGCAGTCTTAACATTCATGCTTCTAAGGATCATTCTGGTTGTACTTCTTCCAAGACAGATTTGTTTGTTCTTCTTGCAGTCCATGGCATGTTCAATATTCTTCACAAACACCACAATTCAAAGGCATCAATTATTTTTCAGTTTTCCTTTCGACTCGACGGCACTTGGCTTTGGCTTTTCCATCATTCAGCTGTCACATGCATGTGAGCAATTGAAAACTCCGTGGGTTGAGTCAGTTTTACCTTCATTTTCAAAGTGACATTTTTGCTTTTCAACACTTTAGAGGTCTTTTTAGCAGCGAATTTGCCCAAAGCAACATATCTTTCATTTTCTTGACTGCTGCTTCCACAGGTGTTGATTTTGGATCCAGGTAAAATGAAATCCTTGACAACCTCAATCTTTTCTCCATTTAACATAATATTGTTTATTGGTCCAGTTGTGATGATTTTTGTTGTCTTACATGGAAGCATAATTCTTACTGAAGGCTGTAGTCTTATGATCTTCACCAGGAAGTACTTCAACTTCTCATTACTTTCATCAAGCAAGGATGTGTTATCTTCACAACATAGGTTGTTAATGAGTCTTCCTCCAATCCTGATGTCGTATTCTTCACATAATCCTGCATCTCACATTATTTACTCAGCATACATAGTGAAGAAGCATGGTGAAAGGATACAACCCTGATGCAGTTTTCCTGACTATAAACCACACAGTATCCTTTTGTTCTGTTGCAGTGACTGTGTCTTGATCCATTTACAGATTCCTCATGAGAACAGCTAAGAGTTCCAGAATTCCCGTTTTCTACAATGTTGTCCATAATTTCTTACGATCCACATAATCCAGTGCATTTACATAGCCAATGAACACAAGTACACATCTTTCTGATATTCTCTGCTTTCAGTCAGAATCCATACAAAATCAGCAAAGATACCCTTTGTTCTATGTCCTCTTCTAAATCTGGCTTGAATTTCTAGCACTTTTGTGTCGATACTGCTGGAGCCACTTTTGAATGATCTTCAGCAAAATTTTGCTGGAATGTGGTATCATTTAATAATTTCCACATTTGGATAGAGCACCTGTCTTGGGGATAGGCATAAATGTAGACCTAGTCAGCTGGCTAGGTAACTGTCTTCTGAATTTCTTGGCATAAACAAGTGAACACTCCCAGTTCTGTATCCATTTGTTGAAACATTTCAATCAGCATTCTGTCAATTCCTGGAGCTTTGTTTTTCAACCATGCCTTCAATGCAGCTTGAACTTCTTCCTTCTGTACCACCAGTTCCTGATCATAAGTTAATCTCCCAAAATGTTGCACATTGGACAATTCTTTTTGGTGTAGTGACTGCATGTGTTCTTTCTACCTTCTTTTGCTACTTCCTGCATCATTTAATATTATCCCCATAGAATCATTCAGTAATGCAACTCAACGTTTTTTCTTTTCAGTTCTTTCAGCTTGAGAAATGTGTGTGTTTTTTTCTTTTGGGTTTCTGTCTGCAGGTCTTTGCACATGCCATCATAATACTTTGTCTTTCACGCTGCTCTTTGAAATCTTCTGTTCAGCTCTTCATCAATTTTGCTTCAGCTACTGGACATTCAAGAGCAAGTTGCAGAGTCGCTTCTAACATCCATTCGGGTCTTCTTTTATCTCTCTGCATTGTCTTTTAATGAGCTTTTGCTTTCTTCGTCTGTGATATTTTTGATGTCTTCCCACAATTCATCTGATCCTTCATCATTAGCATTCAATATGTCAAATCTATTCTTCAGATGGTCTCTGAATTCAGGTGGGATGTACTCAAGGTTGTACTTTAGCTCTTGTGGACTTCTTTCAATTTTCTTCAGTTTCAAATAGAACTTGCATATCGTCAGTTTGTAACACTGTGGGGGCTTGTGGTGTAGCTGTGATGTTGGGAGCTATGCCAGTATTCAAATACCAGCACAATCACCCATGATGGATAAGTTTCAGTTTAGCATACAGACTAAGACAAACTGGAAAGAAGGACTTGGAAATCTGCTTCTGAAAATAATTAACCAGTGAAAACCTTATCAATAGCAGTAGAACATTGTCTGATGCCAAAACTTAAGTACCCCAGGTTGAAAGTCATTCAAAGGACAACTAAGGAAGAGCTGCCTCCTTAAGGTAGTGTTGATCTTAATGATACAGATGGAGTCAAACTCTCAGGACCTTCATTTATTGATGTGGCACAACTGAAGATGAGAAGAAGCAGCTGTGGATACAAATCTAGAAAAATTGAAACCCATCAAAAGTGAAGTGAATCACAAAGATGGATATCTTAGGCATTACTGAGCTGAAATAGACTAATATCAGTCCTTTTGAATGGAACAGTCATGTGGTCTTGCATGCTGGAATGAGAAACTGAAGAAATTGCATTCACTGTCAAAAAAACAAAAAAATTCAAAATGTATCCTGAAGTATAGCACTTTCAGTGATAAGACAATATCCACACACCTACAAGGAAGGCCAGATAATATAACTATTATTCAAATTTCACACTAACTGCTAAGGCCACAGATGAAGAAACAGAATATTTTTGCTAATTTTTGCAGTCTAAAATTGATCAAACACACAATCAGGATGCACTGATAATTGTTGGTGATTGGAATTCAAAAGTTGGAAGTAAACAAGAAGGATTGGTAGTTGGAAAATGCAGACTTGGTGATAGAAATAATGCCGCAGATTACATAACTTGAATTTGGCAACACTGACTTCTTCGTTGTAAACACCTTTTTTCACCAACAGATATAGTAACCATACATGTGGGATTCTCCAGATGAAATCCCAGGAATCAAATGGACTACATCTTTGGAAACAGACAATGGAAAAGCTAGAGTTATCATAAGTAAGAACAAGGCCAGAAGCTAACTGCATTACTTGCTCATACACGAGTTCAAGTTGAAACTGAAGAAAACAAGAAAACTAACAGAAACAATGGACTCAAACATACCAACAATCATAAAGATAACAGAGAACTGCACTGCATTTTTGTGACTGACAAGGAAGTTGTTCCTTAAGAAAATAATTGTGTGTGGAAGTCTGGAGAGCTACTTGTATTCCTGCCCATTTTCGTAAAGCTAATCTACACATAGACGTAATTTGGACAGTTGTTCACATTAAAAAGATAATTGTACATATAGACATAGAAATTAAGTATACAGGATCATAATAAATATATTTGCATAATTTCCAAACCCAAGAAATTCCACAAAATGAATTGAAAATGTGAAGATTTTGAAATCCTAAACCAATTATAGATCCGACGGCACTTGGCTTGGCTGGCTCATATAATAAGGGAGTAGATAGTTTCTGGTATGTAAGATCTTTAGGAAAATAGTATCAAAGCACAACTTTTGAAAACCGAACATCCTGAAGATGTGTGCAAAATGAGAAAGAAAAACAAAAAATTAGAACTCATAGTTAGGAAAATAATAACAATGAACTTTGCAACTAGTTAATATGTGTAAGAAATAGCTTTAAAAGATGCTAATTTTTATGTTAAGTGGTATTAGGAAAGAATATTGAATATACTATGGAATTCCATAAAAAACAGACAAATTAATCTTAGAAGAAATACAGTAAGATATAACCAGAATAGTTTTTAGAAGCATGGATGGTGATGCTTTCTCTCTCTCTCCATAGATGTGTGCATGTATGTATGTGTATGGATTCCTGGTGGCACAATGGTTAAGACCTTGACTGCTAATCAAAAGCTAAGTAGTTTGAATCTACCAAGTGCTCCTTGGAAACTCTATGTGACAGTTCTCTCTATCTTATAGAGTCACCATGAGTCAGAATCGACTTGAGGGAAATCAGTTTTACATTTATGAAACCGAATGTAGAATTTTTAAAAATAAGATGACTGGAAGCATAATAGAAAGAAAACCACACAAACAAAAATAAATTTAAAAAATTATAAAGGAACATGACCATAATAAGATTGGGAGGTAATACCCAGAACCACCTATTATGGAAATCCTTAGATAATCACAGAGGATTTGGAAATTTTTATGTTCTTCAAATCTTTTCAATATCACAAGGAAACCAAACCTAAACATACTGCTGTTGAGTTGATTTCAACACGTAGCAATCCTGTAGGTCAGAGTAGAATTTTCCCATAGAGTTTCCAAGGAGTGCCTGGCAGATTTGAACTGTCGACATTTTGGTCAGAAGATGAAGCGCTTAACCTACTACTCCACCACGGGTTCCATCACAGTGAGCCAGCCAGCCAAGCCAAGTGCCATCCATGAATCACAGGGAGAGGAAATAAAATTATTATCAATACTGAGATTGTAGCTATCTATAACCAATTAATGTTTATTGGCCCTGGTTCCCAGAAAAACACAGTTGCCATGGAGTTGATTCTGTGAAGTAGGTCACCAGAACTGTCATCTGACGTGCCTCCATGTCAACTCAAAAGTGTCAGTCTTCTGGTTAGCAGGCAGTACCTTAACCACTTGCAACAATCATCCAGCAAAACTGAGGTTGTACCCTCACAGTAAGTTCATAAGACTGAGTCTCATACTGTACAGGTGTTTGGAGACTATGAAGTTTAAATTCCAGGAGGTTCTCATGATTTACAAAGTTTATGAACACTGTCATGGTTTGAACTGTGTCCCCCCAAAAATATGTGTAGCCACGTGGCTGGGATATGGTTCCCAGTATCTTGGGACTGTCCTCCATTGTGTGGTTTTGCTAAACTGTATGTTAAAGAATTGGGGTGGAGCTGTACATTCCTGCTGTAGGGGGAGTTTCCCCAGAGTATGGCTTGCCCCACCCTTAATGCTTTCGGCTTGCAAGAAGTAAAAGGGAAAGAGAAACAAAGGACAACTGGGAGCCTCGTTACCATCAAGAGAGCAGCACCGGGAGAGGAGCACGTCCTTCAGACCTGAGGTTCCTGCACCGGGACGCTCCCTGGTCAAAGACTGATGCAATGCCAAACTTTCCTCCAGAGTCAACAAGGGGAAAGCCTTCCCTGGAGCGGTCACCCTGAATATAGACTTGCAACCTACCAGACTGTGTAATTACCCTGAATATGGACTTGCAACCTACTGGACTGTGTAAGAATAGACCTTGCTTTGTTGAAGCCATTCACTCTGTGGTATTTCTGTTAGAGCGGCCCTAGCTGACTAAAACAAACACCAAGAAAATAGATTAGTTTGTGAAATTAAAATTTGTAGATGTATGTTGATCATACTCATTGGTACAATAAATAAGGTTCCAGCTAGGAAGCATTTGAATTTTGGTAAATTCTATTCATCATGAAGACTGTGGTTAAAATTATACCAGCCTCTGATTAATTTTGTCTGTGTGACTAAATTTTCATACATGTTGCACTTAATTTTCATGCACTTTAGGACACGGTGGAGTCTTTTTATGTCTGTGTTGGTTACCTGGCGCTACAATAGCAGAAATATCATGAGTAGATGGCTTTAATAAACAGAATTTATTTGATCACAGTCTGTGAGACTGGAAGTTCAGATTCAGGTTTCCAGTTCTAGGGGAGAGTTTTCTGTCTTGACTCTGGAGGAAGGGCCTTGTTGTCAGTCTTCTACTGGTCTAGGGGCTTCTCAGTGCAGAGACTCAGGTCCAAAAGGCACATTAGACTCTTGTCACTACTTTTTTGGTGGCATGAGGTCTCTCTGTCTCTGTTCACTTCTCTCTCTTATGTCTCAAAAGACATTGACTCAAGACACAATTTAATCCTGTAGATTGAGTCCTACCTCATTAACAAAACTGCATCTAATCCCGCCTCATTAACATTATAGAGGTAGGATTTACAACATATAGGAAAATCTCTTAAGACGGCAAGATGTTGTACAACCACACAATACTGGGAATCATGACCTAGCTAAGTTAATACCCATTTGGGGTGGGATACCTTTCAATTCACAAAAATATCCATTACCTTTTTTTTAAGGAGCTCTGGTGGTGCTGTGCTTAAAAAGCCTGTCAACTAACCAAAAGATCAGCAGTTCGAAGCCATCAGCTACTCTGCAGAATAAAGATGTGGCAGTTTGTTTCTGTAAAGATTACATTTTAGAAAATCTTATGGGGCAGTCCTACTCTGTCTTATAGAATCACTGTAAATTGGAAACTATTCTAATGTAACAGATTTTTCATTATTTTTTTTTTAGATTTTAGTGATCTTTTCAAGATTTTGTCAATATATAATTAATTTTCAGTTAGCTATAACTTTTGATATTTTCTATTTTATATATTACACTTCATACTTACATGTGATTTGTTTTTGATGAAGTCTTCAAAAAGAAAAGTTTCAAAGGGTTCAATTTTTATTGTTGTTAATCTTGAAAAATATCTTTGTAATTTTAAATAATGTTTTAGCAACAAAAGTAAAAGATAAAAATAAGTATACAAGTCTTCCACTCTAGTTATTGTTGGCATCAATTATATGCTTAATCTTAGAACGTGCAATTATACCTCATTTTCTTTGTTCTATATATCATTGTTTTTAAAGGGAAAAAGTCATTACTATATAATACTAAACATAATTTTTTTAGTGATTAAGACATTTAGGGGTGGTACCAAGCTGGTAGAGTAGTCAGACACATCTAACACTCCTTCTCATAGCAAAGACTGAAAAAACCAAGTGGATTGATTGTGCATGAAAATCTAAGGGTCCTGATCATAAAATTCAAAGTTGAAGAGTAGGGTTGAATGACAGGAGGAGAGGGAGTGATGATCCAGAAGTTGCAAGGAGTTGCCAGACCTGACCTGGCAGGAACTGACACCTTGGAGGCCTGATCTGCTGGCACAAGTGTGACGAGGAAAATATTGGCACTCGGGATGTGTTTTACACATTGGGAGATACAGAGTAGCGCAAGATCCACTCACACATCCAGAATCAGGGAAAAGCAGCATGCAATCAGCAAAACATAAGGAGCTACATCTATTATACAGTGTATATCAAACAATACACATTTGGGAAAAATATCTCTCCCCTTCACCTGACCCATCCCAGGTCTATACTTAGTCCAAACTGGCTTCAGAGATTAACACATGCCCTGAGCCAGAAGTTTGACCCATAACATGCCCTGAGCCATTTTCCTGGCTTTGGAGAGGGAACAAATTAATAAACAGGAAAAAATAATCTGCCATCCCTCTAAGCCAGGAACACAGGATGGTAACAGATCTTTTGCCTAGGCAGTGGCATAAGGAGTCCGTGGACTTTGAATGCATTTTACCCCTGTACAGACCTGTGTGAGTCCATTTCAACAGCATAGGCTCTCATTAGCACCATACAGTAAGGTATCTGCCCCGAAGTCTAACCTCAACTGTTTCAGCTATTTGGTGGAGAGGCAGGTTCATGACATTTGACATCTCTCTGCTTGTTAAGCAGGGGCCTCGTCTTCCCAAACCAGGGGACTGAGGACTGCTGGCTCCATCCACATCACCTAGCCACCTACAACAGGAGTCCCGGAAAAAATGGTACCTCCTGTTCCATACAACCAACAGCACTGGGTGCCCAAAGTCAGGCTGTAAAACCCACCCACCTATGCCCTCTCAGGAACAGGAACACATTTTCTCACAGACACTTGAAGGGCAACTGTCGGCAGCCTGCCTTGCTCAGCATGTGACACCTTACTGCAGCCAGATATCTAAGACTACAGCAATCACTTTTGCCTGTCTAGGACTGTAGGTAAGAGCCTACATCACACATTTAGTGATCAATACCTGGATGCCTGAGCTGAATCCACATAAGGAAAGGAAACAGATTCCTGTGCTCATATAGCTAGTAACATCTCTAACCACCTGGTGACAGGAATTAGAGCTTCAGTGACCCCGGTAATAAAACAAGCTCACAGGAGCAACCTATTTGGGCATATCGAAACATAAGGAAACAAGACACTAGGACAAACAGGCTATCAAAACAAATAAACACAATATTTTTTTTCTTGTTCAGATACAACTGTCAATATCAAATAACATAAAGCAGCAGACCATGATGGCTTCAGCAAGCTCCCAAAATAAAGAATCAAGAAATCTTCCAGATAAAGAGAATTCACTGGAGTTAGCTGATGTAGAATACAAAAGATTAATACACAGAACTCTTCCAGAGCTTAGGAAAGAGATCAAACAAAACACAAAACAAGCCAAGAAAGACTCACAAAAAGCAATAGAATAACTTAAGAAGATAAGGGAGGAGAATAATGACAAATTTCACAGACTGCAAGAATCCATAGAGACAGAAAATAGAAATTCAGAAAATTATCAAAGTAAATAAATAAATAAGAATTAGGCAAACCAATAGAAAGCCAAAGGAACAGAACTGAGACAAGGGAAATCAGAATTAGTGACACTGAAAATAAAACACATGAGACAAAATATTTGAGGACAAAAATCAGATAAAATAATCAGTAAAATGAAGAAACCTTAAGAACTATGTAGGACTCTGTCAAGAGAAAGAACCTACGAGCAGCTGGAGAACCAGAATGGGGTTGGAGGTAACAGAAAATACAGATAAAATTGTTGAAGATTTGTTGGCAGAAAACTTCCCTGATATAGTAAAAGATACGAAGATATCAATCCAAGAAACTCATTGAACCCCATCAAGACAGACACCAAGTCATATTATAATCAAACTTGCCAAACTGAAGATAAAGAGAATTTTAGAGCAGCTAGGGATAAACGAAAAGTCATCTACAAATGAAACTCAATAAGATTTAGCTTGAAATGCTCAGCAGAATCCATGTAGGCAAGAAGGCAATGGGAAGACATATACAAAGCCTTGAAGGGAAAAAAAAAAATTGCTAGCCAAGAATTACATATCCAGCAAAACTGTCTGTCAAATACGAGGGCTTATTTAGGACATTTCCAGATAAACAAAAGTTTAGGGAATTTACAAAAACCAAACCAAAAATTACAAAATACTATAGGAAGTCCTTCAGTCAGAAAACCAATAATACAAGACAAGAAATAAAGAATGGAAAGAACAACCAAGGAGTTACCAACCCAGAAAAGGAAACCGCAATAATGAATCAAAGTTAAAATACCGAAAGTAGGGAAGCATAGATGTCATTATGTAACAGATGACAATGTTAAAACAAAAAGAGGGGTTAAAGATGTGGTCATAAATCTTCCATATAAAGAGGAAGTCAAGATGATATGAATAAATAAAAGATAGAGCAAACTTAGAAAAAAGGTGGGTAAATATTTAGGTAACCATGCATAAATCTAACAATCCTACACATCAAAATAAACAATAGCAACAACAAAAAAGCAGCAGCAGATACAAAATTAACAATAAAAACAAAATATATAAAGAAAAATGACTCAACAAGCACCAAAAATGAAGTGAAACAATCAACAACACACACACACAAAGACATCAAAATAACAGCACTAAATTCATGCTTATCAATAATTATGCTGAACGTAAATGAACAAAATGCACCAATAAAGAAGCAGAGAGTGGCAGAATAGATTAAAAACAAAAAAATCTGTCTATGTGCTGCCGAAAAGATATACATTTTAGACCAAAAGACATAAACTAAAACTCAAAAGATGGGAAAAATGTATAACAAGTTAACAGCACTCAAAAAAAAGCAGTGGCAATATTAACATGAAAAAATAGACTTTAAAGTAAAATTTGTCACAAAGATAAGAAGGGACACTGTTAAATAATGATTAAAGGCTCAACACTCCACAAGGCCATAACCATATGATATTTTTACACAACCCATGACAGAGCTGAAAATTACATTAAAAAAAATTCTAACTGCATTGAAAACAGGAATAGACAGCACGACAATAATAGTAAAAGATTTCAACATGCCACTTTTGGTGAAGGACTGAATATCCAGCAAGAAGCTCAGTTAAGAGATGGAACATCTAAATGCCAGAATTAACCAACTTGACCTCATAGACATATACAGAGAACTTCATTCATCAGAAGCCAAGTATACCTTCTTTTCCAACAGGCATGGGATATTCTCCTGAATAGACCACATATTAGGCCATAAAGCCAACCCTAGCAAAATCCAAAGCACTGAAATATTGCAGAGCACATTTTCAGACCATAAAATCATAAAAGTAGACATCAATAACAGAAAAGGCAGGGAAATAATAATAATAGTAATAAAAACATGGAAACTGTGTAGTCAAAAACTACTGGATTGTAGAAGAAATTAAATATGGAATGAAGAAATTCATAGAATCAAATGAAAATGAAAACACACCCTATCAGAATCTTTGGGACACAGCGAAAGCAGGGCTCAGAGGTCAATCTCTTTTAATAAACACACGTACCAAAAAAGTAGGAAGGGACAAAAATTAAAGCATTACCCTGAGACTGGAACATATAAAAAGCAACAAAGTAAGCCCTCGAGAATCAGAAAAGAGTAAATTCTAAAAATTAGAGCCAAATTAAATGAAATAGAGGCTAGAAATACAATTAAAAGTATTAACAAGACCAAAAAGCTGGATCTTTGAAATGATCAATAAAACCAAAAAAAAAAAAAAGAAAGAAAACTAGCCAAAAGGACAAAAGAAAATCAGAAGAGGAAGCAAATAACCCAATTAAGAAATGAGATGGGCAATATCATAATAGACTGAACTGAAATTAAAAGAACTATGCAAAATTGTACTCTAAAAAAAATTGAAAACCTGGAATAAATGGACAAATTTATATAAACACACTACCTACCTAAAGAAGTAGAAGAACTAATTAAAACCATAATGAAGAAATTGAAAAGGTAATTTAAAAACTCCTCTCCCTAAAAATAAGTAAATAAATAAAGCTCTGGCTCTGATGGTTTCACTATATGGTTTCACTACGGAGAATTCTATCATGTTTTCACAGAACTGGTAGCACCACCATTACCAAAGGTATTTCAGAGCAAAGAAAAGGAACAAATATTCCCAAACTCATTCTATAAAGCTAGCATAAGTCCTGATACAAAAAGCAGATACAGACACCACAATAAAAGAAAATTATAGATCATTATCCCTTATGAACTTAGACATAAAAGTCCTCAGCAAAATCCACTGCAGTTAGATCAATTCTGAGTAGAATTGTTCCACAGTGTTTTGCAAAAAGCACCTGGCAGATTTAAACTGCAGATTTTTTGATTAGCAGACATAGCTCTTAACCACTATACTACCAGGGTAGAATTAAAAAACATATAAAATAATAATAATAATTTACTATGACAAAGTAGGATTCATACCAGGTATGCGGGGATGGTTCAACAATAGAAAAACAATGTAATCCACCATATAAACAAAAGAACAGGATCATCTGATACCTCAACCAACACAAAACAGTATGTGACAAAGCCCAACACTCTTTCATGACAAAAACTCTCAACAAAATACAAACAGAAGGGGAAATATTCAATATAATAAAGGGCATTTACACGAAGTCAAAGGCCAAAACCATTCTAAATGGAGAAAGTATGAGAGTATTCCCTTTGGAAGAGGAAGCAGATAAGGATGCCCTTTATCATTACTCTTACTCAACATTTTCCTGGAGGTCTTAGCCAAAGCAATTGGTAAGGAAAAGGAAAAGTATTTCTATTTGCCTATGATATGAAATCCCAAAGAATCCGCAATAGAAGATTTCAGCAACATATAAGGCTAACAAAGTAAACATACAAAAAAAAAAGTTGGATTTCTCTACACCAACAAAGACAATATCAAAGAGGAAATCAGCAAATCAATACCACTTACAATAGCTCCCTACAGATAAAATACTTAGGAATAAATCTAACCGGAAGCATAAAAGACCTATACAAGGAAAACTACAAGACATGACTGCAAGAAACCAAGAGGTCTACTTAAGTAGAAAAACATACTTTGATCATGGATAGGAAGACTCAAAATTGCAAAATGTCTATTCAGAATGATATATAGATACAATGCAATCCTGATCCAAATTCCAATTTTCTTTTTTAATGAAGAAACAAATCAACTTCACATGAAAACTGAAGAAGCTCCAGATAAGTAAAGTATTACTGAAGTAAAGTATTACAGGTAAATTATTACTAGAGAGGCTAAGAGAGCCTTCTGTATCCCACCTTGGTGAGTGGCATCTGGAGTCTTAAAAGCTGCCAAGCTGCCATCTGAGGGCACAGCAAATGGTCCCAACTCAGCAGGAACAAATGATCACCAAGGACCAAAACAAAAGAGGACCAGAAGACAGACAGACCCACATGAGTGGGTGACTACATCGACTTGTGACTGGAAAAACTGGATGGGGCCCAGCCACCACTAGTGACAGCTGTGACGGAGCTCACGAAGTTGAGTCTCACTGGCAACACAAGAATAAAAAGGGATGCACCCTGAGATCTCCGCTAAAAGACCACAGTTGATGACCCACGGGCCTCAGAGTTCCCCTGAGAGCATGACCTCTGGCCCTGATGCTGCCCCTGTCCCGTCTTCCGACAGGAATGAATTGGACTTGGCCACACAGAGTGACCGTGTCATGTGCACTTTACGGTTCTATGCATCCATAGGATATTGTCCTGCTGACCTCTTACTGGAGGAAGAGGTGGAGAGGTGGAGAAAGGAGATTGTTGGGAGGATAAGACATGTATGGAGCAGAGAGGAACAGTGTGCTGTCACCAGGCAGGGAGAGCAGTGGGAGCTGCATATAGGTCGGCATGCAAATTTATATGGGGATGTACATTTTCACTTGATCATAATAATAAATAAATAAATAAAACAGCAAAAGATACAGAGACCAAAGGAACAAAATTGAGACTCGAGGCATAAAACTATCTTGAGCAGCTTCTATTTGACAAAGGCCTGAAGTCCATCTAATGGTGAAAAGACGGTGTTGTCAACAAATGCTGCTGGCATACTGGAACATTCATTTGCAATAAAGGAAACAAAAAAGATGTGCACTTCACACCATGCATGAAAACTAACTCAAAATGGATCAAAGACTCAAACATAAAATCTAAAATGATAAAGATCATGAAAGAAAAAATAGGGACAACACTTGGGACCCAATATGTTGCATAAACAGAATATAAATCATAGTAACAATGTGCAAACACTAGAAGAGAAAGTAGATGACCAGAAGCTCATAAAAATCGTACACTTATACTCATCTAAAGACTTCACCAAAAGAGTAAAAACACAACCTACTATGGGAAAAAAAATTTGGCTATGAGAGTTCTGATAAGTGTCTAATCTCTAAAATCTATAAGATACAGTAAAACCTCAATAACAAAAAGACAAATAGCCCAGTTAAAAACTGGGCAGAAGTAATGAACAGATGCTTCTCCAAGGAAGACATGCAGGCAGCTAATAGATACATGAAGAAATGCTCAGGATTGTCAGTCATTAGAGAAGTGCGTATCATATCTTCCATGAGATAACATCTCACCCCCAAAGGGCTAACGTTAATTCCAAAACCACAAAATAACAAATGCTGGTGAGATTGTGGAGAGATGGGAACACTTATAAATTGCTGGTGAGAATGTAAAATATAAAGTGGTACAACCCCTTTGAAAATCAATTTGGTGATTTCTTGAAGACGAAGAAATTAGGAATACTATACAATTGGGCATGTAAAAAAAAAATTAAAGTCACTAAAATCTATAAGGTATAGCAAACCATTGATGTCATACCATCGAGCATGCCCACATGTCTGTCAGTTTGTCACACTGTGGGGGCTTGTGTGTTGCTGTGATGCTGGAAGCTATGCCACCAGTATTCAGATATCAGCAGGCTCACCCTTGGCAGACAAGTTTCAACTGAGCTTCCAGACTAAAAAGAACTGAGAAAAAAAAACCCAGTAGTCTGCTTCTGAAAAGAATTAAGTAGTGAAAACCTTAGGACTAGCAGGAGAACACTGTCTGATATAGTGCCATAAGATGAACCTCCCAGACTGGAAGGCACTCAAAAGATGGCTGTAGAAGAGCTACCTCCTCAAAGTAGAGGTGGCCTCAATGATGGGGATGGAGTCAAACTGATATGGCATGATTCACAATGGGAAGAAACTGGTACAAATATTCATTAATAATCCAGAACACAGAATGTATGAAGTATAAATCTAATAAAATTGGAAATCATCAAACATGAAACGGAATGCATAAACTCAATATCTTGGGCATTAGTGAGCTGAAATGAACTGGTATTGACCATTTTGAATTGGACTCATGTGAACTACCATGCTGGGAATGACAGCTTGGAATGATGTTGCATTTCTTGTTAAATAGAACATTTTGAGATCTATTTTAAAGTATAATGCTATCAGTGATAGGATAATATCCATATACCAACAAGGAAGAACAGTTAATACAGCTATTATTCAAAGATGAGGAAACTGAAGATTTTTAACAGCTTCTCAAGTCTGAAATTGATCAAGCATGCAATCAGAATGCATTGATAATTTCTTGTAATTGTAATACAAAAGTTGGAAAAATGAAGAAATATTAGTCATTGGAAAGAAATGGCCTTAGTGACAGAGACAATGTCAGAGAGCTCACGATAGAATTTCACATGAGTAGTGACTTCTTCATGGAAAATACGTTTTTCACGAACATAAGCAAAGACACAGATTTCATCAGGCGGACTACACAGGAATCAAATAAACTGCATCCATGGAAACAGACAACAGAAAAGCTCAGTATCATCAGTCAGAGCCAGGGGCTGATTGTGGCACAGACCATCAGCTGTTTGTACACAAGTTCAAAGTGAAACTGAAGAAAATCAGAAGTCCATGGAAGTCAAAGTATGGCCTTTGCTATATCTCATCTGAGTTTAATGACCATCTCAAGAACAGATTTAATGCACTGAACACTAAAGATGAAAAATCAGCTGAGTTGTGGAATGACATCAGGGACATCACATTTGACAAAAGTGAAAGGTCGTTTACAGGACAAGAAAGAAAAAAACAATTAAATTGGATGTCAGGAGAGACTGCGAAACTTGCTGTTAAACATCAAGTAGTTAAAGCAAAAAGAGGCAATGAAGTAAAAGAACCGCACAGGTTTCAAAGGGCAGCTTGAGGAGATACAGTAAAGTATTATAATGACATACACAAACACCTGGAGCTAAAAAACTGGAAGGAAGAACACCCTTGCATTTCTAAAGACAGAAGAACTGAAGAAAAAAAAAAATCAAGCCTCAAGTTGCAATAGTGAAGGATTCTATACAGAAAATATTAGATTAAGCAGGAAGCATCAAAGAAGACAGCAGGAATGCACATAAACATCATACCAATGAGACTTAGTCAATGTTCAACCGTTTCAAGAGGCAGCGTGAGAACAGGAACCAATGGTACTGCAGGAAAAATTCAAAGTTTGCATTGAAGGCAATGGTGAAAAATAGGCTTTCGGGAATTGACAGAGTATCACTTGAGATGGTACAACAAATGGATGCAGCACTGGAAGTGCTTACTCATCTATGCCAAGAAATTTGGAAGACAGCTACCTAGCCGACCAAATGGAAGAAATTCATATTTATGCTTATTCCTAAGGAAGGTGATTCAATCTGAAGTGGAAATTATCGAACAATATCATTACTATCACGTACAGTAAAACTTTGCTGACGATCATTTAAAAGTGGCTGCAGCAGTATATTGACAGGGAACTACCAGAAATTCAGGCTGGATTCAGAATATGACACGGAACCAGGCATATCAGAGGCGACATCAAATGAATCTTGGCTGAGAGAAGAGAATACTAGAAAGATGTTTACTTGTGTTTTATTGACTAGGCAGAGGCATTCAACTGTGCAGATCATGACGAATTACGGATAGCATTGTGGAGAATGGGAATTCCAGAACATATAATTGTGTTTATGAAAAATCTGGACACAGATCAAGAGGCAAAGGTTTTAACAGAACAAGGGACACCACATGGTTTAAAGTCAGGAGCGGTGTTCATCAGGGGTGTATTCTTTCACCAAACCTCTTTAAACTGTATGCCAAACAAACAGTCTGAGAAGCTGGACTACATGAGGAAGAATGGGACATCAGAACTGATAACAACCTGCTTTATGCAGATGACACAGCTTTGCATGCTGAAAGTGAAGAGGACTTGAAACGGTTATGAAGACCAAAGACTCCAGACTTCACTATGGATTATGCCTCAACATTAAGAAAACAAAAATCCTCACAACTGGACTGATAAGAAACATCATGATAAATAGAGGAATGAATGAGATTGTCAAGGATTTTGTTTTACCTGGATCCACAAGCAACACCCACAGAAGCAGCGGGTAAAAAAACCAAAAGATGTGTTACATTGCACAGATCTGCTGCTAACGACCTCTTTAAAATACTTAAAAGCAAAGATGTCATCTTGAAAACTAAGGCATGCCTGATCCAAGCCATGATATTTTCAGTGGCATCACATGCACACGAAAGCTGAACAATGAATAAGAAAAACAGATGAAGATTTGTAGCCTTTGAATTAAATATACCATGCACTGCCAAAAGAATAGATCTGCCTTGGAAGAAGTACAACCAGAGCACGCCTTAGAAGTAGTGATGGTGGGACTATATCTTATATAGTTTTGACATGTTGTCAGGAAGGATCAATCTCTGGAAAAGGACATCACGCTTGGTAGAGAGTCAGTGAAAGAGAGGAGGACTCTCAACAGGGTAGAATGATACAGTGGGTGCAACAATCGGTTTAAGCCTAATGGCAACTTGGGGCATGGGTCAGGACTGGGCAGTGTTTCGTTCTGTTGCCCGCAGGGCTACTATGAGTCACAACTACCTTGATGGCACATAATAACAACAACTATCCAGCAATCCTACTCCTTGGAATATATCCTAGAAAACTAAGAGCCCTTTCAAGAGTAGAAACATATGCACACCCATGTTCATTTGCAGCACTGTTGGTAATAGCAAAATGTGGAAATAATCTAGTTGCCCATCAACAGATGAATAGGTGAATAATAATATATTCATACACCGGAATACCACACAAGCATAACGAACCATGAGGAATCCTTGAAATGTCTCATAACATGGATGAATCTGGAAGGTATTATGCTATGTGACATTAATCACAAAAGGGCAAGTACAGCATGAGACCACTATTATAAGAACTCAAGAAAAAGTTTAAACACAGAAGAAACACTCTTTCTAGGTTACAACGTGGGAGAAGGAAGGGTATTCACTAGATAGTAAACAAGAATTACTTTAGATGAAGAGAAGGACAACTCACATATATAAGTGAAGTCGGCACAGCTGGACTAAAGCAGAAGCTAAGAAGTTTCCTGAATACAACCAAATACTTTGAGGGACAGAGAATCAGGGACAGGGGTCTAGGGACTATAGTGTCAGGGAACATCTAGGTCAACTGGCATAACAAAGTTTTTTAAGAAAACGTTCTACATTCCACTTTGATGAATGGTGTCTGGGATCCTAACGAGCTCCAAGATGCAGCTATAGGTCCCAACTCATCTAGAGCTAAGGAAAATGAAGAACATCACAAAGAAAACCTGTGCCCTAATGGTAGAAAAGTCCACACAAATGATAAGCTTTATTAGCCTGAGACTGGAAAAACCAGAATGGTGCCCAGCTTCCACCAACGACTGCCCTAATTGAGGACGTGACCGAGTCCCTGATACAGCAGGAGAAAGTGGGGTGCAGAACTCGAATTCCAATGAAAAGGCCAAAGTTGATGGTGTCACTGAGACTGAAGGAGTCTCCAGAAGACATGGCCCTGGACTCTCTGTTAGCCCAGAACTGAAACCACACCTGAAGCCACCTCTACAGACAAGCATTAGATTGCATTATAAGACATAAAATGATACTGATGAGAAATGTGCCTCTTGGCCTAAGTAGAGAAATGAGGCTAAATGGACATCTCCAGGCCCAAGGTGAAAACAGAAGGCAGAAGGGGACAGCAGCTGTTTAAAGGTACCTGGGAAATACAGGGTAAAGAGGAGGAGTGAGCTGTCACATTGTAGGGAGAGTAACTCGGGTCACATAGCAATGTATGAATAAGCTTTTTATGGGAAACTGACTTGAACTGCAAACTTCACTTAAAGCACCCAATAAATGAATAAAAGATTAAAGCATTTAAAAAGGTAGCTTTTTTTAAACCTATTGTTTAATCTGTTAGATGATACCAGGATGCATAAAATTTATCCACACAAAAAAGTAGGAAATCCTAGTGGCATAGTGGTTAAGTGCCATGCCTCGTAACCAAAAGGCCAACAGCTCAAATCTGTCAGGCACTTCTTGGAAACTCAGGCAGCTCTGCTCTGACCTCTAGGGTCACTATGAGTCCGACCCGACTCTACAGCAGTGGTGGTGGTATACATAAAGTAGTCCTTGGAATCACACATTTTGCATAAACTGCTCCCTGTCAAGTCAATGCTACTGGGGAAAAAAATGGAAAACATATCAAAATATGGAAAATGTTTAATGTGATTGTCTGATCTATCATAACTGAAACATAAAAATACTGCTATTAAAATAATGAAAAGCACATCTCATCTTCAATTTTAATATTTGTCTAGAATTTTTGGCCAATGCCAACAATTCACAAGAAATATGATATCATATAACTAAAAAAAAAAGTGCAATCATTGCAAGCAGGCACTTTTTATTATTTGCAAATTGAAATGTCGGATAAAAATAGGGTAAGAATTAAATGTAGAAAATAAAACTACAGAAGACTTAGGAAAATATAAAATTCAATATTGCTCTTCTGAAGGATAAAAATGGCTTTCTAAATTTGTTATAAAAAAAAGTTATAGACATTACATATGAAAAAGTACTTTAAGATATTCCTCCTAATTAATCTTAAAATAAATAGGGAAACACCTAGACTTTTATATATTTACTGTAGAGATGACAAGAATTAATAGTAAGTATAGGATTATAACAAACATGCAGGAAAAGTAAGCTGATAATTCACAAATAATTGTAATTAATTTAAAAGCATAAAAAAGTATCCGTCCTTTTTATTAATCAATTAAATGCAAATTAAAACAAGATTTTCAGCATAAAAAATTAATCCATGTTAAGCCAACAAATACCCATACTGGTAAAAAATTTTTTCAAATAAACACTTTAATATTTTATTAGTGAAAGTGCTGGTTGATAAAATACTTGTTGGGGAGCAATTTTGACACTCATATACAGCACTTAAAACATTTATTCCCACCTCACTTAAAACACATATAACCTGAAAATACACTGAAATTTTAATATGGATGTCATTAGTTGGGATTGTACAAGTATAATATAGATTGTCAACTGTACAGTTTTCTGTATTTTTAAATATGAAAAATATATGACATGTTATAAAATGTTTAGAGAATTTGGCTTCCTTCTGGGGATCTATTCAACAAAATACTCGAAGTTGAAGACAACAAATACTCATGGCAACATTACTTATAATTTTTAAACTTAAATACAGAAGAATATAATAACAGGATGATACTAAGACCATAAAATTTAAAGCATATATCAAGGTACTGAAAAGATGATTATATGAAGAAAAATGGGAATAGTTTAAAAAGCAAAAAAAAAAAAAAAAAGGGCTCTTTTAAAATTATTGTCTTAAGGAGATTGCAAAAGACGTCTGTTACATATGTTACATGTTGGCTGTTATTTTGAATGAATAACAGAAAATGGCAATCATTAGTCTTTTTATTTTCCTCTACTTTAGTACCTAACTGCCTTAGCCTCCTAGGTCTGCCATAACAAAACTTCACATAATGGGTTGCCTTGAAGAACAAAACTTGTTTTTTTATAGTTCTGGAAAATAAATGTACAAATTTAAGGTATAGACAGGACTGTGCTTTTTTCTCTGTCTATCAGCTCTACAGGAAAGCCCTTTTTTGCCTCCTCTGGTTTCTGGTAACTGCTAATGTCTCTTGGCATCCTTTGGGTTGTTGATGTATCCTTCTGTTTTTCCCCTTTGTATGACTGTTTGTGTTCTTCCTGTTTACAAAAGACTGATCTGAAGGCATTAGGATTAGGACCCACTCTAGTCTGGTATAACATCATTTAAGTTAACTGATAAAAAAACAAAAACCTTTCCCCAACAAGGTCACGTTTACAGGTCCAAGGGTTAGAATTTCAACATATCTTTTAGGAAGAGACAATTCAATCTAGAACAGCAACAGTTTCACAATAAAAGACATTTTGAAATTTTTTATAAGAAAAAGACTGACTTTTTTATTTCTAAAACTGTGTTCTCTAAAAGATCATAAAAATTTGACTACAAGAATATCTTCTGCTGCCATGAAAAGCTGGATGCAACCTAAATGTTCCGCACGGAATAGTAGATTAAAAACCGTATATACATTTAATGGACCATTTTGCAGTCATTAAAAATGATTTTCCAGATATAATTTGGGATACAAATGTTCAAATGTATTTTTAATTTTGGAATGTGTTTAAATCGTGTACTTGTGAAGGTAACTCCAAGTGGGCTCATGAACAAAGTCACCATGGTGCCAGGGTAAAGGTTATACATGAAATCAATCAACATCAGCTTCCATTCTCCAGTGGTAACCAACCTGTCATCAACAGAGATCAACACTGTTTCTGTTATGACAGCATTCTTACAGAGGACAATTTTTAAGCTACCTATTGGAAGTTTAATCACAATTTTCATCATAGAAGGCACTGATTTGTTTCAACTATAACATATACTTACTCATTAAGTATTTGCCTTCCCTACTTACATTATTCAAACCAACATCAGTGGGTTTACTGCGTGTCTCATTCACCATCATGGTACTTCACACAGCATTGCCTTTAATTTAAGAGCTCATTTGACAGCATCTAAATGAGTCAGAATCAACTGGTAATGGATTTGGTGCTAAGTATGTTAATGGGCTCATGGCTTTGGCATTAGTTGGTTTTGCTATGGTCCTCATCCTTGCGGAATCATCTGGCATTATTGAACAGACTTCTGAAGACCCTAGCAATACTTTACAAAGCTGGGGTAACGTGCACCCACACCTGTTGCTGTGGAGTCAAGTCCAATTCATAGTGACTCTATTGGACAGAGTAGAAGTGACATCATGTGTTACCAAGGTTGTAATCTCTGTGGAATCAGACTGCTACCTCTTTCTCCCATGCAGTGGCTGATGGATTCAAACTGCCGACATTTCTGTTCATGGCCCAAAGCTTTAAACACAGTGCCACCATGGCTCCAGGATACAGTGCATACTCTGAATCAATGAACAACACATTTGGGGTTCATGAGTCCAAAGAATTATGGGGCAAAAGTGAGAGTGAATCCTCTCACTATCACCTGCATGATCTACTTGTAATATTTTTGCTTCTTGTACTTCCATTCTTTGAGCCCTGCTTCTCCAGGCAACTCAGTTCTCAAAGGAGGAATATATTACACATCAGTGATTCCGCTAAAGTAAAAGTTAAGACCGCCACCTGACCACTTTGGTCTCCTCATCCACTGAATCAACAGATAAAATGTATCCTGACTATCTATGAGGAACTGAGTTGCCACTAAACTATGTGAGTAGAAAGGAGTATTCTCATTACCTATAAACAAAGTGTCCATAAAGTGTTGTAACAACCCATGCTAGTTAAGGAGGTCATACTACAGACTTTTCAGAAACCCTGGTGGTGTAGCGGTTAAGTGCTACAGCTGATAACAAAAAGGTTGGCAGTTCAAACCTAACAAGTGCTCCTTGGAAACTATGGGGCAGTTCCATCCACTCTGGCCTGTAAGATCACTATGAGTCAGAATTGACTCAATGGCAGTGGGTTTGACTTTTTTTTTTTTTTTTTTAGATTTCAGAAATGGTTTGCTTTACCCTAACGGGTTAGGAACCTGAGCACTTGAGGTAGCTGCTAAGAGCAAAAGAAAAATGCAGTGAGTGTTGTTGTTAGGTGCCACTGAGTTAGTTCCAACTCACAGCAACTCCATGAACAACACAACACTGCCAGAGGCTGCACCATGCCCGCAATCATTTTTTGCTTAAGTCTATTGTTCTGGCCACTACGTCAGTCCATCTTGTCGAGGATCTTCCTCTAGCACGATGTCCTTCTCCAGGGACTGATCCCTCCCGACATGTCTGAAGTATATAAGCACAGTGTCACCATCTTTCCTTCCAAAGGCCACTCTGGCTATACCTTTTCCAGAATGGATGTTTCTTCTTCTGATAGTCCTTATTTTTCTCCAGAACCGCAATTCAAAATCTTCCTTATTTATTGTCCAGCTTTCACACGCATATGACATGACTGCTGATGCCATATCTTGGGTCAGTTACACCTTGGTCTTCAAGGTGACCTCTTTATCATTCAATAGTTTAAAAAGGTCTTTTGCAGCAGACTTCTCCAGTGCAATACGTCTTTTGTCTTCCTGGCTGATGCTTCCACAGGCACTAATTGTGGAACTAAGTACAATGAAACCCTAAGCAACCTCGGTCTTTTCTTTATTTATCGTGATGTTGCTTACTGGTCCAGTTGTAAGGATTTTTAAGTAATGGCTATTGGGAGGAGGAAATTACAATCATTGGTTATGACTATTGAACCAGTGTCAAATGAAGACTTCAGAACCTGAGTATTTTTTCTTTCTTGTGTGTGTGTTTCTTTCTTTTTCTTTCTTTGCCTCCTTTGCCTTCCCCTGCTATCTAACATATGATAAGCTAATAGTGCCTCAGTTGATATCTCAGTATTTAAGCTGCTGAAGAGTAAAGAGGTGGTGTGGCTCAACTAGAAGAGGAATGAATGCTCTTTACCCAAAGATGAGTAAAGTAACATGCAACTTTGTATCCTCTTTTCTGAGGACAGAGTATGTTTTTGGTTATACAAGGTGTTGATGTATCATGTTTGCCAGACGCCTGATTTTGTTGTTGTTTTTATTTGGAAGATACTGTGGTTTAAAAGGTCTACGTAGTTTCCATATTGATAGGGCTAGACTATGCTGGAAAGTGGTATTGACAACTTGCTTTAGCTGGGAACAGTGTTTCTTAGTTTCCCCTTATCGAGTTGGACAAAAAGGAAATATTATAATATTCGGATGACTGAGTGAAGAAATGGCTATTACAGTCTGAAGGTTATTATGGTTACATTAAGTAACAGAGTTACAGGTTACCTGGTGAGTTCTAGATTGTGCGTGTGCTCACTGTTTTCTGTTCCCCGTCTTTCTCACTCTGTTCCTGCGACTAACAACCGCTGTAAGTCCATTACCAAACACGTGGTTGCAGGTCACAAAGACAACAGCAGCTTGTGAACATTTCCAGTTCCCCATCGCAGGCCCATCTCACAGTCCCAAGCAGTTGGATAGGCTTAGCTACTCACATTGCTGGGATTTTGACTTTTCTGAACCTCCCCTTTGCAGTATCAGTTCTCCTTACCCGTGCTCAGCTTCCTCAAGCACAGTCCACTATAAAATATCAGTAATATTGACCACTTTCTAAATATTTTACATTTTAATCTTCTCTTTCTCTCAAGAACTGTTTGCAAGATTTTTTAAAACTTCTTAAGTAATAGTGTTTTTTGTTTTCTATATTTCTTATTAATTTCTGATTTACTTACATTGCAAATTAGGAGGACTGGAAAAAGTTTACCTAAATTTGGAAAAGGAGACCTAAAATTGAGCAGAAAAGGAATCAAAAAGTATCTCAAAGTCTATTAGAAGTAATTTTCAAAAGAAAATAAATAAATCCTGGGAAAATTGATACATAGCAATCAGAATGCACTAGTGAAATTACTAGACTTCATAAAGATGAAGAGAAATATATTTAATAAGCAAAAATTATTAGATCACTTGTGTTCTCCAAAACATTGGCACAAGAAAGTAGTCTATAAATTCCTCAGGCAAAGACATTTTAACCCTTATACACATATCTCTTATCAATTATCTTGTTATCTGACATTTTACACTTAAGGAAGTAATAAAAAAAAGCTGCTGTGCAACTGTTTTCCTTATTAACAATGAACACCTTACAGAAATGAATGCAGAAAAGTGAAGTGAGAGACACACTGTAATCATTAAGTTTACATGTCAACTTGACTGGGCCGTGATTCTCAAAGGTTTGGCAGTTACATAGTGGTGTAATGTGGCAGTTGTGTAATGATGGTAATCATCCTCTGTTTTGTGAACTGATATGGTCAAGCTCCATTCTTACATAGCAGTGATTTTTTTGTTAACAATGACTTGGTCTTCAGAACTGAACCACATCAATCAGTAAGCAGTGGGTATATTCTATATCCACAATGATATAAACACAGCAAGATTATATTAAAAAATTATCTTTTTAGACACAAGAAATAGGGAAAAAACCTTAAATTGACTAAAATCACAGAGGGGATATGACTAAAACTTTCACTGATTAGAAATAATCATGGATTAGTCAAGTGCCTGATTCCTTTTCTCTAACATTTTTTTAACTTTGCTCTCTATGTGTATTGACAATATTCACAAGATGGTATTAAGGTGGCTACACTACAGCTAGCCCTTACACCCATACTCCCCAAAATTATGAAACTTTAAAAAGATTGGAATAGGAGGGACATTCCTCAGTACAATCCAAGAATATATGAAAAGCTAACAGCCAACTTTATACTTAGAAAGACTGAGAGCCTCCCCATTGAAATTGGGAATGACAGTACCTGTTCTCCCCAGTTCTATTCAGTATTGTATCAGAAGTCCCAGCTAGAGCAGTAAGACAAAAAAGAAGAAAAAGTAAAATGTGTTCAAACTGAAAAAGACAAAGTAAAGTTATCACTATTCACAGTTGATAGGATCTTATGCACAGAAGATCCCAAAGATACCACAGGAAAACTTTTAGAGTTAATAGTGGAATTTAGCCAAGTTGTAGGGTCCAAGGTCAAAGATCGGTTAAGTTTCTTCATATCAGCAATGAAAAATCTGAAAGGGAAATTAGGGCAACCACTGTATTTATAATAGCATTTAAGACAATAAAATACTAGGAATGAATCTAACCAGGGATGTGAAGCACTTATACATTTATAACTATAATATACTACTTAAAAATATTAAAGAAGACTTAAGTAAATTGAAGGATATTACATGTTCTTGGATTGGAAAATTTAATGTCGTTAAAAATGTCAGTACCACCCAAAGTGATCTATAGATTTAACACAGTTCTATCGAAATTTCAACAGTCTTCTTTACAGAAATAGGAAAACCATTCCTCAACTTTATATGAAATTACATGAGGCCCTCAACAACTAAAACAATGTTCAAAAAGAAGAAAATTGTTACAGAATTTATACTTCCCTATTTTAAAACATGCTATACAGCTATAGGGTCACTGTGAACCAGAACTGACTCAACGCAATGGGTTTGGTTGGCAAGGATGTAGGGAAATTGAAACTTTATGCATTGCTGGTGAGAGTGCAAAATGATACAAGAATTATAGAAAGCAGTGTGGCAGTTACTAAAAATAGAATTACAATTAAAAAAACACTGCCATGGGGTCAGTTCTGACTCGCTGTGAACTCAGGACAGAATAGAACTGCTACATACAGTTTTCAAGGTGCCCCTGGTGGATTCAAACCACTGACCTTGTGGTTAGCAGATGTAGCACTTTATCACTACACCATCATTCCACTCATAGGTATATATCCAAAAGATTTGAAAACAGAGACTCAAAAAGAAATGTGTACACCGATGTACATTACTGTACTACTCACAATAGCAAAAAGGTAGAAATAACTTAAATGCCCATCAACGGACGAATGGATAAACAAATATGGTACATACTTAAAATGGGATAATATTCACCCAGCAGGAGAAATGAATTATTGGTACATGCTACCATATGGAGGGAGCTTGAAGACATAATGCTGAGTGAATCCAGTCATAAGAAGATGAATTTTTATGTTGTCACTTATATAAAGAGACCAAAGTTTATTACCAGTTACTAAAAGTAAGAGGAAGAAAATGGGAGTTAACAGTGATAGAAAAAAAACACATTGATTAAGCACAGAACTGCACAGTCAGTTATTGTAATTGCTATCAGTAAGTTACACACCTATAAAAAGCTGAATTGTCAAAAGCACCACGATATGCTTTTTAAAAAAAAAAAAAAAAAAAACATCAGAAAGCAGGGCCAAGATGGTAGATGAGACACACTTCTCCTTGAGTCCCTCTGAGAACTAAGGCCTAGAAAAATAACTGAATGGAGCAGTGTGGACACTCTGGGAGACCCAAGATCTGGTGTAGGCTGTGAGTCTGCACTGGGCAACAGGAAGAGGACACCTACCTCTGTAAGGCAGCAGTGTACTGCATCCTGCTTCTGCTGGCACATTGTTTGATAAGATTACAGGTGAAAATGCCTTCCGTGTTAACTGAGAGGCTAGAATTGGGACTGCCAAGCCTGTGAGCCTGGCACAAGCAACATACTATGCTGAACTGCACTGCTTAAGTAAACAGTGTATCACACACAGAAAAACTGCAAGACAGCCTCATCTAGAGAACCCAGCTGCGGGTGGTGACCGAGGGTGCCAGTGCCTCTCCTCCCTCTCTTCTCTGAACAGTGCCATACACTTGGTTCAGGAAAGGTAGCTCCAGTGGAATACCGTCTTGGTCAGCTGAAAGGCAGAGTTAGCCATGCCTGACATCTCATCTGGGGCTAATTCCCACAGTGAGCAACAATGCCTGTCTGAATAGTGCTTCTTGCAGCCGAAAAGCTGTTTTTAAGATGATTGTACCTAGGGATCATAGTTGGAGCTGGTGATCGGGTATGACAGTGCCCTAATGCCTCCATTTCTTGAGCCACCACACCATCTGGGAGAGCCTGCGAGGCATCATATCTGTCAGCTAGGAGGTAGGAACTGCCACCCTTGAAGGTCTGGCTATTTCAGCTGCAGCTAGTCAATGCCTCTCTCAGCAGAAAAGCAGCTTTTATGATAAGAGCAGTTAGAGAATGCAGCAGTGACCAGAACCTGAGTGTGGTGGTATCATTTCCACCACTTGTCACTGAGCCACATCATAGCATCAGCTGACACCCCTCCCCAGAGACTCCATAACTGGGGCATCATCTTTGCAAGCCAGGAAGTGGGGGGTCTACCACCTCTGAGAGCCCAGCTGCTGTTGGCAGCTGCTGCACAGTACCACTCTCAGTGGAAGCGAAGTTTTTAAGAATGCATCTAGAGAACACAGTGTTCCCTGACAACCAAGTATGGTGGCATCCTTCTCTCATCCCTTTCCTGAGCTACACCATAATCTTGATTGGTATGACAATGGAGAGTCAGCACAAGTAGCTCATCACCTTCAGCAGCCAGAAGGCAGAGCCTGCCATCCTTGAGGGTCCAGCTGGGGCCAGCCACTAAGCCAAGCAGCATAATGTGGCTTGACAGTGTCTGTATTGCCAGAGAAGCTATACATGTACCTAGATAATGCAGCGGTGGCTAGCAACCAAATCTGTTAGTGCCCTTACTGCCTTTTTAGAACTACACCACAGCTCCTGTTGGTGTAACACCAGAGAAACTGAATGACTTCTTGATGGCACTATGACAATAATCAATATCTAACTATTTAAAGAAGGAGACCAGCATGGCTCCGGAAAACTCCCAAAATAAAGTATCAAAAAACTTCCGAGATGAAGAAGCCTTTCTGAAACTATGGGAAGTAGATTAGAGAAGAATTATGTATAGAGCTCATCTAGAGATTGCATACAATGCAGCAGAACAAAATGAAAAATTAAGTAAGCTATACGAATGGCTAGAACATCAACGGTCTGAAATCTAGTAGATCAGTAATAAAATTGCAGAACTAGACAATTCAGTGCAAACCTGAAAGAGTATGACTGAGGAAATGGAATACAGAATTAGTGAGCTTGAAGATAAAACAACTGACACCAGCAATTATGAGAAGAAATCAGGTAAAAAAAACAAGAAAAATGAAGAAGCTGTCAGAAGCATGCAGGACTCTATCAAAAGGAATAATCAGTGAGTTCCTGAACAGTGAGGGACAGCAGAAAATACAGAGAGAATTGTCAAAGAGTTGCTGACAGAAAACTTCCCTAAAATCATGAAAGAAGAGAATATAGACATTCAATATGCTTATCAAACACCATAAAAACTAGGCCCCAAAAGGAGGATGCCAAGACATGTTATAATCAATCTTAATAAAATGAAACATAAAGAAAGGCTCTCAAAGGCAGTAAGGCTTAAAGCAAAACTAATATACAAAGGGAAGCCTTGTAGGCTTTCATCTGACTTCTCAGCAGAATCCAGGTAGGCAGGAAGACAGTGGGATGACACACACAAAGCCTTGAAGCAGAAAAACTTCCAACCAAGAATTATATAGCCTGCAAAACTGTTTCTCAAATATGACAGTCAAATTAAGACATTCACAGATAACAGAAGCTTAGAGACTTTGCAAAAACCAAACCAAACCTACAAGAAATACGGAAAGAAGCTCTTTGTTTAGAAAAACAGTAACATCAAATGTATACTTAAGGGTGCAAAACAAGATACAGCATCCAGAGTGCTATTCAGTTAGGGAAGTCATTAAGCTTAATCAAAGTTAAAATAGTAGAGGTAGGGAATCAGTGATCTTAACACAAAAACTGTGACATCATCACAGTTTAAAGAGGGATATATTACAGTAGATATAACCCCTTAAGACAGAGAGGAAATTAAGAAGATATACACAAGTTAAAGATTGGTTTAAACTTAGAACATTAAGGGGTATCAAACCAGTACCTGCAAAGCAGACTAACAATGTGACGTATCAAAATAAGAAACACAATACAGGAGTCTCATGCCAACACTGAAAAAGATGAAAAGTAAACCCATAAAGAAAAATGACCCAGAACTTAACATTAAGAAGAACAAAGAAAACAACAACACAAAAATAAAGTTGCCAAAATAGCACTGAACACATATCTATCAATAATTACTCTGAGTGTAAATGGATTGAATGTTCCATCAAAGAGTCAAAGAATAACAGGCTGGATCAAGAAAACATGATCCATCTATATGTTGCTTACAAGAAACATACTGTAGACTCAAGGATAAGAACAAACTGAAGATCAAAGGATGGGAAAACATATACTAAGCTAACAACATACAAAGAAGAGTAGGAGTGACAATACTAATCTCAGATAAAATAGATTTTAATGTAAAATCCACCATCATGGACAAGGATGCTCACTATGTATTGCTGAAAGTTTCAATTCATAAACAGGATATAACAATGTGAAACATTTTTGCACCCAATACTAGAGCATCTAAATACGGCTATCAAATGCTGACATCATTGAAAAATGAGATAGATCACAATAATACTGGGAGACTTCAACACTCTACTTTCAGTAAGGGACAGATCATCCAGAAAAAAGCTCAGTAAAGATACAGAATATCATACTGTGACAATCAACATCAACATTTACAGAACTTTTTACCAACAACAGAGAAATACACCTTCTTTTCCAGTGCACACGGGACATTCTCTAGAGTAGACTACGTATTAGGCCATAAGCAAGTGTCAACAAATCCAAACCAAAGAATTTTCTCAGACCATAAAGCCATAAAAGTTGAAATCAATAGCAGAAAAAAATAGGTAGAAATTTTACCTCATGGAAACTGAAAAACGTCTTGCTCAAGATTCCATGGGTTATACAAGAAATCAAAGATGCCATAAAGAAATTTATGGAATCAAATGAGAATGAAAACATCCTACCAGAAACTATGGGACACAGCAAAAGCAGTGCACAGAGGTCAATTTATCTCTATAAATACACACATTCAGAATGAAGAAATGGCCCAAAGCAAAGAGTTAACCCTACAATTTGAACGAGTAGAAAGAGAGCAACAAAAGAACCCATCAGGCACCAGAATAAAACAGATAATAAAGATTAGAGCAGAACTAAATTAATTAGAGAAAAGAAAAAAACAATTGAAAGAATTAACAAAACCAAAGCCAGTTTTTTGAAAAGATTGACAAAACTCACAAACCGTTGGCTAAACTTCCAAAGGAAAACAGG
This sequence comes from Heterohyrax brucei, assembly GCA_028571685.1. Taxonomy (NCBI): domain Eukaryota; kingdom Metazoa; phylum Chordata; class Mammalia; order Hyracoidea; family Procaviidae; genus Heterohyrax; species Heterohyrax brucei. Next base: position 1,201,368 of record CM053161.1, read on the forward strand.
AAAGGAAACAACCCAAATAAGAAATGAGAAAGGAGATGTCACAACAGACCAAACTAAAATAAAAAGTATCATAGCAGAATTCTACAAAAAAACTGTAAAAGATTTGAAGACCTAGAGGAAATGGACCAATTTCTAGATTCTCATCACCTACCAAAATTATTAAAAGGGGAAGTAGAACAATTTAATAAACCCATCACAGGGGAAGAGATTGACGTCATCAAAAACTACCAACCAAAAAAAGTAGTGACCTAGACAGCTTTACCAGAAAATTTTGCCAAACATGTAGAGAGGAGTTAATTCAAATACTACTGAGGCTATTTTACAACATAGAAGAAGATGGAATACTCCCAAATTCATTCTATGAAGCCAGCATAACCCTGACACCAAAGCCAGGGAAAGAACCCACAAGCAAAGAAAATTATAGACCGATAGCACTCACGAACCTAAAGGCTGAAAACTTCAACAAAATCCTGGGCAATAGAATTCAACAACGTATATCAAAAAATAATTCATCATGACCAAGTTGGATTCAACCAAGGATGCAAGGTTGCTTCAGCATCAGAAGAGAAATTAATGTGATCAACCACATAAATAATACAAAGGATAATCACCTGATCTCATCAAGTGATGCAGAGAAGGTGTTTGACAAAGTTCAATACCAATTCATGTTAAAACTCTCAGGAGAATAGGAATAGAAATGAAATTCCCCAACGTGATAAGTGCATCAGGATACAAGATAAGCATAAGTAAATCAGTAGGATTCCCTTGCACCAACAGTGAGATCATCAAAGAGGAAATCATCAAATCAGTACCATTTACTATAGCCTCCAGGAAGATAAAATACCTAGGAATACATATAACCAGAGAAATAAGAGACCTACACAGAGAAAATTTCAAGTCCTTACTGCAAGAAATCAAAAGAGATTTACATAAGTGGAGAAACCTACCTTGCTCATGGATAGGAAGACTTAACATTGTGAAAATGTCTATTTTACCCAAAGCAATCTACATATACAGTACAATCCCAATACAAATTCCACTGACATTTTTTTAATGAGATGGAGAGACAAGTAATCAACTTTACTTGGAATTAGGGAAGAAATCCGGATAAGTAAAACACTACAGAAGAGAGGAATACAGTGGGTCACCTTACAGTACCTGACCTTAGAACTTACTACACCACCACAGTAGTCAAAACAGCCTGGTATTGGTACAAAGAGAGACATACAGACCAGTAGGACAGAAATGAGACTCCAGAAATATCACCACCCTCTTATGAACTATTGATATTCCAAAAAGGCCCAAAGGCTACAAACTGAGGTAAAAACAGTCTCTTCAACAAATGGTGTTCACAAAACTAGATATCCATCTGCAAAAAACTGAAACAAAACCCTTATTTCACACCTTACACAAAAACTATCTAAAAATGGATCAAAGACCTAAATATGAAACCTAAAATGATAAAAGTCACGCAAGGAAAAATAGTGTCAACAATGGAAGTTCTAATACATGGTTTCGACAGACTACAAAATCTGGTCAACAATTCATGAACAACAGAAGAGAAAATAGATAAATGAGAACAACTAAAAACTAAACACTTACGCTCAACCAAAGACTTTATCAAGAGAATTAAAAGACTACTTAGAAAATGGGAAAAAATATCTGACAACTACATATTGTCGTCTGATTTCCGTGGTCTACAATGTATTGCAAAATGTCTACAAGAAAAAGGTAAGTAACCCAATCAAGCAGTGGGCAAAGGAGATGGACAGACACTTCACCAAAGAAGACATCCAGGCAGCCAACAGACACATGTGGAAATTCTCATGATCATTAGCTATCAGAGAAATCCAAATCAAAACTGCAATGACATTATCATCTCACTCTGACAAGGTTGGGGGATCAGCCAGAAGAGAACAGCAGTGAAAGTTTTGGGTGTTATATGGCAACCTGATATAGACTGTAAAATTGTTCTTAATTCCCAGTAAAATTTTTAAAAAAGGAAAGAAAAGAAAGAAATGCTGTCACAGGAATAGATATATGCACACGAATGTTTATTGCAGCACTATCCACAATAGCAAAAAATGAAATCGATCTGGGTGCCTGTTAACAGATGAATATATACATAGTGGAGCACTATGCAATGATGAAGAACAATGATGATTTTTATGAAACATCTCACAACCTGGAATCAGCTGGAAGGCATTTATGCTGAGTGAAATCAGTCAGCTGCAAAAGGACAAATATTGTATGAGGGCATTATTATGCGGACTTAAGAAAAGACTTATGCATGGACTCATACCCACAGGTTGGGTAGGAATGAATCGGTTTATTCATAGATTAGATAGTCGATAGAAATTTGGTTAGGTGAAGAGAGTGACAGAATGCAGTAGAAGGCAGGTAAGCATAACTAGACTACACCATAAGCTAAAAAGTTTTCTAAATTCAACCCAATATTTCAAAGGACAGAGTAGCAGGGCATAACTGGTCTTTTGTTAAGAGATTGTTCTGCACCCCATATTGGTAAGTGGTGTCTGCGTTCTTAAAAGCCAGGAAGCTACAATCTGAGGAACATCAATTAGTCCCAACCCACCTGGAGCACATGACAACCAAGACCATCAAAGACATGAGGAAAAATGAGCCCAGGAAACAGAAAGACCCATATGATCGGGAGACTATATCAGCAAGAGACCAGAAGAACTAGACAGTGCCCGGACACCAACAAAGACAGCCCTGATAGGGGATACACTGTAGAGCTGCTGACGTAGTATGAGAAAAACAGGTGTGCAGGTCAAGAACCCTATTAAAAGACCAGAACTGATGTTCCAACAACCTGGACAGCCACTTGAGAACATAGCCCCTAGACCTGCTGCCAGCCCAGAGCTGAAAACAGTACTGAAGCCAACACCACACAGATAATGAGTAGATTAGATTTGCGGATATGGAAAATGCATGTGGTATGTGTACTTTCTGGTTTTATATATACATGAAGCTGTCCGACTGGTTTCTTTTTAGAGTGTAGAGGTGAAGGTAGAGAAGAGGGGACAAGTATCAGTTGAGTGGATACTAGAAGTGTGGACGAGTGTGCAGTCACAGGGTAAAGAGACCAGAAAGCGCCACAGAAAGGTAAGCACTCAGGGTGTTATATGGAAAACTCATCTGGATTCTAATCTTTCACTTAATCACAAAAAAATAAATAAATAAAAAATAGATAATTAATAAACAAACAAATAAATATGGTGGCTAATGGTTTTCTATAGATGCCCTTAATTATGTTAAGAATTTTCTTTTCTGTATCTACTTTGCTAAGTCTTTTTAATCATGAATGGGTATGGACTGTGGTGAATGCCTTTTTTTGCATTGATTGAAATGATCATGTGACTCTTTCATTTATATGTTAAATTACATTGACTGATTTCCTATGCTGAACCAGCCTTGCATATCTAGTATGAATTCTATTTAATGCGTTGATTTTTTTCATATGGTGCTGAAATCTATTGGCTAGGATTTGTTGAAAATTTTTGCATCTGTGTTCATGGGAGATATTGGTCTGCAGTTTTCTTTTTTTGTGGTGTCTTTGCCTTACACATCTTACACTAATCCTGAAGACACACTTTACACTAATCCTGCCTCATTAATATAACAAAGATAATCCATTCCCAAATGGGATGATAGCCACAGGCATAGCAGTTAGGATTTATAGCACCTATTTTAAGGGAACATAATTCAACTCAGAACAGTGACTTTCTATTATTTTTTCAGAATTACAGTTTTAGGGTTTTCCAAGAGATTTGATAACGGAAATAAAACTTTTATAAGGATATGAAGTTATAATCTCAATTTAGAACATGAATCATCACGATAAAACCATTATGGCAAGTCTCCTTTGAAAGACTTCCAAGATCTTGACCTTACCTTCTTAGAATATGACCCCTGTACTTGGAGTATTTAAGGACCTTGGAGTTAAGTAATAATATTCGAGAAGATAATATTTTGATGGCAGTTGAACTAAATATTTTGTAGCTGTTTCATACAAAAAGAAACTGGGGATTTCCTACTAGTAACTGAAGCATATCTGAAATGCCAAACCTGTTGTTGTAAGAGGTCATAAATTATGTCTAAGGTTGTCTAATGACATGACAGTTTCTCAGAAATAGAAGACACAGATGTGGAAAGAAATTGCAGTAGATTTTAAAATGTTTGTGGCTATTTGGCAGAAATATTTGAAATTTTACTTGAAGACAAGAGGAGTTATCCTTACAATAAAATTCTCAATTTATTGGTCACTGTTTTAATCATCTAGTGCTGCTTTATACAGATACCACAAGTGGATGGCTTTGAAATGAGAAATTTTATTTTGCCACGGTCCAACAGGTTAACCAAATTCGTGTTGTCAGCTCCAGGGAAAAGCTTTCTCTATTGGCTCTGGTGGAGGGGCTTTGTCATCAATCTTCCCCTGGACTGGGAGCTTCTGAGGCACAGGGACCCTGGTCCTTTCCAAAAGACATGCTCTACACCCAGCACTGCTTTCGTGGTGGTATGGGGTCCCCAACCCTACACTTGCCTCCCTTTCTTTTATATCCAAAGAGGCTGTCCCAAGGCACAATATAATCCCAATGTTAAATCTTGCTCCACCAACCCAACAGCTGTCCATCCTCCCTCATTAACATCATAGTGGCAGGGTTTTACAACATACAGGAACATCCCACAGTACCTGGAATCATGGGGGAGACAAACTGCTGTACACATTTTTGGTGAATACAGTTTAATCCACGACAGTCACTTTTCCAAAAATATCTCAAACTCTTACAGAGTTTTTAAAATTTTGCCTTATTTGGAAACCTTAAATTTTAATCTTGTCCCGCATTAACTTTGAGGAAATGTGAAACTGAATGTGGAAAAAAAATGAGGGTAATTTATAAACAAAATATTCAAAATTCTGGACACTAGTCTAACCTATGACTCACTGAACTATGCTGCCTAGGTGAATTGAATTACAGAAGTAACTGGAAAACATTGCGTTGATTTATTATTTTTACACAACAAAACACACTAATTCAACAGGTTCCACATGCACTATTAAGTGGCACTGATTACATTCTTTGAATTGTACAACCACTCTCTCCTATTCTTCTGAGTTGTTCTCTCATTAACATATAATCACTGTACCTTAAGGTTTCTGTCTAATCTTTTGAGTTGCTTTTGTCAGTTTCACCCTATGCAGATAGTTCAAAAAAGCACAATGCTCAAGGCAGAATGTCTTTACTAGTTAAGGTAAACTATTGCTTGATTTTAAGAGGATTGTAGGGGGGATTTTGGGTTTAAGATTTAAAGATTATCTCATGGTGATAGTTTCAGGGGTTCAGCCATCCTCTATGGCTTCAGAAATTTTAATATCCATGAGAATCTTACATTCTGTTCCATATTCCTCCATTTTGATCCAGATTCTTCCGTAGAATCTTTTATCAAAATATTCATAATGGTAGTCAGGTACCATCCAGTTCTTCTGATCTCATAGCAAAGGAAGCAGTTGTTCATGGATACAGTTAGCCACATTATTTCGTATCTTCTTCCTGTTGCTGACTCTCTTTCATTCTCTGTTGCTCCAGGTGAATAGAGACCAATTGCCGTACATTGAAAGAGTTTTGCAAGCTTTTAAGACCCCAGGGACTACATAACAAACTAAGAGGTAGAACCGAGGTATTAAACATTTTATTAGGCAATTAACATGTTCTTATGCCAATTCTTATTAGCTTGCCCAGATATGGAGCAGAATGGGAAAGAGAATGATAGAGCTTGAAATCTGTCAGTAGCTCAATATCAGAGGTAAATGTAAAAAAAGGATTCTGAACCAATTTTTGTGATACCTGTGAATTTAGAACAGCTGTACACTTTTGAAGCACTGGTGGCTAAATGGTTAAGAGTTTGGGTGCTAACCAAACTGTTGGCAGTTGGAATCTACCAGCTGCTACTTGCAAACTCTATAAAGCAGTTTACTCTGTCCTATAGGGTTGCTATGAGCTGGAACTGACTTGACAGCAATAGCTTTCTAACAGTCGCATTCACTTACTGTGCACACTAAAACATTATATATTATAATCGTGTCAATATGAAATGTTTAGTGGAATTCTACACGTTATGAATCAGCTAGTGTTAAGAATAAGTGCTGAGTGAACATCAGTAATCACTCACAGAGAAGTGCCCTGTGGGATACATAACTGTTAAAAGGCCAAGAAATGCCCACTTGGAGGGTTTTACAGATTGAATGGTGTCCCCCTAAAAATGTGTGTAACGGTTTGGCTAGGCCATCATTCCTGGTTTTTATGATGTTCCTGTTGTTGTAAATCCTTCCACTATGATGTTAACGAAGAAGGAATAGAGGGTTAGTGAAGAAGGCTGCAGTATAAAAGGGTATTGTGCCTTGAGGCAATCTCTCGGGCTATAAAGAAAAAGGAAGTAAGGAGAAAGTTAGGGACCTAATACCATCAGGGAAGAAGTAGTGCTAGGAGTAGAGTGTGTCTTTTTGACCTGGGTACCATGTGTCTCAGAACTCGCAGTCCAGGGGAGAGCTGACCACAAGGGCTTGACTCACAGCCAACAGAGCAAGCTTTTCCCTATAGCCGACACCCTGAATTTGGACTTTTGACCTACTTTTCTGTGAGAAAATAAATTTCTCTTTGTTAAAGCCAAATACTTGTGGTATTCCTGTTACAGTAGCACTAGATGACTAAGACAGATGGGAACTGAAATATTAGAGAATAACTCTATGAAATTGTAGTAAGTCTGCTATTTAGCACAAACACTTGTAATTTCTGCCTAGGAAATCTCCAGTGTAATTATATAGAGACAAAAACAAAATATTACTTTAACTTTATTTGAACTCATGAAAAATGAGAGGATGACTAAACTGTTTATTAATAAGAGAATGTGATAAAATACTATCAATTATGTCTACAGTATATAGCACATACTACTTAAAATAGTTCAAATGAAAGACCAAGAATTCTATGTATCAAAATGCATGTACTTCAAGGTGTAAAAAGGAAATTCCAAAAGAATAGTTACCATATTGTTCATGTCTTTACACACACATATGTAAGATAAAGATGAACATTATTTGCAGAATCTTCTTTAGGGATACTTAAAAAAAACAGGATGTTTGCTATATTTATAGCATTCTATTTCTTTAGGAAAAAAGACTTATTTATGACCAAATGTTGACCTAAGTTAACAGCCTGTTTAGTCATATGTCTGTTACTTAAGTATTTTATGTTTCTGTATATTGGAAAAATTTTGTTCTTAAATATTTAATTTTAGACAAAAGATAAATTCAGTACTGATTGATAACACAGATAGTTTCTCAAACAGCACAAATGATTTCACTTAGTGTGTCAGGACTTTTTTGTACTATACATGGAATATTGTATTTTAATGTGTTTAGATTTTGGTGTTTCTGTCTTCTAATCACTAAGTGAAGAGACAGTATTAACAACAAAGGGAAAGAAGACTCAGATGGGGATTTACATGACAGACATTTATTTAGAAATTTCTTAAGATCAACTTGCCTGATGTTTGCATGTCATTTTTTGGACACCGATCATGGCATATTTAGTTTCACTGACATCAAGAATCTTAATTTACTGATGACTGGTAGAAGGTGAAAGCAGGAGAATAAAGGAAAAAACAAAAACAAAAAAACAGCCCACTGCCATCCAGTTGATTCCAACTCATAGGGCCCATATGGGACAGTAGAACTGTGCCATACAGTTTCCAAGGAGTACCTGGTAGATTTGAATTACCTGCCTTTTGGTTAGCAGCTGTAACACTTAACCACTGGACCACCTGGCAGGAAAATGGTACAAAGTTGGCAAATGCAAAGTTTCTGTGCAATGGGTTACGTGGTCTGTGTGGGATTTTTTTTAGAATTCATTGGAGGGAGTGGCGGGATGGCAGGTGCTTATGCCACCTACGGAAATAGAATTTCTGTAAGGTATGGTGCTTTATCCAGAGAACATGTCATGTATTAAATTGTGTCCCCCCTAAAACATGTGTAAAACTTTGGCTGTGCCATGACTGCCACTATTTTGTGATTGTCCTGCATTTTGTGATTTTCCTATACTGCAAATTCTAATCTGTGTCTGTAGTTAATAGACTGCATTATGTTAGACAGTATTAAAGTGGGACTCTTAACACCCTTCCTAAGGTCACCTCCTTGCTCCAACAGAAAGGGAATTTCCCTGGAGTGTGGCTTGTACCACCTTTTATCCTTTGGTCCTACAAGAGATAAAGGGAAAGGGAAGCCAACAGAACCTGTTCGCCTGAAGCTAGCACCTGAATTCAGACCTACTGGACTGTGAGAGAATAAACGTTTCTTTGCTAAAGTCATCTGTTCACGGTACTTCTGTTAGAGCAGTAGCGAACACATCACAGAAAGAGTTCTTGTGTGTGGGGTAGTTTCTTGCTACTTGTCAAGAAACTAGTGAATGAACTTGGCATTTTATTCTAGTTTTCTTGTAGCATCTTTTACTCGTTTTAGTTTTAGTCAATTTTATTTTAGTAAAATAATACTATTAAACATCGCACAATGCTTAAATTACAGAAAAGGATTTGCTCGGTGTATTTTACTGTCATGGGTTTAGAAAATGAAAGCCCATTATGTCCCAGCTGTTCAAGCTTCTGCTTCTACTTACAGCTGACCACAGGTCAGGGAACTGCAGTTTTACTACTGACGCAGGTAGAGGAGAACCAGAGTACTGAAAAATAAATTATTTCTCGGTAGTCTATTTTATTATTACACTGAATTTTCTATTATGTTTGTTACTTTCTGTTGAAGTATAGTATTTTTTGTCTGTTGCTTTCTAATTTTGCTGCATATCTTATTCATCTAGTACTGCTATAACAGAAATACCGTAAGTGAGTGGCTTCAACAAAGAGAAATTCATTCTCTCACAGTTCAGCAGGCTACAAATTCAAATTCAAGGGGTCAGCTCCAGGGGAAGACTTTCTCTGTGGGCGCTGGAGGAAGGTCCTTGTCATTAATCTTCCCCTAGACTAGGAGCTTTTCCCCTCAGAAATCCCGGGTCCAAAGGATGCACTCTGCTCTTAGCACTGCTTTCCAGATACTATGATAGCCCCTACTCCCTGCTTGCTTCCCTTTCCTTTTATCTCTTGTAAGATAAAAGGTGATGCAGGCTTTACTTCACAAAAACCCCTTTTATATTGGATCGGGGCTGTGACCCGAGCAAAGCTGTTACATCCCATCCTAACCTTCTTTAACCACAGGCAGCAATTACGGTTTATAACATACAGGAAAATCACAAAATGAAGACCAACCACACAATACTGGGAACTATGGCCTAACCAAGTTGACACATATTTTTGGGGAACACAATTCAATCTATGACATTGCACTACTATTGATTTTTCTAAAACTTGTTTTTGTTATAACTTAAAAAAAGCTACTAATAAATTACTACATATTTTATTAAAAGTCACATTTTTAAAACCAATTGCAAGGCACAATCTTCATGAAATTGATGGCTTTACATGGCCTGAATCATTTACTCCCATTCTTAATAATTACAAGCAGAAAAATAATTAGAAATTCCAATCACTGTGGGTATGGAATGCATTTTCCCCTCTATTTTGACAAACAGCATGCCCATACACTGAGATAATTTTACAAATGAAAATTAGAATAGTCACTGAGACAGTTTGAGATCTCAAAGGCTGATATTAAACATTATACTTCTTATTGTACAATGAGGTGAGTAGTTCAAATAGCATTCATACGAGTAATAGTTAATTAAAATAATAGGCATGCTGAAGATAATATTTTCTGTTCACTTACCAGGCAGTAGAGTAAATTTCCTCAAATGTTGGCAATGAGATGCTAAAGGAGGCTAGTTTAGACACCTTGTAAGTTTAACAGACTGAGAAACACAGATCTAGATTTCACATATCAGGGACATTGATTTCATTCACCTTCATAAAACAATCCAAGCTAAAATCTTCAATAAAACTTCGAAGGTGATCATCTTCTAGTCTCTATTTAACATATTCTTTTAACATTTATAAAATTCATGGATTTTTCTCACCAAGGATAATATATGTTAACATGTCACTGGGTTTATAAAAATGACTAATATGTTTTGAATAACCCTGATTATTTTCTTCAGTTTGGTTTTTAACCCTTTCATACATTCAACCAAGTTATTTTCATCTTACAGAATTCTCTGATTTTCAAAATCTTTTCTCTTAATATTAAAAAAAATTGTTAAATGTATTTTACCTTCTGTGAAATGGGCCTCAATGTGAAATAAATGCATGGATGACTATGCATCGTGCACACTTCATACATCTCACAGTAAATCTCACAGTAAGACGATAGCAACTAACTTGTTGAAGTGTTCTGTAGGGAGTGCTCCTGTGTGACTTAGGAGCTGTCTGATTAGGAAACTCAAGTTCCTCCCTTGGAGATAACGAAGCAAGAAGCAAGAAAGACAGTGGAGGGACTCAGAAAGGGAGGGAAGCATTCAAATGACATTTGGAAGAAAGAAGTTTTCCGTCTTTTGAATGCCCAGAATGCTTTACCTTTAATTGTTTAAACCATCTTGCATCTCATAAGGAGCTACGGCAGTGCAGTGTTTCAGTGACCAACTGCTAACTGAAAGGTGGGAAGTTTGAAACCACTAGCCATTCCTCAAGTGAAAGCTGTGACAATCCACTTCCAGAGAGATTGATAGCCTTGGAAACCCCACAGGTTTGCTGTGAGTTAGAATCCCCTCCAAGGCTGTAGGTTTGGTTTCTTTTTTAAAAATCTCTCATGCCAAGCATTATTTTAATTATAATAAAATACCTAATATCACTGAGTTTCTACCTTACTCCGAGGTATTTTTTCAAGGGCATTATATGCACTGATACCTTTAATTTGTACAAAAGAAATATTAGTTGTTCCTATTATATTCCTGCATATACCAGTGAAGACAAAAAATGGATAAGTAGCTCACCATGATCACTCAGCTAGTAAATGGGCCAGAAGCAGCTTCAGAATTTGAATCTTGCTGGCAGGTCGATGGGCTGTCTTTGTGTGTGTGTAGTATTAATTGTGGTTCAGGTGAAAGTTTACAGTCCTAGTCAATTTGTTATACAAAAACTTACACATGCATTGCTGTGTAACTCTAGCTGCCCTCCCTACGCTGTGACAGAACTCTCCTCTTTTCCACTCTGTATTTTCTGTTTCCATTCAACTAGCTTCTGCTGTCCTCTGCCTTCTCATCTTCCCTCTGCATAGGAGTTGCCCGATTAGTCTCTGTGTCTACTTAAGTCAAGAAGTACAACCTTCACCGGTAACGTTTTTATGTCTTACAGTCCAGTCCAACCTTAGTCTGCACAGTTGGCTTCAGGAATGCTTTCCGTTCTCGTCTAACAGAGAGTCTAGGGGCCATGTCTTCTAGAGATCCTCTAGTCTGCTGGACCGTAACATCTGGTCTTTTTAAAGGGGTTTCAGTTATGCACCCTATTTTTCTCCTGCTTTGTCAGGGGACTCTTCACTGTGTTCCGTGCTGACACATTGACTTTAGAGCCTACTCACTTAACATCTAAAGGAGTCTTCTTGGCAAAACGTTTGCTGCTAATCCACCTAACGGCTCCTTTGTAGAAGGAGCTGGGGATCTGCTCCCATAAATTACAACCTAACAAACCCTACGAGGTCACTATCTGTGGAAAGATAACACAGTGACATCTGACAACAGCACAATTAACCTCTATCTTATATTGCTTCCATAGTGCCCATGTGAAAAATAAACAAACAAAAAACACAGCTGCTGTCCAGTTTACTCTGACTCAGGGAAAACTCATGTGTGTCACAACAGGAATGTGCACCATGGGGTTTTTAGTGGCTAATTTTTTCTAATGTAGATCACTAGGGTTTTCTTCCAGGATGCCTCCGGGTGGGCTCAAACCTCCAGTCTTGCAATCAGCAGCCAGCTTGCTAACTATTTGTACTATGCAGGTACTTAAAGCATCAAGATTAAATAGCATCGGTGAAACCAAAATAATTCACAAGATCAAACCTGGTAATTACTCCATTCCTTCTTCATGACTAAGGAACTGAGTCACAGAAAATCAGACTTAAGGAATATCAATTTAATAATCAAAAGTGAAAAAGGTAAATAAATAGCATTTTACCTTGAAAAGGTAAAATTGAATTGGAAGCTCAGACTGCAAGAATTAGAAATTGCTAAAGGAACATTAATGGCTTGCCTTTCCACATCTTTGATCTTTCTATCCTCCTATTTCTTAGGCTCCAGAAAGAAACTTCATTTCCTTCTATACATTGCCTCAAAACTGACATATTTTCAGCAACAAAGAAATATTAATTTTTTAAGTTTGTTGTAGTGCATGTCTTTCAACTAAATTATTCTAACTTAATTCAGTCCAGTTCAACTATAAAATCCCCAGTGCTGTCAAACCAATTCCGACTCACAGTGACCCTATAGGTCAGAGTAGAACTGTCCCATAGAGTTTCCAAGGAATGCCTGGCAGATTTGAACTGCTGACCGCTTGGTTAGCAGCTGTAGCACTTCACCACTATGCTGCCAGGGTTTCCTAGTTCAACTATATATGATTTTAAATGTAGAATTTTGTCTTTAAATAATAATTAATTTCAAGGTAATTAAGCACGTCTACAAAAACAACTCATACCAGCTCTTTGACAAACAGTAAATCAGATGACTAAACTAACTACTTAAGAAGTGTGATGCATCTATTGGAAAGATATACATGGACATGATAACTAAAAAGAAAATGTAATTTTGAACTATCTAACTGATTACTACTTCATTACTTCACGTGACTACCCATTGCACATTGCCTTGAGTCAATTTGGACTTAAAGCAACCCTAAAGGTCAGAGTAGGACTGACCCATAGAATTTCCAAGGAGTACCCTGGTGGATTTGAACTGCTGACCTTTTGGTTAGCAGCTGTAGTGCTTAACCATTACACTACCAGGATTTCCTTTACATGTCATTAATTAGCAGGTGGTCTAGACCTTAAGTATCTTACCTATGATCAATTACAACTCTTTTATAGTATTTCAGGGATCATGATAGCTCTCAGTTTAGCTGCTATATGTATTTTACAATGCTAATTATTTATTTTTATTGGAATATCAGACTTTATTACATATATGTAAACAAAGTCTAAGGTTTACTAATAAATAATTTCAAAATACAAGCAGCAATTTTAAAAAAGTTTATTTTTTTAAAAAATGAAAAGACTGAAAATTACTGTTAAGTGTCTCCTAAAGAAGACACTATTTATAATAAATGTGAGACATTTTTCTTGTGAGTATGATTCATATCCCACATCAATGCAACCTCCTTCCTAGTCAGTCACAAAGGATGTGAATCAAATCTTCCAGTTTTGGAGGGACTTTTTGTTTGTGTTTAGGAATTTGTTTCAGTCATTGTCTCTTCTTGAAACTGTCACCAGATGGAAACCCCAAGGTCTTACTCAGTGTGATTTGTATCAGCCAATAAAAAAAGAGACTGTGGTGGGAGAACAGAAAAGATATCTTTATTTCTTTTGACAAGGAGATGGAGTCAGTCAAAGCGTCTGCTTCCAAGGGGAGGCAAGTTAACTCTGCGAGAGGTTTACAAGTAGAGTTCATACAAGTTACATCGGCATCATTGCTCAGGCACAATAGGATTTACGTATAATGCTCAAACAAAAGCAGAGTTCTGAAGCAAAGCTAGGGTGGTAGGAGGAGCCCATCAAAGGAAGCTATCTTCCAATACAACACTGTAACATAGGAAGCCAAATAAAGAACACAATAATGTGGGAGCTCTGTGTCACTGTGCATTTGTTTTCTTAACACTGGTCATTCAAGAACGATATCTATTTGAAACTACAGCCAGCTCAGAATTATTTGGTGTATTTTCAGGAAGGGACAAACAATGGGCTTAGGCCTAGCACTGTGGCTATGAGCTGCTTGGTTTTTAACTTTTAACTAAATACTAAAAGAAAAAGAATGGCTTTTTTACACTCTGTTTATATGATGGTCTCTCTGAAAGATTTTTTTTTTCCCCCCAGATTGTCTTGTTGTTGTTAGGTGCCTTTGATTCTGTTCCAATTCATGATGACTTTTTGTACCACAGAAGAAAACGTTTAACTGGTCTTGCACCGTTCTCACAGTCATGGTTATGCTTGAACCCATTGTGGTGGTGTGTAAATCTGTCTTGTTGAGGGTCTTCCTCTTTTTCATTGACCCTCCTCTCTACCAAGCATGATGTTCTTCTCCAGGGACTGATCCCTCCTAACAACATGTCCAAAGTATGTAAGCTGTGATCTCATCATCCATGCTTCTAACACTCATTCTGCTTGTATTTCTTCTAAGACAGATTTGAATGATCTTCATAATATTTTACTTGCCTGTGATAGTAACATTGTCCGTAACTTCTGCATTCAATTGTATCACCTTTCTTGAGAATGGGAATAACTACAAATCTCTTTCTGTCAGTTGGCCGAACATTGTCCTCCAAATTTCTTGGCACAGACAGACCAGTACTTCAGTGCTGCATCCATTTGTTGAAACATATCAATTGATATTCTGTCAGTTCTTGGAACCGTATGTTTCACCAAAGCCTTCAATGCAGCTTTGACTTCTTTCAATACCATAGACTTCTGATCAGATGCTACCATTCAAAGTGGTTGAACATTGACCAATTTTTGTTGGTATAAAGACTGTGTGTGTTCCTTCTTTCTTCTTTTGATGCTTCCTGAGTCACTTAATGTTTTCCCCATAGAATCCTTCATTACTGCAACTAAAGGCTTGAATTTTGTCTTCAGTTCCTTCAATTTGAGAAATGCAGAGTGTGTTCTCGTTTGGTTTTCTGTCTCAATCCCTTTGCACAAGTCATAATACTTCACTTTGTCTTCTCTAGGCACCTTTCGGAATCTTCTGTTCAGTTCTTTACTACATAAGTCCTTCTTTTTGTTTTAGCTAGGGAAACTCTGGTGGTATAGTGGGCTACGTGCTATGTCTGTTAACCAAAAGGTCAGAAGTTCAAATCCACCAGACGCTCCTTGGAAACTCTATTGGGTAGTTCTAGTCTGACCTCTAGGGTTGCTATGAATCAGATCCGATTTGATGACAGTGGGTTTAGTTTGGTTTTGGGTTTTGGTTTTAGCTGCTTGACATACGAGAGCAAGTTTTAGGGTGTATTCTGGCATTCAATTTGGTCTTTTTTTTCTTTTTGTCTTTTTGACCTCTTGCTTTCTTCATGTGTGCCACCCTTGACGTCATTCTACAACCTACCTGATCTTCAGTAACTAGTGTTCAACATGTCAAGTGTATTCTTGAGATGGTCTCTAAACTCAGCTGGGATATACTGAAGGTCACACTCTGGTTTCCATGATTTTTTTCTAATTTTCTTCAGTTTCAGATTCAACTTACGTATGAGTAATTGATGATCTGTTCCACAGTTGGCCACTGGCCTTGTTCTGACTGATGATATTGAGCTTTGCCATTGTCTATTTCCACAAAAGTGGTTAATTTGATTCCCAGTGAAATCAGTGTGTACAGTTGCCATTTATGCTGGCAAAAAAAGAGCACTGCCAATGAAAAAGTCACTGGTCTTGCAAAATTCTATCATGGAATCTTCAGTATTGTTTCTGTCACCAAGACAATATTTTCTAACTTTGTTTCCAACTTTTGCACTCCAATAACCTTATAAACATACACTGTTTGCATGTTTCGGCAACTTCAGACTGTAGAAGTTGGCAATTAGCTTTAATTTCTCCATCTTTGGTCTTAGTGATTTGCATATAAATTTGAAAAATAATCATAATAACTGGACTTCCTTATCGGCATATGAATAATATCCTGTCATTGACAGCGTTGTACTACAGGACAGATCTTGAGATGTTCTTTTAGATGACGGATGCACTGCCATTTCTCTTCAAGTTGTCATTCCCAGCTTAGTAGACCATACATGGATGTTCTATCCAAAATTGCCAAAACCAGAATTCACTGATGCCTAGTATATTGATCTTAATGCATTCCCTTCATTTTTGATGATTTCCAGTTTTCCTAGACTCATAGTTTATACATTCCACATTCTGATTATTAATGGATGTTCGTAGCTGTTTCCTCTCACTTTGAATCATGCCAAATGAAGGTCTTGAGAGCTTGACTCCACCCACATCATTAAAGTCAACTCTACTTTGAGGAGGCACTCCTTCACAGTTGTCGTTTTAGCACTTTCCAATTTTAGGGGGCTCATCTTTCATCACTGTATCAGACAATGTTCTGCTGCTATTCATAAGGTTTTCTCTGGGCAGTTCTTTTCAGAAAGAGATTTCTGAGTCCTTCTGTCTCAATCTGTCTTAGTCCTAATCTGGAAGCTCATCTGCCACAGGTGATCCTGCTGGTATCTGAATACCAGTAGCATAGCTTCCAGCATCACACATGCAAGGTCCCAGAGTATGAGAGAAACACAGGGCAGATTGTCTGAGCCATTGTCTTTCTACCTCAGGGCTCCATTGATATGTTCTTGCGAGTCTTTGTGAATTCATATCCAGCTAGCTCACATTCATTATGCTCAAGGATAGGCAATAATGGCTCCACTATTATCTCCTAAGTCATTCTTTTCTTATGATCAAAGATTGGAGATATTAATAACTAGACTTAGTTAAGCCCTTAGATAGAGGCCTTGGCGGGCTCTTTAAACTCACAGTCCTGGTTTTCCAATGTATACCATCTGGTTCTTTGCCAGGATCTTAAGAGGTATGTCAATCACATTGATGAAGTAAGCAAACTCAGTGTACATCAACATTTTAGCCAAAGGCCTTCTTTTGTCCTTTTAGGTATGTAAGACAATAGAGGATAAATTTTATTCTGCCTTATACAGTCAAGATGAATCAGAATTGACTCAAACAGCAGTGGGCTTCATTTGGTTATTATCAAGATGCAGACTACATACATTATGGTCCCTTGTAGTAGTAATCTAGCCAATGTACTTACTCCCGATGCTACCCGACCAAATAATTTGGAGTTCGTAAGGGTGTTACAGTGTGTAATCAAGGATCTTATTGTCTAATTCTGTGCTTATCCTATTTTCTGTCTCCAGTGTTATTTATCCAAATGCAAGCACAGATTATACTATCTTGGGTTCATGAAAATAATATAATGTAAGGCTATTGTGTTACCTCGTGTCACTTTGTCTAATGAGGTCAGAGAATACTGCTGTTTTTATCTCAGTAGCAACTTCGTCTGTTATTTATTCCATAGCAATTATTACATTTCTTAAAGATTTCTCCAGTTCAGCTCTACAGCAACCAGGAATTAAAGCTAACAACCATACTCTGAACGTTGGACCAATGGGTTTCTTTTTGACTACTGTTTCGTACTGCATAACAATTTAACATTATCTTTTCAATATTTGCTAGCATCATTACTAAGAATATCTGAAGGTAATCTTAAAATTTCCAAAGTATGTTGCCCATGTTCACCAAGTATCTAAACAAGAGATTGCCCATGCAAACACTATCAGTCTACAAAGGGCTACAGGAAACAGAAAGTACAGAAAAGTTCACATCTGACAACCATATTTTCATTTAGAGAGTGTTTGATTAACAGCATAATAAAGGGTGAATCTCTCCTATTTGAGGTCTTCTGTTAATCTGTTTAAAACACACGAAGCATTCTTCTCCAGAGCAAGCTTCCTCTTTTTGGTTTGCCTATTACTTGATGGCACTTGGCTTGGCATTAATAGTCATGAGTCACTTTCTCAAAGGCAGAAGTGTCACAAAATTGTTTTCAGGAGAGAA
Organism: Heterohyrax brucei; assembly: GCA_028571685.1. Taxonomy (NCBI): domain Eukaryota; kingdom Metazoa; phylum Chordata; class Mammalia; order Hyracoidea; family Procaviidae; genus Heterohyrax; species Heterohyrax brucei. The sequence goes on from CM053161.1 coordinate 1,219,201, forward strand.
GAACTTCTAATTAAAGAGTTACAATATCTAAACCCATTAGTTAAATAATTTAGGAGAAAGGAAAACTGTTTCTTATATGCAGAAAGTGGGAGCTTACAACATCAGCAATGTTCCCATAGAAAACTCATATTTTCCTTTCGTTTACTCAGTGTTATGTAGTTAATTTCCGTTCCTAGTGATTCCGAGTCTGTCTGTGAACCCACCAGTTCCCACGTGAAAGTTCTAGAAATTATTTTTGCTAGTCCAATACATTCCAACTCTTTGCTGAGATATTTTAGTCTAACATTTTCAGCAAATCTTCAAAGTAAAAACTTGTTGGCAAATGACAAAACTTAATAAGGCCGTGATTAACTTACAAAAATAATACTCTTACAGCAAAGGACAAAATAAAAACTAATCACACGACTAACCTAAAAGTCAAATAGAAACAGTTTAAGAAAACAAAACTTTAGATACAAATGTCTCTAAATATTACCATTAATTTTATTTTTAAAGAGCTTTAGATATAAGGTATAATAATCTTGAGACATTATATACCAGGATATATCAAGATAGGATATGCCAAGAACACATCAAGATTATCAAATCTTTAAGGACTTGAATGGCAATAAAAGAAAATTTCATAGCTAAATGTTGTGAATTTGCAGTCAGTCCACCAGCTTTGATAAAGTTGTGACCAAGTGAGCTATTAAGAAATAGTAATAAAAACTATGACCCAGTTCATGTCTTTGCTGTTCAATACTAGGCAAAAACACAAGAGGAAACATAAACACAAACTTTAACCCAAAGTGTGTAAGACTTTTCTCATGATGTTGATAACACATTCTGTATAATTTATTAAATAAAAGTTTCAAGCACTAATATAAGAGTTTTTGTGACTTTTCGTGACGTTTCAGAGGTGTCAGGAGTTTATTACAGATCGTATTTAACCAAAGATGTTCAAGTAAAACTTCCTGTTTTTTCTTTTAAGCCATGTGGCTTGTTTTTCAACTTAGGAATCTTATTCTGAGAGGCTGAACTTTTTTCTTCTAGGCAGATTACATGAGGAATAGATTAACTCTTTAACTCAGGAATCTGAGGAAAATTTTGTTATTTTAACAGCAAGAAACCTAATTCTTTGTTTTATATTTTATTATTAAAGCTCCTTAAGCTTATAAATTAAACCATTAAACTTTAGTCAGACAGATAAAACTGTTTACCATATCAAATAAATTTACTTTCAATAAACTTCTTAAACATTCTTTGTTGCACACTTCTTATAGTGCACTCCATTAAAAAGCCAAAAAGAACTCACTCATTAGCAGACCTAAATATACACATATATATATATCCTCTCTTTTGTGGCATAAACAGCAGAAGTATATAACCTTAAACTGTAACAGATATCTAAATAAACTTAACATCACTAGATTACCAAAGGTTTTAGAAATTATATTTGTATACCATAAAACATAACTGTTGAAAGAATGTCTGTTTAAACATTGTAAGTTTTCATTCAACTTTCACTACTTCCCGTATTTTCTTGATGTAATTTTAGCCCTTAAAGATGTTATCAAGTGGCTTTGGAAATCACAGTTTCTGCTCAGTCGACCAATTCATTGAGAAGGACACAGTCTTAAAGAGTCCGTGTAGAGTTGGAAACAGTTTCGTGGTCCATTTCAGTTGTATCTCACCGTGATTTGTTTTCTGGTTTTTTGACTTCTTAAAGTTCCTCGTACAATAGAAGGAACTTTGTGATTAGAATCCACTCAATTTCTGATAACCATAGCAAGGCATCATGTTTTCTTATCTTCTTTTTTGTATTAAAAGGATCTCTACCTAGTTGGAAAGGGTCCCCGGAGATCTCCGGAGCTAGTATTACGTTGGAGACTAGCACACTAGGAAACCCTGATGTTGTCCCAACCTCATTACTTTTTGGGCACATGGTAGAGGACAAAATTAAACCATTCTGATTTATTTACACATTTTTAATTTATTTATGCATTTTGAAAGGCTATATACCCAGTAAATGACAAAGCTCTTTAGCAATTTTGTAAAGTAACCCATCAATTCTTGGCTAGCCAGACTGGGAACTGGGGGAGGGCAGGAGGTCATCCTAATTCAATAACATATGTTTATATTGATCCAGTCATTTGAAAGGCAAAACAGAACTAGTTTCTTTCCTTTTTATCACTCTTTTGGTAAGTCACTTTGCTTTGTCTTTATAACAACATTTTACCTACCAAGTAAATATCAAAGCCCTTTAGAAATTAATTTTATACGTTTGACTCCCTTTTCATATTCTTGAGCTGTTAGTCTTTTAAGGCAAAATCATCCTTTTTCTTTAAGTAAAACCCATTTCATATAGTACATAGCTTAAGTTACTTAGAGGTTTTGCTTTCAAGATTGCCTCAAATATAAAAAAAATTCTTCAGTGTAGCTACTAAATATCTAAATCATAAGACAGAGAAAAGACAATTTTTCTTGAATAAGCAAAAAAACTGAGGTTCTAAGACAGCCTTACAAACACCTGTAATTCTCAGCCATGGGCTCCAACCTGATACAAGACAGAAACGTGTGCACAATGCTCTAGACCGGAAGCAACTTCTAAGAACAAAAGGAGACAGAAAGACCACAGAAATACACCAAACAATACTACCCAAATCAAGGATATGAGGATTCTAGTTTCTTAAAGTGTATACAGTACTTTTTGATAAAATCAGCTCAGTTTAACAGAAATAATAGCTTTTAGATAAAAGTAAGTTTCCATAGTGTCAGATCAAGGAATAATATTGTGACTGTTGAGAAACTGTATCATGAAACAGATACAAAGCTACCCCTTCTCCCTGCAAGTTTTATAAACAGGTCAGGCGTTTTCATTTCACCCTGCAAATTTGGCAAAACAAAGCACTATTTTCCACGTTTTCTATAAACCACAAAAAGAAACCTGATGAGGAGCACTGCAGGGTTTGGACAGTGATTTCCTCAGACTAACGTACTTTCATCGTGTGCAAGCTTACCTGCGGATAGGCTCTGGCCTATCTTTCAACCACTTTATCTTGTCACAGGAATCTTCAGTTCTCATGATGAGTGCCAGAGACCACTTGAATGGCTTTTAATGGTCAACCCATGCCCTAATTTGTGTGACTTACAGTGTTTGAGAATGCTTTGAGAACAGAATTGCCTTTTTAATGTTTCAAATGCCCAAATTTGGACTGCAGTTTATCAAGAATTACTATGTATAACTCTTAAACAATCAAGCAAAAATCTAAGAAAGGTTCTCCGTAATAAATGTCTAGTTTTTCAAATAAATATGCTGAACAAAAGTTAAGAAAATACGAGGAAAAGAACAAAAAGAATAAACAAAGCCTTGCTTGCTGAGATTACTCACACCATTGGTGTTGAAGGAGCATGGCGTGAGAATGCTTCAGTCCACAAGCTAGGACCTCTCTTTTTGCTGGCTTCTGTTCTGAAATACAAGTCTCCTTGAGGTCAGCTAGCTTCACTATTTTAGAATCCTTGCAGCAACTCCACCATTAAGTCTTACAAGGTGAAAACACTACAAAATTCAGTAAAAAAAAAAAAAAAAAAAAAAAAAACTTTTATTTAGCATATATTCAAAAAGGCAGCAGAGGGAAGAGACAAGCATGCTGGCAGAGCCGTGTCTGAAGGATGTACCTTGGTGGGCCACATTTTATGATCCCTTGAACATTCTCTATACTCTAGATACACACATGCTTACACACTCACACAACCTAATGTAGAGCAATAATTTAACAAGTATCTGAGCCTTTATACCCTCAGTGGTCACTTTCTCTAACTTCTTGGGACTCTTCTTAAGGCCTAACCTAGTAATTATCCTGTTAGTTGCCAAATAATCTTAGACTTTTAACACCTCAGTGATTAATTTCTCCTGCCTCTAAGGCCTTAGCTAAAAACCAAACCATCAAACCCATTGCTGTCAAGTTGTTTCTAACTCACCGTGACCCTACACCAGGACTGCCGGTCAAGTTTGCGAACTTATCCTAGAAAAAGTGTTACAGACTTTATTGCTGAATATATCTTACAGTCACCTTCAAGGCAATTTCGGAACTCTTTTTCTGGAATAGCCATCAGACCTGTCATTGTATTACCCTTGATGTCCTGAATGCCATCAAAATGTCTTCCTTTCAGTATTTCCTTTATCTTTAGGTAAAGAAAAAAGTCAGTGGGGGCCAGATCAAGTATGTAGGGAGGGTGTTCCAATACAGTTATTTCTTTACTGGCTAAAACCTCCCTCACAGACAACTATACAATTAAGTTCACAAACTTGCTACTGTGCCACCATCTGCAATGGCCATTCCAGAAAGAGTTCCAAAATTGCTTTGAAGGGTGGATTAGGCACTGGTGTTGGTGGATAGCTTCCCAAGTTCTTTGAAGGTGACCGTAGCAATGAGGTATGTAGCACTTAGAACAATTAAGCTTGTGGGCTTAATTGTCAGACCTTGTAGGCCTTACTTACAGACTTACTGAACAACCCAAGTGTATTCATTTCTTTCACAGTGCTATTAATTGGGTCCCAAGGGAGGGACCTGCTTTCATTGCTTCCACCAGGAAGTACCCCTGGTGGCACCAGACATTGGGATTGCTGTATGAACCAGCTCAAGAACTGAGTTAAATAGATGCTGACTGGCTCTCCAGAAATGTTGCTGGGTGGAAACCCCAGTTCTTTCTCAGGTATTGACAGGTATTGCCAATAAACAAGAAACCAAGGTGGGAGAACAGGAAAAGCACTTCTATTTCATTGTACAATGAAACGGAGTCAGTTGGAGCTGCTGCTGCCAAGACTGCTGCAAAGGGCAATCTGGCAAGCTACTTTTAAAGGGGCTTACAAGCAGACAGTTCGTTCATACAGATTATGCCAGCAACATTCTTTTATTTATTTATTTATTTATTTATTTATTCTTTATTTAACATGACTGAGCGAAAATGTACGTTCCCGTATAAATTTACGTGCCCACCTATATGCAGCTTCCACTGCTCTCCCTGTCCGGTGACAGCACACTATTCCTCTCTGCTCCATACATGTCTCATCCTCCCAACAGCCTCCTTTCCCCTCCTCTCCACCCACTCTCCTTCTTCCAGCCAGAGGTCAGCAGGATGATATCCTATAGATGTATAGAACCATAAAGTGCATCCAGTATATGGTCACTGTCTTAGGCTGGATTTTCTAGGGAAGCAAAACCAGTAACACGTGTAGGTACAAGGAAAGATTTATAATATATAGATGCCAAGCCAAGCCAAGTGCCGATAGATAGATACAAATATAGGAAACAGCTCACATAATCATAGAAGCTGAATGTCCCAAGCTCTGGCACAAGCCTCACGTGGCCACGGAAGCTGAGGAACCCAAAGTCAGCAAGTCAGAGACCAGAGTTCTAGATCACCGGTTGTGTAGGTCAGTGGATCCCATGCTGGTGGTGAGACGAAGCGACAGAGGCTGGCAAACCCAGGATCCGCAGGTCAGGGAGCATGAGCGGGCAGAGGCTGGTGAACCCAGGATCGGCAGGTCAGGGAGCAGGACTCTCAAGTGCTGACTGTAAGGACTGATGAGTCCAACAGCTGCTAGCTCAAGTCCCGGAACCAGACACTGGAAAAAAAGAGCAGGAGCTCCTGGTCACGTGAGCAACCAGCAGCTGTAGTGAAAGGTCACGAGATGAGAGCCGAGGGGCAAGGAGCCACCACAAACCCCGTCCTGCCACTTAATACAGCAGCCAAATATGTAGTAGCCAAGTTGACATAATCCTGACCTCCACAGTCACTCTGCACTGCTAGGTCCAATCCATTCCTGTCCAAACAGTGGACCTTCATTATGATTTATGGGTAAGGGCAGTATCAGGGCCAGGGGCCATGCTCTCATGGTAACCCCGAAACTGCTGGACCATCAGTTGGGGTCTTTTACTGGAGATCTCAGGATGCATCCCTTTTTATTCTTGTATTACCAGTGAGACTCCTCTCTGTAAGCTCCATCGTGGCTATTACTTGTGGTGGCCGGGCACCATCTGGTTCTTCTGGTCCCAAGTCTACATAGGCATCCACTGATGTGGGTCTCTGTATCTTCTAGGTTGTCTTTACCCCATGTTGTTTTGGTCCTTGGTGAGCATCTGTTCCTGCTGAGTTGGGACCATTTGCTGTGTCCTCGGATGCCAGCTTGGCAGCTTTTAAGACCCCAGACGCCACTCACCAATGTGGGGTGCAGAGAGCCCTCTTTGAAAAATGCTAGTTGTGCCAATTGGCCTCGATTTCGCCTAAGAGCAGGGTCCCCTGCCCCTGCCCCAGCTACTCTATCCTTGCAATATTAGGTTAAGATGGAAGGAGTACTCAAGTTATGCTGAAGTCCACTTAATGTTGTTCATGTTTCTAATGTGTGCTATCACCGAATTCTCCCAACCAGATTTCTAGCAACTATCTAATCTAAACCCTCCCTCCTCGCCCTCCCACCCCTTCCTTGCAGCTGTCAAAGAGTCTTTTCTTCTATACACAAGTCTGTTTTTGAGATCTTATCGTAGAGATCTCATACAATTTTTGTCCTTTTGTCGCTGACTACTTTCACTCAGCCTAATGTCTTCCAGTTGAAACCAGGTTATGAGATGTTTCCTGGAATCATCGTTATTCTTTATCATTGTGTAGTGCTCCGTTGAGTATATGTACCATATCCATTACCTATCCATTCTTCTGTTGTTGGGCATCTGGGTTGATTCCATCTTTTTGCTATCATGGACTTTGCTACGATAAACATTCTGATGCATGTGTCCATCGGTGTGAAAGGCCTTGATTCTGTAGGATATATTCCAAGTAGTGGAATTACTAGGTCAAATGGTATATCAATATCCATTTTTTTAAGGATATTGGAAAGCAATCTGGTGCTTTCCAAAAAGGGTGGACCATTTTGCAACCCCAACAACAGTGTAAGAGGGTTCCACTTTCTCCACAGCCTCTCTAGCATTTGTTGTTTTGTGTTTTCTGGATCACAGCCAATCTTGTTGGGGTGAGATTGTCTTGATTTGAGTTTCTTTAATAACTAAAGATCATGAACATGTCCGCATGTGTTTTTTGGCTGCCTGGATCTCCTCTTCACTGAAATGTCTGTCCATCTCCTTTGCCCATTGCTTAATTGGATGATTTATCTTCTTCTTATTGATATTTTGTAGTATCTTATAGATTATGGAGATCAGGCGTCGGTCTGACATAGAGTTGCCAAATATTTTTTCCCATTCTGTGTGTGTTCTTTTAATTCTATTAATAAAGTCTTTGGATGAGTAAAAGTGTTTGATCCTTAATAGTTCCCATTGATCTATTTTCTCTTCTGTTGATTGTGGTTTCTTTGACAGATTTTGAAGTCTGTCCACATTGTGTATTAAAACTTCCATTGTTGTTCCTAACTTTTCTTGGATGAGCTTTATTGTTTTAGGTTTGATATTTAGGTCTTTTATCCAGTTGGAGTTGGTTTTTGTATAAGGTGTAAGATATGGATCTTGATTCATTTTATTGCAGATGGATAACCAATTTTGCCAGCACTATTTGTTGAAGATACTATTTTTACCCCAGTTTAATGTCTTAGGGCCTTTGTCGAATATCAGCTGTTCACAGGCAGATGGTGTCATCTCTGGAGTCTCAATTCTGTTCCACTGATCGATCTGTCTGTTCTTGTACCAGTACCAGGCTGTTTTGACCACTGTGGTAGTGTAGTATGTTCTAATGAGAGGCCTCCCAGTATGTTCTTCTTCTTTAGTAGTACCTTACTTCTCCGGGGCTTCTTCCCTTGCCAAGAAAAATTGGTGATTTGCTTCTCCATCTCATTAAAAAATGACGCTAGAATTTGTATTGGGATTGCATTATATAAATAGATTGCTTTGGGTAAAATAGACTTTTCACAATGTTAAGTCTTCCTATCCATGAGCAGGGTAGCTTTTTCAATTTATCTAAGTCTCTCTTAGTTTCTTGTAGTAAGGGCTTGTAGTTCTCTTCGTAAAGGTCTGTTATTTCTCTGGTTACATTAATTCCTAGGTACTTTATCTTCTTAGGGGCTTTCGTAAATGGTATTGATTTGATAATTTCTTCCTTAACAGTCTCATTGTTGGTATAAAGGAATCCTACTGATTTACTTATGTTTATCTCATATCCTGAGACTGCTGAACTCTTCTATCACTTTGAGTAGTTTACTTACAGATTCTTTGGGATTCTCTGCATATACAAACATATCATCTGCAAACAGGGAGATTTTAACTTCCTCTTCGCCGATGCAGATGCCCTTTATTTCTTGGTCTTGTCTAATTGCTCTGGCTAAAACTTCTAGTACAATGTTGAATAAAAGAGGTAAGAGTGGGTATCCTTGTCTAGTTCCTGATCTCAAGGGAAAGTCTTTCAGTCTCTCTCCATTCAGGATGACATGGGCAGTTGGCTTTGTATAAATGGCCTTTATTATGTTGAGGAATTTGCCATCTATGCCCATTTTGCTAAGAGGTTTTAGCATGAATGGGTGTTGGACTTCATCAAATGCCTTTTTGGCATCAATGGACAAAATCAGGTGATTCTTGTCTTTTGTGTTATTTATGTGGTTAATCACATTAATTGTTTTCCTGATGTTGAACCAGCCTTGCATCCCTGGTATGAATCCAACTTGGTCATAATGGATTATTTTCTTGATATGTTGTTGTATTCTACTGGCAAGAATTTTGTTGAAGATTTTTGCATCTAGATTCATGAGTGATATCAGTCTGTAGTTCTCCTTCTTTGTTGGGTTTTTCCCTGGCTTTGGTATCAGGGTTATGCTGGCTTCATAGAATGAGTTTGGGAGTATTCCATCCCTTTCTACACTGTGAAATAGTCTCAGTAGTATGGGGGATATCTCTTCTCTAAATGCTTGGTAGAATTCTGCAGTGAAGCCATCTGGGCCCGGACTTTTTTGGGTTGGCGGTGTTTTGATGACCTTTGCAACCTCTTCCTTTGTGATGGGTTTATTAAGTTGTTCTGCTTCACGTTGTGATAATTTGGGTAGGTGGTATGAGTCAAGGAATTTGTCCATTTCCTCTAGGTTTTCAAATTTGTTAGAGTACAGTCTTTCATAGTATTCTGTTATGATATTTTTGACTTCTGTTGGATCTGTTGTGACAACTCCGCTCTCATTTCTAATTTGGGTTATTTTTTTCCTTTCCTACTCAGCAACATTCTTTAAAAAAAAAAATCATTGTTCTTTAAGTGGAAGTTTACAATCAAAGTCAATTTGTGATACAAAAATTTCCACACCTGGAGGATCCCCTAGGAATGTGACCCCTAGACCTGTTGCTGGCCCTCACTAGAACCCAGTAACAAGGCCAGCTCTTCACACAGGAGTGGATGGGACTCGGGGACAAAGTGTGATCACATGGTGTGTCTATTTATGTTTCTACACATATTTAAGAGGGTGTCCTACTGGTCTCTTTCTAGATATGAGCAAAGAGGGTGGAGAGGAAGGGACAGATGCTTGTTAAAAGGATACTAGATATATAGAGTAAAAGAAGTGTGTTGTTACCAGGTGGAGAAAGCAGAGGGAGCTGCAGATAGGTGGGTATGCAAAACAAATTTGGATTTTATACTTTCACTTAATTACAGTTAAAAAAAACTTTCCACACATACAGCTATGTAACTTTAGCTGCTCTCGCCAACCATTACAGCACAGTCATCTTTTACCAACCCTATTTCTTGTGTCTGTTTAACCTGTTCCTTGCCCCTTCTGGCCTCTCATCTTGCTTCTGGATAGGAGCTGCCCATTGAGCCTCATGTGCATACTTAGCCAAGAAGGCCACTCTTCACCAGCATTATTTTATGTCTTATAGTCTAGTCTAATCTCTGTCTGAAGAGATGGCTTCAAGAAGGTTTCAGTTCTGGGGTAACAGAGAATCCAGTAGTCATGTCTTTCAGGGACTCTCCAGTCTGTTAGACTATCTATTCTGGTCTTTTTAACAGAGTTCTAGTTTTGCACACACATTTTCCTCTGGCTGTGTCAGGGACTCTATGTTGAATTCCCTGTCAGGGCAGTCATTTGTAGTGGTCTGGCACCATCTAGTTCTTCTGGCTTCGTACTGATGTACTGCCTGAATTATATGGCCCTTCCTGTCTCTTGGACTCATATTTTCTTATGTATTTGGTGTCTTTCATTCTTCTCTGCTTCATGTGCGTTGGGACTGATGCTACATAGATGGCCACTTGCTATCTTTTAAGACCCCGGACTACACCCACCAAAGTGGGATGCAGAACATTTTCTTAAAAAAAAACCCTTTGTTTTGCCAGTTGACCTAGATGTCCCATGAAACTATGGCCCCAAGACCCCTGCCCCTGTTACTCTGTCCTTCAAAGTGTCAGGTTATATTTAGGACACCTCTTAGCTTTTGATTTAGTCTGGCATGCTAGCAATATTCTTAATCATACTATGCAGTTGCAATGCAGTTACATATAACCTCCAAGCAAAAGCAGGATTCAAATGCAAAGCTTGAGTAGAGGGGAGCAGTAAAGGAAACAATTTTTCAATAGAACATGGTAGAGGAAGAAGCTGGGGGTGGGGGGTAGTGCAGAGAGGAGCACAGCACTGTGGCAGGTTTGTCTCAGTATGAAATTCAGGGAAGGCAGTGTAAAAATTTTAGCAAATGTATTAGTTTAAAGCTTGATGCGTTGAAAATTTTTCCCTACTTAACATTATAGTTTATATTAACTTTGTCTTTCATCCTCTACATCTTTATTTCCCTTTTATTTTCCTCCTTCCTTTCTTTTTCTTTGTTCTTAATCATTAAAGTAAAATACCAAACCCATCACCATGCAGGACAGAGTAGAACAGCACCTTAGGCTTACAAGGACAGACTGGTAGATTGGAACTGTTGATCTTTTGGCTAGGAGCCATAGGTCCCTGTACCTTTTAGTTACTGCTCTGTCACAGTTCCTTTCTGTCGTGAGTGAATTTTAACTTGTAGAAGTTGAAATCAGGATTGAATTGAGAGAACCCAAATATACTTTAATAATGAAGTGCCAAACTAATGTTCATTAATATTTAATGTTAATACTTGAATTGTAATGTTTATTATATTTAATTAAAATGAAAAATAATATGTATCAGTATTAACAATTATTGATTTGGGATTAATAGTTAAATACTAAGGTTATTTAATATTTAAATGTGAGTCACTTCAGTTGAGAATATATGATGGAATACCAATTTAGTAGTATTTATTTTTAAAGGAAAAACTAGTATTTACATTTTCAGCAAAAAAAAAAAATGTTTACATTTTAGTTCTTAGTGTATAGGTATATATAAGATTTATATTGATTTCAACTTCTTTGGATGGTACATTCAAAATATATGTATTGAAATATTTTATGAAAAAATCTCTTTGAAGTGCCATAAAAGACTTTGATAGGTAGTGTCTATTTTTAAGTTGAAACTTTGATCCATTTTCCACAGTTTCTTCCAGTTAGTTCCTTTCTATTCTTAAATAACATACATCTTTAAATAGTAAGTACAACACTGTAAATAATGATGATTTCTGTGTATTTTAAATTATATTATTGTTTCACTTAGATTTTTACAACGTAAACTTTTAATCATACACATCTCTTTTTTTGATTGGTCTTAAAAATTCCCGTGTCTCTCTTTTGTAGTTAGCCTTCTGAGCACAGAAGCTTTCCTGAATCCTCCAACCTCCTCATACAATATCTAACTAGTAACATGTGTTTCATAATTGTTTTGTAATTGCTGAAAAAAATGAAATCTAACGAGTTTGTTAATACACATACTTCAATAATTGTTATAATTCTTTCAAAATGTTTTAAACCAAGTCTTCGATGTTGTTCATTTATTCATTCAACAAGTATTCTAAAATTAAGGAACTGAATGATGAATCAAACACTTCTCAATGAAGCAACAATAGCTATCCAGTCTTCTATGTCTGTGTTAAACTCCTAATAATGGCTAAATACCTACATTCCTAAATTTTAATCATATGTAAGATTCACTGGCTGAAAACAAAGTTGTGGCATTTCTTCAGCTTATACTATCATCTTGTCCTCCAGAGCTAAATGGAGAGGTTCTTCATTCATTAAATAATATATATATACATATATATATCTTGACTTTCAGAATGTCTTACTTTATAAAATAACACATGTCAAAAGCATCTCTTGTAAAATCTGAAGCCTTGAGTCTTTAGATTGCCAAGTCAACTATCTGAACTCTCATGTTCTTACCTGAAAAAAGTGAATACTTTCAACTACATAAGGAGCCCTCCTGCTAGTACGATCGGTAAGCACCTGACTGATTACTTAAACAATAGCAATTTGAACCCACTGGCCATTTCTTGGGAGAAAGATGTGGCAATCTGCTTTTGTAAAGATTTTCAACATTGGAAACTCTGCAGGTTACTTCTATTCTGTCCTACACAGTGGCTTTGGGTCAGAATTGACTTGACGGTAGTGGATTTTTTTTTCTCTAAATCTGATTTGCAGGATTAGTGTGTTAATTAGTTTGTGAGTATGTAAAAACACTACATAAATATAAGTGTGATTCATATAAACCAAACCAAACCCATTTCTACTGAATCAATTCCAATTCTCAGTAACCCTATAGGACAGAGTAGAAATGCCCCCACAGAGTTTCTAAGAAATACCTGGTGGATTTGAACTGCTGAGCTTTTGGTTAGCAGCCATAGCATTTAACCACCATGTACATGATTTCATATAGGTGTTGGCAAAAAAAAAAAAAAATCTTACCCATTAAATTATGCATTTTCAGTGGCAGTCACTGAAAATGAAATGGAAAGTATAACAATCAACATCCTACTCACTAATGAGCTGAAATTGATTGATATTGGCCACTTTGAATTGGAAAGCCACGAATGACAAACCAAAGAATACTGTCTCATTCATCATTAAAAAAAAATTTCAAGATCTGTCCTGAAGTACAATGCTGCCAGCGATAGAATAATATCCATATGCTTACAGAGAAGATGAGTTAATACAAACACTAATCAAATTTATGCACTAACCACTAATGTTAAAGGTGAGAAACGTGAATATTTTCACCAACTTCTACAATCTAAAAGTGATACAACAAGCAATCAAAATGCAGTAATAATTATTGGTAGTTGGAATGCAAAAGTTGAAAATGAAGTAACCTCAGTAGTCGGAAAATTTGGCCTTAGTGATGGAAAAGATAATAGAGATCACATAATAAGAGTTTTGCAAGACCAACAATTTATTGATTGCAAATGCCTTTTTCAACACGTACAGTGAGTACAGATGTGGACCTTACTGGCTAGAATTCACAGGAATCAAATCAACTATGTATGTACCAAGAGATGACAGTGAAACTCAATATCATGAGTTAGAACAAGACCAAGTGCAGACTGCAGAACAGACAATTGCTCATAGGCAAATTCAAGTTGAAGCTAAAATAACAATAGTAATTAAAACAAGTTCACAAGACCAAATTACAGTCTTGAGTATATCCCACCAGAATTTAGAGACCACCTCAACAATACATTTGATGCATTGAACACTAATGATTGAGGATCAGACTAGTTGTGCAAGCAATGACATCAAGGACATCATACATGAAGAAAGCAAAAGATTGTTAAGAAGACAGGGAAGAAAGAGAAAGCCAGAATGGGGGTCAAAAGAGACTCTGAAACTTTCTCTTGAGTGTAGAATAGCTAAAAATAAAAAGAGGAAATGATGAAGTAAAAGAGGTGAGCAAGACATATCAAAGGGGGACTCAAAAAGGCTTTTATAATAAAATGCACCAAGACTTGGAGTTAGAAAACTACAAGGGAAGGGTATTTCTCAAGCTGAAAGAACTGAAGAAAAAGCCAAGTCTTGAGTTACAATATTGAAGGATTCTATGGGCAAAATACCAAATGTGTAGGAAACATCAAAAGAAGATTCATGGAATACACAGTCATCATGCCAGAAAGAATTGGTCAACTATCAAACATTTCAGAAGATAGCATATGCTCAAGAATCATTTGCACTGAAGAAGGAACCCAAACTGCCCTAAAAGTATTGGCAAAAAAATAAGACTCCAAGAATTGACAGAATACCAACAGGGATGTTTCAACAAAAGGATGTGATGATGGAAGTACTCACTTGAACATGACAAGAAATTTGGAAGATAGCTACCTATCCAACCAACTGTAAAAGATCCATATTTGTACCCATCCTAAAGAAAAGTGATCCAACAGAAAGCAAAAATTATCATTACTATTACACATAAGTAAAATTTTGCTGAAGATAATTAAAAATGGTTGTGACTGCAAAAAATCCAAGTCAGATTCAGAAGAGGTCATGCAAGCAGGGATATCGCTGCTGAGATCAGATGTATCTTGTCTGAAAGTAGAGAATATCAGAAAGATGTTTACCTGTGTTTTATTGACTCTGAAAAGGCATTTCAAGTATGTGGATCATAACAAATTATAGATGACATTGTGAAGAATGGGAATTCCAGAATACATAGTTGTGTTAATGAAAAGCCTGTATATAGGCCAACAGGTAGTTGTTTAAACGGGGCAAGGAAATACTCTGTGGTTTAAAATCAGTAAAGGTATGTGTCAGAGTTGTATCTTCTCACCTTACAGATTAAATCTCTGTGCTAAGGAAATAATCTGAGGAACTAGACTGTATGAGGAAGAATGAGGCATCAAAATTAGAGGAAGACTCATAAACAACCTATGATTTGCAGATGACCACATTTGTTTGCTGAAAGCCAAGAGGACTCGAAGATCTTGCTGATGATGATCGTCAATGACTAGTCTCCATTATGGATTCACATCAACATTAAGAAAACAAAAATCTTCACAAAGAGATCAGTAAGCAGCATAACAATAAACAGAGAAAGCACTGAAGTTGTCAAGGATTTTAATCCTCTCATATGCATTGGAAAATTGGACAAGGAATAAGGAAGACTGAAGAACTGATAACTTCTCAATTATAGGTTTTGCTAAGAACATTGAATATACCATGGACTGATGGAAGAACAAACAGATCTCTCTTGGAAGAACTACAGACAGATGCTCCTTGGAAGTGAAAATGGTAAAACTTTATCTCATGTGCTTTGGACATTTTATTAGGAGGGATCAGGCTCTGGAGAAGAACATCACGTTTGGTAGAGGGTCAGTGAAAAACAGGAAGGCCCTCAATAAGATGAGTTAATACAGTGTCTGTAACAAAGAGTTTGATCACAGTAATGATTGGGAGGCTGATACAGTACCAGGCAGTGTTTCATTCACTGTATATAGGGTGGCTATGAATCAGTTTCACCTCCACAGCACACTTAACATCAGAGGTAGCCTTCAGACTACAGTAATAAGACTAAGTGATTGGAGTAGAAATTTCTTGCTGCAAAGTCAGATACTTTCTACCTGGCCCTTTGAAGAAAAAGTATGTTAACTCTTCTAATATTTATTAATACTTATAATTGCTCTTAATAATTATAACAGGTTCTACAACTGTGGTAAACATTACCCCCACACTACTTGTTCGTTTGTCCTACTGTGGAGGCTTACACGTTGCTGTGACGTTGGAGTATATGCCACTGACATTCAGAGACCATGCAGATACTATGTTGGGAATGGCAAATGGAAGAGGCATGGCATTGCATTCATCACCAAAAAGAAAATTTCAGTACCTATTCTGAAGTACAACACTGCTAGTGAGAGGATAATATTGTTATGCTTACAAGGAAGACCAGTTAATATGATTATTATTAAAGTTTACACACCAACCACTAAAGCTGAATGTGAAGAAATTGAATATTTAACAAAATTATGCAGTCTGAAATTGATTAAACATGTAATTGATATATATTCATAATTACTGGTGATTGGAATGCAAAAGTTGGAAACAAAGAAGAAGGACTGGTAGTTGGCATGTTGCATCTTTGTTGTGCTTTAAGGCTGCCCCTGATATTCTCTTTAATAAGCTATGTGTAAACCCAGTTTCAACTACTACCATTCTTATCAACTTTCTCTCTTTCTGGAAGGACTATAATGACTGTAGTACATCCCTCTTTTTAGTATGATAACATCATAGTTTTCATGATGTGATCACTGGATTATTTCTTTCACTTTTATAGCTTTGATTGAGTTTGGAGTGTTTCCTAACCGAGTAGGATTCTGGGTGATGTGTCCTGTATTTGCTTCTAAAATATAAAGTTAGTGGTTTTGTTCTTCTCAGCCAAGAGATTCTTTCAGTATTTCTTGTAGCTTTGGTTCGGTTTTTACAAACTCTCCGAGTTTCCGTTTACCTGTGAATGTGTCTTAATTTCATTTTCATATTTGAAAGACAATTTTGCAGGATATATAATTCTTGGTTGGAAGTTCTTCTCCTTCAAGGCTTTGAATGTGTCATGCCACTGTCTCCATGCCAGCATGTTTTCTGCTGAGAAATCTCTGACAAAAGCCTACAGGGTTTCCCTCTGAATGCTAGCTTTGCTTTGAGTCTTGCTGCCTTTAAGAGTTGCTGCTTATGTTTCATTTTGTTAAACTTTATTATGCTATGTCTTGGAGTCTTTCTTTTGAGATCTATATTGAGTGGTGTTTGACATGTATCTTGGACATCTATATTCTCTTCTTTCATAATTTCTCAGAAGTTTTCTGTCAGCAGATCAGCAACAATACTCTCTGTGTTCTCAGGTGTCTCATCCTGTTCAGGAACTCCAATTAATCATATACTGTTCCTCTTAACAGAGTCTCACATGCTTCTTAATGCTTCTTCATTTTTCTTGTTTCTTTTTTCTGATTTCTCCTCATAGATTCTGAAGTCAGCAGCTCTGTCTTCCAAATCAGAAAGTCTCTTTTCCATTTGTTCCATTCTGTTTTCTTGGCTTTGAATTGAAGTTTCTATCTCTTTGATTTTGTTCTAGATCTGGTGGATTTGAGAGTACTAATGTTCCATCAGATTGAACAGCATGCTTAATTTTTTATTTTGCTCTGCTGTATTTTGTATAATGTCTAGGAGGGTTCTATATATAATCCTTTTGTATTCACCTTCCAATTGTTTCAGAAGAGCTTCTTTGCCTGGGAAGTTCTGAGGTGGTTTCTTTTGGGGACCTTCTGAAGCCTTAGGTGATTTCTTAATTACAGCTTTCTCCAGAGTTTGTTGCTTTGGGGGCATAATAGAGGCTGGGAGAGGCGCTGTGTGGATGGACCACAGTTGTTTCTCTAGGCAGTCTTAAAATGAGAGGTAAAAAGTATCTGACAACTTCTAAAGTCAGTCAGATTTTCAGGTGTATAAGTCCCTCTTCCCAGCTGGCAAAGTAAGCACCTCTATATCCAAGCCCAGATGTTATAAACTAGCTCAAAATACAGAAAGGCTACTGCCCTGCTGTCCTCTTATGTCGGGGCCCAGCTGTAGGCTACACTGTGTAAAAATACTGCTTTTCTGCTGGAAAAATGCTCTCTTCCAGGCAGGTGCTGCCTCCCATCCCAGGAATTAGGTCCAGCTGGGGCTTTCCTATAGCTATCTCTGCTTCCCAGTGGAACAAGATGGTGTCCTGCACAAGCTCGCCATCTGGCTGGGACCAGGCCACTGGCAGAAAGGGAGGCCAAAGGTGCCGAGTAGCTGAGAGTCCATAACCCCTGCCTCTGGGCTCCAGCTGCAGGCGACATGGCACAAAACACCTCCTCTGTGCCAGAAAAGCACTCTCCCCTGGGTAGGCACCACCTCCCAACCCAGGAGCTAAGTCCGGCTGGGGCCTCCATATGGTTGTATCCATCTCCCAATAGATCAAACTGGGGTCCTGCACAAGTCTTTCACTGTCTCTGTATGGCTACCATATGGCAGAGGTAGAAAGATAGGCCAAAGGTGCTGAGATGCACAGAATCCAAAGCCGGGCTCTCAGAATATGGCAATTGTGCTTGCCGATCCCACCAGCAGTGCGTCTGAGATTAATGGCTAGTCAAGTCCCAGCTCCACCTGCTGGCTTAGACAGAGAAAAAAAAAATCAAAATGGTGAGTTACCACCGGTCCGTGCAAGTCTGCACTCAATGAGGGTGGGGTCAGCAAAAGAGAGGAGGTTTTGTATTCAGTGGTGTGAAGTCCAAACTAACAGCCCTATGCCACATCCTAGGGCCCACTCGGCATCCAGAAAGCTCCACTTAATCATCAGTTCATGTCTTGGTTTTCAGAGGGATTTAGAGAGACGTATGTCTAGTGTGGTGTCTTGACTCTGCCAGCTATCTAAGGGCTGGTAGTTGGAAAACATGGCCTTGCTAATAGAAGTAAACTTTGGTGGCACAGTGGCTTAAGAGCTATGGCTGCTAACTAAAAGGCCCTTCAAATCTGCCAGTCATGCCTTGTAACTTGATGGGGCAGTTCTACTCCTCCCTACAGGGTGATTATGAGTTGGAATCAACTATACAGCAATGTGTTTTATATGTTGTTTTTGTTTTTGTTTTGTTTTTGGTGATAGAAACTATGAAAGATAGAATTTTGTAAGATCAATAACTTACTCAATGCAAATATCTTTTTTATCAACATAAACAGTGACTATATACCTGGAACTTGTCAGATGTAATACACAAGAATCAAACTGACTACATCTGTGGAAAGAGATGATGATATAAAGCTCAGTATGTTTCAAAACAAGGCCAGAGGTTGGTTGCAGAATAGATCATCAATTACTTATACACAGGTTGAAGCTGAAGCTGAAAAAAATTAGAACAAGTCCACCTGATCCAAAATATGACCTTTTGTATAAACTGCTGCCCTTGAGTTGATTCCAACTCATAGTGACCCTATATGTCAGAGTAGAATTGACCCCAGAGTTTCCAAAGAGGGCCTGGAGGATTTAAACTGGCAACCTTTTGGTTGGCAGAGATAGCACTTAACCACTATACCACCAGGATTTACATTACCTTGAATGTATTCCACCTGAATTTAGAGACCATTTCAAAGACAGATTTGGTGCATTGAACACTAATGAACAAGGAGAAGTTTTGGAATGACATCACGTGTGAGAAAAGCAAGAGGTCACTAAAAAGATAGGAAAGAAAAGACCACAATGGATGTCAAAAGAGGCTCTAAAATTTGCTTTTGAATTTGAGTAGCTAAAGTGAAAGGAAAAAATAATAAATAAAGGAGCTGAACAGAAGATTTCAAATGCAGCTTGAGAAGACAAAGTATTATAATAACGTGCAGATTGAAAGCCAAAAAGCAAGAATATGCTCAGTATTTCTCAAACTAAAGGAAACTAGGATATACAAGCCTCAAGTTGCAACAGTGAAGACTTCTACCCTGAAAATATTAAACAATGCAGGAAACATCAAAGAAAGATGTAAATAATACATAGATTTACTGTACCAATAAGAGTTGGTTGGCATTCAACTGTTTCAGGACGTAACATATGATCAGGAAGCGGTGGTACTGAAGGAAGAGGTTCCTGCTGCTCTGAAGGCAATGGCAAGAAAACAGGCTCTCGGAACTGATGAGATTATCAATTAAGATGTTTTTACAGATGGATGCAGGGCTATGCCAAGAAATTGGGAAGACAGCTACCTGGCCAACTGACTGGAAGAGATTCATATTTTTGCCTGTTCCCAAGAAAGATCCAACCAAATGCAGAAATTATCAAACAACATCATTGACATGACACACAAGTAAAATTTTGCTGAAGATCATTTCAAAGTGGTTGCAGCAGTACATTGACAAGGAATTTCCACAAATTCACGCTGGCTTCAGAAGACGTGGAACCAGGGATACCACTGCTGATGTCAGATAGAACCTGACTGAAATCAGAAAGTACCAGAAAGATGTTTGCCTGTATTTTATTGATTATACAAAGGCATTCAATTGTGTAGATCAAAACAGTGACTAGGTATTCCAGAACACTTAATTGTGCCAATGAGGAACCTGTGCACTGATCAGGAGGAGGTTATTCAAACAGAATAAGCTGATACTACATGGTTTAATGTGAGGGAAGGACACATCAGGATTATATCCTTTCACCATACTTACTTCATTTGCATGCTGAGCAAATAATCTGAGAAGCCTGACTATACAAGGAAGAAAGGGACATCAAGATTGGAGAAAGGATCAACCTGTGTTGTGCAGATGACACAACTTTGCCTACTGAAATTGAACAGGACTCAAAGCACCTGGAGATGAAAGACCATAGCCTTCAACGTTGATTACACCTCAACATAAACAGAACAAAAATTCTCACAACAACACAAATAAGCAACATCTTGACAAAGAAAAGACTGGAGTTGTGAAGAGTTTCACTTTATCTGGATCCACAATCAATACCCATGGAAGCAGCAATCAATAAATCAAAAGAGACATTGTGCTGGCCATACTGACTGTAAAATACCTTTTTAAAGTGTTGAAAAGCAAAGAGGTCACCTTTGAAGACTAAGGTGTGGCCTTCCCAAGACACAGTATATTTACTTACCTCATGTGCATTCAAAAGCTAAGGGAGTCTGAAGAATTGAGGGCTTTGAGCTGTGGGATTGGTGAAGAGTATTGAATATATCATGGACTACCCAAAAGAATGAACAAATCTGTCTTGGAAGAAGTATGTACAGAATGCTCTTTAGCAAGGATGGCAAGACTTCATCTTACTATTTTGGAAACCTATCTAGAGGAACCGGACCAAAAGAAGCACATCATTCTTGGTAAAACAGGGGATCAGCAAAAAAGAGGAAGATGCTCAATGAAAGGGATTGACACAATGGCTGCAGCAGTGGACTCAAGAATAACAAAGGCTGTGAGGATGGCACAGGATCATGCAGTGTTTCATTCTGTGGAGTCAGAAATGATTCCATGACATCTAATAACAATGAAAATGAACATCTTATCCATCTACCAGGTGACAAGACATGATGTGTATTTTAAGGAACTGTACACAATTGATTTACTAATTGATCAGTGAAGTCAAATAAAAAGTTTATTATTTCCATATATTGACCTTAAATTTAACTTTCACATCAGTGTGTTTGCTTGTGCATCCATACATGGGCTTTCAATTTCATGTCCATGTATTTAAGTTGTGAAGCTCTGGTGATGCAATAGTTAAGAGTTCAGGCTGCTAAACAAAAGGCTGACAGTTTGAATTTACTAGTGACTCATGGAAAACTTTATGGGGCAGCTCTACCCTGTGTTGCAGGGTCACTGCAAATTAGATTTGACTCAAGGGTAGTGGATTTGGTACTTGATTTTTATTTTATATGCTTTGTACAGATTTCAAAAGTTAGAATGCATGCTAACAGTAATCCACAGTCAAAAATAATGTCTATATAGTTACGACTGAGACCTTGTGGCACAGTGGTTCAGAGCTTAACTGCTAACCAAATGACTGCTAACCCTATGGGGCAGTTCTATTCTGTCCTATAAAGTCACTCTAAGTTGACATCGACTGAACAGCTTACAGGTTGGAACTTTTAGATTATAGTTACAACATTTAAGTTGTGTTACACTGAACAGATATACCACATCATATTTACTTGGCTTTTAAAAGAGACATTTGAAAATTAAAAGATAAATCAGAAGTGAAAACTGACTGGGATCAACTGTAGAAACATATACACTCTACTGGAATTGTTGGATTACATGTAACTTTAAACAAGCAGTGACCAAGCTGGGAACCATATAAAACATAATTTATTGGGCATCAGTAGCACCGTGGAGTCATCCCCTGTCAAATGAAGAGCTAGAGAAAGTTTTATTACATGTGGACATCAGCTGTATAGCTGAGAAGTATGAGAAACGCAGGAGAATTATGTGAGATCCAGGGAGAGAAAGACAAAGCAGTACAATCTGAAGGATGATTCGTTTAGTTTTTGATACTGTGTTTATTACTGGAGGAGACAAATTCTTTAAGAGTATCTCATTGATGATGTATCACTTACAATATATTGCATCTTTCATTTGTCTCTGAAGAAATCAAAATATTGTCTTTCCTTTTGAGACTTATGCCAAAAACAATATTGATTTATATAGAGTCCCTGGATTACGAACTACAACCTGTAGTTAGTGATATAGACCTGTAAGGCCTATTATATTAAAAACTGGAGGAACATACAGTGGTTCTTAAAAATAAACCAATGTTATTTTGTAGTGTGCATCAAAACATTACTATTACTACTGTATTACGTTAATGGTGGTTTACTGTATTTGGAAGGTTTTTTTTGTTTTTTATAAGGAAACTGATATACTATATATTAAGACAAAAATTTGACTAACTGGGATTTGATATAAACATACCTACTACTCCAAATTAACATAAAAATTCCACTTAAAGATAGATTTAGGAATGACACTCATTCATAATTCCAGGACTGCCTCTATTAAAGTCTCTAACAGGAAGAGTGGTTTCTGGTTATTTACATATAAATACTGAGAACTATTATTGTATAACTTAAAAGTAAAACTTAATCTATGAAACAGATACCCAAATGACATAGGACTTATTACAGATCAGTTTTCTAGTTTTGAAAAGTTATACAAATCATCTGATCTTTTGATGCAACAGATAAATTGTCTCACTTATACTCTGCATCCATTAAGTAGAATGGATCTATTATATTTTATTGTGTCCTCATGAGCTTGGCGTCTGGTAAAGCATCAGAAAACATCTCAGAAAAAGAAAAAAAACCCTTTGATGTATTTGCACCAGAAATTCAATTTTTTTAAGTGCCATATGACCAATTCAACTAACTGTTCTTTTGAGGACCTAATCTATAAATTTATATTCTGTGGAGGTACATTTAGAATTGATCCATCCTCTGTGAGGTTTCTAATCATAAACGCTGTACATAGTTACTTTTTTTGATGACACATTGCTTTAGAAGCAAGTGAACTAATGAGGGAAACGTAAAGGAAAAATTTTCAGAGCTTCTCAGACTGTTCTTAAGACATCAAAGTATTCTGTATAATAGAGCATTTTTCTGGTTTAATGGGAAAACTGAATAATATTCAAGCTGACTAATGTCTCAAGTTAATGGGGACAGATTACAAATGAAGTGCTCTCTAATACACAAAGTTTCATTATGAACTTGAGCCAAAGGAGAAATATTCAAGTTAAAATTTCACAAGCTAAGGATCACAAGCCAGTATTTTTCCTGTTTTTAATATGTGACAAAATGATCAGTGAATGGTATATTGAAATTAAAAAAAAAACATTAAATAAATGATATGATTATACTCACACTTTTGGTCAAGCAACATTAACACAAGAGAAGAGAAAAAAACTAAATGAAAAGTAAACTGATAAAACTGATAAAATGTTAACATTGGAAAATTTAATAAAACTTTAATAATGTGAATAATCAATGATGGCTACTAGAACTTTTGTAAAATAGCAACAACTGTGGTCCTAAATGGAAACCCTGTGTGGTATAGTGGTTAAGTGCTACAACTGCTACCTGTAGGCTGGCAGTTCAAATCCAATGGCTGCTCCCTGGAAAGTCTATGGGGCAGTGCAACTATGTCCTATAACATCACCATGAGTTGGAATCGACTGGATGGCAACAGGTATGGGTGGTCGTAAAAACAAATATGTGGAGCTGTATGTTCATCTTTCAAATCTTCTCCATTATGTTAAATTTCTTTACATAAGATAAAAACTCATCAATTACAATGAATCACTTAAAATCATGAATATGTGTATGTATGTATACATATACATGATTTTAAAGAGCTGTCAAAAAAGTCTAAGCAAAGAGCAGCCATTCAGAAAGCCCCAGTAAACTAGTTTCATAGTTTTGTTGTTGTTGTTAATAAAGTAGCTAACTATATCAGTTAAGAGATTGGCTACTAACTGAAAAATCAGCAGTTTGAACCCACAAGCTTTTCCTTGGAAACCCTAAAGGTCAGTTCTACTCTGTCATGTAGGGTCTCTATGAGTCAGAATTGATTCCACAGCAGTGGGTTTGATTTGGTTTTTTAACTGGCAACACAGAAGAGTTAGCTTACAAATTTTCTTACTTTGTTAATATGTATCTGTCCTTTTAGGAATGAAAATTTATAATGTGTATTGGGGAAATTTTCTAGTTTGAGGAAAATAAAGTATCTGAGAAAAGTTCATGTTTATAAAATACGTATATTTTACGACATTCAGCACCTATTACATCCAGGCAGGCTCTCAGGCAATGGGTACAGCAGTACAGGAGAAAGTGGAGTTTCTGATCTCACAGAATTCTTTACCATGTGTGAAATTTATAACACTTTTCCCTTCCTAATTCTTCTAGCCACAGATAGACTCATTTTCTCAGAGGTTACATGTTGGCATTGATTTTCAGCAGTGTAAAAACAAACAAACGAAAAACCCATGGAGTCATGGTTACCCTACAGGACACAGTAGAATTGTCTCATAGGATTTCCAAGGAGCAGCCATTGGATTTGAACTGCCAAACTTCAGGTTAGCAGCCAAGACCCTAACCATTGTACTGGAGTTCCTTTAGTAGTCTAGCAGTGTTAATCCTTCATACTGTTGTGCATAATTGTTATTCTTCTGATTACAGGTGAGACTAAGAACATTAGATATAGTGGATAATCAAAACCAAAGAAAAAAATTTGTAAATACAAATAAAAAGCAAAAACTGTTAAAAACAATATTTCTTGACACACTTCCCAAGACTTGGAGTGTTAGTACAATGCAAATACAAACCTTTAGATTAATTATGTCTCTCCTCAAATTATGGTGTTCAGAAGCTGGATCTATTTCAAGCCCACTGGTCTCATTTCTCTCCGTGGCCACTACACGCTCAACCATCACATGGGCAAACATGGATTCCAAGATGACAAACACAAAGGCATCAGTGCTGTAACAGTCTGTTGCACAGAAGGGCTGCTACACACTTTCCTGGCTATTTCTGTATGGTAAAAATGGCAAATATTTGACCTATTGGATTTAGGTGTACAGCAAGCTTGCATTATTTAAAACCCCTTTACTATAATCTGAATGCTTCACAATGACAGTATGCATTTGACTGACTAAAAGGAAAACAATTGGAATATACCCTTTCTTATCTATAAAAGCCTTACCTTGAAATTATCCACAAAATTAATTTAAATGATGAAAAACCTCTTCATATGATCTGATGAATAAACTTAATATAGTACATAATGCTTAATTTTTTATTAGTTTTTGCTTTAGTATGTAAATATTTTCCAATCTTCTCAATTAAAAAAATTTTTATACACAAAAACACATAGGAGAGGTGGAGTCAATATGGCAGACTAAACACACATCTCCCTATATCCTTCTGGAAACCAAGACCTGAAATGATAATTAAATGGAGCCTTCTGGACACCTAGTGAGCCCTGGGATGTGGCATAGGGCTGTTAATTTGGACTTCATACCACTGAACACGAAACCTCCTCTCTTTCACTGACCCCACTTTCAGCGAGCACAAGCTTGCACAGACTGAAGGTAAGTCACTATTTTGATTTTTTTTCTTCTGTCTTGGCTGGTAGGCAGAGCTGGGACTCAACTAGCCGCTGGTCTTGGACACACTGCTGGTGGGACCAGAAAGCATAATTGCCATGTTTGGAGAGCCCAGCTTTGGACTCTGTGCATCTCGGCTCCTCTGGCCTAACTTTCTGCCTCCTCCATGTGGTAGCCGTACAGATGCATTTGTGCGGGACACCATCTTGGCCCACTTTCCTGTGATGCATCCCTAGCACTGTCAGAACATAGTGATTGAATACTTCATTGCACATTTTCTCACTCACTTTCTGATCAATTTATACTAAGTATATTAATGCAGCATGGGCTTTTAAAAAGAGTAGTAGATTCAGGAGGGCAGAGTCAAGATGGCAGATAAAGCACACATCTCCTTATATCCCTCTGGAAACCAACACCTGAATTGATAATCAAATGGAGGCTGCTGATCACCTAGTAAGCCCCCAGGACATGGCACAGGGCTGTTAATTTGGACTTCATACCACTGAACGAAAAACCTCTCTTTTGCTGACTCCTGCTCCTGGCTAGCCCTGGCTCTCATGGACTGAAGGTAAACATACCATTTAGACTTTTTTTTCCTTTGTCTGGCTGGCGGGCAGAGTTGGGTCTTGCCTAGCAACTAGACTCAGACACACCAGTGGTGGGATAGGCAGGCAAAATTGCCATATTTTGAGAGTCAGGCTTAGGACTCTGTTCATCTAGCCACTTCTGGCCTGTCTTTTTATCACTGCCACAGAGTGGTTTGTATGGAACTTTAGTGCCTGTGTGTGGGATGCCATGTCAGATACAGAGACTTTAGTGGGACCTAATTCTTAGCCTGGGAGCCAGTGCCTGCAAACAGGACAGCACTTCTCAAACAGAAAAGCAGTAGTTTACACAGCATCACCTATGATGGAGGCCTGGCAACAGAGGTGGAAGACTAACTACCTCTCGGCACCTTTAGCCCGTCTATCTGCTACCTGTGTGGAGCACGCAAACTTGGATACAGTGGCCGCAAGTGGACCTATTTCTTAGCTTGGCAGCCAGAGCCTGCACACAGGAGAGCACTTTTCTGCCAGAAAAGCAGTAGTTTACACAGTGTTGTCTAAGGATGGGTGTTGTCAGCAGAGGCCAACAGGGCAGTAGCGTTGCTGTATTTTGAACTAGTTTGTATCACCTGGGGTTGGATATAGAGGTGCTTACTTTGCCAGTTGGGAAGAGGGACCTCTACACCTGAAAACCTGACTGACTTGGGAAGTGGTCAGAAACCTTTTGTTTTACATTTTAAGACAGCCTAAAGAAACATCTGCAGTCCATCCTCACAGTATCTCTGCCAGCCTTTACTTACTCACATAAAGACCAAAAACCAACAGACGCTTGTGGCAAACAAGAAATCACCTACGGCTTCAGAAGGCTCACAAACAAAACAACCAAGGAGTTTTCCAGTGAAGAAACTTTTCTGAAATCATCAGAGGTGAATATAGAAGGATTATATACAGAGCCCTTCCAGATCTTACACAAAATGGAGCAGAACAGAAGGAAAAATTAAGCAAGATGTTCGACCTGATGGAAGACCAGTACTCTGAAATCCAACAGATCAAGAACAAAATCAAAGACATAGAAACTTCCATTCAAAGCCAAGAAAATGGAATGGAATAAATGGAAAAAAGAATTTCTGACTTGGAAGACAGAGCTACTGATGCCAGCGTCTATGAGCAGAAATCAGAAAAAAGAAACAAGAAAAGTGAAGAAGCATTAAGAAGCATGTGGGACTCTATTAAGAGTCCCTGAACATGATGAAACACCTGAGAACACAGAGAGTATCGTTGCCGAGCTGTTGAGAGAAAACTTCTGAGAAATCATGATGGAAGAGAATATAGATATCCCAGATGCATATCGTATGCGACCCAATATAGATCTCAAAAGAAAGACTCCAAGACATAGTATAATCAAGCTCAACAAAATGAAACATAAGCAGCAACTCCTAAAGGCAGCAAGACTCAAAGCAAAGCTTGCATCCAGAGGGAAACCCTGTAGGCTTTTGTCAGGCATTTCTCAGCAGAAATCATGCTGGCACAGAGACAGTGCCATGACACATTCAAAGCCTTGAAGGAGAAGAACTTCCAACCAATAATTATATATCCTGCAAAACTATCTTTCAAATACAAAAATGAAATTAAGATATTCCAAGATAAGCAGACACTCAGAGACTTTGTAAAAATCAAACCAAAGCTACAAGAAACACTGAAAGAATTTCTTGGCTTGGAAGAACAAAACTGCTGACTTTATATTATAGAAGGACACATTATCTGGAATCGCACTTAGTTAGGGAAGGCTCCAAACACAATCAAAGCTATAACAGTGAAAGAAATAGTCTAGTGATCATATCACGTAAATTATGATATCATCATATTAAAAAGAGGGCTATACTACAGTCATTATAGTCATTCCAGATGGAGAGGAAGATGACAAGACTGGTAGTAATTAAAATTGGGTTTATATATAGTTTATGAAGGGGGATCATAGGGACAGCTGTAAAGCACAACAAGGATGTAACATACCATATCAAGAAATGTAACACAGAAGTCTCAACAACTTCAAAAACAGCTCTGAAAAAGGTGAAAATTCAACTCACAAAAAAGAATGTCCCAGAACAGACTAATAAGAACAACAGAGAAAACATCAACACAAAAATAAACATATCACAATGGCAGCACTGAACATATACCTATCAATAATTACATTGAATGTGAATGGACTGAATGCTCCAGTAAAGACATCAAGTGACATCTTGGATCAAAAGACATGACCCCTCCATATGTAGTCTACAAGAAACTGATTTGAGACTTAAAGATAGAAACAAACTGAGAACTAAAGAATGGAAGAATATATATCAAGCTAACAATGAACAAAGAAGAGCAGGGGTGGCAATTCTAATCTCAGACAAAATCAATTTTAATGTAAAATCCACCATGGTGGACAAAGATGAATACTATTTATTGTTGAAAGGTTCAGCGCACAAGCAAGACTTAGCTATATTAAATATTTATGTATCGAATATCAGAGCACCTAAATACGTCAAAGAAACACTGACTACTCTAAAAAAAGAGTTAGATTACTCTACAATGATAGTGGGAGACTTCAACACTCCACTCTCAATACTGTACAGAGCATCTAGAAAAAAGTTCAGTAAAGATACAGAAGACCTTATGGCCACAATTAACCAATTAAACCTCATCAACATATACAGAACTTTCTACCCATCAGAGGACAACTACACTTTCTTCTCCATTGCACATGGAACATTCTCCAGAATTGACATAATGCAATTCTCAACAAAATCCATACCAATGAATTACTGCAAAGCATCTTCTCAGATCATAAAGCCACAAAAGTCTAAATCAATAGCAGAAAAAACATAGATAGAAAGTGGAACTCCTGGAAACTAAGCAACATCTTGCTCAAGAAAACATGGATTGTGGAAGAAATCAAGGAGGAAATAAAGAAATTCATGGATTCCAATGAGAATGAAAACACTTCCTGTCAGAACCTATGGGATGCAGCCAAAGCAGTGGTCAGAGGTCTGTTTTTCTCCATAAATGCACACATCTGGAAGGAAGAAATAAACCAAATCAAAGAATTAATCCTACAGCTTGAAGAAGGAGAAAGAGAACAACAGAGGAACCCCTCAGTCACCAGAAGAAACCAGATCATAAAGAATAGTAGATTCAAAGGCACCAAACTGAAACCTCAACCTACACTTGAGAAACCCTGAACTACATGTAGAGATTGAGTTAGGATTTTTTCTCTGGCCATTTATTTGTTTGTTGAGTCTGAAATCTTAGCACCTTCACTTTCTTCGTAATGATTGCACTTCTGTCCACTGTACAGCTTGATCTATATAGATAATTTATTGGGCAAAATTGTGATCTAGACTTCTTCAGAGTCTTAAATTGTAAACACAAAACCTATTCTGAACACTTTCCATGCAAAAAGCTTAAATTTAAATCTCACATAGATAGTTATAGTAATCAGTTAAAATTTGCACGGTAATCTATTTCAATTGACATTAATATCTTTTAATGTATAATGTAAAAAATAGTATTTATCTGGAGGTGGCAAGTGTCTCTACAGTAAATATATAAAATATGTAAGAATAAAACGTGTTTTATATTTCTACCTTTCTAATCCTTAATCTAGCCCTCAATACTACCTTTAATTTTTATAATGTTTGAAATGATGAATGGTGGTACTGAAGGATAATTTAAATTTGGCAAAACCAAAAACAGTAATGAGCTTGATTCCACTTTTCTTAGCAGAATTCTTTTACCATGTGGCATGAGTGTTAAATGGACTTAGACTTATTTGTCATTTAAATTTTATCACTTCAGATTTCTCAATTGCACATAAAAGAGCTTTATTGTAGTTTTTAATTTCATTGCTGACACATTATCTACAATTCAGGCATGCTATTAGCAGATGGGAATCATTTCAGTGGTACATAAGTGTGCTTCTTAAGGAAAAAAATCAAATTGCAAAGTGAAATACTGCAAATGTAGACTATTAAAATTCAAACTAAGCTCAATTACATATAGTATCTCTTCCAAAACATATCTAGGTTCATACTCACAAAAAAGTCTCATTCCAAGGGTAATTACTGTTAACAATTTATATACTTCATTTTACATTTCTCTTCTGAACATATACTAAGTACAAATATATATAAGAGAGATTATGCTATACTCGACAGCACTTGGCTTGGCACTATAAAACAACTTGTTTCTTTCACTCAGTATGGCTTTGCCAACTTTCATGTTAGAATGTGTGAATATATTTCACTCTTGGTGGCTCCACAGTACTTAATCACAACCATAGACCTTGATTTATGAAAGCACTTTGTTTTAGTCAGCTAGTGGTGCTCTAACATAAATACAATGAGTGGATGGCTTTAATGAAGGAGTTTATTCTTACACAGTCCAGTAGGCTACAAGTCCAAATTCAGGATGTTCAGTATTGCATCAGTCTTTGTCCAGGGAGTATTTTGGCACAGGAACCTCAGGTTTGAAGGACGCACTCTTCTCCTGGTGCAGCTTTCTTGGTGGTGTGAGGTTCCTATTTCTGTACCTGCTTCCCCTTCTTTTTATCTCTTCTAGGACAAAGGATTAAGGATGTGGCAATCCATACTCCAGGGAAACTCCCTTAATAGTGGAGAAGGGAGATGATCTGATAAAGGGTTTACAGCCCCACCCTAACCTTTACATTCCAACACAGCAAAATCACAAAATGGAGGACAAACCTAGAATAAGGAAATCGTGGCCCAGCCACATGGCTACACCTATTTTGGGAGGGACATAACTCAGTTCACGACATTCTACCCTTTGGCACCCCCGAAATCACATCATTGAAACATGTAACACATGTACCCCATCATAGAAAATCATGTCCATTCTAGATGATAAAAGGCTTAAATCAGTTCCAAGTCCAAAATTCAAAAATTCCTTTACATCTGTTAAACCTAGAATACAAATTATCTGCTTCCAAGGCAATAATGGTAGAACAGACATAAGTTAGACATTCCATTATAAATAGAAGAAATTGCACGGAAAAAAGACATTAACAGGCAACCATCAAGTCAGCAGAACACATTACATTAGCCCTCAAAGCTTTGAAAATCATCTTCCAATTTCTGAGACATTTTACACAATGGCCTGCCCTCTAGACTCTAGATCCATTATCAGAGAAATCAAATAGTATCTAGATGGCACGCAGGCAGTAGACCATAATTAATCATTTAAAGAAGCAGCCTTCAAATGCTACAGAAAATTCCCTAAATAAAGGTTCAAAAAATTTCACAGATAAGAAGTCTTTCTGAATCTAACAGAGGTTGAATACAAGAGTTTTATATAAAACCCTCCTACAAATTAAACAAAATAGAGTAGAACAAAATGAAAAATTTGGTAAACTATTTGAAATGCTAGAAGATAAGTGATCTGAAATACATCAGATTAATAACAAAATTACAGAATTGGATAATTCTATCCAAAGCCAAAAGAGTAGAACTGAACAAATGGAAGTTAGAATCAGTGACCTAAAAGACAAAGTAACTAACACCAGCGTTTATGAGATAAAATCAGAGAAAAGAAATAACAAAAATGAAGAAGCATTAAGAAACACGTGGGACTCCATGAAGAGGAACAATTTACGTTTAATTGGAGTTCCTGAACAAGAGAGGATTAGTGACAACATAGAGAGTGTTCCTGTAGATATGCTGAGAGAAAACTTCCCTGCGATTATGAGCAAAGAGAACATAGATATCCAAGATGTTTATTAAACACCACAAAAGTTAGATCCAAAAAGAAAGATGCCAAGGCATATTATAATCAAGCTTAATAAGCTAAAACACAAACAGACGCTTTTGAATACAGCAAAGCTCAAATCAAAACTAACATTCCGAGAGAAACCCTGTAGACTTTCATCTGACTTTTCTGCCAAAACAATGCTGGTGAGAAAACAGTGGGCAGACACATTCAAAGCCCTGAATGAGAAAAACTTCCATCCTAGAATTATTTATCCTGCAAAACTGTCTATCAAATATAATGGTGAAATTAAGACTTTTGAAAATAAAGCCAGCCATCAATAAAGAGAAATTTAAAAACTTCATAAAAACTAAACCGAAATTACATGAAATATTGAAAGAAGCTCTTCCCTAAATGTATGTTTTAGGTGATAATTCAAGGCACTTCATCCAAATTTCTAATCAGTTAAGGAAGGCAAAAAACTTCACCAAACCAAGCCAAAAGCTAAAGTATTATAACAAAGGAATCCATGACCATGTCGTGACAACTATAATACCATAACATTAAAAGAGGTATACACAGCAATAGTTACAGTTTTTCATGCAGAGAAAGTTTCAGACTTATAAAATAGTTAAAATTGATTTCAATAAATATATGCTAAGGGGGATAATACATAAAAAAATAAAACAGATTAACAATATATTATTTGAAATTAAGAAACACAATACAGAAGCCTCAACGAATATAAAATCAAAACTCATACAATCCATAAAGAAGAATGTCCCAGAATGGATTAATAAGAACAACAGAGAAAACATCATCATGAAAATAAACATATCACAATGACACCACTAAACATATACCTATCAACAATCACATTGAATGTAAATGGACTGAATGCTCCAGTAAAGAGACAGAGAGTGATATCCTGGATCAAAAGACATGACCCATCTATATGTTGCTTACAATAAACATACCTTAGACTTCAAGATAACAACAGGTTGAGAACTAAAGGTTGGAATAATATATATCAAGCTAACAATACACAAAAATGAGCAGGTGTGGCAATATTAATCTCAGATAAAATAGATTTTAATGTAAAATCCACTATTGTGAACAAGGCTGGTCACTATTTATTGCTGAAACTTTCAATACTCAAGCAAGACTTAACGATATTAAATATTTATGCACCAAATACCAAAGCACCTAAATACATTGAACAAATACTGACAACATTGAAAAATGAGATTGATCATTCCACAATAATAGTTGGGGATTTTAACACTCCCCTTTCAGTTAAGGACAGGTCAGCCAGAAAAAAGCTCAGTAAAGACACAGAACATATTATTGCAACAATCAACCAACCTGACCTTATCAACGTATACACATCTTTTCATCCATCAGCAGATAAATACACCTTCTTCTCCAAAGCACATGGAACATTCTCCAGAATAGACCATATGTTAGGTCATAAAACAATTCTCTATAAAATCCAAACCACTGACTTACTGCAAAGTATCTTCTCAGACCATAGAGCTATAAAAGTTGAAATCAATCACAAAATATTAATAGGTACAAATTCAAACTTGTGGAAACTGAACAACATTTTGCTCGTAAAGCCTTAGGTTATAAAAGAAATTAAAGACACATTAAAGAAATTTATGGATTCAAATGAGAATGAAAACACATCCTGCCAGAATTTACGTGATACAGCAAAAGCAGTGTTCATAGGTCAATTTATCTCTATAAATGCGCACCTCCGAAAAGAAGAAAGAGCACAGATTAAAGAATTATCCTCAGAGCTTGAACAAGTAGAAAGAGAGCAACAAAGGAATCCCTCATGCACCAGAAGAAAACAGGTTATAAGGATTAGAGCAGAACTAAATGAATGAGAGAATAGAAAAACAATTGAAAAAAATTAACAAAACCAAAAGCTGGCTCTTCAAAAAGATCAACAAAATTGAGAAACTATTGGCTAAACTTACAAAAGAAAAACAACAGAAGATACAAATAACTCGATTAAGAAATGAGTTGGAAGATGTTACAACAGACCCAACTGAAATAAAATATATCATAACAGAATACTATGGAAAGCTATACTCTAACATGTTTGAAAACCTAGGGGAAATGGACAAATTTCTAGATTCATATGACTCACCAAGACTAGATCAACTTAATAAATCTATCACAAAGGAAGAGATTGAAAAAATCATCAAAAATCTACCAATCAAAAAAAGTCCTGGCCCATATAGCTTCACCAGAGAATTCTGCCAACTTTTAGAGAAGAATTAACTCCGATACTGTCGAAGTTATTTCACACCATAGAAAGAGATGAAATACTTCCAAATTCATTCTATGAAGCCAGCATAACCCTGATACCAAAACCAGGGAAAGATCCCACAAAAAAAGAAAATTACAGACCAGTATCACTCATGAATCTAGATGCAAAAATCTTCAACAAAATTCTAGACAATAGAATTCAACAGCATATAAAAAAAATAATACATCATGGTCAAGTCGGTTTCATTCCAGAGACACAAGGTTGGTTCAACATCAGAAAAACAATTAATGTGATCAACCACATTAATAGCACAAAAGATAAAAATCACCCGATTCTGTCAATTGATGCAGAAAAGGCAACTGACAAAGTTCAACATCCATTCATGCTTAAAACTCTCAGAAAAATAGAAATAAAGGGGAAATTCCTCAATATAATCAGTAGCATCTATGCAAAGTCAACTGCTTTCATCATCCTGAATGGTGAAAGACTGAAAGAATTCCCTCTGAGAACAGGAACTAGACAAGGATGTCCGCTCTCACCACTTCTATTCAACTTTGTGCTAGAAGTTCTAGCCATAGCAATTAGACAATTCAAAGAAACAAAAGCATCTGTATTGGCAATGAGGAAGTAAAGATTTCCCCCTTTGCAGATGATATGACTGTTTATACAAAGAATTCAAAGAAATCCGTAAGTAAGCTATTAGAGCTAATAGAATTGAGCGAAGTATTGGGATACAAGATAAACGTAACTAAATCAATAGGATTCCTTTATACCAAGAGTGAAATTATTAAAGAAGAAATCAATTCCATTTACTATAGCCCCCAAGAACGTAAAATACCTAGGAATAAATCTAACTAGAGAAATAAGAGATCTTTACAGAGAAAACTACAAGACCTTACTACAAGAAACTAGGCGAGACTTACATAAGTGGAGTAATCTGCCCTGCTCATGGATAGGAAGACTCAATATTTTGAAAATGTCTATTTTGCCCAAAGCAATTTACTTACATAATGCAATCCCAATACAAATTCCAGTGCCTTTTTTTAATGAGATGGAGAAACAAATTATCAGCTTTATTTGGAAAGGGAAGAAGCCCCGGATAAGTAAAGCACTACTGAAAAAGAACTCAATAGGAGGCCACTCACTACCTGACTTTAAAACCTACTGCAGTGCCACAGTAGTCAAAACAGCCTGGTACTGGTACAAAAAGAGACACATAGACCAATGGAACAAAGTAGAGACCCCAAAGATGCCACCACCCTCCTATGAACAGCTGATATTTGACAAAGGTCCTAAGATTTTAAACTGGGGTAAGAACAGTCTCTTTAACAAATGGTGCTGGCACGTGGGGAGCCGAAGTCATGTTAAAGAAAATCTTAAAGAATTTTACTGGGCAAGGCTCACTTAAGAAAAATATTGTGCCAGCAAGGTCATGGGAACTGACTGCTTAGCAATATCCCAAGAAAGAATAACAAGATATGGCTGTCCTTGGATAGGGCTATTATTAGATCAGAGGTTTTGAGAACTAGGGAACACAGATATGTGAGAAAGACCAGAGTTAAGAATAAACAAAGAAGTGTGTACTGTATAAAAGTTTGCTTGATAAAGAAATAAACATCTCAGCTTGACTGGGTCCCTCCTGATGTGAGCATCTTTCTTTAAGCTCCCACGCCCTCCCTTCAGTCTTGTTCACCTGTAGACAGACAGCTGGCTCCCATCAAATGGTGACCACGAAGGGACCTGAAGTATGAGGGAGATCGTGACGAGCCACTGCCACGAAGATGATTGCTCAAGGTTAGTAGGGTAGTGTATTCATTTAACCATCAGGAGTAGAGATGGGAATGGCTAGTAGTAGAGTTCTCTTCTCTCAAAAGTTTGGACATAATAAAAAAAAAGAGAATTCTTTATAGATTTTTAACAAGTTAAGTTTCTGGTCCATAAGGAGACTAAGAAGAGATGACTCTTTATTCATAATTAAGGACTTGTTGAACTAACGTAAGGTTAAAGTTTCCATCAAAGATTTAACAGGTTTCATGGACCCTGTCCAAGATTGGAATTTAATCTGTTACTCTCTGACTGGTATAGGAGATTCTCTTCCCAAGTCTTCTTTCTTTTCTTCCTAAACAGCTGTGGCTCCTTTACGCAGCCTCTGAGGCTTCTGCAGCCGTAGCCAGCAGCCGCTCGGAGAATTTAAAGAAACAGGCTACCTAGTCTCTTTCTGCTCTCAGTCTCATGGGTTCTTGTGGGTGCCCTCCATCAGGCATCTCTCCAGGAGAATACCTCTTTTCTGTGCTGTTCGATATTAAGGGACGATTCAGTTTTAAATGACTTTCAAAAACTGCTTGATGAGATTAATTGGCTGCACTCCTTAGAACTGAAATTAACTCCTACAAGGCTGGTCCGAGTGCAGCTTGGGGCTTACAACTAATTGATCACAACCAGTTACAGATTCCTTTGTTCCTTCTCCTTTAATCTCCAAGAAAATAGCTTTCAAATTAGAGAATAGAAACTACATTTTATATATTCACAATGTGCTTTCTTGCTACTTGTTTCTGTGAGAGTGTAAGCTTAATAGACTAGTTTCATTAACTGAGAAATTTTCTTTTAGGTTTTAAATGTTGCCTGATGTAAACAACCTGCCTAGAGTTTTTCTGTGACTATTTTAAGATTAAAGGACCAAGCAAAACTAAAAAACAAAATAAAAATTTATGAGTCTTTGTTCTCTGGATCTCCACGATTTTAAACTGTACTTTCTAAAAAATGAAATACATGCCACAGAGAAGAGTGAGATAGGTGGTAATCACCCAAGCCTGATAAAGACAACCTGACCCAGACAGCTAAGTAAAAAAGTCCTTAAACTGGTTTCAGTAAATGCAGTTTTCAACAGTCCTTCTTGTCAATGGGAATTAACCCACAGGGTTTAAAGGCTGGACAATTATGACACATGAATGTTATTAACATACCTTCCATTGGAAAACTCTGTTATGTCCATGCGTGCATTAAAACTTATTCTCAATTATGGCCTCAGCCCACACGAGAGAAGCTTGCAAGGATGTAATTTGACACTTCTTTTACTGTTTTGCAAGTTGCCAGATTCCCTCACATCTTAAAACAGACAATGCTCCAGCTTGTACTTCTAAAAGATTTCAGGAATTTTACAACACCTTTAAAATTATAAACACAGTTTACCATATCATTTAATAAAATACACCCTCTTGTCATCAATCACTTGCTATTATTAACCAAGCCATAGAGGCAGAAATTGTGTTTTCACAGGATGCTGACTTCCCTATCTGAATTCATGAGGGGTCAATCTGACCCGCAGATGCCACTCCCTCTGAGAAATCTCCCCAGCAACAATGAAGTCACCACCAAAACATCATGTGATTGGTGCCCACCAACTTCTCCATCTCTTCCTCCTTATTAACCCTTTTCAGATACTACATCACCAACTTAAATAACACTGGGGACTATGTTGCCAATGGCCAAAATGGAAAGAACTCTGGACTTGGACATAAACTGACCCAATCTCTCCTGAATAAAACAGTCACCACTTGTGTGACAGGGACCAATGTAATACTTAAAGGGAATTCCAGTGAGAAAAATATGAACATCACTTAAAATAAAGGGGGGGAGTGACTGTCACACAGGGCAATGAAACCCACCACAATGTAACCTGTTTTAACATAACATGCTTTAACTGTAATCTTACTAATTCTGTGGGCCCCCTTGGGGAAGGGGAACTTATGATTGTTCTACATCAGCCTCCCTTTGTGATCATACCTGTAAATTTGTCAGAACCTTGGTATCAGAATAGAGGACTCCAAATAATAGAAAAATTACAGGAACTGGTTAGGCCTAAGTGGGCTGAGGGAATGGTCATATTGGGAATAACTGCACTTATCTCTGCCTTTTGACACCACAAAGACAGCTGAGAACCTTCTAAAGAATCTTAAAGAAATGTTTGCTGTACCTCTTGACCACATTTGGCACCTGCTGGTGCTGATGGCCACTAATAGATGTTCATCACCTAAAGCTGCAAACATGGCGTAAACCCCCCATACATACTATGTAACCCACCGCGGTAGTCAAAGATGGGTAAGATGCTTCTTAATCTCTGTTCACCTAAGACAGGGCCCTATGGCTAGAGGATGGGGTTCCAATGATGGGTAAGGTACAAAAAAAGAAGCACGACCTAAAATAGGCATGCAGAATGGGTCAGCAATGAGACAGCTGAGTTCTATAAAAAGAAAAAGGGGGAATATGTGGGGAGCCAAAATCATCTTAAATAAAATCTTAAAGAAATTTACTGGGCAAGGCTCACTTAAGAAAAATATTGTGCCAGCAAGGTCATGGGAACTGACTGCTTAGCAATATCCCAAGAAAGAATAACAAGATATGGCTGTCCTTGGATAGGGCTATTATTAGATCAGAGGTTTTGAGAACTAGGGAACACAGGTATGTGAGAAAGACCAGAGTTAAGAATAAACAAAGAAGTGTGTACTGTATAAAAGTTTGCTTGATAAAGAAATAAATGTCTCAGCTTGACTGGGTCCCTCCTGATGTGAGCATCTTTTTTTAAGCTCCCATGCCCACCCTTCAGTCTTGTTCACCTGTAGACAGACGGCTGGCTCCTGTCACTGGCAAAATTGGATATCCATCTGCAAAAAATTGAAACAAGACCCATATCTCACACTTTATACAAAAATCAAATCAAATTGGATAAAATACCTGAATATAAAAGCTAAAATGATAAAGCTCATCCAAGATAAGATAGGGTCAATAATGGACTTTTTAATACTCAATATAGACAGACTTCAAAATCTGATAAACAAAACACATTCATCAGAAGAGAAAATAGATAACTGGGAATTAATAAGAATCAAACACTTCTGGTCATCCAAAGACTTCATCAAAAGAATTAAAAGACCACCTACAGAATGGGAAAAAATATTTGGCAACTCTATGTCAGACTGACGCCTGATCTCCATAATCTACAAAATATCAATAAGAAAAAGAGAAATCATCCAATAAAGCGATGTGAAAAGGAGATGGACAGACACTTCTCTAAAGAGGAGATCCAGGCAGCCACAAAACACATGCAGGCATGCTCACAATCATTAATTATTAAGTCAAAACAACAATGAGATATCATCTCACCCCAACAAGATTGGCCATGATCCAAAAAAATGCAAAACATTAAATGTTGGAGAGGCTGTGGAGAGATTGGAACTCTCCTATACTGTTCATGGGTTTGCACAACCTCTTTGGAAAGCAGTGTGGCATTACCTTAAAATAATGGATATAGATATACCATTTGACCCAGTAATTCCTCTACTTGGAATGTATCCTACAGAATCAAGGCCATTCACATCAACTGATACATGCATATGAATGTTCACTGCAGCACAGTCCACGATAGCAAAAAGATGGAATCAACCCAGATGCCCAACAACAGAAGAATGGATGGGTAAACGTTGGTATATGTACTCAATGGAGTATCATGCAATGATAAAGAACAACGATGGTAGCAGGAAACATCACTCAATTTGGTCTCAACTGGAGGACATTATGTTGAGTGAAACCAGTCAGTGACAGAAAGACAATTATTCTATGAGACCCCTACGATAAAAACTTAACAGCAGACTCTTACATAACAGAAAAGATTCTTTGATGGCTACAAGTGTGGGGAGGGTGGGACGGCAGGAGGGCGAGTGGCAAGGGTTTAGATTAGATAGTTGTTAGAAATTTGGTTGGGTGAAATTGATGACAATACACATTAGTAAGTAGATCAATACTAATGGGACTTCAACAAAACTGTGTACTCCCATCTTAACCCAATATTGTAAGCACAGAGTATGTACACTTTCATTTTTTATTTAATAAGAAAAAGAAAGGTGGGGGAGACAGTGACAGGCATAGATGAAACTAAAAGAAGCAAAGAAAGCAACAACAGCTACAGTCTAATGGCACTCAGGGAGCTTGCCCCTGGGGGCCAAATGAATCCAAGAAATGGGGGCCAAAGGAGTTCCCTCCCAGCTAAGAGAATAAAGCTGTAAAGCAGAGGTGGCTGAGACAGTGGGGAAGTGCCCTTGCTTTCTAAAAATTAAATTAAATTTCTAGCAGGGATTTCAGCTATAATTTTTCCTGTTTCTGTTAGTATTCCTAATTCCATCCACTGAAAAAGTCTAGAAATAACGACCAACCTGATAGTAATAATCCCTACTATCACCCAGATTTAATGTCAGTTTTTAAAAACATGTCTCTTCTAAGAGAAACTAGGGTTCCTTCCAAAAATAACTGATTCCAAGTCTGGTTTCTAAAAAGAAGACATATTCAAGAAAAGTTTAGAACACCTTTCAGGTTAGTAATCAAGAAAGCCAGCAAACAACAAAGACATGAGGAAGAACGAGCTTAGGAGATAGAAGGACCTGTGTGAATGGGAGACTGTATCATCATGTGACCAGAAGAACCAGATGGTGCCTGGCCACCACCAAGAACAGCCACAGTTTGGCACACAATGTAGAGCCCCTGTGACAACACAAGAGAAAGAGGGGTACACCTCAAGAACTCTACTAAAAGACCACAACTGATGGTCCAATTGCCTGGAGGATCCCTTGGGAGCACAGCTTCTAAACCTGCTGACCTGCTGCTGCTGCCTCTGACCAGAAAACACTACTGAGGTCAACTCTTTGGACAAAAATGAAGTGGACTCAGGGACACAATTTGACCATATGGTATGCATAGTTTATGGTTCTATGCATTTATAGGATGCTGTCCTACTGGTATCTTTCTAGGTGGGAGCAAAGAGGTGGAGTGGAGGGGACAGGAACTTGTTAAGAGAATACTACAAGCCTAGAATGAAAAGGAGGATTGTACTGTCACCGGGCAAGGAAAGCAGAAAGAGCTGCACATAGGTGGTCATACAAATTTGATTTGAACTGTAGACTTTCGCTTAATTGCAATTTAAAAAATAGAAACATATTCCACTATGATAAAATAAAAAGGTCATCAAAAACTTAAAGATCATGCCAACTAGGCTCCAGAGCTATCCTGAAAATGTCCCCATGATGCATTATGAGGAGTTTGACTATTAATAAATCAGTAAGTGAAGTGGATTGAGAAGAAAAAGTTATATCCAAAAGTCCATAGAAATTCTTGAGCATGCACACAGGTTGTGTATCAAATCCATAGATGACACATCAGTATTACTCCTATTTTCTTCATATCTCCCTGTCTCTTTACTTATCAAAATTTTTGCCATGGACAACTTTTTTTTAAGTAATCACAAAATGACATATCAAAAATACTATAATAATTCATTAGTCCCACAATGATTAGTGGCAATCCCAAACTGTTATTCACTCTAGTTCCAACATGGGTAAGGTTTCCATGTAATGCACAGTTCTCAAACTTCTCCAACCCTACCCTTCTTGTTTCTAATGAAAACATACTCTGTAATAGTGCCATTGTTATGGCAAAGACCTTGAATCAATCCACAAGTTGCTATACATTGTTGTAGTCCAAAACTATTTGCATCACCCCTCACAGCTGAGAACAATACATTATTGTGTCAGTAATATAATTGAAACCCCATCTCAAGAGAAAATTTGGTTTAGTAATGTTTGCAAAATAGAAGCATTTCCAAAGTCAAATTTTCTTAAATTTTAAGCTGTTTGTCCATTTAGGAATCATTGTTCCTAGAGTGATGCTAAAAAAGAAGAGGGATGGCCTTCTGACAATAACTAGGAAAACATGAGAATTTATGTCACTCCATTACAAAACTTGGTTTCAAAGGGTCTCATGTGAATTCTTTGAGAAAAAGTCAAGTATTGCTGTTTAAGGATGGTGTTGCATAAAGAAGTAGGAAACTTGAATGAAATGCATTATATTATTTTGAAAGAGAGACAAATCAAAGTTAACTAAAAAGGAGGGAAAGAAACATAGTGATGAAATTAAGCTGCTGCTTTAAAGAACAAAAGATCACAATGTGCTTTGATCTTTATTCGGCAAAATAAGAAAATATTTCTTCGATTTAAAAAGAAATTAGAGGGTCTTCGATAAAACCTACATCTAAAAATATTATAGATCATCTTGATCACATTTAATTGCGTCTTACTACTAAATCTAAACAGCTTTAGAGTATTTAAAACAGCCTGCCTCTAAGATTTTTCTACCAACAGTGATTCCATAGACATAGGTAACTAAAAAGGCACCAATAAAGCAGGGTTTTGTTGTATTGTGAGCTGCTGACTAGTCTGACAATTATACAGTTTGCCTTTATTAATGCCCAATTAATAATACAAGAGCAGTGACAGGTGCACAAAGGAGAGGAGATAATTTTGCAACTGTTTCTTGAGAAATGCCAGATGGTTCCATCTCCTATGTATCTAA
Source organism: Heterohyrax brucei (assembly GCA_028571685.1). Lineage (NCBI taxonomy): Eukaryota > Metazoa > Chordata > Mammalia > Hyracoidea > Procaviidae > Heterohyrax > Heterohyrax brucei. Next base: position 1,261,592 of record CM053161.1, read on the forward strand.
TTTTAATGAACTGAATTTTGTGCTACAAAGATCTGCTCTAAGGAATAAAAATATGTAATGTATGTTACAAGATACATACAAAATAAGCAATACCTCTCTGGCACATCTATGTGTTTGCCTTAAAATGGTATGCTAAATTAAAAAGATAAATTATGTAGCAAAAATTTTCTTTTATAGTATATACAGTTAAGAGTGCCATTGTCAAAGACTGTCATATTCTGAGTAATAAGACTTACTAGGTTAATTGAGAATTGTTTAAATGCAATTTACAGTTGGTAAGTTTAAAACATGTCAATGACACCAAAAGGAGAAAACAGTTTAATAGAAATAAATATTGAAATTATGTACTTATGATATATTTATTAAAGTGCCCTAAATCTTTAAATACTTATTTTAAACTTAGTTTTCCAGTTTAAAATTTATTTAGAATGTGACTTTTAAATTTAGGAAGGCAGTCCTAAGGCTTAGAATTTGCTCCCTGACTAGGAAGTTGTCAATCTAATTTAAACTGGCAACTGTGCTTTTACAGCTGGGAATATATTGGAATCTTTCCTTTTAAGCCTTTGGGAGGATAATGATGCATTTAACAGCAAGCACCTTTGTGAAGTTGTTTTTGTCACTTAGATGGATCAAAGTTAAAATGTGTTCTCAACACACTTCAAGAATTCATTGCAGCTCTTTCCTCAACTCCAATAAAATAAGTGAATTTTATGAGGGATTACATCACTAAATTTACCACAGAAGGCAGTAAAGATTCTCCAACTGCCTGTCTCACACTGTTTCATAAGCTTTAAATTTACTATGCTAGTTGCCTTCTAGACGTAACAATTACTCCTAGAAGAAAATGTTTAATTATACTGAACTTATTCCTCACTTGAAATGTCACTTGTCTTCTCAGCTTAAGAAAGCTTAATGATTTCTTGCAACTTCTGCTTTTTTCAGAATTGCTAGCACAAGTAGGTATTAGTCATTGCATCTGAACATAGTAAGTCTATACATTTAATTAGAAATAAACTTACTTTATTTTTGTTTTTCTATGATTGCCATTACTATATGTGAAATTTTAAAAGTTTTCAAGACTTCTAAGTCAATTTTGCATGATGTCCTTTAATGTTAACATACAACATAAAATAAAAGATAAAATATCCAAGTACTGTGTATATACATATGCATGATAACATTGTATGTATATGTATACACACACACAAGTAAATATATACGTGTATATAAAATGCCTTGTATATGTAAATATACATACGCGTACACTCTCGTGCACACACACACACACACACACATATGGTGCTCTGGTGGCACAGTGGTTAAAGCTCTAACTGAAAACTTTGAAGTTTGAACCCACAGGAGAAAAATGTGGCAGTTTGCTTCCATAAAGATTTACAGTCTTGGAAACCCTATGAAGCAGTCCTCCTCTGTCCTATAGCGTTGACATGAGTCAGGATGGATACGATAAGAATGGATTGATTTGGTTTGGGATATGTATGTATACACTTACCCTATCCAAATGAATGCCACTTATAGAAAGTTAAAACGTGATAAAACTAGCTACTGTTGCTCTTCATGGGTTAGCAGTGCAGTCTCCTGAGACAATCTACAGATGGCATCTGATGGTTTGTTTGGAGAGGAGCTGAACTGTGATCACCCTTCAGAACAACTGCTGATTTCTATGACCCTGAACGGTTACAGTTTAGGAATTTCCTAGAGAGCTTGAGTTTTGTCTAGCATTTCTTTTAAACAAGTCAAGGGACTCCGCTAGAAACAGCAGCAATATCTTAAACTTGTAAAAAGGGTGTAAATTTAACAAAATATATTAAGAACTAGAGGCAAAGGGAAAGGAACACAAAGTAGAAACTATAATTACAAGAAAAATGTTTAATTTTACATTCAACAAAAGAATGTTATAAGATTGTGTGAATTGCATTGTTTCTTTTCCATTTTTCTAACTGGAGTATAATGACTTTGTGTAACTCATTATAATTTTAAGTGACACTATTAGCCGTTATTTTCTCCTGAACTTACTGTAACTCAATTGGCAATATTTGTAGAAGAAAATTTGTCCAAAGTCAGTAATATATGACTAAGGTAAGGATTACATCCCCCAAATCCATTATAATACATAACAATACATAGAACTGCCACTGCAAATGCTGTTTTTGGTTTTTTGTTTTTATAGTTTCTATGTGATATCTTAATATGATAAAGAAATAGGCCTGCTTTGAGAAGGTTGGAATGGAACAATCCTTTCAGCTCACTTGTAATGCTGGTTTGATCAGTAATCAAATTTCATAAATGTTGCATTACTAATATCTCAAACATTTTTAAAAATGCTTTAAAGAAATTGTATGTTCAAAATACAGATTTAAAATAAGTGTACACCTTGCAAATGTATGTTAGCAAATGCCCTAAATATCCTGAACTTTTTACTGTTGTGTTCACTCTGTGTTCCATCTCTCACGTGACTGGATTACTTACATAAATAGGGCTTTTCTCAGTTCAGCCTCTTTTTGATGTTACTTTTAAATTATATTCTGTGAAATTTAAGATGATGAATACCCCAATAGGGAGGTCATGTATGATTTGGGCTATACCAATGTGTGCACTTAGTTGTACTTTGAAGTTAAAAATGATTGTTACTTGTGGTGCTTATCATGAGAACAAAGGCCAAGGAATAGCAAGTGGGCTAAATCAAAACAACATATGGCTTTCAGAAGGAGCCAGTTAAACTTTCTTTTTCTACATGCTACGTATATAAAAATGCATTTTCTACATGAATGATTTGTTATTGCTAACATAGTAAGTCAAACACAGCAAATATAAATTTTAACTATTCTGAAGAAAAATAAAGTCTTAAAAATTGTTTTATCAATTTATATGAAGTCTAGTGTGAAGATCAAACTAAAGATAAATCATCTCACCAGACAATTTGTACTAATGAGATATAGTTTCCTAGCACTTTCTCTGTAGACGACCTCAAAAGGTCATCTGTGCTAGAGAAATAGGCCAACACAAAGAGAAACGTTTCCAGGACTTAACTTTGGCATGGCGGCCCATCTGTCAGTTTGTTGTATTCTGGTGTCTTGCATGTTAATATACTACTGGAATCTATGCCACCAGTACTTCAAATACCAGCATAGCAAACAGGTTTCAGAGAAGCTTCTAGACTTAGAATGTGAAGCATGGCCTGGCTAACTACTTCTTGAAATTATCCAGAGAAAAGCCCTATGGATAACAACAGAATGTTGTCTAATGCAGTACTAGAAGATGTGACACCCTATGTTGGAATGAACTATACAAGAACTGCAACCATAGACTCATGATACCAACAATAAAGAAGATGTCACAGGACTGGGACTGTCGTTCACGAGTTGTCATGAGCTGAAGCCAACTCAGTGACAACTAACAAAACTAGCTGAGACAAATAATGACAGGTTCTATTATTATACCAAAAGCATTTTGTAAATTACAAGTGTTAACTGGATAAATATTTATTGGCTATCTGACAGGCAACTGTTTTTGTTAGGTAATGTATAAACTATATCCTGCATAAATGTAAATATCTAATATCACTGGGACCTGGTCAGATAGTACAAAAAAAACTAGCTAGAGCAGAAGTAGAATTACAAGGTCTGACAATCAGCTTCATGATAGCACCCTAGGAAAAGTGTGACATACCTCACTGTGGGGTATCACTATGGTCACCTTCCAAGTACAGCTGTTGGAAAGCTATCCACCAATGCCAGCACCTAGTCCACCCTTCAAAGCAAGTTTGGAACTCTTTTTCTGGAATGGCCATTAGAGCTGTTGCTGTATTACCCTTGATGTTCTGAATATCATCAAAATATCTTCCTTCCAATATTTCCTTTATCTTCAGGTAAAGAAAAAGTCACTCAGGGCCAGATCAAGTGAGTGGGGTGGGTGTTCCAATACAGCTATTTGTTTACTGACTAAAAACTCCCTCACTAACAGTGCCCTGTGAGTTGGTGCATTGTGATGCAAGAGCCATGAGTTGCTGGCAAAAAGTTCAGATCATTTTCGTCTAACTTTTTCATGCAGCCTTTTCAGCAATTCCAAATAGTCAACTTGGTTTACTGTTTGTCCAATTGGTACAAATTCATAATGAACAATCTGATATCGAAAAAGGTTAGCAACATCACTGTGACTCTTGATTTGGACTGATGGAACTTTTTTGGTCATGAATAATTGGCTGGCTGCCATTGTACAAGTTGACGCTTGGTTTCAGGGTCCTATTGGTACACCCATGTTTCATCATCAGTGATAACACAGCCCAGAACATCGTCTTTACCTCTCCAAAATGTCTTGGCAAACTTCAATTCTCCTTTGCTTTCATTTATCAGTGAGCTCCTTAGCAATCATTTTCATTCACACGTTTCTCAAGCCAAGATTTCAGTTAAGATTTTCCTAACTGTTTCTCTATCAATGTTTACTTGGTCTGTTGTGCTTCTCACAGTCAACTAATGATTTTGATGCACCATTCAATGAATTTTTGCAGTCTTTTTTCAGTTCTGCTCGTTACTGACTACCCTGACCACTCTCCAACAGTGATGTTTCTCTGCCCTCAGGAAAACATTTAATACGTTTGTCCACTGCCATTTTCTTCATGGCATTATCTCCACAACATGGGTTAATATGTCCCTGATTTCACTTCCAGTCTTGCCACATTTAACAAGAAATTTAATATTTTTTCATTGCTCTAATTTGAGCTTTGGCATTCCCATGATGACACACAAAAACACACAACAACGATAATACAGATCACTCAGCAAGACACCACCACACACTGACACAAACACAGCTGTGAGACACTTTTATACCAAGTCTATGAACTCTTACTGAGTTGTTTGTACAGGGCTGCCAATGCAACTATACAGTGGCAAGTTCACGTACTTGTCAGATCTCATACATTAAATAATCAGAAGTATATGTAGCTGAATGACTGTGTTGTTTCTACTGGTCTGTCCAACTGCTAGGAGGTCTTTTAAAATCAAAGGCAGTATGGCACTCATCAGCATACAAGAAACTTACATTTTCAAGTAAATTATCATGAAAATATGCTATTATGTCCCTTGGTAGATAAACATGTTATTTAAATCTTTATTGTGAGGAGACACACTTAAAATTCATATAACAACATTATAATTATTTACTAATTAGTAAAAATATCACTAATTGACTAGTGGTTTATACAAGAATTTTAAAGCAAAAAACATTAAAAAGTTAAAACTTCTATGTCAAACTTTGTTATCAGTTGTTATCTCTGCTTAATCTGAAGATTCAGTTTATCCCACGTACTTTCACATTTGTAGCCTCCTAAACTCTGTGGACACTGAATAAAACCTAGCACCAAGCAGCAATTCTCTCATATGCTCATCACTTTGTTGTTTCAGGGTCAACGGTGGTCGTCAGGGTCCCCAATCACGTGAACCTGCTAAGTCTAATGTGCTTCAGGTATAAAACACAGATAACAATATCTACTCCTGAGAAGTGTGGACATGTAAAATGAAAACACATGCATAAATCATAATGTCTAGAATAGAAAAAAAAACAGTGGGTAATCGATAGCTATTAGAACTGTTGTTACTATAATTTCATTATCATCACGACTACTACTTTGAATTGAAGAAGGTCTTAACATTTTGATAACTAAACAATTGCACTAAATCCCATCTAATCATGTAAACATTGACAGTCATATATATTACAAGGTTTAGGAGGAAGAAAATGATAGCTTTCAAGTCACCTTAGCTGGTAATGTTTTTGATTTTATTTCTAAGCTTTCTTACTCGGCACTTCTGGAACACACAGGAGACACATAAGGTATATCCAGTTTCGTTCGTTAGCTCTTTTTTGTTCTATCTTGTCGTTATAGAAGTTTACCTCAGTTGAGCATACAGTGGAGAATTTTCATTGTGCTAAAAACCGAATTAACTTCCTGATTCAAAAATTATGTTAAAAAAATCTACAAACTTGTAACAGTAAAACAATACAAAAGCACATACAGACTTTAGTCCACTATCCATAACTCATATCATCCTGAATATTCCCCAACTCGGTTGCCAGATAATTTAGGATGTAATCTGTTTCTGCTAATAAAATTTAGGCATATGACACACAACGGGCATGAACTGTAGGTGGTTGCAATGGCATCTTATTCATTCTAACATAATCTAGTCAAACTTTTGCTTTTAATATGTCAATTTAATTTTTTTATGTGTTTGGAACAGTACATTTTCTATAATGTACTAAAAATTGCTAAAAGACTCCAGCTAAAAATATTATTGAACAAGTAAATGACATTATTTTTAATGTATATAAAACAAACAACTTCAATCCTGTGACTTCCTGGGCTTGTTGCTTGCATGGCTGTTAGAATATTTGATGTAAAATCAAAGCCAGTAAATACACATATATGTACAACTTTTGTGACATTATATCACCGTTAAGCCAAAGCCAGGTGCCGTCGAGTTATCCTCATCTTATTTCCTTCTCCAAATTTTCCCTTCAACTGTATTTCCTACCCTGTCTAATTTTTGTTCCACTGTAGGGTTTTTGTTAAGGTGCCTCAAATGCCTTATATAAAAATGAGGCAAATAAATAGTTAAATGATTGAAAATGATAGAGAGAAGTTGGCAGGATGTGACTGAACAAATAGAATACAAAGGAGAGAGGAGGCAACACAGATCCTTTGGAGACAGAGTTTTTCCTTCTGGCTCCTCTCCTCTCTCCATCCTCTGAACTGTCAACAAACCCAATACTGCACAGCATACAACCTGGATCTGGAGGTAAAGGGAAATGAGCAGATAAGTACTGAAGAAGTCTAAGAGAAATATTTAATACTAACAATCCAAGAAGAGTAGATCTGTTCATATGTAAGTCAAGAGTGTGTCAAGAATTTCTTTAACTATTTATATTTGTAAAGCAAACCAAATCAAATCCATTGCTGTCAAGTAGCTTCCAACTCCTAGGAACCCTATGGGACAGAGTACAACTGTCCTATAGGATTTCCAAGGAGTGCCTGGAGGATTCAAAATGCCAGCATTTTGGTTAACAGCCATAGCTATTAACCACTGCATCACAACAGCTCCATTTATATATGTACATATTATATATTATAATGATGTATGATATATTCTGTTTATCTGTGCAGGTACACACACACAAATAGATGATACAGACATCAGTAGAGAAATTAACAGAGGTCAGTGATGCTGGGAAAGGGGAATTCCAGCAGCCAAAACTGCTTTGTGGCCATCTTTCATAACCTAATCTTGATTAGCTGGCATATAGTGTTATAAATAATTCCATCTCTTCCTAAAGCATTTGAGTCTTAAGTTAAATCTGTGCCTTGTGGCTATGAATTAGGCACATTTTATAACATCTCTCTTACCCCCAGGCTCAGATTCTTTTTTGTGTGGTTAATAGAATTTAATATAGGAAAGTTAAAACTTTATGAAATGATATCCCTAAAAAAGAGCTAAATATTATATTTCTTAGCATAGCTTTGGGGGTCAGTACAAATAGGTCCACTGGATTTCTATAGCAAGTCATTTAGGAATGCAATTCTTAGAAATATTGCTTGAATTTAAAGTTACAAAAGTTTCAGCACAAATTATCATCAAAAATTACAATTAGAATGGTTAAAACTCAGTAATTATTTTCTTAAGAGTAAATAGCTTATTACCACATTTTTCCACAAGTAAAATGCACCTTGTATATTTATTTGACAATTACTCCCTCCACAACAGAAGTACTTTCTAAAGCATTGCAATGCTGATCCGACTCAATGGCACTTGGCTTTGGCATGCTAATTTTTTTACATGTTTCTGTAAAAAATTAGCATAACGTACTTACAATGTCTGAAAGACATTTACAACACCAAAAAGATGTTTACATGTGTTTTATTGACTCTGCTGAGGGTGAAGGGAGTGGGTGGCAAATAAATATAGAAGGCATTATATTATTTGTGCCCAAATACAGCATTTTATAAATCAAATTTGAGATAATTGACCTTAGAGACTATTTTGTTGGACCTGTCTGTAAGTCATGTCATGGAAAAGGTGTGAGAGACTACTGTATCAATTTTCAAAAATACTTAAAATTTAATAACATAGTGGGTTTCCTATGAATATTCATTTTTACAACATTTTTCAAAATTTTTCAGAATTTTACTACTTAGAGAAATTATTAGTTCAAAAATTTAGTAATAATCTCTTGAGAGAATTTTTTGTGTTAAGAATCACAGGAATACACTAGAAGTAGAAAACACCAGAGTCACTGGATAGCACAAATGGTTAAGCACTTAAACTATTAATCAAAAGGTTGGCATTTCTGACTTATCCAGAAATGCTCAGAAGAAAATTCTAGCAATCTGCTCCAAAGGTCACAGCTTTGAAAAATGCTACAGAGTGGCTCTACTCTGCACAAATGGGGTTGTCATGGATGGGGATGACTAAACAGCAACTAACAATAAATAACACAAAACAGCATCTGCCTCTGCATTGTTAGTGATACTTACGGTGCTCTGAATATGTGTTAATTTACCATAAATTGTATTCAACTTAAATAACAGTTGTCAATCAGCTTCTCTCTGCCAATCATTCTTATTTAGATACTTAATGCACACAAAATACATATTATTATTAGAATTTCCCCAAAAATAATGAAACTGAGCCTTGGAATTGTGATTTCCATGGGCTGGTGTAGATATTAAGAGAGAAATTCAAATTCAGTAGTTTTTCTGCTAACTTATATTGCTTACAAAGGATAGTACAGTAGTTGCCCCTTATCTGTAGAGGACACACTCCAAGACCCCCATTAGATATCTGAAACCATGGCTAGTACTGAGCTCTTCACCTGCTATGTTTTTTCCTATATATAGTTATCTATGATAAAATTTATTTTATAAATTAGGCATCGTAAGAGATTAACAATAATAACTAATAGCAAAATAGAACAATTATAACAATATACTGTAATAAAAGTTATGTGAATGTGGTTTCTCTTACAAAATATCTTATTAAGTCAAGAACTTTCACTTTTTGCTTAAAGAAAGCCCTTTACAGCTTCTGTTTGGTATGTCTGAATTGCCAGCATCATTACTCTTGAACATTGAAGCCATTATTAAGTAAAATAAGAGGTATGTGAACACAAGCACTGTAATAGTGTGACATTTGATCAAACAAACAAGAAGACTACTAAGGGACTAGGAGCACATACAGTGCAGATAAGCCGGACAAAAGGGTGATTCACATCCCAGGTAGGAGAGAGTAGGACAGGACAGGGTTTCAATGTGTTACTCAGAATGACGTGCAATTTAAAACTTACGAATTATTTATTTCTTGACTTTTCTATTTAATGTTTTCAGACTGCAACTGACCATGGGAAACTGAAACCACAGAAAGCAAAAGTGTGGATAAGGTAGCGCTATACCACGGTACAAATTTATATAATTAGGTTTAAAATAAATAAGATAAAGTCTACTATATTTTTAGTGCTATAGTTCAGAGCTATTCCTTTGCATGGCTACCTTTGAGGTTAATTTTTATGAAAATGGTCAAAAAATAGGAAACAGAGTATGTTTCATGACTTGAAATAAAAGCACATATAATTTGCTTGCTCTTTTTTGCCCAAGATACATGCCAGTGTTGACAGCTTGTTCTTACTAAATATTGTCTTGATAAGAGTGGATGGAAACATCCAAGAAGAAATGAGAACAAGGAGAGTCTTGAGTAACAGTTTTAAAACATTGTCACATGATGGTGTTAGCGAAGGCTAACATTGTGTTTTTCAGTGTTTCTATCTTAAAAATCCTCTCTACACACCTCAAGTTTTAATGAAACTTAGGTTATAGAGTTAATAAATAGATATGTAGATATCTATGAACAGGGTTGGTATTGGCCATTGGGAATAAGATAATCATGTGGTCTTATGGTTTACTATGCTTGTATATGACACATTGAAGAGGAATGACACTGCATTCATCATCAGAAAGAGCATTTCCGGATCTATTCTGAAGTACAATACTGTCAGTGACAATACATGTCCTAGGAAGACAAGTTAATATAATGTTATTCACATTTCACACTAACAACTAATGCCAACGATGAAGAAATGGAAAAGTTTTACTAACTTCTTCAGTTTTAAATTGATCAAATATGTAATTGCAATGCATTGATAATTACTACTGACTGCAACACAAAAATTGGAAGCAAAGATGAAGCATTGGTAGTTGGAAAATATCTACTTGGTGACACAAATGATATTAGAGGCTACATAGTACAACTTTGCAAGACCAACACATTAGTCATGGCAAATATCTTTTTTAACAACTTAAATGGTAACTATACACATTGACCTCACTAGATGGAATACAGAAGAATCAAATCAACCATATTTCTGGAAAGACATGCTAGAGAAATTATCATCAGTCAGAACCAGGCCAGAGGCCGACACAGAGCAGACCACCAATTTCTCATAGGCAAGTTCCAGTTGTAGATGAGTAAAATAAAAATAAGTCTATGAGTGACAAAGTAAAACTTTGAGAATATCCCATTTAAATTTAGACACCATCCAAAGAATAGATTTAGCATGCTGAAAAGTAATGACTGAAGAGGACATGAATTATGGGATGACATTACTGACATCATACATGAAGAAAGCAAAGGGTCATTAAAAAGTCAAGAAAGAAAGAAAAGATAAGAATGGGTGCCAGCAGAGAATCTGAAACATGCCATTGAGTGTAAAGTAGCTAAAGAAAATAGAAGAAATGTTGAAGTAAAAAAGGTGAGCAGAAGATTTCAAAGCACAGCTAGAGAAGACAAAGTGAAATGCTAAAATAAATGTGCAAAGAACCGGAGTTAGAAAACCCAAAGGGAAGAACATGCTCAGCATTTCTCAAGCTGAAATAACTCAGAAAAACTTCAAGCCTTGAGTCTCAATATTGAAGGACTCTATGGGCAAATATTGAATTGCACAAGAAGCATCAAAAGAAGATGGAAGAAATACACAGAAATATTATTCCAAAAAGAAATAGTAGGAGTCAGATCCGACTCAACAGCACTTGGCTGGCTTGGCAGACATTCAGTACATGACCAAACAGCAATAGCCCTGAAAGAAGAAATCTATGCTGCAAGGAAGACATTGGTGAAAAGCAAGACTCCAGGAATTGATGGAGTATCTGTAGAAATTATTTAACAAGTGGACTCAGTGCTAGAAGTGCTCATTCATCTGTCCCAAGCAATTTGGAAGATAATTTCGCATCCAACTGATGGAAAGAGATTTGTATTTGTGCCCATTCCAAAGAGCCAAGCCAAGTGCCGTTGAGTCAAAGAGTGATCAAATAGAAAGCAAAACTTACTGATAAATATCATTAATATCACACATAGACAAAGTTTTACTGTATGTCTTTCAAAAACCTTGTGTTAGTATATCAACAATGAACTGCCAAGAATTCAAGCCAGATTCAAAAGATGATGTGAAATGAGAGATATTATTGCTGAAATCAGATGCACTGGGCTGAAAGCAGAGAACACAAAAAAGATGTTTACCTGGGTTTCATTGACTATATAAAACATTTGATTGTGGATCGTAACAGATTATGGATACTATTTCAAGAATGAGAATTCCAGAACACTTAATTGTGCTCACGCAGAACCTGTACATAGACCAAAAGGCAGTTGTTTGAACAAGGAATACTGCATGTTTTAGACTCAGGAATGTTGTGTGTCAAAGTTTTATTCATTCACTATACGTATTAAATCTGTATGCTGAGCAAATAATCCAAGAGGTTGGACTATTTGATGAAGAATGTGGAATAAGGACTGGAGGAAGGCACACCAATAACTTGCCATATGCAGATATACAACCTTGTTTGCTGAAAGTGAAAAGGACTTGAGTTACTTACTGATGATGAACATAGACCACAGCCTTCAGTATGGATTACTCCTTGACATAAAGAAAACAAAAATTCTCACAACAGAACTAATAACAACATCATGGTAAATGAAGAAAACATTGAAGTTGTAAAGCATTTCTTTTTACTTGGATCCACAATAAATGCCCATGTAAGCAGCAGTTAAGAAATCTAATGACATATTGCACTGGGCAAGTCTTCTGCAAAAGGCCTCTTTCAAGTGTGAGAAGGCAAAGATGTCACAACGAGAAATAAATGGGCCCAACCGTGGTATTTTCAATCACCTCATGTACATACAAATGCTAGACAATGAATAAAGTGAAGAATATCCCACGGACTGAAAGAAGAATGAACAAATCTGTCTTGGAAGAAGTATAGCAAGAATGTTACTTAGAAACAAGGATGATGAGACTTCCTCTCATGGTCTTTGGACATATGATCAGGAGGGACCCATACGTGGTGAAAGATATCAAGCTTAGTAAAGTGCAGGGTCAGCAAAAAGGAGGAAGATCCTCAATGAGATGGCTCCAACAAAAGGCTGAAACATAGCATTGATCATAAGGATGATCCAGGATGCAGCAATGTTTTGTTCTATGGCATGTAGATTCTCTATGAGTGAGAAACAACTCGCTGGCACTTAACAAAAAATATATACAACAACAACAAATAACAACAACAAACATATGTATCAGAATATATTGTACAACAAAATAAATGCTAACAGCTAAGAAGCAGAAACAGTTGCCCTGGAATACTGCAGAACTGGTCACTGGTCACTGCTACATGTGGATGCCATGTTGATCCCTAAGACTGTATGCAAGGTAAGAATAACTTACAGGAGTTGGAGCCTCTTAAAAACTACCACAATGATACACTATTCCTTATTAAAAAAGCATTATTTACTGTTCAGAAATTATAAAAGCAGAGAGCCAGTAACACCTTGAAACAATAAATGGCATCAAGGACAAAATGGCCATGGTGATTGAATGAAAGATGTGAATAGATTCTTCTCACTCTATAAGCATACTATTATGAGGACTTAGTGCATGGGAAACTTAGTGAGAGTCTTGTCTCACAGAGATAAAAGCAAACCTGTCAAAAGTTGTTTACAAAAAATCACACATTCAGACTCTTACTAGAGGAAAGTAGAGAGAGTGGAGAGGAAGAGACAGGAGGTTGTTAAGAGGATATGACATGTGTGGAATGGAAGGAGGAGTGTGCTGTCACAGGGCAAGGAGAGCAGAGGGAGGTGCAGATAGGCGGGAATGCAAATTTGAACTGTATTGTAAACTTTCACTTGATCACAATTAAAAAAAAATCACACATCCAGGAGTTATTACCTAAAACAATGCTTAATCTATGCAAAAATGAGGATCCAACTCAATATTCTTAAATTTCATGCATTTTAAAAAGTATTCACCTTGAGGCTAAAAGCATAAATTCGGCTATCTTCTTACCAAACAACTCCAGAGGCATACAAAATGGTTGAAATACTGTCTATCCCGTGGATCATGAAAAGGATAAAAATATACAGAGAAAGAGAGGGAAAAAAAACCTACAATGTAACATGCGTGCTAGACTTGAGTATAAGCATGTCAGTGGGAAATATTACCTTATTTTACTATAAATAAATGAAAACACACAAGCTATGTGAAGAAAACCACACTCAACTAAAATGGAGTTCAGTATTTTCTTTGGGATTATGCAAATTCATTCAGATGGGATAATTAATGTTTCCTTTATTAAAATATGATTCAAATCAGCCAGACACTCCTTGGAAACACTATGGAGCAGTTCTCCTCTGACCTGCAGGGTCCTCATGAGTTGGACCAGACTCAAAGGCATTGGATTTTATTAAAATATGTTATCAATTAACAAAAACAGCATTTCAGTGGTTATTAATAGAATTGAGGCTTTTCTTTGCCTGACAGCTCTTTTCCATTGAATCCCAATTACTGAATCTGTCATTCACAGCCAAAGTTAAAGATGTTCTAGTTTGTCTTATGCATAAAAAGAGAAAAGCAGGTTGAGTCCCATTCTGTCTATGATTGATCAGATCATGGATCCTTCAGATCAGAGGTCTTTCCACACACAACAAAGATTTAGGGTGATCATAGTAAACTAATCTTTTTTAAAAAAAAATTGAATGAAGATGTCCTTGCTATTAGCATGAGGATCCAATGAACTCAACTAGATAAAATTGTTTATTTCCGTTAGGTACCCTTCCTTATGGAATGCATAAGTCATATACGAAAGCATAAATCCTGAAACCTACCGAACACTTATACTCTGAAACATTACAAGGATTAAAAATTATCAGAAGTCATTATTTAACAGCCTTCAAAAAGAGAGCTACAAATGAAAGGGATCAGAAAATGAGAAATACATTAATTGTATGATTTTCCACTGTGCGTTCTACAAGATTGAAGCATGGAAGTCTATGTTAAGCATAACTGAGAGAGGAAGCTCATGTCTTTGACAGAATCTTTTCATAAATGTTTTCAAAATCTTTCCATCATAGAGTCATTAGCATTCCTTCTACAGTAGGCATGGCAGATGGCTAGGTTTACACATTTTCCCATGAGCAACGTGGTGTAGGTTATAAATTCTCTTTGGTGTAAATTAAATTGAAGAGCCATAAATTTCAATAATTCACATGAAATTAAAGAAAATCAATCTGTATTTCTTTTCATTATACAATTAGTGGTTTTTATCTAAATACTTGTTCAATAGCCATCTCTTGCTCTATCCAATATCTGACATTTATATCCCTTGTTTATATCCTTTATATTGTTGACAAATGGAAACAACCTAATTTCATCCTGCTGTTCTCAACTCTCCTTGAGTTTTATCTCACTTTAGGACAATGCCAAACATCGTGACATCACATCATGATAATACAAGCACTAACTGAGGACCTATGTGACAGATACTACGGCGGGTTTTTCCATTCAGTATCTTACCCTCTTAGTCATCTGTTACTGCTATAATGGAAATACCACTAGTAGAAGACTACAACAAAGAGAAATTTATTTTTTCACAGATAAGCAGGCTAAACATCCAGAATCAAGGCATCAGCTCCAATGGAAGTCTTTCTCTGTTGGGTCTAGAAGAAGGTCTTTGTCATCTATCTTCCCCAGACTGGGAGCTTCTGAGATGCAGGAACCCTTGGTCCTTTCCAAAAGATACATTCTGCTCCCATTGCTACTTCTATCTTGATGGAATGAGGTCTCACACTCTCTGCTTGCTACCCTTTCCTTTATTTTTCAAAAGAATGCCTCAAGACACAACACAATCTTACACTTTAAATCCATCTGCACAACACAACTGCTGCCCATTCTTCCTGATCAACATCATACAGGCAGGATATACAACATGGAGCGATATCACACAACACTGGGAATCATGTCCCAAAAGAATTACTACACACATTTTGGGGGGAGATACAATTCAATCCATGACACTCAACTTAGTTTTTTTCAACAACTCCATGGGAGCAATACAATCAGTGCCTCATTTTGTAGGTGAAGCCAGTGAATTGAGAAGCTATTCAGTCTTTGCAGCTGACACAGTAGGAACTAGTAGATCTAGTATTTAAACTCAGGCAAGCAATTTCTGAGTCCCACTCTTGTTTACAGAGGGAGCAATCTTTCTACTAAGAAAGGAAAATATATGTCTTATTAAATCAAAAGCCAAACCCAGGGTGGAGAAGAGGGGGCAGGAGATTGTTAAGAGGATACAACATGTATAGAACAGATAGGAGGAGTGTGGTATCACCGGGCAAGGAGAACAGTAGGAGCTGCACATAGGTGGGCATGCAAATTTAAAATGAACTGTACACTTTCACTCAATCACAATAAAAAAAAAAAGACAGCTTTAGATATGATATCTGGAGCTGCAACAATGACAAAAAGAAAGAACAAAAAAAGACCCAAAGCCATTGAGTTGATTCCAGCTGATGGTGACCCATTGCCCACTGCTGTTGAGTCCAGTCTGACTCATAGCAGCCCTACATGACAGAATAGAACTGCTCCCTAGAGTTTCTAAGGAGTGTCTGGTGGATTTGAACTGCTGACCTTTGGGTTAGCAGATACAGCACTTAACCAGTACCCTATAGTCAGGGATAATTTTACTTCCAGCCACTCCTAACTTCCAGAATAGACAAATTAACATTCTCTCTTACTCGACGGCACTTGGCTGGTTTACAAATCCGTTAATTTTACACAAAACTTAATTAAATTATTTAATAATAAAGTAGCATAAATTAGCTTAAAGTATCACAAATTCTCAAAATTCATATATCAGCTTAAAAGAAACTGGCATCTCAAAGATGTAGTCAAGAAGTTACAGTGATTTTTAGCTGTCTCAATTGACCTGCTCTTGGAACACTCAGTGAAGTGGGTACTATTATTATAACTATTGTTGTTATCATTTTATATAAGAGAATACATATTATAAACCAGCACAAACACAAAAAAAATGTAAAATTCCATTTTAGCTAAAATATATAGCTATTTTCACAGGATGGCTATTTTCATTTCTAGTCAAATCTATTTCAAGGATGGATATGAAACCAGAAGTAGAGAGAAAAAGTACCTATTTAGATAGTATAATGTAGGATTTTAGTTTTAATCTTAGAAAAAATACTCAAGTTTGTCATGCAGAAAGCCATTTAGTTTCCAAGGAAGTTGTGGCAAGGCACATGAGCATTCTTTTTAGAGCTGGAAAATCAGAATTAACAATTACATTTGTAGTGTTAGTCAAAGGGTTAGAATTCAACTCTTTATACTCTAAGCTTTTTACCTTTTACAAGTAGTCTGAGAAGGAAGAGTTGATCACAGGTCAACCTTCACAAATATCCCTTGTAGCTAGGATCTCCAGAGAGAGTCAGACTCTAGAGAATGGATCCATCTCTGCCTTCTCTCAGTGAGTGAGCAGAAAGTTGGGGTTTATACATGAATTTCCCACCTTGGCCTCACACGATAAGAACCAGTTTGACAAATGTCGCATGTTTTCTTAAAGGTTAGAGATTAGGGAGACTGCCTAGACTTATATCTGAAGGTTAGTTTACAAAGATTCACTATGTTATGGTTTCTTTTGTCAAAGAACAACGTCAACTTAAAGGCTGCTTATCACACACGTTACATATTCTGTTTTTCTGTGTCTAAGTTCAGAAATGTTCTACCTTTAAGTCATATTACGGGTAATTTATTCCTCTGTGGCTTAGGATCATTATAGAAGAGTATAATGATGCCTTATGCATTTTACAAAATTATGTATTATTTACAAGCATACAGAATCACATACAATTTTACAAAAAGTCATACGAGCAGTAAATATAGAGCCTCACTTGTGAGGAATGTCAAATTGGTTTCTTAATTGTGTAGTTAAAACAAATCTAAATTAATATAATTAAACAAATCTAAGCAGATTCTGGCAAATGGTAAGTATTCTGGTTTCATACCATCACATGGTCAAGCTTCGCAAGGAGTTCTCACCACCGCATTCATTCTGCAGTGTCGCAGGCAGCACCGAACATTAGACCTCTATGCAGTGGTGCTCTGCCCTGCAGTATCCCAATATCCTTTCTGCCTAGCAAGGCTCTTTGCCGGATTCCATTTACCATCAAGGGCCAGACATAGCCACAGCACTGCTCATCCTGTCAACAACTGAAAGGAAGCCACTTTCCCCAAATGTAAATGCAGATTGATTTATCTTTTCAAGGTACTGTTTGTGAAACTGCTATCTTGCGTTCTTTGGAGCCAGAGACTTGTTTATGCTTTCTAAATAATTAAATTCTTTTTTTTAAAAAAAAGTCCATTACATTCCTCAACAATATTCTAGTTTTTGCTAAGTACTTCAAATCTGTTTATAGCAACTATAATTATTTCTCTTGTAGCTTTGAGGAAATGGCTACTCAACTGGAAGACCAGTTATTCCAAATGTATGACCAAATTCTTAACAGACTTGGTATTCAAGTACCATAAATCTACCTGACTTCACGTAAGCTTGAGCTTTTCCTAAATGTTGTTTTACTAGTTTGGAATAGATCTCAAAAGTGAGATCTTATCATGATAGGGGAATTAAACTTCCTTGGTTATGGGTGTTTGTCTTTTTGAAAAGTTTTTAGGACATTACTGAGCAAATAAACACATCATCTTTAAATCATAAAATAGCTTGTTCATTCATGAGCAAGAATCTTTTGCGCACACCTTGTACGTACTTGTAATTAAAAAGAGGATAAAGATCAGGAAAAAATTGTTCTCAATTTGAATCAAGACATGTAAGCATCTAGAGTTGACCCTTCAAGCATACATTTTAATATCAAAAGAACATCGAAGAGTCCCTGAGGTAGCATGCGAAAAAAGATGTGCAGATCAAGAACTCTATTAAAAGGCCAGATTTAGTGGTCTGATGACCTGGAGGGTCCCCTGGGAATATGGCCCTTAGACTTGTCCCTAGCAAAGAGCTGAAACCAATACTAAAGCCAACACTGCAGACCAAGAATGGCCTGGACTTGGGAACACAGGGTAATGCAGGTGGTGTGTGTATTTTATGGCTTCATATATATGAGCCCGTCCCCTTTTAGAGGGCAGAGTAGAGGCTAGAGTGGAGGGGACAAGTGTTGGCTGAGTGGACATGAGAAGTGAAGAATGGAAAAGAAGAGTGTGCTGTTGCAAGTTGAGGAGAGCAGATAGAGTTGCAAAAAGGCAGGTGTTTAAAACTGATTTGTATTATAAACTTTCACTTAATCACAAAAAGAAGAAATTTTTTTAAAAAGTACATAGAAATAAATAAGACTATATTAGGAAGCAAACTTGGGCTTAAAGCTCAAAATTAAGGCCTAAAAGAAAGGCTATGTACAGACAGAAGCAAAACAACAATACATTATTACTTTAACAACTCAAATGGACTACCCTGTGCCATATTTTCTTGTTGCTTTTGGCATGAGACACAGTACTGCTGAATCAATTTAGAAGATGGCAGGAGATAATCTGTGTTGGCATTAGACCAGATAAAAGCTAAGGATGAAAGTCCAGTAGCCTGAACTATGTTTGCTTTTGTCATCAAGAGAGACAAGCAATTAATACTGGAAAAGATATGTTCTCTCTCTTAGTAAGCAGAAGAAACTGAAAAAAAAATCTAGGAAAAGCAATAGGGTACACTAAGCAGTAACATAACCTTAGACTCTTAGAAGTTAAAAGCAAGAGTAGAGATCAGTTCTCCTGGGCAGTTAATTCTTCAGTTTCTGGGCCACTGCAGTATATAATGTGCATAGCCTTTGATAAAAGCCTTTGGAATTATATAGCTCTTAAGATTGTTTTCACAGGAGTGAACAAACACAGCTTTAAGTGTAACGTTCTCTCCAGCTGAGATTTCACTCTTTTAGCTTCACCAGTTGTTATTCAGAGATTCAAATTCATTATCCAGTGCCATTTAAATTTTCTCATGACTCATAGGTCATAATACTGATATTAAGAATGTTATTGTTGTTGTTACACGCTGTCAAGTCAGTTCCTACCCGTAGCGACCCTAAGAGCAGCAGAACGAAACACTGCCTGGTCCTGGTACATCCATTGTTGCAGCCAGTGTGTCAATCCATCTCCACGTGGGTCTACCTCCCTTTCACTGTCTGTATATTTTACCAAGCATGATGTCTTTCCCCAGGGCTGGATTCCTTCTGACAACATGTCCAAAGTATGTAAGCCATCCTTGCTTCCAAGGAACACTCTAGTTGTACTTCTTCAAGAACAGATCTGTTTGTTCTTTTGGCAGTCTGTGATATGTTCAGTATTCTGCTCCAACACCACAGTTTGAAGGCATCAATTCTTCTGTCTTTCTTATTCATTGGCAAGATTTGCATGCATATGATGTAACTGAAAATACCGTTGCTTGGTCAGGCACACCTTAGCCTTCAAGGTGATATCTTTACTTTTCAACACTTCAAGTGCAGCAGATTTTTCCAATGAAATGTTTCTTTTGATTTCCTGACTGTGCTTCCACGGGCACTGATTGTGGAACCTAGTAAAACGAAATCACTGACAACGTCAATCCTTTTTCCATTTGTCATGGTGTTGCTTACAGGTCCAGCTTTCAAGAATTTTGTTTTCTTGATGTTAAGGTGCAACATATGCTGAAAGCTGTAGTCTTTGATCTTCGTTAGTAAGTGTTTGAAATCCCCTTCACTTTCAGCAAGCAGATATTAAGAATAAGTACACATAACCATGACTATCTATGTATACTTTTGGATTTAGATATTGTCAGTATGATAAAGTGGTATGTTTGGGGTGGGTGTCAGTCAGAGCTACCTAAGACATATTAAGGATAAGTACATATAATCATATGTAGCTGTGACTAACAATATCCCACCTCAGATATATTACTCTACCATACTGACAATACCTAAACCCCAAACCAAAACCAAACTCACTGCCATCAAGCTGATTCTGATTCATAGCAACTCTGTAGGACAAGGTAGATCTGTCCCATAGTTTCTAAGGAGAGCCTGGTGGATTTGAACTGCCATCCCTTTGTTTAGCAGTCCTAGTACTTAACCACTATGCTGCCAAGGTTTCCGACAATGCCTCAAGAGACTGCAAATTCCCCCCAAACTCCATCTTTACTGACATATCTGGTCTCAAGGTACCTACTTTATGAGAACAAAGCCTGCTGGACAGTGATGTGGTTGTATTGAGATAGATAATCCTTACTAATCTGAGAAACACCACTAGCCATCCCATGAAAAATTCAGATGTCTATCAATTTGTAAGAAATACAAGGTCAGTTTACTAAGTTCTCTTAAAGCTATATTTAGTCAATGTAATGGGCAATCCTTTGAGACTGTCAATATATTTTATTATGTGTTTTAAAGCTATTCTTTAAAAAAATTTAAAAGGCTGGTTCCTTTTGTTGTTTTTGCATTTTATGTGTGTATTTGGCAAAATAATGACACCTAAACTGACTTTTTTTGTTATTTTTTATTTAACATGACTGAGTGAAAAAGTACACTCCCGTATAAATTTACATGCCCACCTATATGCAGCTTCCACTGCTCTCCCTGTCCAGTGACAGCACACTATTCCTCTCTGCTCCATACATGTCTCATCTTCCCAACAGCCTCTTTTCCCCTCCTCTCCACCCACTCTCCTTCCTCCAGCCAGAGGTCAGCAGGATGACATCCTATAGACGTATAGAACCATAAAGTGCATCCAATATATGGTCATTCCTCATTGCCAAGTCCAATCCATTCCTGTCCAAAGAGTGGACCTTCGTTATAATTTATGGGTAAGGGCGGCGTCAGGGCCGGGGGTCATGCTCTCAGGGGAACCCCGAAACCGCTGGACCATCAGTTGAGGTCTTTTAGTGGAGATCTCAGGATGCACTCCTTTTTATTCTTGTGTTGCCAGTGAGACTCCTCTCTGTGAGCTCCATTGTGGCTATCACTGGTGGTGGCCAGGCACCATACTGTTCTTCTGGTCCTAAGTCGATGTAGGCACCCACTCTTGTGGGTCTCTCTGTCTTCTCGGTTGTCTTTACCGCATGTCATTTTGGTCCTCGGTGAGCATCCATTCCTGCTGAGTTGGGACCATTTGCTGTGTCCTTGGATGGCAGCTTGACAGCTTTTGAGACCCCAGAAGCTACTCACCAACGTGGGGTGCAGAGAGCTCTCTTAGCAAAACGCTATAAATTGACATTTTTTGTCAATTTTACTTTTACAATTGGCTGACTCATAAAATTAAAAAGTCTAGGAACTATTTCAATGATAGCCCTAGTGACAAAAAACTACCCTTCTAAACTTTCTCTATTCAGCACAGGATACAGGATACAAAGCAAAAGAATTAGTCTTTGTAAATTGAAGAAGTCACATAAATATGTATAAAAATGTGAAAAGTAAACACTATGCAAATTACACAAAATGAAACCGTAGTAGTAGCTACTAATGCCTCAGAGTGGGATTAAGGTATTGACTATAAAAGGTACAGTAATGAGGAAATTTGGGGGTAGGAACTGATGGAGCTCTTCAGTCTTTTGAATGTGGTAGTGTTACATGACTGTATGCATTGGCTAAGGCTTATAGAAATGTGCACCAAAGAGAACGAATCCCATTATATGTAAATTTTAAATCAAAGAAAAACATATATACACAAAATAGTTAATTATATAATAAAAATATTAAATATCAATAGTTGTTAGAAAACCTACAATGTCATCAGTAATATATGTTATTTATCATTATGTAGCAAAAAATAAACATTAAAAAGGGGTGTAAACATTAAAAAGGGGTGAAGCTTATACTGCCTCACTTCTCTATAGTAGATTAAATTTTATGGAGTATGCTGGGCTGTTCCATGTCAATATAAATACCAGAGTTGACCTAGCAAAGAATCAGGTATTTATAAAAAGACTACATAGAGCTAAAGGCAAATCTAGAAAAACTTAGTGAGGATTCTAGTGTGTTGTATAGTGGACTTTTTATTCTGGAGGTGTGACAACATATGGAAGGAAAATGGACAGGCAGGCTTTCAGGTACTTATTTTACAGTGAGAAGCCTTGGGGCTTTTTTATCTGTTCTTTGTTTTATTTAGTTTGCGTGTGTATCCACTAGTTGGTCATTAACTTGTAGAAGCATGTCTTCATTTCACAAATATTGGGGCAGAAATTTACTGTCTCAGAGTTCTGGAGACTGAAGTCTAGATTAAGGCTTTGTTGATTCCTTCTGTGAGTTCCAAGACAGAAATTGTTCTCTCTCTCTCTTAGCTTCTGGTGGGTGCCAGAAATTCTGGATTTGCAGTTGCATCTGCCTCTGTTGCAACATGGCCATTCTTCGTTTATTTATGTCTGTTCTCCTGCCTTATAAAATCCTCTCATGGAATTAGGACATGCCCTACTTCATTTGAAATGATTGTATTTCCAAATATGCTTATGTTCATAGGTATTTGGGGTTAGGACATCAATGTATCTTTTAAGGGAACACAATTCAGTCCATAACACGCCATTTCTTTGTCATCATGCTCCTCTCCTGCCCTACCTTATCTGAAGAACTACTGACATCTGATCCAGAAAAGGGTCTCTCACAACACAAGGCTGGGGTAATCACTTAAATGTAAGTATTAATCGGGAATTTTATGAACAACTGTAAGTGCCCTTTATTCTTCCTACTTCCTAACTAGCCATACATTTTTCCTTCTGTCAGTGTTGCTCTCGATCAAGTTTAAAGAGCAAGTTGAAGAAAGCAGAGAGAACACAGAGGAGTAAAGTAACAAAAAATAACAGAAATAACCAAACTGTAAATAGGGGAAGAATTATCCAACTCCCTCAGGATTACGATACGATGTAACTACTGAGCTAATGTACAACTAGCTAGCTTAATACATTTCATCTCTTAGAGTATGTGAAAAAAGTATGTTAATATTAGCGAGCTCTGGTGGCATATTTGCGTAGCGGTTAAGCTCTCAGCGGCTAACTAAAAGTTGGTGGTTTGAATCCACCAATCACTCTGCTTGAGAAACATTTGCCATTCTGCTTCCCTAAAAACTTAGAGCCTTGGAAACCTAGTGGAAGAGTTCTACTCTAGGGTTGCTATGAATAAGGACTGACTTGACAGCACTAGAAGTTTTGTCTGGTATGTTACCATTGATTATTTTCTTTCTCTCCTTTTTTTTGTGATTTTTTTTTTTAAATTGTGATTGAGAGAGTATACAATCCAGATTAAATTTGCATTCCTGCCTATCTGCAACCCCTTCTGCTCTCCTTGCCCAGTGACAGCACACTCCTCCTTTCCACCCTATACATGTCATATCCTCTTAACAATCTCCTGTCCCCTCTCCTCCCTTCTAGTAATAGGCCAGCAGAACAGCATCCTATAGATTCATAGACACACTGTATGGTCACATTGTGTCCCCAAGTCCAATCCATTCCTGTCCGAAAAGTTGACCTCAGTAATGTTTTCTAGTCAGGGGCAGCAGCAGGTCTAGGGTCCACGCTCCCAGGGGAATCCCCAGGCCTTTGGATCATCAACTGCAGTCTTTCAGTGGAGTTCTTGAGGTAGACCCCGCCTTTTCTGATGTTGCCACTGGGACTCAACATTGTGTGCCTAATTATTTTCTTAGAACGATTAAGTGCATTGATTTGTTACCTGATGATATGTTTGTGTACTCAGGAAATGAGGTCAGTTTTGTGTGCTACAGTTCTTAGGTACCAAAAAAATGCCAAACTCAGTGCCACCAAGTCAATTCCAACTCATAGTGAGCCTACAGGACAGAGTATAACTACCCCATAGAGTTTCTAAGGACCGCCTGGCAGATTCAAACTGCTGACCTTTTGGTTAGCAGCCATAGCACTTAACCACTACACCACCAGGGTTACCAGTTCTTACATTTGACATATTAAACCTGCTGATTTTGAGTTGATTCTGATTCATGGCAACTCTATAAGACATAGTAGGTATGCTCCTTAAGGTTTCTAAGCAGAGATTGTTGAATTTGAACTGCTGACCTTTCACTTAGCAGCTATAGTTCTTAATCACTATGCCACCAGGGCTCCCTGGCACATTTCACAAACAAACCACAGCCACTGCAGTTGAGTCATTTCTGACTCATAGCAATCCTAGAAGTCAGAGTAGAACTTCCCCATAGAGCTCCCAAGGAGCATGTGGCAGATTGGAACTGGTGAGCTTTTGGTTAGCAGACATAGCACTTAACCCACTGTGCCACCTGAGCAATAAACATCTTGCATTAATGCTGAATGAGATGAAACTTCCACATTGAAATTCCACATGTGATGTTGATCATTTTTTTTTCTTCAATCCCTAGAATTGTCACAGAAAGCTATCCTCCCAAAATCATTCCTAAAATGTTATTTCACACATTAATGTATGGCACTGATTAATTCTGTACCCACACAGGAATAATCTTGTTTCAAACTAGAAGTGTTCTTTGAATTACAAATTCAATTCAGTATGAGAAAAATTCCAAGATGACAGGAAGAAAAAGGTTTATCAAGATATTTTTGGTGAAAGATAAAAGGAAATATCAAGAAGCAGACTTTTCTTCCAGAGCATTTAACGTTTCATCATAAAAGGAAACATAGTATGTTCTTACAAAGATTTTTATGCTAGAATTTCATTTTTAAAAATTCTCCCTGGGCTCACAAATGTTAAATAGCCATCACCCACACCAAGCTTCTAAATCTTAACAAGCAGCTACCACAGACACACCACCGCAAACAGGAAACCAAAGTACACATGGCCCTCTCTCTTCCTCTCCTCCTTTTCCGTCACACGTAAGACGCACAAGCACACATTTTCTCTATCTGTTACACTCCCTCAGAGATCCACTACTACATTTCCTCAGAGCTGTATTTGGTAGTTGCACCTTCTTTCCTTCTTCACTCTAACCTAACGGAGTGTTCAGTCCTTAGACTTCACATCCTGCCTTTTTCTAAGTCTCCTTACTGCCCTCCTTTGGGACATGTCACTCGACCCACGTCTCACTGAGGAACGTATTGCCTTTCCTTTGCCTTTCTTGGGTCACACTTAGGTTTCCGGATCTCACAGATCCCCTGCTTAGGAATAGAAGGGCTTGCAGGAGCTCTGACCGAGTTAATAGCACTTCAGAACCAATGCTCAGGAAAGTACTTCCCATCCTTTTCGCCACTGACTTGGAATTCTTTTCTTTCTTCCAGAAACAGAAAGGAAACTTAAAGATGTTGCCACAGTATCCGTCTGAGTCCTGTTACCCTGCAATGGATGCATGTGTTGTCAGTTCATTTTAGGTGAAATCTGAATGTCAGTTAGTACATCGTATGCATCCCAAAGATTATCTACTCCAGACTATAATGAGCTTGCTATGCCTTCAGGTATAATTTACCTGCCATAAGTTGGCATACAACTCTGTAAGAGGGAAATTAATAGTAGTTCATGTCTGAGAAAAGAGATACTTTATTGCTCCAGACATGAAGCTAAACATTCCACATCTATCATGATATTTGGTCCAACCTGACTTAAGAGCCCTATGCTGTTATTATCCTCGTGTTACAGATGATGAAGCTTAAACTTGGCTAAACTTAAGAATGTAACTAAATGGTTGAGCTCAGGATGTAAACTCTCTTCAGTCTGCAGGCCTGCGTCTAACATGTTTAGGGCTCAGGACCGAAATATGAATGAAGGCTTATATACATCTTTAAAGTTATAAATATAACACATAATCTTTTAAATATGTTCTATATTCTTACTTTGCTGCGTATTACATCATTCAAAATCCAGAGGTTCAAATTTAAACCTCCTGTGCTTATTCATGTTCTCAGGAGACAGGCTCACATCTTTCCTCCTTCCCATCTCTGCCCCTGTCCTATACCACAAGGGGCTACATGCACACGTTTGTGGACAGCCTATTCTCACACTAAAGCTGGCCCACACTTAAACGAGTCACATCAGTGGAGTAACCTATGCAGAGTGGACAGACTTGGAGAAGATGCCAGTCTACAGTGAGCGCCACTTAAGTTCACAACCTCATCCTAGAAAAAGTACTACATTCCTCATTGCTGAATGTCACTATGGTGACCATCAAAGTACTCTCACTAGGAAACTATGTATCACACCAGTGCCTAGTCTACCCTTCAAAGCAATTTTGGAATTCTTTCTGGAATGGTGATCAGAACTGTCCTCATATTACCCTTCATGCCCTGAGTATTATCAAAATGTCTTCTTGTCGATATTTCCTTTATCCTTCGGTAAATAAAAAAGTCACTGGAGGCCAGACCATGTGAATAGGGAGGATTTCCAATACAGTTATTTGTTTACTGGCTGAAAACTCCCTCACAGACAACTATACACTCAAATGCTCAAACTTGCCACCACGTGCAATGGCCATTCCGAAAGAGTTCCAAAATTTCACTGAAGGGTGAACTAGGCCCTGGTACAGGTACATAGCTTCCCAAGGGGAGTATTTCAAAAGTGACCATAGTGGTACGCAGCAATGAGGTATGTAGTACTTAGAATAATTAAGTTCACGGACTTGTCAGACCTCATATGTCTGAAAGCAGGCTGAGAAACGTTTGAACAGAGAATTTCAGAGGGCCAGGTATCTGGAGCGTTGTCTGAGAAATGGAGAATGGACGCAGTGGGGCTCCTTCTTGAGCCTGTGGCCTCCTTGTCCCTGTGGTGAGCAGCGCAGCTGTTAAAGAAGACCACAGTGGGCCTTCTGAATCAGCATTTCTGAAACTTTATTTGTCTTTAGATTTCAAAAGCCTGGATCCACGGGCAGAAGCACCCATTGCTGATGTCTCTGGATGGTGAACTTTGCTGGACTTTAAAGTCTCTGCCTATCTCTCCACTGTTCCCTGCTGTCCAAGAAAGGTCAGAACAAAAACAATGCAGAAAAGATAAACTCATTAGGAGTACATAAACATGGTCATGAAAATTAAACATATAGAAAAGTTTCCTGGAAAGAAGTATAAACAGTGAGGTCAATTGAAAGAGATTGTTTCTTTCTCCAAAACTATCCAAGTCCAACTCTCTATCTGTAGAATACATCATTCTATTGCCTTGTGTAAAGCATTATTTGTTGGCTCTAAGTGACATAGAGTGAGTGGAAATACCAAGAATACTTCGCAACTTGGCTCTCCGAACCCATGGAGATAATCCTGGCTTGTCAGCTCAGCTTCAGGCTCCAGCTCTGCTGCTCACCACCCACCCCGCATAAGGTCACTTAATCTCCTTACACTTTTCTTTGTCTAGAAAATGTTGTCCTTATATTGCTTAGCAATAAGCCCTATTGACCTAGACGATTAAGATATGAATCAAATATAAAACATATTTTACAAATGATGAAATACGTATTTTAGAAATCATACAAAGGATTTATCCATAAATCTACATAAATGCAACCAAACCCACTGCTATACAGTTGATTCTGACTCATGCTGACTCTCTAAGACAGAGTAGAACAGTCCCATAGTTTCCAAAGAGGGCCTGGAGGATTTAAACTGCTAAATTTTTGGATAGAAGCTGAAACTCTTAACCACTACACCACTAGGTTTTCCATGTAAGTTCAAGGTACTAAAATTTACTGCTGATCTGAAAAAAAAGTAAAATAAAATAACATTGTTATGGGCTGAATTATGTCCTCACAAAATGTGTGTCAATTTGACGAGGCCATGACTGCCAGTGTTGTGTGACAGTCACCATTTTGTTATCTGGTATAGTTATCCTGTGTGTTGTAAACCCTGCTTTTATAATGTTAATGAGTTAGGATTAGGGGCAGCTATGTTGATGAGGCAGAACTCAATCTAAATGATTAGATTGTGTTTTGAATCGGTCTCCTGAGATTAAAAAAAGAGAGAGAGAGAGAGAGAGAGAGAAAGAAGTGAGCAGAAACACAGAAGGACCTCATTATCAGCAAACAAGAAGAGCTAGGAGCCCACATATGTTGGATCCAGGGTTCCTGTACTGAGAAGCTCCTGGACCAGGGGAAGACTGATGACAAGGACATTTTCCCAGAGCTAACAGAAAGGAAAAAATCTTCCCCTGGTGCTAGCACCCTGAATTCAGATTTCTAACCTTATAGACTGTGAGATTAAAATAAATTTCTCTTTGTTAAAGCCATCCATTTGTTGTATTTCTGGCATAGCAGAACCAGATAACTAAGACAGAATTTGGTACCAACAGAGTAGGTGGCTATTCTAACAGATACCTACAGTCTGGAAGTGGTTTTGAAATTGAATAACTGGGCACCTGAAGAGATTTAAAATGTCTCATAGGAAAAGCCTAGATGGTCTTGGAAAGACTGTTAGTGGAATTATGGACATCAAAGACAATTGTGGTGAGGATTCAGAAAGAAACTAGGAGACAATTGCACTGGAGATGGCACAGACAGTGAGACACAGCGGCAGAGAAATGGCAGCAGCAGACAAATAGCAGCGGAAGAACCAGGAGACCAATACAAGACAGTAGTGATGCTGAGATATGGAGAGAGAGCTGCCTTTGCACAGGAAGCTTCCTGGCAGAGTAGGATGCCTCCAGGTACTTGTTAATAGAGTTAAAGAGTTTTAGAACACTTGCCTCAGCAAGGCAGAGTTGAGTGGTAAGACACAAGGGGTCAAGAGACCAAGGAACAAGGAATCAGAAACTGAAGAAACAAGGAACACAGGTGACAGAGCTGTCACAGTCTCAAAAGGTAAAGCCAGGATCTCTAGGATCTCAGGGGTTCCAAAGAGCCAGATCTTCACCAACTCAGTTCAAGTATGGAGTTGCTTTTCAGGAGTGCCAGTGGCATAAGGTCAGATCTGCTGTCCAGTAGGGCAGGGCTGCCATACTCAAGGGCCAAAGAATAAGCCTGCCAGGGCTGAGGTAGTGGGTCACTGCTCCGATAGACAATGAGAACGGACTCATTCAAATGTAAAAGAACAGAGTTGCTGTCCAAGTAGGCCTACAATGCAGAGCTGAAGCCTAGGGCTGAGGGTTCTCAACCCACAATCTAAAAGCGTGGGCATCACCCAGGGTCTGGGAGGCGGGCTTGTGTTCTAAACGGTCTCAGAGAACAGAGAATTATTTTCAATTCTTGAAGGCTAATATAACGTGTCCTTCTGGTTTGCTCAGAATCTTTTATCCCTTCTTTCCCTCCAGTTTCGCTAATTCATGGTGAAAATATCTAGTTTGTGCCTGTGCCACCACTGCAATTTGGAATCAGACAACTTGTTCTAGATTTCACAGAGGAAAAGGAACTTTTGGATTTTGGACTTGGAGTTGATTTATGAATTTTATTACGAATTTGCTGATATTTGTGACTGAATATGGTTTACATGTGGCAATGACATCAATTTTGGAGGGTCAAAGAGTGGATGTGTGCCAATTTGACTAGGCCATGATTCTCATAACTGTGTGATTGTCCATCATTTTCATACCTTCTGTGATTTTCTTCTGTGTTGTAAATCCTGCCTTTATGATGCTAATGAGGCAGGATTAGAAGCATTTATATTACTGAAGCAGTACTCAATCTATAACATTAGATTGTATTTTGAGTCAATCTCTTTTGAGATATAAAAGAGAGAAGGAGAGACAAGGAGAGCTCAGGACACCAAGTAGTCAGAACCAAGAAGAAGCTAGTCCCGTGGACCTAGGATTCCCGTGCTGAGAAGCTTCTAGACCAGGGAAGATTCACAATAATGACCATTCCCCCGAATTGAGAGAGAAAGCCTTCCCCCTAGAGCTAGCTCCCTGAATTTAGACTTCTGGCTTCCTAAACTGTGAGAAAATAACCTTCTGTTTGTCAAAGCCATTCATCTACTTATGGTATTTCTGTTATAGCAGCACTAGATGACTAAGGCAAACATCAAGGAAATTAAATATTATGTAAATATTATGAAATGTTTTAGAGCATTTTTTATACAAACATTACTAGTATCCGAAACTATTAAACAAAGAGAAACACTTTTAGAAAACCATTTTTCAGATTATTTTCTATAACATAAGTTTTTGCATTACCTGATTTTGAGCCAGAACTATGAGATGAAACAACTATGTAAAATTCCAAGAAGCAAGTTGATAGTTAGATTATATCCAACTTTAATAAATATAATTTTAGAATTTTTAAAGTCAGTCAACAGTTAAGAACTTGATAGATGCAAGGGCCTGAAAATAATTTTTTGCCTATTTGCCCTGAAATAGAATTTTAAAAATTATCATATGGGAAATTTTATATTATGATTTTGATTATACATTTTCCTAATTTTAAGGCACAATGGAGTCTTTTCCCTTTTGACTTAATTAATGACTACCCAGATATTTTTCTGCATAGCAATTTTGCTTCAATCAGCCTTTAGTGTTCCCTTGAAATTAATGTTTAAAAATTATAAAAAGCAAAGCAGCTGAATGTTCTTATGAATAATTACTCCAAATATTTATCTTCTTGGTAAGTTTTTCTTGTGTACATCAATATAACTTTCTGTGGTATTATCTGACATTGATGATACACATCTTATTCATCTAGTATCATAGAACAGCGTCTCCTATTTCTATATAAAACAGATTTTATGTAGAATTAAATTCATTTATTCAAAAGGAATATTTTGATGATTTTTGAGGGAAATATTTATCATTAATTAACTGAACACTGAGTCTATGGCCAAATCAGACCTATTGCTTCGGGTTGCTTCTGATTCATAGTAACCCAATACAACAGAACTGCTTCATAGGTTCCCACAGCTTTAATTTTTAGGGAAATAGACTTCCAGATCTTTCTGCTATAGAACAGCTGGCTGATTTGAATTGCTGACTTTTTGTTAGTAGCTAAGCACTTAACCACTACTCTTCTAGGACTGAAGCCTATGACAGGCCCTTTAGAAATATTATGTGTATTTCTTCAAAACTTAGAATCCTTGGTTTTGCCATCCTAGTTTGTACTGGGACTCAGAAAATTCAAAATCTTAGTCAAAGATGTCCAAACAACACTACTTTATCAGGTACAAATTTTACACAGTGTACGGATCAGGTGTTTCAGGTGAAAATTTGACACCGAGATACGCTGTAAGTGCAAAATACACATCGAATTCAAAGACTCACTATCAGAGAAATTGTGAAATATTCTGCTGATAATTTTTAATAATGATTATATTTTGGAAAGAGAATATTTTGGATAAAGTTGATTCAATATTGTTAAAATTAATTTTACCTATTTAATTTCTCTGACTATTGCCTGAGTACCAGGAAAGTGCACATGGCATGTGGGCTGCATTCCATTTATGTTGGACAGCAGGCACGGAATAGGAGCTCAGAGTCAAGTCACATCTGTCTATCTGCCCCGCTGATTACTCCCCTCAAACCCAGGTTGATCCTTAGTGCATGAATCATACGCATCGTTTTCCTCTGTGCTGAACATAAATACTAAGTGCGAGTACATCTTAGAATGAACCAAGAATATTGTAATACACATTTTAATCCTGGGCTTCTTTGGTGGCCATTAAAATGTTTTGATTGTTGTTAACTGCTGTCAAGTCAGCCTTAACTTATGCAGCCTTGTGCACAACAAAATAGAACATTGTCTCACACTGCATTGCATTTATTATGATGAGGTTGTATCAGTCCATCGTATTGAGGGTTCCTCTCGTTTTCACTGACTCTCTACTTCACCAAACATGATGGCCTTTTCTAGACTTTGTTTTTTCTGATGATGTATGCAAATTAAGCAAGTCAAAGTATTGCCATTCAAGCTTCCAAGGAGAATTCTGGCTGTGCTTTATTTAGTCTATATTAAAAAGTCCAATATATATAATTGTTAATTTAATCCTCATCCGTTGTTTTTCCTTGTTCTCAAAGTCTCCTCCCCTGCCCCAATGTATGCATGTATTTCTCTAGAAGTTCTTTATTCCCTACACTCATGAGACTTTGAATTTATTTTCTATAGAACAGAATGTCAACAGACCTATCCTTTAGCATTGCATATAAAGGAACATCCATTCAGCACTTGCTAAAGTATACTATTATCCAAAGCATTTGTTCAACAGATTGTCAAAGAAGACCAGAAAGATGCATCACAATGATCTTTTAGAAATTTTATGCTTGGCATGGCTTGATTTCCATTTTTGGCATTATTCTAGAGATTAAATTTGATTAAATAAATGACTCTAGGTGTTACTCCTTCCATTTTTAATGTTATGTTGGCTCAAAACTTAGGGCATATTAATTAATTCTACAGCTAGTATTATATAGCAAAAATGCCAAAAGATATTCAAGCAACAAAAAATTCCAAAATGCAGTATATTAAATCAGTAATGAAAGCATTCGTCCTGCCAAATTGTTTATTCCTGAATGTAAGTCCTTTAGAGAACATCCAGAAAAAAGACCTTCTAGGGCTCATCATTACAGATACTAACCAAAAGCATGGGCTGGTTTTTACATATCCTCATGTTACAGTAAGACTGACATCTGTAATAAAGAAGGAATTAACATCAGATTACACAGTGTCCACCCAAATCCACTTTAGGGGCCTAATTTGGTGTTGCCACCTGAGTCTTGGTTGTCAAGTCTAGCACACCATTTTAATTAATTGGCTACTTTTGTGCTTTAAATACATTATGTTGAGTTCTTTGGACTGTTTTAATTTTTTTTCATCCCAGATAAGTCACGTCATTCAATAAATTTAGAATTTTTGTTTTTAAGTCTGTGTATGGAGTTTCCCATTTTAAAAACCTTAAAGTAGAAAAAATATATAATATTAAATTTTAATAAGTTATCTAAATCTACTTAAAATTTTTTAGAGTATTTTCAGAAATGTCAAATTTGTTGCTTGAAAAATGATTGGAATGTAAAATTGCTAAATTTAATAAGAGAAGGATGGACATGCAGTACGTTCCACAGACAGCACTTTGGAACTATTTGCTGAAGCAGGTGGGGTGTTATAAAATTTAATGAATGGGAAGTTCAGGAGCTGCTGTTTCAAAAATATTAGTTTCTGTGCTTTAGTCATTGTATTAAAATAGAAATTCGTAAAACTGTGAATGTTGTTTTAAAGTGATGTAAAGAACTAAACATCTTCCAGAAGAAAAATGTGACAAAAATATGAACTTGGTTTACAAAAGAACACATACTGCAAAATATGCTTAATACCTGAAAAGTTTAATATATTTATGAAAATGCAGATAGTATTGGCTAAAAATATCTACCAGGAAAAGACTCTCGGAAGTGCAAAGATCATAGAAGTGATTGTTTTAATATAGGATGGGTCAATACTAAGTGACCCGGCATTACATTTTTGTCCTATTAATGTTTGGCCTTTGGCAAAAGATATTTGGACTCTCCATTCCGCGGAAGGCTACCACTCTAATGCGGACATTGCTAAGTGAAAGACAAGCAAGATTTGTCAGACCTGGAACCTTTTTACATTGTATTTTAAAAAGATTCATTTGCCATAATTACTAGAAATGTCTTCCTAAAATTAGCTAAATAAAAACTTAAGTTTTTTTCAAGAAGAAAAACTAGAACTGAAATGGTAACACCAAGAGTGGACCTGATGCCCAGGTCCTCCTGGAGTCTGTTTGGCTCTAACACTGATTTTTTTCAAAATGTATCTTTTGTTGAACTTCAATAAGAAGTTAATTCTTATCCTTTTGTTCTGTTATCTCCAGTTTCTTTTGGTTGTAACTATGATTTTTTTAGTTACCAAATGGGACTCTGGTTTCAATAAATGTGGAATTTCCTTTAAAATTTTATGTTAAAGTGGTTTATGGTTTCAGAGTTTCTTTGAAAGTGTGACAAAAACTACATGCCCTTCTACCTACCCACCAAAACTCCATTATACACAAAGTACACATGCAATTATAGTGGATTTATGGACATGTCAAAAGAGATCTCCCAATGATAGCAGATATCACGTCTAAAAATCAGAGAATTGTATTATTCTCATGAGTACATGTTGCTAATACTCTACAAGTTTATACCTATAAATACTCATTGTTGTCCAGTTGATTCCAACACATGGTCAACCCCATAGGACAGAGTGGAACTACTCCATAGAATTTCTAAGAAGCAGTGACTGCCTAGAAAACTATTTCTTTTATATTTTTGTTACCAGTTTTTCAATACTGAAGATTTAGGATTTGTCTCTCTGATATACTTATTGTAAATGATTCAGTAATGTGTCTTCTTTTAATCATATCATTAATAAACTAAAAAAAAAAACCTATTGCTATCGAGTAGATTCCAACTCATAGAGACCCTGTAAGATAGGGTAGAACCGTCCCAGTGTGTTTCCAAGGAGCACCTGGTTGATTTGAATTGCCAATCTTTTAGTTAGCAATCTTAGCTCTTAACCACTGTAGCACCAGGATTTCCATCATTAGTAGTTATTTTAAGTGGGTTTTTAAATTCATCTACAACGATGCCTAGTTTGTTTAGGAACCCTGGTGACACAGTAGCCTTAAGAGCTCCAGTTGCTAACCAAAACGTTAACAGTTCATATCCAACAGCCTTTCACTGGAAACCCTATGAGGTAGTTCTACTCTAATATATAAGACTGTGAGTCAGAATTGACTTGATGGTGGGCAGCAACAGCCGTTTTGCTTGAGTAGCCTGGTTGCACAGTAGTTAAGTGCTTGGCTGTTAATGGAAACATTGGCATTTGGAACACACTGGCTACTCCATAGAAGAAAACTGTGGCAGTTTTCTTCCATAAGGATTCCAACCTTGGAAACCCTATGGGCACTTCTACTGTGTCCTATATGGAAGTGACTAGATGATACAGAACAAAAACAACAATTTCGTTTATTAATCAGTGCGCTGAAGAAACAGAGGCCAACGTGGCTAAGATCCATTATCCTTCATACCCATGAAAAAATAGAAAATCAACTTCTCGGACAGGAATAAATAGGACTTGGTGACACAGAGTGACCATATCATATGTGCACTTTATGCTTCTACGCATCTACAGGATGTCGTCCTACTGGCTTCTTACTAGAGGGGAGTGCAAAGGGTGGAAAAGGGGTGGGGCGGGAGAGTGTTAAGAGGATATGACATGTATAGAACAGAAAGGAAGGGTGTGCTGCCACCGGGTAAGGACAGCAGTAGGAGCTGCACATAGCTGGGCATGCAAATTTAAACTGGATTGTACGTTTTCACTCAATCACAATAAATAAATATTATACATAAAAGAATGAAAAAGTAAAGAGAGATAAAAGAATAAGGGCTGTGTAGATTATTCCCCATCTCTCTAACTCCTGCAGTGCCTCGGGATTCATTCCTTAGATTTCCTCTCTTATCCAACAATATTTAGCCCCTAAGTAATTATATCTAATTTCAATTTTAAGTACTCCAGTATATTGACATATCCTAAATTATCTGCAGCCCCTATCCATCTTCTGACATATCCATTTAAATATCTAACAGATATCTCATGCCTAAAACCAAATTTTGTTTTCTCTCTCACAACTTCCCCCTTTTACTGCTTTCCCATTTAATGAAAAAGCATTTCCAGTTGTTCATATCAAAAGCCTTGGTGTCTCTTTAAGTTCCATCCACAGGAATAAACTACAGACTCTTACCTGCAAAACACGGAATGGACAAATTCAGACCAGTTGTCTGCCTTCAAGCACTTAACAGTCTGGTTCAGGCTACCATTACGTCTCCTGCAGCTCCTCGTAACGCAGACATTTCTCAGCAGACCCATCTGTGTGACCTTTGCCCCTTGTTGTCTACATAGTGGTTAGAGTAATATTCTTTAATGTGTTTGTTTGGTAGCTCCGAACTCTCCATTGGCTTAACATAAACTCTATAGTCATTACAATGATTTATAGGAGCTAATGTGTTAGGTCTGCCTAACAATTCTCTGACCTCAAGTTCTACTTCCACTACTTTCACCCCTGCACTCAGATCCAGCCACACTGGGCTGCTTGGTGTTCCTCGAATATACTGAGCTGCTTCCGCCTGAAGACCTTTGTTCTGATGGATTTCCCATCTCCACCTCCACCCCCAAATATTTACATGATTCTCTCTTCCTTCCTTCATTTATTCCTTCCTTCCTTCCAGGTTCTGGTTCCAATATTACCTAGCAGTGAATCCTTCCCAATTGATTTTTCTATTTTCTATTTCTTCTTCTTTATCTTGTTTTTTATCTTAGCCACCATCTGAAATAGAATATGTCTGCTTGTATGCATGTTTACTGAGTTCCTCACAAAAGGATATATCTGGAACTGGAAAGAGGAGAGATTTTTTTCTCTTTGTTGCGGTCTCTCTGCTTAAGACAGTGCCTAGTACCTAGTAGAGTCACAGTAAATAGTTGTGTGATGATAGAATGACTGTGAATTTCATGTAGAGAGTGTACTTCAGAGGACTGAAAGCACAAAAGAAGTGTTAGGAAGTTATTAGGATAATACAGACGCAAGATAACGGAGGCATAGACTGGTTTGGTAAGTGCAGTAATTTTTGAGATTCCACAAGTATATTTAAAGTAGAACCAACAGCACTTTCTGGTAAACTGAATGTACAGGCAGAAAGAAAAAAGGAGAAATCTCAGATAATTCTCACATACATAACAGGAGAAAGTGTATGGGTGGTAGTTATATACCTTGAGGTGGGTAAAAATAGAGGAAGATAAGGTTGGCAAGGCCTTCAGGAGTCACAAGTTATGTTTTAAATATCCTCAGATGTCTATCTGTCATCAAACAATACCAAGTATGCATTTTGATATCAAAACCTACATTCACCAGGGCACGAAGGACTAGGGTTGCAAACTGGATATCAGTCCACATAGATGGATTTTCAAACCAAGGGACTAGATAAGATTTTCTGAGTTCTAAGTGTATCTGAAGTCAGAGGGCAGTCCAAGAGGGAGCTTCTAAACAATCCAGTATTTACAGATAGTGTTGCAACAGAAGACTCAGCAAAGGAAAAGGAGAAATAACTCCAGTGACGTAGGAGGTAATTTCCCAGAAGGTAAGAGAAGACATTTTCTAAAGAAGATGTGACTGTGTCAACAATAGGAATAAGGTTAATTTTTCTGTCTTGTCAAAACTGAACTTAGGTGCAAGTTGACTAAGTGATGTAGTGGTAGGGAATAAGGTCTATTGCACTGTAGATTCTATTATCCTGAGAAAATGTGAAGATCATCAGTTAAGAGTTGATTATGAAGAGATCCCCTAAGGACTGTGATGGTTGAAATTGTGTGTCAGTTGGCTGGACCTAATTCTCAGTATTTTGGAAGTTGTATAAAGTTGTGATCAACTCCCTGTTGCTATTTGATATACAAATGCCTCCATGATGTGATCTGCTCAGGCTTAGAGCCTGTGGTAGCTCACCCCTCCTCCAGCCTTCTCTCTGTCCTCTACCACCTACCTCCCTCCTGTTTGCCTTACTGAGGTTTTGCTTGCTGTGAATCCAGAAGCTACCTCTCTTGTCCAACCTCTGGTTGTTGGGATTCGAGCTTGCAGTTTATGTGTTAATCTTCGGATTTGATCAGTCTTCACAGCCTGCGAACAAGAAATTTGCTTCCCCGTCTGCCAGTCTTGGATTTGCCAGCCCTTTTAGCTATCAGGAGAAATCTTGAAGTATTACGTGCCGTCTTGCGATTCATCAACCTTCACAGCCTGCCCCTTGTCCAGTTTGCCAACCTTGGCTTCACTAGCTTCTGTTCCTACACGAACTGGGAGAGGACTCTATGCTGATTCAGGACTTGGGACATTCCAGCCTGTAGAATCATGTGAGCTATTTCCTAGACATAAATCTCTCTCTGTCTCTCTCTCTACATACATATTTATACATATACATACACATACATACATATATATGTATATATACACACATGTATGTGTATATACATGTATATACATATATGCATGTGTGTATGTATATATACATACATGTATATATACACATACATGTATATAGGCATACATACATGCATATATATATATACACACACATGCTTTACTGGTTTTACTTCTCTAGAACCTAGCCTAAGACAGGGAGGCATAAAGAAGGTGTGATGTAACCATTACAGACGATAAGAAAGCAAATTCACTATCACAGTCTAAAAACTCACAGCCCTTCTCATTCTAGAATTCTTTACATTTATCTCATTTTTCAAGGAATTCCACCAGCAGTAAATCATATAAAAGCTTTAAGAAAGGGAGCAACATTGTGAGAATGGAAAGCTGTAAGATTAAGGACTTTAGTGGAGCTTTTAGAGTTTGGTTGGAAACCCTGGTGGCTTAGCAGTTAAGTGCTACAGCTGCTAACTAGAAGGTTAGCAGTGCAAATCTACCATGCACTCTGGAAATTCTACAGCACCCATAGAGGTGCTATGAGTTGGTATCAATTCTATGGCAATGTATTTTTAGAGTTCGGTTACATATCTCATAAATTACAAACACTGCTTCATTAGGAAATATTAATTCTCAATTTTTTTCATTTACAAACATTAGCTAGATATTTGCAAACACTGGTTAGGTGTTTTTATCATTGTATTCTGACAGCAAAAAAGAGCTCTATCTCAGAGCAAATTCACCTTCTCTCTACAAATCAGCATCTGTTCCCTAGGTCACCTTATTTTCAGAAATAATACAACAATTCTTCCTGTCACACGAGTTCAGAATATGTGGTACCTTCGTTCTCTCCTTCACTTACCACGGGAAAACTACTTCACTATCTTTGAGACACCTGTTGCATCTCGACCTCTTACTCTTGAAATCCTATCCATCAATTTAAGTAGCACCAATTCCTTCACGAAAATTTCCCTCATCAACACATTATAAAATCCTCTCTTGCTTTTTTGAAATCAGGTAAACATTGTGATTTTACTTATTCTACAGTTCTCTAAACTTATTTTGAGAAAATATAGCCTTGTATACATTATTTGTCAGTTAAAAATGATGTTGCCTTCAGCAACTTATTTTACCTCACACTCAGCTTGCTTATCTGTATTCTTTTAGAGATAAATGTTGAAAAGGTTAATGAAATCTAATAGAGGCAAACTTTCTAAGGACATAGTCAACATTGTTTGAGGGCTTTCTGAACAAATTATTCTTAGTATATCTAATGAGATATTTCTGAATAGGAGACAGGAGATTCAGAATTTGCATATTACTTGGAAATTGGAAAAGCAACTTTAACAAAGATGGTCATGTAGCTTCCAGTCTGCAGTGAGTAAAAGTAACAAAAGACAGGTATAATATCACTCTCAAAGAATATTTATTAAGCACCTACTACGTGTCAGCTTCTTGTAAATAGTTATAAGAAATAGAAACACCATAAGCAAACAGTAATATATATATAGCATGATAGATAAAATAATGCTTAAAAAATCTTTTGTTACATTAAAAGCAAACATTTTTGCATGACAACCAATACCTTGTCTCAAAATTCAAAAGGTCCATCAACAAATCTTTTTGTCTTCATGACATGAACAAATCCAAAGGAGTGATATTTAAATGGGTGACCATTTGGTTGGCAACATGAAAACACAGTCTTGCCTAGATCATAAAATAATTTGCCAATTAGTTCAGTAAAAACAAAATGAAACAAAACTAGCAAAATATTCCAAATAAGTGAGTGGAACTCCCACTTTTCAATCTATTGTTTTGGACACACAGGCATATGCCATGATTGTCTTTTAACATTTTGATCTGTGTTTTATTTCCATTTAAATAGGGAATACTTTATGGAAAAGGATTTTATTTTCCTAATGATCATTTCGGTGATGCACTAAACAGAAAGACGAGAGGTTTCAGCAGTTATAAGATTCATTGTGTAAAGTTGAGAAGATAGAAAAAGGAAGCTGAAGGACTCAATCATTCTTTTCTATAAAGTTGATCTAACTGAGGTTCAGTAAGCACAGAGAAAAAAGGACAAGTTTATAAAGTAAACTGAACATGGAAAGAAAGTTGGAGTTGAGATTTTTGGGTTTGCTGTGTATGATGACAGTGACGACAGTAGCATTCTGAAGGTAAGAAGCAGTCCTAGTTTTCAGTAATGATTCTGTCCGCAGGATAGCAGTGGATAAAATAAACGTAACTTATATTTAGAAGATATTTTTATTGTCTTTCTTCCTAGTTTATGACTTAAAGGTGCTACCTCTAAAGTTGAGATCCTTGCCAATTCCTTAGTCATCGTGTTGCTGTTGAAAATATTACACAAAAAAAGCTTGGTTAAAACAGATTTTTGAAGTTTAAGATCCAGTTATTTAGATGGAAGAAAGTGAAAAATTAGAGATCACAGACCGGGACACCAGGAAAAGTGCATTTAAAAAAAGAAAAGAAAGAAACTGAAATGTCAATCAGTAATTCTAGAAAAACTCAGGGGGAGAAACCAAATAGGAGAGATTAAAAGAAATTAGATCTCCCTGTGAAAAAGTCTCTCTCCTTTATCTAATAAGAATAGTCTTCAAAAGAACCCTATTTAAAACTCAAGCTTCCAGGGCGGAGCAGCTTGTCTTTACATCACCTTATATTGATTAACTTTTTAAATCTGGGGAAATGCATGCCGAAGAAACAATTAGTTTATACTTCACTAAACAGATGGTGGATAACCTGAGAGCAATCTTTGTTCCTGAAAATATATTCTGCAACTACAGCTGTAAGTTGTTGTCTTATGTTCCCCCATAAACCATTTTTCTAGGAAAAAAATAGCATGGAAACTAAGAATTTGTAATTAAGCTTAAATCTAGAGACTTTGCATGATGATTAAGGGCACTGAGCTTTTCCCCCTATAAAAACTAACACTGAGTGGTAATTTTATAATCTCAGAGTATTAGAGTCTTTCTCTAACCTAGTTATTGAATATACCCAGTAGAATTAAAAATGCAAGCCAGTGTCAATATTTTAGAGTAGATACTGAGTTTTCAAAATATCAGAAGATTTTAAAAAAGTGGCCTAGCAACAGTATCATCTTATGGAATCTCCTTTCAAAACTACACTTAAGAAAATAAGCCATGATTCCTTAATCAGGTGGTTCACTTTATTTAAACTCAAATGGGACCTTGAATTTCCATGTTTTCTTAGTTTATTTTACCAAGACATGTCTTAGGACTGAGCTACTGAGTCCCACCAAACCCACTGAAAATAGGCTTGTGAATGTGCCTTCATGGAAAGAATCAATCATGCATTACCATCTAGGATCAACTTGACTAGCACCTAGTGAAATTGCTTATAGGTACAATTTGTATAATAAAAAATAATTATAATAATAATTTTTAATTTTAAAGCCAAAAATTATTCTTAATGGATGAAAGCATGAGTAAAACACTAAAATTTGTTTTGATGCTTTCAGCTCTGTTTGTTTCGTTTTGCTTTTCAAACATGTTACAACCATTCATCAGAGCAGCATACTCACAGAGAAATACTGTTTTACTTTCTCTTCTCCCTAATTATTCCTTTGGAGAGTTTTCAATGGCTTGCTTTCCATATTAAGTCTAAATTCCACTGTATTTACACTGATATTCATAATCCAGCTCCAATATTTCATATCATGAAATCAAGCAAGTCTTCTTTGACCTCAGTCACTAATTTCTGTAGGATACAACGTTGTACAGTTAGATATAAGAGGAAATTCCTGTGAAAGCTTTTGCTTTCCTAGTTTAATGTAGAAGCACTGTTAGTTAAGTTCACAGACTCATCCTAGAAAAAGTGCTACAGACCTCATTGCTGAATGTCACTATGATCACCTTCATGGAACTCCCCTTGGGAAGCTGTGCAAACTGCCAGTGCCTAGTCCACCCTTCAAAGCACTTTTGGAACTCTTTCTGGAATGGCCATCAGATCCGTAGTCATGTTACCCTTGATGTCCTGAATGTCATCAAATGTCTTCCTTTCAATATTTCCTTCATCTTCGGGTAAAGGAAAAAGTCACTGGCGGCCAGATCAGGTGAAGGGCGTTTCCATGCAGTCACTTGTTTACTGGCTAAAAACTCCCTCACAGACAACTATACAGTTAGGTTCACAAACTTGCCACCGTGCCACTGTGCACAACAGTCATTTCAGAAACAGTTCCAAAATTGCTCTGAAGGGTGGACTGGACGCTGGCATCAGTACATAGCTTCCCAAAGTAAGTACTCCAAGGGAGACTGTAGTAACACTCAGCTCTGAGGTACGTGGCACTTAACAAAAATTAAGTTCATGGACTCAATTTTCGGACTGTGTACATATTTAGTGTGATCACCAAATCATCATCCCTGACCTTGCAGAGATGCTGAACCTACTCACGTAACTGCCATGAACAGGAGTCCTAGCGTATGAGGGAAAGGAAACTGTCATTTCTCTAAGTCACAACAATTCAGGCTTTCGTTACCCGAATAAGAAAGACTGACCACTTTTGGGGGGCTCCTGAACTGTGCAATTAACAAATAAAATAAAATACAAATAAAAGGACACTTGGGTAGACAATTGCCACAACAAGTGTATGAATGCCTAACTTCACCCAGGCTCTGTCTTCTGCCTGGCAATACTTTCTTATCCTTTCAGCCTACTTGCCAGGTCAGACAGGGTATTTTAAAACTTCCCTTGTTCTATTATTTTTTCCTAATTTATAAAGAGAATAAACTCTACCAGTCTTCCATCCATTATAGTCTATTACACTCCCACCACTCTGCCAGTGTCAGTTTTACCAGCTGTGTCTCCAAGTCCTTTCTTACTTGGCATACGTGTTAGTCATTAGTGCTGCTTTATCAGAAATACCATAAGTGGATGACTTTAAAAATAAATTTTATTTATCACAGTCTAGCAAGCCGAAAGTCCAAATGCAGGGTGTCAGCTCTGGGGAAAGGCTTTCTCTGCTGGCCCTGGAGGGAGGTCCTTGTTGTCCATCTTCCCCTGGACTTAGAGCTTCTGATATGCAGGGATCTCCAGTACATTCCAAAACTCAGTTCCTGACACTGCTTCTGGGTGATACGAGGTCCCCAACTCTCTAATTGCTTCCCTTTCCTTGTATCTCAAAGGATTGCCTCAAGGCACAATACAATGTTACACACCAAGTCCTGGCCCACCAGCAGACTGCTGCCCTCCCCTCCCTCATTAATATCATAGAGGAGGGTTTACCACATGGAGAAACACCACACAATACCAGGAATCGTGGCCTAGTGAAACTGCTACACACATTTGGGGGGGGACACAATTCAATCATAACACCTGTTAAATTAATCTGACAAATCTAACATTTCTCCCTTTTTCACATAATTTTCAGCCTCTTCAGCCCTTCATCGAATAATCACCCTCCAGAATCCTTATGGTCTCTTCACTCTTTATAGTTTTAAATGTTGGTGTTTTACATAGTTCTTATTTTCTCACGCTTCCACCCCAGATTTGTCTTTACAGCTTTATTTGAATGCTTCCTAGAAAAGCCCATTTCAGTCTCTCTCAGAAGCACGTCAAGTACAACATGCTCAAATTTGAAATCATATATTTTTTCCCTCCAACTTCCCACTGTTTTCATTGACACAGTAAAAGGCACCATCAAATATTCAGTTACTTATGCCAGAAATTTGACATTGTTTTTTATTCCTTTCTCCCCTTGAAGCTTCGCATGGGTCACAGGCTTTGGACACTTTTCTCAGAACTCCTCGATGCTTTTCTAGAGCGTATCAGCATCGCACCTCTTCTAGATTATGGAAATAGTCTCTTAACTGGGTATCCTACCTCTAGTCTGCTGCACTCCAGTCCATTATACATCATCAAGGTAAAGTGACCTTCCTAAACTATAGTCTGGTGTTATCTCACTCTCCTTATCTAAGCTTAAATGACTCCTCTTATGTACTAATAGGGCTTGTAAATTAAACGTGTGAGCCAGTCACTGCTAACCTTTCCAGAATCATGACTTTCTTGGTATTCCTTTTTCTCCTGACACCTGCCACTCCAACTCCTTGAACTTCACTTAAATGCTCAGCTGTGTTATGTGCATTCCACTTCAGGTCTTCCTAGAAATAATGTCTCTTCGTCTGGAACTATCTTTCT
This sequence comes from Heterohyrax brucei, assembly GCA_028571685.1. Classification (NCBI taxonomy): domain Eukaryota; kingdom Metazoa; phylum Chordata; class Mammalia; order Hyracoidea; family Procaviidae; genus Heterohyrax; species Heterohyrax brucei. The sequence goes on from CM053161.1 coordinate 1,305,960, forward strand.
TTCCCCACACAGGCTTCTACTTTCTTATTAACAACTACTGATTCTTCAAAATTCCAACCTTACTTCTTTCAGGAAGCTCACACTGAACTCCAAGTCTGCTTTAGTAGATCCTTCTTTAGGTTCTCATGTTAACTCTACATCTTGTTTGGAAGAATAAATTTAAGAATTCTAGGTCAGATTTTCCAAGTTGAGAGTTTCCTTACTTTACAAACAACATAAAATGCAAATTAGTTCCAAGATACAAGGGAATATTAAATTCATGACACTCTTCACGATTATTTGACATCAAGGAAGGCTATTCTCAGAAAAATATAACTTTGTACTAAGTTTAATTTTGAAATAATTTTATAGACAGATATTTTTCCACGAATATATTTATTATTGTTAAGTAATTATTTTGAGCAGCTTTTTTTACTTTGTATATAGTAGGATTTATTATCACATTCAGATATTATATACAATGTAAAAGAGCCAACATTAAAGTTAGCAGAGAGAGAGGGAAGGAGAAAGACGGGTAAGAGACAGAGATTGTGAGAAATGCCAGTACAAAATTAAAGATCACGTCTCTGGAGTCCTCCCCGACCTCCACCTCAACCCTTCTTTCCCAGACTCCTGTCTTAGATTTTAATCATTGAAAGCAAGATTATATATATCAACAAGCCTGGTCCTTTATCTCCTGTATTTCCATATTGTTGAAGTTAGGAAGACAGGAGGTTAGGAAACATGAGACAAGATACAATGTATGAAAAATATTCACCTCAGTCACTATTAAAGTGAGACATTTGTAACCTAGCTAGAGTTGAATAAAATGATACAGCATCATTTACATTCGGAGGTTTGATGACTTCGAGACTTGTGCTTTGATGAATTCAGCAGTGTTCTACTACCCCATGCTTGAGACGCACTTCCATAGACTTGGCCATTATTCTCTTCATTAAAATATATCACCAAGACCTTGAAAAAGAGCACCCTTGCTATGACTTTAAATGAATACGTTACATATGTTCACTGGCCCAAGGAAAGTGAATCTTTCACTTCCATAGCACCAATGACTCTTCAAAATATTTATCCCTTTCAGTTCATTGTGTATGAATTTACAATGCAACAAAAGCCAAGATGTACTTACTGACTAGTGTGTGCTCAGAACTATGCTTAGCATTATAAATTATACAACAGAGAACCATGATATGGTGCCCACCTTTGGGGAAGCTGTGACACTCACATGGCACTCCTGGGGAATAATTCCAGGTTACATATTTTTACGTGCTAAATGATACAAGGTTGTTGTTGTTGTTTATTGGTGCCATTGAGTCCAACTCATAGTGTCCTTACGTACAACAGAAGTGAACAATGGCCAGTTGTGTGCCATACCCACAATTATTGTCACGCTTAAACCCATTGTTGCAGACACTGTGTCAATTCAGGGTCTTCCTTTTTTTGGCTGATCCTCCACGAAGCATGATGTCCTTCTGCAAGGACTGATCCCTCCTGACAACATGCTCAACATATATAAGAGATTATCTTGCTCTCCTTACTTCCAAAGACCACTAGATTTAAAGTGCTCTCTGAATGTTAGGTCATTCTGAGTGTGAGTATAAACGAAACATACCCTATTGCCATTGAGTTGATTATGACTTGTAGCAACCTTTTAAGATAGAGTAGAACTGCCATCCAGGGCCTCCAAGGCTGTAATCTTTACAGAAACAGGCTGCCACATCTTTCTCCTGTGGGGCAGCCGGTAAGTCCAAGCAACTGGTAGGTTTCAACTGTTGATGTTTTGGTTAGTAACCAAGCACTTAACCTCTGTGAAACCAGAGTTCCTTGAATGCAAGTATAGAATCAAAAAATTGTAGGGCTAAAAGAGTATCTAATCTGACTTCCTGATTCTACAGATAAGTAAAATGATGCCGAGAGAGAGAAAGGAAAGAAAATAGCATTTTTTACAACCCTGTTCTCTGAATGTCTTATTTTGCTTCATCTTTACACGAGGTCTGTGAACTTGGTGTCACTAGCCTGGTGGGAAAGTGGTTAGGAACTCAGCTGCTAATCGAAAGTTTGGTATAACTTACCAGCTGATCCTTGGAAATCCTGTGGAGCAGTTTCTGCTCTTCCCTATATGATCAGTATGATTTGGAATCAACTTGATGGCATGTTTGTTTGTTTTTTTTAATCCTTACTTTCACGTGAAAACATTGAGATGAACAGATTATTTGTTTATTGTTGTAAACTTGTTCAGTGTTTCCAAATCCAGGAATCTACACCAAGGTGTGTATGATTCTAAAGCCAAATTGCTTTTCCAAAGAATTAAGATCTTTAACAGGCATTTATTATATACAAAAAACTTCAAATTTTTATCTTAATTAATTTTTAACTAAAACAATTTTCCTGCCCTTTAATATAAACCTCCCACTGCCTTCTGCACTGATTTCTGGGTGGAATTATGCAAAAAAAAAAAAAAAAGAACTAAACTATGTTAATTAGTTAAACATAATCATAATAGCAAATTATTTTTATTATTGTCAAGCTCTGTTCTAGTTGCATTATATGTATATTTATTCAACTAGTTAATCATTACAACAATGCCATAAAATAATAGACATATAATAATACTTGCTGATAACTGAAATCTAGTCAATTCTAGTTCATAGAGACCACATGTGACCAGAGTAGAAGTGCTCCACAGGGTTTTCAAGGCCGTGACCTTTCAGAAGCAGATCACCAAGGTACCTCCTGAGACCATAGGGAGTGTGTTCAAACCACCAACCTTTTGGCTAACAGGCCAGAGTTTAATCATTTGTACCATCTGGGGACTATGACTTAACATTTACTGTACAACATGCTTTGTTCTGTTATCTTGACCTGTATTTGTTTACTTAGTACTTATAATGATCCGGAGACATAGATATTATTATCATAAACATTATGTAGAAACTGAGACATGGAATTATTGAGTAAATTTCCCCAAGATCACACAGGACTCAGACTAGGGAGGTCTATCCCTTGAGTTCAAATATGTGGCCACTGTACACTACTGCCACTTGCTGAATAAGAAGAGAATGGGAGACTTAGAGTGAATGAATTAAGGAGTTTAGTTTCTCCACTAAGCAATGACTAAGAAGGGTACCGTGATGAGCAAGGGGACTAAAATGCTGAAAGGAAGAGATAGCAAATGGAAGGTAGGGGTCAGTGGATGCCCATCTCTAGTCAGAAACCAAAACAAAAAACAAATCCATTGCCACTGAGTCAACTCCAACTCACCGAGACTCTACAGGAGTTGAACTGCCAATTTTTTGATTAGCAGACACAGCACTTAACCACTATGCCACCCGGGATTAGAGAGCCTCCAAAATAAGCCAGGGCTATAGCCCTAATATGCTTTTATAGTAGATTGACTTAGAGGTCATGAGAACTGAGACCACCAGTCAACACAATCTTACTAGGCTTCTCCTCCTCCCCAGGAATAGTAGATAAATAATTTCATTATTGCCTTGGAAAATATCTACAAACCAATCTGTTTGAACTATAAATTGTTCTGAGCAAATAGCCTGCTTCTTAGGATGACAACATGTTCACCTCAGCTCAAAGTTGACTATCAAACAATTGCTTCCTTATCAGACTTACTTCAAGACTGTCACCTCACTGTATCTAGCAGTTCTAAAATACATCACCCTTTTGCTCTATCCCAATCAGATCCTTGTACTGAAAGTCTCTCCTTAAACCTCTTAATCCCTGAACCAAAATCCTATAATTGATCCATCTTTGACCTCTCCTTCTGAGACACAACCTAGATCTGGAGAGGTGGTGCTGTTCCTTGCTACAGTAGATTAATAAAAACAGCTTTGGTAAACCACATGTTTTTTGTGGTCTTTTTGATGAGTCACACTCACAGCAGTAAACTGAAGAAGCATAACTGACTGCTCACATCAGGCACATAGCAGACCTTGTAAAGAAAGGACAAAATTCAGGTTAGGCACACTGAATAGAGGGCCTAAAAATATTCAAGAGCACCCAACAGACGATTATCTTTTCCCATTGTTTCTCTCTCTCTCTCTCTCTCTCTAAAGACACCTGTGCCTGCCGCATTCCAGTGCAAACAGTGCAGGAGAAAGGAGTGTTTTGAAAAATAGTGGGAGAGAATCATTCCTCAAATTCTGGCCTCCCATTCCAGTAATTTTTACACATCTTTAAAGAAACAGCAAGTTTACTTTCCTTAGATCTTGAACGCCAATAAAATTCTACTACAAGTTGATCCCTTGTCTAATTTGATGTGGTGAGGAAGGTAACCCAGAGGAAATTTTTATCCAAGTATCTGGCAGGCTTGAAGAAGTCTCTTCCAACCATGAAGGAGAAGTTATACCCTGAGTTGAATGTGGACCAGCCAAGAGAGGAAATCTTCATTGCATTTCAAATTTGAAAAGTCCTTGCCATATGTCAAGTAATGTGTGTCTAATTATACATTTTTGATGTCTACTGGGGAAGGGTACTTTACGTAATAGACTTCCAGGATAACTATAATTTTCATGGAGCTATATAGTAGAGGGAAAATGTTACTTAGAATCTAATACTGATTTCTAAGGAACGTTTGTGTTATGTGTTGGGTAAAGGGTTGCAGGAATATATATTTGGCTTACCTGGCAATTATTAAATTACTATGTATTAAGAAAGGGTGATGACTGTAAGTGGTAGAAGAAGAAAAGGAGTATTCCAAGAGTACAGGATTTTGCATAAAGGATTGGAGACAGTTCCCAGTTGCAATGTTCGCTGAATCTTAAAAACCGTATCAAAAGGTACTTAATAAAGTTGTGAGCTGTGAAACAAGAAATTAAAAGCTTTTTGGTTCCTAATTGTAAACTTACTGTTTTAAAAAAAAGGGCGAAACCTATGTTATTGGGCAGTGTTTTGGGAATTAATAAATTCTGGGCAATGCAAAACAGGGATAAACCTGTGTACTCATAGGCTAAGTGGTATCAGGCCACAGAGAAAATTCCATATTACTTTGTAGACATTATTCTTTCCTTGTCACATTTGCAGAAAGCAAACAATTAACTTTCTAGTAGATACAAATCTTCAAGTCCACAGTAGATCTCTTGCTGATATTTCCATAAAAGTGGTATATTTTCCCTCCTCACCACAAGAATAGTGAATAAGGAAGACATATTTCTAGTTCTGAGAGTTGACAATTTGGTTGATGATAATGTATAATTTCTTTGTAGCAATACTATACACTAACACTCTCAGCTTTTCTTGAAGAAAATGCTTTCTATGTTTAAAAGCAATTTATTACTCCCCTCACTTAGATTGTTTGTTTTTATTACATTTTATTAAATTTAGTATTTCACACAATCATTTGGTGGAAATAACTGCCAGTAAATCTTGAATACAGCAGTGTGCAAAGGAGCACTTAGATTTTGAGAGAGCAAAACTCTGAATTTCTACCAATATTTCAAATTTTATTACATGCACAATTCACTGCCAGTGTATTTTGCTATTTATTTAACTATTTAAAAGTCTTCAATAATTCATTTGTGTATATATTATGGATTGGACTGTGTCCCCAAAGTATGTGTCAACTGGTTAGGCCATGATTCCCAGGATTGCATGTTCATCTTCAATTTTGTGATTGACTTGCCTGTATCTTGTAAATTCTAATCTCTGCCTGTGGCTAATAAGGCAAGTTTGCATTATGTTGAAGAGGATTAGGGTGGGATATAAAACCCTTGCTCAGGTCACGTTCTTCATCCAATGTAAAGGGAGTTTCCCTGGGGTGCTCCCTGTTTCACCTTTTATCTTACAACAGAAAAAAGGAAAGGGAAGCTAGCAGAGAGTTGGGAACCTCATAGCACCATAAAAAAAGCACTAGGAGTGGGACTCATCCTTTGAATCTGGGTTCCTGGGCAGAGAAGTTCCTAGTCCAGGGGAAGATTGAAAAGAAAGACTTTCCTTCTGAGCTGACACAGACAGCAAGTCTGGATGTTCAACCTACTAGACTGTGAGCAAATAAACTTCTTGTTAAAGTCATCCACTTGTGTATTTTGGTTATAGCAGCACTAGATGACTGATAGCATACAAATAATTTTTTTTTTATTATCACTGAGTGAAAATGTACATTCCCATGTAAATTTACATGCCTACCTATATGCGGATTCCACTGCTCTCCCTGCCCGGTGACAGCACAGTATTCCTCTCTGCTCCATACATGTCTCATCCTCCCAACAGTCTCGTTTCCCGTTCTCTCCACCCATTCTCCTTCCTCCAGCCAGAGGTCAGCAGGATGATATCCTATAGATGCATAGAACCACAAAGTGCATCCAATATATGGTCACTCTGCATTGCCAAGTCCAATCCATTCGTGTCCGAAGAGTGGACCTTTGTTATGATTCATGGGCAAGGGCAGTATCAGGGCCAGGGGCCATGCTCCCAAGGGAACCCCGAAACTTCTGGACCATCAGTTGAGGTTTTTCAGTGGAGATCTCAGGGTGCACCCCTTTTTATTCTTGTGTTGCCAGTGAGACTCAAGTTAGTATGCTCCATTACGGCTATCACTGGTGGTGGCCGGCCACCATCTGGTTCTTCTGGTCCCAAGTCGATGTAAGCACCCACTCATGTGGGTCTCTCTACCTTCTGGGTTGTCTTTACCCGTGTCATTTTGGTCCTTGGTGAGCATCCGTTCCTGCTCAGTTGGAACCATTTGCTGTGCCCTTGGATGGCAGCTTGGCAGCTTTTAAGACTCCAGACTCCACTCACCAATGTGGGGTGCAGAAAGCTCTCCTAGCAAAATGCTGGTTGTGCCAGTTGACCTCTATTTCACCTAAGAGCATGGTTCCCTGCCTCCCCCCACTCCAGCTACTCTGCCCTTGCATTACTGAATTAAGATGGGAGGAGTACTCAAGTTATGCTGAAGTCCACTTAATATTGTTCTTGTTTCTAATGTGTGCTATCACCGATTTCACCCAAACAGTTTTCTAGCAACTATCTAATCTAAACCCTTCCCCCCTCACCGTCCCTCCTTCCCCTACCTTGCAGCTGTCAAAGAGTCTTTTCTTCTATACATAAGTCTGTTTTTGAGATCTTATCCTAGGGGGTCTCATATAATATTTGTCCTTTTGTCACTGACTACTTTCACTCAACATTCTGTCTTCCAGTTGAAATCAGGTCATGAGATGTTTCCTGGAATCATCATTATTCTTTATCATTGCATAGTGCTCCACTGAGTATATTTACCATAGTTTACCTATCCATTCCTCTGTTGTTGGGCATTGGGGTTGATTCCATCTTTTTGCTATTGTGGACTGTGCTGCGATAAACATTCTCGTGCATGTGTCCGTTGGTGTGAAAGGCCTTGATTCCGTAGGATATATTCCAAGTAGTGGAATTACAGGGTCAAGTGGTATATCTATATCCATTTTTTAAGGAAGTGCCAGATTGCTTTCCAAAGAGGCTGGACCATTTTGCAACCCCACCAACAGTGTAGAAGAGTTCCACTTTCTCAACAGCCTCTCCAGCATTTGTTGTTTTTTAAATTTTTTATTATCCTTAATTGTTACGGCATTTTACTCTTAGGTAAGATTTATGTATACTTCATTTGACTGATAAAATTTTGAATATGTAAGGAAAATCCCAAGCTACATCTTGAATGAAATATGAAAGTGCGCAGTCATATTGTAACAATGTATCTGAGTAACACACTTCTTTACTTCTTCCTAAGACTCATTATTTTGGCAACATATCTCACAATCACTGATACAGAGTATGTTCAGGTAATTAAAAAAAAAAAAAAGACATTCAAATAAGCATTCAGCTCATCAGTTATAGATACAGTTGTTTTACAGTACTCCTTTTGTCAATTATCAAAATAATTGATTGTTTCCAGTATGATAATGCAATTCAAATTGTATCACATGAAGATTCAGATTAACTGCTCTTGAGCGTGATTGGTAAACACACGAAAAGTAAAGCTATATGTGCATAGCTTTCCAGACATTCATTTAACTTACAAGGAAGACTACAAACAGTTTAGGATAAAGTCTTCATGTGATACTTCAATCTTGACAGGTTACTACTTCATCCAATGGCCACTGGGTAATGTTCTAAAGGAAACTGCATTTGTGCGTCTCCAGTCTTGCCAGTTGGAAGCCTTTTTCTTTCAGGCTAACACATCATGGAACCTGAAACTGATGAACGTGCCTTCCGTGCTCTTTACTGCCCTGTCAAATTAACTAATCTCTATGTTGTTTCACAAGTCCCAGCACCTTACAACAATGCATCAGCCTGTATGACCCAGATACCCTTGTTGTGGCCAGCTGCAGATCTTCCTTGTCACTCACTGTTTCTCCTTTTTTGCCCCATCAATATTTTAGTTTGAGGAATCTGAATATTCATGTAGATGATCCAGCTGAAAATCTTGCCTCTTTCTTCTGTTGCCTCCTTGGCTTCAATAAGTATTTCCTCTATCTCAATACAGCTTTCTAATTCCATGTTCATATTCTGGCACCTATCTTACCTATTAAGATTGTGTGTCAACTTGGCTGGCTCAGGACTCAGTGACACTCATATCATGTTGTGATCATTTCCCTGTTGAGATTTGATATTGGATCACCTCTATGATAGGAGATACTATAAATAGCTAATTAGTCAAAAGGGAGTTTCCTTGGGTGTGTGGCCTGCATCCATCTGAAAGCAAATGTTTTGGCTACTCTGGATCCTGCAGCTGGCTCCTATTTACCTGACCTTTGGTTCTTGGGACTTGATCAAGTAGCTTATCTGTGGTCTTGTCTGCCAGTCTTGGGATTCATTGATCTTTGCAGCCTGTGAGCAAGGGTCCTGCTCTCTGACCTGTTGATTTTGGGTATTCCAGCCGTTGTGGCCACATCAGTCAGGGAAGAAGCCCTCTATCTTGATTCACACTTGAAACACTTCAGCCTTTACAATTCCAGGAGCCATATCCTTGATGTAAATATCTCTGTATTTGCATGATTTACTGTTTTTGATTATCTAGAGAACAAGCCTAAGAGATTTGGTACTTAGAGTGGTACTGGGGAAACCAAATTCTAAGAATGATTTTTCTAAATTTGTTCTCAAGTCTTCTTAGTCTAAAAGATGTTGATTACTCTTCTTCCACTAGTAAAGGAGATACTGTTAATTCGTGATTTGAAGCAGCAGTAGAGATACATGAAACATCACCACCAATAGAAAAGGCATTTGGTTAAATATGAGGTTCTAGGTGAACGTGTGTGTTTTTCTACGTTTTGTCATAAACTGAGAGCACTGACAGATGAAATTAGACCTTGAAATTTAGAATGGGGACATAATCAAGAAGCTAGAGACACTGAGCCCCTAAATACTATTGAATCACTCCTGTCAACAGAACCACTCCCATCTGAAAAGATTAATACTGTATGTTTGTTTGGTAAATCACCTTGCCTAAAAAAAACATTATTTCCTCCATTCCCATCTAATGACATTACCCCAACTGCCTCTAAACAACCTTACCTGGGTCATTGCCAGAGTGCATCACTTGAAGGAGATGCTGTACAGGACATCACTGAGTGTTCTCAAAACAACTGCACACTACAGATTCTGACTTCTAGAACTACAGCTACACTTAAGTCCCAGCAAGCCCCGAAAAGGTGAAGCACAAAGTGTGATCCAGGAACACGCAAGCTAAACTTCAAAAGAACTGTTTGAATTGTCTAATATGTACAAACAGAAGCCTGGGGAAGGCGTGTGGTAATGGCTATTAAGGGTGTGGGAATATGTGAGAGAATGGCTACTAAGGGTCCACATGAACATAAAGATGGATCATGCTGAGTTTATTGATATAGGTCCACTAAGCACGGATTCTTCATTCAGTGTTTCAGCTTGAGAAGTTAGGAAATGATCAATAGTTTATTTGGTTGAGTTGCTGAAGTTGGGTTATGTGGTAGCCTACACTAAACCAAGTTGAAGTACCAGACCTGTCTTAGCATACTATGGAAGAAAATATACAAAGGCTTAGGGAAACTGGTACACTAGAATGGATTTATCTAGTTAAACCCACTTACCCACACATGGAGTACCTAGAGGACACACTTTTTACCATACTGGTAAGGAACAAATTTGCAAATGGAGCACCAGCATCCTTCAAAACTGTTGTAATTTCTATTTTATATAAATCAGATTTGACAGCAGGATCTACTACAACTGAATTAAGATGACTAACTACAACGGAGCTGATTTGGTCCACTGGTAATAGGGGCCAAGTGGCTATATCCAGTTGACAAAGACAAAGTGGGCTTGGCTGAAATAACGGACAGCAGAATCAAAGCAGCAGTCAGAATACTCTGACATTTATGAACTTAGGCTTTTTGGCTGCATTAGTTACTTAGTCATGCTGTCCTTAGAAATGAAATAGATAGGAAATCTAAATATTTACTTGATCTGTACAAACAGACTGTCTTAGTCACTTAGTGCTGCTTTAACAGAAATACGAAAAGCGGATGGCTTTAAAAAGAGAATTTTTATTTTGTCATAGTCCTAACCCAGTGCTGTTGAGTCGGATCTGACTCATGGCAACCCTAGAGTCCAAATTCAGGGTTTCAGCTCCAGGGGGAGGCTTTCTCTGCTGGCTCTGGAGGAAGGTTCTTGTCTTCAATCTTCCCTTGGATTGGAAGTTTCTGAGGACAGGGACCCTGGCCTAATCCAAAGAACACGCTCAGCTCCTGGCATTTCTTCTTGGTAGTATAAGGTCCCCAAACATCTCTGCTAGCTTCTTTTATTATCTCACGAGATTGCCTCAAGGCACACAACAGCCTTACACAATGAGTCCTGCCCTACCAACACAACTACCCCTACACTCCCTAGTTAACACCATAGAGGCAGGATTTATAACACACAGGAACATCTCAGTACTGGGAAACATGGCCTAGCCAAAGTGCCACACACATTTTTCAGGGATATAATTCATTCCATGACATGGGTAAATTCTAGATCTGGTAAAGAACAGTTTAACTCAAATCACCAGAATAGAGACTTATGGTCCCTCAGTCAGTTCCCAGAGTTCAGCAAGTTTAAAGACCCACAACTTCTTGAATGAAGGGGAGGCTGTGTTTTCTTGAGGAGGAACTCCAATATACTGCCAAAAATGTGTGCTGCTTATCTTTCTCCTAGTCTTCCCTTAATGGATCCATGGCTTATTAGGAGAGTGACTGTTCATTTAGGGAAAAAGAAACAAACAGACTTTTCAGAGATTACTGGATGCTAGCTCTAAACTGACACTAAACCCAGGACATCCAAATTGTCACTGTGGACCATCAGAGTCAGGGGAAACTGATGTCAGTTTATCAATGGAGCCTTGGCTCATGTCCACCTCACAGTAGGTCCAGTGAGTTCCTGAACCCATGCAACAGAGATTTTCCCAAGTCTTAGAACGCATAATTGGAATATACTCAGCAACTTTCAGAATCTCCCATACTGCATTTTTGACAAATGGAGTGAGGCCTGTTATGGTAGGAAAAGCGAACTATAAGCCATTAAACTGCTCTTATCCAGAAAAATAGTAAAACAAAAGCAATACCATATTCCTGGAGGAACTGCAGAGATTGCTGTCACTATCAAGGACTTAGTAAAACAGGCTAGAAAGAACGACCAAACAGTCTACTTCTGAAAGGAATTACCCAGGAAAAAACTTCTGCATAGCCACTGAGCACTGTCAGATACGGTGCCAGAGAGTGAGATCACCAGGCTGAAAGGGACTCAGAAGACAACTGGGGAAGAGCTGCCTCCTCAAAGTAGAGGCAACTGTAATGACATGGACAGAGTAAAGTCTTTGGCATCTATGTTTGTTGATGTGGAACAACTCAAAATGAGAAGAAACAACTGCAAACATCCATTAATAATCAAGACATGGAATGTACAAAATATGAATCCAGGAAAATTGGAAATCATCAAAAAATGAAATGGAAAGCATAAACATTGATAGCCTAGCATTAGTGAGCTAAAATGGACCAGTTTTAGTCATTTTGAATGACAATTGTATGGTCTACTATGCTGGGAATGAAAACTTGAAGAGGAACAGTGTTGCATTCATCATCAAAAAGAACATTTCAAGATCCGTCCTGCAGTACAGTGCTGTTTGTGATAGGCTAATATCCATATGCTTACAAGAAAGGCCAGTTAATAGGACTATTATTCAAGTTTATGCATCAACTGCTAAGGCCAAAGATGAAGAGAACAAAGATGTTTACCAACTTCTGAAGTCTGAAATTGATGAAACATGCAATTAGGGTCCACTGATAATTACCAGTGACTGGAATGCAATGGTTGTAAACAAAGAAGAAGGATTTGTAGTTGGAAAATACAGCCTTGGTGATACAAATAATGCCAGAGATTGCACGATAGAATTTAGGAAAACTAATGACTTCTTCATTGGGAATACCTTTTTAACCAACACAAACAGCATCTGTACATATGGACCTCACCAGACAAGAGTACACAGTAACCAAATCGACCGCATCTGTGGAGAAAAGATGATGGAAAAGCTCCATATGAACAGCCAGAACAAGACCCTGTACTAACTGTGGCACAGATCATCAATTGCTCATATGCAAATTCAACTTGAAACTGAAGAAAATTAGCACAAGTCCATGAGAGCCAACGTATGACCTTGAGTATATCCCACCTGAGTTTAAAGACTATCTCAAGAACAGATTTGATGTGTTGATCACTAATGACCAAAGACCAGACGAATTGTGGAATGATTAAAGAAATTGTCCATGAAGAGTTCAAGAGGTCATTAAAAAGACAGGAAAGAAAGAAAAGTCAAACTGTATGTCAGAAGAGATTATGAAACTTGCTCTCAAACGTTGAGCAGCTAGAGCAAAAGGTAGGAATGGTGAAATAAAAGACCTAAACAGAAAACTTCAAAGAGCAGTTCTAGAAGACAAAACAAAGTATTGCAATGACATATGCAGAGAGCTGAAAATGGAAAACAAGAAGGGAAGAAAAAGTTCTACATTTCTCAATCTGAAAGAACTGGAGAAAAAATTCAAGCCTCAAGTTGCAATACTGAAGGATTCTACAGGGAAAATATTAAATGATTCAGGGAGTATCAAAAGAAGATGGAAGGAATACACGCAGTCATTATACGAAAGAACTGGTTGATGTTCAGTTTGAAGAGGTAGCATATGATCAGGAAACAATGGTACCGAAGGAGGAACTCAAAGCTGCATTGGCAAGAATCAGGCCTCCCTCCAGGAACTGATGGAATATCTATAGAGATGTTTCAGTGCTGTGCTGGAAGTGCTCACTCATCTATGTTAACAAATTTGGAGGACAGCTACCTGGCCAACTGACTCAAAGAAATCCATATTTATGCCTATTCCAAAGAAAGGTGATCCAACTGAATGTGGACATTACCGAACAATATTGTTAGCATCACACACAAGTAAAATTTTGCTCAAGATCATTCAAAAGCAACTGCAGAAGTATACTGACAAGAAACTGCCAGAAATTCAAGCTGGATTCAGAGGAGGATGTGGAACCAGGGATATCATTGCCGATGTCAGATGGATCTTGGCTGAAAGCAGAGAATACCAGAAACATGTTTACTTATATTTCATTGACTATGCGAAGGCATTCGACTGTGAGGATCATAACAAGCTACAGTTAATGTTGCGGAGAATGGGAATTTCAGAACACCTAATTGTGCTCTTAAGGAATCTGTGTATGTATCAAGAAGCAGTTGTGAGAACAGAACAAGGGACACTGCATGGTTTAAAGTGAGGAAAGGTGTGTATCAGGGTTGTGTCCTTTCACCATATCTTTTTAATCTGTATGCCAAGCGAATAATCCAAGAAGCTGGATTCTGCAAAGAAGAACTAGGCATCAGGATTGGAGGACGACTCATTAACAACCTGAGTTATGCAGATGACACCACCTTACTTGCTGGAAGTCAAGTAGATTTGAACACTTACTGATGAAAGTCAATGACCACAGCCTTAAGTATGGATTGCACTTCAACATCAAGAAAACAAAAATCCTCACAACTGGACCAGTAAGCAACATCGTCATAAATAGAGAAAGGATTGAGCTTGTCAAGCATTTCATTTCACTTGAGTCCATAATCAATGCAGATGGAAGCACCAATCAAAAGACACACTGCCTTGGGAAAATCTTCTTCCAAGGACCTCCTTCAAGTATTGAAAAGTAAAGATATCACCTCGAAGACTGAAAAGTGCCTGACCCATGTCATGGTATTTTCAATCACATCATATGTATGCAAAAGCTGGACAATGAACAAAAAAGACAGAAGAACTAATGCCTTTGAACTGTGGTGCTGGAGGAGAATGTTGGATGTACCATGGACTGCCAAAAGAATAAACAGATCTGTTCTGGAAGAAGTACAACCAGAGTGCTCCTTGGAAGTAAAGATTGCAAGACTGAGTCTTACATACTTTGGACACATTGTCAGGAAGGATCAGTCCCTGGAGAAGGACATCATGCTTGCTAGAGCGGATGGTCAGTGAAAAGAGGAAGACCCTTGACGAGATGGATTGACATGGTGGTTTAAGCATAAAAATGATTGTGGACATGGAGCAGGACCAGGCAGTGTTTTGTTCCATTGTTCATAGGGTTGCTATGAGTCAGAACTTACTCGACGGAGCTTAACAACAAAGACTTGAAGGATAGAGGGTACGTGTATAATTTGCACCATATCCTCATTCCACTTGGCTGTTCAGCCTGTACAAAAAACAGATGGTCTTGGAGAATGACTGTGAATTATCAGAAATTTAACCAGGTAGTGACTTCAGTTGCAGATGCCTTTCCAGGTGTAGTTTCATTGCTTGAGCAAATTAATACATTTCCTGGTACTTGGTATGCAGCTATTGATCTGACTAATACCATCTTTCCACAGCTATCTTGAAGGCCATCAGAAGCAGTTTGCCTTCAGCTGAAAAGGCCAGCAATATACCTTTAATTGCCTAGTTTAGAGCTACATCAACTCTACAGCCCTATATCACTGGTGCAATTTATTTATGACACTATTCTGATTGGACCTAGTAAGGGGGAAGTGTCAGTGACTCTGGGTGCAGAGGTAAAACATTTGAGTGCTTGAGGGCGGGAAATAAATCTCACAAAATTTCAGGCACCTTCCACCTCAGAGAAAGTTCTACAGTTCCAGTGGTGTGGAATACATTAAAATATTCTTTCTGATGGCTCCCACAACTGAAAAAGGAACACTTCCTTAGATTTTAGAGGTAATAGATTCCTCATTTGGGTGGGCTGCTACAGCTTATTTTTCAACTGATTTGAAAAGCTGCTAGTTTTGAGTGATGCTCAGAACAAGGAAGGCTCTGAAACAGATTCAGGCTGACATGTAAGTCACTCTGCCATTTGGACCACATGAGCCAGCTGATCTGATGGTGCAAGAAGTGTCAGTGGCAGACAGAAATGTTATCTGGAGTCTGTCATGGGTTGAATCGTGTTCCCCCCAAAATCTGTGTAGCAATTTAGCTAGGCTATGATTTTTTATATGGTGTTCAGTTCCTCCATATTATACACCCTGCTCTGTGACATTAAATGAGGGTGGATAGTGGCAGTTCTGTTGGTGGGACAGGGCTCAATGTGTAAGACTGTTTTGCGTTTTGAGACAGTGTCTTGAGATATAATGGAAAGAAGCTAGCAGAGAGATTTGGGGACCTCAGACCACCACGAAGCTGTGAGAAAGCTGAGCACATCCCTTGAAAAGGACCAGGATCCCAGAGCCACAGAAGCTTTCAGTGCAGGAGAATATTGACAACAAGGACCTTCCTCCAGACCCAGCAGAGAAAGCCTTTCCCCGGAGGTGATACTTAAAGTTGGACTTTTAGCCTATTGGGCTATGACAAAATAAGACTTATCTTTTTAAAGCCATCCACTTGCGGTATTTCTGTTAAAGCAGCTCTAGAAGACCAAGACAGAATCTTTGACAGGCCCCTATGGGTGAACCACAGTGCAGATCCTTACGATTGTGAGGAAAAAACCCTGCCCTCCGCTGCAGATAACTACTCCCCTTTTGAGAAACAGCTTTTGGCTTACTGAAACTTAGCAGAGATTGAATGCTTAACCAAGGGATACCAAGCCATCATGCAACCGGAGCTGCTCATCATGAACTGGGTGTTGTCTGACACACAGAGTCAGAAAGTTGGATGTGCACAGCAGTCTTCCATCATTAAATGGATGTGGGATACATAAGGACAGCCACTAGGACCTGAAGGCACAAGTAAGTTACCTGAGGAAGTGGCCCAAAAGTCTTTGATCTCCATTCCTGCCACAATAACTCCCATCTCCCAATCTGCACCCATGGTTTCATAAGGAGTACCTTATGACCAGCTGCCTGAAGAAGAAAAAACTCATGCCTGGTTTACAGATGGTTCTGTGTGATGTGCAGGCACCACTCAAAAGTGAACAGCAGCAGCACTACCATCCCTTTGGGGGACCTCCCTGATGGACAGTGATGAAGGGAGATCTTTCCATTGGGCAGAACTTTGAGCAGTTCATCTGGTTGTTCACTTTGCTTGGAAGGAGAAATGGTCAGATGTGCAACTGTATACTGATTTCTTTGATATAAATCTCTCTATATATTTATATGCTTTACTGGTTTCACTTCTCTAGAGAATCTAGACCAAGACAACTACAATGGCATTACCCACAAAATCTCAAAATCAAACAACCAGTTTAGATTCTACAGACCACCTTGAAACTGTTTCTATGCACAACCACTAAACTCTCATTCTCAACTACTATCAAGTGGGAAACTACCAGCTTGAATAAATTCAATTCAATTCTCTGCCTCATCTGTGCCAGCACATAAGTACCTTAAAAGTTGGTTGGAGAAAAATAACTGATAATGCTTTACACTAATGATCACAAAGTTGAGTGTGCCATCAATACTGTATGAAATTATATTTCCCCAGTCAGTTTACTCTTCTATGCTGAAAGAACACCTTTGTGCCTTCTCTTTTTCACCCAAACTACTAGTAGTGTCTGTAAAAATGTTAGTTTGTGATCTTCATCTCTTACCAAGAAAATAGCAGGAATCAGAAGACAAACGCCTCGGCTTCACACTGGCTCCTCCTGTGGTCAGTCTTTACTCTCCCTCTTGTTAGATTTCTTGTCCTCGTGGCAATATTCAACACACACACAGGGTCTCATGTGTACTAAGACTTGTCTGAGTATTTTATATTCATTAATTTAATAAATCCTACAAATCATACTATAAGGTTAAATACTATAGTTGTTCCTATTTTACAACTGATAAAACTGAGATAAATATGGAGCAAGTAATTTTCCCAAAGTCATGCAACTAGTGATTGAGAAAAATGTAATTTTAATCTAGACAATATAGAAACAAAATCTGTGATTGTTTAAACACCATATTTTACTGCAGAGTCCTGGTGGTTCAGTGGTTAAAATTCAGCTGCTAACCAAACATATGCAGTTCAAATCTCCAGTTGCTCTTTGAAAACTCTATGTGGCCATTCTGCTCTGTCTTATAGGGTTGCTATGAGTCAAAATCAATGCAACAATGAGTTTAGTCCTGATATTTGCTTAGTTTATAGTTTCTCTAAGTTGAGACCAAACCTCCTACTCGTGAACTGGGTTTCATGTCCCCTTGACTAATCAGTGGCTTTTTTAAATTCTGCATAATCATTTTCTTCCTTTTATTTTTTTAATGGATCACTGCCTTCAACATACAAGCATGCCTTACTCTTAAAAAAAAAAAATCTGGGAAGGGGGAATTCCATATTCACCTCATTTTCCTTTAATTCTGCTCCCACTTAAAGCAAACACTTTCCAAAGTATTTCTCTTAATTTACTGTAGTAGTCTGAATGACATCCATTAGAGTCTTTGCAAATGTAACTAGTGAAAGATCTTGAAATTAAATCATTTTGGATATATGATGGGCCCTAAATCCAACGACCAGACTGCTTATAAGCTAAGGAGAGGACGCAAAGAGATAACAGAAGGGAAGAAGACCATGAGAGGAAGAAGGTAGAGATGAAGAGTTATGTTGCCACAAAGCCAAGGAAAGCCTGGACTGGAAGAAACAAGAAAGGATTTTTTCCTCAAGCCTTCAAAAGGAATATGGCCCTTTGATTTAGGATTACTGGCCTCCAGAACCATAAAAGAATAAATTCTTAATATATCAAGCCACCTAGCTCATGATAATTTGGTATAGCAAGCATAGGAAATGAGTGTACATGCTATCTGTATTTCTTCACCCCGGTTCTTCTGGTATTACTTCTCAACTAGACTTTCTTTTTCATCGTTTCTTTCATTGTTAGCATTATCAAAGGGTTCCACTGAGTGTTCAGCATCATTTGACACGCTGGATGACTGCTCTGAACTGCTTTCTCTACTTGGCTTCGGGGATACCCATACCTTCTTTATTTAGTTCTTACTATATCGATCCAGTCATTTTAACTTCATGTTTGTTTTTCTAATTCATATTTTCTAATGTCTAAATGTTCGAGCAATCTCAGTCTTAGTCCTTGACGGTCTCTCCCTTTGAATATTCAATCTTCTAGGTGATGACATGCAATTCCACAGTTTAAATACAACCTATAGTCTGATGATGCCAAAATTGATAATTTTAAGTCTTCCATGTTCACCTAGTTCAGAATCTTGTATCCAACAAAACACATGACATGTCTACTTGGATATAAATCTAATTCTTACTACGTCCAAAATTAAATTCTATTCCCTACCCCTGCCAAAACGTTCTTCCCTCAGAGTCACATATTTAAGTAAATTCACCCTGATGATTCTGCCAAAATGAGTCATGCTTAATTTCTCTACTTTTCCTCACTTTGCAAATCCAGTGTATCATGAATACAGTTGACGTAACTTTCAAAAGCTACCAGCAAGACACAGATCACCTAGTAACCAGTGTTATACACTTCCCTAACCTTCCCTTCCACTCCCCTCATCTCTGCTTCCTTTGCTTCCTGCTGGCTGCAGACTCTTGGCTTGGAGGAAACTCCTTCAGCTTATATTCACAATCCAGCCACTGGCCAGCTCCGTGAGTACAAGTTATCTGTAGCTGGTGTTGCTTTTTTCTATTACTTTTGGTTTCATCTTCACCTCCCACCACCTCCCCCTCCTTTATCTCAAATATCTGGCTTCATGCGCCATCTTTGCCTTTTTTTGAAAGGCTGTGAAGCATTGCTCAACTGAGGAACAACTCCTCCATCCCACAATGCCATGTTAGGGGAATCCTTGCTTTGTTTTCTTTTGTCTACCTGTTTTCTTGCTTTTTCTTTTCATGGCTTGGGAATCCCTTCTAGCTGGGTTGTATGCATGGCTTAGAATTGACATCCCCAGTCTGGAAATTATCATCAGTGGGAAACCTGGGGGCATTTTTTGTTTGCTTTATTGTCTTGTTTTTGTTCCTGTCTTCATTACCCAGTTCTTATCTCCCTATACATAACTTGTTTTCCAGCCTCTTGAATACCTGACAATGTGTGACATCTATACCCCTTTTAACCAGTCTGTGCCATTCAGCCTAGGAGACACTTCACTGATCTTTGCAGCAGTATTGATGGGACTTCTCAGAGCTTTTATTTTCTTTATTTTTCTTTCCCAAATTTTTAACTAGTTGTATTCTTACTTTCCTTCTTTTGATTTTTATTTATTTATTTTTCTTTAATTTAATATGACTGAGAGAAAATGTACATTCCCATATAAATTTACATGCCTACCTATATGCAGCTTCCACTGCTCTCCCTCCCTGGTGACAGCACACTATTCCTCTCTGCTCCATACATGTCTCATCCTCCCAACAGCCTCCTTTCCCCTCCTCTCCAACCACTCTCTTTCCTCCAGCCAGAGGTTAGCAGGATGATATCCTATAGATATATAGAACCATAAAGTGCATCCAATATATGGTCACTCTGCATCGCCAAGTCCAATCCATTCGTGTCCAAAGAGTGGACCTTCATTATGATTCATGGGCAAGGGCAACATCAGAGCCAGGGGCCATGCTCTCAGGGGAACCTGTTTTAGTCAGCTAGGGCTGCTCTAACAGAAATACCACAGAGTGGATGGCTTTAACAAAGAAAGATTTATTCTTACACAGTCCGGTAGGTTGCAAGTCCATATTCAGGGTGTCCGCTCCAGGGAAAGACTTTCCCCTTGACGGCTCTGGAGGAAAGTCTGGTATTGCATCAGTCATTGTCCAGGGAGCATCCTCACACAAGAACCTCTGGTCTGAAGGACGTGCTCTGCTCCCCCAAAGAGTGGACCTTCATTACGATTCATGGGCAAGGGCAACATCAGAGCCAGGGGCCATGCTCTCAGGGGAACCCCAAAACCGCTGGACCATCAATTGAGGTCTTTTAGTAGTGATCTCAGGATGCACCCCTTTTTATCTTTGTGTTGCCAGTGAGACTTTTCTTTTTTAAAAAAATCTTTTTGTTTTTCTCCTTTTCTCATTTTTTCATCTACCTATTTCTATAGCAAGCTCCCTTAGCACTCTTTTTTTGTTTATTTGCTTTTGGTTCCTGTTTCTCTCCCCTCCACTTTTCAGCATACCCACATTAGCTCCGTGTATCGCAACCTCCTTGCTTCTACTCACCTGCCTGCACAATGTGCTGAACATTACATCCCCAAGTAGCACCAGCACAGCTTATAGTAACCTGCCCTGCACTGATTCCTTACCATCATCTATCACAATACATGCCCAAAACAACCCACTCCAGCCCTTTTCCTTCAACTAGACCTGCCCAGCTATACCATAGCTGAGTGGCTGGCCCTGCCCGTTAAGCAAGGAGATGAAAAAATATCATGACCACAGTCAAACAAACAACAAAGAACACACGGCCTGCCTTCTCTGATACAAACAAATAAAACAAAAAAGCAGGATGAAACAACTATATCTACAATCAGTAAAGAAAATAACTGCAAAACAGTCCCAAAACAGTGGACAATAACAAAACATATAAATATATATACATATAAAATCAAGATAGGGTAGTTCCAGTAGATATCTCAAATAAAATACCAGGTAACTCTCCAATAGGAGAAAATCACTAGAATTCTCTGACAAAGAATTTAAATCTCTAATATTCAGAACTATCCAAGAACTGAAGCAAGAAGGGGACAAAAATGAGAGAAAAAACATACAAATTCATGGATAAAGGAGAAAAATTTATGGAATAATTCAGGAAAATAATGCAGGAACAAAATGCCAAAGGAAATTCACAAGTGGAAATCATATAAAAACAACAATTAGATATCCAGAAGATAAACAAAATTTCATAAATGGAAAGTGTCCTAGAATGTCTTCTCTGAGGAGCTGGCTTGAAATGACAGAAGACAGGATCAGTGAAATTAAAGACAAATACTTGGATTTAACTGGGCCTGAGAACAATGAGAAACAAGAATGAATAAAATAAACCCTGAGAATTATCTGAGATACAATCAAAAGCAAAAATACATTAATAGCCATGATTCTAGAAGAGGGAGAGAAAACAGAAAACATGGAGAGGATCATTGAGGAATTGCCAACAGAAAACTTCCCTTGTATCATGAAAGATGAAAAGATGACTATCTGAGCAGCTGAATGTTTTAGCTGTCTTGTGCTGTTTAAACAGAAACACCACAAGTAGAAGGCTTTACAAATAGATATTTATTTTGTCACGGTTCAGTATGCTAAAAGTCCAAATTAAGAGTGTCAGATCCAAGGGGAAGACTTTCTTTGCTGGATCTGGAGGAAGGTTCTCATTGTCAATTTTCCCCTGAACTGGAATCTTCTGAGACTCAGGGACTCTGATCCTTTCCAAAGGATGCACTCAGCTCTTGACACTGTTTCTCTGCTATATTCTTTCTTTTGTATCTAAAGGAACAGCATCAAGGCACAAAACAATCTTATACCGTGAGTCCCAACTAACACAACTGTGAACCATCCGCCCTCATTAACATTATAAAGGCAGGATTTACAATATGGAGGACATCACACAATACCAGGAATGATGGCCTAGCTAAATAGCTACATACATTTTTTGGGAAACACAATTCAATCCACAACACTTAACAAACCCCAGAGGATAGACTTTCAAAGAAAATCACTAAGGCATCTCATAACCACACTTACTAAAACTGAAGACAAAGAAAAATTCATGAGAACAGAGTGACAAAAATGAAAAGTCACATACAGAGGAGAAACAATAAGACTAAACTCTGATTATTCACCAGACACCGTATAGGTAAGAAGGCAACGAGATAATATATACAAAACTTTGGGAAAAAAATTGTGACCAAAAAAAAGCATAATCCGCAAAAATCAAGTCCAAATACGATGGTAAAATTATGATGTTTCCAGATAAATAGAACATATAGGAATATGTAAAAATCAAACCAAACTTACAAGAATTACTACAGGGAGTACTTCAGTCTGAGAACAAGCAACATCAGTCCATGGCCTGACTTGAGGACATTAGATTGTACCAGTCAGATACTAGACTAAGAAATGAACTCCCAAGAATTATCCAAAACCAAAAGAATTGCAATAGGGAACCAGGGAGGTTAATCTTTTTAATGGAGTGAAAGGCAAGGTGATACCAAGTAATAACAGACTAGTTCAAGACTGTGAAGATACGCTTGAATTTTAAGGAAACCACAAAAAATGTAACAAACATCCTTATCAAAATAGAGAAGGAAAGCATAGTTTCAATAAAAACAAAATCTACAAAAACAAAAGGAATGAAAAAATGCATAAAGCAAAGGAATTCCCACACAGTAGAGCAAGAGGAAGAAAATACCAGCACCGCACAAAAAAAGATGCTACAAAATGACAGCAATAAACTCACACCTATCAATACATTGAAAGTGAATGGCCTAAAGGCAATCATAAAGAGACATACCAACCCAATTTGCTGTCATTGAGTTGATTCCAATTCACAGTGATCCTGTAGGAAGGATAGAGTAGAGCTGCCTCACAGAGTTTCCAAGGAGCACTGGGTAGACTTGGATTGCTGACCTTTTGGTTAGCAGACATAGCACTGAATCATGCCACCACAGCTTCTATAAAGAGATGTTGGTAGAATGGATTAAAAGTAAACAAAAAACAAATAAATAAAAACAACAACAAAAAAACAGTAAGTTTGAGAATTTACAATTGTTTGCTTATGTTGGTAGAACTGCACAAACAACTCTGTAAGGTTTCATAACCTTGGTATATCAGTGTCTCACAGCTGTTTTTGTGTTGACATGTGATGGTGTCTTGCTAAATGGCGTTCATTATTGTAGTTGTGTGTTTTTGTGTGCTGTGGCAAGAATGTCAGCGCTTAAATTAGAGCAATGAACAAACATTTAATTTCTTGTTAAATGTGTCAAGAGTGAAAGTGAAATCAGGGACATGTTAGTCCAAGTTTATGGGGACAGTGCCGGGAAGAAAACAGCAGTGTACAAACAGATGAAATGTGTTTCTGAGAGAAAGAAACTGTCACTGATGACAAGCAGTCAGGGAAGCCAGTAGTGAACAGGACTGATTAAAACATGGCAAAAATTTCTCAAACTGCTTGTCAAAAAGTCATCGGGTGACTGTCAGAGGCATAGCAGACCACATAAACATTGATACAGAAACAGGAAAATCTTAACTGAAAATCTCAGCATAGGAAAGCGTGCAAAAATGGTCCCACAGGAACTCACCAACGAACAAAAGCAAAGGAGTGTTGAAGTTTGCCAAGACCTTTTGGAGAGGGCAGCTGATGTTTTGGGCCATGTTATCACTGGTGGTGAAATACAGATGTACCAACACAACCCTGAAACAAAGCAACAAAGTGCACAATGGAAGTCAGTGAATTCTCCACGATCAGAATCTCCATCAGTCCAAATCAAAAGTCAAAATGATGTTGCTAATCGTTTCTGATATTAGAAGGATTGTTCATTATGAATTTGTACCAATTGGATGAGCAGTTAACCAAGTTTACTCTTTGGAAGTGCTAAAAAGGCTGCATGAAAAAGTTAGACAAAAATGACCTGAACTTTTTTATCAACAACTCATGGCTTTTGCATCATGACTGCACCAGCTCATGGGGTATTATTTTTAGCCAGGAAACAAATAACTGTATTGGAACACCTTTCCTACTCACCTGATCTGGCCCCCAATGACTACTTTCTTTACCCAAGTATAAAGAAAATGTTGCAAGGAAGACATTTTGATGACATTCAGAACATTAAGAGTAATACAATGACAGGCATTCCAGAAAAACAGTTCTAAAATTGCTTTGAAGGTGGGACTAGGCACTGGCATCAGCACATAGCTTTTCAAGAGGAGTACTTCGAAGGTGACTGTAGTGATATTCTGAAATGAGGTACATGGCACTTTTTCTAGGATGAGTTTGCAACCTTAATTGTCAGACCTTGTATACTATTTGTAAGAGATGTACTTTAGAAACAAAAACAGACACACTGACTGATGGGACACAATTGAGAAATCATATGTAAATCCATCCACCTATGTATGATTACCTGATTTTCAACAAAGAAAGTAACTTTTATTACTTAAAAAAAAAAAAAAGAAGAAGTAGATTGCACACAGCACGTGGAGCCCTCCCCTGATGCAAAAGCTTTTCAGACGGAGGTTAAAAACTTCTACAAACACTCTGCTATGTGTCATAGATGAAGAACTCACAGGGGCAGTTTACATGACACCCTGATTGCCTCTACTCCTTGCTTCTGGAAGCTGTTCAGTAGAAAGAAAAAACTTCCATGCATGCTTCCACCTGACGTCACGGGTAGAAACTCAAAACCAGGTTCTATCTTTTACTGTCCCCTTTGGCCAGGTAGGATTAATTAGGTGGACTAGAACTTCTGCTATTCATACTTTGCACCAACACCTTAGCTGAGAGGCAGAGAAAAATCCCTCCTCCAACTATTTCTATACTTCAACACCTACATGACCAATGGTTAGGATCATGTGTCATCTTGGCTGGGCCGTGATTCCAGTGTTCTGGCAGTTGTATAACATTGTGGTCACTGCCATGATGGAATGCACTATTGTACCAGTGGGGGTAGGGATGGAGGAGCTGTGGTAGCTCACTGCCCCCTCTGCCTTCAGACATCTACATCCTGCCTGCTCACCTTGCCCAAGTTTTGGTTAGTGGTGGATCAGTAGCTTCCCCTTCCTTACCTTCTGATGCCCATTTCTTGGGACTTGAGCTACCAGCTTATCTGTTGATCTTTGGATTCGTTGATCTTTATCCCTGTGAGTAAGAGTCCTGTTCTCTAACCTACTGATCCTGGGTTCACCAGCCCCTTCAGCTACGTGAATCAGAAGAAACCTTGCAGACTAGCCTGCCATCTCGGGATTCGGCTTATAAGTTACTTGTGTTTTAAAATAACTATCTTTCATATACTCACTAATTTAAGTCATCCTCATTCCTTTGGTTACAATATCTTTGTAGGAATGAGGCAGGCAGAATAGTCTGTGGAGAACCATACAATGGAAACCCTACTCCTTATGAGTCAACAGTTAGGAGTGAGGGAGCCTGAGGGACTCTGTAAATAATGTGACTGAAACAATCAATAAGCAGTAAGGAATAAAAAGACCCAATGATTATCTGTATCCTGCGACAGTGAGATAAGTCTCCCAACAATTGTGTAATCTTCAAAGTTGTTTTGCAGAAGGAACCTGATGAAACCAAATCTGTGACATGGGCAGAAAGTCCCACTTTGGCTATCACATGTCTTTCCTATGGGGTATGACAGAGCTACACTTAGGACCCGGGAATCAAACCAAGGGAAGAAGAAACTGCACATGTACAACACCCCATAATAAGTCCTAAAAGCCCCCATGGCAGGAACCGTCTTGAAGTTTGTGTGTGCAAGAAACCAAGGGACAAGCGGTCACTGGCCACAAAAGGAAATACATGAGATCCCCATCTCTGATTTTCTGACTCCAGCTATACCCTGGACACAGACAAGCTATAAAAACTCAATGCTGAACTTGCTCACTGGCACAGCCTGCAGGAGTGCTATACACTTTGCAGTTGCTCCACTTTAAAGTGCTTGCATTTTCCAATGTAGGCCAGCCAGGTCTCCCCAAGTAATTCCTTCTTGCATGTCTGACAAGGACCCTTAAGGGTCTTCAAAGAATCCTCAGTAACACAGTAAATTATCTCTCAGGCAATTTTCTTGGACTCTAAAACAAAATCTTCTAACCTCTTAATTCAGGCTTCCTAGGTGATACAATAGTTAAGAGCTTGGCTACTAACCAAAAGGTCAGCACAAACCTACCAGACACTCCTTAGGAACTTTGCAGGGTGGTTCTGGTCTGTTCTCTAGGTTCATTATGTGTAGGAATTGACTCCATGTCAATAACGTGTATTTATTTATCTGGACTTTAGCTAGCAGGAATCTTGTTTCCAGCCATCCCCTACTTCTCCTATTCATTCACAGTGTCACTTCTAAAAACTCATGTTGAATCTATTTGTCTCAGCTTGCTCATCAATAAAATTGTAATGTTATTACTCTCATAACAGCTTATAGGATATTTAGTTGAGAAAGAGTTGAAGTTGAGTGAGACCTTAAAGATGTAGAAGTCCCTGATTTACATGTTTGAGTTAAGACAAATTGCACTTACCGTCTTTTTTGTTTTATACATACAATGTTGCAGCAGATAATTTGCTGATGTTATCATTCTCACGACAGAACCCAAAGACAAATAAAAATCAATTTATAACTGATAATTATAAATTATTCATCAAGTCAATTTTGACTCAAGCAACCCTGCAGGACATGGCAGATGGTGATTTGAGGTGCCAACCATTTGGCTGGCAGCTGAGATTTAACCACCACACCAGCAGGGATCCCTGGAAATAAAAGACAATAACGAACACTGGAGGGTGAGGGGGAAGAGGTATTCAACTACATATACAAACTGACTTACAGTAGATTCTGTTGGAATGGAGCCCTGTTTTAAGAACTATCTGTAGTTGTTTCTTTATGTTTCTTCTCTATCTAAATTCTATATTAATGCAAACTATATTTTCCTCCTGAATTGTTCCTGTACCCTCACATCCTGTTGTCTTCTCTTCTGATGTAACATTACCAAAGGAAAAGTTTTTAATTCAAGTTTTTCTATGAATCAGAATTGACTCAATGGCAATGGGTTTGGGTAGCATAAATGAGTCAACCATAAACAGTTGAAAAAACACCGGTTCCCATCCAATTAATATAAAACAGAGGTGCAGTAAGAGAATTGCATATTGTCTATGTTTTAATTAAATTGTTCTCAAGTGAACAAAGGTATGTTAAAACAGAAGTTTTGCATTGTAGTTTAGACGAGTCTGCTATGAGAGTAAACCAAAACTACAACAAACCCACTGTTGTCGAGTTAAATTCAACTCACAGCAACTCTCTGTATAGTACAGAGTTGAAGTGCTCTATAGGGTTTCCAAGGCTGCAAATCTTTCGTACTGAAGCAGACTGCCATATCTTTCTCCCACTGAGCGGATGGAGGACTCAAACCAGTAACCTTTTTGTTAGCAGCTAAGCACTTCAACACCTGCTCCACCAAGGCTCCTTGCTGTAAGATTACTCCGTTGAAAGTCTAAGTAAGGTTTCCCTAAGAGATCATTTTCATTCAAATCAAACTAGAGCAAGTGTCTTTCTACCCTATTTGTACTGCTTGGTGGACCACTTGCAGAAACTCTCTGAAACTTTAAAGCTTCTGTTTTTATAGAAGTTCCCTTAGGAGGAATTTGCCTAGAGGCTAGTGGCTCTGAAAGAACCTTGAAAAAGTTGACAAAGAAACAAGAAATATTGGTGTTTAAATATTTTTTTCTAACATGAAATTTGGTGTCTTCAATGGGAATTTTAATAATCAAATGAAGGTTGCAGCTGTATTATGATGTCACATTACTGTCAATATTTTTTGTTATTGTTCTTGTTGTTAGGTGCCATTGACTTGATTCTGACTCACAGTGACTCTATGCACAACAGACACAACACTGCCCTGTTTTGTACCATGTCCACAGTCGTTTTTATGCATAAGCCTATTGTTAAACCCACTGTCTCCGCCCATTTTGTCCTGAGTCTTCTTCTTTTTCACTGACCCTCAATTTACCAAGCATGATATCCTTCTCCAGGGACTGATCCATCAAGAGAACATATGCAAAGCATGAAAGATACAGTCTTGCCATCTTTTCTTCCAAGGAGCGTTCTGGTTGCTCTTCCACAACAGATTTCTTTGTTCTCTCAGCAGTGCATGATGTTGTTGTTGCTGTTGTTGTTGTGAAGTGCCATCAAGTCATCTCCAACTCATAGCAACCCTATGCACAACTATCTGGCCTTGCCCCATGTTTACGATCATTTTTATGCTTGAGCTCACTGTTGTGGCCACTGCGTCAATCCATCCCCTTGAGGGCCTTTCTCTTTTTTGCTGACCCTCCACTCTACCAAGCATCATGCTCTTTTCCAGGACTGGCCCTTCCTAACAACAGGTCCAAAGTATGTAAGATGCTGTCTTGCCATCTTGGCTTCCAAAGAGCAGACTGGGTGTACTTCTTTCAGAACAGGTCTGTTTGTTTTTTTGGCAGTCCATGGTACATTCAACATTCTTCTCCAACATCACAATTCAAAGGCATCAGTTCTTCTTCTGTCTTTCTTATTCATTGTCCAGCTTTCACATGCATATGATGCTACTGAAAATATCATAGTTTGGGTCAGGTATACTTTAGCCTTCAAGGTGACATCTTTTTAATACTTTAAATAGGTCCTTTGCAACAGATTTTCCCCAGACATTGCATCTTTTGATTTCTTGACTGCTGCTTCCATGGACATTGATTGTGGAACCAGTAAAATGAAATCCCTGACAACCTCAGTCCTTTCTCCATAACCCAATGTTTTAGTCAGCTAGTCCTGCTCTAAGAAAAATACCACAGAGTGGATGGTTTTAACAAAGGAAAGTTTATTCTTACACAGTCTACGCCAAGTGCCGTCGAACAGTCTAGTAGGCTACAAGTCTAAATTCAGGTTGTCTGCTCCCGGGGAAGTCCTTTCCCCTTGTCAGCTCTGGAGGAAAGTCCAGTACTGCATCAGTCTTTGTTCAGGGAGCATCTTGGTGCAGGAACCTCAGGTCTGAAGGAAGTGCTCTTCTCCCAGTGCTGTTTGCTTGATGGTATAAGGTTCCCAATTCTCTGCTTGCTTCCCTTTCCTGTTTCCTCTTGTAGGATGCAACGATTAAGGGTGCCACAAGCCATACTCAAGGGAAACCCCCTTTACAGTGGAACAGGAAATGATTTTAGGAAGAGATTTACAGTCCCACCCTAATCCTCTAACACACAGCACTGGGAAATACAAAAAGGAGGACAGTCATAGAATACAGGGAATCATGGCCCAGTGACATGGCTACACATATTTTTAGGGGGACACAGTTCAATACATGACACCCAGCTTCTCTCTGTATGCTCTGCATACAGAGCAAAAAGGTGTGGTGAAAGGATACAACCCTGACACATACCTTTCTTGACATTAATCTAACCTGTTACTCTCTATCTCTTTATTGGTGCATTTAATTCATTTACGTTCAGTGTAATTATTGATAGGTATGAATTTAGTGCTGTCACTTTGGTGCCTTTATTTGTTGCTGACAGTTTCTGTTCTGAATCATTTTTTTATGTGTTTTCCTTTCACCCTTTTCAGTGTCGTTATTTTCTTCTGTTGAGACTGCTAGATTATGTTTCTTCTTTTGATATGTAGTACTGCTAGTTTGCTTTGTGGCCACCCTAGTCTTCCCCTCTAATGTACCAAGTTTAAACCAGTCTTTAACTTTTTGGTATCTCTGACTTCCTCTCCACCTGAAAGATCTGTGAATACATTAGCATGTTCCTCTTTTTAGAATAATGTCATAATTTGCATTCTATGAACTGTGTTTCCCTAATTTTAATCTTTTAGGTTTGATTAAGTTTTGTGATTCCCCTAACCAAGGAGAATTCTGGATGCTGTGTCCTACTTTGCCCCTTTGAGTATATATCTGATAATACTGATTTTCTAATCAAAGAACTTCCTTCAGTATTTCTTGTAATTTTAGTTTGTTTTTTGCAAAGTCTCAAAGCTTCTGTTTATCTGAGAATATCCAAATTTCACCACCATATTTTAAAGACAATTTTACAGGACATGTAATTCTTGGTTGGATTTCTTTTTTTCCTTCAAGGCTTCATATATGTCATCCCATTGCCTTCTTGCCAGTATGGTTTCAACTAAATCACTGGAGCTCAGTCTAAACAACTCTCCCTTGTAAGTGAGTTTTGGTTCAAGCCTAGCTGCCTTTAAGCATCTCTCCTTATATTTCATTTTGTTAAGCTTGTGTATAGTATATCTTGGTGTCTTTCTTTGGGATCTACCTGCTGTGGAGTTCAATGAGCATCTTTGATATCTTCTCATCTTTCATGATGTCAGGGAAATTTTCTGTCAGTAACTCTTCAACAATTCTCTCTGCATTTTCTGTTATCCCTCCCTGTTCTAGTACTCTAATAACTCACGAATTATTCCGCTTGATAACATCCCACGTAACTCTTAATGATTCTTCTTTTTTTTTAATCTTTTATCTGATTTTTCCTTGTAAATGTCACTATCAGTTGCTTTATTTTCAGTTTAGCTAATTCTACATTCCGTTTCTTTGATCCTGCTCCTCGGACTTTCAATTGAATTGCCTAATTCTGTAATTTTTTTATTAATCTGCTGAATTTCAGATCATTGCTGTTCTAGCAATTCATGTATCTTGTTTAATTTTTCATTTTGTTCCACTGCACTTAGTCCAATTTCCATCCTAACATCTCTATACATAATTCTTTTGTATTCTGCCTCCCACAATTTCAAGAAGCCTCCTTCATCTGGGAATTTTTTTTAATCTTTATTTTGGGAGTTTTCTGGATCCCTGGTGGCCTGCTTCTTTAAACGGTTAGAGATTGACTGTTATCTACAAACCATCAGAAAGTTGTTGTGATTTAATTGTTAGATTATTGCCATCTAACTTATACATATATAAATACATATTTTTTTAGTTTGATTTTGTTTCCTGACTTTAAACCATGCAGTGTCCCCTTGTTCTGTTCACACAATTGCCTCTTGATCCACATACGGATTCCTCATGAGCACAATTAAATGTTTTGTAATTCCCATTCTCTACAACATTATCCATAATTTTTTATGATCTACACAGTCAAATGCCTTTGTATATTCAGTGAAACACAAGTAAACATCTTTCTGGTATTCTCTGCTTTACATCAAGATCCACCTGACATTGGCAATGATATCCCTGGTTCCACATTCTCTTCTGCTTCCAGCTTGAAATTCTGGCATATACTGTTGCATGATAATACTTTAGAATGATCTTTAGCAAAATTTTCCCTGTGTGTGATATTTTTAATGATATTTTTGGATAATTTCTGCATTTGTTTGGATCAGACTCCTTGAGAATATGCATAAATACAGACCTCTTCCAGTCAGTTGGCCAGGTAGCTGTCCTCCAAATTTCTTGGCATAGATGAGTGAGCCTTTCAAATGCTACATCCATTTGTTGAAAAATCTCAATTGATATTCCAGTTCCTGGAAATCCTGTTAAGATCAACTCACCAATGCTTTCCACAGCTCTGACTTCTTCATTCAATACCATCCATTCCTGATCATATGCTACTTCTTGAAATGACCGAATATCAACCAATTCTTTCTAGTATAATGACTCTGTGTATTCCTTCCATGTTCTTTTGATGTTTCCTGCATCATTTAATATCTTCCACTTAGAATCCTTCACTATTGCATCTCAAAGCTTGAATCTATTCCCCAGTTCTTTTAGCTTGAGAATTGCCAAGTGTATTCTTCTCTTTTGGTTTTCTATTTCCAGCTCTTTGCTCATGTCATTAGAATACTTTACATTGTCTTCTTGAGCTGCCCTTTGAAATCTTCTGTTCAGTACAACTACTTCACCATTTCTTCTTTTTGCTTTAGCCACTCAATTCTCAAGAGCAAGTTTCAGAGTCTCTTTTGACATCCAATTTGTTTTTTTCTTTCCTGTACTTTTAATGATTTCCTGCTTTTTTCATGGATAATGTCTCATTTCACAATTCTTCCGGTCTTTGGTCATTAGTGTTCAACACATCAAATCTATTCTTGAGAGGGTCTCCAGATTTGGCTTTTGTGGATTTGTTATAATTCTCTTCAATTTCAGTTTGAACTTGAATATGAGTAACTGATAGTCTGTTTGGCAGTTCACTCTTGGTCTTGTTCTGACTGATGATACTGAGCCTTTACATTATCTCTTTCCACAGATACAGTTGATTCGATTCCTGTGTATTCAATCTGGTGAGGAATGTGTGTATAGTTGCCTTTTATGTTGATGAAAAAAGGGTTTTTGCAATGAAGAAGTCATTGGTCTCATAAAATTTTATCATGCAAGCTCCAGCATTATTTCTATGACTAAGGCCATATTTTCCCAACTACCAATCTTTCTTTGTTCCCAACTTTTGCATTCCTGTGATCAGTAATAACCAATGCATCCTGATTCCATGTTTTATCAATTTTGGACTGTGGGAAATAGCAAAAGCCTTCAATTTCTTCATCTTTGGTTTTAGTGGTTGGTGAGTAAATTTGATTAACAGTCATATTAACTAGCCTTTCTTTTAGGCATATGACTATTATTCTACTGCTGACAGCACTATACTTCAAGATAGATTTTGAAATGTTCTTTTTGATAATAAATGCAAACACCATTCTTCAAGTTGTCATTCCCAGTATAGTAGATCATATGATTATCTGATTCAGAATGGCCAATATCAGTACATACAGCTCATTAGTGCCTAGAAAATTGATGTTTATGCGTTTCATTTTTGACAATTTCCAATTTCCCTAGATTCATGCTTCATACATCCCATGTTCTGATTATTAATGGATGTTTGTAGCTGTTTCTTCCCATTGTGAGTCATTCAGCATCAGTAAATGAAGGTCCTAAAAGCTTTACTCCATCCACATCATTAAGATCAACTCTCCTTTGAGGAAGCAACTCTTTTCCAGTTGTCTTTTGAGTGCCTTCCAATCTCAGGACTTATTTCCCAGTACTACATCTGACAGTGTTCTGCTGCTATTCATAATGTTTCCTTTGGCTAATTCTTTTTAGAAATAGACTACTGTGCCTTTCTTCCTAGTCTATCTTAGTCTAGAAGCTATGCTGAAACCTGTTTGCCATGAGTGGCCCTGTTAGTATCTGAATACCAGTGGCATACCTTCCAGCATCATAGCAACACTCAAAACCACACAGTGTGACAACCTGGCAGACAAGTGGGGGCCTTGGAAATGTTACAGGGCCTGGCTATCTTCTGCCCAGGCCTTGAAAACCCTATGAAGCAGTTCTACTATGCACAAATGGGGTCACCATAGGATGAAATCAACTTGATGGCAACTAACAACACCAAACATAGCTTAAACATTATGTAATAGAACATATATGTAACTATACGGTATATGAGTGACCACTGCAGAGACTGTATAGAATATGTTCTCTTCAGTAGTATATACATGTAGATTTTCCATTTATTTCTAATATTAAATTCTATTACCTTTTTATAATTAAAAGAAGCAAAGGATGAGTGAGCCTTAGATGATGGAGTAGTCATGGGCTTTCTATTATCATTCTAACAACAAATAACCAGGAAACAACTGAATGGATTATATAGGACACTCTAGAAGTCGTGAGTAACCTGGGGGAAAGCTGAGAGATGACAGGAAGGGGATGGCAGCAGATCCAGAAGCAAATACTTCAGCCAGTATTAAATCCACATCTTGTAGAGGGACCCACTTGAGCCGGTCAAGTAGAGCCATGGCGTGGCTGTCAGTGTCCAAACAGAGCAGCAGGGCAGTGAGCAAGTGCATCTTTCTCAGCAGAGAAAGCTGATCTTCAATCAGCTGTATCTACAGAACCACAGAGGACCTTAACCCATGCATCATAAGCTAAGTGGTTGTGAGCTCTTGTAGATTTAAATTTTTCCTATGTGCTGATTTCTCTCCCTTTCCCCTAAATTTACCCCTCCTTTCTTTGCTCTGAATTGGGTACTAAACTCTGATGCTCATCCTGGGTAGGAAGTGGGGCATCTCAGGAGCATACCTTGAGCTGTGCTTCCAAACTTAGAGGGAAACAAATGGTAAGGGGGAGAAAAACACATCTGCCAGGACCCTCTTTACCTTACTCAGCATGCTCATAGCACTGGTTACCCAGGACCAAGGCACTGGCATTTCTAAGCTCTAATAATCAAACTAGTTCAAAAGTTAAATACATATGTATACTGATCTGACTCGACAGCACTTGGCTTTGGCTTGGCATGTGTTAGAACACAATAACCAAATACAGAAAAAAACTACAACTTTCTGATGGCTTAGAAACAACAATTTCTAATGATTTAAAGGAGCTCCCAAAACAACCAAAAGTTTTTCACACAAGGAAGATTTCCTGAAATCATGGGAAGCTGAATACAAAAGAATAAAGTCTACAGCTCTTCAAGACATAAGGAAGGACAGTGGGCAAAATGCAGCAGGGCACAATGAAAAACTAAACGGGCTGCAAGGAATATATGAACAATAGCAATCTGAAGTTCAGCAGATTAACAACAAAATTACAGAATAGACAATTCAGTAGAAAATAAAGGAGCACAATTGAACAATGAAATTCAGAATTAGTGAAAGTGAAAATAAAGCAACTGACACCAGCATATATGAGAAAATTAGATACAAAATTTTAATAAATGAAGAACCACTAAGACTTATGCGTGACACTATCAAGAATAATAATCAACAAATGATTGCAGTACTAGAACAGGGGTGGATACCTGAAAGTACAGAGAGAATTGGTCAAGATGCATTGATAGAAAACTTCTTTGATATTATGAAAGGTGAGAAGATATCTATACAAGATGCTCACTGAACTCCACACAAGGTAGATTCCAAAAGAAAGGCACCAAGACATGTTATAATGAAACTTAACAAAACTAAAGATAAGGAGATGATTTTAAAGGCAGCTAGGCTTAAATAGATATAATGTACAAAAGAGAGTCAATGAGATTGAAATCAGAATAGTCGGTGGAAAGCATGCTGGCAAGAAGACAATGAGTTGACATATACAAAGTCTTGAAGGGAAAAAGCTGCCAACTAAGAACTATATATTCTGCAAAATTGTCTCTCAAATATGACAGTGAAAGTCCCAGATAGACAGAAGTTTAGAGAATTTGCAAAAACCAAACTGAAATTACAAGAAACACTGAAGTAAGTTCTTCAATCAGAAAATCAATAATATCAGATACTCAAGGATACAATGCAGGACTGAGCATCCAAATAGCAATACAGATAGAAAAAACACACAAATAAAACAGAGATCTCATTATGTAAATGATGATAATATTATGCCAAAAGAAAGGGACAAATTAATGTATTGATAGAT
The DNA here is from genome assembly GCA_028571685.1 of Heterohyrax brucei. Classification (NCBI taxonomy): domain Eukaryota; kingdom Metazoa; phylum Chordata; class Mammalia; order Hyracoidea; family Procaviidae; genus Heterohyrax; species Heterohyrax brucei. The sequence continues at coordinate 1,341,404 of CM053161.1, forward strand.
CTTTTAGATGGAGGGGAAGTTAAGGTGATACAAATAAATCAAAGACTGGTTTAAACTTAGAATGTTAGGGTTAAATAGTAAGGTAACTTCAAAGGAAGTTAACAGCCCTACAAATCACCAAAAAAAAAAAAACTCAAGAAATCTCAATGAATATAAAATCAACAACGATGAAAAGGATGAAAGAACAAAAATAAACTGATAAAGAAAAATGACCCAGCACAGAAAACCAAGTAGAATAAAGAAACTGTCAATAGCACACAAAAGAGGCATCAAAATGACAGCAATAAATGCATACCTACCAGTAATCACCCCTTAACTGTAAATGCATTAAATACACCAATTAAGAGACAAAAAGTAGAATAATGGACTTAAAAAAATATGACCTGTATATCTGTGGCCTAGAAGAGCCACACCTTAGAGTTAAATCTACTAACCAACTGAAAGTCACAGGATGGGAAAATACTTACCAAGCTAACAACACTCTAAATAGAGAAGTAGTGGCAATATTATTTCGAGTAAAATAGAGTTTTATGTAAAATCTACCACAGTGGACAAGGAAGATCACTAATACTTAAAGTGTCAATACATCAGGAAGACATAAACGTGTTAAATATTTATGCACTCAATGACAGAGCTTCTAAATACATTAAACTAACTCTAATAGCGTTGAAAAGTAAGATAGATAGATCTGCTTCAACACAGTACTTTTGTTGTTGGACAGAACATGCAGAAATAAGCTCAATAAAGATGCAGAATATCTAAACACCAAAATGACCTCATATAGTACACAGAATATTCCACCAAACAACAGAAAAGAACATGTATTTTTTTAGTGCATGTACAACATTCTGCAGAATAGATCATATATTAGGCCATAAAACAAATCTTAAAAAACTATAAAGAATTGAAATATTGCAAAGCATCTTTTCAGACCCTAAAGCCATAAAAGTAGAAATCAACAGCAGAAAAAGCAAAGGTAAAGAGTCAAACATAATAAAACTTAACAACACCTTTCTCAAAAAAGTCCAGGTTATAGAAATCAAGACTGCAATGAATAAATTCACAGAATCAAATGAGAATGAAACCCTACAGTACACCGCAAAAGCAGTGCTCAGAGGTCAATTTATCCTTATAGATGCACATATCCAAAAAGAAGAAAGGGCCCAAATCTAAGAATTAACCCTAAAATTGGAACAAGTAGAAAGAGAACAACAGAAACTTCTGAAACGCCAGAAGAAAACAAACAATAAAAATTAGAGCAGAACAAAATGAACTAGAGGCTCAAAAAAGAAATTGGAAGTGTTTTAGCAAGACCAAAAGATGTTATTTTTTGAGGAACTGCTGAAAACCATTGGAAACTGAAAAATAAAAACAGGAAAGGAAGCAAATAAGTTGAATAAGAAATAAGATGAGCAATATCACAACTGATTCAACTGTGACTAAAAGATCACAACATGATATTATGAAAAATTGTACTCTAATAAATTTGAAAACCTATAGGAAATGTACAAATTTGTAGAAAAATACTACCAACCTAAACTAACAGCAATAGAAGTAGGACAACTTAATAAAACTCTCACAAAAGAAGAGATCAAAAAAGTAATTTAAAAATTCCTAACCAAAAACATCTTCACCCAGATGGCTTCACTTCAGAGAAGAGTTAGCAGCACTAGTAATAAAGATATTTCACAACATAGAAAACAGAACTCTTCCAAATTTATCCTATGAATTCAGTACAACTCTGATACCAAAACAAAGTAAATATAGAACAAAAAAGGACAATTACAGACCAATATTTCTCATGAACTTAGATGCAAAATTCCTGAACAAAATTCTTCCCAACAGAATTCAAAAACAGCAAAAAAGTAATTCAACATGATCAAGTACAATTCACACCAGGGATGTAGGAATGGTTAAACATTAGAAAAATTACTGTAGTGAACCACATAAATAAAATAAAAGATAAGAATCACTTGATTATAACAACTGATGCAGAAAAAGCACTTGAAAAAGTCCAACACCTCTTCATTTGAAAAATCCTCAGCAGAATTGGAATAGAAGGGAAATTTGTGAACATAATAAGGGGCACGTGTGCAAAGCCAACAGCCGTTATCGTAAATGGAGAGAATCTGAAAGCATATCTCCTGAAGATGGGAAAGAGACAAGGATGCCTATTGACACCATTTTTATTTAACATTGTGCTGGAAATTCTAGACAGAGCAGTTAGGCAAGATAGAGAAATAAGGACATCCAAATATGTAAGGAAGAACTAAAAATAACTATAGATGATTGATTTTATATTCTGAAAATCCTAAGGAATCCACAAAAAGCTAGCAAAACCAATGGAAATGTTCAGCAAAGTATCCAGATATATGATAAACACACATAAATCAGTTGAGTGCCTTTACACTGAAAAAGAGACCACCAAAGAAGAAATTACCAAATCAATACCATTTACAGTAGCCCTCACAAAGATAAAATACTTAGGAATAAATCTTACCAGAAATTTAAAACACCTGTTACAAAGAAAATTTCAAGACTCTACTGCAATAAACCAAAAGCCATCTATGTAAATGAAGAAACCCACCTTGCTCGTGGAGAGGAAGACTTAATATCATGAAAATGTCTATTCTACCCAAAGTGATCTACAGATACACTGCAATCCCAGTACAAATTCCAGGGTCGTTTCTTAATGAGATGGAGAAACATAATGCCAACTTTATACAGGACGAGAAGCTGTGGACAAATAAAGCATTACTGAAGAAGAACAAAGTGGGAAGCCTCATGTTACCTAGAACCTATTACACTGCATGGTAGTTAAAACAGCTTAGTACTGGTACAAAACCAGATATACAAACCAATAGGACAGAATAGAGAATTCAGATATAACATCTTCCACCTATAAGCAGCTGATATTTGACAAAGGTCCAAAGCTTGTGAACCGGGGAAAGACAACCTCTTCAACAAAAGGTTCTGGCAAAACTGGATATCCATATGCACAAAAATGAAACATAACCCACATCACACAACATGCACAAAAACTAATTCAAAATGGATCAGAGATCTAAACATAAAATCTAGAAAAATAAACGTCGTGGAGAAAAAACATGAACACTGCGGGGAGGCCTAATACCTGTCATAAACAGACTACAAAATGTTACTAAGAATGCACAAATACCAGAAGACAAAATATGTAACTGGGAATTCCTAAAAAATCAAACACTCATAGCCATCCAAATACTTCCCAAAAAGAAAAATATTACCTACAAACTAGAAAAAAAACAATGGCAAACATGAATCTGATCAACATCAAATCTCCATAAACTAGAGTACTGCAAAACTTCATCAAGAAAAAGACAAGTGTCCCAATTAAAAAGGGGCAAAGAGTATGAACAGGCACTTCACTGAAGAAGACATTCAGGTAGTTAACAAGTATGTGAGAAAGTGCTCATGTTTATTAGCCATCAGAAAAATCCAAATTAAAATTACAATGAGATGCTATCTTATCCCAACAGAAAACAATGAATGTTGGAAATGTGGAGAGACTGGAACTCTTGTATAGTGCTGGAGGGAATGTAAAATGCTACAACATTGAAAATCGATTTGGCACTATTTTGAAAAGCTAGAAATAGAAATACCATATGATCCAACAATTCCACTGTTTGGATTATATCCTAGAGAAATAAGAACTGTCACATGAATGCTTTTTGTAAAATTGTCCACAATAGCAAAAAGGTGGACTCAACCTAGGTGCCCATCAACAAATAAAGGAGTAAACAAACCATGGCATATCACACAATGAAATACTATGCAATGATAAAGAAGACTGATGATCTTGGATGACATCTGATAACATGGAGTCATCTGGAAGCTATTATGTTGAGTAAAATTAGTCAGCTGCAAAAGAACCAATAATGTATGAGACCACTATTATAATGTTCCAAAAAAAGATTTAAGCAGAAGAAAATCATCTTTGATGGTTACAAAAGAGGGAAAGGGGCTGAGGCATATTCATAGATATACAGTTGATAGAGATTGGGTTATGTGAAAAAAGTGACAGCATGCAATAGAACAGAGGTTAACATGCTGGACTACACCAGAATCTAAGGAGTTTCCTAAATACAATCCAACATATCAAATGTCAGAGTAGCAATGGCAGGTTTCTGGGGACCATGATTTCTGGGGGCATCTGGTTCATATGACATAACTAAGTTTTTTATTAAGAAAGTGTTGTGCATCCCATTTTGGTGAGTTTCATATGTGATCTCAAAAGCTTGCAAGCTGCAGTCTAAGTACCATCAATTTGTCCCAATCCACCTAAAACAGAAAATAATGAAGGACATCAAAGACGTGAGGAAAATGGGAACTCAGGAGACAGAGGGGCTATAATGATCAGGAGACTACAGCAGCATGAGACCAAAAGAACTAGATGGTGCCCGGGCACCACCAATGACTGCCCTGAAAGGAAACACAACATAGAGTCCCCGACACAGTGGGAAAAAAATGGGGTGGCATCTGTATTAAAAGACTGGACTTGATGGCCCCATATCTTGGGATATCTCGTAAGAGATATCTCCTAAACTCTGTGTTAACGCAAAGATGAAACTCATACAGAAGCCAATTCTCGAGACACAAACTGGACTCAAACACAAGAAATAGAGTTACGCTAGTGAAGTGTATCCTTCCTGGCATAAAGACATACATACATGAGGCCGTCAGAGCAGCTCCTGTCCAGAGATGAGGTGGGAGGGTAGAGATGAAGAGAATAATTTGAATATGGGGAATACAGGGCAAAAGAGAGGAGTGTGCTGTCACAGGGTCAGAGGGGCCACTAGAGTCGCATAGTGGTATGTTGGGGGGGGGGGGTGGGAGGCATTTATATAGCATATTGACTTGGACTGTAAACTTTCACTTATAGCACAATAAAATACTTTTTAAAAAGAAAGCAAAGATAAGATAGGAATATTAAGTTTTAATGGAAGTTTATCTAAAAACATTTTGCATCTCAGGCTGAATTTTAACTCCAGTATATCAGAACAAACAAACAAATAAAACAAAGTGACAAAACAAAGCCAGAGGAAAAGGAATAATCGCAAGAGAATTTAGAATTCAGCTGTCAAAGCCCTTCAGAGTGATCAAAAGCAGAAATGAGACAAGCTGTAGCAGAACAAAACCACATGTAGAGCAACCAAGTTCAAATAACAATGGACCAAAAGTCAAAAGAGGAAATTAGAATGGTTATGCTGCCTGGTATTTAGAAGATAAAATCTGGCTTGTGCCTCTGTAGCTGGTTCTCCAATGAGTGTCACAGTTCTGCTTGTACTGGTCTTTAATACAGATGCTGTAACAATTGCAAATGGTAAAAGAAAATTAGGAGAAAAATTATCGTTACTGTGTCTGTTATACACATTATCTCAGTCCTCACAATCATACTCTGAGGTAGATGCCATTATCTCCATTTTATAGATGAAGAAACAGAACCTGAAGGTGTACAGTTAGCTCACCCTGTTTATACAGGTGGAACTGTTATTCAATCCCAGGCCTGTGCAACTTGAAAATTTTCTGTTACGTTAATACAGTAAATTCTGCCCAAATCAGAATCTGTATAAGGCAAAACCTTGTCAGAGAAGGAAAATTCAAGTACAGCACAGGCCGTTCCTGGTTACAAACTCTTGACTTGAGGGACAACTTGTACTTAGGAATAGACTGCCATAAATGCAATGGTTCATAATACTGAATGCATGCACGATTTCCTGCTACTTATGAAAACATTGGAAGTGCTATGTATAAGTAGGTAAAATATATACGATATGATAAAACAAATCTTTTACTAACTGACACTAAATAAGAATCCTATGTACCTGTTCCAACTTGCCTACAAATTGAATTTACAGACAGATTTAGGATTGCATCTCATTCATAATCCAAGGATTGTCTATAAGTGTTAAATGATACAGCAAGACTTCCCTGACATTCTGTTAAGACCAAAATAATAGTACAGGCCATAACATCCTTCCTCTAAAATACTGAATATCATTCTCCAATTTTTGCCATATTAGAACTTTTTAGTACTACTCTAAGTATTAAAATGAGCAGTAAAAAAGTGGGAAGACTGAATCCTATCAAAGGCAAAAACTTCTGAGACCCAGAAAAACAAGGCAGTCCTGTTGAGTTCCAGCTCTCACAGAGATTTCACTGTATACAGAGCAATGCCAAGAAAGGTAGCTTGCATGCTGTTTCACGATTTGTGTGAAGCTCCAAGAACAGTGAAGTTACATAAGAGAAAATTTGGAAGCTAGAAGACTTTTTAAAATGTATTTCTATTTAACTTGCCTTCCACTAGTGATAAGAATGCTTCCATTATTTGGGTGCTGTACTAATGTAATACCACTGATTTGATATTCTTGCAGATGTTTTGCCATATATACTATAGCTAGGAATTTGAATTCTAAATTTTTGTTGGTACAGTTTAATTGATTATTGATTACTTTTGTGTGGCTTTATACCTATGGTCTTGTAACTGAGACCCAGGTGACTGAGTGGGACTATGGCAGTTCTGCCTTAAAAGAGAGCCATTTCCAGGGGAGAGGAGAGGGGCCTACCACCAACAAGGAAGGAGAAACTATCAGAAGTCTACTGGCAGAGATCTGGCAGAAGGAGACAGCATACTGGGCTTCACAGCCCATGCAGAGAGACAGTGGAGTGCCTCTAGGCAGAGATTGAGGACCAGGGAGAGGAATGTCTGTCAGAACATATGGGAAGAGGCTTCCCAGAAAAAAAGAACTGTATCCTCAGTGTTCTTGAGCCTGAAGTATACCTGTTCTTCCCTAATAAACCCCATAATTATATGGTCTTTTAAGTTCTATGTGGCCAAAGTTCTATGTGAACTCAACAGATAAGGAGAGAGTGCTTTGTGAGGGATGGTTGGTGTTAGAACTAGTAAATATGGTGGAGAGAGGAGGCTTGTCTGGCCTCCACCTCATGGGAGTCAGCCTTGTACCACTGATCTTGGTTCTCTTTCCCCCTTACGGGAAGGTGGTGAAGTCAGATACTGCCCTCAAGCTGTTGTCACAGCTACCATTTTTAAAATATATAAATGACTGCACGTGGTTGAAGACATTTTATTAAGTATTCCAAAGATAAATTTTAGTTGAACAAATTCTCAATAATTCTATTTAGTGACTGGCTAGGATGACTTACATACCCAACTTTTCTTTTATGTAGGTCCCTGTTTTCTGACTACACATTTAAGGAATTGGTCTGTAACTACAAAAATTTGAAAATGCTCTGCTGCCAAGAGTTTGAAGCTTCCTGTGATTCTTGCTCATGTACTTCATAAATATGAATATAGTAAAGTATGTAACAGTAATATAGCATGATAGTTCATACAAAGGTATTCCTAGGACCATATAAGGAGGTTTTTGAGCAGTCTGTTAGTCACCAAATCAAAGAATTGGTTGATGTTAAATTAATGAAAAATGTTCCACCACCTCCCTTTCCAACCCCAGAAGTTCTTTTTTTGGACACAGTGAGGTCCTCTCCTTTGTTATCTTGTATTGGGTTTTATGACTTCCATTTTGCTATTGGAATGCACAGATTAAGGTAAGTGGCCACATCTTGAACATCACCTGCACCATTTTATTTCTTAATTTTGTCTCCAAGCATGAGTCCCTTGTCTCCTTTAGCTTCTCTTAAGGTTAAAGACTATTCTGTCTTTAAGACTGTGGAAAAACAAGTGACAATAGTCTAAAAACCATAAAAGAAAAACAAAGGAGTTTGCATTGTGACCAGGAACCTACATGATGGCCAGAATACCTCTGTGCCCAAAATACTAATTAAGATATCAACACATCTTGGAAGAGATCTCTTTGACCACCCACAGAAAAATTCCTATGGCTCGCAAAGCCTTAACACCTTTTTCTAAAAAACCTCCAGGGGCAGAGTCAACATGGCGGACTAAGCCCACGTCTCCTTATGTCCCTCTGGAAAACGAGACCTGAATTGACAATCAAACAGAGCCTTCTAATCACTTAATCAGCCTCAGGACACGGCACAGAGCTGTTAATTGGGACTTCATACCACTCAGCGACAAACCTCCTCTCTCTCGCTGACTCCCGCTCCCGGCTAGCCCCGCTCTCACGGACGGAAGGTAAACGCACCATTTGACTTTTTTTCCTTGGTCTCGGCTGGCGGGCGGAGCTGGGTCCTGCTTGGCAGCTGGACTCAGACCCACTGCTGAGGGGATAGGCAGGCAAAATTCCCATATTCTGAGAGCCAGGCTCGGGACTCTGTTAATCTAGATACTTTGAGCCTTTTGTATTGTAGCTGCCTCAGTGGGGTTTGTGCGGAACTCCACGGTCAGGGTTCAGGACTCCACTTCGGTACCGAGATTTTAGCAGGACCTCGTTCTTAGCCTGGGAGCCAGTGCCTGCAAACGGGACAGCGCTTCTCTGACAGAAAAGTAGTGATTTTGCACAGTGCTGCCTGCATTGGGGGCCCTGCAACAGAAGCAGAGGAATCGCTGCTTCTCGGCACCTTTAGCCCCCCTGTCTGCTGCCTGAGTGGAGGACGCCATCTTGGGTACGGTGGCCGCAGCTGGACCTAATTCTTAGCTTGGGAGCCAGAGCCTGCCGACAGGAGAGCACTTTTCTATCACAAAACCAGTACTCGACGCAGTGTTGGATAAGACTAGGCCCTGCCAGCAGAGGCCACCAGGGCAGTAGCATTGCTGTATTCTGAACTAGTTGGTTATCATTTGGGGTTGGATATAGTGGTGCTTACTTTGTCAGATGAGAAGAGGGACCTCTACACCTGAAAACCTAACTGACTTGTGAGCTGGTCAGATACCCCTTGCTTTACATTTAAAGACAGCCTAGAGAAACATTTGCAATGCATCCTCATAGTACCTCTTCCAGCCTCTATACACTCACATGGGTGCCAAAAAGCAACAGATAATTGTGGTATACAAGCAATCACTCATGGTTTCAGAAGGCTCCCAAACAAAGCAACCAAGGAGTTTCCCAGATGAAGAAACTTTTATGAAAGCATCAAGAAGTGAATACAAATTGATTATATACAGAGCCCTTCTAGAGCTTATACAAAATGCAGCAGAACAAAATGAAAAATTAAGCAAGTTGTTCGATCTGATGGAACACCAGTACTCGGAAATCCAACAGATCAAGAACAAAATCAAAGACATAGAAACTTCCATGCAAAGCCAAGAAAACAGAATGGAACAAGAAGAATAAAGAATTTCTGACTTGGAAGACAGAGCTACTGATGCCAGCGTCTATGAGCAGAAATCAGAAAAAAGAAACAAGAAAAATGAAGAAACATTAAGAAGCATGTGGGACTCTATTAAGAGGAACAACCTTCGATTAATTGGAGTCCCTGAACAGGGTGAGACATCTGAGAACACAGAGAGTATTGTTGCTGAGCGGCTGAAAGAAAACTTCCCAGAGATCATGAAGGAAGAGAATATAGACATCTCAGATGCATATCGTATGCCACCCAATATAGATCTCAAAAGAAAGACTCCAAGACATATTATAATCAAGCTTAACAAAATGAAACATAAGCAGCAACTCTTAAAGGCAGCAAGACTCAAGGCAAAGCTAACATTCAGAGGGAAACCCTGTAGGCTCTCGTCAGATTTCTCAGCAGAAAACATGCTGGCATGGAGACAGTGGCATGACACATTCAAAGCCTTGAAGGAGAAGAACTTCCAACCAAGAATTATATATCCTACAAAACTATCTTTCAAATACAAAAATGAAACTAAGACATTCCCAGATAAACAGAAACTCAGAGACTTTGTAAAAACCAAACCCAAACTACAAGAAATACTGAAAGAAGTCCTTGGCTTTGGCTTAGAAGAACGAAACCACTAACTTTATATTTAGAATGACACACTACTCAATACTCTACTCATTTAGGGAAGGCTCCAAAGTAAATGACAGCTTTGATTTGGAAAGAAGCAATCCAGTGATCATCATGAAAACTATGGTGTCATTATAATAAAAAGAGGGATGTACTACAGTCGTTATAGTCCTTCCAGATGGAGAGGAAGATGACAAGACTGGTAGTAATTAAAATTGGGTTTATATATAGTTTATTAAGGGGGTTCATAGGGGCAGCTGTAAAGCACAACAAAGATGTGTCATACCATTTCAAGAAATCTAACACACGAGTCTCAACAACTATAAAACCAGCTCTGAAAAATGTGAAAAATCAACTCACAAAAAAGTGTCCCAGAACAGACTAATAAGAACAACAGAGAAAACATCAACATAAAAATAAACATTTCACAATGGCAGCACTGAACACACACCTATCAATAATTACATTGAATGTGAATGGACTTAATGCTCCAGTAAAGAGACAACGAGTGTCATCTTGGATAAAAAGACACGACTCATCCATATGTTGTCTACAAGAAACTCGCTTGAGACCTAAAGACAGGAACAAACTGAAAATTAAAGGATGGAAGAATATATATCAAGCTAACAATGAACAAAGAAGAGCAAGGGTGGCAATTCTAATCTCAGACAAAATCAATTTTAATGTCAAATCCACCATCGTGGACAAAGATGGACACTATTTACTGCTGAAAGTTTCAGTACACAAGCAAGACTTAACTATATTAAATATTTATGCACCTAATGTCAGAGCACCTAAATATGTCGAAGAAACACTGACTACGCTCAAAAGAGAGTTAGATGACTCCACAATAATAGTGGGAGACTTTAACACTCCACTCTCGTTACTAGACAGATCATCTAGAAAAAAGCTCAGTAAAGATACAGAACACCTCATTGACACAATTAACCAACTAAACCTCATTGATATATACAGAACTTTCCACCCATCAGCAGACAACTACACCTTCTTCTCCAGTGCACATGGAACATTCTCCAGAATTGACCACGTGATAGGCCATAATGCAATGCTCAACAAAATCCATACCATTGAATTACTGCAAAGCATCTTCTCAGATCATAAAGCCATAAAAGTTGAAATCAATAGCAGAAAAAACAGAGATAGAAAGTGGAACTCTTGGAAACTGAACAACATCTTGCTCAAAAAAACATGGGTTGTAGAGGAAATCAAGGATGAATTAAAGAAATTCATGGATTCCAATGAGAACGAAAACACTTCCTACCAGAACCTATGGGATACAGCCAAAGCAGTGCTCAGAGGTCTGTTTATCTCCATAAATGCACACATCTGGAAGGAAGAAAGAAACCAAATCAGGGAACTAACTCTACAGCTTGAACAAGTAGAAAGAGAACAACAGAGGAACCCCTCGGGCACTGGAAGAAATGAGATTATAAAGCTTAGAGCAGAGCTAAATGAATTAGAGAACAGAAAAACAATTGGAAAAATTGAAAAGACCAAAAGCTGGTTTTTTGGAAAGATCAACAAAATTGATAAACCACTGTCTAAATTTACTAAAGAAAAGCAGGAAAGGAAACAAATAACCCAAATTAGAAAAGAGAGGGGAGTTGTCACCACAGATGCAACAGAAATCAAAAACATCATAACAGAATACTATGAAAGACTGTACTCTAACAAATTTGAAAACCTAGGGGAAATGGACCAATTCTTTGACTCATACCACCTACCCAAATTTTCACAACGTGAAGCACAACAACTTAATAAACCCATCCCAAAGGAAGAGATTGGAAAGGTCATCAAAACACTGCCAACAAAAAAAAGTCCGGGCCCAGATGGCTTCACGGCAGAATTCTACCAAGCATTTAGAGAAGAGTTATCCCCAATACTATTGAGACTATTTCACAGTAAAGAAAGGGATGGAGTACTCCGAAACTCATTCTATGAAGCTAGCATAACCCTGATACCTAAGCCAGGGAAAGATCCAACAAAGACAGAGAACAACAGACTGATATCACTCATGAACCTAGATGCAAAAATCTTCAACAAAATTCTTGCCAACAGAATACAACAACATATCAAGAAAATAATCCATCATGACCAAGTGGGATTCATACCAGGGATGCAAGGCTGGTTCAACATCAGGAAAACAATTAATGTGATTAACCACATAAATAACACAAAAGACAAGGATCACCTGATTTTGTCCATTGATGCCAAAAAGGCATTTGATAAAGTCCAACACCCATTCATGCTAAAAACTCTTAGCAAAATGGGCATAGACGGCAAATTCCTCAACACAATAAGGACCATTTATACAAAGCCAATTGCCCACATCATCCTGAATGGAGAGAGACTGAAAGACTTTCCCCTGAGATCAGGAACTAGACAAGGATGCCCACTCTCACCTCTCCTATTCAACATTGTGCTAGAAGTTCTAGCCAGAGCAAGTCGACAAGACAAAGAAATAAAGGGCGTCTGCATCGGCAAAGAGGAAGTTAAGATCTCCCTGTTCGAAGATGATATGATTGTATGTGCAGAGAACCCCAAGGAATCTATAAGTAAGCTACTCAAACTGATAGAAGAGTTCAGCAAAGTCTCAGGATACAAGATAAACATAAGTAAATCAGTAGGTTTCCTTTATACCATCAACGAGACTGTTAAGGAGGAAATTATTAAATCAATACCATTTGCAATAGCCCCTAAGAAGATAAAGTACCTAGGAATTAATCTAACCAGACAAACAAAAGACCTTTACAAAGAGAACTACAAGCCCTTACTACAAGAAACTAAGAGAGACTTAGATAAATGGAAAAACCTACCCTGCTCATGGATAGGAAGACTTAACATTATGAAAATGTCTATTTTACCCAAAGCAATTTATTTATATAATGCAATCCCAATACAAGTTCCAGCATCATTTTTTAATGAGATGGAGAAACAAATCACCAATTTTGTTTGGAAAGGCAAGAAGCCCCGGATAAGTAAGGTACTACTAAAGAAGGAGAACACACTGGGAGGACTCTTATTACCCGACCTTAGAACATACTACACTGCCACAGTGGTCAAAACAGCCCGGTACTGGTACAAGAACAGATAGATTGATCAATGGAACAGAACTCAGACCCCAGAGATGACACCATCTGCCTCTGAACAGTTGATATTCGACAAAGGCCCTAAGACATTAAACTGGGGTAAAAACAGTATCTTCAACAAATGGTGCTGGCAAAATTGGTTATCCATCTCCAATAAACTGAATCAAGATCTGTATCTTACACCTTATACAAAAACCAACTCCAACTGGATAAAAGACCTAAATATCAAACCTAAAACGATAAAGCTCATCCAAGAAAAGGTAGGAACAACAATGGAAGTTTTAATACACAATGAGGACAGACTCCAAAATCTGTCAAAGAAACCTCAATCAACAGAAGAGAAAATAGATAAATTGGAACTATTAAGAATCAAACACTTTTGCTCATCCAAAGACTTTATTAATAGAATTAAAAGAACACCCACAGAATGGGAAAAAATATTTGGCAACTCTATGTCAGACGGATGCCTGATCTCCATAATCTATAAGATACTACAAAATATCAAGAAGAAGAAGATAAACCATCCAATTAAGCGATGGGCAAAGGAGATGGATAGACACTTCACTAAAGAGGAGATCCAGGCAGCCAAAAAGCACATGCGGACATGTTCACGATCTTTAGTTATTAAAGAAATTCAAATCAAGACAACAATGAGATACCATCTCACCCCGACAAGACTGGCCATGATCCAGAAAACACAAAACAACAAATGCTGGAGAGGCTGTGGAGAAAGTGGAACACTCCTACACTGTTGGTGGGGTTGCAAAATGGTCCAGCCTCTTTGGAAGGCAATCTGGCGCTTCCTTAAAAAAATGGATATTGATATACCATTTGACCCAGTAATTCCACTACTTGGAATATATCCTACAGATTCAAGGCCTTTCACACCAACGGACACATGCACCAGAATGTTTATCACAGCACAGTCCACGATAGCAAAAAGATGGAATCAACCCAGATGCCCAACAATAGAGGAATGGATAGGTAAACTGTGGTACATATACTCAATGGAGCACTACGCAATGATAAAGAATAATGACGATTCCGGGAAACATCTTCTAACCTATTTTCAGCTGGAAGACATTATGTTGAGTGAAAGTAGTCAGTTACAAAAGGACAAATACTGTATGAGACCTCTATGATAAAATCTCAAAAACAGACTTGTGTATAGAAGAAAAGACTCTTTGACAGCTGCAAGGGAGGGGAGGGAGGGAGGGTGAGGGGGGGAGGGTTTAGTTTAGATAGTTACTAGAAATCTAGTTGGGAGAAAGCAGTGACAGCACACATTAGGAACAAGAACAACATTATGTGGACTTCAGCATAACTTGAGTACTCCTTCCATCTTAACTCAATACTCCAAGGATAGAGTACCTGGGTGGTGGGTGGGGGGCCATGCTCTTAGCCGAATTCCAGGCCAATTGGCACAACTAGCGTTTTGCTAAGAGAGGTCTCTGTACCCCACGTTGGTGAGTGGCGTCTGGGGTCTTTAAAGCTGCCAAGCTGCCATCCGAGGACACAGCAAATTGTCCCAACTCAACAGGAACAGATGCTCACTGAGGACCAAAATGACATGCGGTAAAGACAACCGAGAAGACGGAGAGACCCACAAGAGTGGGTGCCTACATCGACTTGGGACCGGAAGAACTGTATGCTGCCCAGCCACCACCAGTGATAGCCACGATGGAGCTCACAGAGAGGAGTCTCACTGGCAACACAAGAATAAAGAGGTGCATCATGAGATCTCCACTAAAAGACCTCAATTGATGGTCCAGCGGTCTTGGGGTTCCTCTGAGAGCATGCCCCCCTGCCCTGATGCTGCCCTTTCCCATAAATTATAACAAAGGTCCACTCTTTGGACAGGAATGGATTGGACTTGGCAAGGCAGAGTGACCATATATTGGAAGCACTTTATGGTTCTGTACATCTATAGGCTATCATGTTGCTGACCTCTGGCTGGAGGAAGGGGAGTGGACGGAGAGGAGGGGAAAGGAGACTGTTGGGAGGATGAGACATGTATGGAGTAGAGAGGAATAGTGTGTTGTCACCGGACAGGGAGAGCAGTGGAAGCTGCATATAGGTGAGCATGTAAATTTATATGTGAATGTACATTTTCACTCAGTTATGTTAAATAAAAATTAAATAAATAAATAAAAATAAAAAACCTCCAGCTCGTCTCCACCTTGAGAAGGCAGAGTTTGGAGTAATCTATCCCTTCTGTCTCCTTACCTACCAGTATGCAATAAAACGTCTTCTCATCTCAACCCCGTCTCAAAGGTTGGCTGTTTGAATCAGGCAATATGAACTCTGCATAGTTGTGCGGTAACATCATTACCAAAAGCCTAATGTCCTGACCAATAGCCATCAGGTTTACTTTTTTCAGATTTCTAGAGAGATATCCACCTGCTGCTCTGTGGGAGAAAGATACGGCAGCCTGCTTCCATACAAATTCCAGTCTTAGAAACCCTAGGGGGGCAGTTCTGCTCTGTCTTACAGGATCATTCTGGGTTGGAACCAACTAAACAACAGTGGATTTTAGAGTGATACAGTAAGGTTTCCCTGACATTCTATTAAGGAAAAAAAGGGACTAGGTCACAACATCCTTTCTCCAAGATATTAAATATCATTGTCTAATTCTCACCGTATTAGTACTTTTTAATATTACTCTTACTATATTTGGATTATTTCCAAATTAGCTAATTTATCTAAAAAATACCTGCATTAGCACTGAATATGTATATATATATTAGCACTGAAACATAATCTTCAGTGAAAAGCTCATCTGTGAAATGTAACATTCCAGCTCCTCTACTAGAGAGACAGAACAAACCTAGATGCTCTATCCCTTGACATTATGAGCTTTTCTGTATTGATTTGCTGGTATTCTCCTTGATGAATTAATTGGTCAAATACTAGTAATACTAACATATTGCTATTGTTGATCTGAAAAGAAATGGATCCAAGAAAACATTTTCTGATTCTGTTGCCAAGTTTCTCTTTGAAAATCTTTAACCTATAACTCATACTTAAAGAAAAACAATAGCTCCACTGATGAAGCAAACATTGTTGACTATTACTTCAGCTTCATTACATGTCTCCAGACAATTGATTTGGATTCACCAAATAACACTTAGAGTCCTGTAAGTATAAGGGAACAGCGAAGATACACGTGGAAAATTGCAAATCTTAAAAACAAAATGATGAACTGATCCTACCATTACCTTAGGTAGTTTCCTCACTGACCTTAGTTTATATGCCTTACAAATATGTTTCCTTTAGCCTATTCTCTTTATTCATTTCTTAGTAATAAACAAGGATTACAATAGGATGTTAAGTTGAATTATCTGGGCTTTCTTACTAAATCATTTGCTTTAGTCTCTGACTTTTTTTTTACCGCTGCTTTTTTTTCTTCTTCCTTTTTCAAATTTATTTCCAGAGTTTCAGAATCCTATTGACTTCTAGTCCATGTTAGTCACAATATACATATTATCCAAGCATTTAGTATGTATGGCACTGTAAAAAAAACTAAATATTAGCTCTGTTGTAGCCTTTAAAAATTGTTATGTAATGCTGAAATCATCACAAAATTAGTAATTGTGATTTATTCATTATGTCCTACAGATCTGAACTGGAGTCTTTTTCTTAATAATTGTCATTACATTTTGGGGGAAGGATAAGAATGGGAGTCTATTCTCTAACAATAAAAATTTATAGAGAACATTTCTTTACGAACAGAGAAAGAACAAATGTTTGATGCATACTTGTGTTGTGTTCTGCATCTTTTTTGTTAATCGTGTTTTAAGTGAAAGTTTACAGTTCAAGTCATTTCCCCCCCAAAAAAACTTGGACACTTTGTTGTATGATCCTAGCTGTTCTCCCCACACTGTGACAAAACATTCCTCCACCCTGTGATTCTTGTGTCCATTCAATTACCTCTTGTCCCCCTTCACCTTTTCCATCTCACGTCTGGACAGGAGCTGCCCAATTATTCTCATGTATGTATCTACTTAAGCCAGGAAGGACACTCTTCACCAGCTATTGTTTTGTGTCTTACTGAACAAGTCAATCTTTGTCAGAAGATTTGGTTTCTGGAGTAGTTTCAGCTCTGGACTGACAGAGAGTCTTGGGGCCATGTCTTCTGTGGGACAAATCTAGTCCTTTTACTAGAGTTCAAGTTCTACACCCCACACTTCTCCTACTCTGTCAAAGACTCTTTGTTGAGTTCCATATAATGAGAGTCTAATTGTTCCAGGCTGGTGTGGATGTAGTCTCTGGCTTCGGCAGCCCTTTCTGTCTCTTGTGCTCATATTTACCTTATATCTTTGATGTTCTTTATTCTATTTTGCTCCAGGTGGGTTGAAACCAATTGATGTTTCTTAGGTGGTTCTTCCTAGCTTTTAAGACCCCAAATGCCACTCAGCGGAGTGAAATGCAGAACATTTTCTTTCTTTAAAAAAAAAAAAAGCAGTAAATGTGTGCATACAAAATTATCTGTCTTTTCAACGTTCCTCATACAAACAATTCAGTGACATTATGTTTACTGTGTTATTCAGCCTTTATTATCCATTTCTAATTTTTTCTTTTTCAAAAAAAAATTTGAGACTTAAGAACAACAACAATTTATATCAATTTGCCATATAACATCTGTAATTTTCACTTCTATTCTATTCCAACTGCTCTCCCCCTGCCCCCTGTAACAGTACACTTGCTCCTTTCATTCAGAATTTCTCATGAGCCTTTGACCAAGATCTGGCACCCCTTACCCTACCTTCTTGTTTCCAGTGATGAGCCTCTAGAACAGTCTCTAGAACAACTATTTAAGTCCAAAAGTTTGTTTGTTGCCAGACACACTCCATGTTTTGTATAGTTCAGTTCAGTCTTTGTCAGGAGATCTGGCACTAGTACTGGATGAGGTTTTGGGTTAGAGAGTCCAGGGGCATGGTCCCAGAATCCCAGCCCCCACCACACACACATCTGGAAGATCATTAAGTGTGGTCTTCTGGTATCGTTCTAGCCTCGCTCACTATGTCCAGGGCTCTGTACCATGCATTCCACCCAGGCAGTTATTTGTGGTGGCCGGGCATCATCTAGTTCTTCTGGTCCCTTGCTGAAGCAGACACTGGCCCATAATACTCCTTTCATCTGGTGGGCTCATACTTTCCTATTATCCTTGATGTCCACTGTTGACCTCTGGTCCAAGTAGACTGGGACCCATTTATATTACTGAGACGGCAGCTTGCTAGCTTTTAAATCCCACATACCACTCCTCCCGGTGGTATGTATAGCATTTTCTCAAGAGAAAAAGAAAAGTTGGGTATGCCGGTTAGTCTGGTTCTTCCCTGAAAGCATGGTCACCTGACCCCAGATTCTGTTATTCTGTATTTCCAAAGAGGTGGCTCACATTTAGGGAACAGTTTAGTTTTGAAGCAGAGCAGTTGTGTCTACCTCTTCTCTAGTACACGCTGTCACATCCTACACCCAGCCTGAACCCTAACTGCTATCTAATTTGTATAAATCCTTTTCCCTCCCTCCCCACTCATAACCATCAAAGACTGATTTCTTCTGTTTAGATGATTTGTTGCATTGTTACAATAACAGTCTGATACAAAATTTATCCTTTTGCATCTGGCTAATTTCATTAAGCATGATGTCCTCCAGATGGTCCCACATTATCAGGTATTTCTCTAAGCCATTGTTGTTTCTTATCATTGTATAGTATTCCATTGCATGAATATACCGTAGTTTGTTTAAACATTTGTCTGTTAAAAGGCATTTAGGTTGCTTCCAACTTTTTGCTGCTGTAGAGAGAGCTGCAATAAACATTGGGATGCATGTATTTGAGTGGTGGCTCTTATTTCTCTGGGATATATTATTCTAAACAGTGGGACTGCTGAATCACATCATATTTCTAAGAAAATGCCAAATCAGTTTCTATAGCAGTTATACCATTTTACACTCTCACCAACAGTGTAGAAGAGTTCCAATTGCTGCACATCCTCTCCAGCATTAATTATTTTGTGTTTTTTGGATGATTGCCAAGCTTGTTGGGGTGAGATGATATCTCATTATAATTTTAACTTGGATTTCTCTGCTGTCTAGTGATCGTGAGCATTTCTTCATGTATATGTTGGCATCCTGTATGCCTTCTTTGGTGAAGTGACTTTTCATGCCCTTCGCCCATTGTTTTAATTTGGTTGGTTGTTGCCTTTTTCTTGTTGAGGTTTTGCAGTATCTTGTAGAATAGAGAGATTCGATGTTGACTGGAAGCCCTGTAGCCAAGACTTCTTTCCCATTCTGTAGACAGTCTTTTCACTCTTGATGAAATCTTGGAATGAGCATAAGTGTTTGATTTTTAAGAGTTTCCATTTGTCTGTTTTCATTTCTGGTGTTTGAGGGTTGTGGGTGATTTTTTGTAGGCTGTTTATGACATTGATAAGGCCTTCATTGTCTTCTCACTTTTTTCTTCCAAGATCTTTTTTGTTTTAAGTTTTATATTTAAGTCTTTTATTCATTTGAGTTAATTTTTGTGCATGGTGTGATATAAAGATCTTGTTTCAATTTTTTGCAGATGCATATCCAGTTATGCTAACACCATATGTCAAAGAGGCTGTCTTTTCCCCTTTATCAAATATAAGCTGCTCATAGGTTGACAATGTTATCTTTGGATTCTCAATTCTGTTCCATTGGTCTGTGTGTCTGTTTTTGTGCCAGGACCAGGTTGTCTTGACTATTGTGGCAGTGCAATTGGATTTAAGTTCAGGTAGCATGAGGCCTCTCACTTTGTTTTTCTTCTTTAGTAATGTTTTACTTATCCACAACTTCCTCCCTTTCCATATGAAGTTGGCGATTTGTTTCTCTGTCTCACTAAAGAATGTCCTTGGGATTAGTTTTGAGATTGCATTGTATGTATAGATTACTTTAGATAGAATAGTCATTTTCACAGTGTTGAGTGTTCCTATCCAAGAGCAATTTAAGTTTCTCCACTTATGTAAGTTACTTTTAGTTTCTTGCAGTAGGGTCTTGTAGTTTTCTTTGCATAGGTCATTTACATCTCTGTTTAGATTTATTCCTAGCTATTTTATCATTTCTTGGGGGCTAAAGTAAGCATTAATGCTTTCAAGATTTCCTCTTTCATTGTATCTTTGTTAGTATAAAGGAATCCGACTGATTTCTGTATGCTTGTCTTATATCATGATACTTTGAAGTCTTCTATTAGATTTAGTAATTTTTTGATGGACTCTTCAGGGTCTTCTGTACATAGGATCATGTCATCCACAAATAGGAATACTTTAACTTCTTCTCTACCAACTGTGGATGCCCTTATTTATCATGCCTGATTGCTCTGGCTAGGACCTTCAGAACAATGTTGAGTAGAAGCGGTGACACTGGGCATCCTTGTCTCATTCTTAAGGAGACAATTTTCAACTTCTGTCCATTTGGTATGATGTTTGTTGTTGGTTTTGTGTAGATGCCACTTATTATGTTGAGAGATTTCATAAGAGTTCATAATGAATGGGTGTTGGACTTTCTCAAATGCCATTCCTGTATCAATTGATAGAATCAAGTAGTGTTTGTCTTTTGCTTTATGTGGTTGATTACGTTAATTGTTGCTTTTTTTTTTTATGTTGATACATCCCTGGTGTGAACCTTTCTTGGTCATAGTGAACTATTTAGATACGCTGTTGAATTCTATTTACTAGGATTTTGATGAGGAATTTTGCATCTAAGTTCATGAGAAATACTGTTCTGTGGTTTTCCTTTTTAGTGAGGTCTTTATCTGGTTCTGGAAAAACTGGTGGCATCGTGGGTTAAGTGCTATGTCTGCTAACTAAAAGGTTGGCAGTTCAACTCTGCCAGGAGCTCATTGGAAACTCTATGGGCCAGTTCGACCCTGACCTCTAAGGTCTCTATGAGTCAGACCCAACTTGATGGCAGTGGTTTTGGTGTTTTGGTTTTTACCTGGTTTTAGTATCAGTGTTGTACTGGCATCATAGAATGAGTTTTGGAGTATTCCATCCTTTTCTATGCTCAAAAATACCTTTACTAATAGTGGTGTTATCTCTTCTCTGAATGTTTCATAAGTTCTCCAGTGAAACCATCTGGGTCAGGGCTTTAAAAAAGTTGGGAGTTTTTAAATTACCCTTTCAATTTTTTCTTTTGTGATGGGTTTATTTAGTTATTCAGTGTCTGTTTTGTCCTGGTTTTGGAAGGAGTGTTTTTCTAGAAAATTGTCCATTTCGTCTAGGTTTTACAAATTTTTTTTTACATTTTTTTGTAGCATGCTGTTATGATTCTCTTAATTTTAGTTGGGTCTGCTATGATAACATCCATCTAGTTCTTATTCAGGTTGTTTCCTCTCCTACTTTTCTTTTGTCAGTTTGGCTAATGGCTTGTCAATTTTGTGGATCTTTTCAGAAAATCAACTTTTGGTCTTGTTGCCTCTTTCAGTCATTTTCCTATTTTATTTATTTCTGTTCTAATTTTTATTATTTCCTTTCTTTTAGAGCCAGTGGGTTCTTTTGCTGGGTTCTTTCCTGTTCAAGCTGAAGAGTCAGTTCTCTGATTTGTTCCCTTTCTTATTTTTGTTTGTGTGCATTTATTGAGAAGAGTTAATCTCTCAGCACTGCTTTAGCTGGGCCCTATAGATTTTCATAGGATGTCTCTTCATTCTTATTTGGTTCTACAAATTTCTTTATACCGTCTTTGATTTCTTCTATTACCCAGTAGTTCTTCAGCAAAATGCTGTTCAGTTTCTATGTTTTTTATTTTATTCCCATCTTTTTTCTATTATTGATTTCTAGTTTTATGGCTTTATGATCTGAAAAGAAGCTTTATGTTATTTCAACATTTTCTATGTTGTTTAGGATCTCTCCGTGGCATACCACGTACTCAATTCTGGAGAACGTGTATTGGAAAAGAAAGTATACTTGGCTATTGCTGAATGGAGTGTTCTGGATATGTCTGTTAGATCAAGTTGATTGATTGTGGCATTTAGATCTGCATACTTCACTGAGTTTTTTTTTTGATACATTCTATCCTTTACTGAGAGTGGTGGGCTAGAATTTCCTGCTACTGTTCTGGAGCTATCTACTTTTGGTTTCAGTATGAATAGTATTTGTTTTCTGTATTTGGGAGCCTTATAGTTAGGTACATAGGTGTTTAATATTGTTATGTCATCCTGCTGCATTGAGCCTTTCACCGATATATAGTTTACATCCTTATCCAGTATGGTGGATTTAACTTTAAAGTCTATTTTGTCAGAGATTATTGTTGCACTCCTGCTTTTCTTGGATATTATTAGCTTCATATATTGCTTTCCATCCTTTGAGTTGTAGTTCGTGTCTTTGAGTCCAAGATATGTCTCCATATAGATGGATCCTGTTTTCTGATCAAGTCTGCTGTTCTCCATCCCTTTATTGGTTCACTTAGACCATTTACAGTCAGTGTGATTATTAGGCTGGACGAGTTTAATGCTCTCATCTTGGTATGCTTTATTGTGTGTTGTGGGCAATTCCTCTGTTCCATTCAATTTTCTATGCTGATGTTTTTCTCTTCGTGTGTTTTCCTTAAGTGTTTTTCAGTGTTTTTTTTTTTTTTTGTCATTGCTGAGACTTCATGTTTTGCTTGTAGTTTATTTTGTTTGATGTTTTGATGTGTAGAGTTGTAGGTTTCTATGGCGTTTACCACTGTAAATCTCTTTATTAATCTAAAAATAATCCAGTCTATAGTGTCTTTGTATTTCTTAGGCTTCTTCCTCATCCAGAAGATCTGCAGCTACATTAATTTGACCCTCCTTTTTGCACAGTTTTGTCATAAATTAAATCCTGAGATTTGACTTTCTATTATTTTGTGATTTGACTTTGGATATCTTTTGTGGATTTCCTACTCTGACGATATCTGGGTGCTATGTCAACTGCTGAA
The DNA here is from genome assembly GCA_028571685.1 of Heterohyrax brucei. NCBI lineage: Eukaryota > Metazoa > Chordata > Mammalia > Hyracoidea > Procaviidae > Heterohyrax > Heterohyrax brucei. Next base: position 1,364,311 of record CM053161.1, read on the forward strand.
TGTTTGAGTGTATGTCTAACATTATTGATTTGCTAGTGGAAGAACTTCCTTCAATGTTTCTTGTAATTTTGGTTTTGTTTTGGCATATTCTCTAAATGTGTGTTTGTCTGTGAATGTCTTAATTCCACCTTCATATTTGACAGACAATTTAGCAGGGTATATAACTCTTATTTGGCAAATTTTTTTTCCATTATAGTTTTTTTTTCCATTATAGTTTTTTTTTTCCAGCAGAGTTTAGACTGAGTAATCTGCACTTAGTCTTAAGAATTTTCCTTTGTGGGTTATTTTTTGTTTAAGTCTAGCTACCTTTAGTAGCCCCCCACCCCTTGTCTTTAATTTTACTGAGTTTGATTATAATATGCCTTGGTGTATTTCTTTTTGGATCTATTTTGAGTGGGGTTTGATGAGCATCTTGGATGGATATCTTCTCCTCTTTTATGATACCAGGGAAGTTTTCTGTCAGCAGGTCTTCAGCAATTTCCTCTGTGTTTTCAATTATCCTTTCTTGTTCTGGTACCCCAACCATTTATATATTATTGATCTTGACAGAATCCCTCATAACTCTTAGTGATTCTTCATTTTTATTGAATCTTTAATCTGATTTTAACTTGTATGTGCTGGTGTCATTTATTTTGTATTCAGTCTTGCTAATTCCATTTCCTTGATTCTGCTCCTCAACTTTCTATTTAGTTGTCAAGCTCAGTAACTTTGTTGGTAATCTGTCAAATTTTGGATTGTTACTGCTCAAGCATTTCTTGCAGCTTGTTTAGTTTTTCAGTGTGCTGTCTTGCATTTTGCCTGATCTCTTTCCTGATGTCTTGCATTGCTCTCTACATCAGTCTTTTGTATTCTACTTCTGATAATTTTAGGATACCTTCTCTCTCCTGCAAATCCATTGATTCTTTATTTTGGGAGTTTTGGGAAGCCATGGTAATCTACTTTTTCAGATGTTTAGAAATTGATTGCTGTCTCTGAGCCATTAGAAAGTTCATGCAATTTTTGTTTGTTACTGTGGTTTAAGTTATATCTGTGAATATTCAAGACTTTGGAGGTGGTTTGACTTGGGAGGATTGATAATTTGGCTGACTTATCCAGTGTTTCTCTTTTGGGCCTGGGCCAGTGTTTCTCTGTGCTGTCTGGTGACCTTCTGCTCCATGAAATTATAGCCTCATGTTATGGTTGACCAGAGAGACAGGCTTTCCTCAGTCTAAGCTAGTGCACGTTTGCTCATCTCATCCTGCACTAATCTGGTCCATGCTCCCTTGTGCCATTGTCCAGGGTTGTGTGCACACACGCACCACTCTCCCAGGCCATGTGTGTGTGTGCCACCTTCCCATGCCTCATGTTCACCTCTACCACTATCTCAAGGAGCCAGGACCTATGCTTCTTGGCCCTGTACAGTTCTCAGGACTGCCAGACTGTGTGCACATTTTTACTACCTTCCTGGGCCCCATGCTCACCTGCACTATCACTCTGGGTCACCAGAACCTAAGATCCTTGGCCCCATGTGGCTCTAAGTCCTGACGAGCCATGCACATGTTCACACCACCTCTGCAGGCTCTGGGTTGCCAGGACCTAGGCCTCTTGGGCCTGCATAACTCTAAGGCCTGCTGGGGCATATGTACAATATACCACCTTTGCAGACTCTGTGATTGCTTGTCCCATTGCTGTGGGTCAGTGTAACCTAGCCCTACTGGCCCCTCATGGTTCTAAGGACTACTGGGCCATGTACGTATCCTGACCTCCTTTCTGGGCCCCACGTTCACCTGCCCCATCAACCTGGGTCACCTGGAGCTAGACCTCTAGGGTCCACATGGTTTTTAGAACTGCCAGGCTGAGTGTGTTCACATGTCACCTCCCCAGGCCCCACATTCTCCTCCATTGTCACCCTGAGTTGCCAACACCTACTCCTCTTAGCCTCTCATGGCTCTAAAGCATGCTGGTCCATGCATGCATTTATGCCACCTTCCAGACCCTGAGTTCTCCTGTCTTTTCACCCCAACTCACCAGAAACTGGTCCCCTTGGCCCCTCACACTTCTAAGGCCTGCCAGGCGGTGTGCACATTCATACTGCCTTCCTAGGCCTGGTAATTTCATGCCCAGTCACCCTGCGTTGGCAGAGCTTAGAGCTCTTGGCCCCTCACAGCTCTGAGGCCTGCCATTCTGTATGCATGTTCATGCCGCTGTCCTTGGTCTTACATTCTCCCACCCAGGCACCCTGAGTTAGCAGTCTACTCCTGTTGAACCCTCACGGCTCTAAGCCTGACAGGCTGTGTATATGTTCACGCCATCTTCTTCAGTGTTGTGCTCTGCTGCACTGTCAACCCAAATCAGTGCAGCCTAACCCTCTTGGCCCCTTGCAGCTCTAAGGCTTATGGGTCCATGTGCACGTGCACGCTGCCTTCCCAGGTACTGTGTTTTCCTGACCCACTGCTCTGAGTCAGCAGAGCCGAGTCCTCTTGGCCCTGCACATGGGTAAGGGCTGCCATTCCTTGTGTATATTCATAATGCTTTCCCAGCCCTGTGCCCTCCTGCCCCAATGCCCTGTGTTATCAGAACCCAGTTCCCTTTGCCCCACAACCCTCTGAGGCCTGCAGGTCGTGGCATCCTAAGACACACTGATCACCAGCCAGACTGGTCTCAGGGCATTCTAGCCTGTATAGAGGGCTTTAGTGTCGGGCTTTGATTCCAGGGCTGGGGCTGGTCTCCTAAGTCAACTTGGTCAGGTCCAACATTGCTCCAGCCTTCATGTTGTTTCTTGGCCCTGTGCCATGGCTTTGATTTGCAGAAGTACTTGGCCCCAGGCCATAGTGTTTCATCTGTGGAGGCTCAGGGCTCCTATGATCTTCCTTTTGTCCAGTCCATTGTTTTCTACTTGGTGTAGAGATCTCCTGAATTGCCCTATTTGGTGAATCATATTGATTTTCAGGTTCTTCTTGTTAGAGAGTTCATCAGAGACATGTGGCTACACCGCCGTTTAGGCCTTGCCTCCCGGAACATTTTCTTAATGAACTCTGTTGTGCCAGTTGACTCAGATGGCCCCTCAAACCATAGTCTTCAGACCTTTGTCCCTGCTTTTCAGCCCATTGAAGTGCTTGGTTGTATTTAGAAAAATATCTAGTATTTCCTTTAGTCCAGTTTTGCTGACTTCTCCTCTGCTGTATGGTGTCTTTCATTTCACCTAAAATAATTCTTGTCTAATATCAAATTAGTAAATACTCATTTCTGTCCCTCCCTAACCTGGTAACCATCAAAGACTGTTTTCATCTGTCTTTAAAACTTTTCCTGAGCCCTTATAATAGTGGTCTCATACAATATTTGTCCTTTTGCAACAAATATCACTCACCACTATGTTTTGCTATTGTGGACAGTGTTAAGACAAACATTGGTGTGCATGTATTTATTTGTGTGGCAGCTCTTATTTCTCTAGGAATATATTCTAAGAAGTGGGATTTCTATTTCTAGCATTTTAAGAAAGTGCCAAATAATTTTCCATAGTGGTTGTATCATTTTAAATTCCCATCAGCAGTGTATAAATATTCTCTCCAACACTTATTGTTTTGTGGTTTTTGGATTAATATTGGCCTAGTTGGGATGAGATGGTATCTCATTGTAGTTCTGATTTGCACTTCTCTAATGGATAATGATCATCAGCATTGTCTTGGATATCTGTTAGCTACCTGAATGTGTTCTTTAGTGAGGTGCTTGTTCATTTTGTTTGACTATTTTTTAACTAGGTTATTTGCCTTTTAATTATTAAGGTTTTTCTGTATCTTGCAGATTTTGGAGATTAGATGCTGGCCAGATTTCTCATAGCCAATTTCTTTTTCGTCTAGTCTCTAAGAAGCATTTTTACTCTTTTGGTGAAGTCTTTGGATACTCATTAGTGTTTGATTTTAGGAGTTCTCAGTTGTCTAGTTTTTCTTCTGGTGTTTGCACATTGTTAGTAATGCTTTGTATTCTGTTTGTGCCATGTTCTAGGGCTCCCAGAATTGTCCCTATTTTTTCCTCCTTGATTTTATTGATTTAGATTTTGTATTTAGGTCTTAGACTCCTTTTCAGTTAGTTTTTGTGTATGGTGTGAGATATAAGCCTTGTTTCATTTTTTTGGCAGATGAATATCCAGTTAGGCCAATGCCTTCTACTAAAGAGACTGTCTCTTCTGCAGTTTATGAACTTTGGGTTTTTGTCAAATATCAGCTGCTCATAGAAAGATGGTTTTATTTCTGGATTCTCAATTCTGTTCCATTGGTTTACACATCTGTTTTTTGGACCAGTAGCAGGCTGTTTTGCCTACGGTGGTGGCATAATATATTCTATAGTCAGGTAGCACGAGGGCTCCCACTTAATTCTTCTTCAGTAATGCTTTTCTTATCTGAGGCTTTTCCCCTTTCCTTGTGAAGTGACTAATAGTTTTCTCCATTTGATTAAACAATGCCACTGGGATATGGGTAGGGACTGCTTTCTATCTATAGATTTCTTTGGGTGGAACAGTCATTTTCACATTGTTGAGTCTTCCTAGCTTGACTCGCTTACGTAGATCTCTTTTGTCTCTTGCAGTAGTGTCCTACTTTTCTTTGTACAGGTCTTTTACATCTCTGGTTAGATTTATTCCTTAAATATTGTATCTTCTTGAGGGTTATTTTAAATGGCATCAATTTTATGATTACCTCTTTGATATTCATTTTGTTGCTGTAGAGAAATCCAATGGATTTTTATATGTTTATCTTGTATCCTGATGCTTTATTGAACTCTTCCATTAGTTTCACTAGTTCTTTAGTAGATTCCCCAGGGTTTTTGGTGTATAATATTACGTCATCTGCAAATAGGTATACTTTTACTTCTTCTTTACCAATTTGGATGCCCTTTATTTATTTATTTATTTATTTTCCTGTCATGAATGCTCTGGCTAGAACCTTCAACAGAACACTGAAGGAAAGTGGCCAGAAAGGGCATACTTGTCTGGTTTCAGTTCTCTAGGAGAATGATTTCAGACTCTCTACATTTAGGATAATGTTGGTTTGGAGCTTTGTATAAATACCCTCTGTTTTAGTCAGCTAGGGCTGCTCTAACAGAAATACCACAGAGTGATGGCTTTAACAAAGGAAGGTTTATTCTTACACAGGCCAGTAGGGTACAAGTCCATATATAGGATGTCTGCTCCAGAGGAATTCTTTCTCTCCTGTCAGCTCTGGAGGAAAGTCCAGCATTGTCTTTGTTCAGGGAGCATTTTGGCACAGGAACCTCAGGTCTGAAGGACGTGCTGTTCTCCCAGTGCTCTTTGCTTGATAATGTGAGGTTTCCAATTTGTTGCCTGCTTTCCTTTCCTTTTATCTCTTGCAGGATCAAAGGATTAAGGGTGGGGCAAGCCATACTCCAGGGAAACTATTTATACAGTGAAGCAAGGGGGTGATCTTCTGAAGGGATTTACAGTCCCACCCTAATCCTTTATCATACAGCACAGCAAAATTACAAAATAGAGGGTAATCATAGAATACAGAGAATCATGGCCCAGCCATATGGCTACACTTATTTTAGGGGGACACAATTCAATCCATGATACCCTCTGTTATGTTGAGGAATTTTTTTCTAGTCTTATTTTGCTGAAAGTTTTTAACATGAATGTGTTGGACTTTGTCAAATATCCTTTCTGCAACAATTGATAAAATCCAGTGGTTCTTTATTTATGTCATTGATTATACTGATTGCTTTCCTAATGTTGAACCATACTTATATACAAGGTATGAACCCCACTTGGTCATGGTGATTATTTTCTTGATACGTTGTTGAATTTTATTGAAGAATTTTACATCTAAGTATATGAGAGATATTAGTCAGTACTTTCCCCATATTTGTGCTCTCTTTACTTGGGTTTTGGTATCAGGGTATGTTAGCTTTATAGAATGAGTTTGGGAGTATTCTGTCCTTTTCATGTTCTAAAATACTTTTAATAATAGTGGTGTCAACTCTTTTTTGAGAGTTTGGTAGAACTTTCCAGTGAAGCCATCAGGGCTAGGACTTTTTTGTTGTTGTTGGGAATTTTTTTCTTTTCTTTTTACTATGACTGAATGAAAATGTACATTCCCATATAAGTTTGCATGCTCACCTATATGCAGCTTCCACTGCTCTCCCTGCATGGTGACAGCACACTCTTCTATGAGGAATTTTTTAATGACCTTTTCTAACTCTTCTTTTTTGGAGGAAAGCAGAAAATGTCAGAAAAATCTTTACTTGTGTTTCATTGACTATGTAAAGGCATTTGACTCTGTGGATCATAACAAATTATGGCTAACATTGTGGAGAATGGGAATTCCAGAACACCTAATTGTGCTCATAAGGAATCTGTACTTGGATCAAGAGCCAGTCATGCAAACAGAACAAAGCGTTACTGCAAGGTTTAAAGTCAGAAAAGGAGCGGTCAATATTGCGTCCTTTCACAATACCTTTTCAATCTGCACGTTGAGCAAATATCTGAGAAGTTGGATTATATGAAGAAGAATGAGGCATCAGGATTGGAGGAAGACTCATTAACAACCTGTGTTACACAGATGACTACCTTACTTGCTGGAAATGAATATTTGAGACACTTACCAACAAAGATCAAGGACTACAGCCTTCAGTATGGATTGCACCTCAACATTAAGAAAACAAAAATCCTCACAAATGGACCAGTAAGCAACATCATCATAAATGGAGAAAGGATTGAAGCTGTCAAGGATTTCACTTTACTGGGACCCATGGAAGCAGCATTCAAGAAATCAAAAGGCACATTGCATTGGGAAAGCATGCTGCAAAGGATCTCTTTAAAGTTTTGAAAAGTAAAGATGTCACCTTGAAGACTAACGTGAACCTGACTCAGATATTTTCAATCACATCATGTGCATGCAAAAGCTAGACAACAAACATGGAACACAGAAGAAGAATTGATGCCTTTAAATTGTGGTGCTAGGGAAGAATGTAAAATGTACCATGTACTACCAAAAGAACAAATAGATCTGTTCTGGAAGAAGTACAGTTAGAATACTCCTTGGAAGCAAAGATGGCAAGACTGTATCATACATACTTTGGAATGTTGTCAGGGGAAACCAGTCAATGGAAATGGACATCATGCTGAGTATAGTGGAGGTCAGTGAAAAAGAGGAGGACACTTGATGAGATGAGTTGACACAGTGGCAGCAACAATGGACTTAAGAATAAAAATGATTGTGGACATGGCTCAGGATCAGGCAATGTTTCATTCTGTTGTGAATAGGGTTGCTATGAGTTGGAACCAACTTGATGACACTAACAACAACTCTTCTTTTGTTATGCTTAATTGTTCTACCTCTGTGTATATTAGTTGAAACAATTCATACGTTTTTAGAAATTTGTCCATTCCTGCAGATTTGTGAAAGTAAAATATTTCACAGTATTCTAAGTTTTTTTGTTTGTTTTGCTTTGTTTTTGTTTTTAATTTTCCTTCTGGTTTGTTGTGATATTGCCCATCTCATTTCTTATTTTAGTGATTTACTTCCTCTCCTGTTCTTTTTCAGTTTTGCCAAATGACTTTTTGATTTTCTTAATCTTTTCAAAGAATCAACTTTTGGTCTTGCTAAGTCTTTTGACAGCTTTTCTACCCTCTAATGCATTTAGTTCTGCTCTAATTTTTATTATTTGCTTTCCTAAGGCTCCTGAGGGGTCTTACACTGCTTTCTTTCTGCTCATTCAAACTCCTGTGTTAATGGCTTGATTTGGGCCCTTTCTTCTTCTTGGATGTGTGCATTTATTGAAATAAATTGATTTCTGGGCAATGCCTTTGCTGTGTCCCAAAGATCCAATAGAATATGTTTTTTTCTCATTTTATTCTGTAAATTTCTTTATTCTGTCCTGATTTCTTCCATAAGTCAGTAGTTTTTTAACAAGGTGTTGTTTAGTTTCCATCTGTTTGATTTCTCTTCCTGTTATTGATTTCTTTTTATGCCTTTATGGTCTGAAAAGATGCTTTGCAATATTTCAGTCTTTTGGATTTTTTAATAGTTGCTTTATGGCCTAATATGTGGTGCACTCTGGAGAATGGTCCATGTGCACTGAAGAGGAAAATACACTTAGCTGTTGTTGCATGGAATGTTATGTATCTGTGTTTGAAGTCATGTTTATGGTGTCAGTCATCTTTTCTGTGTCTCTGTTGAGCTTCTTTCTGGTTGTTTTGTCCTTCAGTGAAAGTGGTGCATTGATATCTCCTACCATTATTGTGGAGCTGTTTCTCTTTTCAATTCTGTTAAGAGTTCGTTTTATATGTTTAGCTTTCCTATCATTGGGTGCATAAATGTATAATGTGGTTATGTCTTCCTGGTGTATTGACTCTTTAGTCATTAACTGTGTCCTTCCTTATCCATTGTGGTGGATTCTACCTGACAATCTATTTTATTAGAAATTAACACTGCCACTCCTGCTCTTTTTCGAATGTGCCTGATGTATTTTTTCCACCTTTTGAGTTTTAGTACGCTTGAGTTTTTAAGGTGTATCTCTTATAGGCAGTATATAGATGGACTGTGTTTTCTAATCCATTCTGAAACTCTCTTACTCTGTTTAGGTACATTTATTCATTTACATTCAGTGGAACTATTAATACATATGGGTTTAGTGCTGCTATTTTGATGCCTGTTTTTATGCATTATTAACAATTTTTTGGTTCCACTTTATTTTCTGTGGTGAATGATTTTTCTTTATGCATTTTTGTTCCATCTTTTTCATTGTTGGTTTTATACCAAGACTTTAGGGGTTTGTTTGTTTGTTTTTTATTTTTATGTGTAGGATTGTTAGTTTCTTTTGTGGGTACCATAATATTTACCCTTGTTTTTCTAAATTTAAACTGCCTTTAATTTATCTTCAATGCTTCATATGGAAGATCTATAAGTACACTTTTTAGTCCCTCTTTTTGTTATAACATTGTCGTATTTTACATAATACCATCTCTGTTTTCCTGTTTTTCAGTGTTTTAGCTTTGATTAATTTTTGTGATTGCTCCATCTGGGTTGGTATCTGGTTGCTTTCTCCTGTTTTCTAGTCTTGGGTTGTTATATAATGTTATTGATTCTCTAACCAAATTACTCCTTTTTTAGTATCTCTTGTAATTTTGGTTTCTTTTCTGTAAGTTCTCTAAATTTCTGTTTATCTAGTAATGTCCTAATTGTGCAATCATAGTTGAGAGACAGTTTTGCTGGATACATAATTCTTTGCTGGTATTTTTTTTTTTTCCTTCAAGGCTTTGTATATGTCATCCCATTGCCTTTTGCCTGCACAATTTCTGCTAAGTAATCTGAGCTTAGTCTTATTGACACTGTTCTAGTCAGTTAGTGCTGCTCTGACAGAAACACCACAAAGTGGATGGCTTTAACAAGGAAGGTTTATTCTTACACAGTCCGGTAGGCTACAAGTCTAAACTCAGGATATCCGCTCCAGGGAAAGGCTTTCTCCCTTGTAGGCTCTGGAAGAAAGTCCTTGTGTTGCATCAGTCTTTGTCCAGGGGGCATGTTGGCCCAGGAACCTCAAGTTTAAAGGACACATTCTTCTCCCAGTGCTGCTTTCTAGATGGTATGAGGTCCCCAGCTCTGTTTGCTTCCTTTCCCCTTTATCTCTTTAGGATGTAAAGTTAAAAGGTGGTGCAAGCCATACTCCAGGGAAACTTCCTTTACAGTGGAGCATGGAGATAACCCTATGAAGGGATGTACAGTCCCACCCTAATCTTCTTTAACACACAGCATAGGAAAATCACAAAACGGAGGGCAATCATAAAATATTGGTAATCATGGCCCAGCCACATGGCTACAAGTATTTTTGAGGGAACACAATTCAATCCATGATAGACACTACTTTGTGGATTATTTTTCATTTATGTCTTGCCAGCTTTACTGTTCTCTTATTATCTTTAGTTTTGGCAAGCTTAATTATAACAGGTCCAGGTATCTCTCTTTTGAGATCCACATTATGTGGAGTTTGATGGACATCTTTAATAGATAATCTTCTCATCTTTCACAGTATCAGCAGTTTTCTGCCAACATATCTTCAACAATTTCATCTCTATTTTTGTTATGTCCTCATGCTGGTATTCTAATCACTTGCAGGTTATTCTTAATAGAGTCCTACACAATTCTTAGTACCTCATTTTTTTTTATTATTTTGATTTTTCCTCAAATATGTTGGTGTCAAGTATTTTATCTTCAGTGTCATTAATTCTGACTTCCATTGTCTCAGTTCTTGTCCTTTGACTTTTATAGAGTTGTCTAATTCCATAATTTTATTATTAATCTTCTGAATTTCTGCATGGTGTTTATCTAAGTTTTCTTACAGCCTTTTCAATTTGTTATTAGGCTCTGCTGAATTTTTGGTGATCTCCTTCTTTATCTCTTCAAGAGTTCCAAATATTAGTATTTTGTAATCTATCTCCAATAATTCCAGGAAGTTTTCTTTATCTCAACAATTTCTCAGTTCTTGTTTGGGGAGTTTTTCTGAAGCCGCTGCAGTGTGCCTTTAAACCATTTAGTATTGACGGTTGTCTCCCAGCTGTCAGTAAGTTGTATTTATTTTGTTTTTGCTTACTGTCTCCTAGCTTCCTTTTCTGTTGGTTTTGTTTTGAAATGCTAAAATAGCCTGGTTGTGTTTGAAATGCTAAAATGCCCCGGTTGAGTTTAACTTTTTTATGCCTTTGACACTCTAAAGTGTAATCATGAACTAGATAGAGCAGTTACTAGGCTGGTGACCATAGGCATCTGTTTGATTTTCTAATAGTATTCAGCTGAGGTGCCTAGGTAGTCAGTCAACAAGTTTGTCATGCAGGCTCTCCCCTACAGTACTAGATGGGCAAGGGTGACTTGTGTAGGCACAGGTATCTGGGTGCACTTGCCGAGAAAGGCATGGGGTGATAGCTGTCAGTGACTGTGAGGAAGGTATATACTACTACACTTGAGGCTAGGCAAGGGAACTATTTCTGTCTTAAGATCCAGGCTAAGGGGAGACAGCAGATTATTTGATTTATTTATTTTTTCCCCCTTGTTGGTTAAACTGTTTCCTCTCTAAAACTAGGAGAATGGCTTACGGTGGTGTAAGGAGTCCCACTTTCACCCCAAGTCATGTCATCAGACTCTGAAGCCAGGCACACTATAGAGAAAGGAGGGGAGAAAGCACCTAGAAATGGGATAGATGCTTATCTGAAAGATCTAGATCGTCATGCAGCAGATTAGATGTAATCCACTTAGTTTTTGATGATCAAATGCTGTCTTCCATTGATTCCAGAGGTGTAAGTAGACTTTCTAATGTTTGGTCTCTTCTGCTGAGGAAAACACCCTCCTAAGGCCACCCTTCCTCTCACCAAGCTCACAGCTGCTGACCTGCCTGCAGTGTAGTGACTCCCACTAGCTGAGGTCTGGCCATTCCTAGCTACTTCTGGACCTACTCTCTCTTCCCTGACATTCAGTTTGCTGTCTAACTTTCCCTTTGATTCTCAGTGCTCCTAGAATTTCATATATAACTGTTTCATTGTTGGGGGGTGGTCTTGTTTATAAAGGGATCACATTAAATGTCCAATGACTTCACCATCTGAACCTTGTTTCTGGGCTGCGTATCTTTAAGCTGTACTATTTGCCTTCTTATTCTGCACCTCAGCCTTCATAGTTGGTATAACAGGTATATAACCGCTCCTACTGAAATCCCTCAGGTCTAGTATATCTCAGAATTCAGAAGCATGAGTTGAGGTATCTGACATCTACCTGTGGTCATCATGAATACTTCAGTGAAAATCAACACAGAGTAGAGTAAGGGCTATCAATATCTTATACCAGTTCTGATAGGTGTTGTTGGCAATGAGTTTCAGATCATGTTTTGCTGACAAATAAAAAAAAAAAATGTTTTCAATGGTTTTGGGATATTAGAATTCTGAATAAGTGAGAGTGGTCTTGTATTAGCTACACTGTAGAATGAAGAAATTGGAATGTAGAGTTGTTAATCCACCAGTCCACTTCTGAAACCACTATGGCCCACTGTTCTACCCTGATCCATGTATAGTCATCATGAGTTGACTCAATTCAGTGGCAACCAGCGGAATACAAATCAGCAATGCAGAATCTGAACCTTGACCTACTTGATATTTTTTTCTTTTTGTTGTTATTGTTGAAACTTAAAAATGTATGCAATTTCATTCTCTAAGAATACTTTGAAAATTAAGTTATCTAAAAGCAAGTCAATATACAAAGTACTTAAAGATTATTCATTGTTGAACCATTATTTTTAATACTTTCAAACTTGAATAGTCTTTTTCAAATTATGACCATCACAAAAATCACAGAGAAGGCTCTATTTCCATATTTCAGAAGTTAACTTATTCAGTAAAGTGAAAACTGGCATCTTTTCCTTATCTAATTTCAAATTAGCTCAAGTGGTTATCAAGAGATTGCTTTAACATGGAAAGTCCCATGCTGGGTTGTATTTTAAAGACCCATGAAGCTATTAGTTTCATTGCAATCCATTTGGGCTGTTAGTTAATTATGGTTTATGTTCATTTTTATTCTCTTCCTATAAAGCCCATACTTTTTTAAATCTGTAAATCTGTACAGGCTATTAACAGGTATTAACTGGATACCAAAGGCATGATGACAACGCACTCTTGCCTGGGCAAGAAAAGCTGTCAAAATACACCGTAAATACTTGGGGATACTACTCTGCCAGCACTTTGACTGAGGTTTTTAGAAAAACATGATGTTATCTTGAATACCAGATGCTGCGTGCTAAAATGGTTGGACTAAGCAATCCTTTACTGAAATGCCAAATGCAGTCCCCATGTGCTACAATAAACCAGAATTTTCTACACTGTCCACTCTACCCTCATGTGAACTTTCCAAGATTATATCACAAACAAGGGAACAGAGTCATTCTATAGGAATGTTTAAAACTGTAAATAAGTGACAAAACAGCTACTATATTCAGTGAAAATGTAGGTACTATTCATGCCATTAGTTTTTTAAAAAACGGGCTCTTAAAATTACCAAAATTCTTACTTTTTTATTGTCAGTTTTAGTAACTGAGAAACCATATTATAGAATAATACTTCATAAAATTTTATATAATCAAATTATTTAAAGATTTGGCAAGCAAATCTCTACTGTGTCTACAACTTTGAGCCAGTAAATATATTCTAGTAATTGAAAAAACAATATTCAATCAACTACATTTAGATTTTCAACCACAAATTTTAGTCATTCAAGAAATAAAGCTGTTATGAATGTAACATTGTGAGCAATATACAGAAAGGCAGAATTATTAAATTATCTTAGAAGAAGTCAAGCATATAATGTCTATTTTCCTTTTTTTCATAAAAAACTACAATTTAAAATTACACAAAAGTAACATAATTAGAATTTAATTAAATAAAATAATTTAAAATAAATAAATAAATAAATAATTTATTTCACCTTTATCTGTTAGAGAGTCATTTTTAACATACTTATCACATTTGCCTTAAATATAAAAATCATGGAATATTCAGCATGAAAAATCCTACGAGTTTGAAATAAAAGCAAGCAATTCCCTACTTATACTAGTAATTCTCTAAAATGATCTCATCTCTGGAATCCAGGAGAATATTAAAAAAAAAAAATGTGTTGACAAAATTGTCTTGGTTACAAATCATTGGAAGGATTGTCTCATAAACAAATGAATGCCATCTATACTACTCTTAGCATTATTTTCCTTTAACTTTTCTTCTAACAATCACAATAATGAATATCTCGACGGCACTTGGCTTGGCTGATATTGTCTTTAAAAATGCCATTCTTGAGAAATTTATTTAATATTTCTAACATCAAATATTTATGATCATTTATGAATATTTCTATTAAAACTTACAGTCTATCTGGAAACTTTTCCACTAAGAAATAACTCCACTTATAGTGCCATAAAATTCGTATTCTCAGTAAAAACTGGCTCACTAGTTTGAAATACACATGGCTTTGGCACTGCTTATATTTATAGCTGAGGTAGAAAATTATACTGTCCATTATATAACTCACTCAGGAACAGGAAATGAAATACACACAAAACAGACATCAGAATACACAAAGAGAAACTGGAAAATAATAACTTACCTTTTCTTTTCCTAGATAAAGAAAACGATATAAAGAATTGAATAGAAACAGGTTCCCTACTATTATGGATTTCATTGTACCCCTCCAAGATTTGTGTTGAAATCCCACTCTCTGTACCTGGCCTAGTGGTTTAAAGCTTGGGTGCTAACCAAAAGCTCAAAAGTTGAAATGCACTGGCTGCTCCTTAGAAACTCTGTTGGGCAGTTCTGCTCTATCGTACAGCATAGGTGAAAGTCACAAACATTTAAATATAATCCTGCTTTTCAATTGGGTTAATGAGTTCATATTAGAGTAGAGTTAGTTCTAAACTTAATCACTTCCACTTTACAAGGACAGTATAACAGACACAGAGACTCACACAGGGGAAGACATCAGACACATGAGCAGATGGAACTGCAGGTCTAGGAACTCCAAGGACTGACAGCTGCAACCAGCTAAAATAGATAAAGGACCTTCCAGGAGATCCACACCCTAAATTTTGACTTCTTGTCTCCTGAACTACAAGAAAATAAGGATACACTTCAATTTTTTACAGCCACCTGTTTTTGGTATTTTTTTGTTACACTGACACTAAACCATTAAGACAGTTTTCTCTTATATATTGAGACAGATCAGCAATCTCAGCATTTATTTCCTTTCAATTTGGTCCTGACAAATAAAAATTAGCTAGCCGAGCCAAGGACAACAAGACGCATATTCAGTAAAATATTTTCGAAGTAGACTGTGGTAAGGATTCGAGGCCACCTGTTATCGAAGTATGTCCTGAAGTACAAGGAAAGCTTAGAATGCTAAGAAAATAGATGGGCAGTCATATCATACGTAGCAAAGGAGGAGACGCCATGCTGGTGATTTGTGACATGCTTGCATGTGTGCTTCCTAAGTATGTAAAAAATGATAAAAATGGATTATTTTGTAAGTTTTGTTCTGATTCACTGTTTATTTAAAAAGGCATATTAAAACCAGCAGTCTACTCCCATAGAGACTGCTACCTACCCGGGAAACCCTATTGGGCAGTTCTACTCTGTCCTACAGGATCTCTGTGAGTCAGAATCTACTCAGTAGAATCCACCAACAATTAATAACCAGGCAACACTGAGTCAATTCAGCCCTCCCCCAGTGTAACCTTCTCCCCACCCAGCGGGGTTCTGGGTCAGAGACCATCTGAAAATAAAGTAAGACACAGCCTAGACTCCCCCTGTAGTCTGTTTTGAAGAAGTGTGAAAAATAAAAAAGGCATCTTAAAATCTCAAGTATCAATGATCCAAGGACAACCAATTAGTTTTATTTTATGCATAACAAGCATCAGAGTTGTAAGATAAGAAATAGTTGGAGATTTCTCTTTGGAAGTCTTGCTGCTTGTTACAGAGAAGATGATCAAAAGACTGTAGCATACTATTTGAGGCATTTATTTCTTGGTAAGTTAACATGAAGCCTGTAACTAGTCCCTAGTTTTGCTGGTTAGGAGCTTAATCACTTTGGTTCAATAGGGGATGATTAAGTGCTGGAAAAATTATCTGTCCCATTTAAACAATCTCATTCAAGAAACAGACACAGAAACCAGAAGGGTAATTTGTTAATTTTCCAAGGGAGATTTCCATAGACTGGTAACACTTCTATTTGACCAGTTAAGATCAGACGATCTCTTCCTAAACTAATTATCCATAGCCTGCAATCAGTTTACTCAGTTTCTCTATTACCGTCAATTTACTTAAGGTTGAACAAAACATTTTACTTCCTTGTCAATTGTTGAAATCTCTTGACATAAATTACATATTTTTGTTCTTAAGATTCATGAATATTTCTATAAAAAGTTGAAACTGACTCTTTCAAAATTGATTGAATCCATTTCCTGGGGCATATGCTTATTAAATAAGAAGTCTGGCACCACAGTCTATGTTTAATTTAAATGATTTCTATCTTGCAGTTTAATTTGAATAATTTAAACTGTGTGTTTGCTGCAACTCCACTTGCTCAGCAAGTGGCTATAATGTGGATTGTCATTCTTCAACGTGATAGAGAAGAAAGACCAATAAACTTTAAATTTAAAACACTGCATTTCTAAACTGTTTTTGCCACTACATGTCTGTCAGATATGGGACAATTTACTTGCATTCTAAGTTTGCTTCTTCCACTATGTATTAGGGGGTTATATATCAATTATAGATTTGTTTGAAG
Organism: Heterohyrax brucei; assembly: GCA_028571685.1. Taxonomy (NCBI): domain Eukaryota; kingdom Metazoa; phylum Chordata; class Mammalia; order Hyracoidea; family Procaviidae; genus Heterohyrax; species Heterohyrax brucei. Next base: position 1,380,600 of record CM053161.1, read on the forward strand.
GATCAAGTCAAATAGGACAATTGTATAAAAATGATTTCTAAAATACAATTTATGTGCCAAAAAAGGTATTATAATTCAAGTTCCCAGGAAGAACTTAATGTAAGAGGACATTTAGACATCTTCCAGAGTCAAGCTTTCTGGATGTCCTGAACTTACTGCTGAAAATGGCAAAAAGAGATTGAAATCTGCCAGTTGAACAGCACAAGACAAGTTCTGATCCTTATTGGGAAGTTACCTCATAGAAACAGGAGACAATAGCATTACAGTTTAATAATAAAATAGGGAGAATGGAAAAAAAAATATGTGACTATTTGAGTCGCCAAGATAATGAACTATGAGGGTCTACACAAATGTAGTGGCAAAAGGAATAAAGACAAGTGAAATCTGAATGACATTTTAAAATATAATCAGCAACATTATTTGATCAATTAAATCTAGGAAGTGAAAAGAATGAGAAAGAAGTTTAAAACATTCTGATGCTCACGATCATTAGCCATTAGAGAAATGCAAATCAACACTACAATGAGATACCATCTTAAGCCAACAAAGCTGGCATTAATCCCAAAATAACAACATAAGAAATGTTAGAGAGGTTGTAAAAAGGCTAGAACACTTAATGCTGGTGGTGTTGTAGTTAGATGTCGTTGAGTCAGTTCTGACTCATAGTGATGCTATGCACAACAGAACAAAACACTGTCCAGTCCGCACCACGCCCACAATAATTTTTATGCTTAAACCCATTGCCGCAGTCACTGTGTCAATCCATCTTGTTGAAGGTCTTCCTCTTTTTCACTGACCCTCCACTCTACCAAGCATGATATCCTTCTCCAGGGATTGTTCCCTCTTGAAACAGGTCCAAAATATGTAAAACACAGTTTCACTATCTTTGCTTCCAAAGAGCACTCTGGTTGTACATCCAGAACAGATCTGTTTGTTTTTTTGGCAGTCCATGGTACATTTAGTATTCTCCAGCACCACAATTCAACAGCATCACTTTCTTCTTCTGTCTTCCTTATTTATTGTTCAACTTTTACATGCATATGATGCTATTGAAAATACCATGGCTTGGGTCAGGTGCACCTTAATCTTCAAGGTAACATCTTTATTTTTTAGTACTGTAAAGAAGTCCATTATAGCAGATTTTTCCAGTGTAGCGCATCTTTTGATTTCTTGACTACTGCTTCCATGGTCACCGATTGTGGAACCAAGTAAAACAAAATCCTTGACAACCTCAATCCTTTTTCCATTTACTGTGATGTTGCTTACTGGTCCAATTGTGAGGATTTATGTTTCTTTTGATGTTGAGGTGCAATTCACACTGAAGGCTAAGATCTTTCATCTCCGTCAGTTAGTGTTTCAAATCCTCTTAACTGCCAGCAAGCAAGATTGTATCATCTGTAAGTTGTTAATGACTCTTCCTCCAATCCTGATGCCTCACCCCTCTTTATACAGTCCAGCTTCATGAATTATTTCTCAGCATACAGATTTAAAGGTACAGTGAAAGGATACAACACTGACACACACTTTTCCTGATTTTCAACCCTGCAGTAGCCCCTTGTTCTATTCACACAACTGCTTCTTGATCCATATACAGAGTCCTTAAGAGCACAATAAAGTGTCCCGGAGTTCCCATTCGTCACAACCTTATTTATATTTTGCTATGACCCACACAGTCAGGTGCCTTTGCATAGTCAATGAGATACAGGTGAGCAGTTTTCAGGTATTCATTACTTTCAGCCAAGGTCCATCTAACATCAGGAATGATATCTTTGGTTCCACATCCCCTTCTGAATCTGGCTGGAATTTCTGACAGTTCCCTGTCAATATATTATTGCAGTTGCTTTTCAAAGATCTTGAGCAAATTTTACTTGCAAGTACTAGTTCAGTAATTTCCACATTTGTTTGAATCGAACAAATGCCTATTCTTGGGAATAGGCATAAATATAGGTCTCTTCCAGTCTGTTGGTCAGGTAGCTGTTCTCCAAATATCTTGGCATAGATGAGTATTTCCAACACTCCATATGTCTGTTGAAACATCTCAGGTGATTTTCCATGTATTCCTGGAGCCTTGTTTTTCACCAGTGCCTTCAACATAGCTTCAACTTCTTCCTTCAGTACCGTTGGTTCTTGATCATATACCAGCTTTTGAAATGGTTAAATGCTGACCAATTCTTTTTGGTACAGTGACTCTGTGTATACCTTCCATCTTCTTTTGATGTTTCCTGCATCATTTAATATATTCCCCTTAGAACCCTTCATTATCGGTTCTGAAAGCTTGAATTTATTCTTCACTTCTTTCAGCTTGAGAAATGCCGAGTATGTTCTTGCTTTTCGGTTTTCTGTTCCTAGATCTTTGCACAGGTCATTATAACACTTTACTTGGTCTTTTATAGCTACTATTTAAAATCTTCTGTTCAGTTTTTTGACTTCATCATTCCTTCCTTTTTGCTTTAGCTACTCGACTTTTGAAAGCAAGCTTCAGAGTCTCTTCTGACCCTCAGTTTGGTCTTTTCTTGCTTTCCTGCTTTTTTGATGGCCTCTTGTTTTCTTCATGGATGATATCTTTGGAGTGATGCCACAACTTGTCTGGTCTTCAGAAACTGGTGTTCAATGCATCAAATCTGTTCTTAAGAAGGTGTCTAAAATCAGGTGGAGTATATTTAAGGCCACACATTTGCTCTTGTGGACTTGTTTCAACATTCTTCAGTTCTTCCAAGAACTACAATATAATTTTAAAGATCTTTATGTCTACAAATATGTATCTGTTGTCTGACAGCATGATATGTCTTGTGACTTTTTTCTTTTCTTTTTGTTTTAATTGTGATTGAGTGAAAGTTCACAATACAATTCAAATATGCATGCCTGCCTATCTGAAGCTTCCTCTGCTTTCCTTGCTCAGTGACAGCATACTCCTCCTTTCCATTCCATGTGTGTCATATCCTCTTAAAAATCTCCTGCCCCCTCCTCTCCACCTTCTCCATCCCCCTCTAGTAAGACATCAGTAGGACAACATCCTGTAGATGCACAGAACCATAAAGTGCACATACAATATAGTCACTCTGTGTCCCCAAGTCCATTCCATCTGTATCCAAAGCATTGACTTCAGTAATGTTTTCTGGTCAGTGGCAACATCAGGTCTAGAGGCAAGCTCTCAAGCATTTGACAATCAGTTTCAGTCTTTTAGTGGAGTTCTAAGGGTGTACACCTTTTTTTTCTCATTTTGCCACTGGGACTCAACATTGCAAGGCCCATCACAGCAGTCATTTGTGGTGGTCAGGCACCATCTGGCTCTTTTGATCACATGTTGATGTAGTCACCTGTTTCCGTGGGTTTTTCTGTCTTCTGGGCTCTTTTTCCACTCATGTCATTGTTGTCCTTGGTGATCATCAGTTCTAGCTGAGGTAGGACCATTTGGTGTTCCTCAGATGGCAGCTTGCTGCTTTTAAGACCCAGACACCACCCACCTATATGGTGTGCAGAAGACTCTCTTAGCAATAGGATAGTTATATAAATTGGCCTTGATGTTCCCTGAAAGTATGGTCCCCAGGCCCCAGCCCCAGATACCCTGTCCTTACAATATTGGGTTAAGGTTGGAAGAGTTTTCAGGTTATGCTGAAGTCCAGTTAAACTGATCTCCTTTCTAACGTGTGCTGTCACTGATTTCACCGAACCAAATTTCTATTAATTGTTTAATCTATAACCAACCCTCTCCTTCTTTCAGTTCCCTCCCTGGCAGCCATTAAAGAGTCTTTTCTTCTGTACAAGAGTCTGTTTTTAAGTCTTTACAGTCGGGATTTTATACAATATTTGTCCTTGTGCCATGGACTGATTTCACTCAACATAATGCCTTCCAGTTGAAACCAGACTTGAGATGATTCCTAAAGTCATCATTGTTCTTTACCATTGCATAGTGCTCCATTAAGTATACATACCATAGTTTGTTTATCCATTCATCTGTTGATGGACATCAGGGTTGATTCTACCTTTTTGCTATTATGGACAGTGCTGCAAAAAACATTTTTGTGTATGTATCTGTTCATGTGATCACCCTTGATTCTGTGGAATATATACCAAGGAGTTAGATTATTGGGCCAAATGGTATCTATGTTTCCAGCTTTTTAAGGGCCAGATTGTTTTCCAAAGAAGTTGTAACATTTTGCAATCCCACCAGAAGTGTAGGACAGTTCAAATTTCTCCACAGCATCTCCAGCATTTGTTGTTTTGTGTTTTTAGGATCATGACCAACCTTGCTGGTATCTCATCGTCTTTTTGATTTGGATTTTCTTAATAGCCAATGATCATGAGCACTTCCACATGTGTCTTTTGGCTGCCTGGATAGCCTCTTTAGAGAAGTATCAGTCCATCTCATTTGTCCATCAGTTAATTGGGTTATTTATCATTTTCCGGTTGATATTTTGTAGTACCTTGTAGATTATGGAAATCAGACATTGGTCTGACATATAGTTGCCAAATATTTTTTTTCCCATTCTGTAGGTGGTCTTTTGATTATTTTGATAAAGACTTTGAATGAGGAAAAGTGTTTGATTCTTAGTAGCTCCTATTTGTCTATTTTGTCTTCTGTTTATCATGCATTCTTTGTCAGACTTTGAAGTCTAAGTTGTGTGTTAAGACTTCCATTGTCAATCCTACTATTTCTTAAATAGCTTTATTGTTTTAGGTTTGAAATTTAAATCTTTCATCCAAATTTTAGGTTTGAAATTTAAATCTTTCATCCAAATTGAGTCGGTTTTTGTGTAAGGTGTGACATATGGCTCTTGTTTCAGTTTTTTTGCAGATGGATATCCAATTCTGATAGCACCATTTGTTAAAGAGACTGTTTTTAACCCAGCTTAAAATAGTAGGGCCTTTGTCGAATATCAGCTGTTCACAGGAGGATGGTGACATCTCTGAGGTCTTATCTGTATTCCATTGGTCTGTATGTTTCCTTTTGTAATAATACCAGGCTGTTTTGACTACTGTGGCAGTATAATAGGTTCTAAAGCTGAGTAGTGAGAAGTCTCCCAGCGTGTTCTTCTTCAGGAGTACTTTGTTTGTCTGGGGTTTCTTCCCTGTACAAAGTTGGTGATTTGTTTTTACATCTCATTAAAAAGTGTCACTCATATTTGTATTCAGATTGCATTATGTATGTAGATCATTTTGGGTGAAATAGACATTTTCACAATATTCAGTCTTCCTATCCATGATCAGGGTAGGTTTCTCCATTTATATAAGTCTCTCTTAGTTTCTAGTAGTAAAGTCTTGCAGTTCTCTTTGTAAAGGTCTCTTATTTCTCTAGTTAGATTTATTCCTAGCTATTTGATCTTCTTGGGAGCTACTGTAAATGGTCTTGATTTGGTAATTTCTTCTTTAATAATCTCTTTGTTGCTATAAGTAATTTTACTGATTTACTTATATTTATCTTGTATCCTGATACTTTGCTGAACTCTTCTATTGGTTTGAGTAGTTTACTTCTTTAGGATTCTCTGCACATACAATCATATATCATCTGCAGGCAGGGAGATTTTTACTTTTTGTTTGCCAGTGCAGATGCCCTTTATTTCTTTGTCTTGTCTAATTGCTCTGGCCAGAACTTCTAGTACAGTGTTGAATAGGAGAGGTGAGAGTAGGCATCCTTGTCTAGTTCCCATTCTCAAGGGGAATTTTTTCAGTCTCTCCCTATTCAGGTGGTTGGTTTTGTATAGATGGCCTTTGTTGCACTGAGGAATTTATCTTCTATTGCTACTTTGCTGAGAGTTTTTAGTATGCATGGGTGTTGGACTTTGTCAAATGCCTTTTCTGCATCAATTGACAAAATCCAGTGATTCTTGTGTGTTGTGGTATTTATGTGGTTGATCACATTAGTTATTTTTCTGATGTTGAACCAGCCTTTGCATCTGTGGTATGAATCCAACTTGGTCATGATGGATTTTTTTTTTTTTTTTTTTGATATGTTGCTGAATTCTACTGGCAACAATTTTGTTGATTTTTACATCTAGGTGCATAAGAGATATTGATCTGTAATTCTCCTTTTTTTGTCAGATCTTTCCCTGGCTTTGGTATCAGGGCTATGCTGGCTTCATAGGAAGAATTTGGGAGTATTTCACCCCTTTTTGTGTTGTGAAAAAGCATCAGTAGTACTGGAGTTAACTCTTCTGAAAGCTTGGTAGAATTCTGCAGTGAAGCCATCTGGGGCAGGGCTTTTTTTGGTTGATAGTTTTTTAGTGACTTTTTCAATCTCTTCCTTTGTAATGGGTTTATTAAGTTGTTCCACTCCATGTGATAATTTTGGCAGGTAATATGAATCCAGAAATTTCTCTATTTCTTATAGGTTTTCAAATCTGTTAGATTACAGTTGTAGTATTCTGTTATGATATTTTTGATTTCTGTTGGATCTGTTGTGACATCTCCCATCTCATTTCTTATTTGGGTTATTTGTTTCCTTTCCTGTTTTTCTTAGTAAGTTTACCTGATAGTTTGTCAGTTTTCTGGATCTTGTCAGAAAACCATCTTTTGGTCTTTTCAATTTTTTCCAATGTTCTATCTCTAATTCATTTACTTCTACTCTAATATTTATGATCTGTTTTCTTCTGGTGCCTTAGGGCTCCTCTGTTCTCTTTCTATTTGTTCAAGCAGTAGAGTTAACTCTTTGCTTTGGGTGATTTCTTCCTCCCAGATATGTGCATTTATAGAGATAAACTGATTCCTGAGCACTGCTTTGGTTGTATCCCATAGATTCTGGTAGGAAATGTTGTCGTTCACATTCAAATCCATAAATTTCTTTATTTCATCCTTGATTCCTTCTATAACCCATGGCTTTTTGAGCAAGATGTTATTCAGTTTCTGTGAGTTCCAGCTTCTCTCTCGCTCTCTCTCTTTTTTTTTGCTATCGATTTTGGCCTTTATGGCTTTACAGTGTGAGAAGATTCTTTGCAATAATTCAATGGCTTCAATTTTTTGAGATTTTCTTTATGTCCTAATCCATGGTATATTCTGGAAAATGTTCCATGTGCACTGAAGAAGAGGGTATATTTATCTTTCAATGGATATAAAATTCTGTATATGTTGATGAGGTCTAGTTGGTTAATTGTGCAATAAGACCTTTTGTGTCTTTATTGAGATTTTATCTAGAAGATCTGTCCAATACGGAAGGTGGAGTATTGAAATCTCCCACTATTACTGTGGAGTCATCTACCCCTTTTTTTTAAAATATATTCAGTGTTTCTTCAATTTAGATGTATTTAGATGCTCTAGTGGCGGGTGCATAAATATTTAATATTATTAAGTCCTGCTTGTGTATTGAACATTTCAGCAATAAACAGTGTCCATCTTTGTCTATGATGGTGGATTTTACATTAAAATCTATTTTATCTGACATTAGTATTGCCATATCTGCTCTTCTTTGTATATTGTTAGCTGGGTATATATTATTACATCCTTTATTTTCAGTTTGCTCATATCTCTAAGTCTAAGGTGAGTTTCTTGTCAGCAGCTTATAAACAGGTCATGTCTTTTGATCCAAGATGTCTCTTGCTGTCTCTTTACTGGTGCCTTTAGTCGGTTTACATTCAGTGTAATTATTTATGAGCATGTGTTAAGTGCTGTCACTTTGATGTATTTATTTTTGTGTTGGTGTTTTCTCTGCTGCTCTTAATATTCTGGGCCATTCTTCTTTATGGGTTGAGTTTTCACCCTTTGCAGCATTGGTTTTGTGTTTGTTGAGACTCCTGTGTTGCATTTCTTGTTTTGATATGCTACATAGTTATTGTACTTTGCATCTTAATAATCTAAGTTTAAATCCAATTTTAACTTTTACATATCTTATTAACTTCCTCTCCATCTGAAAGGACTGTAACTACTGTAGTATATCCTTCATTTTAATGTGATTCTATCATAGTTTTCATGATATGATCACTGGATCCCTTCTTCACTACTATAGGTTTAATGGAGTTTTGTGCCTTCCCCTAAGTGAGTAGGCTTCTGGATGTTGCCTCCTGGATTGTCTCCTAAAATATAGAGTTAATGGTTTTTGTTTTTCTAACCCAATAGCTTCTTTCAGTATTTCATCTAGCTTTGGTTTGGTTTTAACAAAGCCTCTAAGTTTCTGTTTATCTGCAGATGTCTTAATTTCATTTTCATATTTGAAAGACAGTTTTGCAGGATATATAATTTGCGGTTAGAAGTTTTTCTCCTTCCAGGCTTTCAATGTGTCTTCCCCTGCCTCCGTGCCAGCATCATTTCTGCTGAGAAATGAGACAAAACTCTTCCCTCTGAGTGTTAGGTTTGCCTTGAGTCTTGTTGCCTTTAAGAGTTTCTGCTTATGTTCCATTTTGTTAATCCTGATTGCAGTATGTCTGAGTGTCTTTCTTTTGGGGTCATTATGTGGTGTTCGATACACATCTTGGATATCTGTGTTCTTTCATAGTTTCAACGAAATTTTCTGTCAGCTACTCAACAATAATGCTCTCTGTTTTTTTCAGCTATCCCTCGCTGTTCATGAATTTCAGTTAATATTAGATCATTCCTCTTGATAGAGTCGCACATGTTTCCTAATGCTTCCATTCTTCTTGTTTCTTTCCTCTGATTTCTCCTCATAAAATCTGGTGTCACTAGCTCTATTTTCAGAGTCATTAGGTCTAGTTTCCAGTTGTTCAATTTTGCTCTTTTGGCTTTATTTGAATTGTCTAATTCTGTAATTTTATTACTGATCTGTCAGATTTCAGAATGCTGATGCTCCATCAGTTTGAACAGCTTGCTTAATTTTTCATTTTGCTCTGCCACATTCTATATAATGTCTAGGAGGGCTCTACATACAATTCTTTTGTACTTCACCTCCAGTAGTTTCAGACAAGCCTTTTCATCTGGGGAATTCTTTGGTTCTTTCTCTTGGCAGTTTTCTGGAGCCATGGGTAGGGTTTTTTTTTTTCAATGTTTGGCCAGCGTTTGTTGCTTTCTGGACATCTGGAGAGTGTTTATTTTCTCTGGTGTTGCCTTAACAGGAGTGGAGGCAAGTTCCGAGAAGGAAGTTGAGCACCAGTCACCTCTATGTACTCCAGTGACTGGGCTCAGTGGAATCTCTGGGGTAGTAGGCTCCACCTCCTGACTGGCAAAGACATGGACCTACTTATGGAGTCACTGGGAGCGGGGCATCAGCCAATCCTATTATGTGGGTCGATAAGCATTGGAAGAGATGCTATTAGGCTGCACTGCAGTTGTTTCTCTAAGCAATCTTATTTTGAAAGGTAAAAGCTGTCTGACAACTTCCAAAATCAGTCAGACTGTTGGGTGTGCAAGCCTCTCCTTCCCGCTGAAAATGGCAGCACCTCTACAGTCATCCCCAGATGCTATGATGTAAATCAAAGATTGGCAGGCTACTGTCCATTACTATTTTCAAATGTACATAGATGCCAAAGTAAGAAATAAAAGACAATGTTGTTTATTTTAAAATTCTACTAAATCCAAAGTAAATTAGTATGATTATGTGTTTTTTAGATAATGAGTGCTAAAATTAAAATCACTATTATCTGTGATTCCTTTTTAATGCTATAAAGGGATCTTTATACCAAAATGTGTAAAGGACCACCATACAAATCCTTAGTCAGTGTCTTTGCTTCATAGATAAAGTTCACAACTGTGAAGCAAACAAAACTTCTTTTGGCTTTCTATTCACCTTCCTTCTAGTCAGCTATGTTCTTCTCCTATCCTTTCTCTCTCTTAATCTTTCTTCTCCCTCTGGGGAGCAGGGCTTGTGGGAAAATGTAATTTTTTTATTAGTTTTGCTGGAAGCTACATAATTCTTTAAATATAAGTGTTTTGAGTGTTTGTGAACTTGGTAGTGTTACACACCTTATATTCAACAATTCATTTTATCCTTATAACAGCCAAGAAAGATGAATGAAGAAACTGAAGTCCAGAAATATTGATAGCTCTAAGATTACACAGCCGGTGAGTCATAAATTTATCATTGAAACCCCAAAACCAAACCAATTGCTAGTGAGTCAATTCCAACTGATAGGAAGCTTATCAGGCATAGTAGAACTGCTCCATAGAGTTCCTCAGGAATGCCTGACAGCTTTGAACGGCTGACCTTCTGGTTAGCAGCCAGAGCACTTAACCATTACACTACCAGGGTTTCATTGAACCCCAGGTCTGACTAATCCTAATGCATGAATTCTTTTCATTGTTCAGATTAGGAAATCTCGGTAGCCTAGTGGTTACGTGCTATGTTTGCTAATTGAAAGGTTTACGGTTTCGATCTGCCAGGAACTCCTTGGAAACTAAGGAGCAGTACTAGTCTGTCCTATTGGGTCACTATGAGTCAGAATTGACTAGGCAACAGTCTTTTTGGGGGGGTAGAATTCAAAAGTAAATTTTTGAAATTTTGTGTCTTAGAGAATCGGTTTGAAGCCAAACAACTTAAAACCCTACTGTTATTAAACCAATTGCAATGGTTAGTGACCTTATAGTGATTCATTATTAAGGAGTAGTTGGTCAATTCAGACTGCCAACCTTTTCCATAGCAGTCAAGTTCTTAACTACTATGCCACCAGGGCTCCAAATAACTTAGACAGTTCTAGAATATAGAATTTCATTTTGCTATTTCAAAATTAGCACTGTCTCTAGGGAATCCTAGAACCCGGTATCCCCTAGCACATAGCAAAATGCCTGGCATATACCAAATTAAGAATTTTTTTTAACCCCAGAGACTTTCTTTTTTATAATTGTGCTTTAAGTGAAACTTTACAATTCAAGTCAGTTTCTCATCCAAAAACTTAAATACTCATTGTTACGTGGCCCTATTTGCTCTCATACAATGTGACAACATAATTCCCTTTCCGTCCTGTATCTCTGTGCCCTTTGAACCAGGTCCTGTCCCTTTGGCCTCTAATCTTATCTCTGGACAGGAGTTGCCCATTTAGTTTTGTATATCTACTTGATTTCTTAAGCCAAGAAACATACTCTTCACCAGTGTCATTTCATGGAAAATGAAAGGAAAATAAAACCAAAGTAATTGAAATAAAACACTAGGAAAATAAAAGCCATAAATAAATGCTTCCTCATAGAGGATTGTTTGAATAGTGACTAAATATTTTTGACACTAATATTTTAGCACCATAAAGAAAATAACTTAACATTCAGTGATGACAAATGATTGGGGGAACCAGATGACAGACAAATTTGAAGTACTTCTTAGAATGGATCAGTAAATATATTTTTAACGGGAAGAGAAGGATCTGACTAGACGGCACTTGGCTGGCTTGGCATTACAAATATATTGTTTGTAAAAATATATTTGTTTCTACAAATAAGTTAGTCGCTAGTAAGTAGCTCACGTCCTTTTAAGGAGCCGAGGAACATGCAGAAGAGATATTTGGGAGATTTAGAGTTTGATGTGAAGCCACATAAAAATACAGAAGGCCTGTTACTTGTTTGTATTTTATCTTGAATAAAGCAATTTATTTTTTCTTGACACTGTTCTCCAAGAACAAAATCAATGCTCAACAAGCCTCATGAAACTTTCACATAATAAAGACTATTTTTCAAAAGCAAGTGGCTTTTCAAATTAAAAGATCTAAAGCACCTACAGAAGCAATGTGAAACTGTCTAAAGGAAGAGCCATAGGATTAAAAGGCTGTAAACCATTAGACACCTCATAAGAGAAGAAAAAGAAAAAGCAGCCTGGCTGATTTCAAAGAGAGATAACAAGTCCAGAGAAGGATTTCTGCAGGACAGCAAAACTGTCATGGGGGTGGGGTATACTAGAACTATGGGGGAAAGGGGAGAAAACTGAATACATTCATGGATCTCAATACCTTTACTCACTCTTTTCAAAACTCAAGTTGATGGATGCAAATAAATTTGATATCTAATATGCCTTCTTTTGAGATTAATACTGTTTTGCTTATAGCCTGTTACCAAGTGTTATCTTTTCAGTCAATCTATCAAGCCAAACAATCAAGAGGGGTTTATTTTCTGAAGATTTGCTTGGTATTTTCCTCAGAAATGCATTTCCAGACGGTCTGTTTCTCATTAGCTGGAATAAACAGGAGTATGTTTACAGCAGAGCACCAGTCTTTAAAAGGATGCACTTACCTAGGAAAGTCAGTCAGTCTGTTAGGGAATTAGTAATGTAACTGAAAAGGAGTGAATTTCAGTGCACTGATGTGACAAGGACTGCATTGTGGTTCACTAACACAGAATTTAAAAAGCAAACTGTATAACTCTTCGTGACACAGTGACAGACTTTTGTTTTCAACACAGCTTTAAGCTGTTTTAACATGTAAATCCAAATACCTTATAAACTGATTACAAAACATTTAACATCTGACCAGCAAATATTGACCATTATGGCAATACATAGGATACAGTACAAAGATTTATAATGCATTCTTAAGTCACAGGCTTACCATCTAGTAACTAATCTAGCCAAGCCAAGTGTCGTAGAGTCAGAGCTGACTCATGTATTGTATATACAAAACTCATCTAAGTCACTCCTTAATACTATAAAGAGTGACATTTTGCTTACAAAAAGTCAAGTACAAATACCTGGAAATTTATCAGTGTAAGTCAATAACATTATCAAAGACACTAATCAGGAATATTTATAAATTTACTGATGAATGAAAATATTTGCACATTATTTTTACCTTGTAAAATACATTTCAAATTTCATAGCTAGGAGACTGATAACCAAAGCGAGGGGAAATCCACTCATGTAACTAGTTGCCCTCAAGTCAGTTCTGACTGTGATCCCCTGTATATCAGAGCAGACTTGTGCTCCCTAGGGTTTTCAAAACCCAAAACCAAATAAAACCTAGCACTTGGTAAATTCTGACTCACAGTGACCATACAGAAGAGAGTAGAACTGCCCATAGAGTTTCCAAGGAGCACCTGGTGGATTTGAACTGCTATATTTTGAAAGTAGATTGCCAGGCATTTCTTCTGAGGCTTCATTGGGTGAACTCAGTCCTCCAACCTTTTGGTTAGTAGCCAGGTGTGATAACCATTTGCACCACTGTATTATCTGACTGGCTTTCCCTTAGATGGAGATAATTTTACTACTATAGACACCAGAGTGCACCAGGACCATAAAGTACAGTAAAAAGGAGGACAAGAGACATCTTTGAAAAATTATATGCAAATAATTTATAGTATGATATTTGATTAAGAGCCAAATCCACTGCTGTCGAGTCAACTCCGAATCATAGTGACCCTATAGTACAGAGTAGAACTGCCCCATAGAGTTGTCAAGGAGCACCTCACAGACTTGAACTGTTGACCTTTTTGTTAGTGAATGTAGCACTTAACCACCACGCCACCAGGGTTTCCAATAAAGAGTCAGTAAAATATTATTCAGAATAGCATATTTAGATTTTGCTCCTGCTGGATTTATATTGTGCACTGTAATACTACTATAACAGAAATAAATGTGCAATGCCTAACTGCTTCCTAAATCTTCATTCTCTGGAGCAGAGACCTTAGGTCCATGCTTCCCAGTTTTATCCATCTCAACAACATTTTATGGTGCATTCGAGCTATGATAAGTCACTCAGGTTAAGAAAAGCTTTGGGTCAGATGTTTTTCATGACAGGATTTTGATCTAGCTGTCTAGCATACCTTATGGTCTTGGATTTAGAGGACACAGTTTTTACTTTTACTTTTTAGCACACCATTTTTCCTCTCCCTTTATCTTTCTAAGTAAGCTAAATGGATTTTGTTTGATAACTAGACTCAAGGGGCATTTTTAACTTGTGTAGCCAAAAAACCAAGAAAATCAGTTGAAAACAGATTATGTCATATATTTCTCCTGGGATTTTCCTATAGGTGTTTTCACTTCTTGTAGATCAATAGATTTTAATGTTTTGAAAGCCATGAGTTCCAATGAGAATCTGATAATAGCTCTAGATCCCATTCAGGGAAGAATACACATATGCCAATACAATACATTTAAAATTTGCACAGAATTCTGGAAGTTCATACAACATGGAAGCTTATCCCTAAAAGCACTAAAGCGCTACAGTAAGTGATAAAAATATTTTATACAGATAATTTCCTCATAGCGTTGCTCATTAAGATAATGTTTTTTATTGTCCTCCCTCATGTATGATGCATTCATACTTTTATGTTTGTAGATTGAATTGTGTTCCCCCAAAAAAGTGTGTGTGGCAGTTTGGCTAGGCCATGATTCCTTGAATTGTTGACTTTTTTGTTAGTGAATGTAGCACTTAACCACCACGCCACCAGGGTTTCCAATAAAGAGTCAGTAAAATATTATTTAGAATATCATATTTCCATGTTGTGAATCCTGCCTCCATAATGTTGGTGAGCATAGATGAGTGGCTGTTGTTTTGGCAAGGCGGGACTCCATGTGTAAGATTGTTTTGTGCCTCGAGGCAAGCTCTTGAGATACAGAGAAGGGAGGCTAATGGAGGGTTTGGGAACTTTATGCCATCAAGAAAAAAGCAGTGCTGGGAGCTGACCATGTCCTTCTGAAAGGACCAGGGTCCCTGTACCTCAGAAGCCTCCAGTCCAGAGGAAGACTGATAACAAAGAACTTCCTCCAGAGCTAACTCTCCTGGAGCTGACAACCTGAATTTGGGCTTTTAGCCTACTGGACTGTGACAAAATAAAATTTCTCTTTTTAAAACCATCCACTTGTGGTGTTTCTGTTAAAGCAGCACTAGATGACTAAGACAGTGTTCACATAATACATTTTTATTAAGTTGTCCTTCAATCCTCCCACTAGTCTATATACTACCTCTTCACTTATCAGCATGGTTAGGTGCAGTCAGTGTTACAGAAAAATGGAAGATGACCATATCAAATCACAAAATGAAAAATAAATATATCATTTCATAGCTGCCAGATTACATCATTACCTAACTACCAAACAACTGAGAATCAAGGTCCAGCCAAGCTCACAAATAACATTAGCCATCTTCAGGGACTATTTCTATTCATTTATTTTTCCTGTGTAGACAAAATACTTTCTTGCTTTATGTGTGTCTCATGCTTTTTTAGTCAAAATAGACATTTTGATTATCATAACGTGACAAATATGCAAATCAAATTATCCTACATCCCAAGGTTTGTCGTTGTTGCTTGTTGATAGTAGATGTTTTCTCTTTGTTTAGAGACTTTTCTGAACTAACCTTGTAGTGTCTGTATTCTTTGTCCTATGTGACCACTGAGTCTCTTTTCCATTAGCTTAGTGGTCAGCTACTAACTGGAGGGATACTTCATCAAATGTCTAGAATCAAAATAATCTCCAGGTATTTTTAATTGGATTCTGTATTGTGGCATACCTTCAACATTCAGTTTAAGAGCTTACATCTCGTGGACAAAGATGGTCACTATTTATTGCTGAAAGGTTCAGTACACAAGCAAGACTTAACTACATTAAATATTTATGCACCTAATGCCAGAGCACCTAAATATGTCGAAGAAACACTGACTACGCTGAAAAGACAGTTAGGTGACTCCACAATAATAGTGGGAGACTTTAACACTCCACTCTCATTACTAGACAGATCATCTAGAAAAAAGCTCAGTAAAGATATAGAACACCTCATTGACACAATTAACCAACTAAACCTCATTGATATATACAGAACTTTCCACCCATCAGCAGACAACTACACCTTCTTCTCCAGTGCATATGGAACATTCTCCAGAATTGACCATGTGATAGGCCATAATGCAATGCTCAACAAAATCCATACCACTGAATTACTGCAAAGCATCTTCTCAGATCATAAAGCCATCAATGTTGAAATCAACAGCAGAAAAAACAGAGATAGAAAGTGGAACTCTTGGAAACTGAACATCTTGCTCAAAAAAACGTGGGTTATAGAGGAAATCAAGGATGAATTAAAGAAATTCATGGATTCCAATGAGAACGAAAACACTTCCTACCAGAACCTATGGGATACAGCCAAAGCAGTGCTCAGAGGTCTGTTTATCTCCATAAATGCACACATCGGAAGGAAGAAAGAAACCAAATCAGGGAACTAACTCTACAGCTTGAACAAGTAGAAAGAGAACAACAGTGGAACCCCTCGGGCACCAGAAGAAAGGAGATCATAAAGATTAGAGCAGAGCTAGATGAATTAGAGAATAGAAAAACAATTGAAAAAATTTAAAAGACCAAAAGCTGGTTTTTTGAAAAGATCAACAAAATTGATAAACCACTGGCTAAACTTACTAAAGAAAAGCAGGAAAGGAAACAAATAACCCAAATTAGAAATCAGAGGGGAGTTGTCACCACAGATGCAAAGGAAATCAAAAATATCATAACAGAATACTATGAAAGACTATAACAAATTTGAAAACCTAGGGGAAATGGACAAATTCCTTGACTCATACCACCTACCCAAATTATCACAACATGAGGCAGAACAACTTAATAAACCCATCATAAAGGAAGAGATTGAAAAGGTCATCAAAACACTGCCAACAAAAAAAAGTCCGGGCCCAGACGGCTTCACAGCAGAATTCTAACAAGCATTTAGAGAAGAGTTATCCCCCATACTACTGAGACTATTTCACAGTATAGAAAGGGGTGGAGTACTCCCAAACTCATTCTATAAAGCCAGCATAACCCTGAAACCTAAGCCAGGGAAAGATCCAACAAAGACAGAGAGCTACAAACCGATATCATTCATGAACCTAGATGCAAAAATCTTCAACAAAATTCTTGCCAACAGAATACAACAACATATCAAGAAAATAATCCATCATGACCAAGTGGGATTCATACCAGGGATGCAAGGCTGGTTCAACATCAGGAAAACAATTAATGTGATGAACCACATAAATAACACAATAGACAAGGATCACCTGATTTTGTCCATTGATGCCGAAAAGGCATTTGATAAAGTCCAATACCCATTCATGCTAAAAACTCTTAGCAAAATGGGCATAGATGGCAAATTCTTCAACACAATAAGGGCCATTTATACAAATGCAGTTGCCCACATCATCCTGAATGGAGAGAGACTGAAAAACTTTCCCTTGAAATCAGGAACTAGACAAGGATGCCCACTCTCACCTCTCCTATTCAACATTGTGCTAGAAGTTCTAGCCAGAGCAATTAGACAAGACGAAGAAATAAAGGGCATCTGCATCAGCAAAGAGGAAGACAAAATCTCCCTGTTTGCAGATGATATGATTGTACACGCAGAGAACCCCAAGGAATCTATAAGTAAGCTACTCAAACTGATAGAAGAGTTCAGCAAAGTCTCAGGATACAAGATAAACATAAGGAAATCAGTAGGATTCCTTTATACCAACAACAAGACGGTTAAGGAGGAAATTATCGAATCAATACCATTTTGATAGCCCCTAAGAAGATAAAGTACCTAGGAATTAATCTAACCAGAGAAAACAACAGACCTTTACAAAGAGAACTACAAGTCCTTACTACAAGAAACTAAAAAAGACTTAGACAAATGGAAAAACCTACCCTGCTCATGGATAGGAAGACTTAACATTGTGAAAATGTCTATTTTACCCAAAGCAATCTATTTATATAATGCAATCCCAATACAAGTTCCAGCATCATTTTTTAATGAGATGGAGAAACAAATCACCAATTTTGTTTGGAAAGCGAAGAAGCCCCAGATAAGTAAGGTACTACTAAAGAAGAAGAACACACTGGGAGGCCTCTCATTACCCAACCTTAGAACATACTACACTGCCACAGTGGTCAAAACAGCCTGGTACTGGTACAAGAACAGACAGATCGATCAGTGGAACAGAATTGAGACCCCAGAGATGACACCATGTGCCTATGAACAGTTGATATTCGACAAAGGCCCTAAGACATTAAACTGGGGTCAAAACAGTATCTTCAACAAATGGTGTTGACAAAATTGGTTATCCATGTGCAATAAACTGAATCAAGATCCTTACCTTACGCCTTATACAAAAACCAACTCCATCTGGATAAAAGGCCTAAATATTAAACCTAAAACGATAAAGGTCATCCAAGAAAAGGTAGGAATAACAATGGAAGTTTTAATACACAATGAGGACAGACTCCAAAATCTGTCAAAGAGACCTCAATCAACAGAAGAGAAAGTAGATAAATGGGAACTATTAAGAAACAAACACTTTTGCTCATCCAAAGACTTTATTAATAGAATTAAAAGAACACCCACAGAATGGGAAAAAATATTTCACAACTCTATGTCAGACCGATGCCTGATCTGCATAATCTATAAGATACTACAAAATATCAATAAGAAGAAGATGAACCATCCAATTAAGCAATGTGCAAAGGAGATGGACAGACACTTCACTAAAGAGGAGATCCAGTCAGCGGATCCACACATGTGGACATGTTCACGATCTTTAGTTATTAAAGAAATTCAAATCAAGGCAACAATAAGATACCATCTCACCCCAACAAAATTGGCCATGATCCAGAAAACACAAAACAGCAAATGCTGAAGAGGCTGTGGAGAAAGTGGAACCCTCCTACACTGTTGGTGGGGTTGCAAAATGGTCCAGTCTCTTTGGAAGGCAATCTGGCGCTTCCTTAAAAAAATGGATATTGATATACCATTTGAATATATCCTACAGAATCAAGGCCTTTCACACCAACGGACACATGCACCAGAATGTTTACCGCAGCACAGTCCACGATAGCAAAAAGATGGAATCAACCCAGATGCCCAACAATAGAAGAATGGATAGGTAAACTATGATACATATACTCGATGGAGCACTACGCAATGATAAAGAATAACGATGATTCCAGGAAACATCTCCTAATCTGGTTTCAACTGGAAGACATTATGTTGAGTGAAAGTAGTCAGCGACAAAGGGACAAATACTGTATGAGACCTCTACGATAAGACCTCAAAAGCAGACTTGTGTATAGAAGAAAAGACTCTTTGACAGCTGCAAGGGAGGGGAGGGAGGGAGGGTGAGGGGGGGAGGGTTTAGTTTAGATAGTTACTAGAAATCTAGTTGGGAGAAAGCGGTGATAGCACACATTAGAAACAAGAACAACATTAAGCGTACTTCAGCATAACTTGAGTACTCCTTCCATCTTGACTCAATACTGCAAGGATAGAGTAGCTGGGGCGGGGGGCGGGGGACCATGCTCTTAGGCGAATTCCAGGCCAATTGGCACAACTAGTGTTTTGCTAAAAGAGCTCTCTGCACCCCACATTGATGAGTGGCGTCTGGGGTCTTAAAAGCTGCCAAGCTGCCATCCGAGGACACAGCAAATGGTCCCAACTCAGCAGGAATGGATGCTCACCGAGGACCAAAATGACATGCGGTAAAGACAACCGAGAAGACAGAAAGACCCACAAGAGTGTGTGCCTACATTGACTTGGGACCGGAAGAACTGGATGGTGCCCAGCCACCACCAGTGATAGCCACGATGGAGCTCACAGAGAGGAGTCTCACTGGCAACACAAGAATAAAAAGGGGTGCATCATGAGATCTCCACTAAAAGATCTCTATTGATGGTCCAGCGGTTTTGAAGTTCCTCTGAGAGCATGGCCCCTGGCCCTGATGCTGCCTTTCCCATAAATTATAACAAAGGTCCACTCTTTGGACAGGAATGGATTGGACTTGGCAATGCAGAGTGACCATATATTGGAAGCACTTTGTGGTTCTATACATCTACAGGATATCATCTTGCTGACCTCTGGCTGGAGGAAGGGGAGTGGATGGAGAGGAGGTGAAAGGAGGTTGTTGGGAGGATGAGACATGTATGGAGCAGAGAGGGATAGTGTGCAGTCACCGCACAGGGAGAGCAGTGTAAGCTGCATATAGGTGGGCATGTAAATTTATACGGGAATGTACATTTTCACTCAGTTATGTTAAATAAAAAAAAAAAAGAGCTTACATCTCTCCTTTTGCTTTGAATTCCAGTTGTTTCAGAATCTGAAGTTCAGCCAGTGTGAGAACTTACGACCTTCTTAGGTATTTCTTGGGTACTTGTACAGCCCTTGCATCCGTGAAACCTTTTGGATTCCCAGGAACGTATAGAACCTTTTCAAAATCTTTATTTCCCAAACATCCCATAAGCAAGCCATTACTTACATGCCTTTTAGATGCTGTTGTTTTGTGTAACTGTTGTCCATTACTTCTGGTTTAAAAAAAAAAAAAAAAACCGAAGCCATGACTCATAGTGACCCTATAGAACAGAGTAGAACTGCCCCACAGAGTTTCCAAGGAGTGCCTGACAGATTTGAACTGCCAACCTTTTGGTTAACAGCCTTAACACTTAACCACTACACCAACAGGGTTTCCTTACCTCTGGTAAAAAAACCAAACCAAACCCCCTACAGTCGCGTCACCTCTGGTAGCAGGGACTAATTCATTTGGTCTAAATTGTTTCGACAAATGTCCCATTAAGTAGCTGTCTCATAATTGGGAGTGGCTTCAGTTAAGCTGATAAACCATTTGTGATGTTTCTCTAGGAGCTACCATACGTGTAAAAAGAAATCATTATAAATCCTGTCAAATGAGATCTACTCTGCTCCTGCTAGTACTAGCACCTATAATGGAATGCAGCTTTTGCCTTCAGTTCTGTCACCAAGTTAGGGGGAAGGAAAGGGGGACAAAATAAGTCAATGACACCAGAAATACTCTGTTCTTGCCGATATTCAGCTGTTTTTCTTCCTTAAGTGTTCTTTTTGTTTCTGTTAGCATTTCCTTAGTTGTCAGGATCCTGAAAAAATTGATTCTGACATATTTTGCCAAATTTTTGCTGCTCTTATGAAGGTACAAACTTTTAAGCTCTTTTTTCTGTTTTTTCTCTGATACCTGTAAGCAAAATACTCATCTGTCCATGTCCAAACAAATGAAAGATATCTCTGAACTAGTTAAGGATTTTTTTTCCTTTTCTAATATTCTACTGATTTATCATTTTAGTCAGGGGATGTTAGATTGTTGTTATAGACCATTTTAAGGAAAAGAACATTATGCAGGACAAATTGCATTTCTTCTTCAAAATCAGTCACTAACTTTTATAAAACTTGTAAAAAGTTTTCTATATACATGTGGAAATTAATTCTAGCATTAATATAGAATATGCAGCAGGCTTTTGTGTATAACTTTTTGACAACAGTAGTGGAATCCTAACTTTTACAGGTAAAATATAGATACGACTTGGTAGTATAAATACACAAAAGTGATCTTTAAGCTGACATTAGAGATGTAGTTCCTCAGTTCTTATTTTTCCATTACCACACTATACACTAAACTTAAAAAGTCTTAGTAAAAAAGCAGTTAAAACTGTGGCCAGGAGCTGTGTCTAAGATGGCAGAGTAGTTAGACACTTCCTGTGACTGCTTTAACAACAAAGACCCATAAAAATAAATGAATTCATTATGTATGACATTCTATGAGCCCCAGACATCAAGGGGAAAGTTGAGAAATGGGATTGAGTGTCAGGGAAGACAGGACAGGTCTGGAAGTACCTACAACTGGCCAGATGTGACCTGACTGGAGTTTGCACAACACAGGGAAATCCTCTGTGGTATGCTTGGTAGGGGAAACAGTAGCTTTCAGAGGGCATCTTTCTCAGCAGGAGAGACCTAGCTATGAAAAGCCTACTCACATACCCATAATCCATGAAATACAGCATTCCATTGGCAAAATGTAAGTGGAATGCATCTAATCTAATGCACAAAGATCTAAATATTTCCTTTGGGATAAATCTCTCACCTCTTTCCCAGCATTTCCCTCATTCCTTCTCTGTACTACACCAGGTTATGTAATTAGACACTATCATCTAGGCTGGAAGTCGGACTCCTTAGGTACACCCTAAGCCATTCTTATAGACTTAGAGAAGGAATAATTTAACAAACAAGGGGTGGGGGCAAGAAGGATAAATAAATAAAAAAAATAATCTGCCAGCTCCTCTAACCTCAGGGCTGAAATAGTTCCTTTGCCTAGGCTCAGGTACAATGGGGCATCTCTTCCTCAAAGACAATCAGTGACAGCTGTCAGCCACTGACTTTCTCAATGCATGCAACCAGATACCTACCTGTGCCTACACCAGTCACTCTTACCCACCCAGGACTGTAGGGGAGACCCTGCATCACACATGTAGTAATTTACAAACTGGGCACCTGACCTGAACGCAACAAGAAAATAAATGGTTGTATAGGTTCACCTGCCAAGTAACAAATCTAACCATCTGGTGACAGGACAAAAGAGTCTCAAAGATACCAATAATCAAACTAGCTCACTCAAATATGGGGGCAAAATTAGGAATGTTCTAGATAGTAAAACCAACCCAAAATAACAAGAAACACTAAAGGAAGTCCTGCAATCAGAAAATTAATAACATCAGATAATAACCCAGGTCTATAGTGCAAGACAGAGCAACTAGGTATCAACAGAATTCAGGAAGTCACAAAAATAAATCAAAGCTAAGATACTGAAAATAGGAAAACATAGAAGTCAATACACAAAATACAAAAACATTTGTAACAAAAAGGACTAAAAATGTAGTCATAGATCTTTTACATGGAAAGGAAGTCAAGATAACACAAAGAAACTAGAGACAGGTTGACATTTGTTAAAATAAGGGTAGCTATTAAGGCAAGCACAAAGGAAAATGAACAAGCTTGCATATCAAAACAAAAAACCATGAAGTAATAGCAAATACAAAACCAAAACCAAAAAAAGATGGAAAGAAGACACATAAAGAAAAATGATTCAGCTCACAAAATTGGGTGGAATAAAGAAATTGTCAACAACACACACAAAAAGGCATCAAAATGATAGCACTAAATGCATACATACCACTAGCTATCCTGAATATAAATAGATTAAATGCACCAATAAAGAGACAGAGAGTGACAGCATGGATGAGAAAACGTGAATCCTGTATATGGTGCCTACAGGAGTCACACCTTAGACGTAAAGACTCAAATAAGCTAAAACTCGAAAGATGAAAAAAAAGATATGAAGCAAACAGCATTCAATAAAAGCAAGAGTGGCAATATTAATTTCTAATAAAGTAGCTGTTGAGTAGAATCTACCACAATAGATACGGAAGGATATTATGTAATGATAAAAGAGTCAATACACCAGCAGGACATAACAGAATTATTCATGCATCCAATGATAGGGCTCCTAAATGCATAAAATGGACTCTAAGAGCATTGAAAAGAGAAATAGAGAGCTCCATAATAGTAGTAAGAGATTTCAACACACTA
Source organism: Heterohyrax brucei (assembly GCA_028571685.1). Taxonomy (NCBI): domain Eukaryota; kingdom Metazoa; phylum Chordata; class Mammalia; order Hyracoidea; family Procaviidae; genus Heterohyrax; species Heterohyrax brucei. Next base: position 1,403,792 of record CM053161.1, read on the forward strand.
CTTTTGGTGACAGACAGAACATCCAAAAAGACACACAAGACCTAAATGCCACAATCAACCAGCTTAACCTCATAGCTATATACAAAACACCCCACCAAACGGCAGCCAAGTATACTTTCTTCTGCAATGCAGACATAACACTCTCTAGAATACACCATATTAGGGCATAAAGAAAACTTCAACAAAATTCAAAACATAGAAATACTGAAAATATTTTAAAAAATAAAGCCATCAAAGTAGAAATCAAAAACAGAATAAACAAGGAAAAAAAGAATCAAACACATGGAGGCTGAACATCACCTGGATCAAAAACTACTGGGTTATACAATAAATCAACGATAGAATAAAGAAATGTAGAGAATAAGATGAGAACAAAAACACATCTTATCAGAATCTTTGGGACAGCAAAAACAGTGCATAGAGGTCAATTTCTTTCAATAAATGCACATATCCAAAGAGAAGAAAGAGCCCAAATCAAAGCATGAACACTGAAACTTCAACAAGTAGAAAGAGAGCAGCAAAGACCCCTCAGACAGCACAAAAAAGCAAATAATAAAAATGAGAGCAGAACTAAATGAATTAGAGAACAGAAAAACAATTGAAAGAGTTAGTAAGACCAAAAGCTGGTTGGTTGGAAAGATCAACGAAGTTGAAAAACCACTGACCAAACTGATGAAAGAATAACAGAAAGTGAAGCAAATTACCTAAATAAGAAATGAGATGTGGGAAATCACAACAAAACCAACAGAAACTTAAAAAAATATCATAATAGAATACTATGAAAAATTTTAACAAATTGGAAAACCCACAGGATGTGGACAAATTTCTAGAAACACACTACTTACTTCTACTAACACAGACAAACTAGAACAATTAAATAAACCTGTAACAAAAGAAGAGATTGAAAAGTAATTTAAAAACTCTTAACCAAAAAAATCCTGATCTTGATAGCTTCACTGGAGAATTCTACCAAACTCTCAGAAAACTGTAAATGCCACTATTTCAGAGCACTGAAAAGTATTAAGGGGCATTGAAAAGGATGGAATACTCCCAAAATTCATTGTATGAAGCCAACATAACCCTGATATCAAAACCAGGCAAAGACAGCATGAAAAATGAAAATTACAGACCAATATCCTGTGAAATTAGATGCAAAAATACTAAAAAAATTCTAGACAACAGAATTCAACAACATAGCAAAAATATAATTCACCATGACCAAAAGGGATCCATACCAGGTATGCAGGCATGGGTCAACATTAGAGAAACAATCAATGTTATCAACCACACAAATAATACAAGTACGACTTGATTTTTTCAGTTGATACAGAAAAGGCATTTGAAAACAATCCGGCACACATTCATTCTAAAAACTCTCAGCAAAATAGGAATAGAAGGAAAGTTCCTTGACATAGTAAAGGGTGTTCATACAAAGCCAATAGCCAACACCATCCTAAATGGAGTCAGCAAGCATTCCTCTTGAGAATGGGAACCAGACAAGCATTCCCTTTATCATCAGTTTTACTAAACATTGTGATGGAGGTTCTAGCCATAGAAATCAGGTAAGAATAAGAAATAAAGGCCATCCAAATTGCTGAGGAAGAAAGAAAAGTATCTATTTGTAGATGATATGATCTTATATCCAGAAAACCCTGAAGAATCCATACATATACAAAAAAAACTACTGGAACTAACAGAAGAGTTCAGCAAAGCATCAGCATACAAGACAACTGCACAAAAATCATTTGAATTCCTCTCCATCAATAAAGCGAACATCAAAGAGGAAATTGCCCAATTTACAACAGCCCCAAGAAGCTAAAATACTTAGGAATAAATCTAACAAGGCAGGTAAAAGACCTAGTCAAAGAAAATTGTAAGACACTACTGCAAGAAACTAAGAGAGACCTACATAATTGGAGATCTACCCTGCTTGCAATAAGAGGAGAAGCCTCAACATTGTGAAAATTACTATTCTACCCAAAGTGATCTATAGACACCGTGCAGTCCCTAGCCAAATTCCAGTGGCATATTTTTAATGGGATGGAGGAAAACAGTACTGTCACGGACCGAATTCTGTCCCCCAGAAAATATGCATAGTAATTTGGTTGGGCCAGGATTCCCTGTGTTCTGTGACTGCCCTCCATTTTGTGGTTTTCTGATGCTATAAATCCTGATCTCTGCCTGTGGCTAGTAGATAGAAATGATTACGTTAAAAAAGGATTAGGGTAGGTCTGCAATAACCTTGCTAAAGGAGTTTCCCTGGGGTGTGGCTTGCACCATCCTTTATTCTTTCATTCTGTGAAAGATAAAAGGAAAAGGAAGCAAACAGAGAATCAGGAACCTCATACCATCAGGAAAGCAGTACTGGGAGAAGAACACATCCTTCAGACCTGAGGTTCCTGCACCAAGATGCTTCCAGAACAAAGACTGACACCACACAAGGACTTTCTTCCAGAGCCTACAAGGGGGAAAGCCTTCCCCTGGAGTGGACATCCTGAATTTGGACTTGTAGCCTACCAGACTGTGTAAGAATAAACTTTCCTTTGTTAAAGTCATTCATTGTGGTATTTTTGTTAGAGCAGCACTAGCTATGAAGGTAAGCACAGTCTGTCAGTGGAGACTTGCTTGTTGTAGTGATACAGGAAGCTATGCCACTGGTATTTAGGTACTAGCAGGGTCACCCAAGGTAGACAAGTTTCAGCTGAGCTTCTACACTAAGACAGACTAGGAAGAAGGAGCCGGCTGTGAATAGCAGCCGAATACTGTCAGACATGGTGCCAGAAAGTGAGCCCCCCAGTTTGGAAGGCACTCAGAAGATGACTGGGGAAGAGCTGCCTTCTCAAAGTAGAGTCGACCTTAACAATGTGGATGGAGCAAGGCCTCTGGGATCTTCATTCGCTGATGTAGTATGACTCAAAATGAGAAAGAGCAGCTGCAAACGTCCACTAATATTTGGGACATGGAATGTATGGAGTATGAATGGAGGAAAACTGGAAACTGTCAAGAAATGAAATGGAAAACACAAACATTGACATCCTAGGCATTAATGAGCTGAATGGACTGGTTTGGGCCATTTTTGAATCTCACAATCATATAGTCTACTACGCTTGGAACAAAAACTTGAAAAGGAATGATGTTGCAGTCATCATCAAAAAGAACACTTCATCATCCGTCTTGAGTACAATGCTGTCAGTGATAGGATAACATCTCTACTCCTACAAGGAAGGCCAGTTAATACAACTGTTATTCAAATTTGTGTGCCAACCACTAAGGCCAAAGATGAAGCAGATGAAGACTTTTACCAGCTTCTGTGGTCTGAAATTGATCAAACATGCAATCAGGATGCATTGATAATTACTGGTGGCTGGAATAAAAGAGTTGGAAACAAAGAAGAAGAATCAGTAGTTGGAAAATAAGGCCTTGGTGATAGAAATAATGCTGGAGGCCACATGATAGAATTTTGAAGACTAATGACTTTTCATTGAAACTACCCTTTTTAACCAACACAAACTGTGACTGTACACATGGACCTCCGCAGATGGAATACACAGGAACGAAACTGAGTACATCTGTGGAAAAAGATGATGGAAAACCTCCATATGAGTAGTCAGAATAAGACTATGCTGACTTTGGCACAGATCATGAACTGCTCGTATGCAAATTCAAACTGAAAATGAGTACATCCCTCCTGAGTTTAAAGACCATCTCAAGGACAGATTTGATGTGTTGATCACTAATGACAGAAGATCAGAAGAATTGCAGAATGACATCAAAGACATCATCCATGAAGGGAATAAGAGGTCATTAAAAAGACAGCAAAGAAAGAAAAGACCAGATTGGATGTCAGAAAAGACTCTGAAACCTGCTCTTGAATGCAGAGCAGCTAAAGCAAAAGGAAAGAATGGCAAAGTAAAAGATCTAAACAGAAGATTTCAAAGAGCAGCTCAAGAAGACTAAAGAATGCTTTGTAATGACATGTACAAAGAGCTGGAAAAGGAAAACCAGAAGAGAAGAATGTATTCTACATTTCTCAAGCTGGAAGAACTGAAGAAAAAAATTCAAACCTTGAGTTGCGGTAACGAAGGATTCTATGGGGAAACCATTAAACGACTGAGGTAGCATCAAAACAAGATGGAAGAAATACACAGTCATTATATCAAAAAGAATTGGCCAATGTTCAGCCATTTGAAGAGGTAGCATATGATCAAGAACCAGTGGTAATGAAAGAAGTTAAAGCTGCATTGAAGGCATTGGCAAAAAACAAGTCTCCAGAAACCGATGGAATATCAATTGAGATATTTCAACAAAGAGACACAGAACTGGACATGCTCACTCATCTATGCCAAGAAATTTGGAGGACAGCTACCTGACCAACTGATTGGAAGAGATTCATATTTATGGCCATTCCAAAGAAAGATGATCCAGTCGAATGTGGAAATTAGTGAACAGTATCATTGATACCATATGCAGGTAAAATTCTGCTCAAGATCATTCAAAAGTGACCACAACAGTATACTCACAAGGAACTGCTAGAAATTCAAGCTGGATTCAGAGAAGGATGTATAACCAGGGATATCATGGCTGATGTCAGATGGATCTTGGCTGAAAGCAAAGACAGATGTTTATTTGTGTTTCATTGACTACACAAAAGCATTCGACTGTGTGGATCATACTAAATTATGGCTAATGCTGCAGAGAATGGGAATTCCAGAACACCTAGCTATGCTCTGTATATAGATCAAGATGCAATTGTGTGAACAGAACAAGGGGACAGTACATGGTTTAAAGTCAGGAAAGGCATGTGTCAAGGTTGCATCCTTTCACCACACCTTTGAATCTGTATGCTGAGCAAATAATCTGAGAAGACGGATTATACAAAGAAGAACAAGGCATCAGGATTGGAGGACGACTCATTAACAACCTGCATTATGTAGATGACATCACCTTACTTGCTGGAAATGAAGAAAATCTGAGACACTTACTGATGAAGATGAAGGACCACAGCCTTCAGTATGGATTGTTCCTGAACATTAGGAAAACAAAAGTCCTCACAACTAAACCAGTAAGCAACATTGTCATAAATGGAGAAAGGATTGAGGTTGTCAAGGATTTCGTTTTACTTGGGTCCACAATCAATGCCCATGGAAGCAGCAATCAAGAAATCAAAAGACGTATTGCACTGGGAAAATCTGCTGTAAAGGACCTCTTCAATGTATTCAAAAGTAAGGATGTCACCCTGAAGACTAAAATGGGTCTGACCCAAGCCATGGTATTTTCAATCACATCACATGCATGTGAAAACTGGACCATGAACAAAGACGACAGAAGAAGAATTGATGCCTTTGAATTGTGGTGTTGGAGAAGAATATTCAGTGTACTACAGACCACCAAAAGAACAAACAGGCCTACTGTGGAAGAAGTACAACCAGTGTGCTCCTTGGAAGCAAAGATGGCAACTCTTTCTTGCTCACACTCCATTCTACCAAACATGATGTCCTTTTCCAGGGACTGACAAATAACCCACCTGAAAAATGGGCAAAGGATGTGAACAGGTGCTTCATCAAAGAAGACACACAGGAAGCTAACAGATACATGAGGAAATGCTCATGATCATTAGCCACTGGAGAAAACCAAATTAAAATTACAATGAGACACTGCCTCACGCCAGCAATAGATTGCTTTGGGTAGACTAGCAATTTTCATAATGTTGAGACTTCCTGTTGTGAGCAAGGTAGGTTTCTCCACTTCCCCAAGTCTCTTTTAGTTTCTTGCAGTAGGGTCTTATAATTTTCTTTGTATAGGTGTTTTACATATCTGGTAAGATTTATTTCTAATTACTTCATCTTAGGATAAACACAAAATGATAAATGTCAGAGAGGCCCTGGAGAGAGTGGACCTCTGCTGAAAGAAATTTAAAATGGTATAACCATTCTGGAAATCAATTTGGTGCGCTCTTAAAAAGCTAGAAACAGAAATACCAAATTTCCCAGCAATTCTATTTCTTAGAATATATTCTAGAGAAAGAATTACAAAAATGTTTGCTTAGACAAATAAGAGCTGCCACACAAATAGATACATGTATAACAATGTTCATCACAGCTTTGTCCACAATAGCAAAAAGATGGAATTAACCTAGGTACCCAACAACAGATGAATGGATAAACAAACTATGGTATAATCACATAATGAAATATTATGCAATAATAAAGAGCAGGGAAGAATTTGGGAAATATTTCACAACATGGATGAATCTGCAAAGAATTATAGTGAGTGAAATTAGTCCATTGCTAAAGGCCAAACACAAGAAAAAGTTAAAAAACTGAAGAAAACAGTCTTTGATATTATGATGGTGGGGAGGGATGGAGAAGGACATTTACTTTTAAACAATCTAAAAATAAAGTAAAAACCTATGGTCAGACCCAGAATTACAGTTGTTCTGTGTGTTTAAAAAAGCTGTTTGTGATACTCCCATAAGTGATTCTCCATGTGTGTCTTTGGTTCATACTTTTGAATATAAATGTTTCTGGAAAACAATTAAAAATGTTTTGACAAACAAACCGAGACAATGAATCCCACCCCCCCCAACATACCACAAAGAGTCATAACAGCTAAAAAGATTCCATTGTCTTTGAACTATTCACTTGTTATATAAGTGTTTAATGACCAAAATAATGATTTTTTATATACTTACAATAGAAAGTGCTAGAACCTTTTGGTAAACATATGGTTTTATTTTTATCTTTGTTTTTTGGGAGGTGGGAAATGCAGAGGTTTAGGCTAACTGGGAGAAGTAGCCAACTCTAAAGTTAGAGGGAGCTAGTCATTTATGTAAGATGATTCTCGCTTCTGACACAAATTACATTTTCCCAAAACCACTCTCAGTTTCAATAATTCACTATAAACACTAACTTACTCAAAGCTGTTATACTTATGGCTGCAATCTATTGAGAAAGGATACAGATTAATATACATTAAGCAGGAGACCAGGAATGTATCAAGTGTGGAGCTTCTGTTGTCTTTTTCCCATAGAGTCGTAGGTGTGCTGATCTGCCTGTGTCAATATCTGACAAACGAACACAAAGTATTCCCAACCAAGGGAATTCACCTAAGCCTTTGGTGTCCACACTTCTATTGCAACACAATCAGATGTTGCCTGCTTGGCTGTCTTTAGTCTCTACCCCTCCCGAATATCTCCATTTCTTTTGGGAGGTTTAACTGATAACCACGTGGTCTGAATGCTGTGTCATAAATCATGTTATTGAACTGCCAAGTCACCAAAGAGCACAGGAGAACAAACACACTGCTGTCAGTTTGACATTCCAAGGGCCTGTATATAAACTTTCAGTAGCTGAGGGCAAACACCAGTTCTCTGGGTAAGATTAATTCTTCACTACACAGGGAGATAGGGTCTTAACGCTATACCATGTCTCATACTAGCAGCTGGATATGACTTCATACAGAATACATTTTAGAATCTGGATCTTTTTCTTATTATTCTTCTAGATAAGTATTATGCTAACAGTATGTATTAATATAAAGAAAGCTTATTTTACATATTGTTCAAAATAAATGTGTTGCTGTCTTGGGAAAGAGTTTCCCTCCAGGTTCACTTTGTACTAAAAGACTAAGCATTCTGCAACCTTCACATCCTGGGCCTACTCCAGAGTTCTTCAAATCTCTGTCAACTTGTAGCAGCTTCTTTCAAGTTTAGAATCCCTTAATTCCGCAGAAATCCTCTTCTTGTTTCTTTTTAAACTAAGCTACCACATCACACTTTACAAGAACTCGAGATGTACATGCTTAATCAGAAAATGTCTGCATATACATGAAAATTTTCATTTTTAATGTGCCTATCCCTAAAAGGAGAGCAAGGCACATATTGGAATCTTAACAGATGCTAGAAGGAATTAGAGGTCCTACAAGCAATTGGAAGTACAAGCACTTAGTGTATTTTAAGAGTCAAGGGCTCTACTTTTTCTTTTTTATTAGCAACAAAGAAAAATAAATATTACTCTCCCCAACACATACTCACACTTAATATGGGCATTCATTCACAGCACTCACATCATCCAAACTTCTTGAAGAGGGAGGGTGTCAACTTTCACTTGCATTGGAGAAGAAAGAATGTGATTCCGTTCCTCTTCCATCTATCGTTGCTGGCATAATAGATCATACCGTTGTCCAATTCAAACTGGCCAAAAGCTCACCGATGCCTAGAATATCAAAGTTCAAGCATTCCATTTCATTCTTGACAACTTTTACTTTTCCTCCATCCATACTTCCTACATTCCATATTCTCAATATTAACATATATTTGCAGCTGCTACTCCTTTCCGATCCTACCACATCAGTAAATGAAACACCTGAAAACTTTACTGCATCCACATCATTAAAGTAGGCCCTACTGTGAGGAGGCAGCTCTTCTCTAGTCTTGTTTCGAGTCCCTTCTGATCTGAGGGGATCACTTTCTAGCACTTTGTCAATGTTCTGTACCTATATATAAGGCTTTCACTAGCTTTTTTTTTTCACCACAGTACATTGCCTGATCCTCTTTCTTCGACTGTCTTAGTCTGAAAGCTTACTGAAACCTGTCTAGCACAAGTCATTCTGCTGGTATTGGAATTACCAGTGGCATAGCTTCTAGCATCACAGCAGCACTCAACCCACCGTAGTACAACAAACTAACAGTATATTACATTGGGCAAATTGATGTAAACAACCTCTTTAAGAACTTAAAAAACAAAAATTCCACCTTGATTACCACAGTGGGCCTGATCCAAGCCATGCTATTTTCAATAGCTTCATATCCATGGGAAAGCTGGATGATGAAAAAGGAAGACTGAAGAAGACTTGATACATTTGAATTACAGCATCGGTGAAGAACACTGAATGTACACATGTCTTTTGGAAGGTACAACCAAGATGCTCCTTAAAAGAGAGAATGGCAAGAACAGTTTAGCTTAGTTTGGGAATCTTATCATGAGGGATCAATATTTAGAGAAGGATATCATGCTTGATAAAGTAGAGGATCAGTGAAAAAAGAGGAAGGCCCCTCAATAAAACAGATTGACACAACGAGTGCAACTATGAGCTCAAACATCTGCTATTGTGAGTATGGTGCAGGACCTGACGTTTTCTTCTTGTTACATAGCGGGTCACTATGAGTCAGAGCATTTTTGATGGCACCTAACAATGACAAAGAGAAATACGAATTATTGCTTTTCCACGACTTTATTATTCATGTACCCCCATATTGCTTCCCTGTATTAGATCCCCATCCCAGACCTGTAATCTATGTGTATGCATTTCTCCACAATAAACACAAGCCCTTTGCATTGCACACACAGATTGCCTTAAAAACTGTATCCAACTCATAACTAACCACCAAGGCACTGGGATAAGAATTCTACCCAGTCACCAACATTCCATGGGAATTATGCCTATTTATTCTGATCAAGGTTGTACTGATGAGACATGTACATGTTGTTGGAAATAGCAAAAGCCATTTTAATTACAGACAACAGTGTACAATAGGAAGTGTTCTATCACAAATGATACTCTGTGTCTCAAAAGCTGGCCAGGTGGGATGGAAAAGGCCACACATGCCCCCAGTTTTCTCCCCACTGATGAAGGACTTCAAACATTTTTCTCAACAGTTTTATATTCCAGGGGTTGTGTATTTCACGGCGTGGAGTGTAATTCACGTTTTCCTGCCTCATCACCCAAAGAGGGGAGTAGTCAGACATGGGGCACCAGCCTGAAGGATTAGCCCCAAATTGAATCTCGTTAGCCTTGCCACTTATATTTAGACAAACTGTTTGGCTTCAAAGGGAAAGGTGAGACTTGTTCCTAAGACCAAAGAAGCTAAGTGGGGAGGGAGGAGGAATAGAGAACAATTATAGCCATTTGGGCCATTCCAAAGACTGCCTCCTCTCAACCTCAAATTGCTTTACCTTCTTTGTATTATGTTATGTACATGCCTGTGTGTTTTACCTTCTGTTGTTCTGATTAATTTGTGTTGAATAAATTACATCTCATTCTGAAAGCTCTTATTTCTCTAAATAATATTATGCTGTGACTTAAAGTTCAGGGCATTTTACTCTCTCCTGAACTGTCTCTGTCTTTCCTCAAGACAGACATTACCATTAGTTGAATCAATATACAATGCTATACATATGCCTTAACCTCAGATGACTTTGCCAATTCTAACTTCTACAAAAGAAAAAAAGAGAGAGCGAGAGAGAGAAGTTTCTTCAGGTAGACTACTGTGTTTACTTCCTAGCTATGTCACTTAACCAGCCGGAGGGCTTTAGGCAAGGCACTCAACTTATCTGTGTCTCAAGCTTTTCAACTATAAAGTGAGGGTACTGCAGTGACAGAGACTGTTAGTTATCCTAGTACTTTATCTCCTTCCCCTTCAGGGATCAGTTTTATTAGAAGTGATGCACACACGGAAAGTCTATATTTTCCAGGCCTCTAACAGTTGAATTCCCAAATATCTGCAACACAATTTATTAATAAAGCTGTGTTAATTGCTTACTACATTAATACAATATAAAATGCTACCTCACAAAACCTTAGCAGTATCCAGAGCAGGGCAGGTAAAGTCAGATATATTGATAACTAGAAATTCAGTTCAAGGTGAGCTTTTCAAAACAGGGGTTTGATTAAGAGTGGACGCGAATCAAGACACAACAGTCCAGGATTGGTGGAAATAGCAAGGCTGGGATTTCTAGGCAAGAAATTTGAAGAATCTTAGAATTTAAATTATTCTTTTGTTGCTTTCCACTGACAAGTTAATGAGTATTTAGGGAATTTCCTGTAGCAAAGAGTCAAACCATTTTCCTGGGCAGTCCAGGAAGAGTAAAGAACTGCTAGCAAAGAGAATGGCACAGCAAGGACATGTTAATACAAGCAGTGTCTATTTTCAATTTCAGCGAGAATGTGTGAGTAAATAATTTGAGTTCTCACTTCCTGGTAGCAAGAAATGCTAATATGACTACGCTTTCACAAACAAGAGGTAGGCAGAAATGTTGTACGGTGCTCTGAGAAGTGTCCTTAAATGGAGAAATCACCCACATCCTGTGTGTTGCTGACTAGAATGCAGATACAATTTCTGAAGCTAGAACAGCTATTTTTATCTCTATAGTGAAGCAAAATAGACGGTAGAAGAGCAAGAAGAGAAAAATCTCTTCTCTACTCCAGGAAGTTACTTACTATCCCAGTCATGGACTGCCTTCTTCCATACATTTTCTACATAAGTAAAGAAACTGTTGTATGTTTAACTCACTGTTTTGTGCTGCTTGTTTTTAGTTTTGTTTTTATTTTATGATAAAACCAAACCCAATTGCTGTTGAGTTATTTAACTTCTATAGGGCACTTAAACCACTATGCCACAAGGGGTCCTTTATTTTCTGATACATGCAGTCAAATCTAAACCTGATACAGAGATAGTAAAAACCCTCATAGATTATTGAAATAATTCGATGGATAGACACATACAGCGCACATAGGATAAGTATAAACCATTGTTATGAATTAAACTACGTCCTCTCAAAAGATATGTTGAAGTCTTAAATCTTGTAACTGTGTTCAGTAACAGGTTTTTACTTTTGTTATGTTAACAAAGTTATAGTAGAGTCCTCAACTTCTCAGTGGTGTCTTATGAGTGGTGTCTCATACACAGGGAACTACAGACTTGGAGAGTCACACATATGGGGAAGACAGCTGTAACAGCGGAGGCAGATGTATCAATCAGCAGCAAAGGAATGGTAAGGATTGCTGCAAGCCACCAGAATGATCTAGGTCCTTTTAGCTACCATAAATGTGAAAAAAATAAATGTATGTTCTCTTAAGTCACACATTTATACTATTTTTGCTACTGCACTTTTAGGTAACTAAGGCAGAATTTGGTACCAAAAAATGGAAAGTTGCTGTAAAGAAGTATCTAAAACTGCGTAAGGGGCTTTGGAATTGGGTTATAGGGTTAAAGCTAGAAGAGTTTTGAAGTGTTTGATGGTAATAACCCACATTTCCTTGAAAATATTATCGGTAGAATGAAGGGCAGTAAAAGCAATTTTGATGAAAACTCAGAAGGAATTAATAACTATGAGGAAAGCCTCCACAGTCACAAACATAATATTGTTAGAAATGTGAACATTAAGCATGCTTCTGGAAAGACTTTAAAAGGATATAACACATATGTTTTTGGACACTGGAGAAAAGGTGACCCTTATTATAATGGAAAAAGGCTTATCTGAACTATCCTAGAATGTTTTATGAAAAGTAGAGTTTGTAAGTGATAAAGTTTGATATTTAGCTGAAGAAATTTATATGCAACATCTTGAAGGTATGGCACAGTTTCTCCTTGCTGTTTGCAGTAAAATGCTAGAGAAATGATAGATTGAGAAGCAAACTGTTAAACAGAAGCTAAAAAATGAAGATTTGAAAAATTCTGTTATGAAAATTAAACAGTTATGCTCCAAAGAGGACACCAAGTGTGTAGTAGAAAACTTTCTGCTAAAGAGTTAAGACAGGCAGCCTATGAGTACAATTAACCATCATAGCTGACATGAGCCCAGTATAGACTGAAAGAAACAATCACAGAATAAAATGAAGGAAAAAGGATTTCTGTAATTCTTTTGGTAGGAAACAAGACAATGGAGCAGACTGGCTACGAATATTTGTTATCCTCTAGAAAGAATGATTCCAGGAACAGATCAGAAGTCAGCAGGGAGACAGGCTACTGCTTCCTAAGATTCAAAGTACGAGGCCACCATTTCAGTTCTAGGCAGAAGAAGGACATGAATTTTTGAGTGAGGAAGAGTGGAGTGTTTTCAATCAAACTGTGTCTCTCAAAAAGATAATGCTGAAATCCTAGCCCTTGTACCTGTAACCGTGACCCTACTTTGTGCTAATGAGTTTATACCAGAGTAAACAAAAAACCAAGCCCACTGTCACTGAGTCAATTTTGACTCACAGCAACCTGACATAATAGAACTGCCCCACAGAATTTCCTAGGAGTGCCTAGCAGATTTGAACTGCTGACATTCTGGATAGCAGCTGTAGCACTTAACCACAAGGAATTCCATCCCAAAGTAAAGTAGGTCTTAAATCTGTTTCCTTTCGAGTGTTGTTTTCTTAAAGAGAGTGCAGGCACAGAGAGATACACACAAGGAAAAGATACCAAGTAATGAAGTAATGACAGAGATAGAGCCAAGTGCCAAGTGCCAGAGATAGATGCATCAATCATCCACAGAAGACCTCTAAGAATTGCTGACAGCCACCTGGACAGCCAAGACCATGATTTCACTTTTACCCTTCAGAACTGAGAAAATAAATTTCTATTCATGACTGCCACTCACTTGTGGTGTTTTTGTTGTGGTAGCACTAGGTAACTAAGATATTTATTTTATTATCTAGTTTTCTTTTTAGTTTCAGAAGCTAAGAAGTAAATTAAGGTAGACCTCACTACTAGGAAATGCAAAAGAATGTAGAAGTCAGAAAGGGAGTAGTACAGGCAACTATTAATAGAAATAAGACAAGAAAAAGCCACTAAATTGTTGAACAAATTTTTCAGGATCTTAGAGACTTTTAATTATATAAGCTGTAAGAAGTAGGGCTTTGAAACTATTCCCTACAGTTCATATCCCTGCTGAGAATTTGCATTTCTAACAAGTTTGTAGGTGACACTAATGCTGCTGATTAGGGACCAGTTCTACCAACCATTCGTAGAGTAGTGGTTCTCGAAATAAAAATCACCTGGGGGTTGTTCAATTGTACAATCTGATTCAGTATACTGGGGGTGAAAGTACAAACTTTCAGTAAGGGTTCAAACTGGAATGAGTAAGTTGGACACCCTGGTAAGAAGCTGAATTGTGTGTCTGTTCATTCCATGACATAAGCTTTGGTAGGCAGGGACTTCCTCTGGACTTAATTTCTTCCTGAACTCTGTCCAGTGGCACCCACACCATTATTCACTTCTTTATCTACTTCACATAACAGAATGATACTGAAGAATTATAATAACTATCAAGAATGTTAACATTTCAAACCAAAGAGGAAATAAAGCAGTAGCTTAATTTGATTTAGGATTATTTTCCTTCTAAATTAGATAAAGAGAACAAATTTCATCCTTAAAAGAGCAAACATCTAAAATAGCAATGTGAACAATCTCATGAAATCTTCCAAAATATACCAGTTCTCAAAAGACCTTAATTTTTTTTCCAACATATTTCATAACAGTCAGCTTTAGGGTAAAGTACAGTATTACTTTCTAACCAAATTGTGATTTGGGTTTCATTACTGGGGAATAATATGCTTATAAAGAATGGAGACACTTGTGTGTGAAACAGAGATACTATGTTATCAGCTAAGTCCTCCCCAATACCACTTAGATTAACTAATTATATTTTCCACTTTCATGTATTCATTTTACTTCCATAGTACATTAGAGATTTTATGTGACCTTTAGAATACAAAATTATATAGTAACTTAGCAAACACTTATTAAATTGCTTGCAGCAATTACTTGAAAATTTCCGGCATCTAAGCATTCTACATTCGTGAAACCCTGCTGGCATGGTACTTAAGTGCTATGTCTGATAATTAAAGACTGGCAGTTCAAATCCACCAGGCACTCCTTGGAAACCTGATGGGGCCGTTCTACTCTGACCTACGGGGTCAATATGAATCAGAATCAACAGCAGTGAGTTCACTTCAGTTGATATGCTCCCTTCATTAAGACTGGTTTACTTATTTATTCCAGATACCCATATCACTGGTATTAATTTACTTGACTATGTAGTCTCAAATATAGTGAACACAAACTTCATTGCTCTCATTACTTCTGGAAAACTCAAATGAGTAGAAGAGTTATTTATTGAAAAGTTTCTAGAGTTAAAAAATTGTCAGTAATGAGGAGGAGGCAAGGACCAAATGTCTAAAACAAAAAAATTGCAAGTGGCAAGGCCAATAAGTGGACTAGACACATGTCTCCTCGATTCCCTCTGAGAACTAAGGCCTAGAAAAATAAATGAATGGAGTAGCACGGACATTCTGGGAGACCCAAGATATCATTTAGAGTTGTGAGATAGGACTGGGAGAAAGGAGAGGAAAACTACCTGTATCCGAGGTGAGGCAGTAGCATACTGAGTCATGCTTCTGCTGGCACATTGCTTAAGGGCACTGCAGGTACAGATGTCTTCTCTGTTAACCAGGAGGCATCTTCTCTGTTAATCAGGAGGCTGGGACTGGGACTGCAAGCCTATGAGCCTGGTAGAAAGACTGGGCATGGGACAGCCATGTTTAGAGAGCCCAGTAGTGGTGGACAACCAAGGGTGCTGGTACCCCTCCCCTCCTTCTCAGAGCTGTGCCATGAATAGTACTGACTCACTGTAGCAGAGGCAGCTCAGGCAGGATGCCATCCTGGGCAGCTGAGAGGCAGAGTTAGCCATGCCTGAGATTTCACCTGGGGCTAATTGTCACACTGAGCAACACAGTCTTTCTGGATAGTGCTTCACCTAGCACAAAAGCTGTTTTTAAGACAATCGTACTTAGAGAACTTGATGGCTGAGTAGGGAAGTGCCCTAACTTGTCCCTTACTTGAGCCACTTTGTACCATCTAGGGATGGCCTATGAGGTGCCATATTTGTCAGCCATGAGGTGGGACCTGCCACTCCTGAGGGCCCACTGCTTCTGGCTGTGGCTGGTCAACTTCTCTCTCAGCAAAAAGGCAGCTACAGATAGCAGCAGTGACTGTTGCCTGAGTCTGGTGGTGCTGTTTCCAATTCCCTTCACTGAGCCACATCATAGCATCATCTGATAGCCCTCCAGAGACTCCATAAATAGGGGGGCATCTTTGCCAGCTGACAGGTGGGGCCTGCCACCCCTGAGGACCTGGCTGCTTTTGGTGACTGTTGGACATCATCCCTCTTAGCAGAAAAGCAATTTTTAAGACAAACACATCTAGAGAACACAGTGGTCTCTGGCAGCTGAGCATGGTGGCATCCTTTTCTTCTCCCTTCCCTGACCTACACCATACTCTTGACTGGTGTGATGATGGAGAGTTGGAACAAGTAGCTCACCACATTTTGGAGCCAGGAGGTGGGGCTTGTCACACTTGAGGATCCAGCTGGGGCCAGCCTTTAAGCCAAGTAGTATCATGGGGATTGGTAGAGTCTCCATTGCCAGAAGAGCTATACACAAGTCAGCTGCACCTAGAGAAAGCAGTGGCAGCTAGTGAGCAAATCTAAAAGTACCCTTATTCACTCCCCTCTAAGAAATACACGACAGCTACCATCAGTGTAACACCAGAAAAACTGAGCACTGTCTTGCTGGCATGAAGACAACAATAAATACCTAACCATTTAAAGAAGCAGACCACCATGGCTCTGGAAAGCTCCCAAAATAAAGAATCGAAAAACTTCCCAGATGAAGAAGCCTTTGTAAAATTATTGGAGGTAGAATGCAAAATAATTACACATAGAGACCTTCTACAGATTAAATGAAATGCAGTAGAACAAAATGAAAATTTAAGCAAGCTATATAAACTGTCAGAACATTGATCATCTGAAATACAGCAGCCAGATCAATAATAAAATTGCAGAAGTGGACAATTCAGTGCAAAGCTAAAAGAGTAGCATGAAGGAATTGGAATGAAGAATTAATGACCTTGAAGATAAAGCAACTGACACAGCATTCATGAAGAGAGATCACATAAAGGAAGCATGAAAAATGAAGAAGCATTAAGAAGCATGTGGGACTCTATTAAGAGGAATAATCTATGAACAGCTGAAGTTCCCAAACAGGAAGGGATAGCAGAGAATACAGAAAGAATGGCTGAAGAATTGCTGATAAAAAGCTTCCCTGAAATCACCAAAGGAAACATAGACATTTAAAGTGTTACTGAATAACACAAAAACTAGACCCCAAAAGAAAGACACCAAGCTATATCATAACCAGTATTAATAAAATGAAACATAAAGAGAGGCTGTTAAAGACAGTGAGACTTAAAGCAAAACTAACATACAAACAGAAGCCCTGTAGGCTTTCATTTGATTTCTCAGCAGAAGCCATGTTGGCAAGAAGACAGTGGGATGACACATACAATGCCTTGAAGGAGAAAAACTTCCAACCAAGAATTACATATCCTTCAAAATTGTCTCTCAGATATGATGGTGAAATTAAGACATTCACAGACAAACAGAAGCTTAGAGATTTTGCAAACACAAAATGAAAAGTACAAGATATACTTAAAGAAGCTATTTGTTTAGAAAAACAGCAACATTAAACACACACTTAAGTATGTAATTCAGAACAAAGCATCCAGAGTCCTACTCAGTTAGTCAGTAAGCTTAATCATAGCTAAAATAGTAAAAATAGGGAATCAGTAATCTTAACACAGAAACTATGACATCATCATACTACAAAGAGTGATATATTACAGTAGATATAATCCTTTCAGATGGAGAGGAAATTAAGAAGATACACAGAAGTCAAAGATTGTTTTAAACTTAGAACATTAAGGGGACTAAAGGGATAACCACAAAGCAAACCTACAATGTGACATATCAAAACAAGAAACATGAGACAGGAGTCTCAACAAACACAAAACCAACACTGAAAAAGATGAAAACTAAACCCATAAAAAAACACTAACCAGAACAGAATATTAAAAGCAACAAAGACAACATCAACAGTACAAAAATAAAGGATCCAAAATGACAGCACTAAACACATATTGATCAGTAATTGTTTAGAACATAAATGGATTGAACGCTTCATTAAAGAGGCAGAGAGAAAAAGCTTAGATCAAAAAACACAATCCATTTATATGCTGCTTACAAGAAGCACACGCTAGACTCAAAGATATGGAAAAACTGAAAATTCAAGGATGGAAAAAATATACCAAACTAACAACATAGAAATAAGAGCAGGACTGACAATATGGCAGTACTAATCTCAGATAAAATAGATTTTAATGTAAAATCCATCGTTATGGACAAAGATGGTCACTATTTATTGCTCAAAGTTTCAGCACATAAGTAGGACATAATATTAAATATCTATTCACCCAATGCTAAAGCATCTAAATACACCAATCAAATGCTGACATCATTGAAAAATGAGATAGACCATTTCACAATAATAGTTGGAGACTCCAAAACTCCACTTTCAGGAATGGACAGATCATCCAGAAAAAAGCTCAGTAAGAATACAGAAAATTTTATTGCAACAATCAAACAACTAGACCTCATCAACACATACAGAGAAGCGCACCTTCTTTTCCAGGGAACGTGGAACATTCTCCAGAATAGACCATGTATTAGGTCATCAAGCAAAACTCAACAAAATGCAAACCATTGAATTATTGTAAAGCATCTTCTTGGACCATAATGTCAGAAAAGTTTAAATCAATAGCAAATAAAAACAAAAATACCTTGTTCAAAAATCCATGGGTTATAGAAGAAATAAAAGATACCATAAAGAAATTTATGGAATCAAATGAGATGAAAACACATCCTACAAGAACCTATGGGACATAACAAAAGCAGTGCCAGAGGTCAATTTATCTCTATAAATGCACACATTCAGAATGAAGAAATGGCCCCAAACAACAAATTAACCCTACAAATTGAACAAGTACAAAGAGAACAACAAAAGAACCCACTGGGTACCAGAATAAAACAAATAAAGATTAGAGCAGAACTAAATGAATTAGTGAAGAGAAAAACAATGGAATGAATTAGGCTGGCTTTTTGAAAAAATTGACAAAACTGATAAACCATCGTCTAAACTTCCATAGGAAAACAGGAGAGGAAACAACCCAAATAAGAAATGAGACAGGAGATGCCACAACAGACCTAACCAAAATCAAAAGTATTATAACAGAGTACTAAAAAATTGTACTGTAAAAGATTTGAAAACCTAGAGGAAATGGATAAATTTCTAGATTCACATCACCTACCAAAATTATCACAAGGAGAAGTAGCACAACTTAATAAATGCATAACAAGAGAAGACATTCAAAAAGTAATCAAAACCCTACCAATCAAAAAGAGGCCTGGCCCAGATGGCTTCACTGGAGAATTTGAAAAAGTTTTAGAGAGGAGTTACCTCTAGTACTACTGTGCCTGTTTCATAGCATAGAAAAGGACAGAATGCTCCTGAATTCATTCTATGAGGCCAGCATAACCCTGATACCAAAGCAAGGGAAAGATCTCACAAACAAAAAAGTTACAGACCTATATCACTTAGGAACCTAGACACAAAAATCTTCAACAAAATCATAGCCAATAGAATTCAACAACGTATCAAACAAATGATTCATCATGACCAAGTTGGATTCATACCAGGGATGCAAGGCTGGTTCATCATCAGTAAAACAATTAATGTGATAAACCACATAAATAGCACAAAAAGAGAAATCACCTGATTTTGTCAATTGATGCAGAAAAGACATTTGATAAAGTCCTACATTCATTCACGTTAAAACTCTCAGCAAAATAGGAACAGAAAGGAAATTCCTTAATGCAATGAGGGGTATCTACACAAATTCAACTCTCTACATCATCCTGAATGGAGAGAGCCTGAAAGAATTCCCCCTGAGAATGGGACCTAGAAAATGATGCCCTCCTATGGCCACTTCTATTCAACATTGTGCTACAGGTTCTAGCCAGAGCAGTTAGGAAAGGCAAAGAAATAAAGGGATCACATCAGCAAAAAAGAATTAAAAATAGCCCTATTTGCAGATGATATGATTTTACACACAGAAAACCCTAAAGAATCCATAAATAAACTACTGGAAGTAATAGAAGATTACAGCAAAGTATCAGGATATAAGATAAACATAAAAAAAATCAGTAAGATTCCTTTACATCAACAAAGAGATGATCAAAGAGGAATCGTCAAGTCAATATCACTTACTATAGTCCCTAAGTAGATAAAATACCTTGACGTAAAGCTAACCAGAGAAATAAGAGACCTATGCAGAGAAAATTATAAGACCTTACTGCAAGAAACCAGGAGACTTGCATAAATGGAGAAACCTACATTGCTCATGGACGGGAAGACTTAACATTGGGAAAATGTCTATTTTACCCAAAACGATCTACATAAATAGTGCAATCATAAGAAATTTCAGTGTTATTTTTTTAATGAAATGGAATAACAAATCAGTAACTCTATTTGGAAAGGGAAGAAACTCTGGATAAGTAAAGCACTACTGAAGAAGAGGAACACAGTGGGAGGCCTCACACTAGCTGACCTTAGAACCTACTACACTGTCAAGGTAGTCAAAATAGCCCGGTACTGGCACAAAAAGAGACATATAGATGAATGGAATAGAATTTAGATCCCAGAAATATCACCATCCTCTTACGAACTTTGCTATATGACAAAAGCTCAAAGGTGGTAAACTGGAGTAAAAACAATGTCTTCAACAAACGGTGTTGGCAACACTGAACATTCATCTGCAAAAACTGCTACAAGACCCATATCTCACACTTAACACAAAAACTAACTCAAGATGTCTTGAAGACCTAAATATCAAACCTAAAAAGACAAAGATGACACAGCAAAAAACAGAGTCAACAATGGAGTTTCTAATATATGGCTTAGACTACAAAATATGTCCAATAGTGCAGGAACAAGAGAAGAGAAAATAGATAACTGGGAACTACCAAGAATCAAACACTTATGCTCATTGAAAGGCTTTATCAAGAGAGCTAAAAGAGTACCTACAGAATGGGGAAAAATAATTGACAACTGCATGTCAGATTGAAGTCTGATGTCCGTAATTTACAAGGTGTTGCAAAATGTCAATGAGAAAAAGGTAAATAACCCAATTAAGCAATGGGCAAAGGAGATGGACAGACACCTCACCAAAGAATCATACAGGCATGCAAAAGACACATGAAGAAATGGTCACAGTTATTAATTATTAGAGAAATCCAAACCAAACTACAAAGAGATATCATCTTATCCCAACAAGGCTGGCGATTATCCAAAAAGCTGAAAACAAGTTTTGGAGAGGCTGGGGATAGACTGGAACTCTACTACACTGATGGTGGGAATGCAAGATGGTACAATCTCTTTGGAAAGCAATTTGGCATTTCCTTAAAAAGCTAGAAATAGAAATGCCATGTGATCCAGCAATTCTGCTGCTTCGAATATATCCCACAGAAGGCAGTCAAAGGAACAGATACATGCTCACCAGTGTTGGTTGTAGCACTGTCCACAGTAGCAAAAAGATGGAACCAACCTAGGTGCCCATCAACAGATGAATGGATGAGCAAACTATGGAACATACACTCAATGGAACATTATGCAATTATAAAGAACAATGATTGTTTTAGGAAGCATCACATAAATGGTTTCAACTAGAAAACATTACACTGAGTGAAATCAGTTAGCTGCAAAAGGACAAGTATTGTATGAGATCTCCGGTATAAGGACTGAAAAATAACCTTATGTACAGAAGAAAAGAGTCTTTGATGGCTACAAGGATGGAAAGGGAGGGAGAGGATTTATCACAGGTTAGATAGGAGATCAGAATTTGGTTAGGTTAAAGCAGTGACAGCACACAGTTGAGAGCAGATCAATGTAAATGGACTACACCATAATCTGAGTTTTCTAAACTCAAGCCAGTATTTCAAAGGATAGATTAGCAGGAATGGGGGTTTTGACAGCATGTGTTCAGGGGACAGAGAGGCCAGCTGTTTTAACTATTCTTTTACTAAAGGACTTTTCTGCACCCCATTCTGGTAAGTGGCACATAGAATTTTAAAAGCTCCAAGCTGCCATCTGAAGTACACCAAATGGTCCCAACTCGTGGAACAGATGATGAACAAGAAAAATAAAGATACGAGGGAAAAAAGAGCCCAGGAGACAGAATGTATGAATGTATGAATGGGAGACTCTATCAAAATGAGACCAGAAGAACAAGATGGTACCTGGCCACCATCAAGGGCAGCTGCAATGGGGGACACAAGAATCCCTGAGGCAACATGAGAAAAAGAGTTGCACAACTCAAGAACTCTACTAAAAGACCAGAATGAGTGGTCCAACAGCCTGGATGGTCCCCTAGGAACACGGCCCCTGAACCCACTGCTGGCCCCAACTGGAAACTGGTGCTGAGGTTAACTCTTCAGACAAGAATGAACTGGATTCAGGACACAGTGTGACCATATGGTGTATGTACTTCATGGTTCTAAATATTTATGGGAGGTTGTCCTACTGGTTTCTTTGCAGAGGGGAGGGAGGAAGTGGAGAGGAGGGGACAGGTGCTCATGAAGAGGGTGATAGAAGTATGGCACATAAGAGAGAAATGTGCTCTTACTTGGTGAGGAGAACACACAGAGCTGCAGATAGGTGGGTATGCAAAAGTGATTTGGATTTTATACTTTCATTTTATCACAGTAAAAAAAGAAATTGCAAATTTTTCTAAAGCTTGACCTTAGACCAGGGGTCCTTGCCAGGAAAATCTGATGGTGAGCATAGAGTGTGATTCCCACCTTAAGGATCCTTCAATATAAATAGGTAGTACACGATATAAGGAGTTAGGCTGCAAGCTGCTAGACTATGTTGTCCAAAGCAGTTTCAGGGATGCCATCACACCAGCAAGTACACCCTCTTCTCACTTATCAGCATGGTTAGGTTCCAAAGACCAGGGTAGTGTATGAAATTGGTGTTGTGCAAAAATGGAGGATGACCACATCAAATCCTATAAAGGGAGGATGACTACATCATCACATAACTGCTTTGCAAATTACATCATTGCATAACTGCCGAATTACATTGTTACATATCTGTCAAACGACCGAGAATTATGGCCAAGCCATGTTGACACATAGCCTTAACAATCAAAGCCAGCATTACTTTTGTTTTTCACACTGGTGTTTGTTAGTGCCAGACATGCATTGTTAATGCACAGAATAGTCTGGTGGGTAAATCTTTTACCACTGTCATAAATGTGAAATGTTGGTTAACAAGACAGTTGAGAAGGTATATGAAGCTGTGATGGAATTCTACTTGCTCCTTATCTAAGAACAAAAGAACTGTCAATGTTAGAACTCCAGTTACAGTCCCCAAGAGTACCATGTAAGCTTCTTACACTCTCCCCTTTTCCTGGTTTCCAACGGGGGGTCTTTGTGTATTATCTTGATCCTAAAGTTCTCCTTGATCAACTCATATGTCCCAAATTACTAACCCATCACACTTTAACCATACACTCACAGCTTTGTATTGTTTGGCTCTGAATACATTTCTGATCATGCTTACATTACCACAACCTGGGTTGGGGCTAAAATAGTTTCAGGTGTACAATCTGAGTAGTTTTTAGACATCTTGAAGTTGAAATGTTTTAAATTTTTTTCTAACACAATTTTATTACTATGTTCCAGATATTATATATTAATTGCTTTATAAATTTTAACTCATAACAACTTAAGATTTAGTTTTATAATCACTATCCCTGTTTGCAGATAAGACAGCTGAGACACAGACCAGTTAACAATTTATCCAAAGCCATCTAGATGGCAACTGGTGGATGTGGAACTTAAACCCAAGCAACTGAGCTCAGGTTTACTGTTTTAAATCATACTCTCTCACTTTCCAACCAGAGTTCTCCATTTCCATTCGCTCAGTTCTCCTGTCCCTTCCTGCCTTCCCGTCTTTACAGCAGGAGCTGATCATCTGGTCTCATAGTTGATTGATCTAAGAAACATATTCTTTGCGTCTGATATTGTTTTTTTTTTTATAAGCCTGTCTAAATCCTTGGCTGAAAAGTAGACTTCAGGAGTGACTTCACTTAATGGTTACCAAGCTGTTTGGAGGCCGCAGTCTCGGAGATTCCTCCAGTATATGTCAGAGCAGGAAGTCTGGTATTTTTTTGTGAATTTACATTTGGTTCTAAATTTTTATTCTTCTCTGCCTGGGACTCTCTATTATAATCCCTGTCAGAATGGTTGGTGGTAGTAGTCAGGCATCACCATCTATTTCTTCTGGAGCCCTAGCATTCTGAAGTATTTTATTCTCTGTGTAATTATCTTGGACATTAATAGTCATTTCAGCAATAAGAACTGACCTTATTTTTTAATTTTTAAATATTTTACCATGCTTTAATTTAAATTTTACAGTCTAAGTCAATTTGGCATATAAAAAGCCACAAACATATGCTATGCAACTCCAGCTGCTCTTTCCATCCTCCTCCTTACCACCCATAGTCACTCAACAAACTTCTGTGCCTTCCCTTCAATCTTACCTCTGGACAGGAGCTGCTCCAACATCTTCACGTATATCTTTCAGCCAAAAAGTACATACTTCACCAGAATCACTGTATGTCTTATACTTCAGTCCAATCTTTTTCTCAAAAATACTGATTTCAGCATTCGACTTAGCAGAGAGTCCAAAGCCATGTCAGTAGTGGACTATCAAGGGTGTAGTACCATCAATTCTGAGTTCTAGATATGCACCCTGATTTTCTGCTGCTACATTAGGGAATATACATTCTGTTCCTTGCCAGGGCAGTCATGGTCTCATGATAATGTACTCATTGAATCATATAGCCCCTTTTGATACCTGGGCTTATGTTTCTTTCGTGTCTTTGATGTCCTTCATTGTCCTCTGCTCCAGTTAGACTGAGATCAGTTACTGCTACTTATATGGCAACTTGCTAGCTCTTAACACCCCAGAAGCCGCTCATCAAAATGGGATTTATAAATATTCATTCATAACAACTTAAGATTTAGTTTTATAATCACCATCCCTGTTTACAGATAAGACAACTGAAGCACAGACCAGTTAACAATTTATCCAAAGCCGTCCAAAAGAAAAAAATTTAGTTATGCCAATTGGCCTACATGACTCCTGAAACCATGATCCCCAAACCCCTGCCCCTCCTACTCTGACCTTTGAAATGTCGGATTGTATTTAGGAAACCTTGTAGCTTTTGTTGTAGTCCAGTAGTATTAATCTCCCTTCTATTGTATGTTGTCACTTCTTGCAGTTAATCTAATTCCTATCTATTATCTAACCTAGGAATACCTCTCTCCTTCCCTCCCCTCCCCTGTAACAGTCAAAGATTATTTTTTTCTGTGCTTAAAGTTTTTCTTGAGTCCTTTAAGAGTGGTTTCATACAATCAGATTGTCAGCTTTGCCCCTGACAGTCAGGGCTCTTAGAGTATCCAATATATTCCATTTAGTTGCTTTCCTGTTTCTTTGTTGTTAGAGGGATCACAGAATACCTATGGCTACTCTGACATCTTAGTCTTGCCTCTCTGGATCCCTGTTTTAAATCTTTTGGCTCTGTTTTATTACTTTTTACCTAGGTTGGCATCCAGATAATTCTGTCCTATGTCCTAAACTCAGGTTGTTGTCTAATGCTGTTGGTTCTCTAAACTTTAATATTTCTTACACATTTTTAAGTGAATTCTCTTAAGTTTTATTTATCTGGAAATGTCCCCATATTGCCACTGTATGTGAGAGACAGTTTGGCAGGATTTATTATTCTTGATTGGTATTTTTTTTTTCTTTCAAGATTTTCTGCACATCATCTCATTGCTTGCATGAGTTCTGTTTAGTTTAGTCTTATTACTTCCGTTCTCAAATAGCTCTCAGGATTCTTTCTTTGTCTTGGGTTTTGGCAAGTTATGATTTGACTTTCTTTTGTGAGCTATCCTGCAAAGGGTTCACTGAGCTTCTTGGGTGGTCAACTTCTTCCGTGGTATTTGTGAAACTTGCTGCCAGCAAACCTTCAACAATCTTCTTTGTGCTTTCTATTTCCTTTCCTTGTTGTGGAATGCCTATAATGCACACATTTTTGTTACTGATTGTATCTCATGTAATTCTTAGATTTTCTTCATTCTCTTATCTGAGTTTTTCTCAAAGTGTCATCCATAGATTTGTCTTCAGTCTCACTGATTTTGTCTTGAATTGTTTCAAATTTGCTCCTAA
This sequence comes from Heterohyrax brucei, assembly GCA_028571685.1. Classification (NCBI taxonomy): domain Eukaryota; kingdom Metazoa; phylum Chordata; class Mammalia; order Hyracoidea; family Procaviidae; genus Heterohyrax; species Heterohyrax brucei. Next base: position 1,429,745 of record CM053161.1, read on the forward strand.
AACCTTCTATTTGGTTGTCTGTTTCTGAATTTTTTTTCTAATGGGTTTCTAGTTACTGTCTTTGTATGACTTCTAATGCTTTATTTTGACATTTTGTTCTTACAATATTTTTCTGAATTTTTGTATTGCTTTTTATGTATTTTCTTTTATTTCAGTTGTTTTTTGTTGGTTTTGTCCATGTTTTCCATTATTCTATTTATTCTTTTGTTTTGTCTTTGTTTTCCTTGCTCTCTTTCCTAATCCCTTCAAGTATCCCAAATATTTTTTGTTACAATTAAGCGAAAGTATACAATCCAAATCAATTTTGCATGCCCACCTATCTGCAAATCCTTCTGCTCTGCTCACCATGAGAGTACACTCCTTCTTTTCACTGTTCTAGCATCCTCTTAATGGACACCTGTCCCATCCTCTGAACCTTCTCCTCTCTCATCTAGAAAGAAACCAGCAGGACAGTCTCCTATAAATGTATAAAACTGTGAAGAATACACACCACATGCTCACACTGTGTCCCTGACTCCAGTCCATTTTTGTCTGAAGAGCTGACCTTAGTACTGGTTTCCAGTCAGGGCCAGCAGTAAGTCTAGAGAGCATGTTTCCATAGGGACTTCCAGGATGTCAGAACATCAATTCTGGTCTTTCAGTAGGGTTCTTGAACTACATACCTCTTTTTCTCATGCTACATCAGGAACTCTATGTTGTCTCCTTTATCATGGTTTCTTTTGGTGGTGGCTGGGCACCATCTGGTTCTTCCGGTCTCATGCTGATGCATAATCCCATTCTTCTGACCCCTGGGCTCATTTTTCTACATATCCTTGATATTCTTGGCTGTCATCTGTTCCAAATGGGCTGAAACAATTTGGTGTGCCTCAGACAGAAGCTTGCTAGCTTTTAAGGCCCCAGATGCCACTCACCAGAATGGAGTGCAGAAGACTCTCTTAACAAAAGACTAGTTATATTAACTGACCTCAGTGTCCAAGAAAAACATTGTCCCCAGACCTCTGTTCTTGCTACAATATCCTTTGAAATTTTGGTTTCAGTTTAGAATACTTTTCAGTTTATGATGTACACCAACTATGCTGATCTTCCCTCTACTGAATGCTGTCACTCCATTCACCTAAACAAATTCCTATCAACTACTTAATCAATGAACAACCCTCTCCCTCCATCCCCACGCTTGTACCCATAAAAAAGCCTTTTCTTCTGTACATAAGTCCATTTTGAAATCTTTATAACAGAGGTCTCATAAAACACTTGTCCTTTTGCCAATGAATGACTTCACTCAGCATAACGTCTTCTAGTTGAAATCAGGTTATGAGATGTTTCCTTAAACCATCATTGTTCTTTATCATTGTATACTGTTCTGTTGAGTATATATATCATAGTTTGTTTACTCATCTATTGTTGATTGGCACCTAGGTTGATTCCATCTTTTTGCTGTTGTGGAGAATGCTACAATAAACACTAGTGTGCATGTATCTGTTTGTGTGGCAGTATTTATGTCTGTAGGATATATTCCAAGAAGTGGGGTTGCTGGATCATATGGTATTTCTATTTTTAGCTTTTAAAGAAAGGGCCAAATTGCTTTCCAAAAAGATTGTACCATTTTGCATTCCCACCAGCAGTGCAGGAGAGTTCCACTCTCTCCACAGCCTCTCCAGCATTTGTAATTTTGTTTTTTTGGATCATAGTCAACTTCATTGGGATGAGATGGTATCTGCATGTAGTTTTGATTTGAATTTCTCTAATATCTAATGATCATATTTCCTCATGTGTCTTTTGGCTGCTTCCATGTCTTCTTTGGTGAAGTATCTCCCCAACTCCTTTGCCTCTTGTTTAATTGTGTTATTTGCTTTTATCTTGTATATTTTGCAGTGCCTGGTAAATTATGGAAATCAGATGTTGACCTAATACGTAGTTGTCAAATATTTTTTCCGTTCTGTAGGTAGTCTTTTAACTCTCTTGATAAAGTCTTTAGATAAGCATAAGTGTTTGACTTTTAGTAGTTCCATTAATCTGTTTTCTCTTCTGTTTCTACATTGTTGGTAAGATCTGGTAGTATGTCAAAGCTGTGTGTTACAACTTCCATTGTTGACTCCATTTTTTTCTTGCATGATCTTTAATGTTTTAGGTTTGATATTTAGGTCTTTGATCTGTTTTGAGTTAGTTTTTGTGAAAGGTGTGAGATACAGGTCTTGTTTCATGTTTTCTGCAGATGGATATACAATTCTGCCCACACATTTGTTAAAGTGACTGTTTTTACCCAGTTGACAACCTTTGGGCCTTTGTAAAATATCAATGGTTCACAGAAGGATGGCGATATTTCTGGATTCTCTATGCTGTTCCATTGGTCGATATGTCTGTTTTGGTACCAATGTCAGGCAATTTTGACTACCATGGCAGTGTAGTAGGTTCAAAGGTCACGTAGTGTGAGGCCTCACACTGTGTTCTTCTTCTACAGTAGTGCTTTACTTATCTGGGATTTCCTTCCCTTCCAAACAAAGTTTGTGATTTGTTTCTCTACCTCATTAAAATGTGACTCTGGAATATGTACTGGGGTTGCATTGTATATGTAGATCACTTCGGGAAAAATGGACATTTTCACAATGTTAAGTCTTCCTTTCCACGAGCAAGGTAGATTTCTTCACTTATGCAAGTCTCTTGGTTTCTTGCAGTGAAGTCTTGTACTTCTCTCTTTATAGGTCTCTTATTTCTCTAGTTAGATTTATTCCTATGTATTTTATCTTCTTAGGGGCTATAGTAAATGGTATTGATTTGGTGATTTCTTTTTTGATGATTTCTTTGTTGGTATAAAGAAATCATATTGCTTTACTTATGTTTCTCTTATATCCTCATACTTAGCAGAATTCCTCTATTAGTTCCAATAGTTTACTTATGGATTCTTTAGGATTCTCTGTATATGCAATCGTATCATCTGCAAATAGGGAGATTTTTACTTCCTTGACAGTGTGGATGTCCTTTATTTCTCTGTCTTGTCTAATTGCTCTGGCTAGAACTTCTAGAACAATGTTGAATAGAAGTGGTGAGAATGGGCATCGTGCCTAGTGCCCATTCTCAAGGGGAATTCTTTCAGTCTCTCTCCATTCAAGATGATGTGGGAAGTTGACTTTGCATAGATGCTTCCTACTGCACTGAAGAGTTTCCCCTCTATTCTTACTTTGCTGAGTTTTTAGCATGAATGGGTGTTGGACTATGTCAAATGCCTTTTCCATATCAATTGACAAAATCAGGTGATTCTCATCCTTTGTGCTATTTATGTGGTCGATCATATTGTTTTTCTGATGTTGAACCAGCCTTGTATCCCTGATATGAATCCATCTTAGTCATAGTGAATTATTTATGTAATATGTTATTTAATTCTACTGGCAAGTTTTTGTTGAAGATTTTCACATCTAGTTTCACATCTAGAGTAATATTGATCTGGATGTTTCTTTTTTGGTGGGATATTTCCCTGGCTTTGGTATCAGGGTTATGCTGGCTTCATAGAATGCATTTGGGAGTATTCCATCCCTTTCTATGGTGTGAAATTTCCTCAGTAGTATTGGAGTTAATGCTTCTCTAGAAGTTTGGTAGAATTCTCCAGTGAAGCCATCTGGTTCAGGACTTTTTCTTGGTTGGTAGTTTTTTTCTTATTACTTTTTCAGTTTCTTCCTTTGTGATAGGTTATTAAGTTGTTCTATTTTTCCTTGTGATAATTTTGGCAGGTGACATGAATCTAGAAATTTGTCCATTTCCTCTAGGTTTTCAAATCTGTTACAGTACAGTCTTTCACAGTATTCTGTTATGATACTTTTATTTCAGTTTGGTCTGTTGTGACATCTCATGTTTCATTTCTTATTTGGGTTATTTGTTCCCTCTCCTGTTTTTCTTTTGTAAGTTTAGCCAGTGGTTTATCAATTTTGTTGTTCTTTTCAAAGAACCAGCTTTTGCTTTTGTTATTCTCTAATTCATTTAATTCTGCTCTAATCTTTATGATCTGTTTTCTTCTGGTGTCTCAGGGATTCCTCTGTTGGTCTCTTTCCACTTGTTCAAGCTGTAGGGTTAATTCTTTGGTATGGATCCTTTCTTTATTCTGGATGTGTGCATTTATAGACATAACTTGACTTCTAAGCACTGCTTTTGCTGTATCCCATAGGTTCTGGTAGAATATGTTTTCATTCTCATTTCATTCCATAAATTTCTTATTTTCATTCTTCATTTCCTCTACAACCCATGGTGTTTTTGAGCAAGGTCTTGTTCAGTTTCCATGAGTTCAAATTTCTATCTATGTTTTTTCTGCAATTGATTTCAACCTTTATGGCTTTATGGTCTAGGAAGATGCTTTGCAATATTTCAATCATTTGGATTTTTTTTAGATTTCATTTATGTCCTAACACATGGTCTATTCTGGAAAATGTTCCATGTGCATTGGAGAAGAAGGTGTACTTCTTTCTCTGTTGATATATAAAAGTTCTGTATATGTCGATGAGGTCTAGTTGATTAATTGTCACAATAAAATCTTCTGTGCCTTTACTGAGGTTTTTTCTGGATGATCTGTCCATTACTAAAGGTGGAGTGTTGAAGTCTACAACTATTTTTGTGGAGTGATCTATTTCATTTTTCAATGTAGTCAGTGTTTGTCTGATGTATTTAGATGCTTTTTTATTGAAATTTTCAGCAGCAAATAATGACCATCCTTGTTCACAATGGTGGATTTCACTTTAAAATCTGTTTTACTATTAGTATTGCCACACCTGCTCTTTGTTGTATGTTGGTAGTTTGCATCCTTTAATTTACAGTTTGTTCATATCTTTGAGGCTAAGGTGTGTTTCTTGTAAGCCAGATATAGACGGGTTGTGTCTCTTGACCCAGGATGTCACTTTATTGGAATGTTCAGTCTGTTTACATTCAGTGTAATTATTAATAGATATATGTTTAGTGATGAATACATTTTGATGTATTCATTTTTGTGTTGGTGTTTTCTATGTTGCTCTTAATATCCTGTTCTGGGTCATTCTTGTCTATGGGTTGAATACTAATGTTTTTCTGTGTTGGTTTCGTGTTTCTTGAGACTCTTGTATTACATTTCTTGTCTTGATATGTTACATTGTTATTGTGCTCTGTGGCTACTCCTATAATCCCCCTTAATATTCTATGTTTCAACTCAATTTTAACTTCTGCGTATCTTTTTAACTTCCTCTACATCTGAAAGGAGTATAGCTACTGTAGTACATCTCTCTTTTTAGTGTGATGGTGTCATAGTTTTCATGATATGATCATTGATTCCCTTCTTTTAATATTGTAGGTTTGATTGAATTTTGTGACTTCCCTAACTGAGTAGGTTTTTGGATGCTGTGTCCTGTATTGACTCCTTAAATATACATTTAATGGTTTTGTTTTTCTAAGCAGAGAGCTTCTTTCAGTATTTTTGGTAGTTTTGGTTTGGTTTCAACAATTTCTAAGCTTCTGTTTATCTGGAAAACTCTTAATTTTATTTTCATATTTCAGTGACAGTTTCGCAAAATACATAATTCTTGGTTGTAAGTTTTTCTCCTTCAAGTCTTTGAACGTGTCATCCTACCACCTCTTTGCCAACATCATTTCTGCCAAGAAGTCATATGAAAGCCTACAGGGCTTCCCTCTGAGAGTTATCTTTGTTTTGAGCCTTGTTGCCTTTAAGACCTCTGTTTATGTTTCATTTTATTAAGCTTGATTATAATATGTCTTGGTGTCTTTCTTTTGAGGACTAGTTTTTGTGGCATTTGGTACATGTCTTTGATATCTTTTTTCTTAATATTAGGGAAATTTTCTGTTAGCTACTCAACAATACTCTGTATTTTCAACTATCCCTCTCTGTTCAGGAACTCCAGTTAATTGTAGATTATTCCTCTTAATAGAGTCTTACATGCTTCTTAATGCTTTTTCATTTTTCTTATTTATTTTCTCTGATTTCTTTTCAATGCTTGTGTCAGTTACTCTGTCTTCAAGGTCACTAAGTCTGACTTCTATCTCAATTCTATACTTTTAGTTTAGGATTGAATTGTCCAATTCTGTAATTTTGTTATTGATCTGCTGTATTTCAGATCATTGATATTCCAACAGTTCATATAGCTTGATTTTTCATTTTGCTCTGATTCATTTTGTTTGCTTTCTAGGAGGGCTGTCCATATAACTCTCTTGTTCTCTGATAGTTTCAGAAAGGCTTCTTCATCTGGGAAGTATTTTGATTTTGATTTTGGGAGTTTTTTGGAGCCGTGATGGACTGCTTCTTTAAAAGGTTAGGTATGGTTTGTTGTCTATATGCCATTCTAGAAGCTATTTGATTTCTCTGGAGTTACCTCAGCAGGAACTGAGATGTAGTTGTGAGATGGGAATTGGTCACCAGCTGCCTCTGTGTACTCTTACGACTGGCCCCAGTGGACTCTCTGGGGTGGCAGACTCCACCACCTGGCTGGCAAAGACAGTGCCCTGCTTATGGTATCATTGGGCAGTCATCAACCAACCATGTGATGTATGTCAGCAAAGACTGGAAGAGATGCTGCTGGGCTGATTAGCAATTATTTCTACAGACAGTCTTATATTAAAAATCTGGGAGCTGTCTGACAGCCACCAAAATCAGTCAGGCCATCAGGTGTGGCAGACCCTTCCCTGCCTTCCAGCTGACAATGGAAGCACCTCTTTGGCCATCCCCAGATGCTGTGACATAGTTCAGAGTAGGGAGAGGTTACAACCTTGTTGCTATCCTCAGCTGGGCCCCACTTGGTTACCACTTAAGGTAACTCTACTAAACATAGCCTTTCTGCTGGAAAATCACTTTCTGAACTGGCATTGCTTCTCAACTTGGGAATTAGCCCCTATTGAGTCCTCTAGTTGGGTGACTCCACCTACCTTTTCACCAAGATGGTGCACCTGCTGAGCTGCCCTTCCCACTGCAAAACAGCAGAATCTATGGTGGAGCTCAGAAAAGAGGGTAGAGGGGCAGTAGCGCTCTCAGTCAGCTACCAGTCTTTCAAAGTGTGGCTATCTCTCACACTGTCTGTCTGCTGCACTGTATGATGCTTACTTTAGCATTGCAGTTCTGTGTATTTGCCAGCTCATGCCCATCCCCACACTTCCCAGATATCAAAGAAGGCATCAGTACCTGCAGTCTGCCCAAGCAGTGAGTCAGCAGGTGCAGGGCTTAGCACGAGCTGCCTAATGTTAGAGACAAGTAGTTTCCCATTTAGTGACACATAGACCAATCTGACAATCATGCCATATCCTAGAGCTCCCTGGGTATCCAGAATGCTCCATTCAATTATCATTCCAGGCCTTAGTTCTCAGAGGGAATTGAGAAGACATGTGGCTGGCCCACCACCTTGGCCACACCACTTAAGATTGTTCCTTGTGCTTCTTCATTTTTCTTGGTTTATCTGATTTCTCCTCATAAATGCTGGTGTCAATTGCTTTATCTTTAATCTCACTAATTCTGCATTCCATTTCCTCAGCCCTGCTCTTTTAGCTTTGCATTGTCTACTGTAATTTTGTTATTGATCTGCTGAGTTTCATTTTGCTGATGTTCTAGCAGTTCATACAGCCTCCTTAAGTTTTCATTTTGTTTTGCTGCACTTTGTTTAATCTCTAAAACGGCTCTCTACATAATTCTTTTATATCTTACCTCTAATATTTTCAGGAAGGCTTCTTCATCTGGTAAGTTTTTTGACTACTTTGGGAGTTTTCTGGAGTCACAGTGGTCTGCTTCTTTAAATGATTGTGTATTGATTACTGTCTTTGCACATTCAGAAAGCTATTTAGCTTCTTTGGTGTTTCACCAAGAGAAGCTACTGCATAGCTCTTAAGAAGGAAGTAAGAACACTGCTAGACTTAGCCACCAGCTGCCACTGTGTTCTCTAGGGGCAGCTGACTTATATACAGCTTCTCTGGTGAGACAGTCCCTGTCTTGCCCCATGATGCTACTTGGCTTGGCAGCTGGCCCCAGCTGGGATCTCATGGGTGGCAGGCCCTACCTCCTGCCTGATAAAGAAGGTGACCTACTTGGGCCCACCCTCTAGAGTCATGACAGCAGGCTACTATGGTGTAGCACTGAGAAGGCAGCAGAGAAGTGTGCCACCACACTCAACCACCAGCCACTGTTGTGTTCTGTTGATGTGCTTATCTTAAAAACTGCTTTTCTGCTGAGATAGGTGCTATCCAGCAACAGCCAGTACCAGCCAGGCCCTCAGGATCAGTAGGCCCTGCCTCCTAGCTGACAAAGACGGTGACCTACTTGTGGAGTCTCTCAAGAGCTGTGTCTGTAGATGCTACGGTGTGGCTCAAAGTAGGGAGATGTAAGGATACCGCCACACTTGGCTGCTAGCTGCCATTACATTCTTTAGATATGATTGTCTTAAAAACAGCCTTTTTGCTGGGAGATGCACTGTCCAGTCAGGGACTGTTGTTCAGCATGGCAGCTAGCCCCAGCTAGGCGCTCAGGCATGGCTGACTCTTCCCCTCAGCTGACTAAGATGACATCCTTCCTAAACTACCTCTTCTGTGCTGAGCCAGTAGTATCTATGGTGCAGTGCACAGCGTGGGGAAAGGGCACCAGTACCCTTGGCTGCAAGCAACTCCTGGATTCACTGCTGGATTCTCTAGATGTATCTGTCTTATGCACAGCCTCTTTGCTGCAGAAGACATTGTTTACTAACGCACTGCAACTCAGCATGTCAGCTAGCCCCTGCCAGGCTCTCAGGTTCAGCAGTCTCAGTCCAAGTGTCCTGGTTAACAAAGATGGCATCCATACCTGTAAGCCTCTCAGCTGCTGCACCAACAGAAGCATGGCTCTGTGCTGCTGTCCTGGCTTCTGACAAAGGTAGTTTTCCCCTTTCTGTTGCCCAGTCTGATCTCACAACTCTATGCATGATATTGGAGATCCCAGAATGTCCACTCTGCTCCACTCAATTGTTTTTCTAGAAGTTAGTTCTCAGAGGGAATTGAGCAGACATGTTATTAATTGGCCATCTTGGCTCTTCCCCTGTGAGCACCCTAAATATTAATCTTGTGAATTCCATATCACTTAGTTCCTCTGTCTTTTCTTCTACAGGAAGGCCATGTGATTATTTTGATCATTTGCTGAAGATATTTTGTCCATTGCTGTCTCTAAGACATTAAAAGATGAACAGACTAGTTACTATCAAGTCAATTCCAACTCACAGCAACTCTATACATTAAGTTACTATTGACTGTATGTTTGTTTTGCCCTGCTTCTTTGTTTTGAAATGTCAGACCAGGTGTGCTTTGCTGCTTACATCTGTGGGCATAACAGCGTTTTCCATCTTGTCTGGGTGGACAGGGCAGTGGTAGGCAAGGTGAGCCTACTTCACTGTACAGTGCTATGGTGAGGTGGCTAGGGGAAAACTTGGTGGGTGCTGTCTGCCTCCTGATATTGGGCTAGTAGTTGGGGAGTGTCATGGATTGAATTATGTCCCCCCAAAAATAGGTGTAGCCCTGTGGCTGGGCCATGATTTCCTGTATTCTACGATTGAACTCCATTCTGTGATTTTGCTGTGCTGTATGTTAAAGGATTAGGGTGGGACTGTAAATCCTTTTAGAAGATCACCTCCCTGCTCCACCGTAAAAGGAGTTTCCCTGGAGTGTGGCTTGTCCCACCCTTAATCCTTTCATCTTGTAAGAGATAAAAGGAAAGGAAAGCAGACAGAGAATTGGGACCCTCACACCATCAAGAAAGCAGCACCGGGAGAAGAGTGCATCCTTCAGACCTGAGGTTCGTTAGCCAAGATGTCCCTGGACAAAGACTGATGCAATACTGGACTTTCCCCCAGAGCTGATAAGGGGAAAATCCCTCTCCTGGAGTGGACATCCTGAATTTGTACTTGTAGTCTACCGGACTGTATAAGCATAAACTTTCCTTTGTTAAATCCATCCACTCTGTGGTATTTGTTAGCTAGCTGACTAAAACAGGGAGCAACGAGAGATCCTCAGTAGATAAACAGCATGGTCGACAAATAGTGGTGTGCACTCATTTCATTCACCAGCTGGTCGTATGGCGGGAGGGGAAGGGCAGTTCAGGCCTAGTGTGAGTGGTAGTAGGCCTGAGCCAGATATGCTCTAGTCAGAGATGTTCTCACTGGCTCAGGCTTCTGAGAATGGGGGAAGTGGGGGAAGGTGATGAAGCATGGGACTGGGGGGCAAAAAGGGAAAAGTAAAGAAGGGGGGTTATCTGATATGTGGGGTCACCAGAAAGGGGTGGGCTTGGTGAATGGAGCTAAGTAGAGTGAAAGAAAAGTGAAATAATAAAATGAATTAAAAAATGGCTTTACAGCTATGAGTGAGTGGTGGTAGGTGGGACGCAGGGCATTGGTGGGCCAGGGCTGTCTACTAACAGTGTGTGGAAAGATTTGATAGGAGAGGGTAGAGGTGGTATACAGAGTTGGGTAGGAGGGAGAAAGAAAATTAAAATAAAAAATATGTATGGTATGATAGAGGCTGGGTAAACCTGGGCTGGCAGTAGGTTGATGTCTCTCCAGCCAAGGTGGTACAGTGTGGTCCAATGGCAAGGGGTAAAGGTGAGTTACAGGATAGGTGGGAGAGAGAAAGAAAATAAGGAAAGGGAAAAAATGACATGGCATGGCATGGCATGGCATGGCAGATGGGAGTGGGGTAGACCTGGGCTTGTGGCAGGCCAGTGTTCCTCTAAACTTGTCTAACCAAGATAGCCTGGCATGGCTCATTGGGAAGGCAAGGAGGTGAGATGCGGACTAGCTGGTGGGAGAAAATAAAAGAGAAAAGGAAAAATAATGGCATGGTAGGAGCTGGCAGGTAAGGGTGGGAAGGACCCAGGCTAGCAGCAGGCCAATGTCTTTCTTATCAAGTTGGTGGGAAGTAACTTTCTGAGAAGACATAGAGGTGGGTATGGGCTAGGTTGGAGAGAGAAGGGAAGGTAAAAAAAAGAAAGAAAGAAAGAAAAAGAAATATTAAAAATGATGCAGAAGGAGTCAATGGGTGGGGGAAGGATGGACCCATGCTAGCAGCAGTCTGGTAGCTCTCTGGCCAACATGGCTTGTCATGGCCTATCAAGAGGAGTGGAAGTGGTATATGGGACACAGGATGAGGGGTGACAAAGCATGTATCTCTTATTACTGTGTGCTGTTTCTTGTTGGCAGCTCCATAACTTTGACTTTTTGTACTCCTTGTCTGGAGTCATTGATGGCTGTGCTTCAAGATGGTAACAGCAGGCAGTGTTCGCTGGCAGGGGACCTCCGGTCTGTATTTCTCCTTTCCTCTGTTTTCCTTCAGTTTCCTTGGTTTCCCTCCACTTTACACTTGGGGCTCCAAGCTTGATGTTTATGTCTGTCTTACTTAATGTTTTGGATCTTTGCTGCAGAGGGATGAGATGATGCATCTTAGTGTGCTGCGTTGGCTCTGTCTCTCCATCCTCTTTGATACTTCCTGCGTGGTTCAACATTTGGCTCATAGAATTCTTCACTATTGCAATTTGAGTCTTGGATTTTTTTGTTTAATACTCTCAGCTTGAGAAATGCCCTATCTGTTCTTCCCTTTTCGTTGAACAGGTCTTTGCTCATTTCATTATACTTTATCTTCTTGAAATGTCCTTTGAATTTTTTATAATTTTTATTATTTATTACAGTAAATGAATAAAATTTCTAATATCTACCAATGATCTCATCTATGATAAATCCTCACCCTCCTACCCTTGTAGCCAACAAAGTTACTTTCTTCTGTAGATAATTCTATTTTTAAGTTCTTATAAGAAGGGTCTCATACAATATTTGTCCTTTTCACACTGACTGATTTCACTCAGCATAATGTCTTCCAGTTGAAACCAGGTTATGAGATGCTTCCTAAAATCATCATTGTTCTTCATCATTGCATAGTGTTCCATTGAGTATACATACCACAGTTTGTTTATCCATTCATCTGTTGTTGGGCATCTGGGTTAATTTCATCTTTTTGCTATTGTAGACTGTGCTGCAATAAACAGTTGTGTGCATCTCTGTTCATGTGACTGCCCTTGCTTCTGTAGAATATATTCCAAGCAGCGGGATTACTGGATCCAATGGTATATCTTTTTCCGGGTTTTAAGGAAGTGCCAGATTGCTTTCCAAAGAAGTTGTACTATTTAGCAGTCCTACCAGTAGTGTAGGAGAGTTCCAACCTCTCCACAGCCTCTCGAGCATTTGTTGTTTTGTGTTTTTTGAATCATGGCCAACCTTGCTGGGGTAAGGTGTTATCTTATTGTCATTTTGATTTGAACTTCTTTAACACCTAATGCTCGTGAACATCTCCTCACATGTCTATTGACTCCTTGGATGTCTTTAGTGAAGTGTCTGTTCATCTCCTTTGCTCATCGCTTAATTGGGTTATTTATCTTTTCCTTGTTGATATTTTGCAGTACCTTTGTAGATTATGGAAATCAGACATCGATCTGCATATAGTTACTGAATACTTTTTCCCATTCTGTGGGTGGTCTTTTAATTTTTTTGATAAAGTCTTTGGATGAGCAAAAGTGTTCGTTTGTTAGTAGTTTCCATTTATCTATTTTCTCATCTGTTGATCAAGCTTGGTTTTTCAGATTTTGAAGTTTGTCTAAGGTGTATATTAAAATTTCCATTGTTGACCCTATTTTTTCTTGCATCGTCTTTATCATTTTAGGTTTAATATTTAGGTCTTTTATACAATTTGAGTTAGTTTTTGTGTAAGGTGTGAGATATGGGTCTTGTTTCAATTATTTGCAGATGGATATCCAATTTTACCAACACCATTTGTTAAAATAGACTGTTTTCACCCTAGTTTAGAATCTTAGGGCCTTTGTCAATTATCAAATGTTCAGAGAAAGATGGTGGTGTCTCTGGGGTCTCAACTGTATTCTATTGGTTTATATGTCTCTTTTTGTACCAGTACAAAGCTGTTTTGACTACTGTGGCAGTGTAATAGGTTCTAAAGTTGGGCAGTGAGAGGCCTCCAACAGTAGTCTTCTTCAGTAGTGCTTTGCTTATCTGGGGTTTATTCCCTGTGCAAACAAAGTTGGTGATTTATTTCTCCATCTCATTAAAAAATGTCCCTGGAATTTGTATACGTAGATTGCTTTGGGTAAAATAGCCATTTTCACAACGTTAAGTCTTCCTATTCATGACCGGGATAGTTTTCTCCATTTATGTAAGTCTCTCTTAGTTTCTTGCAGTTAAGATCTTGTAGTTTTCTTTGTATAGGACTCCTATTTCTCTAGTTAGATTTGTTCCTAGGTATTTTATCTTCTTAGGAGCTATAGTAGATGGTATTGATTTGATGATTTCTTCCTTGATGATCTCTTTGTTGGTATAAGGAAATGCTACTGATTTATTTATGTTTATTTTATATCCTGATACTATTCCTATTTTGCTGAGTTTTTAGCATCCATGGGTGTTGGACTTTGTGGAATGCCTTTTCGGCATCAATTGAAAAAAATCAAGTGATTCTTATCTTCTGTGTTATTCTGTGGTTGATCACATTAATTGGTTTTCTGATGTTGAGCCAATCTTTCATCCCTCATGTGAATCCAGCTTGGTCATGATTATTTTTTTGATATGTTGTTGAATTCTACTGGCTAGGATTTTGTGGAAGATTTTTACATCTAGGTTGGTGAATGATACCAGTCTGTGATTTTCCTTTTCTTGTGAGATTTTTCCATGGTTTTGGTGTCTGGGTTATGCTGGTCTCATAGAACTTTTTGGGAGTATTCCATCCCTTTCTGTGCTGTGGAATAGTCCCAGTAGTACTGTAGCTATCTCTTCTCTAAAAGCTTAGTAGAATTCTGCAGTGATGCCTCTGGGCCAGGGCTTTTTTGGTTGGTAGTTTTTTGAAGACTTTTTCAATCTCTTCCTTTGTGATAGGTTTATTAATTTGTTCTACTTCTCCTTGTGATAATTTTGGTTAGTGATTTGAATGTAGGAATTTGTCCGTTTTCTCTAGGTTTTTGAATGTCTTAGAGTACAGTCTTTCATAGTGTTCTGTTGTGATATTTTTGATTACTGTTAGCTCTGTTGTGACTTCTCTCATCTCACTTCTTATTTGAGTTATTTGTTTCCTCCCCTATTGTTCTTTAGTAAGTTTAGCCAGTGGTTTGTCAATTTTGTTGATCTTTTCAAAACAACAGTTTTTGGTTTTATCAATTTTTTCAATTGTTCTTCTATTCTCTAAATCATTTAATCTGTATGATATGTTTTTTTCTGGTGGCTGAGGGTTTCCTCTGTTGCTCTCTTTCTACTTATTCAAGCTGTATGGTTAATTCTTTGGTTTGAGTCCTTTCTTCCTTCCTTCTGGATATGTGCATTTCTAGAGATAAATTGACCTCTGAGGACTGCTTTGGCTATATCCCATAGGTTCTGGTGTGATGTGTTTTTGTGCTCATTTGAATCCATAAATTTCTTTACTTTGTCCTTGATTTCTTCTCTAACCATGGCTTTTGAGGAAAGTGTTGTTCAGTTTCCATGAGTTTCAATTTCTATTGTTGTTTTTTCTGCTATTGATTTTGACTTTTGGCTTTATGTTCTGAGAAGATGCTCTGCAACAATTCGATGGTTTGGATTTTGTTGAGATTTGCTTTATATCCTAACACATTTCTGGAAAATACTTCATGTGCATTGGACAAAGTGTGCTTCTCTGTTGATGAATAAAAAGTTCTGTACATATCGATGAGGTATTTTTAGTTAATTGTTGTAATGAGATTTTCTGTGTCTTTACTGAGTTTTCTTCTGAATGATCTGTCCATTACTGAAAGTGCAGTGTCGAAGTCTCTAACTATTATTGTGGAGTAATCTATCTCATTTTTCAATGTAGTCAGTGTTTGTTTGATGTATTTAGATGCTCTGGTATTGGGTGCATAAATATTTAATATTGTATAATCCTGCTTGTGTACTGAAACTTTCAGCAATAAATATTGTGCATCCTTGTCCATGATGGTGGATTTTACATCAAAATCTATTTTATCTGAGATTAGTGTTGCCACACTTGCTCTTCTTTATATATTGTTAGCTTGGTAGACATTATTCCATCCTTTAATTTTCAGTTTGTTCCTATCTTTAAGTCTAAGGTGTGCTTCTTGTAAGTAACATACAATGGGTTGTATCTTTTGATCCAAAATGTCACTTGTTGTCTTTTTACTGCAGCGTTTAGATTGTTCACATTCAGTTTAATTATTGTTAAGTATGTGCTTAATTTGGTCATTTTGAGGTATTTATTTTTGTTTTGCTGTTTTCTTTGTTCCTCTTAATTTTCTATTGTGTTCATTCTTCTTTGGGTTGACTTCAACTTTTTCAGTGTTGGTTTTGTGTTTGTTGAGACTCCTGTATTACATTTCTTATTTTGATGTGTTACACTGTTATTACTGTGATTTGTGGCTACCCCGTGACCCCCCTTAATATTCTGAGTTTAATCCCAAATTTAACATCTACATATCTTATTAACTTTGTCTCCATCTGAAAAGACTATAAGTAGTGTAGTATATCTCTCTTTTTAATGTGATGGTATTTTAGTTTTCATGATACGTTCACTGGTTCCCTTCTTCTAATGTTGTAGCTGGGACTGAATTTTGTGCCTTCCCTTCTGGATGTTGTGTCCCGCATTGCCTCCTTAAATACACACTTAATGCTTTTGTTTTTCTAAGCAAAGAGCTTCTTTAAGTATTTCTGGTAGCTTTGGTTTGCTTTTTACAAAGTCTGTAAGCTTTTGTTTATCTGTGAATGTCTTAACTTCATTTTCATATTTGATAGTTTTGCAGGATATCTAATTCTTGGTTGGAAGTTTTTCTCCTTGAAGGCTTTGAATGTCATCCCATTGCCTCATGCCAACATTGTTTTTGATGAGAAGTCAAACCAAAGCTTACACGGCTTCCCACTGAAAGTCAGCTTTACTTTGAGATTTGTTGCCTGTAAGAGTTTCTGCTTATGTTTCATTTTATTAAGCTTGATTACAATATGTCTTGGTGTCTTTTGGGGGGTCCATTTTTGTGGGGTTTGATGTACGTCTTGGATATTCATGTTCTCTTCTTTCATAATTTGAGGGAAGTTTTCTGTCAGCAGCTCAACAACAATACTCTGTGTTTTCAGCTATCCTTCCCTGTTCAGTAACTGCAATTAAATGCAGATTATTGCTTTTAATAGAGTCCTACATGTTTCTTAATGCTTCTTCATTTTTCTTATTACTTTTCTCTGATTTCTCCTCATAAGTGATGGTGTCAGTAGCTATATCTTCAAGGTCGCTCAATCTCATTATCATTTCATCAGTTCTGCTCTTTTGGCTTTGAATTGAATTGTCAAATTTTGTAATTTTTTTATTGATCTGTCAGATTTCAGAATGTTGATGTTTCAACAGTTCAAATAGCTTGCTTAATTTTTCATTTTGTTCTGGTGCATTTTTGTTTAATCTCTGTAATTATTTTTGTATTAGTGCTCTGATAGTATCAGAAAGGATTCTTCATCTGGGAAGGTTTTTGATTCTTTATTTGGGGAGTTAGATGGTATCCACGGTAAGATGTTTCTATAAAATTCTGGCTATGGTTTGTTGCTTGCAGGTTCTGCCTCCTAGTTGGGAAAGACACTGCCCTAATTATGGAGTCCCCAGGCAACCAACAACTGACCATATGATGTGTGTTAGTAAAGGCTGGAAGAGATGTGGTCGGATGCACAGCAGTTAGTTCCTCAGGCAGTCTTATTTTAAAAAGCTAAAAGCTACCCTACCACTTCCAGAATCAGTCAAGGCCATTATGTTTGGCAGTCCCCTCCTTTCGGCTGACATTGGAGGCAGCTCTTCAGTTATCCCCTGATGCTATGATGCATTCCAAAGTATGCAGAGGCTGCTGCACTGTTGTTCCCTTCCAGGGTCTACTTGTAAGGCAATACTGAGCTAAACACAACCTTTCAGCTGGAAAAGTGCTTCCCAAACTGGCATTGCCACCCAGCCTGGGAATTAGACCCTGCTGAGGCCTCTGGTAGGGTAACTCCGCCTCCCCATTCAAGCTACACCTCATGCTGCCAAAGAGCCAAATCTATGGCAGAACTTGGAAAAGGGATGGTGGAGGGGCTGTGGTGCCCTCAGTCTTCTGCCAGGCTCTCAAAATGTGGCTAGTCCACATACTGTCTCTCCATTGCAGCACACACTGTTAACTTCAGAAACCTTGGTTCAGCATAGCTGCCAGCTCATGCCCATCCCCCACCTACCAGCCAACAAAAAGAAAAAATAGTTAGAAATCCCAAGTACCTTTGGGCCCCCTGAGCTGGCCTCTCAGGGAGAGCAGAATTCAGCAGCAGAGAGGAAGTTTCCTGCTTAGTGGCATGTAGTCCAAACCGACAGCCCTGTGTTGCGTCTTATGGCTAACTGAGTGTCCAGAAAGCTCTGTTCAATGATCAATTTAGGCTTTAATTTTCAGAGAGAATTAAGGAGATGTGTGTCTATTCAGCCATCTTAACTCTTCTATTTTTACTTCTGACACTTTTTTTCATACTTATGTCTAATGTGGTTGCTTATGAATTAATGTGATTAATGTGATAGCTTATGAATTAAAACATAGCAGTGATTTTTGTCACTAAAACTGTATGCCTTATAAGTATTAATGACATTTGGGGGAAAATATTCAATGAATGCTTTAGGACTTCCAGCTTAACTTCTGAACACATGCTGTGACACTGCAATATTCAGGACTATTGTGTTCTTAGCACCAAAGAGTCACTATAAAATGAGATAATTACTGTAAGTGATACTCGGGAAAAATGGAAAGTAAAAATGCTATGAAAAAAATTAAATGTCTAGAAAGTAGGATTAACCTGTTTGACATGATCTTTGGTAAACAGAATTCAGCTGAGATGTCTCAGTGCTGATAGTCTTAGAGAATTCTACTTTTTATTTTCATTTACGAACTTTGGCCGTGCAGCTTGGCTGCAAATCAGAAGGCCAGCAGTTTGAATCTGCTAGCCACTCCCAGGCAACCCTATAGGGTAGCTCTATTCTACCTGAAAGGACTGCTGGGAGTTAGAATCCACTTGACATCAATGGATTTGTGTTTTAACAACTGTCGTAGATAAAGAGGAAATCACAATTAAAAATATGTCATTTTCTTAAAGTTTCTTCATATTGTTGTTTATGTGGGAAGTGACCTAACATAAATGTAATGGGTAGGCACACTACTACTAAAGCTCGTACATGATGACTGTGGCTCATACAGAAAATATCCTAGATTCTTTACTAGACTTATTAGGAACGATTTTACCAATCTCCTCAGTACCTAAAAGTGAAAAGTAAAACATAAACAGTCAATTAGAAGGCAGATATTATCACATTTACATTTCTGCCATCTGTATTGACACAGAGCATGAGTACTGATTAAAGGTATTCAGTGTTTTCAAGTAAAAAGCAATTACGACTCAATATTAAGATGTTACATGTTTTAATAGTCCAGTGGTTGCTCTTCAAGGCAACGCAGAGTTGATTTCACTTTAGAATTCACTGTCTTTAGGAAAAGATCTCCAACCTTACTTCAGAATATTCTAAATTTTCTGTGTCATTCTCTAAGCATAAATAGATTTGCCTTTAAGATCCAACTCAACGGCACTCGGCTTTTAAACTTGATATAGGCTTTATCATTACGTTTGTCAGGCTGGATGTAGTTTACACACATAAATGAGAAGGTATTTCTGGGTTTTTTTTTTAGCATGTTCTATTGAGTTAAGCATAACCTTTGTACTTTGATGAATTCATACGAAATCTCACGGTCCCCACACAATGACTGGAGACCATATTATGAGACTATGTGCATAGCCAGTGTGTCCTGTTTCATAAGCTGGGGAGGACCCCCCCAAAACTGCACTTCTTTTATTAATTTAGTTAATGTGACTACACTTCCTTGGGGGAAATTCCACGTCCTTAACGCTGCTCATCATATAATCGAGACACTGTTTCTACTGCATTAGAGGACTTTCAGAATGCAAGAGCACTGTCTTGATGCTAGCGGACATCACATCATCACCAGATGCTGGTCAGTTACTTTGGAAGAAGTGCTGCCAAGCTGGAGACTCCAAGGATGATAAACAAAGGAAGTTTGGCTATACACATCACTACTATGACATGGATACATCAGAAGGCTGTCTTGGAAACATAATTTCCAAGAAAGCTTGATACATAGGGTGAAACTAATTCCACACATCTCATGTGGGTATTAAACACATGAAATGTAGCTATACTGAACTGAAATCTGCTATAACTGTAAAATAAATATCAAAATTGCAAATTGTTTCCAATTAACCATTTTCACATTGTTTTCAGATTCAAAGGAAAATATTTTGGCCATACTGAAGAGTAAGATAAATTACTAAAATTAATTTCACATGCTTCCTGTTACTTTTTGAAAGTTGGCTCTCAGAAAATTTAAAATGAACTTTCTGGTTCACATTTTTGGCTTATATTTCCGCTGGATAGTGCTCATTTGGAAATTTACATGAGGTCAGATAATCACTTCTTGTGCTTTCTTCCTATTTAGACGCGTGAATAAGCCAGGCCTATTTATTGTTAGGATTTTTTTATATGCAGCCTTATGGTACTGTAACCAAAATAGCTATTAACAATCAAGGTGTGGTCTCAAGGACAGAATACTGGAGGTAATCTTTAAAATCACTGCTGCCCAAATTCTGGATTTGGAGAGCACCAGGGGTTATAAAATTGGAAGAAATTGTAATTGATACTACAATTCCTGGTCCCTGTTTGTCTTATACAGGAAGAGGATGTCACCTTGGGTGAAGGATCATGTTCTAGACAGTTTTATATATTAACCTGAGGTTAAAAAAAGTTTTAAGGTGAAATTATCCCTATATATAACTATATAGACTTCCTCATGGTTTGGAATTTGAGCTGATTTTTAAGCTGCAGTTCCCAGTACATCCAACGGATCGAAATGATTCCCACAATTACTAGCCATGATTGGCATTCACAAAGCAGAAAGCACTGTTCCCCTTTTAAGCATCTTTTTCCTCCATATACTGTTTCCCATATTAAACTCAAAAGCATGATGTCCAAAAATATTAATCTCATAGGATATTTTCTTTGAAGCAGTCACCTTTTTTCTTTCTGTAACATGATGTGTCTTTAGAGATAATGATAAAATTAAGTAAACTGAAAACTTATAGCAATATATAGCGTTATTGTAACAATAGGCCAACGAGGACAAGGGGGCCAGAGGGAAAACTGCAGCAGTGAAACGATATGCCACCAAGGAAGAGGAGGGTCTGGAAAGCATAATTTATTTCAGAGTTGTGAAATGTTGGCCAAATATTTGACAAAAAGCTTCAGAGCAGTCAGAGAAAAAAAGGGAGGCACAATTAAATGAAAGTCACTGAGACAAGAACACATCAGTTACTTTGGCAAACCATTTCTCTTCCTAAAAATAAACCTGGAGGAAATAATTCCTGCTGTGGACTTTAAAAAGAATATACCGTATGATAGCAGTGTTTTGTTTTTCAGTCCAAGAAAGAATTTACAGAAAGATATGTGTCATTCCACTACAGATTGTTTTGTCACTATAATTTCGATACCAGTATGGAGCCCTGGTAGTGCAGTGCGTAAGAGCTATGGCTGTTAAGAAAAAGGTTGGCAGTTTGAAGCCACCAGCTACCCCTTGGAAATTCTATGAGGCAGTTCTACTCTGCCCTATAGGGTTGCTATGAACCAGAATTGACTTGACAGCTACGAGTGCCCCAGTGTATCTGGCTACCTATTATTATGAGATACTTAAACCAAATCAGTTGCTGTGAAATTGATAATGACTGATGGTGACCCCATGTGTCTCAGAATAGAACTCTTTTAGGGTTTTCAAAGGCTGATGTTCCAGTAGTTTGTTTACCAAGTCATTCTTCAGTGGTGTCTCTAGGTGTACATGAACTCCAGCCTCTTTGTCAGCAGCTGAGCATGTTAACTACTTACATCACACAAAGACTCTGCCAGCGAAATATAAAGCTATAGATAAATAAAAAAGCACCCCAAAACCCACTGCTGTTGAGTCAAGTGTGACTCATAGTGACCCTACAGGTCAGAATAGAACTGTCCCATAGAGTTTCCAAGGATGGATAAATAAAGCTGTGAAAAATAAAGTACTTACATCACCTTAATCAATTCTTTTCTTACTGTTACCCACAAATAGTTCCAACTGTGCAGGTCTCCTTGTTACATATTAGAACTAGAGAGTCTAATCAACATTTTATTCCACTGAAAGTTGACTTTTTAAATCACACTACTCAGCACGCTGATCTCTGTAACTAATTTGATATGCTGATTAATGAAATAATATGTATGCTACCCTCCTAACAATTATTCGTAATTTTTTGGCTTCCTGGCTCTGTGCCAACTTAGAGATTTTTCAACTTTTTTTTTTTGTATTTAGTAAGGACTCCCCTACCCTCACCCCACCAACAAAAGAAAGCTTAAATGGATCTCTAATATGGACACAGAAGGAGTTGCTAAGATTGAAGAGTTGTTTAGCTTTC
The DNA here is from genome assembly GCA_028571685.1 of Heterohyrax brucei. NCBI lineage: Eukaryota > Metazoa > Chordata > Mammalia > Hyracoidea > Procaviidae > Heterohyrax > Heterohyrax brucei. The sequence goes on from CM053161.1 coordinate 1,451,263, forward strand.
CCTTGACTCTCACAATGGCCCCTGGGGACTATCAGCAGATCCCCGGCACTCTGCCAAGCATAGTAGGGAGGCAAGGGATGATATTTCAACAGAAATGACAAACTTCTGGAGTTGTAGTGAGGACACCTGGTGACTAATCATCCCTTCCATTCTTAGAGAATGGTCTCCTCTGCCTTTGAAAGTTAGTCATCCATGACATACATTTTCCATCTCAGAACAGAAAACAAATATCACCTCCTGGAGATATAGCATTGTTTAGGATACATGAAGATTAATGAAGGAGAAATAGGGTTGCATATATAATAGAGGTGGAGCCCTGTCCAATAGGGTCACTATGAGTAGGAATTGACTTGACAGAGGCAGGATACAGCAGAGGTAGGACACTGTACAATGAGACCTCAAACAATTCTCTAGGCAAGGGAAGTGTCTGAAAAACTGTTAGTGTGGTATGAATAGGCAGGAAGAATCTGAGAAAAGTGGTTAAAGTGCAGATTTAGTTAGCATGGGCCAGGATGGGGTGTAGGATCCTAAATTTCTAACTAACTCCCAGACAATGGTTATGCTGCTAGTTATGCCTTAGAGTAGCAAGTCTCTAGGTCACATCTTAGTACTGCCTTATCGAGACTACTGTAATGCCATAAAAGCAGTACCAGGAAGTGCTTAGTATCTGAGGAATGAAGGTTTAGAGTACACCATCTGGTACTGAACTCTGACCAGCTGCAGTGTTACCTGATAGAAAAGTGAATATGAAATGTGGAATGAAGAAATTATGAAAAATGACAATGTGTTGCAGAAACAGCAAAAAACCAAACCAATCCCATTGCTGTCAAGTCAATGCCGACTCATAGAGACCGTACAGGACAGAGTGGAGCTGCCCCATAGAGCCTCTAAGGAGCACCTGGTGGGCTTGAACTGCTGACTCTTTGGTTAGCAGTTAACAACTACACCACCAGGGTTTCCATTGCAGAAATAAAGACCTATTAATTTTTTTCCTGTTTTGCTACATGCCAATTTCTTTTTTGCCTCCACCTTGTACCTTTACCATTTTATTCAAGATGGTGATTGGTTGTTACCGTAGTTATGAGGTAAAAGTAGGGATTATGGCTAAAGTATAAGATGAACAATTAGGAAGCAAAAACCCGTAAAGCATAAACTCTTAAATCTTGCGAATTAGAGTTCTAGATTCAATTTGACATCATCTGTAAGAGGACAATGCACTGAGCAACAATCATTATGAATTGTGAAGGACAAGAAACATCAGTGTAACCTAATTCACTTCTCTGATAGAATGAAGAGCACAGAAGTTTTGAAGGGCAGTGATGAATTTCATAATTCTTGACATAACCATTCACAATGATTATGTTTCTATATTATACCATAGCGTCTATGAAAAAAAAATGTAGTAGAAAGAGTTCACACCAGAATTTTCCTAAGGGTCACTTGAACTTTATGAATATTGGAAGAAACATGGATGGATTCGTATATGATGTATATGTATTCTATTCTGGAATATCTCAAAATAATATTATGGGTAGTTGAAACTTAGATTATTAGTTTTGCTTTTGGCTGGCTTGGCTTCGTTGTATGAATTTTCATCTCAAATTGCTAGCTACAAAACATTTCTGAAACAATTTTATTTACTGAAAAAAATTGTGAGGCTCATTATACGGTGTATTTAGGTTCCATTTGTGCTTAAGAATTTCTGTTTCGCAGTTGTTGAAAATATTATACATCAATTAGGGCACCATATCAAACAGTTTCATTAATATCCTTTATATCATTAGTGATTTTTGCCCACCAATTGTAATAATTACTGAAAATTACCTTAATTTTACATGTTTCCTCATTGTAAATGTCTGTCTTCCTGTTATTTTGTGTGTGTGTGTGTGTCTACATGTTCCAGTGATTAACTATTTTTATAGTATTATCCTGTACTCTTTCTTCTACTTTATGTAAAGAGAGAATATTAAAAGTTGGAATTAATAAAAAAATTGTCAAGTTTTTCCTTCATCCAATATTTTAACATATATATTTTAAAGCTGTCATTATACTCACCCATATTTAAAACTTCTATATTCTCCTGATGCACTGGCAGTTTATTATCAAATGTCTTCTTTACTCTGTATAAATTCATTTTCTCAAAGTGTAGTTTTTCTTCCATTAATATAGTCACTCTGAATTTCTCATTATTAGTGCTCACACGATATATGTTTGTCCAACTTTTTCTACTCTTTATACTCTTCTATGTATTTGTTATTTGTCTTCTACAATTGGGTCTTGCTTTTTAAAATTAATTAATTACAGTAAATGAATAAAATTTCTAACATCTGGGGTCACCATGAGTCGGATTCCACTCGACTGCACTTGGCTAGTTGGCATCAACTATCTCATCTATGAGAAACTTTCCCCCCTGCCATCAAAGTTTTTTTTCTTCCATAGATAATTCCACTTTTGTGTCCATATAACAGGGGTCTGATACCATATCTGTCCTCTTGACACTGACTGATTTCACTCTGCATACTATCTCCCAGTTGAAACCACATTATGACATGTTTTCTAAAACTGTCATTGTTTTTTATCATGAGTGTTCCACTGAACTTATGTGCCATAGTTTATTTATCCATTCATCAGTTGATGGGCATGTGAGTTGGTTCCATCTTTTAGCTATTGTGGACTGTGCTGCAATAAACATTTATGTACATATGTCTGTTCATGTGACAGCCTTTGTTTCTGAAGGATAAATTCCAAGAAGTGGAATTACTGGATCAAATGGTCTGTCTATTTCCAGCTTTTGAAGGAGTGCCAGATTGCTTTCCAAAGAGGTTGTACTGACTTGCAATTCCAACAGCAGTTTAGGAGAGTTCCAGTCTCTCCACAGCCTCTCCAGCATTTGTGCTTTTTTGGATCATGGCCAACCTTGTTGGGATGAGATGGTATTTCATTGCAGTTTTGATTCGGATTTCTCTGGTAGCTAACGATCACAAGCATTCTCTCGTGTGTCTGTTGGCTGCCTGGAAGTCCTCTCCAATGAAGCGTCTGCCCAACTTTTCACCCCTCACTGAATTGGGTTACTTACCTTTTTCTTGTTGATATTTTGCAACACCTTGAAGATTATGGAGATCAGACAACGGTCCAATATGCAGTTGCTGAATATTTTTTCCCATTCTGTAGGTGGTCTTTTAACTCTCTTGATAAAGTCTTTGGATGAGCAAGTGTTTGATTCTTAGTAGTTCCTATTTATCTATTTTACTGTGCTTTGTCAGATTTTGAAGACTTTCTAAGTTGTGTATTAAAACTTCCATTGTTGACCCTATTTTTCTTGCATGATCTTATCTTTTTAGGTTTGATATCTAGGTCTTCAATACATTTTGAGTTAGTTTTTGTGTAAGGTGTGAGATATGGGTCTTGTTTCAATTTTTTGCAGATGGATATCCAATTTTGCCAACATGATTTGTTAGAGAGAATGTTTTTACCCCAGTTTACAACTCTAAGCCCTTTGTCGCGTATCAGCTATTCATAAGTGGATGGTGGCATATCTGAAGTCTCAACTCTGTTCCTTTGGTCTATATGTCTCTTTTTGTACAGGCTGTTTTGTAACAGGCTGTTTTGGCTACTGCAGCAGTGTAATAGGTTCTAAAGTTGGGTAGTGTGAGGTCTCACACTGTGTTCCTTTATTTCAGTAGCGCTTTACATATCTGGGGTTTCTACCCTTTGCAAACAAAGTTGGTGATTTATTTCTCCATCTCATTAAATAATGACACTGGAATTTGTATTGGTATTGCATTGTCTAAGTAGGTCGCTTTAGGTAGAATAGAAATTTTCACAATGCTGAGTCTTTCTATCCATGAGCAGGATAAGTTTCTCCATTTATGTAAGTCTCTTTTGGTTTCTTGTAGTAAGTCCTTATATTCTTTCTGTATAGTTCTCTTATTTCTCCAGTTAGATTTATTCCTAGATATTTTAGCTTCTTGGGGTCTATAGTAAATGGCATTGATTTGGTGATTTCTTCTTTGATGAACTCTTTGTTGGTATAAAAAAAGAGTTCTTCTGATTCACTTACGTTTATCTTCTATCTTGATACATTGCTGAACTCCCCTATTAGTTCCAGTAGTTTACTTATGGATTCTTTAGGATTCTCTGTATATGCAGTTGTATCATCTACAAATAGGGAGTTTTTTACTTCCTTGCCAATGTGGATGTCCTTTATTTCTCTGTCTTGTCTAATCGGTCTGGCTATAACTTCTAGAACAACATTGAATGGAAGTGGTGAGAGTGGGCATCCTTGCCTAGTGCCCATTGTCAAGGGGAATTCTTTCAGTCTCCACTCAAGATGATGCAGGCAGTTGACTTTCCATAAATGCCCCTTATTGCATTGAAGAATTTCCCTTCTATTCCTATTTTGCTGAGAGTTTTTAGCATGAATGGGTGTTGGACTTTGTCACATGCCTTTCTACATCAATTGACAAAATCAGGTGATTCTTTTTTGTGTGCTATTTACGTGGTTGATCACATTAATTGTTTTTCTGATGTTGAATCAGCCTTCCATCTCTGGTATGAATCCAACTTGGTCATGATGAATTATTTTTTTGATATATTGTTGAATTCTATTGGTTAGGATTTTGTCGAAGATTTTTGCATCTAGGTCATGAATGATATTGGTCTGTAATTTTCTTTTTTAGTGGGATCTTTCACTGGCTTTGGTATCAGGGTTTTGCTGGCTTCATAGAATGAAATTGGGAGTATTCCATGCCTTTCTATGCTGTGCAATAGTCTCAGAAGTACTAGAGTTAACTCCTCTCTAAAAGTTTGGTCAAATTCTCCAGTGAAGCCATCTGGGCCAGGACTTTTTCCAGTTAGTAGTTTTTTGATGACTTTCTAAATCTCTTCCTTTGTGATAGAATTTTGGTAGGTGATATGAATCTAGAAATTCATCCATTTCCTCTAAATTTTCAAATCTATTAGACTACAGTCTTTCATAGTATTCTGGTTTGATACTTTTGATTTCAGTTACGTCTGTTGTGAAATCTCCCATCTCATCTCTTATTCAGGTTATTTGTGTCCTCTGTTGTTTTTCTTTAGTAAGTTTAGCCAATGGTTTATCAGTTTTGTTGCTCTTTTCAAAAAATCACCTTTTGGTTTTGTTAATTTTTTCAATTGTTCTTCTATTGCCTAACTCATTTAGTTCTACTCTAATCTTTATTATCTATTTTCTTCTGGTGACTGAGGGGTTCATCTGTTGCTCTCTTTCTACTTGTTCAAATTGTAGGGTTAATTCTTTGGTTTGGGTCTTTTTTCCTTCCAATGTGTGCACTTAAAATTTGACCTCTGAGTTCCTCTTTTGCTGTATCCCATGGTTTCTGGTAGGATGTGTTTTCATTCACATTTGATTCCATGATATTTTTTTTGTCTTTTTTTTATTGTGATTAAGTGAAAGAATGCAACCAAGGCTTTTGTATGGCTGCCTGTATGCAGCTCCTTCTGCTCTCCTTGCCCCATGACAGCACACTCCCTCTTTTCATTTTATACTTGTCACATCCTCTTAACAAGCTTCTGCTTCTTCTATTCCACCCTCTTCTCTCCCATCTAGAAAGAGACCAGTAGGACAGCATCCTATAAATGCATAGAACCATAAAGTACACACACCACATGGTCACATTGTGTCCCCAAGTCTAGTCCATTCTGTCTGAAGAGTTGATGAATTTCTTTGTTTCATCCTTGATTTCTTCTATAACCCATGGATTTTTGAGTAAGATGTTGTTTAGTTCCCATGAGTTCAAATTTCTGCCTATGCTTTTTCTTGTATTGATTTCAACTTTTACAGCTTTATGGTCTGAGAAGATGCTTTGTAGTAATTCGATGATTTGGATTTTGTGGAGACTCATTTTATGTTCTAACACATGGTCTATTCTCAAAAAATGTTCCATGTGTATTGGAGAAGAAGGTGTACTTATCTGTTGATGGATAAGAAGTTCTGCATACATCAATAAGGTTTAGTTGGTTAATTGTCACAATAAGATCTGAATCTTTACTTAGCTTTTTTCGGCATGATCTGTCTGTTACAGAAAGTGGAGTGTTGAAGTCTTCAGCTATTATTGTGGAGTAATCTGTCTGATTTTTCAACGTTGGTAGTGTTTGTTTGATATATTTAGATGCTCTGGTATTGGTGCACAAATATTTAATATTGTTATGTCCTGCTTGTGTGTTGTGACCATCCTTGTCCACGATGGTGGAATTTACATTAAAGTCTATTTTATGTGAGATTAGTACTGCCACTCCTGCTCTTCCTTGTATGTTGTTGGGTTGGTATATATTTTTCCATCTTTTAATTTTCAGTTTATTGATATTTTTGAGTCTAAGGTGTGTTTCTTGTAAACAATATATAGATGGATCCTGTCTTTTAATCCAAGATGTCACTTGCTGTTTCATTATTACAGCATTCAGTCCATGTACATTTGGTGTAATTATTGATAGGTATGAGTTTAGTGCTAGCATTTTGATGTATTTTGTGTTGGTGTTTTCTATGTTGTTCTCATTCTTCTTTATGGGTTGACTTTTCATCTTTTTCAGTGTTGGTTTAGTGTTTGTTGAAACTCCTGTATTATGTTTCCTGTTTTGATATGTCACATTGTTATTTTGCTTTGTGACTAAACTTCAAGTTTTGCATATCATTTTAATTTCCCTTCCATCTGAAAGGGTTATAACTACCATAAAATTTTGCCTTTTTTTAGTGTGATGATGTCATAGTTTTCATATGATCACTGGTTCTCTTTTTTTGACATTGTAGCTTTGATTAGGCTTTGTAACTTCCTAAGCTGTATAAGATTCTGGATGCTATGTCTTGCATTGCATCCTTAAATACATACTTAATGTTTTTGCTTTTCTAACTAAAGAGCTTCTTTCAGTATTTCTTGTAGTTTTAGTTTGGTTTTTACAAAGTCTCTAAGCTTTTATTTGTGAATGTCTTAATTTCATCTTCATATTTGTGAGACAATATTCTAGGATATATAAGTTCTGATTGCAACTTTTTCTCCTTCAAGGCTCTGAATGTGTCACCACACTGTCTTCTAGTCAACACTGTTTCTTCCAACAAGTGAGATGAAACCCAACAGGCTTTCGCTCTGCAAGTTAGCTTTGCTTTGAGCTTCACTGCTTTTAAGAGCCTCTGTTTATGTTTCATTTTATTAAGCCTGATTATACTATGTCTTGGTGTTATTTCTTTTGGGTCTAACTTTTTGTGGTGTTCCATAGGCATCCTGGAAATCTATGTTCTCTTCTTTCATAATCTCAGGGAAGTTTTCTGTCAGCAACTCAACAACACTACGCTCTGCATTCTCAGCTACCCCTCTCTATTAGGAATTCCAATTATTCATAAATTATTTCTCTTAATAGAGTCCCACATGTTTCTTAATGCTTCCTTATTTTTCCTACTTCTTTTCTCTGATTTCTTCTTTTTTTTAAAAAATTTTTTTATTTAATATAACTGAGTGAAAATGTACATTCACATATAAATTTACATGCTCACCTATATACAGCTTCCACTGCTCTCCCTGCCTGGTGACAGCACACTATTCCTCTCTGCTCCATACATGTCTCATTCTCCCAACAGTCTGTTTTTTCCCTCCTCTCCACCCACTCTCCTTCCTCCAGCCAGAGGTCAGCAGGATGACATCCTATAGATGTATAGAACCATAAAGTGCATACAATATATGGTCACTGCATCGCCAAGTCCAATCCATTCCTGTCCGAAGCGTGGACCTTCATTATGATTTATGGTCAAGGGCAGCATCAGAGCAAGGGGCCATGCTCCCAGGGGATCCCCGAAACCACTGGACCATCAATTGAGGTCTTTTAGTGGGGATCTCAGGGTGCACCCCTTTTTATTCTTGTGTTGTCAGTGAGACTCAACTTAGTGAGCTCCATCGCGGCTATTGCTGGTGGTGGCTGGGCACCATCCGGTTCTTCCAGTCCCAAGTCAATGTAGGCACCCACTGATGTGGGTCTCTTTGTTTTCTGGGTTGTCTTTGCCACATGTCATTTTGGTCCTTGGTGGGCATCCGTTCCTGCTGAGTTGGGACCATTTGCTGTGCCCTCAGATGGAAGCTTGGCAGCTTTTAAGACCCCAGATGCCACTCACCAATGTGAGGTGCAGAGAGCCCTCTTAGCAAAACGCTAGTTGTGCCAATTGGCCTCGCTTTCACCTAAGAGTATGGTCCCCCGCCCCCTGCTCCAGCTACTCTATCCTTGCAATATTGGGTTAAGATGGAAGGAGTACTCATGTTATATTTAAGTCCACTTAATATTTTTCTTGTTTCTAATGTGTGCTATCACCAATTTCACCCAACCAGATACCTAGCAACTATTTAATCTAAACTCTCCCCCACTCCATCCCCTCCCTTGCAGCTGTCAAAGAGTCTTTTCTTCTATACACAAGTCTGTTTTTGAGATCTAATCGTAGAGGTCTCATACAATCTGATTTCTTCTTATAAATGCTGGTGTAAGTTGCTCTATCCTCAAGTTCATTAACTCCAGCTTCCATTTCCTCAGTTCTGCTTTTTTGGCTTTGGATTGAATTGTCTAATTGTGTAATTTCATTATTGATCTGCTGGATTTCAAATCATTGATGTTCCAGCAGTTCAAATAGCTTGCTTAGTTTTTCCTTTTATTCTCTTGTGTTCTGTTTAATCTGTAGGAGGGCTCTCTATATAATTCTTTTGTACTCGACCTCTTATAGACAGGCTTCTTCATCTGGGAAGTTGATTTTATTATTTTAGGTGTTTTCTGGAGCCATAGTGGACTGCTTCTTTAAATGGGTAGCTATTAATTCTTGACTATGCATCATCTAGAAGCTGGTCAGTTTCTGTGGGGTTACCTCAACAGGAGCTGACATGTAGTTCTAGGGAGTTGATCACCAGCTGCCTCTATGTACTCTAGTGACTGGCCGTAGTGGACTCTCTGGGGTGACAGGCTCCACTTTCTGGCTGGCAAAGAAGGCGTCTACTTATGGAGTCACGGGGGGGTTGTCAGCTGATGCTATGATGTGGATCAGTGAAGGGTGGAGGTCATGCTGCCAGGAGGCTCAGGAGTCAGTTCTCCAGGTGGTCGTATTTTAAAAAGATACTTTACTACTAAGCAAGGAGCTGTCCAACAGCTGCAGTAATTGGTCAGGCCCTCAGGTGTGGCAGGTCCCATCTTCAGCTGACAACAAAAGCATGTCATTGGCCTTCCCTGTATGATATGAGGTGGTTCAAAGTAGGAAGGAGTTACGGCCTTGCTAGCATCCTCTACCAGGCACCATCTGTACTTCTAGGAACTACCATCCTAACACAACTTTTCTGCTGGATAACAACTTTCCCCCAAAGCAGCTGCTACTCTGTGTGAGAATTAGCCCCATCTAATGCCTCCAGGTGGGTGACTCCACCTTCCAGTTAACCAAGATGCTGTCTCACCTGAGCTGCCCTGCCTGCCAGGAAACAGCAGAATCTACGGTGCAGCTCAGAAATGAGAGGGTGGAGGGTCAGCTGTGCCCTCCATCAGCAGCCAGGCTCTCAAAATGTGGCTATCTTAAGCACAGTCTCTCTACTGCGCTATATGCTGTTGACTTAAGCACTGCAGTTCAGTATATTAGCCACCCCATGCCCAGTCCCCACCTCCCAGATATTAAAGAAGGCGTCAGTACCTGCCATCCTCCCAAATAGAGAGTCAGCAGAAGGAGGACTCGGAATGCCGCTGGCTCCTGTTAGAGAGAGGTAGTGTCCCCGTTAGTTCCAACCTGTCCAATCTGACTACACTATGCCAGCCCCTAAGGCTCCCCAGCTGTCCATACTGCTCCATTCAATTATCATTCTAGGCCTTAGTTCTCAGCAGGAACTGAAGAGACATATGTCTAATCCTCCATCTTAGCCCCACCTCCCTATAAATTTCTTGATAGTGTAACAATTATTACTTTGTCTGTTAAATTAAGAAAAAAAATATGTGTATGTATGCATACACACACACAAATGTAGGCATATATCTACATATGTATATGTAGTTTTTAACATTTGCTACATATTTACATTTCTGGGACATTCATTTCTTCTTACAGATTAAAAGGTATTACCTGCTGTGTTTCTTTCAGCATGAGAAGCTTCTATGAAAATTTCTTGAGGTGTAAGTCTTCTTCAGCTTGTCTTTTAAGGGTAGACACTTTCATTTTGTGCCTGATTTTGGTAACTCTAACTGCCTTCAGATAAGTGGGAATTATTTTGAGGGGAGGGAATAGAATAGGCTTTGTCATTTTAAGCAAGGTTAGTCTGACTAAGCCCTTCACCATTACCAGAAGCTGAAATCCCCACTGTGCATATTTTAAACCACAAAATGGTTGCATTATTTATTCATTAAGGAAACACTAAGGACTTAAAACGTGCAGGCATTAACAAAGACAAAGCTTGTTCAAGGAATCCTAAGTGATTTAGTATCATCAGAAGATACAGCATGACAGGGAGAGTGGAAGGCAGTCAGTCTACAAAGAAAAGGACCATCCTAACATGCTTATTTTATCTCACAAGTGATAAGGAGTTGTTGAAGGGATTTACACAGAAAGGAAAACATGGCCAGATAGGAGATTTAGAAAAAAAAATAACGATAAGGATAAAAATATTTAGTGAGTGAAGCCTATGTGTATAGAGGTCAGCTGGAATCCATGTAATTATTCCAGCAAGTTTGAAGAGGAGGAGGAAAGAGGAGAGAAATAAGGGACCATCTGGGGACTAACTTGGCTGTTGAGAGGCAAGTAATGAATGATCTGATGGAAGTTGTTGATTCTACATGTGATCATTAAAAAACAAGTTCAGTTTGTAAATTTTGCTTTTTCTAAACTTTTTTTTAACCTACAAAAGGAATAAGAAGTAAAAATCCTGATTTATACAGAACATCCACAGTCTACTTGATTTGGCAAAACCTTCATTATTAAAAGACAAGTAACAAAACTTGAGCTTGAATTGGACAAATTCTTTAGTGTCTAGAAGATTACATAAGAAAGATCAGTTGATGGGAAGACTGAATAAAACCATCACCTGCAGATACTCCTGGAAAAGGGGGAAATATATAGCTGCTATATGTGAGGTCCATAGTGTGCAGTGCATTAAAGAAAAAAAAAAAAAAACCTTAGAGAAAATGCAATTAACTTACTTGAATGAAGTGTTTTCCCTTTTGTTGGGAGGTTGAGGTAGTAAGAAACAGCAGGAATTCAAAGGTATATGCTGAATGGCTTCTCCATTCCAAAATAGTAATAAAAATATTTAAATTATGGCACTTAGGCATCTTTGAGGAACACCTGGACTGTAGTAAGCTAACTCCATAATCTTTTAGTAATATGTACAATTTTAAGTAATAGAGTGGACTTACAGAAAAATTTTACTTCAACAGTGGCTATATATTTTCTTCTCACTTTCTGGGGCTTGATTTGTTTCGGTATCACAGGGACAATTTTCCACACGGTTTCTAGGGATCCATCCCCTCATTCTTGGACCACCTTGTATAAAGGAATCATCAAAAAGTTTGTCTCCACACAATCAGTATTGTAACCTACTTGCGGCTACAGGGAACTCTCTTTTCTGTAGCTTTATTTGAGGCTCTTCATTGCAGTGACCTTTAAAGAAGATCTTGATTATTCAAAGGACAGCAGGCTCCTCTGTAATCTATTACTCTATAGCAAACACTTCTGACTCTTTTATCTGCTTTTGTTTCAACTGTTCTGCTGAATGGCCATTCTTATCCAGTTCCTTCAAGAGCCCTTGATTGCAGAAATACTTTTTTAAAGTTCTTCCGTCTATTTTCCAAAGCGTAAGTAAAGACAAAGACTTCATCTAGTTGATAATAATAAATTCAATCTTAGCAGGCTCTTCAATCCACAATTCAGGAGAAGTTTGGTTTCTGAGAAGTATTTCCATCTGGATAAAAAGCAACATCCCAACAGATATGGTCCCTGTAGCTAATGCCAAGGCAAATAAGGTGGCAACAAATGCACCCATTCCAAAGAAAACAACTAGAAGAAAATCTCTCTGGGCTGCCCTCATGCCAATCTTCACCTTGTTACACCTGAAGAGATCTGATTATAAAGTTATGTGTACATAGGCATAAGGAAAATCAAATATGAATACAGCCCAGTGATACTAGAAGAAGAAAACAGTGTCAACGAGGAACGATTTGTCAGCAACAACAGTTATTGATCCAAGGACAGTGGTGGCCCATCTTCATCACACATCTGTTGCACATTTCGCCGTGGTGTGAGCAGGGCACCTTGTACTTCTCCCAGAGTTTGCAATACTGGATGTGTCTATTGTCCTGAGACTTTTTTGGTTTCCACCCCAAAGAGACAAAGCCAGGTCCAATAAGCATGACACTGAAGTAATCATAAAGAATCATGAGAGTACAGTTTATCAACATGATGAAATTTATACTTCCTCCAGTTACATCTAAGGTCCAATACCACAAAACAAAGTCAATCGCGGCCAATGCAGAACATGTTGCCGAACACCAAGGACTGTGATACGATCCCAGTTCCATAGTCTTCATCAACTCTTGGAGCTTTTCAAGCTTGATAACCAAGCAGAATGCATCCATTTTTGTGTGGAATGATTCCTTCCTGTTTTTAAAGACTAATAAGTTTCCTGTTTCTGTGCACACATTTTCATGTGCCACAGGTCCATGTGTCTTTCTTAACAGTCAATTAGTTAAATAATAACTAATATATAAATACTGTGGAAGACCACTGGAAGACCAATAGGCACAAAATAATTCTTTCTTTTTAAATTGTACTTTAGAGGTAGTTTTGCAGAACAAACCAACTTCTCATTGAACAGTACACAACTTTACAGCAGGTCAACACTCTCCCTCTCAACACTGGGTTCTCTATTACTAGCTTTTCTATCCCTTCCTTGCTTCTTATACTTGCCCTGGGCTAGCACGCTCTGTTGGTTTCATTTTGTTTTGCACTGGGCTTGTCCAGTCTTTGGGTGAAGGGTGAACTTCAGGACTGACAGCATTACTGAGCTGAACGAGTGTCCAGAGGCCATACTCTAAATGTTTCTCCAGTCTCTACCAAGACAGCAGTTCTGGTTTTTCCTTTTTGAGTTAGAATTTTGTCCTACATTTTCTCCAGCTTTGTCTGGGACCCTCTGTTGTGACCCCTGTCAGAATAGTCAGTAGTGTTAACCAGGCACCATCTAGTTGTACTCAATTCAGTCTGATGTGGTTGTTTCTTTATTATTCTTCATTCTTCCTTGATCTCAAAGGTGTAAGACCAATGCAGTATCCCAGATGGCTGCTTACAGGTTTTTAGGACCTCAGACACCACTCACCAAAGTAGAATATAGAACATTTTCTTAATAAACTATATTATGCCAATTGAAATACATGTCCCCAAGATCAGGGTCTCCACAGCCCTCAGCCTTTCAGTTTGATCCCTCAGGCAGTTTAGATGTGTCTATGGAATTTTCAAGACCGGCCTTGTACAAGTTATGCTGGCTTCCCCAGTATTATACACTGTCTTACCCTTCATCAAGGTTACTTTATTGTCTAAGTATTCAGTGTTTTTCCATATCCACCTCTCCTCTCCCTTGTAACCAACAAAGACAGGTTTTTTTTGTTTTTTGTTAATGTGTAAAATTTTTCATGAGATTTACAACAGTGGTCTCATACAATATTTGTCCTTTTGTGATTGAATTATTTTACTTGGCATAATTCCCTCCAGTTTTTTCCTTGTTAGGAGATGCTTCACAGATTCATCACTGTTCTTCATTGTTTGTTGCATAATACTTCATCATGTGTATGTACCACAGTTTGTTTATCCTTTCATCTGTTGATAGCTACATAGGATGCTTCCAACTTTTTGCTATTGTGAACAATACTGCAATGAACATAGAAGTGCAAACGCCTATTTATGTGGCTACTGTTTATTTCTGTAGGATATATTCCAAGGAGTGGGTCTGCTGGATTTCTCCAGGAGTGGGGTTGATGGTATTACTTCCTTGTTAGGAGATGCTTCACAGATTCATCACTGTTCTTTGTTGTTTGTTGCATAATACTTCATTATGTGTATGTACCAGTTTGTCCATTGATCTGTTGATAGGTACCTAGGATGCTTCCAACTTTTTTCCAAAGTGCTTGAATCATTTTGCAATCCCAATGGCAGTGTATAATAAGAGTTTCCATCTATCCTCAGTCTCTCCACTATTTATTTCCTGTTTTAATGATTAGTGCCACTAATACCTGGGTGAATTCATATTTCATTGTGATTTTTATTTGCATTTCTCTACTTGGCTAGGGATTTCCAGCATTTCCTCATGTGTTTGTTGGGCACTCAGATGTTGTCTTTGGTGAAGTATCTGTTCAATTCCTTCACTCATTTTTTAACTGGATTGTCTTTTAGTTGTAGAGGAATTGGATTTTCATTGCTTCATTGATTTTAGTTGTAGAGGATTGGAAATTTGCTCCTTGTCTGATATATAATAGCCATTTTTCCCCCAGCGGTCTGTAGGTTTTCTTTTTTCTCTTCTAGTGACCACAAGTATTTAATTTTTAGAAGATCCCAATAATCTAGCTTACCTTCTGGAATTTGTATATTGTTTGTTATGGTTCATATCCTGTGAATGCAAGGTATTAGGGCTTCCAGTATTAATTCTATTTTTTCTTCCAAGAACTTCATAGATTTTGGCTTTATATTTAGGCCTTTGGTCCACTCCAGTTTCATTTCCATATACAGTATGAGGTATGAGTACTGCTTCATTTTTTTTTGCAGATAGACATCCAGTTTTGCCAGCACCATATTTTTTAAAAATATTTTACTGTGCTTTAAGTGAAAATTTACAATCCAAGTCAATTTTTCATACAAAAATTTGTACACACACTGCTAACTGGAGCTGCTCTCCCCACCCTGTGACACCACACCCTTCCTTTCCCATGTTCCTTCAACCAACTATGGTCCTCTTCCTTCCTTTCAACTCAGTGCTGGACAGCAGCTTCTATGTTAGCACACTCTTCACTAGAATCATTTTATGTTTTATAGTTCAGTCCAATATCTGTCTGAAGAGTTGGCTTCAGGACTTGTTTCAGTTCTGAGCTAACTCAGAGTCCCGGGGCCATGTCTTCTGGGGACCCTCCAGCCTGCTGGATCATCAAGTTGGGTCTTTTTAATAGTTCTTCACACCCGTTTTGTCCTGCTATGTCAGAGACCCTATTTTGTATTTCATGTCAGGGCAGTCACGGGTGATGGCCACACGCCATCTAGTTCTTCTGGTCTCAAGCAGATGTAATCTCTGGATTATTTGGCCCTTTCTGTCTCTTGGGCTCATATTTTCTTATGTCTTTCATTCTCCTCCATTATGGGAGAAGTGGGATCAACTGGTGCTACTTAAATGACTGTCTGCAAGCTTTTAAGGCCCTAGACACCACTCACTAAAGTGGAATGCAGAACATTTTCTCTGAAAAAAAGTTATTTCAATTGACCCAGATGTCCACTGAAACCGTGGTCCCTCCGACCCTTGGCTCTTCCATGCTGCTCTTCAAAGTGTTGAGTTATATTTAGGAAGTCTTTTAGCTTTCAGTCAGTTCAGCTGTGCTGACCTATCTTATCCAGTATGATGTCCCTCCTTTCACCTAACCCAATTCCTATGTGCTATCTAATCAATGAATACTCCTCTCCTTCCCTCCCTGCTCTTATAACCATCAAAGACTGTTTTCTTCTGTGTTCAAACCTTTTCTTGAGTCCTTATAATACTGGTCTCATACAATATTTGTCTTTTTGTAACTGACTGATTTCACTCAGAATGATGTGTAGATTCCTTCACATTATGCAACGTTTCTCAAGATTATCATTCTTTATCACTACATAGTATTGCACTGTGTGAATATACAATAGTTTTGTTTTATTCATTCCTCTGTTGGTGGGCATCTCAGTTGAGTTGATCTTTTTTGCTACTGTAGACAGTGCTGAAATAAACATAGGTGCACATTTATCTATTCAAGTGACAGCTGTTATTTCTCTAGTGTATACTCCCAGAAGTAGCATTGCTGGATTGTATGGCATTTCCATTTCTAGCTTTTTAAGAAAGTGCTCAAACAGTTCCAAACCGATTGTACCAAATTACATTTCCACCAGCATTGTATAAGTGTTCCAGTCTCTGCACAACCTCTACACATTTGTTGATCTATCACTACCAGTACCAGGCTGTTTTTACTACTGTGGCAGTGTAATAGGTTCTAAGGTCAGGTAGCGTGAGGCCTTGTGCTTTGTTGTTCTTCAGTACTGCTTTACTTATCTGGGACTTCTTTCCTTTCCATATGAAGTTGGTGATTAGTTTCTTATTAAAAAATGCCATTATAATCTTTACTGGGATTGCATGGTATCTATACATCACTTTGGGGAGAAAAGACATTTTCCTGTTGTTGAGTTTTCCTATCCAAGCGCAAGATAATTTTCTCCACTTACATAGGTCTCTCAGTTTCTTGCAGTAGTGTAGTGTAATTTCCTTTGTACAGGTCTTTCAGGTCTCTGACTTATTCCTAAGAAGCTTATCTTCTTGGGTACTATTGTAAATGGTATTGATTCAGTGATTTCCTCTTTGACGTTCCCTTGGAAAGTGTAAAGGAATCTAGCTAATTTTTGTATGTTACTGTTGTATCTTGATACTTTGCTAAGTAGTTTTTTTTTGTTTGTTGTTGTTATTTGTTTTGTGAATTCTTTCTAGTTTTCAGTGTATAAAATCATATCATCTGCAAATCAGATATATTTACTTCTTCCTTTCTAATTTGTATGCCCTTTATTTCTTTATCTTGCCTCATTACTTTGGCTAGAACCTCCAGCACAATGTTGAATAAAAGTGGTGACAACAGGCATTCTTGTCTGGTTCCTGTTCTCAAGGGGAATGATTTCAGACTCTCTCCATTTAGGATGATGTTGGCTGTTGGCTTTGTATAAATGCCCTTTATCATGTTGAGGAATTTTCCTTCTAAGCTCCACTTCTTAAAATGGCCATCTTTTCCCCATTTGATGGCTATTGGCCTGTGTTGAATACCTGTTAAGAAAAGGTGGATTGATTTATATCTGGGTTCTCACTTCTGTTCCATTGGTCATTTTATCTATTGTTGTATACGTACCATGCTGTTTTTACTTCTGTATTGCACAGTAAGTTGTAAGGTCAGGCACTGTAAGTCCTCTTATTATTCTTCTTCACTAGTGTTTTACTCATCCGGGCCTTATTCCCTTTCTACATAAAGTTAATTTTTCCATTTCTTTAAATATTTTCTTTGCTGGTATTTGGATTGGGAATGCATTGTATTTATAAATTTCTTTGGGCAGAACTGTCATTTTCATAATGTTGTGTCTACCTATTCATGAGCATGGTATCTTTTTCTACTTATGTAGATATCTTTTTATTTCTTGTAGTAATGTTTTGTAATTTTCTTTGTATGGGTCTTTTGTACGCCAGGTTAGATTTATTCCTAGCCAAGCCAGCCAAGTGCCGTCGAGTTGGATCCAACTCATGGTGACCCTAAGTGTTTTTATTAAGGGGTGTTATAAATGGAATTGTTCTCCTGATTTCTTTATTATCATTCTCTTTATTGGTGTATGGAAATCCAATTGATTTTTGTATGTTTATTTTGTATCCTGCTCCTCTGGTGAATCTTTTTATTAACTCCAGTAGTTTCATTATGGAGTCTTTTGCTTTTTCTGTGAGGACTATTATATCACCCACAGAGACAGTTTAAATTTTTTATTACCAAATTGGATGCCCTTTATTTCTTTTTCTTTCCTTATTGCTCTAGCTAGGACTTTCAGCATAATGTTAAACAGGAGTGGTTATAAAGTAGATCCTTCTCTTGTTACTGTTCTCAATGAGAATGTTTTTATAGCCTCTCTCCATGAAGAATGATATTGGCTGTTGGTTTTGTGTAGATATCTTTTATTATGTTGAGAAATTTCCCTTCTACATCTATTTTACTGAAAGTTTTTTTTTTTGTTTTTTTTTTTTTTAAATCAGAAACAGGTGTTGGACTTTGTTGAATGTCTTTTCTGCATCTATTAAGATGACAGTGGGGTTATTTTCTTTCCTTGTATTCATGTGGTGGATTATGTTGATTTTTTTTCTCCTCTTTTATTTTTATTTTTATTTTTTATTTAACATGACTGAGTGAACATGTACATTCCCGTATAAATTTACATGCCCACCTATATGCAGCTTCCACTGCTCTCCCTGTCTGGTGACAGCACACTATTCCTCTCTGCTCCATACATGTCTCATCCTCTCAACAGTCTCCTTTCCCCTCCTCTCCAACCACTCTCTTTTGTCCAACCAGAGGTCAGCAGGCTGATATCCTATAGATGTATAGAACCATAAAGTGCATCCAATATATGGTTACTCTGCATTGCCAAGTCCAATCCATTTGTGTCCGAAGAGTGGACCTTCATTATGATTCATGGGCAAGGACAGCATCAGGGCCAGGGGCCACGCTCCCAGGGGAACCCTGAAACTGCTGGACCATCAATTGAGGTCTTTTAGTGGAGATCTCAGGATGTACCCCTTTTTATTCTTGTGCTGCCAGTGAGACTCAACTTAATGAGCTCCATCACAGCTATAACTGGTGGTGGCTGGGCACCATCCGGTTCTTCCAGTCCCAAGTTGATGTAGACACCCACTCATGTGGGTCTCTCTATCTTCTATCTTCTGAGTTGTCTTTACCCCATGTCATTTTGGTCCTTGGTGAGCATCCGTTCCTGCTGAGTTAGGACAATTTGCTGCGTGCCCTTGGATGGCAGCTTGGCAGCTTTTTAAAACCCCAGACGCCACTCACCAGTGTGGGGTGCAGAGAGCTCTCGTTAGCAAGAGTTATCTCCAATACTACTGAGACTATTTCACAGTATAGAAAGGGATGGAGTACTCCCAAACTCATTCTATAAAGCCAGCACAACCCTGATACCAAAGCCAGGGAAAGACCCAACAAAGAAGGAGAACTACAGACTGATATCACTCATGAATCTAGATGCAAAAATCTTCAGCAAAATTCTTGCCAATAGAATACAACAACATATCCAGAAAATAATCCATCATGACCAAGTAGGATTCATACCAGGGATGCAAGGCTGGTTCAACATCAGATAAACAATTAATGTGATTAACCACATAAATAACACAAAAGACAAGAATCATTTGATACAGTCCAACACCCATTCATGCTAAGAACTCTTAGCAAAACAGGCATAGATGGCAAATTCCTCAACACAATAAGGGCCATTTATACAAAGCCAATTGCCCATGTCATCCTGAATGGAGAGACTGAAAGACTTTCCCTTGAGAACAGGAACTAGACAAGGATGCCCACTCTCACCTCTCCTATTCAACATTACACTAAAAGTTCTAGCCAGAGCAATTAGACAAGACCAGGAAGTAAAGGGTATCTGCATCGGCAAAGAAGAAGTTAAATCTCCTTGTTTGCAGATGATATGATCGTATATGCAGAGAATCCCAAGGAATCTATAAGTAAACTACTCAAACTGATAGAAGAGTTCAGCAAAGTCTCAGGATACAAGATAAACAGAAGTAAATCAGTAGGATTCCTTTATACCAACAACGAGACTGTTAAGGAAGAAATTATAAAATCAATGCCATTTACAATAGCCCCTAAGAAGATAAAGTACCTAGGAATTAATCTAACCAGAGAAATAACAGACCTTTACAAAGAGACCTACAAGCCCTTACTACAAGAAACTAAGAGAGACTTAGATAAATGGAAAAACCTACCCTGCTCATGGATAGGAAGACTTAACATTGTGAAAATGTCTGTTTTACCCAAAGCAATCTACTTATATAATGCAATCTCAATACAAGTTCCAGAGTCATTTTTTAATGAGATGTAGAAACAAATCACCAATTTTGTTTGAAAAGAGAAGAAGCCCCGGATAAATAAAGTCTCCTCTTTTTAATGTTGAGCCATTCTTGTATACCTGGTATGAATGCTACTTGGTTATGGCATATTATTTTTTTAGATATAGTACTGAATTCTATTGCCCAGGATTTTATTGAGAATTTTTGCATCTATATTCATAAGAGATACTGGTCTATGATTTTCTTTTTCTGGGGTATCCTTGCCTGGTTTTGGTCAGGGTTATACTGGCTTTGTAGAATAAATTTGGAAGTATCTTTTCCTTTTCTATGTTTTGAAACAATTTAAATAGTGTTTGTGTAAACTCTTCTCTGAATGTTTGGTGAAATTTTCCAGTGAAGCCTTCTAGGTCAGGGTTTGTTTTGTCATCACTAAGTTTTGTTTTTTTTTTTAATTAGTTTTTCAATCTCTTGTTATGATTTGTTCAAATGATCAATATCATTTTTTGTTAGTTTGGTAGGTAGTGAGTTTCTAGAAATTTAAAACCTCTAGGTTTTCAAATTTCATGGAGTATAGTTTTTCGTACTGCTCTGTTATGGTCCTTTTCATTTCAGTTGGGTGTGTTGTAATCTCCCCCATGTCATTTCTTATTTGGGTTATTTGAGTCCTCTCCTGTTTTTCTTTTGATTATCCGGCCCGTGGTTTGTCTATTTGTTGATCTTTTCAAATGAACAACTTTTGGTTTTATTATTCCTTTCTACGTTCTATTCTCAATTTCATTAATGTCTGCTCTGATCTTAATAATTTACTTTCTAGTTGTGACTGTGGGTTTCTTTTGCTGTTCTCTATTTTACTTGTTTAGGTAATGTTTCGATTTCCAAACCCCCCCCTTTTTTTTTTGATGTGTGCATCTATTGCTATAAATTGACCTCTAAAGATTGCCTTTGATGTGTCCCAAAGGTTCTGGTATGGTATGCTTTCTTGTTTGACTCTAGGAATTTTTTGATTCTACCTTTAATTTCTTCTACTACCGAATGGTTTTTAAGCAGGGTGTTATTCAGTTTCCACGTAATTGATTTTTTTTCTACTTGTTTTTCTTGTTGTTAATTTCTCCTTTGAGTTGGTAGAGAAGATACTTTGTAATTTATTATCTCAATGATTTCAATTTTCTTGAGAGTTGCTTGATGGCTTCAGATATGTTCTTCTATTCTGGAGAAAGTTCATGTGCATTGGAAAAGAATGTATACTTTGCAGCTGTTTAGTGGAGTGTTCTATATATGTCTATGAGGTTAAGTTGGTTGATGGTGTCCTTTACCTCTTCTGTATCATTCTTGAGTTTTTTCCAGATATTCTATCTTTTCCCAAGAGTGGTGTTTTGAAGTCTCCTACCAGCATCATAGAACTGTCAATTTCTCTTTTCAATGTTGTTAGAGCTTACATATTTTGGAACTCTGTCATTGACTATGTAGATATTTATTATGGCTAAATCTTCATGACAGATTGTCCCTTTAATCATTATATACTTCCTTTCTTTGTCTTTTATGGTAGATTGTGCTTCAAAGTCTATTCTGTCCAAAATAAACTGCCACTCCTGCTCTGTTTTGGTAGCTATATGCTTAACATATTTTTTTCCCATCCTTTGATTTTTAATAAATTTACATCATTATTTCTGAGGTCTGTTTCTTGTAAGCAGCATACTGATGGATCCTGTTTCTTTATCCATTCTGTCACTTTATGGGTGCATTTAGGCAATGTACATTCAGTGTAATTATTGTTATGTGTGAGTTTATCTTTGTCACTTTTAGTTTCTTTTTTTGGTAATGCTGACTTTTTTTTGTTCCGTTTACTTTACTGTGCTGAATTCCTTTGGTTTGTAGATTTTTTTTTCTATTTCTCTTTATTTTTGTAGATTTTGTTCCCAAGGGGACTATATTTATTTATTTATTTTTGTTTGATGAGTAGGTTTGTTAACTCTCTTTGTGTTTACCTTGAAATTTACCCTTGTATTCCTGAGTCTGAACCAGTCTCTCATTATTTGGTATTGCCTTGCCTTCTCCTCTGTTAGGAAGTTCTATACCTACACAGTTTATTCCTTCTTTTATTGTTCTGACATTCTTGTCATTTACAGATTAACCTCTCTGGTTCTCTGTTGTCATTCTTTTGATTTTGCATAGCCCTTAAGAGTTCATTTTCTAGGCTGCATATGGCTGGTACAATCTTGTGTCTTGATTCAGGCTGTGGTCTGATATTGTTTGTTCTCAGAATGAAGGACTCCCTCTAACGGTTCTTGTAAATTTGGTTTGGCTTTTATATATTCCCCTAATTTCTATCTGAAAGTGTCTTAATTTCACCATCACATTTGAGAGAATTTTCCAAGATAAATTATTTTGGACAGCATTTTTTTCTTCCAAGGTTATATATATATATACATATATATATCATCCCATTGACTTCTTGCTTGAATGATTTCTGCTGAATAATGAGTCTTAGTGTTTCTCCTCTGCATGCAATCTTTTTCCTGAGCTGCTCTCAATTTTTTTGTCTTTGTTTTTAATAACTACAATATGCCTTAGTGAATTCTTTTAAGTTCATTGAGCTTCTTGAATGGTCAGTTTCTCATCTTTTGTGATATTAGGGGAAGTCTTCTGACAACAATTCCTTAAAGATTCTCTATTTTCCATTTTCTCTCCCTGTTCTGGAACTCCTGTCACTCATATATTTTCTCTTTTGATTGTATTCCACATCATTTTCAGGGTTTCTTCATTTTTCCTCGCTCTTTTTTCTAATTTTTCCTCTGAATTGTATCCAAGTATTTGTCTTCAATTCACTACCCTGTCTTCCATCATTTCAAGCATGCTCCTCAGCCTTTCTATGACATTGTCTATTTCTGATATCTTGTTTATCTTTTAGATTTTTAATTGTTGTTTTTGAGTAATTTCTACTTGTACGTTTATTTTGGTATTTTGTTCCTCTAGTATTTTCCTGAATTCTTCCAAGAATTTGTCTGCCTTTTACACGAATTGTCTATTTTATGTCCACTTTTTGCTTCAACTCTTGGATAGCTTTGAATGTTAGATATTTGAATTCCCTGCTGAGTAGTCTTAGTGCCTTTTCTTCTGCAGGAAAGACATCTGTTGTTTGTTTTGGACACCTACTGGAACCATCCTGTCCTGGGTTTCCTCTTGAAGGTTCTGATACTGTCTGGTGCCTCTGGGGTATTCCATAGTTATTTTCTTTGTTTATTGATTTTCAGAAACTGTGGTGGCATAGTGGTTAAGTGCTATGTCTGCTAACCAAAGGGTCAGCAGTTTGAATCCACCAGGCACTACATGGAAATCCTATGGGGCAGTTCTACTCTGTCCCACAGGGTTGCTACAAGTCAGAATTTTTTGTTTTTGATTTTGTTTTGTCTTTTTTGTTTCATTTGGTTATGTCAGAGCAGGCAGGCTGTGTGTTCTTTGTTGTTAGTTCATTTGTGTTTCCAATACTTTCTACCTTCCTGTCTGATGCACAGGTCCTTTTGTGCAACTACAGTGCAACACTACAGTTCCAGCTGATGTGGAGCAGCTGGAATGGATTGTTTGTGTGCATTAGGACTGACAGTGTGAGCTAGAAATCAGTGCTAGGTAGGTTCCAGTAGGCCACTTCTGTTGCTGCTCTAGGGTTTGATGTTCAGCACATGGTGCAGGTAGGTAAGAAAGATCAGGGAGGTTGTGATGTGCAGAGCTAAGGGGGAGAGGAGAAAGAAACAGGAGACATAAACAAAAACACAACAAAAAGAGTGTTACAGGAGCTTGTCACTGCAGGGCATAAATAAGAAACTAAGAAATGGAAAAGAACGAAAAGGAAAAAGAAAGAAAGAAGATAAAGAAAAAAATGTAACTAACTCAAAATTTGGGAGGTGAGGAGAAAGTTCCCCAGAGGCCCCACCAGTTCTGCTGCAGTAACGGAGGAAGTGTGTATCCAGCTGTGTAGTATAGACAGAAGGTGTGTAGATGTCACGTAGTGTCACATATTCATCTGACAGTACAAAAAGTACAAAGAGATGAAAAATGAAGAAATACAGGAAACAAAAACGCAAAAGAAAGGGAAAGAAAGAAAAAAATGCCCCCAGGGATCCCAATGACATGTGAGGGTAGACTGGGGACGTGCGTCCTAAGCTGTACAGTACAGCCCAGTTAAAAGGGACCCTGAAGCCGGGAAAAGGAAAAACAGGCAAACAGGCACAACAAAGCAAAACAAAAGAATACAAAACTAAACAAAAGAAGAGAGATAATTCCACGAGCACGGAGTCATAGGCCAAGGAAGTAGTTCTCCTGATAAGAAGAGCTTCACAGCCTTTCAATAAGATGCAGAGATGGCACACTGAGCCAGGTGTTTGACAGAAAAGAGGGGGAGGTGGTACGAAGCACACAGAAAACTAAAATACATGGAAAAAACAATACCAGCTATAGAAAAAGCCACTCAGAAAACTGGCCAGTGGGGGGAGGGGGTAGAGGATGTGTTAATCCAAGTGGCCAAGGCCAAGGGAGTTTTCTCCTGGCCAAGAGACTGTAGTGGATGGGAAGCAAGGAAGATAAGAGGGGGAAGAGTGAGGTTAGCAAAGCATATATTGCCGGTTATTGGGTGATCTTTGAACTGCTGGGGGCTCCTGAAGTTGCTTTCAAGCATTGTCTGCCTCCCAACCTCTGATGTAGGTAAGGCAAATCCTAGTGTAGGGGACACTGTGTTTCTTGGCTGGCTGAGTCATCATAGCTAGCCAAGAGGCATCAGAGATAGAGCAGCTGGGGGAAGTTGGCAGGGCTGAGGGCTGGATGAAAGCATGTTTGCTACTTACCAGTTACTCTGTCTGCTGCTGAGACTCCCATGAATTCGCTTTCCCGTGCTCTCTGCCTGCTGATGTCACACAGGAATCCAAGATGGCAAATCCATGCTGAGTTAGCTGATAGGAGACTTCCTCTACTATCTTTTCTTCCTCTCTGTTCTCTATCAGTTTCTTATTCTATTCTATGTTTGGCTGAGATGTTTATCTCTGCATTTGACACTTTAGGTTCCGTAACTTACTCAGGTTTTCAGATCTTTGCTGTGGAGAGGTGGCATGGTGCTTCTGTCTTTGGCCACATTAGACAGGCTCTGGTCCTGGGATTCTTATCCACTGTCTGAAAACAGTAGTTCTTAAACTCTGGCATGTGTCAGATCACATGGAAGACTTGTTAAAATAGTCACTGCTAGGCACCATTTTCAAAGCTTCAGGTTTAGCATAATTAGAGTGGGTATACAGAATTTGGATCCTTAACTTCCCAGGTAATTCTGTCACTGCTGCTCTGGGGACCACATTTTGAAAAACCACTGTCCTAGATAGACCTGAAAATTCTCACTAGGCACTGAAAGATTAAATAATGCCAGCAAACCCAAACCAAACCCACTGCTGTTGAGTTGGTTCTGACTCACAGTGACCCTAGAAGACAGAGTAGAATTGCCCCTTGGAGTTTTCATGGAGCACCTGGAGGATTTGAACTGCTGACTCTGGTTAACATTTACAGCACTTAAAGACTACCCTACCACAGGTTCCAAGTAATGCCACAAGTGCCATAATATTGAAACTAAAGACTGTCTTGACTGATACGACATCAGTCAGCAACAGTTTTTTGATTCAACTGATGAAAATTTAACTGATACAAGCCACAAAAAAAGAAATAGAACCCCTGTAAAGATAGAGGAGCATTAGCTAAATAATGAAAAATTCAAGAGATGATAATAAGTAAAAACTAGAATGTAAGTTACCTAAGAGACTAACATAGGGTTTAGTAAACTATGAACTTCGAAAGTATAGCAGGTGCTCTTATCTTCCACAGAGGGCAAGTCATGGTAAACTTTCAGAAACTGTATAAACAATTTAGACAAATATAAAATGTAAGAAATAATTATTCTCTGGGATACTGGTTAAATAAAGCTTAGCAAAATTTCTTCTGGAGTCTCTGGGCAGAGCTAACAATTAATGCACTAGGCTACTGACTGAAAGGTTGTCAGTCTGAGCCCACCCAGATGCACCTCGGATGAAAGGGTTTACCTCTGAAAAATCAGTAGTTGAAAACCTTAGGGAGCATAGTTCTACTCTGACACATATGGCATAGCCATGAGTTGGAATAGATTCAATAGTCACTGTTTTTTTGCTTTGTTTTGTTTGCAGTGGAGTTGTTTTTGAAGCACAATATCTGTACCTCTTAGTTCTAGAATGGTTTGAGTATATACTTTTTTAGAATTTCTGTAACATCTGTATTTCCTCCCACATACGCTGATCCAGTGTTCACTCTTTTGTTATATATAAATGAATTTAGGAGCTCAGATTATAAAGCAAAGGTATGATAAAGCACAAGCTAAAAAGTAAGTCAAAATTATGAAATTTACACCATATTCTTACATTAAACCGTAACTTTATAGGAACTTTTGTTTATATAGACACTCGGTTATTACTATTGTAGATATAATTAACATTTTAAATACTACAAAGGTCCATAAATTTTGTTTAAAATAAATGATATTTTAGTAAACAATAGATTATTCATGTATTCTGTCAACTCTATATGACCTTAAATAAAAATAGCAAGAAATGTTATCTGTTGTGTTTTATGGTGTTCCTTCAGTGAAGAGGCATTTCCTGTCATTTATTATGTAGCTTAAGTGTATTCTAAAGTACAATAACTATGTATGAAATCATTTAGCTATTAAAACAACTATACATTTATATGTGTACTCTTCTGTTGTAATGAAAAGCCTATCAAAACTTATTTTATTTAAATACAAATTCTCAAAAGCAGACTGTTTAAAAATGGATAAATGTATTCTGTCATAAACTTAAGGTTGCATTTAAACATAGGTAATGACTTGATGAATGACAAATAATGATCATTAATAATGTAGTCCCTCAAATATATCTGATTTTTTACATGCTTTTTAACTCCTTCCTCTGTTGTCATTTGTCATCTTATTTTCATAAGCTTACTTTCTTAAGTTTAATTGATTTTAACTTATATAGTACTTAATATATTGTAAGCCACCATACATTCTCTTTGAAAAAAGTGAGAGAAACAGATAACAGATAGATACATAGGTAGAGGTCATACATACTGATAGAAAGAGAGAGAGAAGAGGGAAACAGGATGAAAGGGATGAGAATAGAGGTGACGGAAGGAAGGAAAGGAAGGATGAAGGAAGAAGGAAGACTAGTTGGAGGCAGGAAGGAATTTTCACTAATATTTCAGTAATTCCACTAATATTTCAGTAATAAAATCTTTGGATTAAATTTAAGAGATGCTATTAAAAATTACTGAAGTGTGTGTCTTGAACACTTTAGTTAAGTGAAGCTAAAAAAGACGTGGACAAATTAAAAGTAGTGCTGTGTTCCTCTGCATATGGTATCCTGCTGCTACTTGCATTTCAAAAGTCCAAAACTTATTTTCCCTACTTTCCTAGGTTTTCATCCAATTTCTCTGTCTTCATAGTCTTCGATATGGTCTGGTGAGGAGAAAGATGAGATTTTGGAGCTATATGTGTATATATGAAATCCTGGTGGCATAGGGGTTAAGTGCTATGTCTGCTACGGGGCAGTCCCGCTCTGACCTATAGGGTCACTGTGAGTCAGAACTGACTCTGTGACAGGGGGCTTGGTTTGCGTGTGTGTGTGTGTGTGTGTGTGTGTGTGTGTGTGTGTGTGTGTGTGTGTGTGTGAATTCTGAAGACAGACAAGAATTTAGAAGAAAAGTGTGCACTCAAGTTACTATTTCTCATCCTGTTTCCTTCATCTGTAGAAATCCCTCAGATTGCTAAAATCAAATGGGATGATACTTGCAAAAATTCTGTCCCATTGTCTTTCACATAGTCTAAGCTCAGTAAATAGAAGTACTGTGACTTACTCTTATGGTTACTAGCACAGTTTTTCGAAGTTCAAAATTACATAGTTGGCTTCACTGAGGCCAACAGCATCTTTCCTCTAGGTTGCTGGAAATATTTTTATCTTTCTCTGTACCTTCAGTCTTCTTTACTTTCTCTCTCAACATACTTCTATTCCAGCCTGAATAGGAATAATAAAGAAGCAGTCACCTAAAACACTTTTTATCATGTGACTTTGCTGTTAAAAACCAGTGGATTGTCATTGCATCTAGGACGACAACGAAATTTACATTCAGTTTCAAATGCCTTTTCATTTTCACATAATTCTGATTTGATTCCCTTTACCTCCACACTCTGCAAATTTATCTTCCATTCCTTGCTTATGCATACCCACACCTCCATCCAAAAAAAAAACAACACCGCTGTCGAGTCAATTCTGACTCATAGCAACTCAACAAGACAGAGCAGAACTGTCCCTTAGAGTTTCTAAGGTGGACTCAAACTGTCTACCTTCTAGCTAGCAGCTGCAGAACTTACCCGCTCACCACCAGGGATTCCTCACCCTCACCCAGATCGACAATATTTAATTCTGTCCCTGACTCTTCTTATACTACCAGTGTTCTATAATACCTTTCTCTACCTCCAATCTTATTAACATGTATATTGTTCTTCTCCCACTCTCTTGCTTTTCTAGTTCCTTACTACCAAAAGAAAAAAAGAAAGGAAAAAACACTGCCATGGAGTTGATTCTAATTCATGGCAACCCTACTAGACAGAGTACAATTGCTCCATAGAGTTTCCAGTGAGCACCTGGCAGATTTGAACTGCTGACCCTTTGGTTAGCAGCTGTAGTACTTACCATGCCACCAGGGTTTCCAGTTTCTTAGCAGTCCCTCAAAAACCTTGGTTTTACTTCCTCTATGACTATTGCCTTCTCAGTTTCTTCCAATCTTGATTGCTTCCTAGACAATTATTCATATTTTTTACTATTATATTACACAGTCAAGGAACTGACACGCAATCTTAAATTTGTATTTTCACACATTCGCAACATTGCATATATTTACTGTCTTATTAGGAAAAGAGTGCTTTTTATAATTATGAAAGAAATTTTAATTAAAAAAATTGAGAAATACACAAAAACAATGTGAAAAACAAGTGATCCCCACAATACTATCAAGAAATAAACACTGCTGAACATTCTGTTGTATACTTTTTCCTTGCTTGTATAATTAAAAATTAGAGTAATATTTATATACACATATTCAAGTTTATTGCCATTCTATTTCTCATTTTATCCCGGACATTTGTCCACAAAATTGTTATTTGCTGAACATGTAATTGCACTATCAACATAATAGTTAATTAGAGATAAGTCTATCAAAATTTAACTTCAGTTTCCACTCCACCTACCTCTTAACTCCCTCTTCCCTTTCATACATACATTTTCTGAAAGCATTTTCTATACCTACTGTTTTATTCTCTGGTTTCCCCTCTACTTCTCAACCTACTGATTTATGTTCCCATCGTTATAACAACATAGGTTCAGCAGGTCAGCAGAGACACAAGCAGTTGTGGTGGCACAGTAGTGAACCATTTAACTGCTATGCTAAAGGTCAGTGGTTAGAATCCATCAGCTGCTATGAAGGATAAAATTGTGGCAGTTCTTCTGCTATAAAGATTACAGGCTTGGAAACCCTAGTGGGCAGTTCTGTCTTACAGGGTCACTACGAGTCCACTGGATGCCAATGGAAATGGATGGGTAGCTGAGAAATCCGCTGAGCGTTTCCTAGACCTCATCTTACCTGCTGTGCTGGCAGAATTTGACATTGCTACCTCTACCTTAATATACTCTTTCTGTGGACCTCTTGGCAACTCAAACCCAAATTTAAAAAACCAAAAAAAATTTGTTCCTACTGAGTTGATTCTCATTCATAGTGACCTTAATGGACAGAGCAGAACTGCATCATAGGGTTTCTGAGTCTGTGACCTTTACAGAAGCAGACTGCCACATCCTTTTATGCAGAGCGCCTGCTGGGTTTAAATCACCAAATGGCTGAATGTTTAACCACTGTACTACCATGGTTCCTTCTTGACAATTCAGTCTCCTAAATATACTATAATTCTTAGTATACTCCTACTGTTCCCCTATAGTCTCAGCTTCCTTTTTTAGATGTTTAAAAATATTTTGTTGTGCTTTAGTGAAAGTTTACAATCCAAGTAATCTGTCATACAGAATCCAGCAACCCTCACCACACTGTGAAAAGACATTCTTCCTTTCTACCCTGCACATTCCACTTTCATTCAACCAACTCCTTTTCCCCCCTCTCCCTGTCCCATTTTGCCTCTGGAGAAGAGCTGCTCTTACAGCCTGGTAAACATTTTAAGTCAGGAAGCGTACTCTTTGCGAGCATTACTTTGCATCTTACGTTATTGTTGTTAAATGCCACAAAGTTGGTTCTGACTCATAGCAACCCTGTGCACAACAAAACAAAGCACTGCCCAGTTCTGTTTCATGCCAACAACTGTTTTTATGCTTAAGTCCATCATTGCAGCCACTGTGTTAATACATCTTGTTGAGGGTCTTCCTTTTTTCACTGACCCTTCTCCCCACCAAGCATGATGTCTTTCTCCAGAAATTGATCTCTCCTCACAACATGTCCAAAGTATGTGAGATGTAGTCTTACTATCTTTGCTTACAAGGAGCTCTCTGGTTGTACTTCTTTCAGAACAGATCTGTTTGTTTCGGTACATTCAATACTCTTCTCCAACACCACAATTCAAAAGCATCGATTCTTCTTCTTTCTTTCTTTATTCATTGTCCAACTTTTGTTAACATATGATGTGATTGAAAATACCATGGCTTGGGTTGGGTACACCTTGGTCTTCAAGGTGAGATCTTCACTTCGTAATATTTCAAGGAGATCTTTTGCAGCAGATTTTATTAATGCAATGTGTCTCTTGATTTCTTGACTGCTATTTCCATGGGCGTTGGTTTTGGAACCAAGTAAAATAAAATCGTTGACAACCTCAATCTTTTCTCCACTTATCGTGATGTCACTTAGCAGTCCATTTGTAAGGATTTTTATTTTCTTGATGCTGAGGTAGAATCTATACAGAGGCTGTGGTCTTTGGTTTTCTTAAGTATTTCAAGTCCTCTTCACTTCCAGCAAGCGGGATTGTGCAATCTGCCTGCATAATACACGTCATCAAGGAGTCTTCCTTCAGTCTTGATGCCTTGTTCTTCATATAGTCCAGTTTCTTGATTATTTGCTCAGCATACAGATTGAAAAGGTATGGTGAAAGGATACAGCCCTGGTGCACACCTTTCTTGACTTTAAACTATGCAGTGTCTCCTTGTTGTATTTGCATGACTGCCTCTGGACCAATACAGACTCCTCATGAGCACAACTGAGTGTTCTGGAATTTCCACTCTCAGCAATGTTACCTGTAATTTGTTATAATTCACAGCTGAATGCCTTTGCATATCAATGAACACAGCTAAAAAACACATCTCTGACATTCCTTGCTTTTGGCCAAGATCCATCTGACATCACCAATGATATCGCTGACTCCATACCCTCTTCTGAATCTGGCTTGAATTTCTGTAAGTTTCCTGTCAGTGCACTGTTACAGTTGCTTTTGAGTGATCTTGAGCAAAATTTTACTTGCATGTGATATTAATGATATTGTTTGATAATTTCCACCTCTGGTCGGATCTGGCCAAGTAGCTGTCCTCCAAATTTCTTGGCATGATGAATGAGCACATTCAATGCTTCATCCATTTGTTGAAACATCTCAACCGATAATTCATCAGTTCCTGGATTCTTGTTTTCTGCCAGTGCCTTCAGTGCAGCTTTGACTTCTTCAGTACCATCAGTTATATACTGGCTCTTGAAATGGATGAATATTGACCACTTCTTTCCAGTATAAAGACTCTGTGTTCCTTCCATCTTCTTTTGATGCTTCCTGAGTCATTTAATATTATCCCTGTAGAATCCTTCACTATTTATCACAACTCAAGGCTTGATTTTTTTTCTTCTGTTCTTTCAGCTTGAGAAATGTCTCATAGTCCAGTTCAATCTTTGTCTGGAGAGTTGGCTTCAGTACTGGTTTAAGCTCTGGATTAGCAGAGAATCCAGGAGCCTTGTCCTTAAGGGACTTTCCAGGATGGTAAACCATCAAGTCTGATCATTTAATAGAGTCCTAGATCAGCACTCCAATTTTTACTCCTGCTACATACAAAATCTATGTTGGGTTCCCCATCAGGGCAGTCACTGGTGATAGCCTGGCACTAGATACATTTTCCAGTCCCACGCTGATGTAGTCTCTTAATCATATGGCCCTTTTTGTCACCTGGGCTCATTTTTTCTTCATGTCTTTGATGTCCTTCATTTTTCTCTGCTCCAGGTGGATTGGGATCAATTGATATTACTTACATTGCAGCTCACTAGCCTTTAAGACACCAGACGCCACTCACCAAAATGAGATGCAGAATATTTTCTTGAGAAGAAAAAAAGTGTTACGTCAATTGACTTAGATGTCCCCTGAAACCAGAGTCCTGCCTGTGCTAATCCATCTTTCAAAATCTTGGGTTGCATTTAGGAAACTTCTTAGTTTTGGGTACAGTCGAGCAGTGTTAATGTCCCTTCTATTGCGTGCTGTCACTTTCTTCACCTAGTCCAATGCCTATCTACTATCTAATCTATAAATACCTCTCGCCTTCCCTCACCTCCTTTGTCACCATCAAACATTATTTTTTTCTGTGCTTGAACGATTTCTTCAGTCCTTATGCTAGTGGTCTCATACGGTACTTTTGCAGCTGATTAATTTTGCTCTGTCTAATGTCTTCCAGATGACTCCAAGTTATCCAATGTTTCCCAATATCATCACTGTTCTTTATCATTGCATAGTATGGCATTGTTTGAATAAACCATAGTTTGTTTAACCATTCATCTTTTTGCTATTGTGGATAGTGCTACAATAAACATTAGTGTGTGTATACTGGAAACCCTGGTGGCATAGTGGTTAAGTGCTACGTCTTCAGTAATGTCTTTCTTATCCTGAGCTTTTTCCTTTTCCATACGAAGTTTGTGAATTGTTTCTCCATTTTGTTAAGCAATAGCTTAGTTATTTATATTGGGACTGCATTGTATCTATACGTGCTTTTGGTAGAGCAGACCTCTCCAGGATGTTGAGTTTTTCTATCCATGAGCAAGATAGGTTTATCCACTTATGTAGGCCTCTTTTGTTTTCCTGCAATGGTGTCTTGTAATTTTGTTTGTATAGGTCTTTTACATCTCTGTTTAGATTTATTTCTAAGTGTTTATCATCTTGGGAACTATCATAAGTGGTACTGATTTGATGATTGCCTTTTTGATGGTTTCCGTGTTGGTGTAAAGGAATCCAACTAATTTATGCATGTTTATGTTACATTTTGATACTTTGCTAAACTCTTCAGGTTTTCTGTGGATTCTTCAGTGTTTTCTGTGTATAAGATCATATCACCTGCAAATAGAGATCCCTTTACATCTTCCTTACCATTTTGGATATCCTTTATTTCTTTGTCTTGTCTAAGTGTTCTGACTAGAACCTCCAGCACAGTGTTGAATAACAGTGGTAACAGTGAGCATCCTTGAGCATTCTTTCTTCAGGGGGAATGCTTGCAGACTCTTCCCACTTAGAATTATGCTGGCTTTTGGCTTTGCCTAGATGCCCCTAATTATATGAAAGAATTTCCCTTCTATTCCTATCCTACTGAGAACTTTCTAAATGAATAGGTGTTAGACTTTATCAAATGCCTTTTCTGCATAGTTGATAAAATCTGGGGGTTCTTAATTTTTGTTTTATTTATGTGGTTGATTCCGTAGATTTTTTTTTTCCTTCCTAATATTGAACCATCCCAGCATCCCTGTTATGAATCCTACTTGATCATGGGGACTTATTTTTTTGGTATGTTGTTGAATTCTGTTGCATAGAATTTTGTTGAGGGTTTTTCCGTCTAAGTTCATGAGAGATAAGCGTCTAGTTTCAGTATCAGAGTTATGCTGGCTTCACAGAATGAATCTGGGAGTATTGTATCCTTTTTCTATGCTGTGAACCACCTTTAGTAATAGTGGTGTTAACAATCCTCTAAATGTTTGAGAATTCTCTAGTGAAGACACCTGGGCCAGGACCTTTTTTGGTTGAGAGTTTTTAAGTTACTTTTTCAATCTCTTCTTTTGTGATTAATTTATCAATTGTTCTACTGTTGTTTGTGTTAGATTTTGTAGGTAGCTTGTTTCTATAAATCTGTCCATTTCCTCTAGGTTTTCAAATTTATTAAAGTACAATTTTTCACAGTATTCTGTTACGATTCTTCTAATTTCAGTTGGGTCTGTTTTGATACCGCCCATCTCATTTCTTATTTGAATGATTTGCTTCCTTTCTTGCTTTTCTTTAGGCTGTTGTCTTTCTATTCTCTAACCCACTTAGTTTTGATCTAATTTTCTTTGTTTTCTTCTGGTGCTTGAGGGGGTCTTTTGTTGTTCTTTTTCTACTCGCTTGAGTTATAGGGTTAATTCTTTGATTTCGGCCCTTTCCTCATTTTAGGATGTGTGCATTTACTGAGATAAATTAACCTCTGAGCTCTGCTTTTGCTGTGTACCACAGGTTCTGGTAGGATGCCTTTTCATTCTTATTTAATGTTATAAATTTCCTTATTCCATCTTTGATTTCTTCTGTAATCAAAAGTTTTTGAGCAAAGCATTGTTCAGTTTCCATATGTCTGATTTTTTTACTCTTGTTTTTTCTGTTATTGATTTAGACTGTTGTGGCTTTATGTTCTGAAAAGATGCTTTGCAATAATTCAATGCTTTGGATTTTCTTAAGACTTGTTTTATGACCCAGTATGTGGGATCTATTCTGGAGAATTTTCCATGTGAATAGGAAAAGAAGATATGCTTTTTTGTTGTTGGATGAATTTTCTGTATATGTCTGTAAGGTCAGTTTGGCTGACTGTAGCATTTATATCTTCTGTATTTTTACTGAGCTTGTTTCTGGATGCTCTATCACCAAAAATAGTGTGTGACAGTGTTCTACCATTGTTTTGGAGTTGCCTATCTCAGTTTTTAATGCTTTTAATCTGATGTATTCACAAGTGCTGTCATTGAGTGCACTATACAGTGATCTACCTTGTCTACTGTGGTGGATCTTACTTGAAGTCTATTTTATCTGAAATTAATATTGTCGCTCCTGCTCTTTTATGAATGTTGTTAGCTTGGTATATATTTTTCCATCCTTTGACTTTCAGTTTGCTTGTATCTTTAAATCTAAGGTGAGCCTCTTGTAAGCATCACATAGTATTTTTTAATCCATTCTAGTACATTGTGTCTCTTTATTGGTGAATTTAACCCATGTATGTTTAATGTAATCATTGATAGGTATGAATTTAATGCTATCATTTTGGTGTCTCTTTTTGTGTGTTGTTGACAGTTTCTTTGTTCCATGTAATTTTCAGTGCCGAGTTACTTCTCATTATGACTTTTCATCTTTTTAATTGTTGTTGCTTTTCTATTGGCTCTCACTTCTTGATTTTGATTCCAATTTTGCTGTGTAGGATTGTTGATCTCCTTTGTGGTTACCCCTAATGTTCTAAGTTTAAACCAATCATTCATTTCTTTGTATTGCCTTGAATTTCTCTTGATCTGAAGAATCTACGATACATTAATTAGTCCCCCTTTCATATAATGTCATCATTTACATACTGAAATCTCCCTATTTTTAGTGTTTTAGCTTTGAATTATTTTTGTGGTCTCTGGATGCTCTGTCCTGCACTGTATCCTTGAGGATATATTGATGTTATTAATCTCCTACTAGAAAATCTTCCTTCAGTGTTTTTTGTAATTTCAGTTTGATTTTTGCAAATCCTCTAAAATTCTGTTTATCTGGAAATGTCCTAATTTCACCATCACATTTGAGAGAAAATTTAGTTGCATATATTATTCTTCATTGGCTGTTTTTATTTTTTTAACCTTCAAGGTTTTTTGCATATTATCACATTGACTTCTTGTTAGTATGGCTTCCTCTAAGTAAACCAAACTTAGTCTTATTGATTCTCCTTTGTAGGTTATATTTTGTTCAAGCCTATCTTTAAAACCCTCTCTTTTTCTTTATTTTTGGCAAATTTGATTTTAATATATCTTGGTGTTTTTCTTTTGGGGTCTATCTTGTGTAGACATCTTGAATAGCTATCTTCTCTTTTTTCATGACATCAGGGAATTTTTCAGTCAACATATCTTCAACAATTCTCCCTGTATGTTCTGTTGCCTTCCCCTCTGTACCCCTCCCTGCCGGTTCTGGTATTCCAATCATTCACAAGTTATTCCTCTTCATAGAATTCCACATAGCTCTTAGTGATTTTTGTTTTTAATTATTTTATCTGATTTTTCCTCATGCATTCTAGTGTCAGTTGCTTTATCTTCAGTCTCACTAATTTTGCATTCCAATGCCTAATCCTTTCACTTTGACCTTCTATTGAATTGTCTAATTTTGTAATTTTGTTAGTCTGCTGAGTTTCAGATTGTTGTTGCTCAGATATTTCCTATAGCCTTTTTAATATTTCATTATGTTCTGCTACACTCTGCCTAATCTGGTTCCTCATGTGTTCAAGAATTCTATGCATTACTCTTTCTTATTTTACCTTTGATAATTTCAGGAACTCTTCTTAGCATGGAATTTTTTTTGATTCTCTTTTGCAAGTTTTCTGAAGTAATTGGTTGTGTCTCTGAGCCCTCAGAAAGTTGCTGTAATTCATTTATGTTCGGTTATTGTGTCATAGCATATATACAGCCAAACCGTCGAGGTCTGACAATTAAGTCCACATACTTAATTATTCTAAGTGCTGCATACCTCAATGCTGAATATCACTTATGTCACTTTTGCAGTACTCCCCTTGGGAAGCTATGCACCAATGGCGGTGCCTAGTCCACCCTTCAAAGCAATTTTGAAACTCTTTCTGGAATGGCCACTGCATAAAGTGGCAAGTTCATGAACTTAATTGTGTAGTTGCCTGTGAGGGAATTTTTAGCCACTAAACAAGCAACAGTATTGGAACACTCTCCATACTCACCTGATCTGGTCCCCAGTGACTTTTTTCTTTACCCAAAGATAAGGGAAATATTTGAAAGAAGACATTTGCATGACATTCAGGATAACGAGAGTAATATGATGACAGCTTTGATGACTATTCCAGAAAAGGAATTCCAAAATTGCTTTGAAGGGTGGACTAGGTATCAGTGTCAGTGCATAGCATCCCAAGGGGAGTACTTTGAAGGTGACCATAGTGATATTCAGCAGTGAGGTATGTAGCACTTTTTCTAGGATAAATTTGTGAACTTGTCAGTTCTCACGTGTATACATATTATTTAGCTTTTGAGTATTCAGATAGTCTGGCCATTTTAACTAGTTTGATTACTGGAGCCTTAGAAAGTCCAATGCCCTGCTACTGGTGGTTCAAGCTGTCAGTGCACTTAGAAAGGTAAGGTTTGTTCCTGGCTCAGGGGAACTGGCAGACCTTTATTCTCCTTTGTTTCCCTCTCTAAATCTGAAAGAATAGCTCAAGCACATGCATAATGTGTCCCACATCTGGCCCAGGTAGAGCATTAGAGTTTAGCACCAAGTGCAGAGCAGAGGAGACAGGTGAGAGTATTAGAGAAAGAGTAAGAAGATCAGACGGCATGAAAGATTTGAATTCACCAGAGTTCACAAGCACTTAGCTTATAACATTCAAGTGAAAGTCTTCTGTGGCTTTATAGGTGAGACTATCCAAAGTTCAGCTTCCCAGCTAAGAAAGACATGTTCCACTCACCACACTGCTGCATTGTTTACTGCCTCATCGCTGTGCCATGCTCTGTGCAGCTGGAGAAGCAGGTCACTCTGGATGTACGGGTTTGATTCTGGCCAAACTAGTTGCTTCTGGACGTGTTCTCTCTTATCTGTCTCCCAGTCTGCTCTCTCAGTTTTCCCCCTGATTTTCAGGGGTCTCAGAATGTTGTGTATAATTCATTCAGTTGTTGTTCTGGTGCTTTGTTAGTACAGGGCTCACAGGATGCATGTAGCTGCTGTGCCATCTTACAACAGCCTCTATCTCCTTAAGATTTTTATGAAGGAATTCTCTAAGGTGTGGTTTGAGGTTTTTCATTGTTCACTTTATTAATTTTATGAACATGGTCACCTTCATTCCCATGGCTCTAATATGCATGCATTTATGATTCTAAATGTATACTCAGTGACCATGTTTCTGTTCTGGACTCCAATCTTATACATTAACTAATCATTCAATATTTTCATGTGGGTAAATCTTTGGTGTCTGAAACTCTGTCTAACATGGAATTTACAATCTTGCTGCATAAACCAAGTCCTATTCACCTTTCATACCGACATCATCATCAACTCAATGGTAAATCTCATAACTTAAGATCTAGCCCTAATACATTCTTCTTGTTCATTCCTTATGCACAACAACACAGAAAATTCTCTAAATTTTAACTGTCTTGAATATACTTACCTATTTCATTTTTAGGGGACTGCTTTGTTGGCATAAATGGATAAGCACTTGACTACTAGTAAAAACGTTGG
Source organism: Heterohyrax brucei (assembly GCA_028571685.1). NCBI lineage: Eukaryota > Metazoa > Chordata > Mammalia > Hyracoidea > Procaviidae > Heterohyrax > Heterohyrax brucei. The sequence continues at coordinate 1,489,630 of CM053161.1, forward strand.
TGACTTGAACTGTCCTGCCCTTCCCAACCAGCACCTGACATTTTGCTTCTGAAAGGTCATAGCCTTGAAAACCCTGTGGAAGTTTTATTCTGTACAAATGGGGTCATCATGAGAAGGAACCAAATTGATGCCCTGGATTGAATTGTGTCCCCTATAAATATGTGTCAAATTGGCTAGGCCATGATTCCCAGTATTGTGTAATTGTTGACCATTTTTTCATCTGATGTGATTTTCCTATGTGTTGTAAATCATGCTTCTATGATGTTAATAAGGCAGGATTAGAGGCAGTTATGTCAATAAGCTAGGACTCAGTCTACAACATTAGGTTGTGTCTTTTCAGATACACAAGACAGAAGTGATTAAAAAAAAAAAAGATAGGGCGGGCCTGATACCACCAAGAAAGCAGCACTGGGAACAGAACACATCCCTTGGACCAAGGTTTCCTATGTGGAGAAGCTCTTAGACCAAGGGAAGATTTATGAGAAGGACCTTCCTCCAGAGCTGACAGAGAAAGATAGCCTTCCTCTGGACCTGGTACCCTGAATTCAGAAGTCTAGCCTATTAGACTGTGAAAAAATAAACTTCTGTTTGTTAAAGCCATTCATTCATAGTGTTTCTCTAATAGCAGCACTAGATAACTAAGACAAAAACTAACATTTCCTTTTCCATTCCCACTATCCTAGTTCAGTTTATGATCCTCTCCTGACTGAATTATTATGACTGTTCATTCTTACTTGATGACAATCTCTTCTAGGCGATTTTCTGCACTGTGACAGGGTTTTCATTTAAAAGTGAAAGTCTACTCATGTCACTCCTTATTTTGTAACCTATCACTGACTTATCATTCATCACACCTAAAATTTGCATCCATAAGAAGTCCTATAGAAAATTATGTGATGTGGCCTCTATGCTACCTCCCAAGCATTATCTCATGCCACTCTCAAATATGCTTCATGCTCCAGTCATGCTGGTCTTCTTTTAGTTCTTTGACCGCATTCCGGATTCCTTCCCTCCTCAGTGTCTCAGCAGAAAAAAAATATTTCTTTCATCTGAGATGCTCCTCTACTCCATCCATTATCTATTTCTTCTATACACTTCAAATTCTTCAAAAGAGGTTTCTTCAGTCTCTGTTGCTAAGACAGCTTCCTTTGTTAGACATTATCTTAGATACAACACTTTTGTGTTCTCCGTTGTTATATCTTTGATTATATAATTAATTCATTGAGAGAAAATGGGGATTTATACCTTCCATATTTCTTCCTTCCCTAAAAGAGTGAGTTAAAATAGATTTTTAGCACATCCCATCAAAGTTATGCCATTAGAAGTAGTCAATAAAAAAATGTATCTTGTATGTCTCACGCTCTAAATGGCAGATCTAAGTTATCTGCTTTGATAGACAGTAAAGACCTGCAGAGCTATTCCAAGATATAACAGAAACATCAGTCATCATTTCCTGAAAGCTCATACATATCATCTAGAAACTATGCAGACTGAAATTGGCAAAAGAGTGTATGTTGGAAGAGGAAGAGATATAAGATGAAGAGGGCAAACACACACACACACACACACACACACACACACACGGGAATGTGGAGAAGTATGTGAAGAGATGTGAGAGACATACCTCTGAATGCCTGCTGCTTCTGGGTGCCGTGCAGATGATTCAGATCCACAGTGACCCTATTAGGACAGAAGGCTTCCTAGGCTGGAATTTTTATGGCAGCAGTTCACTATGTGTTTTCTCTGAGGAATGCCTGCTGGGATGGAACTGTAGACTTTTTGATTAACAGCTAAGCACTTAAAACCACTGCACCTCCATCAAGGCTCCTTTCTCGATGCCTTAAAAACCATTAGAAAACTCCCATTCTTATCAAATGGATTCCAACTTATAGTGACACTACAGGATACAAGAGAAATGCTCCATCGGGTTTCTAAGGAGAGGATGGTAGATTCAAACTGCCAACCATTTCGTTAGCAGCTGCAGTTCACTATAGCTCTTAACCACTGTGCCACTAGGGTTCTCTCAATGACTAGAGGATTAGACAAAAGTCCTAAGCCACTAACCAAAAAAAAGACTCCATTGTATTAACAATTTTGAGTTGGTTTTTGCATAAGGTGTAAGACATGGGTCTTGTTTCAATTTACTGCAGATGGATATCCAATTTTACCAGCACCGTTTGCTGAAGAGATTGTTTTTACCCCAGTTTAATGTCTTAAGGCCTTTGTTGAATATCAACTGTTCATAGAAAAATGGTGTCATCTCTGGAAACTCAGTTCTGTTCCATTGATCTATCTGTCTCTTTTTGTACCAGTACCAGGCTGTTTTGACTACTGTGGCAGTGTAATAGGTTCTAAAGTTGGGTAGTGAGAGGCCTCCCAGTGTGTTCTTCTTCTTCAGTAGCTGCTTTACTTATCTGGGGCTTCTTTCCTTTCCAAACATAGTTGGTGATTTGTTTCTCCATCACACTAAAAGATGTCACTGGAATTTTTATTGAGATTGCATTATATAAGGATATTGCTTTGGGTAAAATAGAGGTTCTCACAATGGTAAGTCTTCATATCCATAAGCAGGGTAGGTGTCTCCATTTATGTAAGTCTCTCTTAGTTTCTTGTAGTAAGGACTTGTAGCTCTCTTTGTAAAGGTCTGCTATTTCTCTGGTTACATTTATTCCTAGGTACTTTATCCTCTTAGGGGCTATAGTAAATGGTGTTGACTTGGTGATTTCTTCCTTAATAATCTCGTTGTTGGTATAAAGGAATTTTACTGATTACTTATGTTTATCTTCTATCCTGAGACTTTGCTGAATTCCTCTATCAGTTTAATTTTATTATGGATTCTTTAGGATTCTCTGTGTATACAATCATATCATCTGCAAATAGGGAGATTTTGACTTCTTTGCTGATGCTGATGCAGATGCTCTTTATTTCTTGGTCTTGTCTAATTGCTCTGCCTAGAACTTCTAGCACAGTGTTGAACAGGAGAAGTGAGAGTGGGTATCCTTGTCTAATTCCCGTTCTCAAGGGAAACTGAGTCTCTCTCCATTCAGGATGACGTAGGCAGTTGGCTTTGTATAAATGGCCCTAATTGCATTCAGAAATTTGCCATCTAATCCTATTTTGCTTAGAGTTTTCAGCATGAATGGGTGTTAGCTTTCATCAAATGCCTTTTCTGAATCAATAGACAAAATCAGGTGATTCTTGTCTTTTGTATTTAAATGTTTTTCTGATGTTGAACTAGCCTTGCATTGCAGGTATGAATCCAACTTGGTCATGATGGATCATTTTTTGGATATGTTGTTGTATTCTATTGGCAAGAACTTTGTTGAAGATTTTTGCATCTAGATTTATAAGTGATATTGGTCTGTAGATCTCCTTTCTGGTTGGGTCCTTCCCTGGCTTTGGTACCAGAGTTATGCTAGCTCCATAGAATGAATCTGGGAGTATTCCATCTCTTTCTATACTGTGAAAGTCTCAGTAGTATTGGAAATAACTCTTCTCCAAAAGCTTGGTAGAATTCTGCGGTGAAGCCATCTGGGCCTGGGCTTTTTTGGTTAGTAGTTTTTGGATTACTTTTTAAATCTCTTCTTTTGTGATGGGTTTATTAAGTTGTTCTGCTTCATGTTCTGCTTCATGATAGGTGATATGAATCAAGGAATTTGTCCATTTTCTCTAGGTTTTCAAATTTTTTAGAGTACAGTCTTTCATAGTATTCTGTTGTGATATTTTTGATTTCTGTTGGATCTGTTATGACATCTCCCCTTTCATTTCGTATTTGGGTTATCTGGTTCTTTTCCTGTTTTTCTTTAGTACGTTTAGCCAATGGTTTGTCACTTTTGTTGATCTTTTCAAAAAACCAGCTTTTGGTCTTTTCAATTTTTTTCAACTGTGCTATTCTCTAATTCACTTAGTTCTGCTCTAATCTTTTATGATTTGTTTTCTTCTGGTGCCTGGGGGGTTCCTCTGTTGTTCTCTCTCTACTTGTTCAAGCTGTAGGGTTAGTTCTTTGGTTTGGTTTCTTTCTTCCTTCCAGATGTGTGCATTTATGGAGATACACTGACCTCTGATCATTGCTTTGGCTATATCCCATAGGTTCTGGTAGGAAGTGTTTTCATTCTCATTGGAATCCATAAATTTCTTTATTTCATCCTTGATTTCTTCTATAACCCATGGCTTTTTGAGCAAGATGTTCAGCTTCCATGAGTTTCACTTTCTATTTTTTCTGCTATTGATTTCAACTTTTATGGCTTTATGATCTGAGATGCTTTGCATTAATTCAATGGTATAGATTTTGTTGAGAATTGCTTTGTGTCCTAATACATGGTCTATTCTGGAGAATGTTTCATGTACATTGGAGAAGAAGGTGTAGTTGTCTGCTGATGGATAGAAAGTACTCTACATGTTGATGAGGTCTAGTTGGTCAATTGTGGCGATAAGAGCTTCTGTGTCTTTATTGAGCTATTTTCTAGATAATCTGTCCAATATGACATCACAGTGTTGAAGTCCTCCACTATTATTTTGGAGTGATCTATCTCATTTTTTAGGGTAGTCAATGTTTCTTTGATGTATTTAGGTGCTCTGATATTAGGAGCATAAATATTTAATATTAAGTCCTGCTTGTGTATTGAAATTTTCAGCAGTAGTGTCCATCCTTGTCCACAGTCATAGATTTTATATTAAAATGTAATTTGTCTGAGATTAGAATTGCCACAACTGCTTTTGTTTTTCACTATTAGCTTGATGCATGTTTTTCCATCCTTTAATTTTCACTATGTTCATATCTTTAAGTCTAAGGTGAGTTTCTTGTAGGCAACATATGGATGGGTCATGTCTTTTGATCCAAGATGTCACTCGATGTCTCTTTACTGGAGCACTCAGTCCAATTGCATTCAACGTAATTATTGATAGGTATGTCTTTCATGCTGTCATTGTGATATGTTTATCTTTGTGTTGATGTTTTCTCTGTTGTTCTTATTGATCTGTTCTGGGACATTCTTCTTTGTGAGTTGATTTTTCACCTTTTTCAGTGTTGGTTTTGTGGTTGTTGAAACTCCTGTATTATGTTTCTTGATTTGATATGTTGCAGCTTTATTGTGCTCTATGGCTGCCACTGTGATGCCCCCTAATAAACTATGTATAAACCCAATTTTAATTACTACCAGTCTTATTGACTTCCTCTCCATCTGGAAGGACTATAACAACTGTAGCCACTTTTTAATATGATGACATCATAGTTTTCATGATATGATCACTTGATCATTTGCTTCACTGTTAAGCTTTGATTGAGTTTGGAGCCTTCCCTAACTGAATGGGTTTCTGGGTGATGTGTTCCATATTTGTTCCTAAAATACAAAGTTAGTGGTTTTGTTTTTCTAAGCCAAGAGCTTCTTTCAGTATTTCTTGTAGCTTCAGTTTAGTTTTTACAAAGTCTCTGAGTTTCTGTTTATCTGTGAATGTCTTTATTTCATTTTCATGTTTGAAAGATAGTTTTGCAGGATATGTAATTCTTGGTGGAAGTTCTACTCCTTGAAGGCTTTCAATATGTCATGCCACTGTCTCTGTTCCAGCATTGTTTCTTCTGAGAAATCTGATGAAAGCCTATGGAGTTTCCCTCTGAATGTTAAGTCTTTCTTTCAAAATCTATGTTGAGTGGCATTTGATATGCATCTTAGATATATATATTCTCTTCTTTCATAATTTATGGGAAGTTTTCTGTCAGCAGCTCAGCCACAATATTCTCTGTGTTCTCAGGTGTCTCGCCCTGTTCAGAAACTCCAATTAATCATAGATTGTTCCACTTAATAGAGTCCTACATGCTTCTTAATGCTTCTTCATTTTTCTTGTTTCTTTTTTCTGATTTATTCTCATAGATGGTGGAGTCAGTAGCTCTGTCTTCCAAGTCAGAAAGTCGCTTTTCCATTTGTTCCACTCTGTTTTCTTGACTTTGAATTGAAGTTTCTATGTCTTTGATTTTGTTCTTGATCTGTTGGATTTCAGAGCACTGGTGTTCCATCAGATCGAACAGCTTGCTTAATTTTTCATATTGCTCTGCTGCATTTTGTATAAAGTCTAGGAGGTCTCTCTATTTAATCCTTTTGTATTCACCTTCCAATAGTTTCAGAAAGATTTTTTCATCTGAGAAATTCTGTGGTGCTTTCTTTTGGGGGCCTTCTAAGCCGTGGGTGACTTCTTGGTTACACTTTTATCCAGAGTTTGTTGCTTTTGGGGCATCATGTGAGTCAGTCAAGTTTGGGAGAAATGTTGTGAGGATGGTCTGCAGTTGTTTCTCTAGGCTGTCTTACAATGAAAGGTAAAAGGTATCTGACAACTTTTAAAGTCAGTCAGGTTTTAGATTTACAGGTCCCCCTTCCCAGCTGGCAAGTAAGCACCTCTATATCCAACCCTAGATATTGTAAACTAGTTCAAAATACAGAAAGGCTACTGCCCTGCTGGCCTCTGCCGTCGAGCCCCAGCTGTAGGTGACACTGTGTAGAATACTGCTTTACGGCTGAAAAATGCTCTCCTCCAGGCAGGCGCTGCCTCCCAGCTATATCTGCCTCCCAGTGGAACAAAATGGAATCCTGCACAACCTCCCTGCCTGCCCTGGCACAGGCCAGTCAATGGTGGAGGTGGAAATAGAGGCCAAAGTCACTGATATGCACAGAGTCCAAATCCGGGCTCTCAAAACATAGCAATCTCGCCTGTCGATCCCATCAGCAGTGTGTCTGAGACCAGCCACCAGTGAAACCCCAGCTCTGCCCGCTGGCCAAGACAGAGAAAAAAAGTTAAAATGGTGAGTTACCCTCGGTCTGTAAAAGCCAGCACTGACCAAGAGCGGAGTCAGCGAAACAGAGGATGTTTTCTGTTCAGTGGTATCAAGTCCAAATTAACAGCCCTATGCTGTATCCTAGGGCTCACTAGGTATCCAGAAGGCTCCACTTAATTATCACTTCAGGTCTTGGTTTCCAGGGGGAGTTAGGGAGACATGTGTTTAGTTCACCATCTTGACTCCGCCCCCTGTATTAACAATTTCAATCATTTTTTATATGCCAACATTTTAGCTTGAGCTGCTACATCTCAGCCTGTACAGTAGGCTCTTGATCTATGTCTTATTTCCAGGTCTCCTCTGGTATGCTAAGGTAAATAATATTTTTGACCCCATTGGTAATCTCTTTGGAAAATCAAGCTAGTTCTTCCCATAAACTTTAAAAAATAACTAGTCACCCACAGATGATAAGCACTGCTAACTACTTAATCTTACCCTGAAATAGAGTCCAAAGTTCCTATCTCTCACTCTCTTATTCATCTTGGGATTGCCCTGAGTCTGGTGTAAGCATTCAGGTCCAGATTTTTATGTGGACATGCATGTCCAATTCATTTCAGTAATTCAGTTCACTGAAGTGTAATTGCCAGGTTTCAAGGTAAGCCTATATTTAACTGTTAGAAACTATTAGACTATCATTAAAAGTAGCTGTACTATTTTGCATTTCTACCATCAAGAGAGTTCCTGCTGCCCCACATCTTTGTCAGAATTGTTGCCAGTGTTCTAGATTTTAGCCACTCTAACAGGCAAGTAGTGGAATGAGGTCTGACAATTAAGTCTGTGAACTTAATTGTTCTAAGTGTGACATACCTCATTGCTGAATATCACTACAGTCACCTTTGAAGTACTCCCGTTGGGAAGCTATGCACTCATGCCAGCACCTAATCAATCCTTCAGAGCAATTTTGGAATTCTTTCTGGAATAGCCAGTGCACATTTTGGCAAGGTGACAAGTTCATGAATTTAATTGTATAGTTGTCTGTGAGAGAGTTTTTAGCCAATAAACAAGTAACCGTATTGAAACACTCTCCCTGCTCACCTGATCTGGCCCCCAAAGACTTTTTTCTTTACCCAAAGGTAAAGGAAATATTGAAAGGGAGACATTTTGATGGCATTCAGGACACCACAGGTAATACAACTACAGCTCTGATGACTATTCGAGAAAGAGTTACAAAATTGCTTTAAAGGGTGAACTAGGTACTGGCGTTGGTGCATGGCTTCCCAAGGGGAGTACTTCAAAGGTGACCATAGCAATATTCAGCAATGAGGCACATAGTACCTTTTCTAGGATGAGTTTGTGAACTTAATCAGCAGTTCTTGTATCTTACTGTCACTTTAATTTGTAGTTCCTTAATGACATATGAGTTGGAATTCACAGCAATAGGTTTTGTTTTGAATGACACATAATGTTGAGCATCTTGCCATTTGTGTACCTATTTTGGTGAAGTGTTTCCTCAGCTCTTTTGCCCATTTTGTAATTGAACTGTTTTATTTTTTTACTTTGAGCTTTAAGAAATCTTTGTATAAGTTGGATACATGCCCTTTTCAGGTGTCTTTTGTAATATATATTCTCTTATGCTATGGCTTATCATTGCATTATCTTAACAGTGCCTTCTGTAGAGTAGAAGTTTTGAATTCTAATGAAGATTAACTTATAAATTTTCTCATTTTATGCATTGTGCTTTTGTTACAAAGTCATCACCAGTGGCATCTGGAGTCTTACCAGCTAGCAAGTGGCCATCTGAGGAGCACCCATCGGCCTCCACCCAGCTGCAGCAGAGAAGAATGAAGAAAATCAAAGTCATAAAGAAAATATGAGCCCCAGAGACAGAAAGGGAGAGGGGCATTCATTAAGCACATAGTAGATAAGAATTAAGTTAGGTGAAGGGAGAGACAACACACAGCAAAGGCAAAGTCATCACAGCTAGACTAAATCAAAAGTTAGGAATGTAACCAAACACATAGAAGGACAGAGTAGCAGCAGGGCCAGGAGTCTGGGGACTATGGTTTCAGGGCACATCTAGGTCAAATGGCATAACAAAGTTTTTTATGAAAATGTTCTACATTCCACTTTAGGGAATGGCTTCTGGGATTTTAAAAGCTAGCAAGTGGCCATCTAAGTAGCATCGATTTGTCCTAATCCATGTGGAGCAGAAGGGAAAGAAGGATGTTGAAACATGAGAAAAATATGAGCCCAAGAGAAAGAAAGGATGACCTAATCCAGATACTACATAAGTATGAGACCCAAAGAACTGGAAGGCACTCAGCCACCAGCAATGTCTGCCTGACAGGGAACACAACGAAGAATCCCTGACCAGTGTGAGAAAACTGGATGTACAGAACTTGAAATATATTTAAAAAAAAAAAAAAAAAAAAGATTTGAAGTTCTGACAGAAGGGTCTCCTGAAGACATGGCCCCCATACTCTCTGTTAGCCCAAAATGAAACCACTCCTGAAGCCCACTCTTCAGACGAAGGTTAAACTGGACTATAAGATGTAAAATGATACTGGTGTAAAGTGTGCTTCTTGGCTTAAGTAGGTACATGAGGCTAACAGGACAGGTCCTATCTAGAGGGGTGATAAAAGGGCAGAAGAGCACAAAGCTGGTTGAATGGACGTAGGAAATACAGGGCAAAAGGTGGAAGTATGCTGTCATAGGGTGGGAAGAGTAGCTAGAGTTACACAGGTATGCATAAGTTTTTGTATGACAAACTGACTTGGATTGCAAACTTTCATTTAAAGCAAAATAAAATATTACTACTAAGAAAACAAAATCATCACCAAACCCAAGGTTATGTAGATTTTCTCCTGGAAGTTGTATAAAGTTATTTTTTTTTTGGAAAGATACCAGCTCTGTCTCCAGACTTTTTTTTTGCTTGCACGTGGATTACCAGTTGTTGCAGCACCATTTGTTGCAAAGACTATTCTTTTTCTAATGAAATGTCTTATTCAATGATCCTTTATCACAGGTCAATTAATTATATTGACTATTTGGGGTCTCTCTATTCTGTTCCATTGATATATTTGTCTACTCCTTTCCAATACTACACTGCCTTGTACACTGTAGCTACAGAAAATCTTAAAGATGGGCAGTGTCAGTCCTCACCCATGTTTCTTTTCAGTATTTTTTGTTCTCTTCCCTTTCCATACAAAAGATATAGTTTTTTAATATCCACAAAATATGCATGAACATGGAATATCTTCCCACTTGTTTTTAGATTTTCTTCTATTTCTTTCATCACAGTTTTGTAGTTGTTTTCATATAGAAATCACACACGTTTTCGGAAATTGATACTTAAGCATTTCTTCCTGCCCTGCTTTGGTGCTAATGTATATGGTGTTACACTTTTTATTTAAAATTCCAATTGCTTATTGCTTTTGTATATGCCAGCAGTGAACAACTTCTTCTTTTCTAACACATGCTACACTATTTAATGCTATAAATCTTCCTCTAAGTACTATATTGCCTGTATTTCACAAAAGTTGGAAAGTTGCAGTTTCATTTTCATTTAGTTTGAATGAGAAATTCTCTATTTCATCTTCACTTTGGAAGAATACTTTCAATGGGTACAGAATTGTAGAGTTTTTTATTTTTCCTTCTAAAACTTTCAATAATTTACTCCATTCTCTTCTTACATGGTTGCTGAGAAGTCTCATACAATGCTTATCCTTTTATAGATCATGTTTATTTTCCCACCTCATTTTGAGAATTTTCTCTGTCTTTGATTTTTCTGTATCATATTTGTGTAGGCAACATATATATGAGTCACATCTTTTGATCCAAGATGTCACTCATTGTCTCTTTACTGTAGCATTCAGTCCATTTACATTCAATGTAATTATTGATAGGTATGTTTAATGCTGTCATTTTGATGTATTTATTGTTATGTTGATGTTTTCTTTGTTGCTCTTAATTTTCTATTGTGGGTCATTCATCTTTTGGGTTGATTTTTTATCCTTTAGTGTTGGTTTCGTGTTTGCATTTCTTGTTTTGATATGCTGCATCTCTATTGTGCTTTGCAGCTACCCCTATTATCCTGCTTAATAATCTAAGTTTAAACCCAATTTTAACTTTTACATGTACTATTAACTTCCTCTCCATCTGGAAAGATTACAACTAGTGTAGTAGATCCCTTGTTTTAATGTCATGGTATCTTAGTTTTCATGGTAGGATCACTGGATCCCTTCTTTTAATATTTTAGCTTTGATTGAGTTTTGTGGCATTGCTAACCGGGTAGGTTTCTGGATGCTGTGTCCTGCATTTTCTTCTTAAACACAGACTCAATGGCTTTGTTTTTCTAAGCTGAGAGCTTCTTTCAGTATTTCTTGTAGCTTTGCTTTGGTTTTTACAAAGCCTCTAAGTTTCTATTTATCCATGAAAGTCTTAATTTCATTATCATACTTGAAGCAAAGTTTTCCAGGATATATAATTCTTGGTTGGAAGTTCTTCTTCTTTCAGGCTTTGAATATGTCATCCCACTCCCTCTGTGACAATATTGTTTCTGCCAAGAAGTCAGACAAAAGCCTACAGGGCTTCCCTCTGAACGACAGCTTTGCTTTGAGTTTTGCTGACTTTAAGAGTTTCTACTTATGTTTCATTTTGTGAAGTTTGGTTATAATATGTCTTGATGTCTTTCTTTTGGGGTCTATTTTATGTGCGTTTGATACACATCTTGGATATCTATGTTCTCTTTCATAAGTTCAGGGAAGTTTTCTGTCAGCAACTCAACAATTCTCTCTGTGTTTTTGGGTATCCTTCTCTGTTCAGGAACTCCAATTAATCATAGATTATTCCTTTTGATAGAGTCCCACATTTTCCTTGATGCTTCTTCATTTTTCTTGTTTCTTTTCTCTTGTTTCTCCTTACAAATGCTGCTGTCAGTAGCCCTATCTTCAAGATTGGTAAATCTAGTTTCCAGTTGTTCAATTTTGCTCTTTTGGTTTTCAATTGAATTGTCACTTTTGTAATTTTGTTATTGATCTATTGGATTTCAGAATGCTGATGTTCCATCAGTTTAAACAACTTGCTTAGTTTTTCTTTTTGCTTTGCTGAATTCTGAATAATGTCTAGGAGGGCTCTATATGTAATTCTTTTGTACTCAACTTCCGATAGTTTCAGAAAGGCCTTTTCATCTGGGAAGTTCTTTGATTCTTTATATTGAGAGTTTTCTGGAGCCACGGTTGAATATTTCTTTAAATGTTTGGCTAACTTGGTTTGGCAGGGTTTGTTGCTTTCTGGACAGTCAGAGGCTGTTGAGTTTCTCTGGGACTGCCTCAACAGGAGCTGAGATGCAGTTCTGAGAAGCTGATCACCAGCCCCCTCTACGTACTCCAGTGACTGGGCCCAGTGGAATCTCTGGGGTAGCAGGCTCTGCCTCCTGGCTGGCACAGACAAAGACATAATTATGTAGTCACTGGGGGCCCATTAGCTGACCCTATGATGTGGGTCAGTAAAGGCTGAAAGAGATGCCATCAGGCTGCACCACAGTTACTTCTCTAGGCAGTCTTATTTCAAAAGTTAAAAGCTACATGACCACTTCCAAAATCAGTCAGGCTGGCAGATATGGGAAGTCCCTCCTTCTGGCTGACAATGGAGGCACCTGTTCAGCTGTCCCCAGATGCTGTGATACAGTTCAAGTGACAGGCTACTGCCTGCTGTCATCCCCTTTTGGGCCCCACTGGTAGGGCTACCCTGTGCTAAACACAGCTTTTCTGCTGGAAAAGCATACCCTGGGCTGGGACTGCCTCTGAGCCTGGGAATTAAGCCCCTGCTGAGGCCTCCGGTTGGGTAACTCCGCCTCCCAGTTGAACAAATGGCTTCCCAGTCAAGCTTCCTGCCCCGTGAAACAGCTGAATCTATAGCAGGGGGTCTGAGAAGAGACACTGGAGGGGCTGTGGTGCTTTGAGTCTGAAGCTCAGCTCTCAAAATATGACTATGCCACCTGCTGATTACTTTAGCACTGTGGCTCTGTGTAGCTGTTTGTTAAGCCCATCCCCATGTGCTGGCCAACAGAAATAAAAAAATGTTAAAAACATCAGTTATCTTTGGTCCACGGTAGCCAGCCGATTCAATCAGTGCCACACTTCACGAACAAGCAGTTTCCTGTTCAGTGGCATGTAATTCAAACTGACAGCCCTATGTCATGTCCTAGGGCTCACTGGGTGTCCAGAAAACTGCATTTAATTATCAATCCATGCCTTAGTTTTCAGAGGGAATTATGGAGACATGTGTCTAGTCCACCATCTTGACTCTGCTCCCTCTCCTGTATTATATTTTTGAATATGACATTCTTAGGTCTATTTTTAAAAAAAAATAATGCATCATACTGGTGTTCTCTGAGTTTCCTCAATTGGTGGTCTGGTGTTTAGCAACAATTTTGGGAAGTTCTCAGCCACCATTACTTGAAATATTTCTTCTCTGTCTGGTACTCTCATTACATACATATTACACATTTGTAACTTTTCTACAGCTCTTTAATATTTTGTTCATTTTTTTGTTTTGTTTTTCAGTCTTTTTTCTCTTCAATTTTCAGTTTTGGAGGTTATATTTTCAGTTTTGCCTTATCTTCAGGCTTGCTGATTCTTTCTTCAGTTGCGTCCAGTCAACTAATGAGTCCATTAAATCCATTCTTCATTTCTAGTTTTTTTTTTTAATTTCTGCCGTTTGCTTTCAATCTTTTCTGAGAGTCTTTATCTCTCAGCTTTATATAACCTATCTGTTCTTGCACATTTTCTACTTGTTTCATTAAAGCATATTAATAACCAACCCAAACAAACCCACTGCTGTTGAGTCAATTCCAACTCATAGTGACCCTATAGACAGAGTAGAATTGTCCCATAGAGCTTCCAAGGAGTGCCTGGTGGATTTGAACTGCCAAACTTCTGGTTAACAGTTGTAGCACTTAAACACTATATGCCACCGTGGTTTCCATTAATAATATCTATTTTAGCGGCACTGATGCCACTACCTAGTCCATCCTTCTGAGCAATTTTGGAACTCTTCCTGGAATGGCGATTGCACACGGTGGCAAGGTGGCAAGTTCATGAACTTAATTGTATAGCTGTGTATGAGGGAGTTTTTAGCCAGTAAACAAGTAACTGTATTGGAACACCTTCCCTACTCACCTGATCTGGCTCCAGTGGCTCTTCCTTTACCCAAAGATAAAGGGAATATTCAAAGGAAGACATTTTGATGACATTCAGGACATCACGGGTAATACAATGACAGCTCCGATGGCCATTCCAGAAAAAGAGTTTCAAAATTGCTTTAAATGGTGGATCAGGCACTGGTGTTGGTGCATAGCTTCCCAAGGGGAGTACTTCGAAGGTGACCACTGTGATATTCAGCAGTGAGGTATGTTGCACTGAGAATAATTAAGTTCATGGACTTAATTGTCAGACTTCGTTAAGTATGCAATATAACCCTGATGCATATCTTTCCTCATTTTAAACCCAGACTGTTCCCTTGTTCTGCTTGAATCACTGCCTCTTGGCCTATGTACAGGTTCTTCATGAGCATAATTAAATATTCTCTTATTCCCATTCTTTGCAATGTTATTCTGAATTTGTTATAATCCACATAGTTGAATGCATCTGCTTAGAAAATAAATCACAGGTAAACATCTTTCTGGTGTTCTCTGCTTTAAGCAAGTATCCATTTGATATCAGCAGTTATATTCCTTTTTCCATGTATTATTCTGAATACTGGCTTGAATTTCTGGCAGTTCCATATACACATACTGCAGCTAACCAAAACATCGGCAGTTCAAATTCACTGGGCACTCCTTGGAAACGCTACAGGGCAATTCTGCTCTGTCCTGTAAGGTTGCTCTGAGTCAGACTCTACTTGACAGCACTGAGTTTGGTTATTTTGGTTTTCAGTAGAATTTTACCTGCCTGTGATATTTATGATATTGTTTGCTGTTTTTTGCATATTGTTGGATCACCTTTCTTTGAAATGGTGTAAACATGGATCTTTTCCAGTTGGCTAACCAACTGGTATAAACAAGTGATCACTTCCTGCATTATATCCATTTGTTGAGATATCTTAATTTGTGTTCTGTAAATTCCTGGAGACTTGTTTTTTGCCAGTGTTTTCAGTGCAGATTGGACTTCTTGTTTCATTAGTTCTTGATTACTACTACCGCTGAAATGTTTGAACACTGACCAGTTATTTTCAGGACAATGACTCTGGTATTCCTTCAGTCTTCTTTTGATGCTTTCTATGTCTTTCTGTATTTTGTCCATAGAATCCCTCAGTGTTGCAACATGAGTTTCAAATTTTTTTTCTTTAGTTCTTTCAGTTTGGGAAATGGCAAGCATGTTTTTCCATTTTGGCTTACTGACTTCAGTTGTTTGCACATTTCATTATAGTACTTTGTCATTTTAAACTACCCTTTGAAATCTTCTGTTCATTTATTTTACTTTATTATTTCTCCAATTAACTGGCAACATGTAGACATGTACAAATCAGTAGGAGCAACACAGGAAGGGACAATGCAGTCAATTATTGATTCATAAATACGCACCAAAGCTCAAAAAAAAAAAAAAATCCTTGACCTTGGAATCACCTTTTGGAAGTTCTGGGATTCTAAAAACATCTATGCACCAGAAACAGTAGCAAGGTTCCAGGGCAAAACAAGCCTCCTATCAGAACCTCTCTCAGGACTTGCCTAATTTTTTTGTTTACTTGAATTCTTTCTGGTTATAACAACTAGGTAACTACAAGTAAAGGTAATGATCTCCATGAATTTCTTGAGCTATCACAAAGAATTAACAAACACACAGTGGTAAATGGGCCAGAAGAGATTCCCAACTTTTGAAAACCCAGCTTCAGGTCACTGGTGGTCCAAAAAAGGCTGCATGAGCATTAGCCGAAGTACAGAATCCTTCTAGTTTGTATTTTATCCCCAGTGGCCTGGAAGGTAGGTGGCCAAAGTGCCCCGCGTAGATTCTTAGGTCTAAAAATGCACTGATGACATGGCCATGGGTGGCTAAGGATATTTTGACTTGCCTCAGGTTAGCAACCTGCGTCATGTAGATGACACAAGCTTTCTTGCTGAAAGTAAAGAGCACTTGAAGCACTTACTGATGAACATCCAACATGACAGCCTTCAGTATGGATTGCATCTCAACATCAAGAAAACAAAAATCCTTACAACTGGACCAATAAGCAGGTGAGGAGGAATAAACACACGGGAAAGTGAAGGCTGAATGCACCTCCAAGTGGGAACTGGATTTACGTTGATATTATGGTTTCAATTGTGTCACACAAAAATAAGTGGTGTCCAGCCTGACCTCTATGCCTGTGGTTGTAATCCTATTTGGGAATGGGTTGTCTGTGTTAAATTAATGAGATAGGAATAGTGTAGGGTGTATTCTTTCAGGTATGAAAGGAAATGATTATGAAGCAGAGAGATGGAAGAAGAGAGATAACAAGCCACATGAAGGCTGCTCAGGAAAGACAAAGACCTCCTCCAGAGATGACAGAGACAGAAGGCCTCCCAAAGAGCTGGCACCCTGAATTCAGACTTCTAGCTAGCCTCCTAAACTCTAAGAGATGTTATGGATAACTTTGTGAAGAATTAGACTTCCAGAACACTTCATTGTGCTCATGAGGAACTGGTACATAGCGGATACCAAGTGTTTTAAAGTCAAGAAATGTGTGTGTCAGGGTTGTATCTTTTCACCATATCGATTCAATCTTTATGCTGAACAAATAATACAAGAAGCTGTACTATACGAAAAAGAACAGGGCTTCAGCATTAGAGGAAGACTAATTAGCAGCCTACATCATGCAGATGACACAACCTCTCTTGCTGAAAGTGAAGAGGACTTAAAGCACTTATTGATGAAGATCAAAGACAACAGCCTTCAGTATGGATTGTATCTCAACATCAAGAAAACAAAAATCCTTTCAAGTGGACCAATAGGCAGCATAATGATAAATGGAGAAAAGATGGAGGTTGTCAACAATTTCAGTTCACTTGTATACACAATTAATACCCATGGAAGGAGCAGTTCAGAAATAAAAAGACGTATTGCATTGGGCAAATCTGCTGCAAAAGATGTCTTTAAAGTTTTGAAAAGTAAAAAGGTCACTTTCTTTTGGTTTAATATTTTAGTATGTTTTAAGCAAATACTTACAAAGTCAATTCTTCATAGAAAAACTTTTCACAACATTGTTATGTAACTGTAGCTGCTCTCACATTCTGACAGCACATTTCTCCTTTCCACCTTGTATTTTCCTTGTTCACTTAACTAGCTCCTGTCCTCATTTGCCTTCTCAACTCCCCTCTGGACAGCTGCTGGCCAGTAGGTCTCACGTATCTACTTAGATCAAGAAGCATGCTCTTTTCACCAGTACTGTTTTATGTCTTGCAGTCTTGGCCAATAGTAGCCTGAGAAGCTGGCTTCAGAAATGGTTTCAGTTCTGGGCTAATGGAGACTCCAGGAACCACGTATCCTGTGGACCCTCCAGTCCATCAAGCCTGGTCCTTAATAGAGTTTGTGTTCTGCATCCCTTTTTCTCCCTGTTAGTCAATGACTCTTTGTTATGATCCTTATAAGGGCAGTCATTGGTGGTAGCTAGGTACCACCTAGTTCCTCTGTTTGCTGTTAACGTGGTTTCTGGAGTATGTCACCCTTTCTGTCTCTTTGGCTCATCTTTTCCTGTCTTTAATGTTCTTCATTCTCCTCTGCTCCAGGTTGATTGTAGTCAGTTGACACTTCTTAGATGATCACTTGCTAGCTTTCAAGGCCCAGACACCACTCACCAAAGCAGGATGCGGAACATTTTCTTAAAAAATTTTGTCATGCCATTTGACATAGATGTGCCCTGAAACCATAGTCACTAGACCCCTGCCCTGCTACTCTATCTTTCAAGGTACTGGGTTATACTTAGGAAAATCCTTTGCTTCTGGTTTATCCCAGTTATGCTGACTTCTCTCCTGTGTGTTCTCCCTCCTTTCACTTAATTCTTATCTGCTATCTCATTAATGAATATCCTTGTCTCGCTTTCTACCCTTGTAAACAACAAGGACTGTTTTCTTTTGTGTTAAAACTGTTTCTTAGTCCTTATAATAGTTAGTGGTCTCATATAGTATTTGTCCTTTTGCAACTGATTAATTTCGCTAAGTGTAATGCTTTCCAGATTCTTCCATGTTGCTTCCCAAGTTCATCATTGTTCTTTATACATTATTCCATTGCATGAATGCAAGGTCTGACAATTATGTTTGTGAGCTTAATTGTTCTAAGTGCTGCACACCTCACTGCTGGATATCACCACGGTCACCTTCCAAGTACCCCCTTGGGAAGCCTAGGCACTGATGCCAGTGCCTAGTCCACCTTTCAAAGCAATTTTGGAACTCTTTCTGGAATGGCCATTGCACACAGTGACAAATTATCAAACTTAATTGTACAGTTGTCTGTGAGAGATATTTTATTCGGTAAACAAATAACCATATCGGAATACTCTCCCTACTCACCTGATTTGGTCTCCAAAGACTTTTTCTTTACCTGAAGGTAAAAATATTGAAAGGAAGACATTTGGATGACATTCAGGACATCAAGGGTAATATGATGACAGCCGAGATAGCTATTCTAGTAAAAGAGTTCCAAAATTGTTTTGAAGGATAGACTAGGTGCCGGCATCAGCGTATAGCTTCCCAAGAGGAGTATTTCGAAGGTGACAACAGTAATATTCAGCAACAAAGTATGTAGCATGTTTTCTAAGATGAGATTGCAACCTTAATTGGCTGTCCTGACATGAGTTCTGACGAGTGAGTTTGCAAACTTGCTACTCTGTGCTTACGTTGATAGCACTGTACAAACAACTTGGTAAGGTTTCATAACCTTAGCATATCAATGTCTTGCAGTTTTTTTCATGCCAACGTGTAGCAGTGTCCTGCAGAGTGACATTCATTATTGTGTGTTTTTGTGTGCCATTGCGAGAATGGCAGAGCTTGAATTAGAGCAATGAACAAACACTCAATTTCTTCTTAAATGTGGCAAGAGTGGAAGTAAAATCAGGGACATGTGAGCCCAAGTTTATGGGGATAACACCAAGAAGAAAATGGCAGTGTTCAAATGGATTAAATGTTTTTCTGAGGGGGAAGAAAGCGTCACTGATGAAGCGAGTTCAGGGAGGCCAGTAGTGAGTGAGAAGAACTGATGAAAACAATACAAAAATTCACTGAATTATGTGTCAAAACCATCAGCTGACTGTGAGAAACATGGCAGACCAAGTAAACATTGGTAGAGAAACAGGAAAATCTTAACTCCAAATCCTGGCATGAGCAAGGTGTGCGCAAAAATGGTCACGAAGGAACTCAGCAACAAAAGCAAAGGAAAATCCAAGTTTGCCAAGACCTTCTGGACAGGTAAGATGATGTTTTGGACCATGTTACCACTGGTGATGAAACATGGGTGTACCAACACGACACTGAAACCAAGCGTCAAAGTGCACAACAGAAGTCAGCCAATTCTCCATGACCAAAAAAGTTTCATCAGTCCAAATTAAGAGTCACAGCGATGTTGCTAATCTTTTTTGATATCAAAAAGGTTTTTCACTACTGGACAGTTAACCAAGTTGAGTATTTGGAAGTGATGAAAAGGCTGTGTGAAAAACTTAGGCAAAAACAACCTGGACTTTTCACCAGCAACTCTTTGGACAGGAATGGAGTGGACTTGGCAACACAGAGTGACCATACCATGTGTACACTTCATGTTTCAATGTCGTCCTGCTGGCCTCTTACTGGAGGCAGGGGATTGGGTGGAGGACGAGGAGATAGGAGATTGCTGGGAGGGTAAGACATGTATGGAGCGGAGAGGAAGAATGTGCTGTCACCAGGCAGGGAGAGCAGTGGGAGCTGCACATAGGTGGGCATGCAAATATGGGAATGTACATTTTCATTCAATCATAATAAAAAAGTATATGTTTTGTCAACATGCCCTTTCGTTAAAAATATTAATTGTACCAGGAAGGTGAAATATTTTTGAAAAGCAATAAGAAAGTCCACGTGCTTGCTTTAATATTCAAACAAAGCAATATAAATACAATACACTTGGCATCTGTTGAATCTGTACTCTTAAGTCTGTGCTAGGCTGCATGGGTAGTGGAAATGCCTGAGGTTCTTAATTTGGTTGTCCAATAGAATCCTAATGTGCAAGCCTTATCCCAGACCAGCTACACCAGAACCTCTGGGGGTGGTATACGCCAGCATTTGTGGTGTTTTTTCAATCACTCCTTGTGATTCCAAGTGTAACCAAGATTGAAGAGCACTATAATAGAGAATGGTTGAAAAGAACCTTAATCCTACTCCAGTCTACCCTTTCTATCTAAACCTTTCCCTTTCACAGCTTGATCAGTGTAGGAAGAGAGCGTGGCAGATTGACTCAATATGAACATAGCAGGAAGACAGAAAAAGAAATAAGACGCTGACAATGTCAGTATCCCAGAACATGTCAACAAGTTGTGATGATGGACTGACTGACAGGACAGAATTTAATGAAGATAAAAAAGCTCGGAACTTGGACACTGTAAATCTACTCCACAAAGGCAGGGTAGTGTAAACGTGACTAAACATCAGTACACATGAAATATTCTTGAGGAATTTAGTTGGTTGCAAGTGCAGTGTGAGTCAACACTGTGATCTGCCTGCCAGAAAATAAACTTGATCCGAGTACACATCAACAAATGCATGTGCCTGGACAAGGAAGACCGTTTTCTTCCTGCTGATTTGAACGCAGAGTGCTAAGTCACATTCTGAGCAGTATATTTTATGAGGAACAAGGAAAAATAACAATATTTACCTGGGAGGAATATTTTTTAAAGTATCTGCTGAACTCACATGTGGAAGCAAGATTTATTAAGTAATGTTCTAGAAGGCGAAAGCATGGACTGACGGAAGAAAACACTACAGCAAAGATGAGCTGATTCAACAAGGGGAGTGGGCACTAACAGAGCGGTCGGTTCCCTGTCCGTAGAAGTAAGTATTTAGGCTTTCAAACAAACAGTGGATGAGAGAGTTACAGGTCTTCCAGAAAGTTGAATAAAATGAGAAAGTCTCTTCTCCATCTAAGATCCTACGAAGCTACTATGTCTATAAAAATGACACGAGTCGTCATGCTTTGAACATTGTTAAAAGCCTTAGTTAGGCACACTGAAACGTGCTCACCTGCCCTAAGGAGGGGAAACAGGCAACTCAAAAAGCACAACACTTGGGTTCATTTTCCAACTGGGGAAATGCAGTTGCTCTTCTCCAGATACTACCTCTACAGTATGTTACCAGACGTCTCTCTTACTCTCTCCCTCACTTAAATTCAGCCTCTTGTGCTCTCAAGAGAAAGCAGAAACCTACCTTGTATCTCTTTACTGAGAAGCTTCTGGTTCCTTTCTCCATCTGCCCAAAGTTTCTGATTCCAAAGAATCGTTAGCATATACCCTAACAGTCCCCACTGCATTCTGAGAACTCTAGACCTTGCGTTGCCAGACAACTCTTAGCGAACCAGAGGAAGGGCAAGAGGAGGCTGATGCTTACTCCAAGGTTTCTGGGGGGGGTCTTTGCCATTAGCTATGACTTTGTCTTGGAACTTTTAGGACTCAGGGACTATTTCCAACTTAGAGCAGGGGGCTGAGAGCGAGGCATGCCTAGAGTAGGGCAGACGCCTGAGAGCTGACAGTGACACAAGGTTGTCTCCCTCCTTCCCAATGTGTCTACTTTCTTTGAACTGCAACTTGACCAACTGTGGTTATCCGGTGTCTACTGCTGGCCCTGCAGACCACCAGCCCAGAGACTAACTTCAGCAGCCACTGGCTCCCGGGAGGGGAGGGGACGTGAGCCGAGAGGAGGAAGGTGGGGCCGCCGGGGAGGAGGCGAGGAAAGAGGGGAGCCCGAGGGAGACAGCTTCCTCCGGAAAGCAGGAGGGGAGGGACGCCGGGGCTCCGCACGCTCCCTCCCTCGGCCCCTTTCCCTCACATAAGCGCAGGCAGAGGGCGCACCGGTCATGCCCTGCCCCGGGGCCCGCCGCCGCCGCTCAGCCCGCGCGCACGGGCGACTCCTGCGCCCCGGAGCCGCCGGGGGCCCCGCGCCCTCCTCCCGTCGCCGGGGGCCCCGCGCCCTCCTCCGCCGCCGGGGGCCCCGCGCCCTCCTCCCGTCGCCGGGGGTCCCGCGCCCTCCTGCCGCCCCCTCCTGCCGCCCCCGGGAGCCCCGCGCCCTCCTCCGCCGCCGGGGGCCCCGCGCCCTCCTCCGCCCCCGGGACCCCCGCGCCCTCCTCCGCCCCCGGGAGCCCCGCGCCCTCCTCCGCCGCCGGGGGCCCCGCGCCCTCCTCCGCCGCCGGGGGCCCCGCGCCCTCCTCCCGCCGCCGGGGGCCCCGCGCCCTCCTCCGCCGCCGGGGGCCCCGCGCCCTCCTCCGCCCCCGGGAGCCCCGCGCCCTCCTCCGCCCCGGCCCCGCGCGCTCAGGCGGCTCCCGCAGCCCGGCTTGCTTCACTTCGGGGAAAGGGAGGGCGGAGGGCGGAGGGGGAGGAGGGCTCCGGGGTGTTCCGCAGGGTTGAAAATTGCGGGGTGCTTTGGCTTTTCCCTCCCACTTCCAAACACGAAAAACAGAACCGCGGGCCGAGGAGGCGTCCAGCGCAGCCCTCGCTTCACCTCGCCGGCTCCGAGAGAGGGCGGCTGGGACGCCCGGTTTCCCGGGAGGCTTCTACCTGACCCGGCCGCCCTTCCCGGGCGCTGACGGGGACGGCGACTTGCGGGCTCCCTCCTCCGCTGGCTCCCCGAGGGGGTCACCGGGCGGCTCTCGGGGGGCAGGGAGCAGGAGGCGAGCGCGGCGGCGCGCCCACCCGGCCCCGGCCCGCGCCCCGACCGCGGAGCAGCCCCGGCCCCCGCGCCCTGCACCATGCGCTGGCTGCGCTTCTCGCTGGCGTGCTCCCTGCTGGCCGCCGCGCTGCTCCCGGGCCCGCGC
This sequence comes from Heterohyrax brucei, assembly GCA_028571685.1. Classification (NCBI taxonomy): domain Eukaryota; kingdom Metazoa; phylum Chordata; class Mammalia; order Hyracoidea; family Procaviidae; genus Heterohyrax; species Heterohyrax brucei. The sequence continues at coordinate 1,512,409 of CM053161.1, forward strand.
CGGGCGCCCGCCGCCGCCTTCGAGTCCGGACTCGGCTTCTCCGACGGGGAGCCGGACGCGGCTGAGGCCGAGGTAGGTGCGCGGGGGTCGCCGAGCCGGGCTGGGGGTGCCTGGGGCCCCGGAACCGGGGCAGAACGCTGGTGCTCTTGAACCTGTGTGCGTTTGGTTCCGAGTGAGTGACGTGCATGTGAGCTTCCTTGAAGAAGTTTCTTCCTTCTTTTTTTTTTTTTTTTTAAATAGAAGCTGTTACTGAGAGAATAGAGAAAAGCCGGCTACACAAGTGAAAGGTCCAGAGGGGTGGCTGGTGTTTATTTCAGGGAGTCTGCACCGGTGCAGGGACGGGTTGCGGACCCTGCTGGGGGCTCGGGTTCCCCTCGCCGATTGGAAGGCGCTCTGCAGAGCGGCTGGAGCGGGGGTGTCCGCGCCGCCGTGGGGTTCCCTGGAGATGTTGGCTCCGCCGCGGAGCACTGGGCTCTGGGCGCGATTTTACAAGTGTGAAGGAATGTAGCCACCAGGCTGGGAGTGCTTAAAACTTGGAGAGGTTGGTCAAACTGGAGATGAAACAGGAGGAAATTCAATTTAGATCGTGATAAAGCAAGACTGCTTTCGACTTTTTAAACTGAATTTCTGAAATCTCATCGTGAAATACTGAAAATAAAGTTTTTTTTTTTAAGAAGCATGTAATTCTTTGTCTAAAAAATGTTTCTAAGCTGCTTATGAGGCATTCCGCTTTTCAAAAAGAAATGACCATATTACTTGATCTTTTGAAAAAGGTGAAGTTCAAACCTGACACACTGATGCATGGTAGAGTTATTGAACTCCTAAAGACATTTGATGTTGCCCATAGTGTTTTACTGAGACGTCTGTGTTCAAACACTTGCAGTGTCCCCTTCTGAAAGTAGACTGCCATGGTTTCTGTCAACTGAGGCCAAATGGAGAAGCGTCAGTGGTGTCTTAAGCTCTCAACTCTTAGTTGACTGCTAGGATTAACATACCCTGAATGTGGAGAAATTAAGTTACCTGCCCATTTATAGTTCGAAATACACTTTATTTGAAAACTGAAAAGATGACTCCTAGAAATTGAATAAACTGTATTTAGATTTTGAAGGAAACTTTAAAAATATTAGAATTTGTAATTCAGTATGAGGGTCATAAAAAACCTTTTGAGTAAAAACGATAAGTTGCCGAAGGTATGCATTATGTGAACTGCAAAATAATTTTCAGTGAATATTTTTACACTCTGTATTTATAGTGATGGAAATGTTGTCATGTCCTTGAATACAGTAAAAATGTAGCTTCGGACCCACGGACGCTTCCTGTAATTTGAGTGCCTTGAATTTTGCCTTGGTACAGTGGTTTAAGCCTTGGGCTGCCAACCAGAAGATCTGTGGTTGGAAGCTTACCAGCCCTTCCACTGGGAGAAAAATGTGGTAGTGGGTTTCCCTAGGGGGCAGTTCTCCTCTGTCCTGTTGGGTTTCTGTGAGTTGAAATACACTCAAGGGAAGTAGGTTTGATTTTTTTATTCGCTTTCTGTTTCTGCTAAGTCAGACTATAAAAGTCAGACTTAAAAGGCATTGCCGCTCGAATTGCCTATAACTTACTGTAGTTTACAGCAAGAAAGCGGCAAGTAGGAAGTGAAATGAGAAGTTTTTCGTGACAAGCCAAGAGTCTGAGAGTCCCTGACACACTGATGCATGGTAGAGTTATTGAACTCCTAAAGACATTTGATGTTGCCCATAGTGTTTTACTGAGACGTCTGTGTTCAAACACTTGCAGTGTCCCCTTCTGAATGTGTGTGCATACTTACTTGTGCATGTACCTGTGTGTGTACATGCTTGTGTTTACATATGTGTTATGTATAGTCGTGGGGTTGAAGGATAAAAATTTTAATTTTCAGAATACTTTTATTGTGTTGCAATCAAGTTTTCCTTTTGCTGTTGAAATTTCTGTGCATTTTTGTTTGCAAATGCTGTTTTGGTCTATAACTATCTTTTGTATTCTGTATGATGAATATGGGATGATATTCTGCATGTGGTATAGGTTCTTTTCCACTGCACATCATTTTAAGTCTATGAGACCACATGCAGTGCTTTTATAGCGGCGCTGGGGTGTTGCCTGGGCGTGAGCAGAGCCTTGATAGAGCTCATGCCTTCGGTGAAAACTATCCAAAGCCCAAAGACTCCATCCATGTCGCTCCCTAGTGACCTCCATAAGCACTTCATTTTGATCTTAAGCAGGCAGGGGAACTGGTTAACTTTGCAAGCTACGTGCACCTGAAAAGGAGATTTCATCAAGTAATCAGAAGATGCTAAATATACATAATCTGCAATAAGTACATTTTTTATTTATATGTATGAAGTTCATGCATACAGGTCACAGGTTATAAACCAGTTAGCCAAGACAACAAGATCTTCTTGTTTGTCAACTAATATTTGCATTTATTAGTTTCTTTTTAATGATTTATACTGTTTAGCTTAGTGAAAATTCTGAAATGTTAGTGCAAACAAGACGATGTCAGGAAGGTAAGGCAGGCAAAAATTGTAGGCAACTATGTGATTCAAATCAAGTGAACATGATGGGGGGAAGAGAAATGTTTCAAATTATCATAAAACTAAGCAAAAAAATGACAAAACCTGAAAAAGCAGCGACTAAATCCAGTCGTGTACTGAGTTCCCTCTGCTTGGTTGGAGTCAAAGGGTTTGGTTTTAAAACAGACAGAAGTTAGTTTATTGGGAACAGACAAACACCTCATATCAAGAGGTAAACTTGTGGAACTTGTCATTCTAATAAGTGGGTTGAACTGGAAATATAAATACCTAGATGATTATATATTTTGAGATTAATAAATGTAAGGAAGGCACATTTTCCTTTGAAAATTTCTTTGTCAAAGATAGAACTCAATGAAGCCAGCCAAGTGCTGTCGAGTCGAATCTGACTCAATGAAAGAAACCTTAAAAATGTACAGACTTGTTTCAATTAAGTGAATAATCTAGAAGATCAACTATTATTGAATGAATAAATATAATTTATCTTCTGCTTTATACAAGTAACTTTAAATGTCCTTAGATTTATAATTTAAATATGAATAGATTATTATTAATACTAACTGCATTAATGAAAATTGCAGTTTTTAATTAGTGTAGGAAAACATGTATAGTTTTTCATATCCATCACAAACAACTTGATAATAATGGCAACCTGTTTGTAACATGCCAAATAGTCTTTCTGCATTATTTTATAACTACGTACTTGTTTCTACTTATTTTGTATTTATTATTTCTACTTAATCAGTGGCTGTGTTTGTCATAATTAAATCTATGTGCTAATGACATCAGAACTCCCTAGAAGTCTTTTTTTTTTGTTTTTTTAGCATAAAACCAACCAAATCTCTGGGTTGGGTTTAGGCATATATGTTGTTAAAGAGGACCCTAGGTCATTCTGATGCATGATTAACGTTTCAGATTCACAGATTGCAAATTCCATCAGTTTTGTTGATCATGTTCCTTACATGATTGTTGAATTTGTAAGGTATTCTGTTAAACATGGAGCATCTTGAAAAACATAAAACATTTTTGCCCTCTTCAAGGAGCTTATAACTCAGTGAGAAAAACAAAAACTTATGCCCTGAACTCAGTAACACTGCCTGTTGTCACAGGAGTGATACCAAGATGCATGTGTACTCCTGGAGATAAAAGAGTCATCAGTGTGGCCTAGTTGGTCTAGGCACCTTGACGCAGAGCAGATCTTCAGTTGTAACCTGGGTATGAATTTCTACTGAATGAATGCATCAAACAAAGCGTGAGGAGGCTGAAGGTCATGTAATTACTTTGGTAGGATGAGAAGGTAAGAAGGTAAGCAGAGACATTTGACAGGACCTGACAATTTATACGGCTAATGGGAAGACTTTTTTTCAGCCTTGTCTATCTTTGTTTGAAGAGTGGGCTTTGAGAATGGTTTCAACTCTTTGAAACTCTTTGAACAGTGCTTCTGGAGGCACTAGTTTCCAGGTTTTTCCAGACTCTGTCAAACCATTACGTCTGATTTTTTACGTAAATTCGAATCCTCTTCTAAAGTTTTCTCTTTCTTTGTCTGACACTATCTCTTTCTTCCCTGTCGGGCAGTAACTGGTGGTAGCCACACACCATCTAATTCTTCTGATCTCAGGCTGGTAGGGAGTCTCTGGGCCTTGGGCTAATGATTTTCCTGGTGTCTTTGGTATTTTTCAGTTCTTCTTGGGTCCTAGAGGGATGGGACCAATTGATGTGTTTCAGATGACTGCTTACAAGCTTCTGAGATGCCAGATGTCACTCAACAAAGTTGGATGTAGAACATTTTCTTAATAAACTTTTAACAGTGAAGATGCTAAAGAGTAAGTTTGAGGCCTGTAGTCGAGGTTACATGATACAGAGCCTGAACCGGTTTAAAGAGTTTAGTCTTCGTGTTACACATTAGGGAAAGTTATTCATGATTTCAGAACAACTGAATGAACAGAGAGGCTCGTTTTAGGAAATCTGTTGGAGTGTTTTCAGGATTCAGTAGAGGTCAGGAGGACTTGAGTAGTGGGCAATAGTTAATAGTCTAGAGAGGAAGTGATGGGAGTGGTAGTGGCCGTAGGAGTAGAAGAACTACCGAGGAAGAAGTCATAGGTATGGTAACAGCTTAATTTGAAAGGAAGTAGAAGAAAATTAATCCTGACATCAGAGTCTTAATCATTGGAAAATGTTGGTCCTATAGGTAGGATTAGAGTGTTTCGGAGGAGAAACTGGTTTTCATGGGTGGATGATAGGGAAGGAAGGCCGTATTACAGAGATCATTTAAAATTTTTACTGGACTTAAAAAAGCAAGACATACATGGTTGTTAGCTTGTTAGGTGCCAGCAAGTTGGTTTCAAATCATAGCAACCCAGTGCACAACAGAATGAAGCACTGCTCATTGTGCCATCCTAATTTTCCTTACTGTGTGTGAGGCTTTCATGACAGTTACTGTCTCAGCCCATGTCATTGACGGTCTTCTTTGTTTTTTGCTGACCCTCTACTTCATGAAGCATGATACCCCCCAGCTGGGGCTGATCTCTCATGGTAACCTGTTCAGTCATTCAGATAACCTGTACGATGAAGTCTTGCCGTCCTCCCTACTGGGGAACATTCTGGCTGTAATTCTTCCAAGAGTCATTCTTTCTTCTGGCAGTCTATGGTGTGTTCAGTATTCTTTGTCAGTGTGGTAATTCAGAGACATCAATTCTTCTTCCGTCTTTCTTACTGTCTAACTTTCACATGTATATGAGGTGATTAGAAGTAACATGGCTTGGGTCATATGCACCTTAGTTTTCAAAGTGACATCTTTGCTTTTGGACACCTGAAAGAGGTCTTTTGTAGCACATTTGCCCAGTGCAGTAAGTTTGATTTCTTGAATGCTGCTGCCATGGGCATTGATTGTAGTTCCATGTAAAATGAAATTCTTGACAGTTTAAGTACATTCTCCATTTATCATGATGTTCCTTATTTTTCCAGTTGTGGAAGTTTTTGTTTTCTTTATGTTGAGGTGCAGTCCGTACTAACGGCTGTAGTCTTTAATTTTATCAGTAAGTGGTGCAAGTCTTCTTCACTTTCAGGAAGCAGTGTGCTGTCATATGCATAGTGCAAATTGTTAATGAGTCTTCCTGCCAACTCGTGTTGTTCTTCTTCATATAGTCCAGCTTCTCGGATTATTTACTCAGTACACCGATTGAATTAGAATAGTGAAAGAATACAACGCTTGTGCACACATTTCCTGATTTTAAACACACAGAATCCCTGTGTTCTTTTTGAGCAGCTGCCTCTTGTTCTGTATACAGGTTCTACATCAGCACAATTAAGTGAAATTCTTATTCTTCATAATGTTACCTACAATTTGTTATGATCCACACAGTTAAATGTGTTTACATAGCCAGTAAAATGCAGGTAAACATCATTCTGGCATTCCTTGCTTTCAGCTAAGATCCATCTGATACTAGCAGTGGTGTCTCTCATTCCACGTTCTCTTCTGAATCCAGCTTGAATTTCTGGCAGCTCCCTCTCTGTACAAGGCTAACTGCACAAATTTGTATCTCGTTATAGTGAATTAATTTTCTAGGGTCACAAGGGCTTCAAACTGTATGCACTTAAAATGTTTGAGCATTTGACAAATATTTACAAGAGTCTCTAAGGAAAACTTAGAAGTACACATATCCTTTTGGTCTACGTTAAAAGAAAAGTAAATTTTATTCAGGTAAAACAAGCCATAAATATGGTTGTAATATTGAACTTGGTGTCTTCTCAGTGGTTAATGTTACTGTGCTCATGACATCTCTGTGACAGACTTCAGGTGCCCATATTTCTTGGCAGCAAACCACCTTCAGTGTTTAGAAAGGAAGTTCAAGTTTAGGCAAATGTAAAATGTTTGTGGAAACGGAAACCTTTGAACCATCTTCATCTTTTTACCTCATCCTGCATTAGCTTGTGCTAGAGGGTCAGGGTTTGACTACTCCAGAGACCCTTTGGGAGGAGGGTTAAGGATTAAATGTTGGAAGGACTGGATTCTTGCCCTGGTCGCCTGATATTTCAGTCTTTGATGATGATTTTTCAGTGGTTATAGTTACAATTTTATTTGGAGTATATGATTAAGTACTTAGTTACCTTCTTTCCTATAACTGATTTTTAGCAAACTTTAAGTAGAGCCAAGGATATATGACTTTGGGCATAAAATGCTTAGTTTAACTTTCAATTTGGTTTCTACTTCTTTCCATTCTTTCTTCTGAAACAAGGAATACTTGATTGGTAGTCATTTATTCATGAGACATCAAAAATGCTCCACAGGAACTGGTTAGTTCCTTAGTATAATATATTTAAGATGAACGAGTATCTATTCCTTTCTTTCTAAATTGATCTCGGAGGATTTGTTTCTGGCCTTCTAGTTCTGGGGCTCCTAAGAGGGAAGACTGGCCTCCTTGGAATCATGTGAGTCCAGTCTGAAGGGATCTTTCCTAGCTCTTGGGAAATTGGGCCACAGTTGCTGATGTGAAAGGCATGGGGATTCCCTGTACCCCTAACGCTTTTTCGTCTTTGGCACCTGCAGAAGTCTTCACAAGTTCAGGTCATCCTCTCGGTAACAAATACACCTCTGTATATTGAGAGCAAGAGTTTAAATATTGTTTAAGGTATGTCTGTAGTATTCTGATGTAAGATACCTTCAGTTACATGCGCTCAAAAGCTGAACAACGAATAAGGAAGATGGAAGAAGAATTAATGCATTTGAATTACAGTATTGGCAAAGAATATTGAAAGTATCACAGACTGCCATCAGAATGAACAAACCTGTCTTGGAAGAAGTACAGCCAAAATGCTTCTTTCAAATGAATATGGTGAAAGTTTGTCTTACATACTTTGGGCATGCCATGAAGTGGGACCAGTTCCTGGAAGAGGATAACATACTTGGTAAAGCAGAGGATTAACCAAAAAGAGAAACACTCTCAACAAGATGGACTGACAAAGTGGCTGCATCAAGGTCTCAAACATAGCAAGAATTGTGAGGGTGGCGCAGGACCAGGCAGTGTTTCATTCTGTTGAACATAGGGTTAGAACCAGATCAGCAGCACGTGACATGTCTCATGTACTTTGCCAAGGGCTTTGAAGGTTAATTTTGTTTTGGTCTCATCACATTACTGTGAGATGGCTGTTACTATATCTCATTAAAAATGATGAGTTGAAATATGGTTATCTGGAAGGCATTCTACTGAGTGAAATCAGTCAGTCACAAAAGGACAAATACTGTGTGAAACCATTATTACGAGGCCTCAAGGAATGGACTAAGCACAGAAGAGAATAATCTTTGTTGGTTAGGGAGGGCGGGGTAGGGAGACTAATATTCATAGATAAGAAATTTGATAGCAGTGGGTTGGGGAAGGAAGTGACAACACACAGTAGAAGGGAGATCAACACTGCTGGATCATAATAAGAGCTCAAAGATTCCCTAAATGCAGCCCAGCACTCCAAAGGTCATATTAATAGGGCCAGGAGTCTGAGGGTCATGCTTTCAGTGGACATCTTGGTCAACTGGTATACCTAAGCTTGTGAGTGGTATCTGGGGTCTTAAAAGGGAGCAAACTGCCATCTAAGGAGAATCAGTTCCAATCCATCCGGAACAGAGGAGAGTGAAGGACATCCAAGGATAAGCCTGGGAGACAGACAGGGCCAAATAATCGAGAGACTACACAGCATGAGACCAGAGAAGAACTAGTTTGTGCCCAGCCACCTCCAGTGTCTGCCTTGATAGGCAATACAACATAGAATCCCTTACGTGGTGGAAAAAAAGTGTGGGTGCAAATCTAGAATTCAGTTAAAAGACGTAACTTGATGGTATGACTTCATGCAGGATCACCCGAGAGTGTGGCCCTTGGTCTCACTCATAGCCCAGAACTGAAACCAGCACCGAAGACAACTCTTCAGGCAAAAACTGAACTAGACTGTCAGAGTAGCTCCCCTGTAGTGATGAGATGGAGGGTAGAAAGGAGGGAACAGGAGTTAGTTGAATGAATAAGGAAAGTACAGAATGGACAGGAGGAGTGTGCTGTAACAGGGTTGGGAGAGATGGAGTTACATAAGTGTCTCTGGGGTTTTATATGGCAAATTGACTTCATTCGTAAACTTTTGCTTAATCACAATAAAATATTACAGTAGAAAATGAAGAGTTGGAGACTGAAATGACAGACCTGAGTAAGATTAGAGTTTTTTTTTTTTTTAACTTTTAAATCACATAATTCAGAGAAGTGTGTGGTAATGGACTTGAACCTTCCTGTTCTGTGAAAAAACCATGGCTGATTTCTCTTTAGCTCCTTTACTGTCTCATCTTGTAAGTTATAGCAATGTGTAGAAACTGAACAGAAGACGGAGAAAATTTTATTCACTTACTGTTAGGGTTAACTTCTATTTATTTAGGTTCTAGTTCTCACCGCCACCTGTGTGTCAGTTTTGTGATGACTTACATGTTGCTTTGGTGCTGAAAGCTATGCCATCAGCATTTCTGACACCCCAAGGTCACCTGTGGTAGACATGTTGGTCAGTGGAGTTTTTGATTTTTGAAATGAGAATTCATTACTTTTTCACTTTGAGTCTTGGAGTTTTATTAAGTTATGACAGTTACACTTAAAACTACATAATTCAAAGCTGCTTTATTTATACAAATTAAGCAAATAATGATGTCATAAATTATAGTACAAAAGGTAATTTTTTTTCTCTCATTAGCATTGGTAGCTGTGAGGCCTGCTCTGTGGGTCATGGAACACCAACTCTCTGTTTAATTTAAAAAGTGCACCTTTGTCTCATGTCCACATGAACATGGAATAGTTCTATTACTGTAATGTAGCACACCAAGAGCAGCTGGTTAGCAGCCAAGCTCTTAACCAGTGTACCACCAGGCCTCTGTCTATAACTTAGTGAATTGAAAATGAAAGTGTTTAAAGTAAGTGTTGCTTTCTCCTGCCATGGTTATTTCATAGTCCAGTTTCTTGTACAGTATGAAAGTGGGGACAGTGGTAGTGTAGGGGGTAGTCTTTAAGCATCCTCTAGCAGAAAACACTTTGAATTGTGGTTTTGCCATTGTGTACCATCTTTCTCTTTAAGGTGCTTTTGATGTTGACTTCAGTTTGGGTTCTATAAACTAGCTGCATTGTGCAAGGAGGCTCAGGGGCACAGACGCCTGATTTCCCTGAGATTCTACTCCCTTGGGTCAGGGACGGAGCTCTCACCTCAGGGGCTGGTCCTGCCGAGTATAAATTTGAGTGTCCTTTTAAAAAATAAGATGGTAATTTAATTCTGACAGCACAGTGGTTAAGAGCTGCACCTGCTAACCAGGAAAGGTTGGCATTTCAGACTCGCCAGGCACTCTTTGGAAACTCTATGGCACAAGTTCTCCTTTGTCCTGCAGGGTCACTGTAGGCTGAAATTGATTTGATGGCAGTGGGTTTGTTTTTTTAATGTGCCAAATTATGTCTGTGAAATTCAGATGAACTAAATTACATGTTGCACATAAATGTTAAATAGTTGTTTATTACTGAATGAGCTCTATATGAGTTTTGATACCTCCACAAAATGCCAAGGAATCAGTAGCTGTTAATTTGAAGTTTAAAGAATTGTAATGATATCTGTATGCATTTAAAACTTTTAGTCCTTTAATAGAATAGCATGAAATGATTTGAAACAGGTTTCAGTGCTTGGGACTGTGAAATTCTGTCTTAGTTGCCTAGTGCTGCTGTAACTAGAAATACCACAAGTGGTTGACTTTAAGGAATAGATCAGTAGACTGCAAGTCTAAATTCAGGGCTTGTCTCTGGGGTAGATTCTTGTCTGTTGTAGCTTCTAGTATTGGAAATTCTTTGGCGTTCCTGAGCTTGTAGATGCATCTACCTTGTGTGTCTGTTTTCCTGTGGCATCTTCTCCTATGTGGGTCTTTGTGTCTATTTTGGTACTCTTATAATTCAGAATTAGGCTTAGGATCCACTGTACACATTAATATGATTATTTTAGCATAACAAGAGAAAAACCTTGCATTTCCAACCAGGACCATATTTATAGGATATAGGGATTAGGGTTTCAGCACATCATTTGTGGGGACACAATTTAATCCATAGCAGTTTCCTTTGGACTTAAACAACCTGTTGCTGTCAAGTGGACTCTGACTCATTGCACCCTGTGGGATGAGTCAGGCTGTTAGCCACTGTGCCCCTGGGCTTCTCTTCGGATCTAAGGGTACACAAATCCGTGATGCTGTGTTATTTCATCAGTACTACTTGGAAATGTTTTTGTCTATCCTTATGTTCACTGTTTTCCAGAGCCATTTCTGCTTTTCTCACTTACACAATTATCTTTTAGTTAGCTAAATCCACTGGAAGCCAGTTTCTTTTATTTGTAAGCTTGGCTTTCCCACTGGTATGAGCTGGTCCCATTCTACATAAAGGAAAAATGTACTTTAGTTCCCGGGTCACTGCTATGGACTGAATTATGCCCACACCCCAAAAAGTTTGTGTCAGTTTGGGTAGGCCATGATTTCCAGTATTGTGTAGTTGTCTTCTGTTTTGTGATAATAATTTTATGTTAAAGAAAGTGGCTGAGAGTTGGAATCAACTGCAACAGCACTGGCTTTGGTTTTATGAAGATCCCGTGCCTGATCAGTATACAGGGAGCTTCCCTGGGTTGTGCTCTGCACCATTTTGTATCTTACAAGACGTAAAAGGAAGGGGAAGCAAGCAGAGAGCTGAGAATTCATACCACCGAGAAGGCATGTGATTTGGACCTGAGGTTCCTGCACGGAGAATTTCCAGAATTAAAGGAAAACTGATGACATGGATCGTCCTCCAGAGCCAACAGAGAAAACTTTCCCCTGGAGCTGACATCCTGAATTTGGACTTGTATGCATGCTATTTGACTGTGAGAGAATCAATTTCTCTTTGTTAAAGCCATTGTCTTGTGGTGCTTCTGTCACAGTAGCACTAGATGGCTAAGACAATCATAGTCTTCCTTGAAGTTGAAAAAGATACATAATTTATAGAGAGGGTGGTTTCACCCCAGGAAACCCTGGTGGCATAGTGGTTAAGTGCTACGTCTGCTAACCAAATGGGTGACATTTCAAATCTGCCAGGCTCTCCTTGGAAACTTTATGGAGCAGTTCGTCTCTGCCCTTTAGGGTCACTATGACTTGGAATCAACTACAGCAGAGTTTTGTTTAGTTTGGGGTTCACCCCAGTGCAAAGTATCCCATTTGATGGCATGCCCGTGAGTGACCACAGATACAGTGACACTGTTTGTTAAACGAAAAAATTTTTACGTATGTATTATGCAAATCATTTTTTATGTTACACTCTTTTATGAGGTTTTGTACTCCAGTGGTATTATTTTACAATTTGAACAAAAGTTGAACCACATTTGCTCGTTAACAGTAGCTTCATCCACCACTGCCAGTAATTATTGTTTATATCACTGTGTATTACAATGTGTATAAATGTTGTCATCTTAGAAAGAATGAGAAAATTTATATTGAGACTGGATTTTCTTTTTTTAAAAAAATTATTGTGCACTAGGTGAAAGTTCATAGCTCAAGTCAATTTCTCATACAAAAACTGACACACATATTGTTAAGTGATCGTAGTAATCCCCACAGTGTGATCACATATTACATATTACATGTATACTGTACCTCCCTTCCAGCTTAGACTCCAGTTGTCGTTTCCACATGCTCCTGTCCCTTCTGTCTTCTCTTTCCACTTCTGGAATAGGGGCTGCCCATCTGAGACTAGATTTTCTTGGGGAAAATTTAAATTCGGACTTAAATACATTTGGACACTTAGCTTCTACAAGATCTGGTGGATTTTTACCTTTAATTACACATCTTCCCATTTTGATGAATAAATGCTGCTTTTATATGAGGGTGGCTGTATTTTAATGTAATGTTAGATGGCTCTCTGGCTTGAAAAACATAGCATGAATACTGTACCCTCATGCACACACTATACATATATAATACAGAAACCCTGGTGGCATAGGGAATAAGAACTACAGCTGCTAATGAAAAGGTTGGCAGTTTGAATCTACCAGACACTCCTTAGAAATGCTGTGTGGCAGTTCTGCTCTGGGCTGTAGGGTTGCTGTAAGTCAGGATCTACTAGACAGCAATAGGTTTTGGTTTATGTGTGTTTAGTTTGAGGAACCCGTCTCTTAGTCATCTAGTGCTGCTACGAGGTCTGACAGTTAGGCTCGCGAACTTGCCATGGCTGATTTACATCGGCACTGTACAGACTACTCCATAGGCTTTCAGAACGTTGCAATATCAGTGTCTCACAGCTGTTTCTGTTGACATGTGGCGGTGTCTTACTGAGTGGCATTCATTATTGTCATTGCTTGTTTTTGTGTGCCATCACAAGAATATCAGAGCTTGAATCAGTGCAATAAACAAACATTCATTTTTCTTGTTAAACTTGGCAAGAGTTTGAGTGAAATCAGGACTATATTAGTCCAAGTTTATGGGGATAATGTCATGAAGAAAATGGCAGTGTACAAATGGATTAAACATTTTTCTTATGAGACAGAAAGCATCAATGATGAAGAAATGTCAGAGTGGACAGTAACAAGCAGAAGTGATGACATTGCAAAAATTCATCAGGTTGTACATCAGAATCATTAGCTGACTCTGAGAAGCATAGGAGACCAAGTGAACATCGGTACAGAAACATGAAAATCCTACCTGAAAATCTTGCCTTGAGAAAAATGAGTGAAAAAATGGTTCTGAAGGAGCTTACTGATGAACAAAAGCAAAGGAGAGTTAAAGTTTTCCAAGACCTTTTGGAGAGACTAGATGATGTTTTGAGCCATATTATTTCTGGTGACGAAACATAGGTGTACCAGTATGGACTCCGATGCGAAGTGTCAAGGTGCACAGTGTGTATCAGCCAGTTCTCCACGACCCAAAAAATTCTGTCAGTCCAAATCAAGAATCGTAACAATGTTGCTAACCTTTTTTGATACTAGAAGGATTGTTTATTATAAATTTGTACTAACTGGACAACAGTTAACCAAGTTGACTATTTGGAAGTACTGAAAAGGCTTTATGAGAGATGAAAACAACCTGAAATTTTCGTGAACAACTCATGGCTCTTTTATCACGACAGTGTACCAGCTCACATGGCAGTGTCTGTGCAGGAGTTTTTAGCCAGTAAACAAATAACTGTATTGGAACAACCTCCCTACTCGCCTGATCTGTCCTCCCAGTGACTTTTTTCTTTACCTGAAGATAAAGGAAATATTGAAAGGAAGACATTTGGATGACTTTCAGGATGTCAAGAGTAATAAATACAATGACAGCTCTGATGGCCTTTCCAGTAAAAGAGTTCCAAAATTGCTTTGAAGAATGAACTAGGCGCTGACAACAGTGTATAATATTGAGGGTGACTGAAGTGTTCATTCAACAATGAGGTATGTAATACTTCTTCTAGGATGAGTTCACAAACTTAATTGAAAGTCCTTATGTAACAGAAATACCACAAGTGGATGCCTTTAAGAAAGGGAATTTTTTTTTTTTTTTTTTTTTTCTGAGAAAAGTAGGCTAAAAGTCCAAATTTAGGGCATCAGCTCCACCAGAAGTCTTTCTGTGTTGGCTCTTTGTGGTCAATCTTCCCCTGGACTGGGAGCTTCTGAAACTCAGGCACCCTGATGTCCAGAGAACACACTGTGTTCTGGCATTGTTTATTTCCAGATGGTATAAGTTTCCCAACTCTGCGCTTCCTTTTCCTTTGTATCCCAAGAGACTGCCTGAAGGCACACTACAATCTTATGGGTTGAGTCCTGCTCCACTAATACAGCCAAGGCCCGTCCTCCCTCATTAGTATCTTAGAGGAAAGATTTTACAGCTTGTAGGAACATCATGCAATACCAGGCATCATGACCTAGCCAAATCACTAAGTACGTTTTCGGGGGAACATAATTCTATCCATGATAACCAGTAACTTTTCCTACTCTGTGATGCTTGATTTCTTGATGGGGAGGAGGAAGAAGGCATTTAGTCTTGAGCAGCATTCATAAATTGATTACAGTTTTGTGGAAATTATTCATTCCTTTGCTACAGTTTGGAAACCCAGGTGGCCTAGTGGTTAAGTGCTGTGTCTGCTAACCAAAAAATCTGCAGTTGAAATCCTCCACATACTCCTTGGAAGCTATGGGGCAATTCTACTCTGGCCTGTAGGGTTGCTATGAGTTGGAATTGACTCAGTGGCAGTAGGTTTAGTTTGGTTTGAGTTTTTTTGCTGCAAATTAAAATAAGTAATTGTGGGGTTACTTTTTTAGTTTTTATGAGAAGGATCTATAACAATGAAATGCTCTCAGAAAAATCAAGACATTCTAGTTCTTGTAACTGAAAGGTCAGTAGTTAATATCCACCAGGTGCTCCTTGGAAACTCTGTGGGAAACCTCCTCTCTGACCTGTAGGGTCTGCATGAGTTGGGACCCTACTCGGCAGCAGTAGGTTTTTTGGGGGTAGTGTTAAGATCAGAGGGTGTTTTGGGGAACAGAGCAAATATTTTACAACAGGGGGAAGTTTGCTGTAATACACACATACATATAGACGTATGTAGTATGTACATGCATCTGGATAACTAAAATGTAGTTTGCTGCTATAGCAAGAATACCACAAGTGGGTGTTTTTGAAAACAAAAATTTATTTGCTCATAGTTTAGGAGGCTGGTAGACCAGATGCAGGGCTCTAGCTCTGAGGGAAGGCTTTCTGTAACTTTCAGCCCTAGAGGAAATTCCTTGTCTCTTCAGCTTCTGTTTTCTGGTTACTTAGAGATCTCCATGTAGCTTAGCATCTACCCCCATCTGCACTTGCTTAGTCTGTTTCTTTTTTTATATTTTGTAAGCAGTTGACTCAAAACACATCCTACACTAATTCCCTCATTAGCGTAATAAAGACAGCCCATTCTCAAATGGGAATATAACCACAGACATGGTGGTTAGTGTTTACAGCACATATTGAGGGGGTTCACAATTCAATTCATAACAGTCTGGGTCACAACAATGGAGTTCTTTTCCATGAGACTGGTAACTAAAAAGGAAATAATAGTTTATGCTAGTGCTTGTAAGTTTTCAGTCATTTGGGAAATCAGCTAACACTCAAGGTTAGGTCATTTAACCCAAATTATTTAATTAACTAATTCCTACTGGATTCAGCATTTTATTCCAATAAATGGAGTAGGGTTAAGAAATTTGGAATGAACAGTGCTCTGGTTGTTGGGGAAAAAATATTTTGTTCTCTCAGAGTAAATCAGGTAATACCCTTCCTATGTTTTTTCTTTACTTTGACATTTCTGTTGCATTCTCTTTCTTGCTTCCAGTTGTAGTTAGAGCATATATCAGTTATGAATTTTTTGTAACAGCCAACATACAGTGGTTTCTTAATCAAAACTCACTGGTTGATGTGTCTACGATGAAAAAACTTGGGTTTGTCACTAGAGCGTCAGTACATGAAGTCACATTTTCCCCGGTCTGCATTTTTTTCAAGCAAATTATCTTGATTAAAGCTCAGTATTTTGAGTAGAACTGACTCATAGATCTCCAAGGTCAAGCTGTTGACCCTTAGGTTAGGAGCCAAGCTCTTAACCACTGTAGCATCAGGGCTCTGAATTGATGCTTATATTTATGAGCAGTAATAAAACTTACATCACTGTGGATTATAAACGGGAAACACATCAAATCCCTGGATTTGAAGAATTGTTTTAGAATTTCATTATACCTTCGAGTAAAGTAAGCTGAAGAGCTAAATTTTTAGGCACACTCTTACTTTAGGATATCTTACATATAACAAGAATAGCTTTTATATCTACATCCATCACAATAACGTTTACCTAGCAGGTGGTTATTACTTGCTGTGTGATTATGTTTTAAGGTATTAGGTAGAATCTGAGGAAAACAAAGGATTCCAAGATATAAAGTGTTTTATTTATATACCAATTTCATAGTGCTATGTCTGCTAACTGAAAGGTCAGCCAGATATTTCTTGCAGACTCTATGGAGCACTTCTACCGTGTCCTATAGGGTTGCTGAGTCAGAATCAACTTGAAGGCAATGGGTTTCATTTATGGTATAGATAATAATGGTTCATTTCTTGAGACATAAATATAGACAAGATCCTAGACTTAAGCAAAAAAGGACAGTTAATTATCTAGGCCAATGAAAAAATTTTTACAAAGTCCACTGAGTGTTTTATTTTTTCTTTTTGAAAAACACCTGTTGTTCTTATGTACAGCAGAATGAAGCACTGCCAGGTCCTGTGTCAACCTCACAATCATTGCTGTATCTCAGCCCATTATTGCAGCCACTGTGTCATTCCATCTCATTGAAAATCTTCCTCTTTTTTGCTAGTCCTCCACTTTACCAAAAAAAGAGGTCCTTCTCTAGCAACTGATCCCTCCTGATAACATGTCCAAAGTGCATAAGACAGAGTCTTGGTATCTTCACTTACAATCAGAATTCTGGCTGTATTTCTGCTAAGACAGATTTGTTCATTGTTTTGGTGGTATATTCAATATTTGTCACAAATACTGCAATTCGGATGCATCAGTTCTTCATTTTATTTATTTTTTATTCATTGTCTAACTTTCACGTGAAAATAAGGTGGTTGAAAATATCAAGGCCTGGGTTAGTGGCAGCTTAGTCGTCAAATTGACATCTTTGCTTTTCAACACTTTGAAGAGGTCTTTTGCAATGGATTTGCTCAGTGTAATATGTCATTTAATTTCTTTTTTAATTATAATTAAATTCTTTTTAAATTATGATTAAGTGAAAGTATACAAGCCAAGTCAATTTTGCATACCTGTTTCTCTACGTTCTAGTCACTTTCCCCACCCTGTGACAGCACACTTCTTGTCACGCTTTATCACTGATACTCTCCCAGCAAACACCTGTTTCATCCTTTCCACCCTCCCCTCTCCTCTGTAGAAAGAAACCCATAAGACAGCTTTCTATAAATGTATAAAACCATAAAGTACACATACCACATGCTCACTCTGCATCTGAGTCCAGTCCCTTTTCAGTCTGAAATGTTGACCTCAGCATTGGTTTCCGGTCTGGGGCAGCAGCGAATCTAGAGACCATGTTCCAGTGGACCCTCCAGATTGTCAGACCATCAGTTCTGGTCTTTCAGTAGAGTTCTTGATCTGCATATCTCTTCTTCCTGTGTTATGTCAGGGACTCTTCATTGTGTCCCTTCTCAAGGCTATCTTTGGTAGTAGCTGGGTGCTATATGGTTCTTCTGTCTCATGCTGATGTAGTCTCCCAATCATATGGGTCCTTCTGTCTCCTGGGCTCATTTTTCCTCATGTCTTTGATGTTCTCAGTCGTCATCTGTTCCATGTGGATTTGGACCAGTTGATGTTCCTCAGATGGCGGCTTGCTGGATTTTAAGACCCAGAAGCCACTCAGCGATATGAAATGCGGAAGATTCTCTTAGCTAAAGGCTAGTTCTTCCAGTTGACCTCCATGTCTTCTGAAAACATGGTCTCCAGACCGCTGTCCTTGCTACTTTATCTTTTGAAATGTTGAGTTGCATTTAGAAGACCTTTTAGTTTATGTTGTCCATTTATGCTGACCTGCCTTCTATTGTGTGCTGTCACACCCTTCACCTAACTGAATTCCTATCAACTATCTAATCTATGACCAAACCATTCCCTCCCTCGTCATCCTCGTAGCTGTCAAAGAGTCTGTTCTTCCTTGCGTAAGTCCGTATAATAGTGGTCCCATACAATACCCGTCCTTTTGCAGCTGACGGATTTCACTCAGCATAATGTCTCCTAATTAATACCAGGTTATGAGGTGCTTCCTGAAGTCATCATTGTTCTTTATCATTGCATAGTGTTCAGTTGTGCATCTATATCATAGTTTGTTTATCCATTCATCTGTTGATGAGCAGTTAGGATGATTCCATCGTTTTGTTATTGTGGACTGTGCTGCAGTAAATGTTCATGTGGATGTATCTGTTTGTGTGACAGTACTTATTTCCGTAGGAAATATTCTGAACAGTGCGATTGCTAGGTCTAATGATATTCCTATTTGTAGCTTTTTAAGAAAGTGCCAAATTACTTTCCAAAGAGGCCATAACATCTTGCATTGCCACCAGCATTGCAAGAGAGTTCCAGTCTCTCCACAGTCTCTCTAGTATTTGTTGTTCAGTGCTTTTTGGATTATTTCAAACCTCACTGGGGCAAGATAGTATGCCCTTGTAGTTTTGGTGTAGATTTCTCTAGTGGTTAATGATTGCGAGCATTTCCACATGTATCTTTTGGCTGTTTGGATGGCTGCTGTGGTGAAGTGTCTGTCCATGTCCTTCGTCCGTTGTTTAATTGGGTTATTGTCTTTTTCTTGTTGATATTTTGCAATACCTTGTAGAAATTGCAGAAATTAGACATCAGTCCAATGCTTAGTTGCCAAATGTATTTTCCCATTCTATAGGCAGTCTTTTTAATGCTCTTGGTAGAGTCTTTGGATGAGCGGAGTGTTTAATTCTTACTAGTTCCCATTGATCTGTTTTCTCTTCTGTTCATCATTGTTGCTAAGATTTTGTAGTCTAAGTTGTATATTAGAATGTACATTGTCCCTATTTTTTCTTCCTTAATTTTATCATTTTAGGTTGGACAGTTAGGTCTTTGATCCATTTTTAGTTTTGTGTAAGGTGTGAGATACGGGTCTGTTTTCAGTGTTTTGCAGATGGAGACCCAATTTTGCAACACCATTTGTTGCAGAGACTGTTTTTACCCTTTAACAACCTTCAAGCCTTTGTCAAATGTCAGCTGTTCATGGGAGGATGGTGGTATTTCTGGGCTCTCTGTTCTTTTCCATTGGTCTGTGTGTCTGTTTTCATACCAGTACCAGGCTCTTTTGACCACTGTGGCAGTGTAGTAGGTTGTAAAGTCAGGTTGTGTGAGCCCTCCCACTACAAAATTGGTGATTTTTTTTTTCCGTCTCTTTGATGACTGACATTGAAATTTGTATTGAGATTGCATTCTTCATGTAAATTACATTGGGTCAAAATAGATGTTTTCACAATGTTAAATATTCCTATCCATGAGCAAGGTGGGTTTCTTAACTTACATAAGGCTCTGGTTTTTTTGCTACAGGGTCTTGTAATTTTCTGTGTATAGGTCTCTTACATCTGTGGTTAGATTTATTCCTAAGTATTTGATCTGCTTGGGTGCTCTTTTAAGTGGTACTGATTTGGTGATGTCTTCTTTGATGATCCCTTTGTTGCTGTAAAGGAATCCTGCTGAATTATTTATGTTTGTCCTGGGTCCTGATACTTTGGGAAAGTGTTCTATTAGTTCCAGTAGTTTATTTATGGATTCTTTAGTGTTTTCTGTGTATATGATCTCATCATCTGCAGTGCAGACACCGTTTACTTCTTTGTCTTTTCTGATTGCTCTAGCCGGAAACTCAAGCACAATGTTGAATAGAAGTAGTGACGGGGCATCCTTGTCTACTTCCTGTTCTCAGGGGGAATTCTTGCAGTCTCCATGCAGGATGATATTTTCAGTTGCTTTTGCATAGGTGCCCCTTATTGCTTTGAGGAATTTCCCTTTTATTCCTATTTTGCTGAGTTTTAAATATGAATGGCTGTTGAACTTTCTCAAATGCCTTTTCTGCAGAGTCAAGTGATTTTTATCCTTTGTGTTATTTATGTGGTTGACCACATTAATTGTTTTTCTGATGTTGGACCAGCCCTACACACCTGGTATAAATCCACCTTGGTCATGATGAACAGTTATTTTGATATATTGTTGAATTCTTTTGGCTAGGATTTTGTTGAAGATTTTTACATCTAGGTTCATGAGTGATGCTCGAATCCCACTCATGAGTGATACTGGTCTGTAATTTTCTTTTTTTTGTGGTGTCTAAACCCGGCTTTGGTATCAGGGTAATGCTGGCTTCATACAATGAATTTGGAAATGTTCTGTCATTTTATTTGTTGTGGAATGGCTTCAGTAGTATTGCAGTTAACTCCTCTCTGAAGGTTTGGCAAAATTCTCTGGTGAAACCATCAGGCTTTTTTCAGTTGGGTAGTTTTTTGATTACTTTTTCAGTTTCTTCTTTCTTGATGAGTTTATTCATTTTTTCTACTCTGTCATAATTTTGGTAGGTGATGTGAATCAGAAATTTGTCCATTGCCTCTAGCTTTTCAAGTCTGTTAGAGTACAATTTTTCATAGTATTCTGTTATGATGCTTTTAATTTCTTTTGGGTCTCTTTTGACATATCCCATCTCATTTTTTTATTCTGGCTATTTGTTTCCTCTCCTGTTTTTCCTTTGTTAGTTTAGCCAGTGGTTTCTCAATTTTGTTGATCATTTCAAAAAAACAACTTTTGCTTTTGTTAAGTCTTTCAATGGTTTTTTCGTTCTCTGTTACATTTAGTTCTGCTCTCGTCTTTAGTGTGTGTTTTCTTCTGTTGCCTGGGGGATTCTTTTGTTATTCTCTTTCTACTTGTTCAAGTTGCAGGGTTCATTCTTTGGTTTCTTCCCTTTCTTCATACTGCATGTGTACATTAATAGAAATAAATTGACCTCTGAGCAAGGCTTTTGTTGTATCACGTAGGTTGTTGTAGGAAGAGTTTTCATTGTCACTGGATTCCATGAATTTCTTTATTCCTTGATTTCTTCTATAGCCCATGAATTTTTGAGCATGACATTGTTGAGTTTCATGAGTTTGAATTTCTAATGTTTTCTCTGCCATTCATTTCAACTTTTATGGCTTTATGGTCTGAGAAAATGGTTTGCAGTAATTTAGTGGTTTGGATTTTGTTGAGATTTGCTTTATGGGCTAATGGGTGGTCTGTTCTAGAGAATGCTCTATGTTCTTTGGATAAAAAGCTGTACATGGCTGTTGTTGGGTAAAAATTTATTTTTCTCTGATGTTGAGTTGGTTGATTGTCATAATAAGATCTTTCGTATCTTTACTGAGCTTTTTTCTGGATGATCTGTCATCTCTGGATGTCATCTACTGGAAGTAGAGTGTTAATGTCTCCTACTAATATTGTGCAGTGGTCTATCACATTTTTTAATGTTGTCAGCATTTGTTTGATGTATTCAGATGCCCTGGCATTGGGTGCATAAATATTTAATATTGTTATAGCTTTCTTATATATTGAACCTTTAAGCAGTAAATAGTGACCATGTGTGTCCACAGAGGAGGATTTTACCTTAAAATCTATTTTATCTGACTTTAATATTGCCAGTTCTGCTCTTCATTGCATGTTGTTAAGCTTGGTATATGTTTTTCCATCCTTTAATTTTCAGTTTTCTCATATCTTTGAGTCTAAGGTGTGTCTCTTGTGAGCAGCGTATAGATAGGTCATGTTTTTTTTGACCCATACTGTTAATCTCTCTTTATTGGAGCATTCAGTCCATTTACATTCAGTGTAATTATTGATAGACTTGTATTTAGTGTGGGCACTTGGCTTTGGCTTGTATTTAGTGTTGTCATTTTGGAACCTTAATTTTTGTGTTGTTGAAATTTTCTTTGTTCCACTTAATACTCTGTTCTGGGTCATTTTTCTTTATGCAGTTTCTTTTCATCTTTTTCAGTTTTGGTTTTGTGCTTGTTGAGATTTCTGTGTTGTGTTTCTTGTTTTGATATGTAGCGTTGTTAGTTTGCTGTGCAGCAACACCTTTGTTACCCGCTAATGTTCTAGGTTTAAGCCAGTCTTTGACTTCTATTTATCTTTAACTTCCTGTCCATCTGAAAGGGCTCTGAATACTGTAATATATCCCTCTTTATATGTAATGTTGTCTAGTTTACATGTCAAACTCTCTATTTTCATAATTTTAGTATTTTAGCTTTGATTGGGCTTTGTGACTTCCCTAACTAATTAGGAGTCTGGGTGGTGTGTTTTTCATGGCATCCTTGGGCATACATGTGATGTTATTGATTTTCTATTCAAAGAACTTCCTTCATTATTTCTTGTAACTTTGGTTTGGTTTTTGCAAAGTCTGAATGCTTCTGCTTGCCTGAGAATGTCCAAATTTCACATCATATTTGAGAGACAGTTATGCAGGATATTTAATTCTTGGTTGGAAGTTTTTCTCCTTCAAGGTGTTGTATGTGTCATCCCATTGCCTTCTTGCCAACAAAGTTTCAGCTGAAAAGTTGGAGGACATTCTACAAAGCTTTTCTTTGTACGTTGGTTTTTGTTTAAGCCTAGCTGTCTTTAAGACCCTCTCCTTATGTCTCATTTTGTTAAGCTTGATTATAGTATTCTTAGTGTCTTCCTTTTGGGATCTACCTTTCGTGGAGTTCAGTGTGCACCTTAAATAGCTGTCTTTTTTCAGCAGCTCTTCAACAATTCTCTCTGTACCTTCTGCTATCCCTCCCTATCTTGAAACTCCAATTACACGAAAATTGTTCCTCTTGATAGAGTCCTGCATGGTTCTTAATGATTTTTATTTTTTCCTTGATTTTTTAAATCTGATTTCTCCTCATAAATACTGGTGTCAGGTGCTTTATCTTCAGTCTCACCAATTCTGCATCCCAATTCCTCAATCCTCCTCTTTTGGCTTTCCACTGAATTTTGTAGCTCTCTAATTTATTATTGATCTTCTGAATTTCAGATTGTTGATGTTATTAGCAGTTCATCAAGTTTATGTAATTTTTCATTTTTTTCTGCTGCACTGTGTTTAATCTTCATCCTAAGATCTAGAAGTGCTCTATACATAATTCTTTTGTATTCTACTTCTAATAATTCTGGCTAAGCCAAGATAATTTTAGGAAGTCCTTTTTGTCTGGGAAATTTTTTGGTTTTTCATTTGGGGAGTTTTCTAGAGCCACAGTGGTCTGCTTCTTTAAATGGTTAGTTATTGATTATTCCCTGTGTGTCATCGGAAAGCTGTTTAGCTTCTCTGCTGTCACACCAGCAGTTAGTAAGAGTACTGCTGGACTTGGCCACCAACCACTGATGCATTCTCTGGGTGCCACTGTCTTAAGTACAGTTTCTCTGGTAAGAGAGGTGCTGTCCAGCCCAACAGTGCTGTTCAGCTTGGCCCCAGCTGGGCCCTGAGGTGGTGGCAGGCCCTTCTTCTTGGCTGACAGAAATGGTGACCTACTTGTGCCAACTCTCCAGAATCACACCAGCAGACACTATGGCCTAGCTCAGAGAAACAAGAAGAGAAGGGTACCACCACACTCAGCCACCAGCTGCTGCTATGTTTTCAAGATGTGATTGTCTTAAGAACTGCTTTTCTGACATGAGAGGTGCTGTCCAGTAGCAGCCAGTAGCAGCTGGGCCCTCCAGCATGGCAGGCCCTGCCTCCTGGCTGACAAAGATGGTGACCTCCCTATAGAGTCTCTCAGGGGCCACATAGCAGAGGCTATGCTGTGGCTCAGTGTAAGGAGGGGGAAATAGTGCCACCACACTTGGCTGCCAGCTGCTGCTGCGTTCTCTAGATGTGACTGTATTGAAAACTACAGCTGGGCCCTTGGGTAAAGCAGGCCCCACCTCTTGGCTGACAAAGATGGCGACTGACTTGTGGAGTTTCTCAGGGGCCTTGTCAGCAGAAGCTATGACATGGTTTAGAGAAGGAAGGGGAAGGGTGTCACCACACTCAGCTACCAGCCACTGCTACATTCTTTAAGTACAGTTGTCTTAAAAACAGCTTTTCTGCTGCGAGAGGCACGATCCAGTCAGGTGCTATTATTGCTCAGCATGGCAGCCAGCCCCAGCTGGGCCCTCGGTCATGGCTGACTCTGCCTTTCAGCTAGATGGCAACTCACATGTGTCATATATCCTATGCTGCACTAGTAGAATCTGTGGCACAGCTCAGAGATGGAGGAAGCGTACTGGTACCCTCAGCCACTAGCTATCACTGGGTTCTCTAGATGTGACTGTCTTAGTGCAGAGTCTATTGCAAGAGATGTTTTCTACTTAGGCGCTGCAGTTCAGCATGGCAGTCAGCCCCTACAAGGCTCTCAAGACTCAGCAATTCCAGTTCTATTTCCAGTCTCCCGGTCAACAGTGATGGCATCTGCACCTGTAAGTCTCCCAGCTACTGCACCAGCAGGGCCCCTTTATGCTGCTGTCTTGCCTCCGACAAAGGTAGCTTTCCGCTTCCTGTCACACGCTCCAGTCTCACAACCCTCCACCTTATCTTGGGGCTCCCAGAATGTCCACTTTGCTCTCTTTAACTGTTTTTCTAGGCTGGATCTCTAAGGGGGAATCGAGGAGACTTGTGATTAGTTTGCCATCTTGGCCCCTCCCCCTCCGATTTTAGTTCCTGAGTGCTGCTTCCAAGGGCGTTAATTATGGATCCAAGTAAAATGAAATCTTTGAGACTTTCAGTCAGTTCAGTGTTTGTCATTATTGGTCTAGTTCTAAGGAATTTTGTTCATGTTGATGTGTGCTAGAAAAAGAAAATACTGATGCCTGTATAAATGTCATTGAAATAAACAAAATTATTTGTGTACAATTATTAAAATTATATTTTTTATCATTAGAAGAAATTAGGTAACAATATGGTAACTTGGTTAAACTTTGAAAGGTGGCATTAAATATTAGAAACCATAGGAGTATCTGCATGTTTTTTAAAGCTCACAGAACTGCACCATTCAGGTCAGATTAGTAATTTGATATGTATAATATTTATCTTAAATATTCATGAAAATATTTTGTACTGAACTCGTTGTCCAGTTTATTCAAGTAATAGGTTTCAAAGTATTAGACACCAGTACAATTGGATAATCCATCATTTATAGTGTTAATTGATGATAAATAATAACTATGAAAATATGCCAGTGAAATTTTTATAATTTAACACACTCAAGTTGTTCCATTTGCTATATACTAATATAACTGTCCCATACTGTTTCCAAGGATCACAAGATGAATTCAAACTGCTGGCCCTTTGATTAGCAGCTATCGCACTTAACCACTATGCCACCAGGGTTTCTAGACAATACAAAACAAAACCTAAAACTTGTGTGAAGATGAGTAATTTTTTGTTTTTACCATAATTGATGAGGCATAGTATCCTACTGAACTTATGGAAAGTCATCCCTTGAGACAGAATTTACTCCAGGATCAGGCAGGGGTGACTCTTCTCATTGTTACCTATGTGTTCTTCCGTTTCTTTTTTCCCTTTAGTTCTCCTTTTAGGTTAGATTCTGTGTGACCTTAGCAATGTCTATGAAGTATCACAGGGCTCAGATAGGCCATTTCTTCTAATCCTAAATTTAGTCATGTGCTGTGTGTTTTGCCTTGGCTGTCCCTGTTCCTGTTTATTAGCGCAATTCAAAGTATGAGGAGCCCCGATGGCACAGTGGTTAAGTGTGTGGCTGATAATTATAAAGTTAGTGGTTCAAACTCACTGTCTACTCTGGGGGAGAAAGATGAGACTGTTTCTGTGAAGACTACAGTCCTGGAAACTCAGGGAGGGGGCGGTTCTTCGCTATTCTGCACTGCTGCTGTGAGTCAGAATTGACTCAACACAGTGGTTGAAAGTATTCATTGGAGACTTTAAACTTAGTTGGGAACAAATTTTGTTTGAGATCATGTGTATCCAGGTAAAAATACCTTATCTTTTAGTGCCCTTGGCAGCTAGGAGTTGCCTTATAGTAGTGCTGACCAATAAAACGTGAGAGAAATATCTAGTAGGAATTTCTAGGAAACTTTTTGCTTTTCTGGTTAAGACTGTGGCTTTCTTCCCATCCCGTTATTTTTCTTTCCTGGAAATCAGAAAATGCTGTACAACTTAAATTTTTTATTTTGTGATTATTGAAACACATTTTAGGGAATTATTTGGATATTGAGTTTAATAATTAATGTGGGACTTTAACTGTGGAGTAACTTGCTAAATTAGTTTCATCATGTCCTTATTCTGTTGACCTTTAGAGTTGGAATAATTTGTGTCCTTATAATCTGGCATTCCTTGTTTAACTGCTGGGATAGTTTAAAATATTGTTTATATTTTACATGTTTTAAGAAATCTTATTCAGTAGTCACATTTCAAATAAGTTTTGTCTGTCATTAAAGATCTACCTTTTGGCCCTTGCAGCTAATTGAAAGTTTTAAAGCCTCAGAGTGACCTCTAAACAATTCTAATTGTTTGCAAGATGATAACTACAGATGGACACAGAGAGAAAATGAGAAGGAATTCTCATGGGCTTGAGAGAGAAGAAGAGAGACAGTTGGACAGGAAACCTTAGAGCTGAATAAAACGGAGTTGCGAACAATAACTGTTTTCATGTTTCCCTCAAAGTAATGAATCTGAATTATTGTAATTATTAAATACTTGTATTATTCAGAAATTATGTTTGATTTTAGGCTTTTGTAAACCTGAGTTTGTCATTATAGTCTTGAAGATAGAAATTAGGAAAAAATGCTAATTTAAATTTAAAACAGCTGTAAATGCAAGTTTGGAGTAAGGCTTATCTTCTCATCTGTCACCAAGTGTTTGCAGATGTCACCATGGACCTTTTTTAAGTGCAGTTATGAAGCTCATTGGAATGTCTAGAAGTAATTTAAAAAATCTGGCTGACACACAAGCATTAAATATGTAGTGTTTCTTTTATACTGATAAAGAGTATGAAGTGAATGTTTTGGGGGGATAATTAGTGTCAAATAATGAATGAGAGGCTCATAGCCTTCTAGGACTAGTTGTTTATAAACTAGACTCATTTCTCTTTAAGTTATATGCATATATATATTTTTCTAAGTCATAAAATTTTGTAGCTGAAATTCACAGACCAGCTTGTAGAATCTGAAATGATTATGATTTTATACTTGGCATGCTCTCTGTCTCTCTTTTTTTGCTTTTTCTTGGACCTGTAAATTTATTGCCTTTTACTTCAGGGTAAATGTCCTAAATTCACTTATGCCATATTATTTGCCATTGGTTGCAAGTTCATCTGTCATATTATTGAAATATCTGTGAGTCAGAAATATTTGTACAGTGCACTCCGCGTGATCCATGCCCTTTATCCATATCACTTTTAAGACTCAGGTAGTCTTCCTGCAGTTAGCTTCTAGTTTGAGGCTGCACCAACTGATTCTGAGGATTTTCTTTCTTGAAAATCTAGAGGGTAAAAGTCATACATATTAAATTCAGGAGGTTGACATTAAAGTCTGTCTTCTAGTATGTTTCTTCCACGTGTAATCTGGAGTTTGAAGTGTTAACCTAGTTTACACAAGGCAAACATTTTAGTCTCTAGAACTGATCCTATTTTTCCACTTTCTTGTTCTTCAGTATTTCACATTTTCAGTTTCATGTTCTTCTGTTTTGCGTGCTGTCTTAGTCATTGTTTTGGTCAGCTAGGGCTGCTCTAACAGAAATACCACAGAGTGGGTGGCTTTACCAAAGGAAGGTTTATTCTTACACAGTCCTGTAGATAACAAGTCCAATTCAGGAGGTCCGCTCCAGGGGAAGGCTTTCCCCTTTGTCGGATCTGGAGGAAAGTTCCAGTATTGCATCAGTCTTTGTCCAGGGAGCATCTTGGCGCAGGAACCTCAGGTCTGAAGGAAACGCTCTTGATGCTGTCTTGATGGTACGCGGTTCTCAGTTCTCTGCCTGCTTCCCTTTCGTTTTATCTCTTGCAGGATGAAAGGATTAAGGGTGGGAGCAAGCCATACTCCAGGGAAACTCTCTTTACAGTGGAGCAGGGAGGTGATCTTATAAAGGGATTTCCAGTCCCACCGTAATCCTTTAACATACAGCGTAGGAAAACCACCAAATGGAGGACAGTCACAAGATACTGGGAATCATGGCCCAGCCACATGGCTGTGCATATTTTTGGGGGGGACACAATTAAGTCCATGATCTCTCACCCTTTGGCACCCCAAAAATCACATCACTGAAACGTGCAACACATTCATCTCATCATCATAGCAAAATCATGTCCATCTCATATGACAAGTCGTAAATCAGTTTCAAGTCCAAAATTAAAAAATTTTTTGGTATCTATGAAACCTAGAGTGCAAGCTGTCTGCTTCCAAAGGTACAATGGCAGAACAGGCCCAAGTTAGACATTCCATCACAAATGAGAGTAACTGCAGGGAAAGAGGCATTGACAGGCAACAGGCAAGTCAGCAGAACACATTACATTAGCCCCCAAAGCTTTGGAAATGATCTTCCACTTTCTGAGACATTTATACAATGGCCCTGCCTTCCAGTCTGTAGGTGTTGGCCACACTCTCTGGTTTCTGAGTGGAGACCCCAGCCCTGTGCTATAACTCTGCCTTTAAGACTCACTTGGACAGAAACTCTGCTGCATCGGCTTTAGAAGCACCCTAAGCCTAAATGAGTGGCAATTCCACCCTTACGAACACAGGACACCGTGGTTCCACCCTTTCAAAACCCTGAGGTCATGGCCATACCTTTGAGACTGAGGCAGCTCAGCTTCTCACGCTGTTTGTCTCTTCAGCTTCTGCTTTCTGTGGCCGCATGGCCCGGGCCTCAGGCCCACATCTGCCCTGTCGGGCAAGTGTTCCAAAGCTCTGTAGCTCCACTGGTTTAAGTGCCCGGACGCACCCCACTCTTGCTGGAAAGCGTCCTGCCCAAAGGCACTCAGCTCTCTCGCTCTGCGGGTCAGCAAGGCCAGCTCCACCGATTCAAGTGCCCGGAGGCACCCTGTTTCCCAAGGAAAACTCTGTGCACAGGCACTCAGCTCTGTTGCTCCACGGGTCAGCTTCAGCGCTGCCTCTGGTTCTGCTGCCGCCGCCAGTGCTGCCACCACCAGTTCTCTGTTTCTCACCATCTTCGCCTTCTTCGTTCCTTCTGAATCTTCTATCCATTCACAGTTGCAAAATGACTCACACATTTTAGGTATTTGCTAGAGCAGCACCCCACTCTCAAGGTACCAAATTCTGTTTTGGTCAGCTAGGGCTGCTCTAACAGAAATACCACAGAGTGGGATGGCTTTACCAAAGGAAAGTTTATTCTTACACGGTCCCGTAGGTTACAAGTCCAATTCAGGATGTCCACTCCAGGGGAAGGTTTTCCCCTTTGTCGGATCAAGCCCTGTATTGCATCAGTCTTTGTCCAGGGAGCATCTTGGCGCAGGAACCTCAGGTCTGAAGTACCCTGGTGCTGCTTTCTTGATGGTATGAGGTTCCCAGTTCTCTGCCTGCTTCCCTTTCATTTTATCTCTTGCAGGATGAAAGGATTAAGGGTGGGAACAAGCCATACTCCAGGGAAACTCCCTTTACAGTGGAGCAGAGAGGTGATCTTATAAAGGGATTTCCAGTCCCACCGTAATCCTTTAACATACAGCATAGGAAAACCACCAAATGGAGGACAGTCACAAGATACTGGGAATCATGGCCCAGCCACATGGCTACACATACTTTTGGGGGGACACAATTCAATCCATGACAGTCATTTAGTGTTACTATGACAGAGATATCATAAGTGGGCAGTTTTAAAAAGAGAAATTTTATTCTGTCATGGTTCAGTAGGCTAAAAGTTCAATTCAGAGCATCATCTCCATGAGAAGTCTCTCTGTTGCCTCTGGAGGAAGGTCCTTGCCATCAGTCTTACCCTGGACCAGGAGCTTTTGAGGCACAGGGACTTGGATCCTTTCCAAAGTGTGCCCTCTGCTCCTGGCACTGCTTCTAGGTGGTATGAGGTCCCATAATCTCTCTGCTAGCTTCTTTATATCTCAAGAGATTATTTCAAAGCACAATATAGTCTTACACTCTGAATCCTGCCCTACCAATATAACTGATGCATACCCACCCTAATTAACATTATGGAGGCAGGATTTAGAGCATACAGGAATATCACACAATACCAGGGAATTATGGCCCAGCCAAATGGCTGCATACATTTTTGGGAGACACAGTTCAATCTATGACACATGCTTTCCCCATTTTGCATACACACGGTGACTGTTGTGCCACAAATAAAAGCATTTAGTAAACTCCATCCAGATAGATTAGCTCACATAACTAAATGTGTAGAGTTGCTGAGTGGTTCTCTGATTTGGCTCTGGTAGCTTCTGAAGTTGGTCTTCACTGTGTTACATCTTACTTTCTATTTTATTTAGAATCACCTACTCCCAAAGTTACTTTTCATTGTTATTGATAAATTTAGTAATTGAAAATCAGAACTGTCTTTTGACCATCTCTAGCTGTAAAGGAAGCTGAAAAATAAAGTTCAGGCAATTCAAATAAAACTGGTATAGATGGAGGTCTCCATCCTTCCTTTTCTTCTGATAAGCATCTGTGTGACAGGTTATTCTGATAACAGATAGTGCTATAGTACTGACCTTACTGTGTTGATTTACCGATCATGCATCATGTGATCAAAACAAAAAGCTATGATTGACACGGGATAGATGACTAAATTTTTTCATACTACCAATAAAGCATCTAGTGCAGATTCAGTTGTGTCATCTTCACAGAGGTAGCAGACATGAGAATCTTCACACCTACCCCCTGTGTGTCCTTCTGCCTCCTTCATGTGTCTTCCGTATTTACTATAAAACTATGGAGAAATGTAAGTTAGCAAAAATATAGTTAGCACATTTTGATGGTAATGGAAACCTGAAGGACATCTCTTTAACCATATTTTCCTTATGAAACCAAACTCGTTGCCACTGAGTTAATTCTGACTGTTAGCAATCCAATAGTACAGAGTAGAACTGCCCCAGAGGGTTTCCTAGGAGCCACTGGTGGATTTGAATTGCTGTGTTTTGGTTAGTAGCCATAGCTTTTAACTGTTGTGCCATCAGGGCCCCGTTTTCTGCATGACTCTTGACATTTCATCCTCTTGACTTTATTTTCCCAATTTTAATTATGTATCTGTTAAATATTTTTGTCAAGAAGTAAACAATTTCTCAGACTTAATGGAAATTCAACATGGAGACTTAACAAAGGAAGAAGACAACTGTTTTAAGTATGCTTGAACTTTGGGTATTTTCCCTGTTCTAATTTCCAAAGATCAACGTCTGATATACCAATAAGATTTGGCAGATTTACAACATTTTAAGCTTTTACCCCTGCAGTGGGATTCCTGTTTTTCCTTACTGTTCTGAATTATTTTTCTTAATGTACCTTCTGTGCAACTGTTGTATATACTAATGCTTTCAAGAGATCCCACATTACAATTTATTTCCAGCGTTGATTTCTATTTTTATTTTCAATAAATAGCCTCAAGAGAAGAAAATCTTTCATTTGACTTTAAGATCTAAAGGTAGGCTTAGGGCTCACGGAAACAGAGAATAAGTGTTCCTGCGATGCCACAAAGGTCAGGTCAGAATTGGCTGCTGGGTAGAAGGCAGAGCACAGTGGAGAACATGATCATTATATTAAAAACAATAACAATAAGAGGAAAGTTATGTAATTGGCATTTATGTGTACTAGTTGAGGTGGAATTCTCATAGTGTATGTTGAGGTCTATATGCTAATCTATTTAAACCACCTCGAGGGAATGTCTGTTGATAAAAAAGGAACTCAGTTGTTTTTCAAGGTGTTGTGGTCCATTGCATACTAAAAGAGAAATAGTTAATTTCAAAATTGAAAAAAATATGCTAGCTACTATTTTTAGTTTCTGGAAAGTCACAGTTGAGGCTTTATTCCATTCTGCCTTCTCAGAGAAGAAACACCCTATCAGGTCACTGGAAATGATAGGTCAGGTTTGAAAGGAGGCTTCATATGCAGCTAAATAAACCTGCAAAATATGTTTAAAACATTGTTCTAGTGACTGGTACCTGAAATGGTTTCCACAAGAAGAAAGTTGGTAATATGGAAGCTTAGTCTTTTGCACTGGAAATAAGTTTGAAAGGAGACCTTGATTTTGCTAGCCAAATACACTGTCTGAGTTTAGAAACTAATTTTGTTTGGTATATAATTTTTTTCCCAAAATATAGCCTTTTTTAATTTTAAGCAGTTATACTAACTTAAGCCATTAGGTAGGTGCTGAGAGGTTAACCTAGTTTCTGCTGTTTTATTTTTTCAGGTATTTTCAGCTCAATGGGAGAGGGATAAAACTCTAGCTACAATTTGAAGTTTGATGTTTTTTCTGTCTCAAACCTTGTAAGACTGTGTTCACTGTTTTTTATTTTTTTATTTTTTTTTGAGCATGGATAATCAGAAAATAAGATTTGGGAGAGTGAAGGGGCCCAGATTTGATTCCCAGATATTTCAGGGATGCCTACCTTCTTTCAACGTTTTATTTTCTTTTATTGCTAGACAGCATGGAGTGGTTGAAACAGCTTAGCCTCTGAGATCAGAACTGGGTTTGAATTTAGCATTATAACTTAGGAGTTGTGTGATCCTAACCTCTCTGAGTTGGTTTCTGGACTATCAACTTAAAGAATTAATTTATGTCTATTTTATAGTGTCATAAGGGAGCTCATATAAATCCTAGTCTCATATTTAAAAAAAACCCACAAATCTGACTCATTGTGACCCCATAGGACAGAGAGAACTGCTTCATAGACTTTCTAAGGAGCACCTGGTGGATTTGAACTGCCCACCTTGTGGTTAGCAGGCATAGCACTTAATCACTACACCACCATGGTTTCCAGTCTCATATTTGCTATCAAGATAGCATTAGTTCCTTCTTCAGGCACTGTTAAAAATCAAAGTGTCTATCAGTTTTACTTGTACCCTTATTCCAGAGTCCTTTATGGAGGTTTTGTGACCCAAAGGTCCGCAGATGTAATAAACTTCGTGCAAATAAGTATGCGTTTGTGATGCAACATCTGCTTGTTAAATATTTATTGAATAGAAATAGCAGACTACTCTTGAAGATACCAGTGATCTCTGTATTGCTGAAACTCAGTGTCTGACTCTCAGAACTCCTCTTACTTGACTTAGCGATATATGATACACTATTTTAACTTTTTTTAATCTCAGTGGTTCCTCTTTCTCTCCCATGGTTGACTACTCTGAACTTTTAATATTAAAATCCCCAGAGTTTAGCCCACGGTCTTCAAGCACCACTAACTCCCTTGGTGATGTAACCCATTCTCATGGTTCTAAGTGTTCTCAAGTGTTAATCTTTAATGCTTATCTCTCTTCTGAACTTTTTAAACAACTTCTTTCGTAATTCTCTCTCTGACATCTCCACTCAGACACCTAACAGATATTTCAAACTTAACATATTCAAAACTGAATTTATCTCCTTCCCAGCCTTACTTAGTCAGTAGCAACCTACTGACTTTTAGTTGGCTAGCCCAAGTCTGTAGAGTTACCCTTGACTTTCTTATACCACATCAAAGTCATCAGGGACACTGAATCTGTCTGCTAAGTCTTCAGTTTATGTCCAGAATCCAACCACTGCTCACCCCCTACTGATACATCTCTGGCGTGAATCATTGTCCCGTCACGTGGATCACAGTGATGCTGTGTTGAGTGATCTCTCTGGTTCTGTGCTTAACTCACCTATAGAGTATTGTAAACAAAACAGTGATTCCTTATGACTGAGGTCAGATTATATCCTTCTCCCATTGAAGGCCTCTAGAATAGCCCCTGGTTTCATGCAGTGTAAAAGCTAAACTCCCTGCAAAGATACTGCAGTCAGGGTCCTCACAGAAACAAATGGTACGCTTAGATGTTTTAACTGAAAAGATTTTGATGGCTGGCTTATTTTACTGAGATGTGAACAGTGTTAGGGAAAACAGCAATGGAAATCTATGCAGTGGGGAGGAGAAAGTAGTGTTACCAACCAAAACCAACCCAAACACACTGTTTTTGAGCTGATTCCAAATCTCAGCAACCCTTACAACAGAGTTTCGAAGGAGCTCCTGGTGGATATGGACTGCCTGCCATTTGGTTCACAGACGTAACACTTAACCACTATGCATCTGGAGTTTCTGTAGTGTTACCAGATCCTGGGAATTGCTAGGCACCATAGCATAGGGGTCACTAAGTGTCAGATTCAGCTCCACAGCAAGGTGTCCCCCCCGCCGCCCCAACAGCATAGGAGCTGCCCAACTGCAGTTAAAATTCTACTGTAGATGCACAGACTTCCGTAACTGTTGTGAGGCAAGGAGAGGAAAATAAATTTCCCAGTTCATCTTTCCTTCATATTCTAGCCAAATACTTGGAACTGTGAGGTTTTTGTTTGTTTTGCTTGTTTTTAAGATATTGTGGTAGTTTTGTCATGGTATCTCATTTGGATACCCTCATTTGTGAAATAAATGTTTATATAATTTGTTCATTCTTCTTTTGGCATGTTAATCTTTCTGCTTCTCCCGTATTTCTAGGGAGTTGCCCCTCAGGACAGCAACCAGAGAGTCTGTGAGTTTATGACATCTCTTCTCCTGGGCAGGGCCCAAATTCCAACTTAGGCATCCTTAGCACTCTAAGACTACTGTAAACATCCCTGTACTTTTTCATGAGATGATTTTTGCTTGGCTGCTTGTTCTGTGAACTCAAGAATTTAACCGCTACCTCAAGAGGACAACCTCAAGTGTCAGACTTGCTTGTCTTATCTTCAGTCCAGTATCTGAGCATCTGTAAAGCTTTGGCTCCCTTGGCAGCCAACATCTCATTGTCTTCTGTCTCTAGCCCTGTGAGAATGCCAGGTGAGTGTTGGTTGTTGAGGTTGTTAGATACTGTCAAGTCAGTTCTGACCCATAGCGACTCTGTGCGCAGCAGAATGAAATAGTGCCGGTTCCTGTGCCATCTTCACAATCATTGTTATCCATGAGCCCATTGTTTCAGCCTGTGTGTCATTCCATCTTCTTGAGGATCTTCCTTTTTTTTGCTGACACTGTGTTTTATCAAACGTGATGTCCCTTTTAAGGGACTACTCCCTGTTAATAATGTATCCAAAGTATGTGAGACAAAATCTTGATATCCTTGCTTGTGAGGACCATTCTGGCTATACTTCTTTCAAGACAGATTGGTTCCTTTTTTTGGCATTCCGTGGTGTATTCAATATTCTTCAACAACACTGTAATGTGAAGGTGTTAATTCTTCTTCAGTATTCTTAATTGCCCAGCTTTCACATGCGTATGAGGCAATTGAAAACATTATGGCTTGGATCAGTTGCACCTTAGTCTTCAAGGCTACATCTTTGCCGTTCAGCACATCAAAGAGGTGTCTTACAGCATATTTGCCAAATGTAGTGTGTCTTTTGATTTCCTGATGGCTTCTTCCATGGGTTTTGATGGTAGATCCAAGTGAAATGATATCCATGACAAAGTCAGTCTTTTCTCTGTTTATCATGATGTGATGTTGCTTATTGGTCTAATTGTGAGGAGGAATTTTTTTCTGTGTTGAGTTATAATCCATACTAGAGGCTGTATGTAGTCTTTGATCTTTACCACTAAGTACTTCAAGTTGTCTTCACTTTCAGCAACCAAAATTGTGTCATATGCATAATGCACGTTGCTAATGAATCTTTGTGCCATCTCTGTGTTGTATTCTTCTTCATATAGTTCAGCTTCTTAGATTATTTGCTCAGCATACAGATTTTATATATATGTGTAGATTTTAAAAAATCCCTGCTGGCTTGGCTTTGCTATTCCCTGCCTAGATTCTCAGTCTCTCAGCCATCCTAGGTCTTACGTATTATCTGAAGGATAAAGGAACTCTCAGAGTGTTAGCTCACCTCTCGCAGTTTTCCTTCTGCTCAAGCTTTTGGCCACCGAAACCTTGGTTGCTTCTTTAGTTGTGTCTTCAAGTAGGTAACCGTTGTTTGAAATTTTGTGTGTATTTTCTAGCTGTTCTTGTTAGGGAAAAATGGTTTGGTCGTGAGTTGCTCCATCATTGACAAAGCCAGCCGAGTGCCGTCGAATCCGAGCCGACTCATGGTGACCCGGTCAGCGTGCCTGAGCGAAGGCGCTCTGGTGGCACCCTGAAACCCTCGGCTGCTGAACCAGCGGTAGCAGTTTGAAACCCACAGGAACTCCTGTAGGACAGATTGCTTGTGGGGCAGTTGTACTCTGTCCTGTGGGGTTTCTGTGAGTCTGAACTCACTCAGTGCCACACAAAAACAGTAACAACATCAACTGCAATGTGGTTCAGTAATTAAAAGAACAAAGATTTTAGCTAGGTCCTTGGCTTAAGTTTAGACTTAACTGTTTTTGAGATACTTACCTTTGCATGCTTAGTTTTGTCGTCTGTAATCAGAAAATCACACTCCATAAGACTCTTGGGAGGGTTAAGTAATGCATGTAAATAATTTATAACAGTGACCATCACAAAATAAATTTAAGAAATGTGCTCAAAATAATACAGAAAACTTATGAAATCTGTAAGGTCAGTCATGTGAATCTACCAGCTGCTTCTTGCAATCCCTATCAGCCAGTTCTGCTCTGTCCTATTTTGTGGCACTGTTAGTTGCGATTGACTTGATGGCAGTGGATTTTTTTTTTTTAAGATGTAAACATACAAATCTCAAGTTAATAGTGATGCGCAGTTCACCCCAAATAGATTAATATTACTTAATTCACTTAAAAATGTTTCTAGTAAATATTGATTGCCAAGTGCTATCGAGTCGGATCCAACTCATGGGTGAAAAAATATTTTAACGTTTTAGATTTATAACAATAAAATGAATGCCAGTCTACCACTACTCAGCTTAAAAACAGAATGTTACCAGTTTCTTTGAATTTTATATCTATGTACTCCTCATAAATATTTTGTTGGATTTTGCATGTTTTGGAACTTGATTTAATTAGAATGACAGTGTATGCATTCTTTTGCAAAATGGTTTATTAATGTTAAATTCCTGTCAATTCATATTAGTGTTTGTAAAAATCAAGTTCCTTGATTTTTCTCATTTTTCAATGTAGTAAAATTATGTTTTCAAAATATCTTCAACATAATCATTCTCCAGTGAATGGACATCATGCATTTTCTGATTTTTCACCTCATATTTCTTTTCCTTAGAAATGTGTTTGTGGGACTCATTAGAGATTGAGTGGAAGATGGAATTCTCTAAAGCTAATTAGTATTTGTTTCTGCTAGACACTTGTGGACACTTGAAGTGCAGACTGCTTTTGGAAGTACTTTTGGTTTAAAGCTGGTTGATCTGCATAGGTGGTATTATTTCAGGCCGCAGACCGGGGTGAGAGTTTCTTGTGATTGTATTA
This sequence comes from Heterohyrax brucei, assembly GCA_028571685.1. NCBI lineage: Eukaryota > Metazoa > Chordata > Mammalia > Hyracoidea > Procaviidae > Heterohyrax > Heterohyrax brucei. The sequence goes on from CM053161.1 coordinate 1,549,984, forward strand.
AAGGGAAGATTGCTTGTTTCATCTTACCTAGCATAAACAGTGGTACAAACAGATATCTTGCTGCCTTTGTCTGTGAAGGTGGGTTATTGGTGTCATTTTCTGTTACACTGAGAGTACACTTTAGACTTTAAGATTCTAGCTTACTGTAAGGGTCTTCTAGGTCTGTGTCCTCTGAGACCATGAACTTCAGATTCCAAGTTAACCTGCCAGGGTGAATATGACTGCACTGCTTGCTTAGTCCCATTTCTCTGTTTTGTTTTATTCTTCTGGAAATCATTGCTTTCTTACTAGATTTTCACTGTGTAAACAGGCATGCTTGTGCAGGCACACACACACACACAATCTATATATGAAAGATATTTTTGCAGACACTCTGTGAAAAGAGCTATCAAGAACAGGAAAAACTAATTTGCTGTTATAAGACATTAAAGAAAAAAAAATTCTTTTTTGTCCTAGACTGGGTTCTCTAGAGAAGCAAAACTTGTAAATAGTAGAATTATATTGAGAGAGAGTTTTACATCACAAAATGGCTCATGGAATTTTAGAGAGTGGAACATTCCAAGGCTGTGGATCAGACTAAAGGCTTCTCCTGATTCACTTAGCCACAGGGGCTTGTAAACCCAGGACTGGCAAGTTGGAGAACGGGGCTTTTATTCACAAGCCGTGAAGATAGAAGAATCCCAAGATCCACAGGCAAGAGTGCGTAAGCTGCTAGCTCAAGTCCCAAGAATCAGAGATCATACGAACGGGAGCCAGATGCAGGATCCAGTCTGAGCAGAAAGCTCTTGAGCCCTGCCAGAATGTCTGCTTATTTGTGATGCAGTGTACACACCTTAGGAAACTCCCTTTCAACGGGTTGGCGACTCACAGCAGCTCTCATCATGGGGTGATCAGGAGTCCCAGCTCAATAAGGAAGTGATCATATTAAATGACTGCGACAACACTGAGATCTCTTCGAGTTGACACAAAATCTTAACCACTGTGTCCTTGAAACACGATGACTTTAGAGCCTCATGCTCTGTTTCGGTATCTGTCGTGGGTGTCTTCAGTCACATAGTGGTGAGACAGAACTTTGTACTTCCTCCCTCATCGTAACTATCACAGAGCTGTGGCAAGTTGCTTGATATGGTAAATCAATGTATGATAAATAAAACTAGAATAAACAAGTCAACAGTAGCAGAGCCTACTCTTTGTCATTCCCTTACGCTTCTCTGCCTCTGGCTAGTTTTTGTTTCCAGGCTGATGGCTCCTTCCAACTCTAGCTTTCTCTGCTCCCTTGACGTATGCTCCATGCCTTCCCTTCACTTGTGATTCCCTCCTGTCTGCCTATGATGAACTTGCAAACGTTGTTTTTTGTGTTCTATAAAACATAACAGTAATAAGTACATATGTATTCTTCCAGTGTAATTTAAGGGTATAATGGAAGGTATAGGGAAGCTGGCTGCAAGAGATGTGTGCATGTGTGTGTTTGTGTGTTATGTGTGTGTTAGAATCAGCTCAAACCCAAAGGTTAGCAGTGTGAATCCATCAGCCGCTCTTTGGAAACACTCTAGGGCATTTCTGCTCTCTCCTGGAGGGTCACTGTGAGTTGGAGTCAGCTCCCCAGCAACAGGTACACACACTTACAGGTAGCCCCCAACTTACTACGTTTTCAAATTAAGACAAACTGTAGTTATGACCTTTTTTTCTTTTGTACACTGTATCTTTAGTAATGTGTGCTCCATACGGTGTTGCAGTACGTGATTTGCTAATGTTATCATTGGGAGATGTTCTCTCTCAGATGCTCAAAGATGAAATTTATAGTGAAACTGATAATAAAAGGTAGTCATAATGAAAACCCAAAGTAAAAAGTAAATATTTGATGTGTCAGAACCGGCTTCTGATGGAGTGGTTGGAAATGGAAACTCATAAGTTTAAGAGACTACATACATACACTTACAGACATACATACATACGCACAAATACACACACACACACACATTAGATTGTTGTTCTTGATACAATGTTTAGTATTAAAAATCTCTAGAATCAGAAAACTGTGATATACTTTTTCTTCGTTTTAAAAGGGAAGGATCTATAAAAAAGTATGCATTCCCTCCACAGAAATCTCTTATCTGCTTCAGTTATTGAACTGCTTATGTGATATTGGCTATTTTTATTTCCTCTAATCCTAGGTTAAGGGTACATACATAAGAATGAGGAGAAGGGTTACATTAGCAAAAGATAAACACACTTGTTTATCCACTTTATTATTTAGTTTCTAGCAGTTTTAGGACAGACATTTCTACATAGGATCAGTATGAAATACTATTTCTTTTTTGATCACTTGTTAGGTCAGTGGCAGGATAAACTGTAGAACCTTTACGTATTAGGGAGCAAATTACTTCAAATTCATGGGACCCCTGACCTTTTTCAGTGGACCATACTTTTAGCATAACCAAGACTCTTCTTACTGTCTTTGTGTCATTTACCACGTGTAGAACAACTGTTGAAGCTGTTACGAAGACATCCCGTCCTGAGAGTGATGCTCAGTGTGGCCTTTGTTCAGCTCTTTAACAACAGTAAAGTCTTGTTTTGGAATCATCATATTAATGGAGTGTTTCTAGGGAATGAACAGGACTTTTGCAAATCTCATGCATGGGAACAAATTGAGTCTGGGTCAGAGAAAGGAAGTTTTATCTTCTGTGTTTCACAGAGAGCAGTTTCAGGTTGAATGAAAAAGTTCTGAAGTAGCATTGTGAGGAAAAGTACTGGATAAGAAAAGAAGAAACAACAGCTTGCTGTGTAATGGAATTCATGCTCTGTTTTCTTCTTACCTGCTACTCTGGTAACACTTCAGTCAGTTGGCTGATAATTTTTATTAAAAATACATGGACATTGTATCCTAAAAAACATCTGAATCAGGTTTTTTGATTTTTTTTTTTTTTTTTTTGCTAGAAATCATGATTCAAATTATAGGCACCAAAAAAAAAATCTGCCCCCTCCCCCAAGAAGCTCTTTATTCCTTAGAGAGAGCTATTAGGGAAAAGACCTCCTAATTGCTTACTGATGTTGTTGAAACATATGCTTAAAATTCATTTTAAAATAGCTTTTATTTTATGTTGTTTTTAGCAACATATAAAAGTTTTGTAGAATATCTTTTAAGGCATAAATAGATTAAAGTTAGTTCTCACCATTAACGATAACTGTTCTTTGGTGTATATTTTCCCAAGCTGTGTTCTATTTGTATGTTATAGAAATCTGTTATTATCCTTGAAGTTTAAATATTTTATCAGCGTATTCTATGGATGATTGAACTTTCATAAATTTTGACTGTTACTCAGATTAACACTGAGTTAATATTTTATCTTCAAAGCTGTCTTGAACTGTGGATTATTTTTAGTTTTGTTATCATTATTATGGAAATCCCAGTGGCATAGTGAGCTGTGGCTGCTAACCAACAGGTCAGCAGTTCAAGTCTGCCATGGGCTCCTTGGAAATCTCTTGGGGCAATTCTGCTGTCTTCTATATGATCACTATGAGTTGGAATCTACTTGATGACAGTGGGTTTAGTCATACTTTCTCTCTAGCTTCTCTTATAGGCAATTCTTACTATATGTGTTGAGTTTCTTGTAATTTGTTTTCAATGTTTTAATCTCAGTTTCGGCTTTTCTTAGCAATTTTTGTTTGTTTGGGCTCTCTTTTGTGGATACAGTGTGGAATTTTGAAATAATTTCTTGTGGGTTGCAGTGATTTCATAGAAACTAATGAATTTTTATTTTTGAGGTGAATTTTTTTAAATAATGAAAATTATCCCATGTTGAAAGTGGACATGGCTCTCGTTAGAAGATACTGAGTTATATACTAGAGGATATTTCTGGTCCAAAATAGAGTGCAAAGAGTTTTCATGTGCATCAGTTCTTTTGCTGAAGTAGGTCACCGATTTAGCAACCTGGTGGAGTGGGAAGGGAGTTGGAGACTGGGCAGCTGCAGCTGGAAGCATTTCTTCTGGGCTGCAGGAGGGGCTCTTCTTTGGCTGGATGTGAGGTCATAACCGTGATATTGGTTCCATGACTTGCCAGTGTGGTCATACTTAGCAAGACGTAATGGCGGTAATACCCACTGTTCGTTGCCTGCTTTACGTGGAACTGAGGGTAAGTGTACCTATAGATGCTCAATTTCATGTGGCCCTCTGGTGAAGACCAGGAAGTGGTGAAGAAATCCAAGGACTTTTCTCACCTGCTACAACTGTTCCTTCTTGTTCCTCAACATTAACAACAATCACACAAAACCCAGTCCCGTTAACCACTGAGTAGATTCTGACTCGGAGCAGCCCTAAAGAAAGGAGTAGAATGGCCCCATAGGCTTTTCAGGGAGTGGCTAGCTGGTGGATTTGAATTGCTGACCTTTTGGTTAACAGTCAGATGCTTAACCGCTATACCATCAGAGCCCCTCTGCATTAGGGAAGATAAATTGGTTTTCTGCTGGGTTCTCTTCTGCTTTATTGTTTCCTCACTTGCTGTGAGTTTTTGCTATGAGGCAGTTTCACACCTGCTTTTAGTTTTATTCTGGTTACAATAGATCTAAAATAATTCTCTCAACTTTCTGCCCTTGTTTTATGAAATATGGACTCCCTGCCTCTGTGGTTACATTGACTGGTTTTTTAATTTTTTTTTTTTTCCAAATAGAATCTTGGAGTAATGAAGTTATACATATGAGCTCAGTCACCATATATGTACAGGTTATATATATTATAATTGAAAGTGAAAAAAAAAGGAAACTGTTCTGTATGAACTGTTTAAATATGCTTTACTGATTTTAAATGATATTCAGTATTTCAATTTATCCACAAGTAACTTATTCCGGATGAATTGACTGAACCTCAAAATTATCAGATCTAAGATGCCTTTCCAGAGAGAAGTCTGTTTCATTTTATTTGTAAATAGAGATTGAGGACAGTTTATCCTTGCAGTGTGCAATTTTAACAAACAATATAGTATTGAGTTTTTACTTTGATAAAATGTTATTTTACCTTTTCATGTATTTAAGAATTTTAGTCATCTCCTTTAAAAAGTAGATAATGTTCATGGTAATTTTTTTAGAGAGAATTTCTTAGCTTTCTAGAAACTCTTGAAAATAAAGTAGGTATTTGATTTTCTTTTTGTTTTTAATTCAGTGAAAATTTACAGAACAAAAACTAATTTCTCATTAAACAGGACACATGCTGTTTTATGACAACAGCTTAACACTCTCCCGTCTTAACCTTAGGTCCCATGGAGCTGTTCTGTTCCTGCTGGCATTCGGCTGGTTGCCCCTGGGCTGGTGTGCCCCTTTAGTCTCATTTTGTTTGATGGGCCTGTCCAATCTTTGCCTGAGGGTGAACCTCACTAGTAACTTCATTATTGAACTGAAAGGGTTCCCAGAGGCCGTACTCTGTGGGTTTCGGTAGTCTCTGAGGCTAGCAAGTTGCTCTTCCTTTTGAGTTGTTGTTCTACGTTTTTCTCAAGCTCTGTCCAGGGCCCTTGGTAACGATCCCCGTCAGAGCAGTCAGTGGTGGCAGCCAGGCACAATATAGCTTGACTGGATTCAGTCGGCTGAAGGCCATTGCAGATGTGGCCCATCAGTCCTCTGGACTCATCTTGACCTTGTAATATTACTTTTCTTCATTCTTCCTCGCTCCTGAAGGGTGACAGTGAAGTATGCTAGATGGCCACTCACAGGATTTTAAGACCCCAGCTGTTACTCACCAAAGGAGAACATAGAAGATGTTCTTTATAAACTAAATTATGCCACTTGAGCTGCAGGTTCACTGAGCCCGTGGCCCCACATCACGCAGCCCAGCAGTTCAGTCCCTCAGGGAAACAGGATGTGTCTGTAGAGCTGCCCCGACCTTGCCTTGTGTACGTCTTGCTGGCGTCCCCAGCGTTGCGTGCTGTGTCACCCTTCACCGAAGTTATCACCTACCGAGTGCCTGTTTAGTGCTCTTCCATCCCTAGTTCTCCCCTTACCTGGTAGCCATCAAGGATTGTTTCCTTTTCATGTGTAAACCTTTTCATGAATTTTTATGATTGTGATCTCGTACAGTATTTGTCCTTTTGTGAGCATAAAGCCTTCCAGTTTCATCCGTGTTATGAGATTCTTCACATCACTGTTCCCTATTGTTGAGTAATACTCCACTGTTTTTGTATGTACCACAGTTTATCTGTTCATTTGTTGATCGACATCTAGGTTATTTTCAAATTTTTACTGTTGTAAACAGTGCTTCAGTGAATATGGGTGTGCCCAGGCCTATTCCTGTGATCACCCTTCTCTAGGATATATTCCTTTGGAATGGGCTTGCTGAGTAGCATGGTATCTCTATTTCTAACTTTCTAAGCAAGTGTCATAAATTGTTTTTTAAAGTGGTTGTGTCATTTTGCATTCCCACCAGGAATGCTTAAGAGTTCCTGTATTCCTGCAGCCTCTGCAACATTTATTTCCTGTTCTTTCTGATTCGTGCCAGTAATGCCACAGTGAGATGTTACTTCACTGTGGTTTTGATTTGCATTTCTGGAATGGCTAGTGATTGTGAGCATTACCTCATTTGTCTGTTGGTCTCTTGAATTTATTCCTTTGGTGAAGTGTCTGTTTATTCCCTTTACCCATTTTTTAAATTGGATTGTTTGTTTCTGATGTAGAGGTGTTAGATTTTCTTGTAGGTTTTAGAGACTAGACCTTTGTCTGATTTATAATAGCCAATTTTTTTTCCCCTCAGTCTGTAGAGTCTCTTCTTTTGATGAGTAAAGTTGTTTAATTTTTAGAAGGTCCTAATTACCCAGATTATCATTTGGAGTTTCTGTGTTGTTGTTATGGTTTCTATCCTGTTAATGCCATGTATTCAGGTTTCTAGCATTGATGGTGCTTTTTCTTCTATGAACTTTTTACTTTATGGTTTTTTCATATAGATCTTCTGATCCATTTTTGAATTATTATTATTTTGTAATATGGTGTGAAGTATGGGTCTTGTTTCTTTTCTTTCCTTTTTTTTTAGATGAACATCCGGTTTTGCCGGCTCCTTTTGTTAAAAAGACTGTTCTTTCTCCATTTGAAGGATTTTGGGCCTTTGTCAAAGGTAGTGACCACAGAGGATGGATTTCCATCTGGGTTCTCAATTCTTTTCCACTGGTTAGTGTATCTGTACTGTACCAGTACCAGGCTGTTTTGACTTCCATAGCTGTGTAGTAGGTTCTGAAGTCAGGTAGTGTGATTGCTTCTGCTTTGTTCTTCTTCTTCTTCAGTAGTGCTTTGCTTATCAGGGGCGTCTTCTCTTTTCATGGACAGTGAATGATAAGTGTTTCCATCTCTTTATAAAATGTTGTTATTTGGATCAGAATTGTATTTGTAACTTTTGTGGATAGCATCCTCATTTTCACAATGTTGAGTCTACCTACCCAAGAACATGGTATGTTTTTCCATTTATGTAGATGTCTTGTGATTGCTTGTCCTAGTGTTTTTTACTTTTCTTTGTATGGGTCTTGTATATCCCTGGTTAGATTTATTTCTATGTATTTTATTTTTTTTAGTAACTGTTATAAATAGTATGAAATTATAGAATGAATTCAGAAGTGCTGTTTTCTTGATATACTGTTTATCATTCTCTTTATCTGATGTGTAAGAATCCAGGTGATTTCAGTACGTTTAATTTGTATCCTGCTACTCTGCTGAATCTTTCTGTTAGTTTCTGTAGTTTTCTTGTAGAGTCTTTTGGGTTTTCTGTGTATAATATCATGTCGTCCACCAGTAGAGGCAGAATAAATTCTTCATTACCAGTTTTACTGCCCTTTATTTCTTTTTCTTTTTTTTTAAATCCCTTTTTGCTCCAGTTAGGACTTTCAGCACAATGTTCAGTAGGAGTGGTGATAAATGGCATTCTTGTCTTGTTCCTCTTCTGAAGGGGAATGTTTTCAGACTCTCCATTAAGAATAATATTGACCATTAGTTTGCATAATTTGCTTTTTATTATGTTCAGAGATTTGACTGAGTGACTTAGGCTGGTTTTTCAAGGGAAATAAAATCAGTAACATGTATATGTACAAGGACAGATTCCTATGTAAAGGAAACAGCTCGCACAGTTGTAGAAGCTGAATATTCCAAGTCCTGGCACAAGCCTCACATTGCCAGGAGAGCTGGTAAAACCAAGGTCAGCAGGTAAGAGACCAGAGTTCTAGATCAACAGCTGCATAGGTCGGCAGATCCCAAGTTGGTGGCAAGACTGCAAGGTCTCTGCTGCCTAGTGGAGCTGCAGTGGCTGGCCAACCCCGGACAGGCTGGTCAGGGAACAGGACTCTCACTTGCCAGCTATGAGGGTTGATGAGTCCAACAGCTGCTAGTTCAAGTTTAAGAACCAGATGCAAAAGAGAGCTGGAGCTACTGGTGATGTGAGCAGAGAGGAAGTAAGTGGTGAAAGGCAGAGAGAGAGGTGAGAGCTGAGGGAAGGGAAGCCACTAAAGGCCCTGCCCCACCCCTGCCCCTCGATGCAGCCGCCAAACATGGAATTGCCAAGTTGACACAATCTTGATCACCACACTGAGGTTTTATTTTTTATTAGAATTGGATGTCGATTTTTGTTGAATACTTGCTCTGTGTCAGTTAGCGTGATCATATGATTCTTTTCTATCCTTTTATTTATATGATGGATTACATTGATTATGTAGCATTGAACTAGCCTTGCATACCTGGTATGAATTCTGATTTGGCATGGTGTCTTATTTTTTGATATAGTGCTGAATTCTTTTGACTTGAATTTTGTTGAGAATTTTTACATCTACATTCATGAGACAGAATAGTATGTAATTTTCTTTCTTTTTTTTTGTGGTGGCATTTCCATGTTTTAGTATCAGGGTTATGCTGGCTTCACAGAGTGAATTCACAAGTATCCATTCCTTTTCCTGGTTTTGAAGTAGTTTGAGTAGTACTTGTGTAAACTCTTCCCTGATTGTTTGAAGCCATCTGGGCCAGGGGTTTTTTCCTTATGATTTTTTTCTTTTCTTTTAATTACCATTGAAATCCTTTTTTATGGATCCTACAAATTTTCAGCATTTTGTGTTTGGGTAGTGTTTGTCTAGGCGTTTATGTATATCCTTTAGGTTGTCATACTAGTTGGAGTGCAGTTTTTCATAGTACTTTGTTGTGATTCCTTTTTCTCAGTTGGGCATATTGTAATGTCCCCCATGTCATTTCTTATTTCGGTTACTGGAGTCCTATCCTGTGTTTCTTTTGTCAGCTTAGCCAGTGCTTTGTCAATTTTGTTGATCCTTTCCAAGAACCAACTTTTGGTTTTGTCAGTCCTTTCTGTTTTGTTTTTTTTTTTTCTATTTTCTAAGTTATTTATTTCTGCTTTAATCTTTATTATTTTCTGTCTTCTATTGGCTGTGGTCTTCACTTGCTGTTCTCGGTTCAAGTTGTGTAGCTAATGTTTTGATTTTGTCGCTTTTTTAATGTGTGCATCTATTGCTGTGACTTGACCTCTGAGGTTTTGGTATGATGTGTTTTTATTCTCATTTGAGTCTACGAATTTTTTTTTTTTTTTTTTTGCTTTTGATTCCTTCAGTGACCCAGTGGTTTTTAAGTGGGTTGTTGATTTAGTTTCCATGTAACGGGTATTTTGGTGTTGTTCTTCTTCCTGTTGTTAATTTCTGTGTTGATGGTGTTGTGGTTAGAGAAGATACTTTACATTATTTCAGTATCTTGGATTTTGTTGAGAGTCATTCTGTGTCCTATGATGCATTCTATTATGGAGAACATGCCACGTGTTTTGGAAACAAATGTGTACTTTGCAGCTGTTAGGTAGAGTTCTGTGTATGTCTGTGAGATCATGGATGATTGTGCCCTTTAGCTGTTTTGTTTTGATTTTCTTTCGAGATGTTCTGTCCTTTACCTAGAATCATGTGTTGAAGTCTCCTGCATTATTGTGCAACTGTCAGTTTCTCTTTTCAGTTCTGTTAGAGTTTGTTTTATATATTTAGACACCGTGTTACTGGGTGTGTGGATGTTTGTTATGATTAGTCTTTGTGATGGATCTTCCCTTTAATCATTATATAGTGCTTTTCTTTGTATTTTATGGTGGGTTTTGTTTTAAAGTCTGTTTTATCTCAAATTAGTATTGCCCCTCTTTCTGTTTTTAGCTGTTTGATATACTTTTTCCATCCTTATGTTTTTAATAAATTTACATCTCTCTAAGGTGTGTCTCTTCTAAACGGCATATAGGTAGATCCAGTTTTCTAACCTGTTATGTCATTCTCCATCTCTGTATGGATGCATGTATGCCACTTACATTCAGTGTTATTGCTGATAGGTATGAGTTTATTGCTGTCATTTTGTAGTGCCTTTTTTTTTTTTTTTTGGTGCTGATATTTTTTCTCCTACTCTCCCTGTGCTGAATTCTTCTGGTTTATGGATTCCTTTTTAGTTTATTTTGTTATTGTAAATTTTGTTCTTATTGAGACTTAATGTTTTCCTTTAATTTGATCAGTGGGTTTGTTAACTTTCTTTGTGGTTGCCTTGAAAATTACTCTTGTCATCCTATGTTCAAACCAGCCCATTATTGCTTGGCATTGCCTTCCCTTCTACTCCAATGAAAAGTTCTGTACCTACACTGTTTATTCTCTAGTTTGTTATTCTGATGTTGTTGTGATTTATCAATTACCTTTTCTGGTTCTTGGTTGTCATTCTTTTGGTTTTGGGTAGTTCTTGAAAGTTCATTTTCTAGTTTGATATTTGGCTGGTATAGTCTTGCATCTTGGATTAAGGCTGTGATCTGAAATTGTTCTTGTGCAGAAGGACTCCCTTTAGAAGGTCTTGTGAATTTGGTTTGGTTTTTACATATTCATTACTTTTTTGTTTGAATATGGAAATGCTCTGATTCTGTCACCATATTTCAACAAGAATTTTATGGGATATTTTATTCTTCATTGTCAGCTTTTTTTTTCAAAGGTTTTAATATGTTTTCATATTGTCTGCTGTCTTCAGGGCATTCAGTATTTATGATCATTGTTTATTGATTGTAGGTCTACATGTTTTGTCCAGCTTTTCTGTTTTGTTTGGTTATGTCAGAGCAGGCGGTTCTGCATTTTTTTTTTTTTTTTTGTTCATCTGTGGTCACACTATTTTTCACCTCCTTGTCCATAGACATGGTGAGTTTCTCAGCTGTGGTACAGAAGGGCAGGTCCTGATGACGGGGAAGGGCTGAGATGGTTTGTTGTGGCACATGCTAAGGCTGACATGGCAGGGCATGAATCCGTGCTGGGCAGATTGCAGTAGGTCATGCCTGTGCTGTTTATGAGTGTGATGTTCAGCACATGGTGCAGGTGGACAGGAAGTTGTGATGCATGGAGCTAAGATGGTATGAGAAAGAAGAAAGTGTAGAGAAACGAAAAAAAGAACAGAAGAGTACTCAGGGATCTTACCTTTGGACTGGAGATGTGAGAAACCCAGAAATGGAGAAAGAGAATAAGGAAGAGACAAGAAAAGAAAAGAAAAAAATGAAAAGGAAAAGAAAAAATATGTAACTGAATAAAAATTTGGAAATGGAAAAAAAGTAAAAAAGGAAAGAAAGGCCCTGCAGGAGTCATGCTGGTAATGCTGCCAAGCCAGGGGATTGTCTCCTAGGCTGCTTTCTATAGCTTGTCTAGAAGGGGTCTTGATGTCACACAGCGTCAGGTATTCAGGAGAGAGGAAAGTAAGGTAGGTATGTGTACTGGTTTAGCTGGTAGAGAACGTCTAGTTTTATCTCTTTTCTTTCCCTGTTCTTTGTCAGTTTCTTATTCCACTTGTTGTCTGCTTAAGACTTTTATCTCTTCATTTGGCACTTCAGGTTCCAGGACTGACGTTTGTCTCTATTTTACTTGAAATTAAAAAAAATTGAACTCAGGACGATAAATAATCTTAGCAAATGTTAATAGAAAGCAAAGAACGTAAGTATTTGATGAGACAAACGTTCCTTGATGGAAGCGTCCTGTCCTTTCATCTCTTGGTGGTGTGAATAGTTTGGTTTTGACACTAACCTGAAGGTTGGCAGTTGAATCCACACAGTAGGATCACAGGAGGGAAGTCCCAAGAGTCTGCTTTCATCAAGATCTCAGCCACGAAAAGTCTCTGAAGAAGTCCTGCTCTGTAACATGACGTTTCCGTGAGCCAAACTCTAGTTGATGGCAATTAACAGCAGCAACAACAATCATGTGTACTTTTTAAAGTTAATAAATATATATGATTTCACCAGTACCCTGTTAGCAATATGAATTTTGTTTTTCATTATTATCTATTTAAAATTGGTGTGTAAGTATTCAAATTATCTATTGTAGTTGGATCCCTGTGCAGCCATGGCATGACTTAGAAGTGCATTTTGTTGCTGATGCTTCAAGACTGTATCACAGATGCATAGATCCACTGTCTTCTGAACTTTTCCGTCACTATTAATGTCCATGTCTAAAGCTAGACGGTCCATTAAGGAAGACAGAAGAAGAATAGATGCGTTAAAGTTGTGGTGTTGGAGAAGAATATTAAATGTACCCTGGTCTGCCAAAAGAACAAACAGATCTGTTTTGGAAGTACAACCAACCAGCGTGCTTCTTGGAAGCAAGGACAGCAAGACTGTATCTTGCATACTTTGGACATGTTGTCAGAAGGATTCCATCCCTGGAGAAGGACATCATGCTGGATAAAGCAGAGGGTCAGCAGAAAAAGAGGAAGACGGTCAACAACATGGATTGGCACAATGGCTGCAACAGCAGGCTTAAACATAAAAACGCTTGTGGGCATGGTGCAGGACGGGGCAGTGTTTCATTCTGTTGTGCATAGGATTGCTGTGAGTCAGAACTGCCTCAACTGCACCTAACAGCAGTGACATTATTGTCTTAATACTGTGTTAAAATATTGATTATTCTTTACTAAGTGAAAAATGTCATTTTTTTCTATCATGCTTTTTAAAATTGAATTTTGCTGTACTTTAATTAGAAATGTTTTAAAGCTATTTATGTGGGGATAAAAACATTTGGGTGGACTATTAGATGTTGAACTTCTGCGCATCATTTACTTTGGAGGAATTATAAAGCTGTGTTCTAAATTCTAACTTTTCTAAAACTTTGGTAAAATAGCTTTGTGTTGTCCTCTCTCCTTTACATTTATCTTAATATTAGCCATGACTCGTAGCCATGGGTCGGATCCGACTTGACGACATGTGGCTTTGCATGGTTTTTGAGTCATAGCGAAGTAGCCAAGTGCCGTCAAAAACAAAATGTCCCTGATGACAGAGTCATCCTAGCTGCCAGTGACCAAAGGGACTGCCTGCAGAGCAGTTGTGTATCACTCATGGGTGAGGAATCCTCAACAGCTAATGAATTCCATAAGGTGTAGCTTCTGGCTTCTTTCTTCTTAAGCTCTTGATACGAGGCAGCGATTCTAAAGTTTTTTTTATCCTGTAACATGTACGTCACTCTTTGACACCCCCTGCCGTTTCCTATCCCTACCCAAAAGAAGCCTGCAACAAAACAATAATAAACAACTTGCTGTCTCAGTTTTCGACAACAATATCATCAAACAGCTCTTAAGAATGCCACCAGCTGCAGCTTGTCTGCTTTTCACCAGGATTAGGCAGGAGGTGAAAGAGTGCTGGGAAGAGCAGAGCAGGCCAGAATGCCTTCTTGCAGACCTTAGTTAACTACTGTCAACTGTTTAGGACCTCTTTTCATACACTCAGTTTTCTCCTTCCATCAGTAACTATATGCCGTGTGGTACATTTTTAGTCCTTAAAAAGAACATCAGAACATAGGTATTCCTGTTCTTTTACAGATGACGGAGGAAACAGACTTCTAAAAGTCATAAATCTAGCTAGTTAGTGGACTTAAAAATCAAAGCCAACTTCCAGTTATGTGGGAAAGGCATATTCTTAGTTATATGTGAGATGTATCATTTTAGGTTATTTAAGTTACGTGCATTTACATCTCATGTGGAAAACGTATTAGAAGATGCCTGCATCTTTGCAAGACTACTGGATTGACAACAGACTAACAAGATATTTCCATTTTAAAGTTATGAGAATAGAAGTTCGGTTATTCTTTGCATTTCATCCCCACTTCATATCTGAATGCCTCTATGCTCTTCTTGAAGAGTGGAGTGTCACTGTCATTAGTATCTTTAGAGCAGGGTGTCTTGTCTCTGTTACACTCAGATTATGAAGTCAGGCTGTTAGGAATATCAGCATAACTATACTAAATAAGAGGCACTATTCCTCTAGGGGAAGATTTATTCTTTAACCAAACTAAACCCAGTGCTGTTCAGTCGATTCCAACTCATAGCAACCCTATAGAACAGTTTCCAAGGAGTGCTTGGGGAACTTGAACAGCTGACCTTTCGGTTAGTAGCCTTAGCACTTAGCCACTATGCTACCAGGGTTTCCAGTTTTGTAGAAATTGTGCCCTGTGTTTTCCAGACATCTTCTAGAAGTCCAGACAATTTGACATTTTTTACTTGTTTAGTGCTTTTAAATTTTAAAGAATTTCTCCATTAATTGTGTGGCCATCTCCAGTTTAATGTTGAGGATACAGAAGTATCCATTCTTGTGAATATGTATTTCAATACTTCTAGCACAATTTAATGAAAATTTTGAAAAATAACTTTGTATTCTGTTTTAGTAGTAGTACTAATTTGATATTACACTTTGTAGACCTCTGAGTTAAGTTGCTTTTAGTTGATCAAGCCTAAGTCCGCTGAGCCATCTTTGACTTTCTTTCCTGTCCCACATCAAAATTATCAGGGAAGTCAAATCTGTTGGCTAAGTCTTCAGCATGTGTCCAGAATCTGGCCATTCCTTACCACCCTTACTGCTACCTGTTTGGTCTGATCTACTGTCATTTCTCAGGTGGATCACGGCAGTGCTCTGTACAATGATCTCTGTGATTCTACAGATTATTCCCCTAGAGAGTATTCTAAGGACCCCTGATGGAATAGTGATTAAGGCCTGTGGCTGCTAACCAAAAAGTCAGCAGTTTGAATCCACCAGCCCCTCCTTGGAAATACTACAGGGCAATTCTCAGTCCTACAGGGTTGCCATGAATCATTGGCAACAAGTGTGGTTTGATTTTGGTTTTATTGGTGATATTTTGTAAAGGAGGAAACTAACGCATGAAGACTTAGCCTGAGACATGAAGTACATCCATCTAATTATTTTTTCTTTTGTAATATATTTAAAATGTGCACAAGAGGATAGAGATCATACATCAATAACCCCTCTGTATCAAATCATTGTATCATTGAATGTTTCCATATACTGTTCTTAAGGAAGAAAGCTACAGTTAATTTGTACTGCTTGAATCTTCTCTATCATTTTTAGACTCTTGTCTCACACTCAGGTTTTAGACTTGAGGCAATGTTTATAATTAAAATGAATTTTTAGTGGATCGTTTGTTTCTATACTATGACCTCTTCATCCCTGTTACTACATTGTGTTTTAAATTACTGTCATCTTAATCGAGGCCACTTGGCATAGCTAGTATTTTACGAATGAAGACTCTTTGCACCCCACATCATTGAGTGGCATCTGGGATCTTAAAAGCTGCCAAGCTACCATCTGAGGGTATAGCAAATGGTCCCGACTCAACAGGAATGGATGATCACCGAGGGTGAGAACATGGGGGAAAGAGAACGCAGAAGACAGAGACCCACTTGAGTGGGTCTGTACAGCGACTCATGACCAGAAGAAATAGATGGTGCCTGGCCACCACCAGTGATAGCCACGATGGAGCTCACAAAATTGAGTCTCACTAGCAACACAAGAATAAATAGGGGTGCGCCCTGAGATCTCCACTAAAAGACCACAACTGATGGTCCAGGGGCTTCGGGGTTCCCCTGGGAGCATGGCCCCTGGCCCTGATGCTGCCCCTGTCTGTAAATCATAATGAAGGTCAACTTTTCGGACAGCAATGGATTGCACTTGGAGATACAGAGTGACCATATCTTGTGGGAGCTTGATGGTTCTATGTATCTATAGGATGTCATCCTGCTGACCTCTTCTTACTGGAGGAAGGGTGGAGAGGAGGGGATAAGAGACTGTTGGGAGAATAGGACATAGATGGAGCAGAGAGGAAGGGTGTGCTGTCACTGGGCAGGGAGAGCAGTGGGAGCTGCATATAGGTGAGCGTGCGAATTTATGTGGGAATGTGTATTTTCATTCAGTCACAATAAATAAATAAATAAATAAATAAACTAGTTTCTTCTTGGTATTAATATTGCCACATAAACTTTTTTTCACAATTAGTAGTATCTATAGGGTGGCACAAATGATTTGAGCTTGTCTGTTAACTGAAAGATTGCAGTTCGAATCCGCTCAGCAGTACCACCGAAGAAAGGCCTAGTGATCTGCTTCCCTGAGATCACAGCCGTTGAAAACTCTCTGGAGCACAGGTCTGTGCTATTACAGATGGAGTTGCCGTGAATTGGTATCGACTCAACAGCAACAAGTTTTTTAGTGCCTATATACTATATATTTTCTTTTTATTTTCCAACATTATGTATCATGCTATTATAGAAGGATTTCTTAATTACCGTAGAGGTGTTTTGCTTTCGAATATCACTTCTGATAATCTCAGTTTTTGATACATGAGTTTGGTAAGTTCATATTTATTACAGTTGCTGACATTCTGCCACATAGTGAGAGCTGTAATTCCTTTTATTCACTGAACAATCTCCTTAGAATTAATTTACGCATTAGACTAATAATCACTCTGAGCTACATGTGCTCAGTGTCCACCTGGATTACTTTTAAGATGTTGAGTGTTTATTTTGCCTTTGCAATTTTTTTTTAAGTAATTTCGACATCAGAATTCAAACGTATCTACAGTTGAGTCATTAACTACAGATCTCTTATAAATTAAAGATTTTCGTATGGCATTTGCCATACATTTTCTTACATTTTTACCCTGTAATTTCTGACATAGTTAAGTGTGAAATTAAAATTAGTTTGTTTTTTAAAAATGAAATCTTCAGAAAAACCAAAAATGAGTTGTTTAATGGAACGTATAGTATGTACGGGAAGTAGGGAAACTGAAGGTTGTCTTCGCTTCTACCGTTAGGGAACTATGTTGCCATTAGGAAAACCACTTACGAGACTGAGCTGCTTTCTCATTGGAAACACAAGAGGGACTGACTTAATCTGAACTTCAGTTTTCAGTTTAATAACTAAAATGGATTTTTGGTGTCTGTTGTACTGCTTAACTTCTCATTTTTTGTGTATGTGCGCTCAAGAATTTGGTATTTAAAATTGTTTTGGCCACAGATAAGCTAAAGTTTAAAATAGGAAATTCCTAAATGACATACACTTTGTTGCTGTAGTTGTACGCGTGCTTAATGTATGCTAGAATAAACCAAGTGTTTTTATACTGAGAGCCTAGTTTTAGGTAATGAAGGTCATTTTATGTGTATATACTTCGGTTGGGAGTAAAAGTTAACAAAAAGTACAAAGTTTAATTTTTTAACAGGAGAACAGATAAAATATTCAATAAAAATAAATTGGAGTCAGAGATGAATAAACATTCTCAATATTTTTCTAGCAATACAGCTTTCTTGTTCCTTTTAAGAAAAGTTATAGAGTTTGTTTTAGTTTCTTTGAGGTTAAGTTTTAAGCTTGGTAATTGTCGCTGGGGAAGGGGAGTGTTCTTAAGGTTTTCAGCACTATACTGTCTCGTCAAACCAAAGTGATGAAATAGCTTACAAGTCCTTCCCTGTTTGACGTCAAAGCTGTTCTTAGCTTTTAATTTCTACTTTCCTTTCATCCACTTCTCAATGTCTAACATACTGCAGTTTTAGATTCAAATTATATCATTACTTTGCACAATGCATTCTGTCTTTCTAGAATAGTTTGACATTTTTATAATGGTATACTATGAATTTCATCAATTATTTAGATAAATTTCTGTCTCGTGATTTTATTAACTTCTATCTTGTGTTTCTAAGTGTTTTAGACTCTCATGTCACGTGTTTAAGTTTTAAAGCACTTTTTAAAACATGTCAGTGTTTTATTTTCTAGAAAGACTGTATCAGGAAAATGTTGAATTACAGAAACTTTTGTTTAAATAGCTTAAGTGTACATCTAGTATATTCTTAACAAATGTTTGTAATTAAAATATGTAATAGAGCATTTTCAGTCTTGAGGTTTTATTCTGAATTTTTTTTTCCTGCCTGAGAGATTGAACTGTAAGTTTTACCACTGAACACATGTACCTCTTGAATGCTTTTATGTACTAAAGGTGAATTTTCCTCCCTCCCTCGCTTTCTGTCTCTTTCTTTGTACACTTATATATATTATTAGATGCCATGGAGTTGATTCAAACTTATGGAGACCCTTTGTACAATAGAATGAAATGCTGCCCAGTTCTGCGCCATCCTCATAACTGTTAATGCTTGAGCTGATTGTTACAGCCACTGTGTGAATCCACTTCGTTGAGAGTCTTCTTCTCTTTCCTTCTCCAGGGACTGATCCTCCTGATAACATGTCCAAAGGAGATGAGGGGAGGGGAGGGGAAGAGAAGAATGATGAGATCTTGCCATCCTTGCTTCTAAAGCGTATGTTCTGATTGTACTTCTTCTGAGATAGATTTGTTTGTTCTTTGGACACTCCATGGTGTATATTCAGTTCACCAGTACCATAATTCAAGGACATCAGTTCTTTTTTGGTGTTCTTTATTCATTGTCCAGCTTTTTGCATCCATGTGAGGCGAATGAAAACACCATGGCTTGGGTCGGTCACACATTAGTCCTTGAAGGGATACCTTTCCTTTTTTTTCTCTGCTTACCTAGTCCTAATTAGCTAATGCCTGGTATATCTAGAGATTGTATGGATTGTATTTTTACATTCAAGTCTCAAAAAAACTCAGGTGGGTATTACTTCCCTTATTTCATAGTGAAGAAAATTGAAACTTAATGAATAGGAATAACAATGCCAAGATTTTGTAGCGTATAACCCCATAATGCCTGGATTTGTACCCAGGCCTTCTTTTACTCCAAAACCTTGCTCTCTGCACTGACAGTTTGGTTTGTTATTTATTACATTAAAGTGTTTATCCTTTTGTAAGCAGTTATCTTAGAACTGATTTTAAAACACAGAAAATCTTTCCTTTTTTAAAAAAAAATAAAGTTTACACATATTATCACATAATGTGACTTATTTTGGAATCAGTACGAAACTGGTTTGGTATAAACTTGACATAGTCTAGAATTTCCACAATTTTTGGTATACATATCAAATACCTCAGCATAGATTTTTTTAAAAAAACGTTCACTAGTCCCAAGGAATTATTTAACAGCTAAGACAAATTTCAAGGTGTACCTCAACAAAGTAAAATATTTTCCTTACTGTACTGTTTGTTCTGAGCCAGCTTCTCCTCTCCTCCATCCCCATTTCAGTCTACTTATGAGCTGCTTAATGAAGTAGAACTTGATCATTCACGTAGTATACTTAAGAGTCCAATCTTTGTTTCAGACCAAGGGTTTGCAGTTATATCTTACAGGTGTCATTTTTAAACGAAGATTGACTATGATATTTTTTAAAAAAGGGGGGAGACTTTTTACAACATTTCTGCTTGTATGTTACTCAAAATAAGATTGACTTATTTGAGTATAAATACAAAGCCTTATATTTATACAAGGCTCAATTCATAACTCATTTTGTCTGTCTTGGTAAGTGGTTAAGTACATCTGGTTTTCCTGTGCTGCTTTCAAAGCCTAAATAATCATGCTGTTAAATTTTATGCATATGTCATATGATACAATCCTGTGATATATTGTAGTGATGTCTAAATTTGCATCATGTGCAGTGGGAAACTTGAGGCAGACTCATATCACATGCTAAGTATGACTTGTCATGAAGCAAGATGCATGATCAGCTGATCCTGTTTAATCTCCTTATGGACTTACTCTTAATGTGCATAGTTCTACATCATCTAAGCACTCAAATAATAAGTACAGTTCTGAATCTAGTTAATAAGTTCAGTACACAAGAGTTTATCAACATCTGGCATCTGCTGTACTTTAGTCACTTTATATGGACAACTGACATGTAGTGATCACTGATAATTTTTTGTGGTTGTTCAGAATTTCCACAGTGGTTTCATACTGTGTGCTCTTGGGAATTTTAATACTGTAACCAGCTACCTACTTGGTTGCTTTACAATTACTGCAAATCACGAAGCAACCACGTAAAGTTAACTCAGCCTTCATCATATTCCTTAGCTTGCACAATTTTCCAAAATATAAGCACAGAAAGAGAGAGAAAATAAGTCAATGAATTATAAGAACAATGAGGAGGAGGGGATGCTTTTCAAAAAGATATGTTTAGGAAGTGGTGGAACCTGGATCATAACTTCTAACTTAAGTTACAAATAGATTTTCCCCCTTGTAAACCTCAGCTTTGAATCCTGTCTTTTGATGGCAAAACCATGCACTGCCTGCTCTATCCGTTTGCTTTGTTATTTATTATAGTAAAATGATTATAATAAATGAGGAGGGCACAAAGAACCAAGAAAACACTAAATGGCTAAGGCCCTGGGTGCTCCTGGACCTTAGTAGCAAATATCCACAGCTTTCTCTGCGACACTTGGGCATTCAGGTTCTTTGGTTTCAAAGACGGTCTGTCCATTTATGTGTTCCTCTTTATAAGTTTGGAATTCTGGTAAGGGTTGACCTTACTGTCCTCAACCCCACTGCAATCAAGTCGGCCCCAACTTTGACCCACAGAGTTTCCAAGGAGTAACTCGTATATTCCAGTTGCCAACTGTTTGGTTGGCGGCTGTAGTGCTACACCACTACACCACCAGAGTTTTCTTTATTGTCCTAGCATGGATTAATTTTCTGTACCCCTGGACCGGTTATATATAGGTAAAGGGCAGAAAGGTACTGTAAATTTAGCCAGTGGTATTTTTGTCAGCCTGAGAGATACCCTGCTTGTCTTATTTGTAAAACTTGAAAAAATCTTAAGAGAGCTTTATAAAACATTAGTTACTAATGAGTAGAAAATACCCTATGGTATTATCTTCTGGTACTACATTTTTCTACAGAATTTTTAACCATCTCCCACAAGTTCTTATTTTGCTGCTTTTTGATGTTAACCTCAGTATTTTAATGTTAACCTCCCTATTATTCCAAAGCCCTGTGTCATAGACATCTATTTCTTAGGATGAATCAAAAATCTTTATTTGTACACTGGTTTTATCTGCGCCCTCTGAGTGATAATACACCTGTGTCTCTCATGTCAATACAATAATCATCAGCAACCACCCAACACTGTCTTCCTTTAGACTTACATTGCTGGTGTTATACAGCTTTCGTACTTGTTAACAATGCATCACATAGTCTGATTTTCAGTTTTCTCATATCACTGAATTCTTCATCTGGATCATCCCTTCTGTGTTCCAATGAAATGCCTACAACTGAACGTAGTAGTTCGTAGCTCCACATGTGGTTTGCCTAGGACGGACCCAAGTGTGTCTGCAGCTTTAGCAGGAAATCATAGTTTGGCATGTGAAGAATGTGTAAATAGTGAAAATACCAGAGCTGGCAGTTACTGGAGCTTGGTGACATAGTGGTTAAGAGCTCAGTTCAAATCCACCAGCTGCTCCTTGGAAAGCCTGTGGGGCAGCTCTCCATTGATCTAAGTAGTCACTGTGAGTTAGAATCAACTCAGTGGGCACTTAACAATAACAGCTATTATTAGGCTAACTTACCAGGCTGCCTTATTTGGGCTGTGGTCTAACATGATAGTTCCTGAAGCTAAATTTGTCTGTTTCTCTAAGTAGGCAAAGATGAAGACATCAGGCAGAACAAAACAGAAAAACAGTTGTGATACCGATTCTGACTCATGGCAACCCTGTGTGTACAGAGTAGGGTTTTCAAAGCTGTAACTCTGAAAGTAGATCATCAGCCCTTTCTTCCAAGGTGCGTGTGTCTGGGTTCTAACCACCAACCTTTTGGGTGGTAGTTGAGTGTTTAACTGGCTTGCTACCTAGGGACTCCTGCTGCTGAAAGAGTGGTCCAGTGATCTGAATCACATGATACTAGCCAAGTGAAGGGGAAGTAATAAATTAGAATCCACGTAACAGGGCCCCAACATTTTATAATTTCAAGAAAAATAGATTTTTGAACTAATGTTTTGGAATCACTGATACAGAAAAGGTGACAATAGTGACTGCTCAGTCAAGTAATTGGCAACAGGAGGACTCGTAAAGAAATCAGTAAAGCTTCCCAGTGGAGTTAAAGAGAAGGTGACAGATGGAAACCCTTAAGGATAAGTGGAAGAGCTCTAGTAGGATGGTAGTTAATACTTGGCTACTAACCAAAAAGTAGCAGCTCAAACCCATCATCCGATGCTCCGTGGGAGAAAAATGTGGTGGTGTGCTTTCACAAAGGTTACCTTGGAAGCACTCTGGGACAGCTCTGCTCTGTTGCATATGGCTGTTGTGAATCAGAATCAACATGACGACAATGCGCAGGGTTTGGCTTTGGTTAAGATAAGTGGTTAGTGTTGTTTGTCTGATCTATTCTTGGTCCCCAAATATGAACAGCCTTCCCAGGCACGTGAAGGAGAGATTGCACGGCAAGAGTGGACAGCAGTGTTCAGTGTGAGTGTTTACCTATGTCCAGCTGTGACCTTCTCTTGCTTCGTACTTGTCTTCTCGTTTTCTGCTTAGAAGATCTGCGCTTCAGTATCTGCGTTTTCCTCTTCGCTTGATCTGGGACCCACACAGGATCACTGCTGCGGTTAGCTTAATATCCTTTCTTGATGTCAGCATCATCGCTTGCTGTGTGAAATTTAGAAACACTCTTCTCTTGCCGTCTCCAGGACCTGGCCTAGTTCCTGTGAAGAAACTGTTTTTGGCCATTCAGGTTGTTACAGGGAAAACTTACACCACCAATTTTACAGTTATTTGGAAAAAATAATAATTACAGTTTTGTTTATTTTTTTCAATTCTATAACAAATGTTAGTGCTGACAGAAGAGCATGCCAGTGGTGATAGGCCACTGTGAAACACAGTAAAGAGCTTAATCTCCAGGAAAGCCCTGGAACCCATTTAAAAATAATACAACTGAAATTCAGAATGTTTATTAATAATTGTTATGAAAGTAAATCAAGAAAGAATCTAGAATTTGAATCAAGGCTTATATGATCTGAAATTTGTGATCTTCCTCCTAGGCCGTGTATGCCAGCCAGCCAAGTGCAAGTGTGTTGATATATGAAGTATCTTAGTTCTATCCTGGCCCCTAGGGTCACCATGAGTCAGATCTGGCTCTACAACACTTGGCTTTAAGCATTTCATCAGTAAGTGTTTAAACATGTGAAGGAGGAGAAGGAGAGTTAGCAACATGTTGTTTTTGTTTCTGGTAGGTGACTTAAGTCTATTCCAACTCATAACAACCCTACAAGGACTGCCAGTTAAGTTCACAAACTCATCCTAGAAAAAGTACTGTGTAACTCATTGCTGAATATCACTACCATCACCTTCAAAATAGTCCCCTTGGGAAGCTATGCACTGACACCAGCACCTTGTCTACCCTTCAAAGCAATTTTGGAACTCTTTTTTCTGGAATGGCCATCAGAGCTGTTGTTGTATTACCCTTGATGTCATCAAAATGTCTTACTTTCAATATTTCTTTTATCTTTGTGTAAAGAAAAAGGTTATTGGGAGACAGATCAGGTGAATAGGGAGGGTGTTTCAATACAGTTATTTGTTCACTGGCTAAAAACTCCCTCACAGACAACTACATAGTTAAGTTTGAAAACTTGCCACTTTGCCACTGTGTGCAATGGCCATTCCAGAAAGAGTTCCAAAATTGCTTTGAAGGGTGCACTAGGCACTGGCATCAGTTCATAGCTTCCCAAGGGGAATCCTCCAAATGTGACTGTACTAATACTCAGCAATGAGGTATGTGGCACTTAACAGTTAAGTTTGTGGACTTAATTGTCACACCTCACATGTACAACACAACAGAAAACGGCCCGTGCTGTGCCGCCCTCACTACCCTTGCTGTCCTTAAGCCTGTTGTGTGATCGCTGTGTCACTCCATCTCATAGAGGGTCTTCCTCTTGGTCTCTGATTTTCTAATTTATAAAGTATGATGTCTTTTTCCAGGGATTGATCACTTCTGACAACATGTCCAAAGTTTGTGAAATAATGTCACCATCCTGCTTCCAAGAAACATACTTTTTCCAAGACAGATTTATTCATTTCTTTGGCAGTGTGTTGTATATTCAGTGTTTTTTCAGCAACACCACAGTTTAAATGCATCAGTTCTTCTTCAGTCTTTCCTATTCTAGCTCTCACAGACGCATGAGGTGGTTGAAAACACTGTCAGTTGGGTCGAACACACTTCAGCCTTAAAGGTGGTTTATCTTTTCTACACTCTAAAGAGGTGTTGCTGCACATTTGTCCAAAACAATGTACCTTTTGATTTCTTGACGGCTTCCATGAATGCTGATTGTGAATCTGAGCGAAATTAAATCCTTGACATCAGTCTTTTCTGTTTATTGTAATGTTTCTGATTGGTCCAGTTGTGAGAATTTTTGTTCTTTTTATGTTGAGACCTAATACATATTGAAGGCTATGGTCTTCAGTCTTCATCAAGCGCATCAACTCCGCTTTATTTTCAGCAAGCAAGGTTGTGTCATCTGCATAATACAGGTTGTTAGTGAATCTTCATCAGATTCTCATGCCTCATTCATTTTCATGTAGTACAGCTCAGATCAAACAGAGATGGTGAAATATACAACCATGATGCACACCTTTCCTGGCTTTAAACCACACAGTGTCCCCTTGTTCTGTTTGAATGACTGCCTTTTGCTCGATTTTCAGATCCATCATGAGTACAATTGAGTACTCTGGAATTCTCATTCTTTGCAGTATTATCCATAGTTTATTATGGTCCACACAGTCAAATGCCTTTGCAGAAAGAATAAAACACAGGTAAACATCTTCCTCGTGTTCTTTGCTCTCAGCAGGGATCCATCTGACATCAGGTATGAGAGTCCTGATTCCATGTCTTCTTCTGAATTCAACTCGAATTTTTCGATGTTCCCTGTCAGTGTACTGCTGCAACTACTTTTGAGTATTCTTCAGTAAAATTTCATAATTAATGATATATTGCTTACAGCTTTTCTCCCTAACTGTGATTCTGTACCATGTAAAGAATAATCTCTTTAGTTAATCTTTCCTTTTCCTCAGGTAGCTCATGGTTGCAACTCAGATTTTTTTTAAAAAATAGGCAGTGAAAGCACTGACAGTTGCACCAAACATTTCAATTTATAAGATATATTAAGTGATTTTTAAGTGAAGATTAAACTTTATCTTTTTTTTTTTATTATCCACAGTATATGTGTTTTATGATGTATTGGACACTATATCCTAAGTTTAAAATTAGAAACTAGAGGTTGGAGGCATCCCATACACAGCATAAGTCAGTAGCAATTTGGCAGTTTCCCAATTGTTGTGGTACCAAAGACAACCATACCAGATAAATGAAGCCCCGTAGTAGACTCTCTGACCCAGTTTTCCCAGATTTTAATGTGTACACACTTCACCAGCCTTGATTGTCCAACTGGCATAGTCCTGAGCTCTGGAGCGATTTACATAAGCTAAATATTACCGCAGCAATTAAATCAGCTGGAATTACACTACTTAGTTACTTATTTCTTTAGTTATTTGTTATATGTTCTATTTATTTGTTTATTTCTCTTCTGTTCCTTACATAAAAAATGTTTCTGACTACAATGTTAGTACTTAAACCGAACAAGCACAACACCCTGCTTTATGTTCTTTAACTTTCCAATTTAATATGAGATGATAATAATTGTTCAGAAAGATAAAGTATCAAAATAGAGCTTTTGGCTTAAAAGTTAGTGCTTGTATTCTTCATGTAGTAAAGTAGATACAATATATAAGAGATTTCTACGATGACTGATGAATTTACAATGTAAAGTTACATATGTGTTAGTTGCCCCTTTCTGGTTTATTCCTCAGATTCAGGAAGTTCTCATAAATCATGTTAATTGATTCATTAATGTATTTATACCACATCCAGCACCCATTACTGACAGAAATGCTCAATGAAATTGGAATAGAAGATAAATTACTTAAGACAATGAAGGACATTTCTACAAAACAATAGCCAGTATCATTATCAGGGTAGAGAGGCTGAAAGCATTCCCCTGAATAGGTAAACAAGAAACGGATTCCCTTTATCTCCTCTCCTATTTAACATTGTGCTTGAGATCCTAGCTGGAGAAGTAAAGCAAGGAAAAGAAATAAAGGACATCCAAATTGGAAAGGAACAATTAAAAGTGCCCCTATTCCCAGATGATATGGTCCTGTACATACAGAACCCCAAAGACCTCACAGGAAAACTACTGGAATTAGTAAAGAGATTCAACAGAGTCGCAAGATACAACATCAGCATATAAAAATCAGTTAGATTCCTATACACCGACAAAGAGAACTTAGAAAAGGAAATCAGGAAAATAATACCATTATAATAGCTTCTATAAGGATAAAATGCTTACAAGTAAATCAAACCAGAGCACAAAGGTTTGTTACAGAGAAAACTACAAAACACTATTATGAGGAACCGAGAGACTTACGCACTTGGCTTGGCTATTTATTGCGCTTGTGGATAAGAAGATTCAGTGTTGGGAAAATGTCAGATCCTCCCAGAGTGGTCTACAAATACAGAATTGCAGTCCATGTACCCACTTCATTCTTTACTGAATGGAAAAACTAATCACCAAATTTATATGGAAATGAAAGAGACCTCAGATAAACAAAACATCGTTTAAGGAAAAGAACATAGTAGAAAGCTCCACACTACCTAATCTTAGAACCATGGTTGCCGAAACAGGCTGGTACTGGTATGGTGACGGATGCATAGACCAGTGGAACAGAATCTCTGACAAAGGACCAAATGGTAAAAGACAGTGTTTTTAACAAACGGTGCTGGCAAAACAGGCTGTCCCTTTGTGCAAAAAGTGAAACAGGACCCATACCTCATATCATACATGAAATCTGCCTCAAAGTTGATCAAAGGCCTAAATATAAAACCTAAAATGTAAAAATAATGGGAGAAAAAAATAGATACAACAATTAAAAAAAAAATGGTTGCTTTCAAGTTGACTCCAACTCACAGAGACCCTATAGAATAGAGTAGAAATGCCCCATAGGGTTTTCAAGGAGCACCTGGTGGATGTGAACTGCTAATGTATTGGTTAGCAACTGTAACTCTTAACCACTACACCACCAGGTTTTCAGCAATACCAAAACCAAACCCACTGCCATCAAGTCAAATGCAGCTCATAGCGACCCTATATATATATGCCCTAATAGATGGCATAAGTAGAATACCAAACATAGCTATCAGTGCACACACAACAGAAGATGAACTAGATAACAGACCTTCTTATAATTAAACATGAGTGCTCATCACTTCTTAGACTTCACTAAAAGTAAAATGAGAACCTACAGACTGGGAAGCAATTCTTGAGCATTACATACTTGACAAGGGTATAATCTGTAAAATCTGTAGACTACTGAACAACAGCAAGAACAAGACAGTCCCCTTAAAAATGGGCAAAAGGTATGAACACTTACCGGAGAAGACATTCAGGCTGCTGACAAAGAGACACACGAGGAAATACTTGCAATGATTACCCATTAAAAAAATGCGGATCAAAACCATAGTGAGAGACATCCCACCGGGAAATTACTGGCACTGATGATAAAAAAAAGAAAAAATTTTGCAGAAGTTGCAAGGAAATTAGAATTCTTATGTGTTGCTAGTAGGAGTGTAAAATTATGCAGCCACTATAGAAAATGATAATAGTACTTCCTTAAAAAGTTAGAAATTCCGTAAATCTGGCAACTCAGTTCTTCTGAATTGAGCTTTTGCTTCTTCCATGGCAGTTTCTTGTCGAAGTACTGCTGCAACTATATTTGAGTTATCTTCAGCAAACGTTAACTTTTCATGTGATAGTGATGATACTGTTCAGAAATTCTGCCTTTTTGGGGAACCTCTTTGTTTGGAATGAGCAGAGAAATGGATCTTTTCGGTTGGTGACCCGGGAAGCTGTCTTCCAAGTTTCTTGACACAGCTGGGTGAGTACCGCCAGCACTGCATCTGTTTGTAGAAAACATCTCGCTTCCTGTGCCATCAGTTCCTGGATCCCTGTTTTTCACCACTGTCTTCAGTGCAGTATGAACTTCTTCCTTCAGTATCACTGGTTTCTCATCGTAGGCTACTTCCTGAAATGGCTGAAGGTCAACCAGTTCTTTCTGTACCATGACTCTGTGTATTTCTTGTATTTCCTTTTGATGGTGCTTTACTCAGTCAGTGTTTTCCCCCCATAGAATCTTTCACTATTGCAATTTGAGGCTTGTATTTTTCTATTAGTTCTTTCAGCTGGAGAAATGCAGAGCATGTTCTCCCCTTTCGGTTTTCTCACGTTCTTTGAATACTTAATTATAATACTTTAATTTGTCTTCTTAAGCCACCTTTTGTTTCATGTCATCATTTCTTCCCTTCACTTGAGCTACTCTGTGTTCAAGAACAAGTTTCAGAGTCTCTTTGGACATTCATTTTGTTTTTCTCTTTCTTTCCTGTCTTTTTAATGATCTTTTGTTACGTTGATGTATGATGACTTGATGTCCCTGCTCTACTCTTCTGCTCTTCAGTTATTAATATTCAATGTGTCAAGTGTATTCCTGAGGTGGTCTTGAAATTCAGTGAGTATAATGGTTACAGTTGTCTGTCAGTTTGGCTGGACCATAAATCTCAGTAAGCGTCAGATAGTCATATGATGGAAACCCTGGTAGCGTACTGGTTAAGTGCTGTGTCTGCTGACCAGAAGGCTGGCAGTTTAAATCTACCAGGCACTCCTTGGAGACTCTATAGAGCAGTTCTGCTCTGTCTTACAAGGTGGCGACTCGACAGTGCTGGGTTTGCGTTTTTGGTCATGATGGAGTAATTACCTCCATAATGAGATTTGTAATTGTGTGATTATCACAATGATGAGATCTGCTGTGAAAGGGAGTTTCCTTGGGCTTGTGGCCTACATTAATACAAAGTGGATATTCTGGCAAGGCTTGTAGGCTTTTGCTCATTCTGGTTCCTGCAAGTGGCTCTTGTTCATCTGGTCCCTACTTCTTGGGACTTGAGCCTGCAGCTTACGGATTCCTTGCCTGTTGATCTTTGGTATTCGTTGATCTTCAGAGCCTGTGAACAAGAGCCTTGCTGCCTGACCTGCTGCTCTTGAGTTCACCAGCCCCTGTGGCTATGTGCATCAGGAGAAGCCTGACCACAGACTTGGGATATTCCAGCCTCTACACCTTGTGAGCCATTTCCTTGACATAACTCTTTCTGTCTATATGTATACACTTTACTGGTTTTGCTTCTCTGGAGAACACAACCTAAGATAATTGAGATGTACTCAATGCTGTATTTTAGCTCCCGTAGACTTGCTTAATTTTCTTCAGGATCAGCTTGAGCTTGCATGGGAGAAATTTATGGTCTGTTCACAAGTCAGCCCTGGCCTTATTTTGGCTGATAATGTTGAGCTTCTCTTTAGTCTCTTCTACAGATGTAGTCAGTTTGATTGGTGTAACATAACTGATAAAGAAAATGTTGTACATCTTCCTTTAGTGAGCATTGCCTGAGATTTAAAAGCTTGCCAGTGACCACCTAATGCATCTATTGGTCACCTCCTATTCAGAACAAGGGAAAATGAAGAGAACCAAAAGATATAAGGAAAATATTAGTTCAAAGGACTAATGAACCCAGTGAGCCACAGCCTTTATCAGCCTGAGGATAGAAGAATTAATGCTGTTTTTTGCAGGGGTGAGATGATATCTCATTGTGGTTTTGATTTGAATTTCAGTTGACACAGTGGTAAAGAAATACAACTGTTAACCGAAGTCCAGCAGTTCAGTTCTACCAGGTACTCCCTGGAAACTGTGTAGGGGCAGTTCTGCTCCATACTATAGGGTCACTATGAGTTGAAAGCAACTTGACAGCAATAGGAATGCCTTATAAAGCCAACAATAGCACGTGTGAGGAAAGTGCCTCTCCTTTCGGTCAAGCATATGAGAACAAATGGACAACACCTCCCTAAAAGCAAAGGTAAGAAGACAAGCAGAAACAGGAAAACTACTGAAACGAACACAGGGAACTCAAGATGTAAAGGGAAAGGACGTGAATGCTGACATTGCAGTGAGTGCAACTGACATCATGAAACAATTTATGTATACATTTTTAAATGGGAAAATAATGTGTACTATAAACTTCTACCTAAAGCACAATGAATTAGAAGAGGAAAAAAAGTTAATACAACTAACTTTTGTCTTGTACTGAATTGTTTCAATCAGTAAGGTTGAAGATCTATCCTTTGTAAAGAATTGTTTAACGTGAAGAAAAATGAGTGGAAAAAATTGCCTGAACTTGGGATAAATTAAAATTTAGTCTGTGCTTAAGACATTTTTGAACCATTTATATTTGAAAATGTCTCCATGAACTGTGCCAGTTTTGTCTTCTGAACAATCTAAATGATGGCACGTTTCAAAGCAACCAAAGTCATTTGGAGCAAAGTCTGGTGAATAATGTGATTATACCAGTTAATGTTGTTAGTGGCCATTGAGTCCATTTGTACTCACAGTGATTCCACAAATGCAGAATAGAATTGGTTTATAGAGTTTTCAGGGTCTGACCTTTCCAAAGCAGATCACCAGGACTGAGTTCTAAGACACCTTTGCATGGGTTTGAACCTCCAAACTTGTAGACTAATAGCTGAGTGCTTAACCATATATGCCACCCTGAGATTCCTCCTAATTAATAGAGAAGGTTAATTTTGATTAAAGTGTTTCTATAACTACAAAACAATGAATCATGTTTTCTGTTGTGTTCCAAAAAAAAATTTATTGCTGTAATTATGATGTATCATTTAACTGTGCTTATTCAGTCTATTTGCTGAGAAAATAATATGAGAAGCTGGACTATATTAAGAAGAATACAGCGCCAGGATTGGATGAAGATTCATTAACAACCTGTGACACACAGATGGAACAACTTTGTTTGGTAAAAGTAAAGAGCACTCGAAGCACTTACTGATGAACATCAGAGAGTATAGCTTTCAATATGGATTACACTTCAACATGCCAAGCCAAGCCAAGTGCTGTCGAGTCGGATCCGACATACTTCAGCATAAAGAAAACAAAAATCCACACGATTGGTTCACCAAGCGGTATCTTGATAAAAGGATAACACACTGACATCAAAGGTTCATGTTACCTGCATCCATAATAAGCAGCCATGCAAGCAGCAGTCACGAAATCAAGTTACATATTGCATTGGGCAAATGTACTATGAAAGTCCTTTTTATAAAGTTGAAACACAAAGATGTCACTTGGACGACTAGGATGAGTCTGACCCAAGCCATTGTATTTTCATTCTCCTCATTTATGCAAGTGAAAGTTGGACAGTGAATAAAGAAGACTAATGAAGACATGATGGATTTGAAGTGTGGTGTTGATGAACAGTTTTTAGTATACCGCAGACTGCCAGAAGAACAAACAAATTTGTCGTAGAAAAAGGAGAGTCCAAATACTCCTTGGAAGCAGGCATGGTGAGACTTCATCTCATGTGCTTTGGACATCTCATCAGGAGGGACCAGTCCCTGGAGACTTGATAATATAGAGGATCAGTGAAAAAGAGGGAAACCCTTAATGAAATGGACTGACACAACAGCAGCCACCATGGACGTAAGCATGGCAAAGATTGTGAGGGTGGCACAAAATCAGGCAGTGTTTGGTTCTGTTGTACATAGGGCTGCTATGAGTTGAAACTGATTCTGTGACACCTAATAATAACAATAACATGATTTTGGCATGTTCCCAGCCCTGTTTTACAGCCTCAAGGGACAAAAGTATCAACCATTTGAGCAAAGAGACATTGATCCTAGCCTGGAGATCACTTGCTTCTTCTGCTCCAAGTTAGAAGAGGCTTAAAGCAATTTCTTTGAGAAGCAGACTTGATTATCACCCACTTGTAAACAAATGATTAATGCAGTGAATCAGCATGTGTGCTACAAAGTCACAACCTGATTATCACAAGTTACCAAAATTACAAAATGTAACTCTACGTTTTCCTACCATTTAGACTTGAAAGCTTCAATTCATTACTTTTTTAATTTATTATTACTTATTTCTTAAAAGATTCAAAACCCTTTTGCTTATATTTTAAAGCTGTCACCTACTCCTGCCTCTTAGCTTGAATGTAACATCGTTTGCTCTGAAGTCAACATCAGGTAGATTTTTATTTAGTGAATTATCATCGTAGCAAATAAAATTTTATTCAACAGCTGAAAAGTGTGACACGGTATCTGCTAAGGGTTGTAAAACATATTCAACTCATCTTTTGCTTCCGCATGTCTACCTTATGAGCGTGTATAAATATATTTTAAACCAAATTTGGTAATTATCAAAATGACATGAATTATTTTTAAATAGTTGCTAAGCATTCAAATATGATAAAATTATGAAGAATTGACGTGATAATTTAAGGAGGGTTTATTGGTAAAAAATAAAATTATAAAAAATTACGTACCTGGGCTATTTTTATGAGTATTCTGTTTGGAACACAAGTTAATACTGCTTTTGTTTTGTTGTTATAAACAGTATTTTTTCAAATAATGTTTTATCAAAAACATTTGAAAGATATAAACTAACACATAATTTTTTAGTATATTTTAAATAGATTCTGAATTAAATGTAATTCATTTGAAAATTTCTAAACTGTAATATTTGTATGCTAAGCAATTATAGAAAAATTTTATATTTTCTTTTTTTTATTTGATATGACTGAGTGAAAATGTACATTCCCATATAAATTTACATGCCCACCTATATGCAGCTTCCACTGCTCTCCCTGTCCGGTGACAGCACACTATTCCTCTCTGCTCCATACATGTCTTATCCTCCCAACAGTCTCCTTTCCCCTCCTGTCCACCCACTCTCCTTCCTCCAACCAGAGGTCAGCAGGATGATATCCTATAGATGTATAGAACCATAAAGTGCATACAATTTGTGGTCACTCTGCATTGCCAAAAATCTTTTGTTGTAATTCTCTACTTCAAGTAACTGATTTTTATGGTAGTATACACTTCTTTTTCAGTATTGGTTTACATTTAACCTTGGGATGTTTATTAGTGTTACAAATTGAATAGTCTTTTAATTAAAATCAAAATTAATTAATATTAACAATTAATAATTAATTAATAATTAATAACTATTATTTAATTAATAATTATATAATATATTATATATAATATATCATGTATTATATATAATATATTATATAATTATAAATAATTATTTAATTATTAATTATTAATATTAATCATTAATATTGCTCAGGTTTGTAAACAGTGTATATGCTGTATAACCACTTAAAATTTTTCTACTGATACATTCAGATATTTTGTTTAAAAATAATGTGAAAAGACAACTGAGTCATTTTTTTGAACCAGAAGAATCATGACAATACATTCTTAAATGTATTTTAAATATATTCTTAAAAATAAAATAGCTCGTGCTAAGTTTATATTTGACTGTATAGCTCATTAATAAAATTTTCTTCTAACTCTACATGTTTAGCTAAAAATTGTTTATAATTTGGTGATAAGCATATTTACAAACATGAAAAAATTTAAAGCAATTTATAAATATTTAATAATTTCATAAAGAAGTATTTTTAAAAACTGTTAAAGCAGATAGTTCCATTAAAATAAACATTTATATCCAAGATGGATTTTCTTCTTCCTTATATGTGCTTTAATTCAAACTCTGAAATGCGTAATTCTTTTAAAGATCCAAGAGAATAGCTTCACACTTTTGGGAGTATTCATTGTATATGTTGTTTAGTTCTTGTTAGATGCTGTTGAGTTTTGTATAACATGATGCTACTCAGTCCTGTGCCATCGTCAAAGCTGTTGCTGTGTTTGAGCCCGTTGTCACATCACTGTGTCAGTCCCTTTCACTGAGGGTCCTCCTCTTGTTTTACGGACCCTCTGAGTTTTCCAACCACCATGTTCTCCAGGGACTGGTCTTTCCTGATAACATAATACAAAGTACATGATGGGAAGTCTTACCATTCTCCTTTCTAAGGACCATTCTGATTCTGCTTCTTCCAAGACTAATTTGTTGGTTCTTCTGGCAGTCCATAGTGTATTCCGTAATCTTCCCCGAAACCATAATTAAAATGCATCAATTCTTTGGGCTTTCTTAGTCATTGTCAAGTTTCTGCATGCATGTGAGGGGATTTAAAATACCACGGCTTGGGTGGAGTGCACCTTAGTCCTCAAGATGACATCTTTGCTATTTAACACTTTAAAGAGGTCTTTTGCAACAGATTTGCCCAATGCAGTAAGTCATTTTATTTCTCAACTGCTGATTCCATGGGGGTTTGTTGTGGATCCAAAAAAGTGAAATCCTTGTCAACTTCAATATTTTATCCATTTATCATGACATTGCATATTGGTCCTTTTGTATTCATTTTTGTTTCCTTTATGTTGAGATATAACCCATACTGAAGGCTGTAGTCTTTAATCTTCATCAATAAATGCTTCATGACTTGTTCATTTTCAGCAGATAAAGTTGTTTCATTTGCATATTGTAGATTGTTAATGAGTCATCATTCAATCGTAGTGCTGCATTCTTCTTCATAAGTCCAGCTTCTCAGATTATTTTTCAGCATGCAAATTGAATTAGTATGGTGTAAATACCACACTGCCTCACACCTTTTCTGATTTTAAACTATGCATTTTCTCCTTGTTCTGTTCCAACTACTGGCTGTTTGCTATATGCAGAGGTTCTGCATGAGCACAATGAAATGTTCTGGAGTTCTAATTCTGTGAAATGCTGCCCCTAGTTTGTTACGATCCATACAGATGAGTGTCTTTAGGTAGTCAGTATACACAAGTAGACATCCTCATAGTATTCTCTGCTTTCAGCCCAAATCCATTTTACATCAGCAGTGCTGTCCCTCTTCCTGTGGTCTCTTCTGAATCCAGCTTGAATTTCTGATGGCTTTGTATTAATGCACTGTCACAACTGATTTTAAAGTATCTTCAGCAGAATTTTGCTGGCATATGATATCAGTGATGTTGTTCATTAATTTCCAAAGTTTGTTAGATCATCTTTCTCTGGAAGGGCATGTATGTGGATCACTTCCAGTTGGTTGGTCAAACAGCTGTCTTCCAATTCTTTTGGCATAACATGAGGGAGTGCTTCCACGATCTCCTTTGTGGAAACATCTGAATTGTTGTTTCATCGATTTCTGCAGCCTTGTTTTCGTTGTTGTTTTTGGTTTTCCAGCGTTTTCAGTGCAGTTTGAACTTCTATTTAATACTGTAGGTTCTTGATCATATGCTACCTTCTGACATTGTGGAATGTCCGTCAGTTCTTTTTCATACAATGCCTCTGTATTCCTTCTAACTTTTTTTTCATACATCATGAATCATTGACAGTTTTGCCCATAGAATCATTCAGCATTGTAACTCCAGGCTTGAATATTTTCTTCAGTTGTTACAGTTTGAAAAATGCTGAGCATATTCTTCCCTTTTGGCTTTCTGACTCCCGGACTTGACTCCTTTCAGTATAGTACCTTGCTTTATCTTCCCGAGCTGCCCTTGAAAATCCTTTTCTCAGCTTTTACCCCATCATTTCTTGTGTTCACTTTAGTGACTCTGCACTCGTGAGTGAGCTTCAG
This sequence comes from Heterohyrax brucei, assembly GCA_028571685.1. Taxonomy (NCBI): domain Eukaryota; kingdom Metazoa; phylum Chordata; class Mammalia; order Hyracoidea; family Procaviidae; genus Heterohyrax; species Heterohyrax brucei. Next base: position 1,585,780 of record CM053161.1, read on the forward strand.
ATTTTCTTCTGACTTGGCATGCGTTTTGGTCTTCTCACCTTTTTGGTGACCGTTGCCTCTTTCCTGTGTCATGTCTGTAATATCCTGCAGGTGGAGTATACTCAGGGTCGTGTTTTGTCTGTGATGGACTCGCTTTGATTTTCTCGCCCTTCTGTCCCACAGTTAGCCTCGTCCTTGTTCTTGCTGATGACATCGATGGTCTCCATCCACTTTTCCCACAGATGTACTTGATTTTATTTGTTTATTTCCTTGTGCAAGACCCACATGTATAATAGTGGCTGCTTATGCTGCTGAAAAAAGGTATTTCCAATGAATAAGTTGTCGTTCTTGCAAAATTCATTTCCATTTTCCAACTACTGATTCGTTTCCAACTTTTACCTTCTAGTCACGAGCAATTGTATTGATTGCATATTTGATCAATTTCAGGCTGCAAAAATTATTAAAAACCTGTTTCTCCATGTTGGAGGTTAGTGATTGGTGCATAAATTTGAATAGTAGTCACATTAAGTGATCTTCTTTGTAGGTGAGTGGATATGATTCTATTACTGATAGTGCTGTACTTCGTGATATAAGTAGATCTTGAAACAGTCTTTTAAATGATAAATGTGACACTGTTCCTGTTGAATTTGTCATTCCTAGCCTAGAAAACCTAATGAGTGTCCATTTCAGAACGGCTCATATCCTTCCCTTTCAGCTCACTAATGCCTACAAGGTCGGCCTTCGAGCTTCCATTTTATTTTTGACAACTTCCAGTTTATCTCCTTTCACACTGTGCATATTCCACATTCCAGTTGTTGATAAATATTTGTGATTGCTTCTTCTCATTTCAAGTCAAACCATATCACCAGGTGAAGGTTCCCCTATAGTGTGACCATATGTTGTATGTACTTTATAGTTCTACACATTTATAGGAGGCTGTCCTACTGATCTCTTTCTAGATGAGAAAGACAAGGGTGGAGGCAGGGGACAGATGCTTGTTAAGAGGATATTAGATACATACAGTGAAAAGAAGGAGTGTGCTGTGACTGGGTGGGGGGAGCAGAGGGCGCGGCAGATAGGTGGACATGCAGAGCCAATCTGGATTGTATACTTTTCATTTCATCACAGATTTTGTTTTTTTTGAAAAAGAGGTAGCAGAAAGAAAGGAGAGCTTACCACCACTAAAGGAACACAGCCAGGAGCCAGCATGTCCTTTGGACCCAGGATCCCTACTCTGAGAAGCTCCTGGAACCAGAAGATGGAGAGAGAGAGCTGTAACAGTGCTGAGAAGTACAGCAGGAGACAGCATGGTGGGCTTCCCAGTCCAGAGAGAGAGAAAGCTGAATCCCTTTGGGCAGAAGTCTAGGGCCAGAGAGAAGCATGCCTGTGAACACAGCTGGGTAAAAGCTCACCTGATAGAATTGTATCCTGAACTTGGATTGTAACTGCTGTTCCTTTTCTGATAAAACACATGTTATTTAAAAAAAAAAAAAAAAAAAAGTGAAGGTCTCCCCAAAGGTTCACTCCATCCATGTCAGTAAGGTCATTCCTACTTTGAGGAGTCAACTCTTCCCCTGTTTTACTCTGAGTACCTTCTAACTGAGGGAGCTTATATTTAGGCACTGTATCAGACAATGTTCAACTCCTATCAGTAAGGTTTGGACTGGCCATTTTTGTAAACTGTGCTTTAAGTGAAGGTTTACAATTCAAATTAGTTTCTCCTGCAAAAATATATACACACGCTTTTCTGTGGCCCTAGTTCCTCTCCCTATAACGTGTCATCGCACTCCTCCTCTCCGTCTCGGGTTTCCCGTGTCTGTCCAACATGCTCTGCTCTTTACATTCTTGCCTCTTGAAACAAGCTCCCTGTTAAGTCTCATGTACCTACTTGAACTAAGCAATGTTCTCTTTCATGACTATCATTTTAAGTCGTACAGTCCAGTCTCTTCTTTGAAGAATGGGCTTTGGAAATGCTTTCAGTTCTGGGTTAAGAGTCCAAGCGTCACATCTTCCGGCGTACCTTCACTCTCAGTCACACCATCGTCTGGTCTTTTTACTGGAATTTGAGCTCTGCACCCCCACTTTTCTCCTGCTCTGTCAAGCTTCTCTCTGTCGTGTTCCTTGTCAGGGTGGTCGTTGGTGATAGCTAAACGCCATTTAGTTCTTCTGGTGTCTTTGGAGTTCGTTTTTTTCATAGCGTTGTTATAATTCTTTCAATTTCAACTGAATCTGTTTTGATATCACCAATCTCATTTCTAATTAGGTTTATTTACTTCCTTCCCTGTCTTTCTTTTGTCGGTTTGGCCTGTGGTTTATCCATTTCCTTGATCTTTTCAAAGAACCAGGTTTTCATCTTGTTGACTCAATTGTTTTCCTAGTCTCTATTTCATTTAATTTTGCTCTACTTTTTATTATGTTCTCCCGGTGCCGGAGGGCTACTTTGGCTGCTCTCTTTCTATTTGAGTTGTAGGGTTCATGCTTTGGAGTCTTCATTTTCGATGTCTCCATTTCTGGTCACTACTTTTTGCAGTGTTCTAAAGGTTTTCGTAGGATGTGTTTTCATTCTGGTTTGATTCGGTGAATTTCTTTATTCCATCCTTAATGTCTTCTCTTGTGCAGTAGTTTTTGAGCAAGGTGTTATTCAGTCTCCGTGTGTTCAATTTTTTTTTTCCTTGCTTATTTCTCTTGTAAATCCCTCACCTGAGTCAATATCTGGCTGCTCTGTCCTGTATTCTAGTCTTGCGTTGTTATCAGATGTTACTGACTTTCTCACAGGAGGACTCCTTTGAATATAGCTTGTAATGTCAGTTTAGTTTTTGCAGACTCCTTGAATTTCTGTTTATCTGCACATAGCATAATAACCATCTTATTTGAGAGACCGTTTTGCTGGATATATAATTCTTAGCTGGCATTTTTTTTTTCCTTGTAGGCTTTATGCATGTCATCACAGAGTGTGTAGGCAGGTGGGTTTTGCAGCTAGACTCTGGGCATCCAGTGCCATCTGGCTGTAAGAACTGGGAGGAACCAAGTGACTAGTGGCACAGTTGAGTTCCTAGTTCTCAGGTCCTGTATTTGGGTAGGTGAGGAGGACCTTGATTAATGGTCAGAGCATTGTTAAATGTTACAAACCTGCTCCTGCACCGTATAACTGATACAGCTGAAGTTATGTTTCAGGTGTATATTCTTATGTATTGTGTTTATCAGGGCCTACACATTTGAAATTGGACTCCTGCAGGTCTCTGTTGAAGTGAAAGGCATTCAAAGTCCATGGACCCCTTAGGCTGTATAAGAGCTGCCAGGTGATGTTTTCTTGTTAATTTTTTCTCTTTCTAAGGCTGGAAAATGGCTCAGGGCTTGTGACAGATCCTTCTTCTGCCCATGGGACTTGGAAGCTGATAAAACTGGCCCCAGGACCTGGTACAGAACAGGGAGTGAGCAAGGAGATGGGAGAAAGATTCTACCCTAAAGGGTTTTTGTTAATCCATAAAGTAGGCCAGATGCATGTACTTATATTTTCCTGGTTAAGTACAATTTTTCACTAGTTCAGAAGGTTTGAGTAGCAACTTTTCAGTCTCTCATGATGTAGAAAATGCATCCTAAGCACCACTGCTTGCCTCACTGAACGTGCCAGCTGATCTGATTTGCAAGGTGCTATTTCCCACCAGGTCAGGTCTGGCAGCTTGAAGCTTCTGTCCGTCAGCCTACCACTCATCACAACATTGCAACAGGCCGGTGCTGTTATTATATCCTTCTTATGGTACAACTAAGTGAGACCCAGAAGGACTAAATCTGTATTCAAGATGTTCAATTGGTAAAGCAAAGTTACATCATAGGCAAGTATAACAAGTATGCTCTTTATTACTATATTTAAGTACATAGAGAAACGAATGGTTTTTTTAACTTGTAAATCAAGAGAAAACAACACAATATTTAACTATCATACGTTGTTGTTAGCTTCTGTCTGGTTAGCCACAATTCATGGCAACTCAATGCGTAATAAAATGAAATGCTACTCAGTCTGTGCCTTCCCACACAATGGGTTACAGAACCAACAATTATGATCCATAGAGATTTCTTTGATTGATTTTTGAAAGGAAGTCACCAGGCCTTTCTTCATAGTCTTTCTTAGTCTAAAAGTTAGACTAAAACTAGTTCAGCATCATGGCAACATGCGAGACTCCACTGATAGGTGGGTGGTAATAGCACTTAACTATTTTAGCAGGGAATTGAACCTTGATCTCTGGCATATGAGGTAAAGATTCTACCTCTGAACCACCAATGCTGTCAGCTATAGGATTGTTGTATGAAATGTAGCTACCTTATTATGAAATTTGGCTTGAAACACAGGTGAACTTTAAAACAAGTGGTGAAATTTAAAACAAGTGGTGAAATTTAAGGCTATCATTGTCAGAAAGTATCCAGTCTTTTAATTAAAAAAAAAAATTGTACTTGACATGGTGTGCAGAACAAACTAGTTTCTCACTAAACAGTGCACATATAGTTTTATGACAAATTGGTTAGCAACCTCACAACAGATCAACACGCCCTTCTTAAACTTGGTTCTCTGTTACCAGCTTTCCCTTCCCCTCCTGACTTCTAGTTCTTGCCACTGAGCTGATGGGCCTTTAGTCTTGCTTTCGTTTTGGGGCTGAAGGGTGGATCTCAGGGGTGATTTTGTTCCTGAGCTCGAATAATGTTCGTGAGCCATAGTCTCAGGGTTTCTTCTTTCTCTGTCAGGCCAACAAGTTTGGTTTTCCTTTTTCAAGTTAGAATGTTAGTGGTGGTAGCTGGGCAACATCCAGTTGTACTGGATTCAGTCTGCTGGAGGCCACTGTAGATGTGGTCCGTTAGTCCTTTGGACTACTTTTTCCCTTCTGTCTTTAGTTTTTGTCATTCTTACTTGCTCTCAAAGGTGTGCGACCAGTGGAGGATCCTAGACGGCTGCTTACAAGCTTTGAAGACCCCAACACCCTCGTCACAGAAGTAGAATGTAGAATATTTTGTTTTAGAAACTGTTTGATGCCCATTGAGCTAGGTGTCCTCCAAGACTGTGGTCCCCACAGCCCTCCGCCCAGCGATTCAGTTCCTCAGGGAGTTCGGATGTGTCTGTGGAGCTTCTGTGACTTTGGCTTGTCCTAATCATGATGACTTCCTCCGTATTTACCACTTCCCTGTTTTCTTCTTAGTGTTTTTTCAGTCCCACACTTCCCCACCCTGGTAACTGTCAAGGATTATTTCTTTTCATGTGTAAACTTTTTCACAAGTTTTTGTGGGAGTGAGCGGTCTCGTACTGTAACTTCCTTTTGTGACTGACTTGTTTCACTCAGCATAACGCCCTCCAGTTTCCTCCAGGTTAGGAGATGGCATCTAGCTTTGCTAGCATTATTTGTTAAAAAGAATGTCTTTTTCCCACTTGAGGACTTAGGGCCCTTGTTGAAGATCAGGTGACTATAGGTGGATGAACTTACATCTAGGTTCTCAGTTCTGTTCCTGGTCTGTAAATCTGTTGTCACACTGTGCCCGGTGTCTTTGTAAATGCTTGTAAACAGCGTCTTCATGGATACCAGTTTTTATTTTAATCCATTGTGTTGCTTTCCATCTCTCTTGGGGTGCATTACATTAAGTGTAATTATTGATAGGTATGAATTGACTGCTGTCATTTTGTAGTTCTTATTTTTTTTATGTGTTCTTTTATTATATGCCAAGCCAGCCAAGGGCCGTCGATATATTTATTTTGTTTATTTATTTGCAGTGCTGACGTTTTCTTCATATTCCCATGTGCTAAAGTCCTTTGTGTTTTGGATTTTTTTTTCATTTCTTTCATTTTTTGTAGATTTTTTGAATTGAGACTTTGTATCTTCCTTCTTCGTTTTGGTTAGTAAGTCTGCTAACTTTCTTTTTGGTATCCTGAAATTTACCGTAGTTTCCTAAGACTGATCCAATTTTTTATCACTTGGTATCATCTTGCCTTCCATTTCATTAGAAAGTGTCCTACCAGCAAAGTTTATTGCCCTTTTTATTGTTCTGACATTGTTGTCGTTTAGACATTAGCCTCTCTGTTTCCCTGTTGTCATTCTTTGGGTTTTAGATAGTCCTTGATAGGACAATCTTGTGTCCTAGATTCAGGCTGTGGTTTGATGTTGTTGGTCCTGAGATCTACTGTGTAATAATTTTTGTTAGTTTGGTTTGGTTTTTGCATTTTCCCTTGATTTCTCTTTATCTAGTCATGTCTTAATGTTACCATCATATCTGAATGAGTGTTTTTTAGAATATAGTATTGGTGGTTAACGATTTTTTACTTTTAACGTTTTATATTATGTCATCCCATTGAATCTGACCCGATGGCACTTGGCTTGGCCTTGCCTCTTGCCTGTGTGGTTTCTGACAGATAATCGGACCTTAGTCTTACTGTTTCTCTTTTGTATATGACTTTTGTTTTTGTCAAACTTGTCTTAAATTTTTTATTACTCTTAGGCTTTAACATATGTGGTTATAGTATGCCTTGATAATTTTTTTTAGAGTCTTTCCTGTATGTGGTTCCTTGAGTTTCTGGGATGATCATCTTTTCATCTTTCATGATATTAGGGAAGATTTCTGTCAGTAGTTCTTCAATGATCCTGTCTGTGTTTTCTGTTTTCGCCTCTTCTTCTGGAAATCCAGTCACTCATAGTTTTTTGCTTTTGATTATATCTGATATAATTCTCATGGTTTCTTCATTTTTCTTCGTTCTTCTGATTTTTCCTTAGAGTTGCATACAAGTGTTTGCCTTCAGTTTTCTTGATCCTCTCTTCCGTCACTTCAGGCCTCCTACTCAGCCCTTCGGTGACACTCTGTTTCTGAAATCTTATTGTTTATATTTTGGGTTTCTCATTGTTATTTTTGTATTATTTCTAGTGTTGGATTTCTTTTGATATTTTGTTCCTTTATTTTTTGCCTGACTTCATCCGTTAATTTGTCTCTCTTTCTCATGGTGGTCTGCTTTTTGCTTCATATGTTAGATAACTTTGCATATCAGGTGTTTGAATGACTTATTAGATAATTCTAGTTCCTTTTCTTCTACTGTAAAGTCATCTGGTGTTTTATTTGGGAAATCTACTGGAACTATTTTGTTCTTTTTTATATTTTAATATTGTCTGCTGTCTTTGGGACATTTAGTAGTTATTTTCTTCATTTACTGATAGGAAATCTGTTCCCCACCCCCCGTGTTTTTATTATATTTAGCTATATCAAGGGAGGCAGGCTGTGCATTCTTTGCTGTTTTCTCCTCTGTGGTCTCAGTGTTTTTCACCTCCTTTCCCGGTGGGCGGGGTCAGTGTTTCAGCTGTGGTACAACACAGGGCAGGTCCAGCGGCAGCAGTTGTTTGGGGCATGTAGGGCTGACAGGGAAGGCTGCTAATCAGGGCCAGGTAGAGCCAGTACTCTGTGCCTGTGTTGCTCTGTGATGTGATGTTGAGCACGTGGTGAAAGTAGACAGGAAGGGAGATTCACCGTGATGTGTGGAACTAAGATGGTATGGCAAGGAGGAGAGAGAGGAGAGAGAAACGGTGCCCAGAGCAAACCAGCAGCAGTAAAAATGAAAGAATACTAAGGGAGCTTGGAGTGGAGAGATGAGCAACCGATAAATGCAGAAAAACAGAAAGATTTTTTAACAAAGGAAATAAAAGAAAAATCCCTAAAAATATCGAGGGGGGCGGGGAAGGTTTCCAGGGGTTGCACCAGTGCTGCTACAAAGACTAGGGACATGGCTGCCCAGTACAACCTGGCTAGAGGGGGTATAGATGTTATGCGGTGTCAGGTGTTCAGGAGATGGGAAACAAGGTAAGTATAGAGAGATGAGAATTGGGAAATAAAGGAAGACAGGAAGCAAAGATTCCACCAGTGTGGTGTCATGGGCTAGGGACTGATTTCCCAGTTGAGCGATGCTTCGCAGTCTTTGAAAAAGAGGGAAAGCTAGCACATGCAGGCAAGTGTTTAAGAAAAGGATGGGGATGCAGTAGGAGGCATGGAAGAAACCAAAAGAAATGGAGAAAGGGAACACCAAGTGCGGACAGATGGCTCTCAGGTAGCCACCTGCTGTAACAGGAGTTTCCTCCTGGCCAAGAGACTGCAGCCGGCAGGAAGCAGAGGACGCCACGGAGGGCAGGAAAGAGCGAGGCTAGGGAAGCTTGTATACTGGGTAATATGTGCCCTGCTGCGAGCTCCTGAAGGTGCTTTCTTATACCTCGCACCTGGGGATCTCCCATGTGGGCAGGCAGATAAATTTACAATCAGTGTATACACTGTGCCTCCCAGCCAGCTAAGCCACTGCGGCTAGCCTGGAGGCTAAAGCAGTAGAGAGAAGATAAAGAGTGAGAGAGCATGTATTGCTGGCTACCAGGTACATTTTCTTCTGCTGAGATTCCCATTCATCTGCTTTCCTGTACTCCCTGCCTGCTAATCTGTGACAGGATTCTGAGATGGCAGAGTTGTACTGGCTTAGCAGATAGAGGGCTTCTTCTCATATCTTTTCATACTCTTTTCTCTGTCAGCTTCTTATTCCATTCAGTGTTTGGCTGAGATCCTTATTTGTTCTTTCGATACCTCAGGTCCCAGAAATGACATTTGTCTCTGTTTTACTTAGTTATTTGGGTCTTTGCAGTAGAGGGATGGTGTGGTGCTTCTGTCGATGACACCAGGTTGGCCAGAAGTTTCAGTCCTTTAATTTCTTATTAGGATTTTAGGTGTAAATTATTTCCAATATTTTCCTCCCTTTTTAAGAAATACTTTCAGGGACTGGAGCATTTGCAAGATCTTCTTGTACAAGCTAATGCGTGAGTCTCCATGGAGAAATTGATGCTGAAAGGTGGAGATTGTGCTTTTTGTCTGGAGAGAAATAATTGCTACAGATTTGTTTTCAAATGAATGGGTGCGTCTATCTCAATTAAGGCAAGTTTATTTCTAAAGCCTTTGCGATTTTGGATTTAATAGGAGAGCAGTTTAAATTTTTTTGGTTTAAATAAGTAGATTGTAAAATGTTATGAAACAGAATTTTACATACTTCACTAAAACTATATCAGAATCCCTTCAAATGATGATTTTGAAAATGACCTAGATGATGCTGCTGTCGGAAGCAGTAGGCATCATGCTGCTCTGCCTCATGTTCCCTCCCACCTTCAGTTGATCGGAAGTCCTATAGAGCCCAAAATTAACCCTGCATTGTTTCGTTCAGAGTACCTCCTTCAGAAGCTTGCATTTACAGATTTTTTGGTTTGGTGTCCTAAAATCTGTGCCATTGACCTCTTCTTACAAAAATGAAAACTTAATGTTGTGAAATGGTTCATCTGTGAAGATACTGTGTCTAGTAATATTCAGTGCTGAAAAGGAAATAATGATGTATCTATCAACATTTCTTTTTCCTGCTTTACAATGTGTAAAGACTAGAACTCAATTAAAGACCACGTAAACAACAAGAAATTCAACTGAGTCTTCAAAAACACAACATATTTAGAAAACTGGGCTGGAATGGGTGAGAGTACTCAGGAAGGAGTGCACAGAATATGTAAGGAAAGCTATCTGTGAATCTTGAGAACTCAGACTTTTCTGGTTAGCTACAGGACAAGTCAGTAAAGATTGCTAATAATTATAGCCACCAAAGGAGGGTGACTTGAAGTGCATAGTCTCTGAGAGCCAAAGAGCATACATTTGTTTTTTCTTTCTGTCTCTGCTTTTTTAAATTTTTATTTTCTCAACCTTCAGTTCCCCCTTTCCGGCTTCCCTGTCCCTTCTGCCTTCAAATCCTTAACTCTGGTCTAACCTACCCTTCAGTCTCATTAAAAGTATATAGTTTACAAGAATAGGGGAGTGGTCCACACAGTAGAGGCAAAGTGATGGGACAAGGAAGAGAGCGCTCACTTGGAGTTTGTTGAGACCCAGTTCAGTGGAGTGATGGATCCGGTAGCCAAGTTGGAATGTTAACAAATGACGGGGAAGGAAGGAAGAGGAGACTGCTTATGTAGACGACTCTTGCAAAAACGTATGCTATGAAGGAGAGCAGAGAAAAAGCAGTAGTTCAATAATGATGCCACCCCAAACCAAACCAAACCCAGTGCCATCAATTCAGAGAAGGACTGCCCTGTAGAGTTTCCAAGGAGCACCTGGCAGATTCAAACTGCTGACCTTTGGGTTAGCAGATGTAGCACTTAACCACTATGCCACCAGGTTTTCCATCAGTAATGACAGCTATTAGTACTTTTTAGCTTGTCATTATTTTTCATTTTGTATGTTTGTATTTATTTTATTTAGGAAAACAGCAGATTTGTAGTCTGTAGAAACAATAGAGTTGGGAGAAGTAAGCAGACATGGAAGAATAGAAAGGCAGGAGGGAGATACTGAAGAGGAAAAGACATAATTAAAAGAATAAAGTGTGGATGGGACAGTGGTTAAGCACTTGCTTGCCAGCTAAACCCATGGCAGTTCAAACCCATGCAACAGCTGTGAGGATCTGCCCTGTAAGGATTACAGCCTAGAAAACAGTGTGAGATTATTCTACTGTATCACATACAGTCAATAGGAGTCAAAAATGACTTGATGACACCTAAGAAGAGCAAGAACAGATGGGATTCATGCCTCTGTGGAGGAGTTAGCTTTCCAGGATGAGGAGAGGCATTTTATGTCCTGAAAGGAGAAGTACTGAATGTAGAAAAGTCAGTTGTTTAAAATCTTCTGATATCTGTATGAAGTATGCAGTAAGTTTGTCCACTGAATAAGAATAGAAGATTTAAGCAAATGGGCATAGTTTGAAATTGAGATGGAAAAAATGAACTGGTGAGCAACAACTTACTCAAAATCTATATTTATAAATAATTTTGTATATACATTTCAAAAATAAAAGCCATTACAGAATAAAGACAATTTTAAAGTAATATCTCAATGCTTCTATGGAAATGGCTTTGCTTTGTGTCTGTCCTCAGGCTCCTGTATATAGGTGTTTACAGTTGGCTCCCACAGAGTCCTCGGGAGAGATGTAAGACCTTCAGGGTCAGCTTATTCAGCAGCCATCCCTGAGTGAGCCTTTAAACGTGGGGTATTCTAGTTATTGTTGTAAAGCACTGTAGAATGTACATTTGAAACTCGAATTTGAACTTCAGAAGTCAGATTTTAAACTTGGATTAAAATCTGTGTTAGTCTTAGACATTTTTGATTAATTTAAATGGCAGCTTTATGTTACAAAGTTTCGTTGAATATTCCAGTAGTGTGATACAGATGATATGTTTGTTCTCCCATTCAGGATGGACTTATGTACCTATATACTTCTCAGAATAAGTAAATTAGAAGTATCTCTATAAAAAGAGATAACTGATTCTTCAGCACAGTACTCATTTGTCTAAATTATGATCCATTGGAAGAAAATGTATCCAAGTGTAATGCTTATTATTCCAGTGTGTCAGCATATTTTTAAAATCCTGTCTTTTTACCATAAATATTTTGTACTTAATGTACTCCCGGCACTGGAATGGCTGTCCTTTTATACCACTTTCAGCAATAATACCCTGCTGAAAATACCTAAAAAATGAATTGCTTAAAGGGAAATCATTGTTAATTTAAATATCTGAATAGTAGAAAATTGAGAAACATAATGTGGTATATTTCTAACCTTGAAACTGGACAGTAGATTGAGTAAAGTATTTTCCTGCAGCAAGCAAGTAGGGATCTAAGAGAGGGTGGCTTGATAAGGGGGGTTTTGTGATTTCCTAAAAATAAATGATTTCCCTAAAATAGGTAAGTGATACTCCTCTCAAAAAACTGTGCAAATCCTTAGAATTAGATTTGATGATGACTTGGTTATTGTTCGAGCTTATTGACTTCTTCAGTGTATACTATCAGTGTCCTCAGCCGCCTACCAGCATACGTGATGGTCATACACCCCTTCATCCAGAACCAGAGTGCGGTTGTCCAAAATCAGAAACATACAAAATAAGACAAATAAGTGAATTTATGAAGCATGTGTAAAAGTGGTTCACAGTTTTGATTAAGCAATTATCAATGCTGTTGCTACTCTGAAATAATTTTTATTACAGTTTTTAATGATGGAGAAAAATTTAACGACTTCCGGGTTTGTAAAAATACAAAAGGACTTTTTGTTGTTTTAGACACTGTACTTCTGTTTAAATAATTCAACTTTGTTTTAGTCAACATTGTTTCATAGCAACAGATTCTGCTCCATGCCACCTCAGTAACTAATCTGGAATCCTTTAGACACAAAGGCACATAAACAAAAAGAAATTCATCTGGGAGTCATTGGAATATACCAAATACGTGTGCCTTCAAGTTTGCCAATTTCTTAGAAATACCAGATTCCAGGAACGGATAGTACTGTTTGCCTGCAAAATAATGTGTGTAAGTTCTAGTATGTAAACCACATGAAAGGGGAGACCTTACCTGCAAATAAAATATCTGGAAGAGAGGAGTCCTTGGCACAGGGTAAGTAACTCAATAAATATTTTCAAAAAGTCGTAAAATTATAAAGGCTTCCATCTTTTGCTGTTTATTTAAAATATTTTATTACAATAAAATGGCTGAATACTATACCAGCCTTCTTTCTCTGGGCTTTACAAATCCTGTCCTATTTACACACAGAACATTTCTACAAAGCACATCTTATTATTTACATTTTATAAATGGGGACTATGTGCTTGGAGAGATTCTTATTTTTATTATTTGTCACTTATAAAAATTACTGTTTTCAAGGACTGGGCTACATACACACCGTATTTTATGTTCACTATTGCCATCAAGTCAACTCTGACTCATAGTGGTCCCATAGGACAGAGTAGAACGTCCATCCCCACAGAGTTTGCAAGGAATGACTGGTAGATTCAATCTGCAACCTTTTTTGCTAGCAGCCAAAAGCTTAACCATTGCTGTCACCAGATTCCTGTTTTATGTAGTTGATATAATTGTTACAGATATTCTTGTATGTCAGATTAGGAAATGAGGCCCCAAATTTATACACATAGTAAGCAGAGCAGCTAATACTCCAATACAGGTATTGTTGTTCTGTGCTTTCAAGTCGATTCCAACTCATAGTGACCCTGTAGGACAGAGGAACGCTGCCTCGTAGGGTTTCCAAGGAGTGGCTGCTGACCTTTTGGCTTAGAAGGTAAAAGATCAGCAGCCAAGCTCTTAACCACTGCACCTCAGGACTCTGAACAACAGTGTATCAGTCCCCAAAACCTATGCTGTTCTGTAGTACCAAACGTGTGGATCCTCAAAACCTTTTGTTCTTCTGGAAAACTCAGATTTCAGTCCAGCATTTTGTCAGAAGCATATCTCTATATTTGTATTATGTAATACAAATTAATGTGAAGCTATAATTAGGGACATTGATATTTCACAAAAACATAGGTTTTTACTGAGAATTCATACTATGATATGGTTTGAGAATTAAATCATATATGATATTAAACCAAACCTAAACCTATTGCCATGTAGTCAGTTCTGACTCATGAGATTAGTTATTAATGCCGTGTTCACCTCTAGTTCTGCTGTTTTAAGAACTGGAGCTATTATTTGTGCCTAATACACACAGTGCATTACCTTATGCACGGGATGTATGTTATTTAATCACATTAAGTACTTCAGGTTTGTTTCAAAAGCCGTAATGGAAATCAGTCAAAGGATATGATAATGATGCTGCAAACCATTTTTGTATATCAATGATTAAAATTTAGGACATTACTGTTTATAAATCAGATAATATGTTTAATATGAAGCTTAATTAAAAAGCAAATGTAGTGCGATACTGGCCCAAGGACAGACAAAAATTTCAGTGAGACAGAGTCACAAGTCCCAAAATAGATTTACCATACATGGTCATGTGATTTACAGCAGAGGTAGTATTGCAGTTCAGTTGAGAAAGGGTGAGCTTTTTAATACATGATACTGGATCAATTAGATCTAAGACTAGATCCATGGGATTTTGACCCTTATCGCACAACATACCCAAAAATAAACTCCAAGTTAATCATAGGGCCAAATGTGAAAAGTAGAAACATAATGTTTCAAAAAAGGAATGTTTTGTTTTGTTTTTTAAAAGGCAGTATAGAATGTTTTCATTTGAAAATAGGGAAGATTTTTAAAAGATTACACAAAAACACTAATCATGAAGGAAAAACTATCTTCATTAATATTAAGAACTTCTGTTCATCAAAAAACATTATTATACAAGTGCAAATATAAGCTGTGTGTGGAAGAAGATATTTGTAATGTGCATATTCAACACAGGACTCGTATACAGGATATATTAAGAATGCTTATATATTCAAGAAGATAAAAGACAGCTACTGAAAGTGAATGAAAGGATTGGAATTGGCACTTCTTGAAAGAGGGTAGCCCAAATCACAAAAACAAACAAACAAACAAAAACATGAAAAAGTACACATCAGTTACGATATCAGGGACTGCAACCTTCAAACTACAATAATATTATGACTTTACCCATCATAATGGCTAAAATTTTAAAATGGACTAGGTGGGGACTGCTGTTGACTCAGTGGTGAAAGCAGTTGCCTGAGAACTGAAGGGTTAGTGGTTCCAACCAACCAGCTGCTCCGTGGGAGAACAATGTAGCGGTCTGCTTCAGTAAAGATTTAAAGCCTTGGAAATCCTGTAGGAATTCTACTCTGAGTTGGAATTTACTCCGTGGCAGTGAGATGAAGTTAACTAGATACACAGACAGCCCATGATGGTGGCTAAGATACACCAGACCATGCCTCGACAGCAAAGACCTAGGACATCACGTAAAACACCATACACTTGGCAATCCAGGAAGGGTGGAAAATTAGATCGAACACCAGTTGGAAGGAGAAACTGAACAAAAACAGTGAACATGGAGAATTCTAGCTCATTGGTTACCCTTCCAACCAACCTGGTATAGTGTGACCCTTCTGAGAGACAAAGCGAGCAGGGCCTCTGGGTGAGGAACACAGGAATGAAACTTCATGGAATTCCTAGTAGGAAACAGAGAAACTGTGTAGACTGACTGATAGTGAAGCAAAGGGAGCAGGACATGAACTGGATCTGAGAATGGGAAGGACAGGAAGGCAGGCAAGAGCTCCAGGGATTCTGGTGACCAGACCGCAGGGAGGTAGCAAGGAACCAGAGACAGGACTGCTCACCAGTGGCAGTCGCTGACCATTAGTGTGGATGACACACGTAAAGTCATAGGTTACCATAGAATGTTAGCAGGAAGTCTTCTGCTTGTCTAGAATCACGGCAGCCCTCGCCCCTCTCCCCCTGCTTCTGCTGCATTTGGTTGGGGCGAAGTTCAGATGGCAGCCTATGAGGAGGACCATGGCCCCCATGCCTGGTAGCCAGAGGAGCAGGTTCTGCCTCTCACTCTCCCAGTGTCCAGCGGTGTGAGACCCACCTAACTCTGCTGCCCTGCCAACCTGGGGATTTTGATACAGATGCTCACCTGCTTCTACGACTGATCAGCTGAGCTTGCCTGCCCTGCCCACCCTGATACATAAAAGCAGTCAAAACAAAACATACCATCAGTAAATATATAAATAAATGAAACGATGCCTTTGTGCCTCAGAGACAGCAGGCAATAAAAGTCATATGAAGAAACAGGATAGAATGGCTAAGGAAATGAGCAGAAGAAAAGAAAAAATCTTC
Source organism: Heterohyrax brucei (assembly GCA_028571685.1). Taxonomy (NCBI): domain Eukaryota; kingdom Metazoa; phylum Chordata; class Mammalia; order Hyracoidea; family Procaviidae; genus Heterohyrax; species Heterohyrax brucei. Next base: position 1,601,416 of record CM053161.1, read on the forward strand.
TTGAGAAGACATAATAGAAGCATCTGAGAAGGAATTCAGATGCCCTGGAATCCTCAAAAGAGATCAAGAAAAACAGTAAAAACCCTCCAGGAACTCAGGAAAGCAATACAGAAACAAAACAGACTCAACAGACAATTAAAAACAATGCAAAAGTAACAACTAAAAATCCAGAAGAATAATAAAATATCAAATCACATGATGCATGGAAACAGAAGTAGAATTAAATCAATGGAAGAAAGAATCAGCAATTGAAAACACCATGGCTTGTGTCAGGCACCTTTAGTCCTTAAAGTGATATTTTTGCCTTTTATGACGCTAAAGAGCACTATTGCAGCACATTTGCCCAATGCAGTGTGTCATAATGACTGCTAATTCCATGGGCATTTATTTATGGATAAATGTAACATGAAATACTTGACAACTACAGTATACTGAGTTGCAGTATTGAACAGTTATTCTCCAGGGAAAATATTAAATGATGTAAAGTGCATTAAAAGAAGGTGGAAGGAATACACCAAGTCACTATACCAAAAAGAATTGGTCAACAGTCTGCCATTTCAAGACATAGCATATGATCAAGAACCGATGGTAGTGAAGAAAGAAATTCAGGCTGCACTGAAGGCACTGGTGAAAAGCAGTACCAACCGAGGTGTTTCAACAAATAGACCCAGTGCTTGGAGGAAGTGGGGTGACAACTACCTGGCCAGCCAACTGGAAGAAAACACATTTTTGTGCCAATGTCAAAGAAAGGTGATTCAACAGAATGCCAAAATTATTGAACAGTTTTACTCTTTACAAAAGTAAAATTTTGCTGAAGATCATGCAGAAGCAGCTGCACCAGCTCATAATGTGGGGATAGCAAGAAATTCACCCTGAATTAAGAAGAGGATGTAGAATAAGTGACATCATTGCTGATGTCAGATAGATCTTTGCTGAAAGCAGAAAATATGGGAAGATGTTTACCAGCATTTGATTGACTGGTCCAAAGTCATTTGACTGTGTGGATCATAATAAGTTATGGGTAACACTGTGAAGAATGGGAAATCCAGAACACTTAATTGTTGACTCTGACTCATAACAACCCTATGAGGCAGAGTAAAGGATCTAAATAACAGAGTCAACCAAATTAACTTTATAGATACAGACAACACGCCACCCCGCAGTACCATAGTACATATCCTTCTCCAACACATGTGGATCATTCTCCAGAATAGACCATATTTTAGGACAAAAAGAAAGCCTCAACAAATTAAAGAAGGCCAACATAATATAAAACATCTTTTCTGACTATAGTGCTGTAAAATTAGAAATCAGTATCAGAAACAGAAAGGAGAAACAACTAAATGTGTGAAATTGAAATCACACCTTACTTGAAAACTGTTAAAAATTTAGTGCCATCAAGTCAATTCTGACTCATGGCAACCGATTAGGGCAGAGTAGAACTGCCCCATAGAGTTTCCAAGAACCCCTGATGGATTCGACCTGCTGACCTTTTTGGTTAGTGGCCATAGCACTTAACTGCTGTGCTGTCTGGGTTGTTGGGTCATTGCAAAACTGAACCTGCTGCCATCAAGTTGATTCCAACTTACAGCAACTCTGTAAAGCAGAGTAGAATTGGTGCTTAGGGTTTCCAAGCCGTGGCTGGTGAATTTGAACTGCCAACCTCTTGGTAGCAGCTGAGCTCTTCGCTACTGTGCCATCAGGGCTCCTTTGGGCCATAGCAAAATTTAAAGCTGAAATTAAAAGTTTTTAGAATCAAATGAGATGAACATGCAACGTACAAAATCTCTGGGACACAGCAAAAGCAGTGCTCAGATGAAATTTCATAGCAATAAACGTGCACATCGAAAAAGAAGAGATGTCCCAAATCAATCTCTTAATCTGACAACTAGAAGAGATAGCAAAGGAACAGCAAAACAAGTTCACAAGCACCTAAAAAAAAAAAAAGACCAGAGCAGAAATAAAATAGCAAACAAACAACAGCAACAAATATGAAGAATTAGCAGAACTAAAAGTTGGTTCTTCAAGAGGTTTAATAAAATTCACAAAGCCCTAGACAAACTGATGAAGGAAAAAAAAATATGAGAAGATGCAAATGACCAAAATAAGAAACGAAATGGGAAACGTTACAGCATATCCAACCTAAATGAAAGGCTTAAAACAGAATAATACGAAAAATTGAACTCCAACAAATTTGAAAATCGAGAAGAAATGGAAAAATTTGTAGAAAACATGCTGTCTACCTAAACTAACACAAACAGAAGTAGAAATTCTAACTAGACTCACAACCAAAGGAGAAATAGAAGATTTCTTCAAAATAACTCCCAACAGCAAAAAAGGCTCCAGCTCAGATGGCTTCACTGGAGAATTCTAACAAACATTCAGAGAAGAGTTGACACCAGTTCTACTCAAACTACTCCAGACCGTAGAAAAGGAAGGAATACCTCCTAATTCATTCTGTGAAGCCAGCATAACCCTAGTAAAAAAGGCAGGCAAAACTATTACAAAAGAAAGCTACAGACCAATATACCTCATTAGCATAGATGCAGAAAGGCTCAACAGAATTCAAACTAGCAAAATACAAAGCATATCAGAAAAATAATACATTGTTATCAGGCAGGATCATGGGTGAGATGCAAGCATACTTAATAAACTGCTGGTTCATGAGCCACGTGAACAAAGAAAAATATGTACATGATTATCTCAATCAGTGCAGAAAAGGCATTTGAGAAAACCCGGCACCAGTTCTTAAAGAAACTTATCAACAAAGTGGGAGTACAAAAAGTAACCCTTAATGTAACTAAAGACCTATGTGCCAAACCAAAAGCCCACATTATTCTCAACAGAGAGAGACTGAAAACATTCCCTTGATAACAAGAATGAGAAAAGAGTGCTCGTTATTACTGCTCTTGTTCAGTGTTGTACTGGAAGTTCTAGCCAGAAAAATAAAGAAAAAGAAATAAAGGGTATACAGATCGGTGTGGAAGAATTAGAACTATCCGTATTTGCAAATAACATGATCCAATATATAAAAATTACAGAAATTCCACAAGAAAGTTACTGGAACTATTAGAATGGTTTAGTGAAGTGACAGGATACAAGATGAACATACTAAAATCAGTTGGATGCCTCTACACTGTCAAGGGGAACCGTGAAAGGAAATCAAGAAAACAGCATCATTTACAATAGACCCCAAAAGAATAAAAAAGATGGGAGTGAGTCTAAGCAGGGGCATAAAAGGCTTACTCAAGGGAAGCTACCAAATGCCACTGCAAGAAACCAAAAGAGGCTTTCATAAATAGAAAAACATTCCACGTCTCTGGAATAGAAGACTTTAAGATTGTGAAAATGTCAGTACTACTCACAGCTGTCTATCGATAGAATGCAATGCCAATCCAAATTGCAACAGCACTCTTTAACAAAATAGAAAAACTAACCTCCAACTCTACATGGCAAAGAAAGAGACCTAAAATATCTAAAACAATAGTGAAGAAGAAGGAACTAGGAGACCTCAGACTTCCTGATTTTACAACTTAATATACGGCCACAGTAATCAAAATAGCCTGGTAGGTATACAAGGTCTGACAAGTCCACAAATGTAATTGTTCTGAGTGCTGTATACCTCCTTGCTGAATATCACTTACAGTTGCCTTCAAAGTGCTCTGCTTGGGAAGCTATCCACGATGCCAGTGCAGAGTCCACTCTTCAAAACAATTTTGGAACTTTCTGGAATAGCCATTATGCATGGTAGCAAGGTGGCAAGTTTGTGAACTTAATTGTATAGTTGTCTGTGAGGGAGTTTTTAGCCGGTAAACAAACTGTATTGGAATACCCTCCCTACTCATCTGATCTGGCCCCTAGTGACTTTTGTCTTTACTGGAATTTAAAGGAAATATTGAAAGGAAAACATTTCAGTGGCAGACAGAACATCAAGGGTAATATGACAACAGCCATTCCAGAAAAAGAGTTCCAAAACTGCTTTGAAGGCTGGACTGGACCCTGGCATCAGTGTATAACTTCCCAAGAGGAGTACTTCAAAGATGACTGTCGTAATACTCAACAATGAGGTGTGTAGCACTTTTTCTAAGATGTTTGTGAACTTGTCACACCTCCTGTGTTGTCAGACGTTGTACAACAACAGACTCATGGGTCTGTGGGAGGACATTGAGAACCTGAAAGTAAAGCCATTTATCTATGGATGCCTGATCTATGACAAGGTGTCAAAATCCATTCAGTGGGAAAGAGACATTGTCTTTAACAAATGGTGCTAGCAAAACTGGTTATCCATTTATAGAAAAAGGAAACAGGATCTTTATTTTACACCATACAGAAATACTAGCTCAAAATGGGTCAAAGCTGAAATTATAATGTTCTTGGAAAATAACATAGGGACAAAGCTAGAGGTCATGTGTTTGGCATAAACACACTATCAAACATAACCAGAAATCTGTGAATAACAGAAGATGAACAAAATAATTAGGACCACCTAAAAACTAAATACTTATGCTCATCAGAAGATTTTACCACAAGAGTAAGGAGACTCTTTAGACTGAGAAAAAAAAATTGGTAATGATATACTTGACAGGGATCTAATCTCTAAAATACATAGAAAACTTCAAAAATCCAACAATAGAAAGGCGAACAATCCAATCAAAAAACGGCCAAAGGGCACGAAGAGTCACTTCACCAAAGAGGACATTCAGGTGGCAAACAGGTGCATGAAGAGATGGTCACGATCGTTAGCCATTAAAAAACCTATTGCCATCAAGTGAATTCTGACTCATAAGGAGCCTAAAGGCCAGAGTAGTACTGCCTCCATCCATATCTGAGGAGTGCCTGGTGGAATCAAGTGCTCATCTTTAGCATCTGTATTTCTTAACCACTGTGCCTTGAAGATGCAAATCAAAACTACAATGAAATATCATCTGACACCTGCAAAAATGACACTGATAAAAAATGCTAATAAGGTTGTTGGGTGATTAGCACTCTTACACACTGCTGCTGGAAATGGAGGATGCTACAGTCATCATGGAAAACGGTATGGCACTTCCTCAGAAAGCTAAAAATAGAAATACCGTAGAATTCAAGAATTTCATTCCAAGGTATATACCCTAGAGATGCAAGAGCAGTGAAACAAATAGAATTTCGCACATTTATGTTCATGGCAGCATTATTCACAATAGCAAGAAGAAACAACCTACGTGCCCATCAGTAGATAAATGGATAAAACAAATTAGTAAGAAATGGAATACTGCACAACAATGAAGAATAATGAATGAGTCCACAAAACATAACATGGATGAGTGTGGAAGACATTATGCTGCATGAACTCAAGTACAAAAGGACAAATACTGCATGGTACCACTTTTAGAGTGTGAAAGTTTCGCAGAGAAAGCAGTACTCTTTGACAGCTATTGGGGAAAAAGAAAATCACTAAGATAGGAGACACCAGTTAATTCTTTTGATGGGAAAGACAATACACAGTATTGGGCAAGTCCTTATAATTTCACCAAGGTAAATGAACACACTGAGACGTATGCAAGAATAAAGGATGCATACATGAAGTGCTGTATACAGTATTAACAAGCAGTAATAACAAGCAAAAAACACTTGAGTAGTTACTTAGGGAAATATATATACTATGTGGATGTAAGAAATCTTATGGGATTACATGCTCATACATGTATAGGTATATTTATGGACAAATGTGTGTGCTGCGAACATAATGATATGTACAATAAAACACATAGAGGGGCTCAGTTGTGGGTACTTTCTAGACATACCCAAACATTTCTTAGGATGAATTTACTGAGTGTGAAGACTCAGGACCATAGTCTTGTGAGACAACCAGGCTAATTGACATAACTTAGTTCATAATGTTCTACATCCTAGTTTGGTAAGTAGTATCTGCGGTCTTATAAACTTGTGAACGGCCGTCTAAGATACAGCTATTGATCTTTTCTTATCTGAAGCAAAGGGTGGTGAAAGAAAACAAAGATTCAGGGAAGAAATTAGTCCACAGGACTAATAACCCTTGTGAACCACACAGCCTCGTCTAGGCTGGGACCAGAAGAACTAGATGGTGCCCAGCTACCACTACCAAGTGGTCTTACCAGGAACACGTTAGAAAGGCATGGTTAAAGTGAGAGATAAATGAAGAACAGAATTAAAATTCGTTAAGAAGAAAAAAAAAAAAAAACAGACTTAATGGACATATAGAGACTGCAAGAAACTCCCAAGACTATCATCTTAAGATACCTTGTTAACCTGGAACTGAAGCTGCTCGTGGAGGTGAGGTTTCAGCCAAATAACAGATTGTCTTCCAAAATAAACAACATCTCCCAGAAGTGATGTGCTTCCGTAAAACTATGAGGCAAACAGTCAACACATAGTTAGAGGCAGAGATGAAAAGTCAGGGAGGGGCAGGGAAGCTGACTGAGCAAAAACAGGACAGGCTGGGTAAAAACAGTGGAACAGTGTGGACATATTGCAGAGATATGGTTCAATTTGTCTGTGAATTGTTGAGTGGAAATCTAATTTGCTATGTAAACTTTCAGATAGTGGTCAATTGTTACAGCTACTAACCAAAAGGTTGGCAGTTCAAATCCACCAGACACTTCTCGGAAACTCTGTGGGGCTGTTCTGCGCTGTCCTGTAGGGTCACTGTAGGTTGAAATTGACTTGACAGCAGTGATTTGGTTTGAATTAGAACAGAACAATTAAAAAAATAAAAGAACAACAACAAAAAAAAATGTTCATAGAAGCTTTATTTGTAATAGCTGCAAATTGTAAACAACTCAAATGTCCATCAACAGGTGAATGGGAAAACAAATTGTGGTATACCCCTACAATGGGTATACCATTCAGCAATAGGTATACCCTATTCAGCAATAAAAAAGAATGAACTACTGTGATATGCAATGACATAGAATCATAACTGTACTGAGTTAAATGAGTCAGACAAAAGTACATACTGTATGATTTTATTTACATTAAATGCTAGAAAATTCAAAGTACTCTATAGTGAAAGTGTATTAGTAGTTGACTGTGGAACTGGGAGTGGGGAACTTCCAGAGTGATTACAAAAAGGTGTTAGAAAACTTTTTGGCATGATAGCTACACTCCTTGTTGGGATGTGGCGATAGTTTTACAGGTGTATAAATATGTTAAAGCGTACCAGACACACATTTTAAATGTGTATGGTTTTCTGTATGCCAATTAAATTTCAGTGGAGTTGTAAAAAAAATCTTTTAAGTGTATGCATACTTCATGACATGACAATTCCAGTTTTATCTATATACCCAACAAAAATGCATATGTTCATCAAAAGAGATTTAGAGCATACACTAGCTAAATAAAGTGCAATAGTTCATTCAATGGAAAACCAGACAGCATTGGAACCAGGTTGCTTCACATAACAATAATTGCTTCACTAACACAGCTGTTGAGAAAAAGAACGCAAACACAAAGGATTGTATGCTATAGGATTCTATTTATGTAAAATTCAAAGAAAGAATAAAAACTACTTACATTGGCAGAAACTAACACAGCACTTGTTTAGATATGCTGGAGAGTTGGGACAGAGAACAGAGGAGGCTTTGGCATATAGCCGATGCTGTGTATGTCGGTCTGGGTATGATTATAAGAGTCAATTCAATTTGTGAAACTCAAACTGTGTATTTATGATTTGTTCACTCTTCTGTAAGGATATTAATTAACCAACAATTTATATAAGAAGAGCATTAATACTACTTTTAGTATTAAGTAGCATTAATATAAATCAGGCTTTAAAATATCACACAAGAAAAGACAGTTTACCACAAATAACTTTTTAAAAGCCCATTACATTTTTTTGTTTCAGAAGAATTTCCTATGTAAACATTTAAAAAACATGATTATGAAATTATTTGAATTTTTTAGCAAGAACAACGATAAAGGAAAATAATTATGAAATATTCTGTGTTTACTTAACAAGGAAGAATTGGTCTAAATTGCTGTTTTCTCTTCTCATTATGAAGCAAGAGAATGCTGAGAGATGCCTTTGCAAAAAGCAGTGTCATAAATTAACTTGGCCAATAAATTAATTTCCTAAAATATTTGAGTTACTAACTCCAGCTGCTGATAGCATTTTAGGTCCGTTCACTCTGGTGTTCTGAGATTATACAAATTGAAATTCATGCCATTTTTAACCTTCTGTTGTAAGAGGCTAAGAAAGTGCCTGCACCGCTAAATTAACAGATCTGAGAAAGCTCACTCTTTCCAACTGTGAGGTTTTTCAGTAGCAGCACTATGAACATGTTAGTCTGAATAATTGATTTTTTTTGTTTTTGAAAGGTAATAATATCCTGTGTGTTGTAGGATGTGTAGCAGCATTCTAGGCCTCTGCTCACTAAAGCCAATAGTGCCTTGTCTTCTTCCCTGTATCTTGAGTTCTGACACAAAAATGTGTTTAAATATTGACAGATGCCCCATGGAGGGCGGCAAAAACATCCCTGGTTGAGAACCACTGTACTGCTGGCATAAATACTGGGCCATTTCTATAATAAATTTGACATTGTCTTATTATTTGGTAAATAATTGCATTTGTTACTTTTGGCTACACCTACTTAATGTTTGTAATTATAGCTGGAAAAATATGGGAATTAGTATGTCTGCTAAGATTTTGTCATTTATAAGGAAGTGGAACTAATTAGTTAAGATTAAGAGTCGAAGAAGTGGGTGCTTGTGCTTAGAGAAAAAAAGCAAGGAGCTAAGTATATTATTTTCCATTATGTTGATGTTGGAGACATGACTGATTGTCATGTTGGCATTAAATTAGAAAGTTATTTAAAAAGTAATGTAATTGAAGTGAAATGTATTTTAAGAGCCAAGTTAGATTTGAAATGAATATTTGATTTTTTCAATTACTTTATGTATCTGCCAAACTAAAAAGGTTATTTTAAAATTAATAAATAATATATACTGTCAAAAATAGATTACTAAAAAAGAATTTGTAGTTATGACATTACAATAAAAATTTTACAGCTCAAAGTAAAATTGAAATTTCCAATATTAAATTTATATAACTGCTTCCAGGTTTACATACATGGTACCTCAGAAGGGTGTGGACACAGGTAACAGGTGACCTGAGGGTAGAAGAATCCTGACTCTTGACACCTTTACTGAAACATTAGGTAAAATGGTTTGCTAGGGTTGTGTAAAACGTATACAAATTCCTATACCTTAGAAGGATAAGAAGCGTTAAGCCACTTGAATTTCCATCTTCATACATGATTTTCTATCAGAGTGGTTTTTAATGTTAACTTTATAACTGTGCATTCAATGATTTCTTTCAATCAAAAGCATTTTCTGTTTTACCACCTAGACCAATTTTTGCTCCTTTAAAACATTATTAAATAGTTGCACCATTATCATGTACTGACTTGTGTCCCCCTACAGTGTATGTCAGTTTTCTTAGGTCATGATTCCTAGTATGGTGTGATTGTCCACCGTTTTTTTGTCTGATACGGTTTTTCCTATGTGTTGTAAATCCTACCTGGATGATGCTAATGAGACAGGTATAGAGGCAGTTATGTTAATGAGGCATGATTCAATCTACATGATTAGGTAAAGTCTTAAATCAATCTTTTTGAGATATAAAAGAGAGAAGCTAGCCTAGGGACGGGGAGCCTCATGCCACAAAGGATGCAGAATTAGAGGGGAGTGAGTCCTTTGGACTCAGGTCCCTACACTGAGAACCTCTAGGACAGGGAAAGACTGATCACAAGGAGCCCTCCCCAGAGTCAGTAGTGAATGACTTCTTCTCCTAGAGCTGACACCATGAATTTGAACTTCTAGGCTCCTAAAGTGTAAGAGAATCAATTTCTGTTTGTTAAAGCTGGCCACTTGTGGTATTGCTGTTACAGCAGCACTAGATAATAAGAGCTTGGGAAAGTAGGGGCTCAGTGAAAAGAAAAAGAGTTGGATTGACACAGTGGTTTCAGAAATGGACTTAAGCATCAAAGTGGTTGTGGGCAAGGTGCGGGACCAGGCAGTGTTTCATTCTGTTGTTCACAGAGTCATTACGTGTCAAAACCGATTTGATGGAACCTGACAACAATGGATAACTAAGGCAGATATACTTTTAAAATTTACGTAATTGTCCTAGCATAGACCGTTAATTGAAGGAAAGAGAAGAACCTGTAGGTTCTAGTATATATGTAGGTTCTAGTATATATATGTAGTATATATATATATATATACTACATATATATATATGTAGTATATATATATATATACATATATATACATATATATGTGTATATATATGTATATATATGTATGTATATATGTATATATATATGTATATATGTATATATATATATGTATATATATGTATATACATATACATGTATATATATATACATATACATATATATATATACATATATATACATATATATACATATATATATACATATATATATACATATATATATACATATATATATATATATGTAGTATATATATATATATGTATATATATGTAGGTTCTAGTATATATGCCACTGTTCTTCTGCTGTTTTCCAAGAAGGATAACTTCAGGAGTTCCTTACGCTAATGATTAGGTCTGAAACTTTTTTCCCACAAGAAGAAAGAAACAAAGAAAATCTATTAAAAACAAAAAGTTACTGACTTTGGCAACTACCTTTAAATTCAATTTCTTAAGGAGAAGGTGATAAAGTATATGCTGAATAATATAATATTTCCATTTAGAACTTTTTAGTAAATTTCTTATTTGAGTAGATTGATAATTTTGGAAAAGTCTTCCATTTGCTTTATCTGATGGAATTTTACATTCCAGTGATCATTTTTTTTTGCTATTTTTCGAATATAAAATATTACTTGAGTGAGACTCATAAAAATAGGGTGTGGACACTTAAAAATATTTGTATAAATATTCCTTATTTTTCAGTTTGATTGTTAGGTTGTTGGGCCCTCCACTCCTAAAATACAGGTATATTGGACACTTAACCAGTCTTGCCTGTGACTCTTTTCGGCTACTTCACAAAAATACACTGATGTGATCAATCTGTTCCTTGATGGAAACCTACCTGTTGTTTAGTTTTCATTATTATTGGATAAGGGTATTTCCTTTTAAATGAAAGGAAATTTCTCATCATTCAAGTATATGCAATTCTCTGTAATTTTCAACTTCTTGGCACTAATAAATGAATACCAAATTTAGATTATATATAACAAAACAATTAAGACATTTGTTAAAAGAATGGTTGATAATGGATTTGTAGATCTTTAAAAGCTAACTTCCAGTCATTGACAAGACTACAGCCATTGCTACCATTAATCCTAGATGATTGCTATGGCTTCTTAGTATTGATTCTCTGGTCTAATGTTGTTCTTAGCGAGTAGGACAAGCTGCATGGGCTAGTGATTTCTCCCTAACAAGCATCTGAATGACCTCTGGTCAAAGCAGAAGAAGAAAAGGAAGAGTAGTTTTGGTGAGCTATGTGAGTGACATATAAAGTTGGTTAGGGGTTACTGTTGATTCCATTTCAATGCTTAACTTCACATTATGATTCTTTGTAACTAAGGAAAATTATAGAGTGCAGACAAAACTCCAAAGCTCACTGTTGCTAAGTCACAGTTCTAGAACTGGTGGTTTTTGTTTCTTCTTCCATTAAAATAAGGTGGATGTAACTTTTAGGTATATGAGTTACCAAGGAAGGAGATTCTTCTAGACTTTCTGTAGCTCACTCTTTTCACCACTGCATATCCAGCTTTGGTCTGCATCTGAGCATCCTCCCCTGAAGGTCACATAAGTTGCTGTTCACTAATATGCAAATAGCAAAAATTACCTTAATTATTGGTACTTGGTAACTGATCCATTGAAGTTGAAAGGCAAAATTAGATTACTCTTAGATCATACGAAACTTTTATTACATAAGAATATACATTTATAAGGCACTTTCTATTTTAAGTGTATCAAATGTCAATGGGAAATAAAACAGATTTAAACAAATCATGTGAATATCTAGTGAACACTGGTGAACCCAAACACTCAAGAAAGCACTGAGAAAGATTTTTGCCTTCATACGCATAGCACTTCCATTTGAAACATGTCGGTGTTTCTCTGGTTTAGAACTCAGTCTGGGTTACTGGAATCTCTTAAAATTCCTCAAAACTAGAACATGAATTAGCCATATTTAGCTGGTACTATCTATTACCAGAATCTTAATGTTATCCTGAATCACAGATCAGCCCCATCATTCAGATAATGTCCAATTTCTAAGTTGTTGCTCTTTTAGAAAGAAAAAGCCAGCTCTAAGAAATATGGCACCAGAACTGGTACAATATAATGACAAGCAGTACCACCCTTGACTACAAAAGTGTTAACATGCTGCTGTATCGTGTGAATAATTAAATCTTCACAAAAAGCCTATGATGAAGATATGGTTGTTTCCATTTTATAGAATAAAATGAGGGTAAGAGAGAGAAAATTGTCTAAAGTCACTGAATAAGGTCTGTAACCAAGGCAAAAAAAAATGGTTCTTTTGATACTAAAGTGTGCATAGTAACAAATATTATAATTACAGTCTAGTGGAAATAAGGAATTAATATCTCTGTCTCCAACCATTTCTGTTTCATTTTGCAATAGCCTATGCTTCTGTCAGTGATTGCTATAACTGAAATAATATCTCAAAAGGTGTGCTCTGTGTAGAAATAAGACCTAGCCAAGTAAATGAAAGGCTGAGATAAGAGCTGATAATACATCCTGCCAGTATGCTGAGATGATGAATTTTAAATTTCATTCTTATTATATGAAGTTATATATACTCATTTAAAATTTAAAATGTAGAAGAACATAATAATTAACTATAATTCTACATCCTTGGATAAGTTAGCTGTGGATGTTTGCTGCGTTTCTCCTACCCTTTAAGATTGTATACACAAACCAAAACTAAACCACTCCTATCAGATTCAACTCTTGATTAGTCCATTTGTGTCAGAGGAAAACTGCTGTAGAGCTTTCAAATGGCTAATTTTTTGAGAAGTAGACCCCTAGGTGTTTCTTCTGAGTTGCCATTGGATAGATTCAAGCTATCAGCCTTTCAGTTAGGAGCCGGTTCTCAGTCCTTGGAGCCACCTAGGCATTCCACTGTGTGCACATATGTGATATCTATGTATGCATACATTTTTTGTGAAAAGATTACATGCAAGGTGTTGACAAGTTCACAAACTCATTCTAGAGGAAGTGCTACACACCTCATTGCTAAATATCACTAAGGTCACCTTTGAAGTACTCCCCTTGGGAGGCTCCACACTGACGCCAGTGCCTAATCCACCCTTCAAAGCAATTTTGGAACTCTTTTTCTGTAATGACCATCAGAGCTGTTGTATTACCCTTGATGTCCTGAATGTCATCCTAATATTTACCTTTCAATATCTGTTTTATCTTTGGGTAAAGACCAAAATCATTGAAGACTAGATTAGATGAGCAGGGAGAGTGTTCCAATACAGTTATTTGTTTACTGGCTAAAAACTCCCTCACAGACAACTATACAATTAAATGTGTGAACTTGCTACCTAGTCACCATATGCCAATGGCCATTCCAGAGAGAATTCCAAAATTGCTTTGGAGGGAGGACTAGGCACTGGCATCAGTGCATAGCTTCCAAAGTGGAGTACTTTGGAGGTGACCGTGGTGATATTCTGCAGTAAGGTATGTAGCGCTTAAAACATTTAAGATCTTAAGCTTAACTGTCAGGCCTCATGTATTTATGTATGTGTGTATACACGTACATAGTGTATATAAATTGTTTCTATTGGGACCTTCAAGTCCATTTAAACTCAAAGCAACCTCATGTGACGTAGTAGAACTGCCCCATGAATTTTCTAGGTTTTAATCTTTACATATATAGACCACTATGTTTTTCTTCCTGTAGTCTGCTGGGTGCAGTCAAACCTGCAACTTTTTGGTGTAAAGTTAACTGTAGTGTCACCATTGTTTGTAAATCGTGTGCCTTTTTTTCAGATTCTATTATGAATTTCTCAGATCATCACTTGTCATATGAGTTATTTAATCAATCATTTCTTGTCTACATAGCTGGTTTTAATAATCCCTATTACAGACAACCCCAATGAATTTGTATGTACATCTTTGATCATGCTTTTTTAAAAAAATATTTTATTATGGCTTTGGGGAAAATTTACTAGTAAATAGATTAGAAATGTAATCATTTCTGTATATGTAATTCATTGTTCATATTTTTCACAATATGTCAGCATGCTCATTATTTCCATTAATCTAGCTTCTTAGATTCACCTTTACCTTCTAATCTTTTGTCTAGAATAACAGTTGGCCATTAGGTCTTATTTAGATGAAGCACTGTACTTACAGGTGATGTTATTTCTGTTATGAGCCACAGTATTTCAACTGATAGGTGAACAACAGCAGTAGTTCGAGTTCCAAATTTAAAGAATATCCTCAGGTAATAGGCTTGCGGGTTTCTCTAGTCTCTACGGGTCCAGTAAGTCTGGCTTATTAAGGAATTTGAGAGGGTTTTTTTTGGTACAGTTTTCTCCCATTCTATGCAAGACCATCTATTGTATTCCTGGTCAGAATGGTCAGTAGAGGTAGCAGGGTACCATCTAGTCTTTCTGATCTCCAGGTTTATGAGGTCATGATTCATACAGACTGCCAGCCGTATAGACAGACTGGTTCTTCTTTGCATCTCTTAATGTTTAAAAGTCTCTTAACTTTTTACAGTGTTTTTTTTTTACAGTGCATATGTTTCATATTTAACTTTTTATTTACTCTTAGAAAGTCTTTTTTTCCTCATAGGGAGTAATAACTTTTATTTCTATCAGTATTTTTGTGTTTTCTTTATTGTGAATTTTATGCTTATATTTTCACCCTCTTGATGCACTAATAAACTTAGTGTTTTCTCTTATATACAGCTTTTTTAGCCCTAAATTATAAGGTACTGAAGTAATGAGTGCGTCTTTAAAATTCAACTCATACTTAATTAAATGTCCTTCTCCACCAGCATCTTTTTCTTAGTCGTGTGGTGTGTATCAGTGCTGTATGTCAGAGCCTCTTAGGGGGGCGCTTGTTCCTGTTCTGAAATGCGAGCATAGGTGTGATCAGCTTAGGTTGCAGCCTGATGTTAATCACAGCTATATTATAAGGGAAGGAGTTTCCAGACCCTCCGGCCGTGTGCAGTCCCCTGTTTTCCTTGTGCTCTTGGAATCTCAAGAAAAGCCCGTTGGTGAGGCTTCACAGCTGGAAGCATTGATCAGGAATATCCCTGTGTACTTTTGTAATCTTTCTCTCCAGTGATAATCCTTTCAGATCCCAGAATGTGTGTATTTCTTAAGTGTTGTATCATACATGATATTTTCCTTAGACAAATATTTCATAAACATTTATTTGGGATACTTTGAGAGGAAAATTTATAACTTTTATTTAAACTCAGAGTCTTCCCTCATCCCCAGCATCCATCTATTCAAAAGAATTATATTTTGTGTAACTCTGTAGTGTGTTGGGGAAAACCTGATGGTATAGCAGTTAAGTGCTGTATCTGCTAACCAGAAGGTCGGCAGTTCAGATCCATCAGGTGTCCTTAGAAACCCTATGGGGCAGTTCTGTTGTATGCTGTAGGGTCCCCATGAGTCTGAATTGACTCAGTGGTAGTGACTTTTTTTCTTTTCTTTTTTTTTGGTTTGAGTATGATATGTTGGAACTCTGGTGTCACAGTTGTTAAAAGAGCTGTGTCAGTCATCTAGTGCTGCTATAACAGAAATACCACCAGTGGTTGACTTTAACAAAGAAACATTAATTCCCACGGAGTCCAGTGAGATAGCAGTCCATTTTCAGGATGTCAGCTCCAGGTGAAGGCTTTCCCTGTTGGCTCTGGAGGAAGGTCCTTATCATCCCCCTTCTCCTGGACTGGGAGCTTCTGAGGCACAAGGATCCTGGGTCCTTTCCAAAAGACATGCTGTGCTCCCAGCACTGCTCCTTGGTAGTATGAGGTCCCTAACTCTCTCCTTGCTTTCCTTTCCTTTTTTCTGTTGTAGGAAAGAAAAGGTGGTGCAAGCCACACTCAAGTGCCATTCGCTTACTAAGGATATCCCAATCCAACCCTAATCCTCCTTAACATAATCCAGTCGATGAACCAGAGGCAGATTAGGATTTACAGCATTGAAAAATCACAAAGTGGAGTGCAATCACATGATTCTGGGAATCATGGCCTAGCCAAATTGCTGCGCATGTTTTGCAGGGAACACAACTCAATCCATGACAAGATCTTAGCTGCCTAGAAAAAGTTGGCAGTTTGAATACAACAGACACTCTTTGGAAACCCTGTGGGACATTTCTGCTCTGTCTTCTAAGGCTGCTGGAGTTAGAATTGATTGAGCAGCAGTGGATTATGGTATATCGAGAATTATCTTATGTATTTTAGAAGGTAATGAATTAATGTCAATATTTTTATAGCATGTACCTAAGGACATTAAGTGATATATTCAAGTCACAAATTGTGTAGAAGTGGAAAACCAACATTCAGAGCCAATTTCATTTTCTAATAAGAAAGAGTATATTTCATGATAGTATGCGTGTTTTTAAAGAAAATCATAATAATGTAAGAAAAGTATGTGAAGATTATGTTTCTCAAAATCTGGTACAAAAATCACCTGTATCAAAATTAACTTAGATAACTAAAAATAGTGATAATAAAGACTTTCAGTTAGTTAGTACTTTGATTTTTAGAATAAAGATATGAATTGCCTACCTCAGAAATTAGAAAGGAAAAAAAATAAAGCTATAACTTTCTAGAATGCAGAATCTTGATTTCTATTCATAATTTCAACAAGGAGTCAGAGGTGTAGTTGCCTGCTTTTTAATGGTTCTGTGATTGACTTGTAGGCAAACAACTTGAAGAGCCAGTGTCTGGGAGTAGAACCAATGTCTGGAGAGTAGTTACTTGTATGTTTAGACTTAAAACTGGGATAATTGTAATATTACAAAATAAATAGTGTTCCATGTAAGTAAAGCTAAAAAGTTCCATTTTCCATAAAGTAATTCAGAAAAAGAAAATTGTGTTTTTGCTTACTTCTGGTTACTACTTGTGTGTAACACACAATGTTCTACTGAATTGGATACATTTACATACGAAATCATTTATAAGCAGATTTGTGTTCTCTGAACTGTTTCTTGCCTTTTTCATAGCAACATCTTTGTTTTTCTTGCCCTGAAATTCTGCAGAACTGTTACCACATTTATTAACCGTTGCACTAATTCTGCTTTTTTCTTTTAATGTTACTTTAGATAAAGATTACAGAACAGACAAGTTTCTCACCAAACATTTAGCACACATGCTGCTTTGTGACACTGGTTGCCGTCCCCACTGTATGCCGGCACCCACCCTTTCTCAACCTCGGGTTCCCTGTTAGCGGCTTTCCTGTCCTCTCCTGTTTCGTGTCCTTACCCCTGGGCCGGCGTGTTCAGTGAGTCTCATTTGTTGTGTGGCCTGCATAACCTTTGGCCAGAGGTTAACCATCAGGAGTGACGTCATTACTGAGCTATAAGGGTGTTCAGAGACCATATTCTCCGGGTTTCTCAAGTCTCTGTCAGCCCAGTAAGTCTAGTCTTTCGTGCATATGTGAGAGTTAAAGTTTTGCTCTCTATTTTTCTCCATCTCTATCTAGGACCCTTTACTGTGATTTCTGTCAGAGCGGTTGGTGGTGGCAACAGGAACCATCTAGTGCTGGAATTAGTTTGCTGGAAGCTATGGTCGTAGTGGTCCCTTAGTCCTTAAACTAATCTTCCTGTTAATGTCTTCGATTTTCTTCTTCTCCCTTGCTTAAGATGGCGTGGGATCACTGGAGTGTCGTAGATGGCTGCTCACAAGCTTTTAAGATGCCAGATGATGTGGTATCATAAATCAAATAGTTTTTTGTTTTGGCTTTTTGGGGGTGGGGAAGCATTGAGGAAGAATTGGTGGACATTTCTGGCCAAATGTAACCTTTATTGTGACACTGTTGTTGAAATCCCATTCTTACGTGATTTATTTATTCTGTAGCAGCTTTCATGTAAGATTCCTAATCTTGTTATCTCAAGCATCCTGCTTAATTATGTATTATTGCTGCTAATAACTAAAAATAAAGCATTGTATTAGAGTGGACTTCAAGTTTGAATGAATTTTCAAAGTTACAAATGTCCCAGTTGTCTGAAAGAATTACATATATTTTAATTATGTCTCAAAAAAGTTATATTGTAAAAACCCAATACAGTGAAACTTGTGAAAGCTGGAATCTGTGTGAGACAGAAATCTGTCAGAGAAGGAAAACACAAATATTTTTCCTAAAACAAGTCATGCAAAAGTAAGACTACACTCCATCAAAGGTGGAAAACTTTCAAGACCTAGAAAACCCAGGTCAGTAGATAGAGGTCCAGCTCTCACAGGTTGCACTATATGTATTTTAAATGTAATGTTGATCACACAAGTAAAAACATGAATATAATTTTACCAAGAAAATTTAAGTAATTGAGGAGTAATTAACAATCAAGTTTTTGTTTTTTTTTAGGAAACACCTGCATATTCTTGATTTGATGGATAGTTGACCTTTTGGGTTTCATTAACAGGCTTATGCAGGCAAAGACCTGGAGGAGCAATTACGGTCAGTGTCCAGTGTGGATGAGCTCATGACAGTGCTCTACCCAGAATACTGGAGACTGTTCAAGTGCCAGCTGAGGAACGGGGGCTGGCAGCTTAATAAAGATCGGCCCGGCACCAACACAGACACAGAAGAGAAGATGAAATTTGCCGCAGCACATTATAATGCAGAGATCTTGAAAAGTAAGTGCAGGAAAGAAAATACATAAAATATATGATGATCATTGTATATTAAATCAGGGAAAGTTGCTGGCCTAGTCCTTGTACGTCAGGATTTGCACCACAGAATGTACCTTTAGGGCCATCTAAATACAAAATACGTAAGTGATTTAAAACAGCATTTTATGATTTCACTTTTGTGTTAAGATGATCTCTTCAACTATAATGATCCGAAATTAGGTGCCTATTAGCACATTTTAAATGCTTCATAAACGGAGGTAATGCCCATTTAAAATTTTTTGAAAACACATAGAAATGTGTTACTCACTGTATCGGTTTAATTATCTGAATATCTTACAGAACAGTTGTATGTATATTTTCTTTCTGATTTGAATTTAGAAATGCTTCCTTTCTCACAAAACAAACCAAAACCATTCTTTCAAAAGCTGTTTGCCTTAGTACTTCACAGATAACTGGCATTAGAGTTGTACTTTTGCAGAACTCCTGACATGCCTCACAGAAACCTCCACACCAAAAACATGACATCTTATAAAATTGCAGAATATAAATCAGTGAACTAATTTTTAAATGTTAACTTCCTTGAGTTATTAGAGATGAATTGTCATCTAACCTAAAACAGGTTTGAAAATGCGACATATTTTGAGAATCAAAACAAGCAAAATGACTTCATAGTTGAATAATTAATAATTTATGTCCTTTTTTTCTCCTGAACTTTTATGTTAGGGAGAATATGGGAAAAATAAACATGAACATTTAAGAAATACATCCTTTGTAATGTAGCATTTGTGTAGTCAGTAGTGTTAGAAGTAAACCACTCACTCACTGGAAATAATTCAGACAGAGAACATAGAATGAATAGGAGAGTTTGACGTGCCTGAAGAAAGTTAGTTCAGGATACAAGTCCTAGCTGACAAAAAATAGCTTTGATAGCCTTGCATTTTAAACAGCTACCACCCTGACATTACACAAAGTTACAAGATAACTTGCCTGAAAATGATTTTTGAATTAAGTACCAAAACCATAACCATCTTCTCATTTAATACCTCAATTTAAAAAATAAAAATAAAGTCGTGTTTTTTTACTTTTGCTTTGTGGCTGCAAAAGTAGAGGCACACTCTGTAGCAAATGAGCATGGCTCAATCTCTTCAGGTCTTGTAAATACCCATATGATGGGTCTTCCAATAAGCCAAGTGCTATTTTTGACAGCTCACAGTGGTGATATTTGTGAAGCTATAGTGGCGATATTTATAACATTATTAGTCTTGACAAATAGCCATGAAAATTGATACAATTCCACAACATACAGAAATTAAAGTTTATTATCAAAATGGGTGTTCCGTCCACCAAATGTTCCATATGTGCTGTGAAATTTATGATGTGCATAATCTTCCCACTGAGAGAACAATTCGATGTTTAATCGAAAAATTTGAGGCCAGTCAGACAACACCTTTGCATCAGCAAACCACGTGGTCCAATGAAAACATTGTCTCCGTTTGTCACAGTGTACACGAGAATCCATCCCAATCAATTTCTCCCCAAGCCCAAGAACTGGGTCTTTCATTGACCACAAGTTGGAAGATTTTGTATCTGGACTTGAAGTTTTCCCCTTAAGAAATTGTTTGAACTCCAGAACTGAAGTCTAACAACTGTAGATTGCACTGTACATTTGCTGGCGGGGCTCTGGAACAATTAGAAGTTGATCCTGCTTTAGGCTGAAAAATCATTTTCAGCAACGAGGCCCATTTTTGGATAAGTGATTTTGTTAACAAACATTTGGAGTGATGAGAATCCAATGGAGATTCAAGAACGTCCACTTCAGCCCAGAAAAGTTACTGTTCGGTATGGATTTTGGTCTGGCAGGATCGTTGGCTCTTACATTTTGCAAGATGAGCAAGATGCTGTGACTGTCAATGGAGAAAGATACTGCTGTGATGACTGATTACTTTTGGCCCCGTTTAGAAGGTACTGCAGCAGCCGTTTACCTGAAGCTCTTTTCCACACACAACACCATCAAATTTACTTCAAAAGAAGAAACTGTTAAAACCGTATCATTTTACATAACTTGTTTTATTCAGGTTCAAAGATAGGATACCATTATTGGAAGACCCTTTATTAAAGTTTTGTTTTCTTAAGTAAGGAAATCCAAACATAGCTGCAGTGAGGTATTAGTGTAATTTTAAGAAAGCGTAATCCTAATTTAACTTGTTACATGGCTGTAAAAAGGAGTTTTAGTTAGCAGATAAACCCTCAGCTGCTTGGTTCATATTGTGTTATATTCCTAGGCACAGGAAAATGTAGATTTCTACATTTGTACGTTCTGCCAACTACTAGTTACTTACATACTTGACTTAAATCTTGACCTCTAAAAACAAACATGAATGACTTCCAACTGCTGTGGGCTTTTTCCCCTTGGTGGCTTCTGTATGACTCACTAACTTCCCTGTGACTCGACAGGTATTGATAATGAGTGGAGAAGGACTCAGTGCATGCCACGTGAGGTGTGTGTAGATGTGGGGAAGGAGTTTGGAGCAGCCACAAACACCTTCTTTAAACCCCCATGTGTGTCCGTCTACAGATGTGGGGGCTGCTGCAACAGTGAGGGGCTACAGTGCATGAACACCAGCACAAGCTACCTCAGTAAGACGGTACGTATTTCAACCACAGCCTGAGAGCCTTGTCGGTCAGAATCGTTAATTTGGATAATAATTTGCTTCAACTCCTGATCCCATGAAGTAAATTAGCTCAATTTAGTGTTTCTTAAATTTTCTTTGGGAAATGAAGTTGCTTCCAGTTTTTGTGTTTTCAGTGATAAAATATTACCTAGGAAATAACTAAATGATTTCTGAACCCTGTTCATAAATGAAGAAGATTATATGTATACAGTATCAAGTTCAAACAAACCCATTGCCACTGAGTAAATTCTGACTCACAGTGACTCTACGGTACAGAGCAGAACTTTCAAGGAGTAGCTGGTAGATTCAGACTGGCAACTTTTGGGTGAGCAGCCAAGCTCTTAACCTTTGTATCACCAAGGGCCCCCATGCTGTATATGTGTTGATATTTAAAATTAAACATTACTTTAAAAATCGGTAAATCTTCTGGCTATCAAGATATAGAGCAAATTACAAAACCCAGCCACAGCCATTGACACTGAGTTGATTCTGACTCACAGCACCCCCGTAAAACAGAGTAGAAAACATGTGTGTATTATATGAAGCAGCAAAATATTACTGACTTAAGCCAGTAAACTGAACAAATTCCTTATGCCCTTTTAGAGGCAAAAGAAATAATCCTGACACCAAACCTTATTTTGAATAACCTGTAAAGTCCATCACATTAGATGTTAAGCTTTTACTTACTAAAAACCATCTCTTAAGTGTGGGTTTTAGTCAGAAATTTTCAAAGCAGATGCTCAGGCTCACGTTGTAAATATCACATAGAAGGGAGGCTGGTTTTCATTGAATGTGTCTATGTGTAGATGATAACCATGGGTGTGTTGTTTGAAGAGGTGTGTGTCATGCCGAGAAATCCAGTGCAGTGGGCAGGGCTGATGCAGACTTCTTTTTGAAAGATGAAACTGATTGCTGTTAAGGCTAGTCTCAATAATTTTGAAAAGTAGTATAGGTAATATGGCTCCACTGGGACCAGTGTTAAGACCTTTTGTATGAAAAAGGAAATAATGTGAAAAATTTGATGTTACATTTGATTTATTCAGTATAGTCAAGACATCAAATTAACATTCCTAATTGAACATTCCCTGTATTTAGAAAATATCTAATGAAAGTTTCATTTCATATAAATTTTAGCCAGTTGACATGGTTCCCAGTAATAAAAACTCTTAATAGAAGTTTCATGGAGATGAAAATATGATTACTATGTACATTCTGACCCAGTTGAAAACATCTAATGTTTTTACTGTAATGATTATTTAGTCTGAGTTAGGAGCTCTTCTCCTATTATAATATCCAAATTGTCTTTTTTTGGTGGTATTTTTGTATTGTCATATACTTAATGAAAGAACAAGTCAACATTTCAGATAGTAATACTTGCAAGATAAAACAAAAAATAAACTCAAAATCTGAACTCTGTATACAGCTTGCCTCTGCCTAAACTATAAAGGTTAAAAGAAAACTGTTAGGTGATACTTTGAGATCATGTATCGTTCCTGTTATGATCATATTTTATTAAGTATATCCATAAAGAAGTTTTTAATGATTTCCTAAAAATACAGAAAAGTGATGTAGTGTTCATTCTAGCATGAATTAGGAAAGACAGTAGCATTATCCTAAATTTATTCATCCATTTATAAACCTTATTACAGTATATGGTTTTGGATAGTACGATAACATTTCAGTGCTTAACAAATTAAGGAAGTAACATAATTGAAGTGTTTGAGCATGATGGAATTCCTTGATTAATTTTTGTTCCTAAATCTGTATCAAACAACAATTATTTATTAAGAAAGTGTAGTTTTATATTGTGTACTATTTTGAATGAAGTAATACTAATCTCACAGGTTCACTGTATATATTTTATCACAACCCTACAGTGAAACAAACTTTTTTTTTTTTTTTAATTCTTAATGAATGCTGGAACTAAACACTATTTTCTAGTCCACTGATGGTCAGATAGTAATTATGCCAGTCAAACATGCTCCAAAAGTAACATTCTTCTTAAGAAGATACTTTAATAAAAAATGTTGCTGCTTTTAATTTTGAGCAAAACTCTATAATAAAAATTTTGACACTGTATCTTAAAAAATCTCGTTTTTAAAAACAATTACAGTAACAAATATTGCTGAATTAAGAATTAAAATATAGTTTTTAGGAATACCTTTGAAAGTGTATTTTTTAAGTAATCCAGTTCATCAGCATGACATGTATGTTTGTCTTATTTGTCATTACGGTGTTTTATTTAAAACAACTATCGCTTTAGTTGATTATCAAAGAGTTAAGTATATCTGTGGTATTTTTTGAAGATCTTAAATATGAAATGACATGGAATAGATTCAAGGACAGATCATAAAGAATTATTTCATCAAATAGGATAAAATATTTCTATTACAAGGTCACTACTCATGATTCTAAAAACACCTTATTGGATTTAGTTGTTAGGTGAAATATCACTTCCACTGTTCTCATCTTGTAAAACCCTACAGTAACTATTAATAACTGTTGTGTTGAGCTTTGTTTAGCGGGGGTTTGCTTGTTACTTGAAATTTCTAACTTTCTGTACAGTAAGTCTGTCGATGAAAATCAGTTGCCAATTGACAGTATGAGAGAAGCTTTTTTAATTTACTAATATCTGACATAAAATCATCTGTCTTTGTTAACACAGGGGAAGAGTCTAAAATAAATCTATTTTTAAAACAAGTCCCAAGCTTTACTGTTGAGATCTTTAAAAATTAAAATATTCTGAGTATGACTTCTTTGAATATTGATGCCAACTTGTTTTATAAAATAACACTCCAAACATTCTTTTTCTCCCTAAGATAAAGCCATCTCCCCCAATAATATTGTTTAATTAAAAAAAAAAACACTCTTATTGCATAACTTCCTCTCTGATCACAACCATAGAGAGTATCTTTGACTTTTCTTTCTTCACAAATCCCACTTGTCAAAAAAATCAAATGTCAGTTTTATCACCCAAGTATCATGAATCTCTATTAAAACTGAACTTGGAAGAAAATCAGTAAATTGTTAGTTAAAAAAAGAGAGAGAGAGAGAGAGAGAGAGATTTAGTCTTTAGTTCCACTGTGTGTTTTGCCTGTTTGTGTCTAGTAAGACATCGTATTCACCTCTTTGATGTCAGAGTGGAAGTACTCCCTCGGGTAGGTATGTACATACCAACTACATACAAGCTGACCTGTGTTATGTTGGCTAGAGATGAGTAGACTTCAGAAATTACAACCTTACAAGGCCTGAAGTCTGAGAGGAGAGATTCTCACAGTGTAGGTAAAATATATTTGGTTCAGTATCCTACTTAAATGCCAAATATAAGATATTTTACTATAAGAAAATTATTTCTACTTTAGATCATGTGGAATCTTTTCAGCTGTATCTCATCTTTCACTTCCGGGTTTCACAGAGTTGAGCGTTACTTTTATAATCCGTTTGTTTTGGTTGACAGTATGAGTTGTATTGCCTTTCTCTCAATCATCTAAACCCGCTGCCATCCAGGCAGTTCTAACACAGACCTGAGTAGCCCTCCCTTATGAGGTTTCCAGTACTAAAATCTTTGTGGATGCATACAGCCATATCTTTGTCCCAGAGAATGACTGGTAGGTTGAAACTGCCGACCTTTTGATTAGCAGCTGAGTACTTTAACCACTGTGCCACCAGAGCTCCCAGTCATCTACTCATAGTTAAAATCACGATTTACCTATAAAGTTTTTTAAAGCTGTCTGTTTTTGTGGGTTGGTTTCGACCATCATTAATAGGCTTGATACTTGAAACAGTCACAATTCTGATAAACTCGTATCTGTCAAGTTTAAAGCTTAAAGATACTTTAAATTTATGCATCCAGAGTAATTTACATTTGTCATTTTTATGTTTTAAAATATTTTCAGGCTTTTTAGAATTAAAATTTTGCAGGTAATTGAAACCATAGTACTCATTCCTCAAGATACCCCTTAGCTGACTCCACACGTTGAGTTTAGCTTTCCTTTGTAGTCTCTCCGCTCTTCGTGGTGATGACCCCTAAAGCTGTGTCTCTGGCTCACATTTGTCACGTTGTCTCCGGACTGCCTACGGAGCTTTTGATTTGGCTCACCCTCAGGCAAATAAAAATCAATTTTTGTCACACTGGAGCTATGACTGACTGCCCTTCCACAGATAAATAGTAAGTGAATTAAAACCACTTTCTCCAGCTTTCTCTGTCTTACTAAATGGTGACTTCATCCATTGCTCAAGTTGTGTTTTTCCTCTGTGTAAAACCCAGTCAATACTTCTTGTTCAGTCTGTCATTCAGATATTTCTAAAATCCAACCAGTCTCATCACCCTATTGCTGACTCTGGTCTAGTTCCCTTTCTTTCACGTGGACTGTTACAATAGCCTCATAAGTAGTCTCATACCTCCATTCATGCTTCTCTTCAATCCATTTGCCATATTTTAGCCAATCATTTTTTTTCCCCCTAAAATGACAAATCAGGAAATGCTACTGGTAGACACTCTTCAGTAACACTGCATTATCAGGCTGAGCCAGCATTCAGCTAGTATTTCCTAATTACATTGTTCAGACTAGCATCTGTGCCAGTTGGTTGTTCCAGATCTCCTGAGTTTTTAAATATTTTTAATGGCATCTTTCCTTAGAGCAAAACTCCTTAACATCTTTTACTGGTTTGTCTATGATCTGGCCACTGCTGAGTTTTCAGCTTCAATTGTCTTTGCTCTTTTCACATACGGTTTTCCACTGGTACCCAAATTCTTTAGTTTTAAAATTATGTCATTATCTCTCATCTCAGTTATTATTATTCTGTTCCTGTGTATGAAGCACCTCATTACTTCCTACCAACTACCCAGCTTATTTGTTACCCACCCTTAAACCGTAACATTCTGCTCTATGCCCCTGTAGCATCCTTTATTGCTCGTGTTTTAGTATCAGTACCTTACCTGTCTGTCAGATTGTTGTTTTCCAAAGCTCCCCATAGGAGCAGAAATTGTCTTTGATTTTTACCCTGGGAAACAACATAGTACTTTGCCCATTGTAAATATTTGAAACTAACTAGAATGAACATTTAAAGGAAACAGATTTGTAGTGAAGATAGAGTTTTGTGATGCTGATTTTGAACAAACTGAGGGATTTTCAGGTGGAGATGTCCAGTATCTATTTCTAGAATACTAGAGAGATGGGATTCAGATTTTAGATATAGAATTGGAAGTAAGCAGCATATCGATAAATGTTTTTCAGAGTCCCAAAGCTGTTGTTAATAAGAGAATTCATGTATCAGGAAAAAAGAAAAAAGCACAAACCAGTGCCCAGGGAAAATCACTATTCAGTCCATGATGGCCTCATCCAGTCTGCCTTGAATTTTCTAATAGTGTCCCCTGCCCTACTCATAGCATCCAGTGGCATTAGCAGATATATTTTGAGCAGAAACGCTGATGTTGTAATGGTTAAGTACCAAAGCTTTTAACCAAAGGGTCAGCAAAGCCAATCTTCTAGGAAACTCAGTGGTACGATTCTACTGTCTTACATGATCTCTATGAGTTGGAGTTGACTCAGCAGCAGTGAGTTTGGTTCTGGTTTTTTATTATTATGTTGAGCACCTGCTGTAGGTAAGAGCTTGGCTGCTAACCAGAATGCCCACAGTTTCAGTCTACCAGCTGCTCCTTGGAAACCTTAGTAGAGCAGTTCTACTCTGTCCTGTAGGGTTGCTGTGGTTTGGATTGGATTCAACCAGAATGATTGTGTTTTGTTTTTTTTAATTATGTGGCACTTCAGATACTATTCTGTTTAGTGGGTATACAGGGACATTTAGACTATACCCTAATGGCATGTTATTAATTTATATAATGATATATATATGTGTGTGTGTGTGTGGCTTATTTATAAATTATATATAATTTAGCAGGTAAAAATCAACATTTAGTAAGCAATTGAAAGTAGTATTAAAAAAAAAACAAACCCACTGCTACTGAGTCAATTCTGACTCATAGTGACCCTGTAAGAACAGAATAGAACTCCCCCAAAGGGTTTCCAAGGAGCACCTGGTGGAGTCGAACTGCCAAGCTTTGCATAGCAGCCATTGCACTTAGTCATTGCACCACCAGGGTTTAAGTGTTTTGAAAGAGACGTACAAAGCTTCATGTAAAAGTGTATCAACTGAGACCAAGGCATGAAACTCCTGAAGGCAGTGTTTGCTTATTTATACTGTACATTTTTAGTAATATAGCACTGTTTTTAAAAGCTTGGGTTGAAGGAAAACCTTGTCATGAGTTTATTGAATTATTATTAGTGTAGTATAAATGGCAGTGTGTAATGATTTCTTTCAAATATAAAAGTAAGTTTTTTACTGCTGTTTTTCTGAAGACAAAGGAGTTTTTGTGTCAACAAAGTGTCGCCAGTTATAGTCACATAAATTGTAAGGACAGTGCGCCATACATTACATTAAAAACAAGTTATAGATACCTCATAAAAGTGATTTTATGAGGCCCAATGAAGCCCAGGTTATAAGAATATATGAAGAAGCTAGCTGTTAGTTGAAAAGTGAAACCACATGCACTAAGCATTCCAAACTCAACTAATTGATAACAAGTGCTTCAGAATTCTCCACAGTATCTGAGTGGCTTTGAAAAGTTAAATAGATTGAATGTTTTTTTACCTTTTTCATAAACATATGTTTTAAGGGTGTATTCTTATGGGAAGTTGTATATTTAAGAGATACAGCTAAAAAAATAGAAAGTGTATTTCACAGAAGGTAAATTACTTTGTCATTTAATTCAAATAGAAGGAAGAAATTTGTCTGCTTTTGAGTCCAAGTGATACTGGGATTAAAACATTCTTTAACTGGAAATATTTGTGACCTTAGGAGTCCTAGAATTACAGCTTAAAAGTCTAGGAACCTCATTGCTGTGTTCATTAGCACAGGACTGAAAATGGACCTTAGCTGAGATCTGTGTCTCCGTTTAGCTAATTCTGATGCATATAAACCAAAACTCACTGCTGTCAAGTCAGTTCTGACTCATAGCAACCTTATACGGCACAGTGTCATTTAAAATTCTGCATTGGTATTGAAGCTTTTTCTTTTTTTTACTGTATAATAACAGCATGCATATTTTGCCAAAAAAAATCCAAATTATATTTTAGTTCAAATAAGCATTTCATAGAACTTTCTTCACAGTAAAATGCATTTAAGCCTCAGTAAAATGTGCAGCTATGTAATGAAATGTAGTAGCATTGTTTTGCTTTGCAAACAGGTATTTTTGCAGCCAAGGGATACACAATTCGTACATCATGTGATTGGAGTATTCAGTTGAAATGTTAACAGTGAACCCTCAATTTTCACCATTTCCCATCTTAAGGAATTTTTTTTAATTTAGCTTTTCTGGTCTTACAGTTATTAATCATACTCTCTAGAAACTGTATATTACATTTATACTTAATTAGTGAGCTCAAAGATGAAATATTCAAATTTAATATGGTAATGAGATAGTGTGATCTGGAAAAAACAGTATACTTTTGGAAATAAAGATATTTTAAAAGAAGGCACTTGTTTGTGTCAGATTTGTTTTCACATGAACATTCCTTTAGAATTTAGCACTAAATTGTAATCAAGAATCTTCTTAGTAAGGAATTTTACACCTTTTTGAATAGCCTGCAAGGTAAGTAGAAATAGGAATTGTTGCTTTACAACTGTTGCTATGCTAGTGTAAACAATCTATTGTTTTAAAATGACTTTATTTGAGATCTATTATTGTTGATGAGAATTGAAAATTAAATGTTCTTATTAAAGAATGCCAGTAGATAATAATTGGAAACCTTTCAATTAGAATGTTTGCCATTCCCTCTTGTTTGTCACAGTTTTACAAAATAGACAATTAAGTTTTTTTATTTTTTTATTCCAGGATTATTTAAATGCATTTTTTATAGGTCTTTTTGATCTATACAATACCAGCAACTGTCATAATAGACATGTGCTGAAACTATAGCATGAGTCTCCATAGAGATTATTACTGTTTCTTACATTCTAGATTAGATACAAGTTAATATGATCTGCTTTTCAAGAACAATTCACTGTAGAGTATAAGATCCATTTTAGAAAAATTGTTAGATTCAAAATATCAAATTATAATTTTCACCATCATTTACTAATTAAGCATATCTACATAGAATTATTAGCTAATGCAAAACATAATGAATAATATTTGCATTCTAGGAACTGAAATCTAATCTAGATAACACAATTCAACACAAAACAGAAAATTAGGATATATTACTAAAATATAGAATAATTTAATTATTGCTCCAGACACTGATGTCTTTGGATAAAATTTAATTCTTTCAAGAGAAAATTACATTTACTGTAGGCTTCAGATCACTATAAATGGGAAGCACAGATTTAAAGAGAATTCAACTGAAAGTCCTTTCTCTCTAATACTGATTATGGTAAACTATTGTTTTGAGTAGGAATTGACTCAATGGCAGTGGATTTTTTTGTTTGTTTTAATTTTTTTCTTTTTTTTATTATGACTGAGTGAAAATGTACATTCACATATAAATTTACATGCCCACCTATATACAGCTTCCACTGCTCTCCCTGCCTGGTAACAGCACACTATTCCTCTCTGCTCCATACATGTCTCATCTTCCCAACAGTCTCCTTTCCCCTCCTCTCCACCCACTCTCCTTCCTCCAGCCAGAGGTCAGCAGGATGATATCGTATAGATGCATAGAACCATAAAGTGCATCTAATATATGGTCACTCTGCATCACCAAGTCCAATCCACTCATGTCCGAAGAGTGGACCTTCATTATGATTTGTGGATAAGGGCAGCGTCAGGACCAGGGGCCATGCTCCCAGGGGAACTCTGAAGCTGCTGGACCATCAGTTGCGGTCTTCTAGTGGAGATCTCAAGGTGCACCTCTTTTTATTTCTGTGTTGCCAGTGAGACTCTTCTCTGTGAGCTCCATTGTGGCTATCACTGGTGGTGGCCGGGAACCATCTGGTTCTTCTGGTCCCAAGTCGATGTAGGCACCCACTCATGTGGGTCTCTCTATCTTCCGGGTTGTCTTTACCCCATGTCATTTTGGTCCTCAGTGAGCATCCATCCTGCTGAGTTGGGACCATATGCTGTGCCCTCGGATGGCAGCTTGGCGGCTGTTAAGACTCCAGATGCCACTCACCAATGTAGGGTGCAGAGAGCCCTCTTAGCAAAATGCTAGTTGTGCCAATTGGCCTTGATTTCACCTAAGAGCATGATCCCCTGCTCCCTGCCCCAGCTACTCTGTCCCTGCAGTATTGGGTTAAGATGGAAGGAGTATTCTAGTTATGTTGAAGTCCACTTAATATTGTTCTTATTTCTAATATGTGCTATCACAGATTTCACCCAACCAAATTTCTGCCAACTATCTAGTCTAAACCTTTCCCCTGTCTCCTCCCCTCCCTCCCCTCCCTTACAGCCATCAAAGAGTCTTTTCTTCTATACATAAGTCTGTTTTTGAAATCTTATCATCGGGGTCTCATACAATGTCCTTTTGTCGCTGACTACTTTCACTCAACATAATGTCTTCCAGTTGAAACCAGATTATGAGATGTTTCCTGGAATCATCGTTATTCTTTATCATTGCATAGTGTTCCATTCAGTATATATACTATAGTTTACCTATCCATTCTTCTATTGTTGGGCATCTGGGTTGATTCCATCTTCTTGCTGTCATGGACTGTGCTGCGATAAACATTCTTGTGCATGTGTCCGTTGGTGTGAATGGCTTAGATTCTGTAGGATATATTCCAAGTAGTGGAATTACTGGGTCAAATGGTGTATCTATATCCATTTTTTTTAAGGAAGTGCCAGATTGCTTTCCAAAGAGGTTGGACCATTTTGCAACCCCACCAACAATGTAGGAGAGTTACACTGTCTCCACAGCCTCTCCAGCATTTGTTGTTTTGTGTTTTTTGGATTGTTGTTGTTTTAATTTTAATGTAATATAAACTATGTTTTTATCATTCCTTTTAATTGGGAGTTAATTATGTGCTACATGGGGCAAGAGTCATTATTAATGACATAACTTCAAATTCTAACATAGTGCTTGTCATAGATAATAGTTTTTGAAAACTAAATGAATAAAACTTTTAAACAGATTAAAAAAAAATTAGAATTCCTTTGACAAAGGTTCAGCTCACTCTTAAACTGATGTTGGCAGTGATAATGACAAACATGATTTTTGCTTCTTCTTATATGTTTGAAAACGCCCTGTGGCTCATGGAATCCAAACAATACGATGTAATCACCACTGTTGTTGTCTCTATTTTATGAATAATCAGCAGAAGCTTAGGGATGTTAGATGGTTTTTTTTTGCATTGCAAAAGTCATAAGTTGGAGACCCAGGATACCAATTGGTAACTGTTGCATAAGACGAAGCTCTTGGTCATTCTCCCCTCTGGTAGAAAAGGAAAATTACCAGTGATTTGAAATGTGTATGTGTTTATCAGTCCCTGGGTGGTACAAATGATTAGCATGCTTGGCTACTAACCAAAAAGTTAGTGGTTCAGTTCCACCAAGAGGAAGTGAAGCCTGGTTGTCTGCTTCCAGAAAATACGCCATTAAAAACCCTATAGCGCACAGTTATGTTCTGACACCATGAGTCAGAAACGACTCCAAGACAACTGGTTGGTTCTGATTCTGTAGTTATTTTTCTTTGTAGAGTGAAGGGATAGGTGAGTTTATAATGGCCTAATTTTTTTCTTTTTTTTTTTTAGTTCAAAAAATGTTTATGTTTCCTGAATAGATACTATCTGCTTAATAAATAAGGCCTTGTACATGCTTAGTCACATATATAGAAAATATGTTGTTGTTGTTGTTAGGTTCTGTCAAGTCGATTCTGACTTACAGTGACCCTAAGAATAACAGAACAAAACGTTGATCAGTCCTGGGCCGTGTCCACTGTCATTTTTACTTTTAAGCCTGTTGTTACGGCCACCACATCAATCCATCTCATTGACAGTCTTCCTCTTTTTTTGCTGACTCTCCACTCCACCAAGCATGATGTCCTTCTCCAAGGACTGATCCTTACTCACAAAATATGTAAGATGCAGTCTTTCCAGTTTTGCTTCCAAGGAGCAGTCTGGCTGTACTTCTTCCAGAACAGATATTTATTTGTTCTTTTGGCAGTCTGTGGTACGTTTGACATTCTTCTCCAACAGCACAGTGCAAAGGCATCAGTTCTTCTGTCTTCTTTGTTCATTGCCCAGCTTTTGCATGCATATGTGGTGATTGTAAGTACCATGATGCACTGTAAGTCTTCAAGGTCAGTGACATCTTTACTTTTCAATATTTGAAAGAGGTCCTTGGCAGTGCAATGCATCTTTTGATTTCTGAATTGCTGCTTCCTTGGGCGTTGATTGTGGACCTAAGTAAAAATGAAATCCTTGACAACCTCAGTCCTTTCTCCATTTATGACGATACTGCTTACTGATCCAGTTTTGAGGATTTTCGTTCTCTTGTTGTTGAGGTGCAATCCATAATGAAGGCTGTTGTCCTTGATCTTCATCAGTAAGTGTTTCAAATCTTCTTACTTCTAACGAGTAAGGTGATGTCATCTGCATAATTCAGGTTGTTAATGAGCTGTCCTCCAATCCTGATGCCTAGTTCTTTGTAGAATCCAGCTTCTCAGATTATTTGCTCAGCATACAATTTGAGAAGGTATGGTGAAAGGATACAACCCTGACCCACACCTTTCCTCACTTTAAAACGTGCAGTGTCCTTCTGTTCTGTTTGCTCAGTTGCCTCTTGATCCACATGCAGATTCCTTAAGAGCACAATTAGGTGTTCTGGAATTCACATTCTCTGCGATGTTAGCCATAATTTATTATGATCCACACTATCAAATACTTTCACAGAGTCAGTGAAACACAAGTAAACATCTCTTGGTATTCTCTGCTTTCAGCCAAGATCCATATGACATCAGCAATGATATACCTGGTTCCACATCTTCCTCTGAATCCAGCTTGACTTTCTGGTGCTTCCTTGTCAATCTACTGTGGCAGTCACTTTTGAATGATCTTGAGCAAAATTTTACTTGCATGTGATATTAACGATATTGTTTGGTAATTTCTGCGTTTGGTTGGATCACCTTTCTTTGGAAATGGGTATAAATATGGATCTCTTCCAGTCAGTTGGCCAGGTAGCTGTCCTCCAAATTTCTTGGCAGAGACAAATGAGCACTTCCAGCACTGTATCTGTTTGTTGAAATATCTCAGTTGATATTCCATCAATTCGTGGAGCCTTTTTTTTTTTTTTTTGGGCAATGCCTTCAATGTAGTTTTAACTTCTTCCTTCAGTACCATTGGTTCCTGATCATATGCTGCCTCTTCACATGGCTGAACATCAACCAGTTCTTTCTGGTGTAATAAGTCTGTGTATTCTTTCTGTCATCTTTTGATGCTTACTGAGTCATTTGATATTTTCCCTGTAGAATGCTTCACTATTTTACCTTAAGGCATAAATTTTTTATTCAGCTCTTTCAGCTTCAGAAATGCAGAAAGTGTCCTTCCTTTCTGATTTTCCATTTCCAGCTCTTTGTACATGTCATTATAGTACTTTATTTTGTCTTCTTGAGCTTCCCTTTGGAATTTTCCAGTTAAGTCTCTTATTTCACCGTTCTTTCCTTTCACTTCAGCTGTGCCATGTTCGAGAGCAAGTTTGAGAGTCTCCTGTGACATCCAATTTGGTCTTTTCCCTCTTTCCTGTCTTTTTAATTACCTCTTGCTCTCTCCATGAGTGATGTCTTCGATGTCATTCTACAGTTCATCTGGTCTTCAGTCATTAGTGATCAGCACATCAAATGTGCTCTTGAGATGGTCTTTGAACTCAGGAGAGATAACTCAAGGTCATGCTTTGGCTCTCCTCGACTTTCTCTAATTTTCTTCAATTTCAATTTGAATGTGTATATGAACAATTTATGTTCTGTACCACAGTCAGCACCTGGTCTTGTTTTGAATGCTCATATGAAGTGTTTCCATCATCTTTTTCCACAGACGTGGTTGATTTGGTTCCTGCGTATTCCATCTGGTGAGGTCTGCTTGCACAGTAAACATTTGTGTTGGTTAAAAAAGGTATTTGCAGTGAAGAAGTTGTTAGTCTTGCAAAATTCTGTCATGCGATCTCCAGCATTATTTCTGTCACCAAGACTGTTTTCCAACTACCAATCCTTCTTCTCTGTTTCCAACTTCTGCATTGCAGTTACCCATAATTATCAATGATTCGTGATTGCAGGTTTGATCCATTTCAGACTGCAGCAGCTGGTAAAAATCTTCAATCTCTTCGTCTTTGGCCTTAGGGGTTGGTGCGTAAATTTGAATAGTCGTTGTATTAACTGCCATTCCTTGTAGGCATATGGATATCATCCTATCACTGGCAGCATTGTACTTCAGGACAGATCTTGAAATTTTCTTTTTGCTGATGAATGCAATACCGTTCCTCTTCAAGTTCTCATTCCCAGCATGTTAGCCGGTTTGATTGTCGGATTCAGAATGGCCCAAACTGGTCCATCTCCGCTCACTAGCGCCTAGGATGTCAGTGTTTATGTGTCCATTTCATTGTGACGATTTCCAGTTTTCCTAGATTCATATTTCCTGCATTCCTTGTTTGATTATTAATGGATGTTTGCAGCTCTTTCTTCTCATTTTGAGTTATTCCACATAAGCAAATGAAGATCCCAGAGGCCTTACTTCATCCGTATCATTAAGGTCAACTCTATGTTGAGGAGGCAGCTCTTCCCCAGTTGTCTTCTGAGTGCCTTCCACCCTGGGGGACTCACTTTCTGGCACCATCTGACAATGTTTGGCTGCTATTCGTAAGATTCTCGTTGACTAATTCTTTTCAGAAGTAGACTGCCAGGTTCTTCTTCTTGGTCTCTTTTAGTCTGGAAGTTCAGCTGAAACTTGTCTACTGTGAGTGACCCTGCTGGTGTTTAAATACCAGTGGCATAGCTTCCAGCATCACAGCAACAAGGAAGCCACCACTGACAGACAAGTGGGGGCCGCTCACTCCGTATTTACCCTCCTCACCTGAAACTGTTAGCCTCCGTACCTGATGCTGTTATTCTGCTTACCTGATGCTATACAGTAAATATACAGGATTCACAAGTGTTCTACAAACGAAAAAAACAAACAGAATTTACTGCTTTGTAAAAGGGAAAGAAAATTGTAATAGTAACTTCAGTCGTTTTAAATGGAAATGTCTGTATGCATGCATAAAACTGATGTAGAAACAGATTGGAAAATCAAAGAGCATCTTCATGGAGGACAAACGCTAGCATAGGTACAAGTGTGTCATGATACACATACATATGACACATTCTCAATAGATGTTCCTAATTTTTCTAAGGATGAATGCATTAGTCAAAGTCATCTTCTTTTGACTCTTAAAATGTTTTCCACATTGATGTAGTTAAGATAAAGAACTAAATAGATAACCTGAAAAACTCAGAAACTAAGGGGTGGGAATTGCGCTTCAAGAGAGTTTATCTGAATCCAGTGTAATAATTGCATAATTCTATGAGGAAATGGGAAATGAAACCTTAGTAATTAAGAATTTGTCTTTATTTAACTACGTAAACTGAATAATTTTTTTTCTGTCAATGTGTACTGTAACTTCAGTACTCAGAATAATTCTTGAATTTACAAGGGGGAAAAATGCTTTTCTAAACGGTGATTTTTTTTTTAGTACTTCTTTTTCCCATCTCTTTACCCTATTAGTTAGTATTTTAATCAGCACAGATCTTTTCCACTCTTTGAAAGTGAAGAGCCCAGCTTCTTTCTCCAGAACATGCTTTCTTGATTCTGCCTTAAATTATTCACCATTTCAGTAGAACATTCCTTGAGACTCCAGTTTCTGAAGACAACTTGATACTTACAGGCAGACAGTGACTGGAGACATGCCGATTCAAGAATGGCTAATGTTTGTGACCACACAATGTTTGTGACCACACACTGGTGCTGCCCCATAAGATGTTCTTGCCTTGGGGAAAACAGGCCAGAGTGGATTCTCGGTGTCAGGAATCATCAAGGGCAGAGATGATGCTGCCAAGATTTAGGAATGGGAAAATCATTGTTTCTTCTACAATACAGTTATCTCCAACACTGTCTTATTCTTTACAAGCAGGCTGTCTCCTGCATTGTATCACTTGAATCATTCCAAATCCTTAGGTGATTACATATATGTAATAAACAAAAATGATCCTGGTGGCCTGAGCCACCTGAACTTGTTACCCTCCAATCACGAGGGGACTGTGTTTTTGCCCCTTCTTTCCCACTGCTTCCTTTGTTTTATAGCCCCATGCTGCACAGGCCTTAGAACCACATGTGGGACCAGTCGTCTCCTATCAGTCTTGACTACATTTGACTACCCTGAGATACTTGACCCTGCGACCACATATACTTCTGTTAAATTCTCTCTTTGGCCTTTCTTGGCTGTACGGTACTCCCTCTTGATTTTCCTTCTTTATTTCAGATATCTTCCCAGACCTATTTGCTGCCTCATATGCCTATTCTCACATCTTTAATGTTCCTGTCCCCTACGTTTCTATTATGAGACATTTTTCTCAGCATGATCTCACCAGACAATCTCATTGGTGTCCAAGACATCGAATGAACTTAAATGTTGATGATTTTTCAATGGCTCTCCTCTCATCTAGACACATACCTAATTACCACCTAGTCATGAATTCTTGGGTTTTTATGAGCTGACTTGTGTGGCTCTTACCATTTAAACTACTGTAAAATTTAAATAGGCAATTAGTGAATTATTTATTTTAAAAAGCCACTTTGTATTTCTTCTGTAGCACTTGTTTTTAATGTAAGGCTCATAGATCTAATAGGAAATAGAAAAATTATAACACATGTAGACACTGCAGAATAATACATTTTAAAAGTTACATATAGTGCAAGGGATTTCTGCTCCTTGTGACATTTCACCTAATAGAAGGTTATGTCAAACCACATAAATAAATGTCTTCTTAAAGACGAAACTGGTAAAAATATAATATTGGCATATTTTTTAGGTCATATGTAGGATTTACCTATGTAGAATAGATATTATTCTGAAGAAAACATTGTTCTTCAGAATTCATGCAAAGAAGGATAATAAAACAACTACATAGCATATTTATATACATTAGCTTATGTAATCTTTGCAGCAGTCCCATGAAACAATGTGTCAAATATTATCCTGAATTTACTGATCACTAAAATTTAAAATAATTACAGCTTGTTTAGAAACATCAAATGGTGTTTTCAACATCACACAACTTATAAATAAGGGACCTAATAAATGTACCCTATCTGGGCATAATCTTGTGATCATTCCTTCTGAACCAGATTATTTTTATGATAAGAAAGTAGCAGAATTTTTAAAATAAATGTGTGATGAATGCATTTCAAATGAAAAAAAAATATGCATTTTAGAATTTAGACGTTTCTGTATTTTATTGTTCTAAATCAATTTTAAAATTTGCCCTGTGGGAGTGTACAAAGTTGTCAAACTACTTATGCATTCTATACCCTTTCAACAATCTTTAACTGTTGGCATTAAATTATAGCAAGGTACTAGGTCACAAAGTTCTTGAGTGTGTAAGCTTTTTATAGCATTGCCCAGATTCCCATAAAGGTATCCAATACCACATGGTTCAATTAGAGTTAAATTACTGAAAACTAATCTTATCAAGCAAGTAATTGCCATGATTCCACTTTTGCTGTCTTCACTAATCGTAGTTTACATTTTCAGGATCTCAGGAATTTAAATTCACTTAATTTTACATAATCACTAACTTACTTGAATATTCAATTTAAAACATTGTTATTGGAAAAGGAAGGGGGCTTACGTTCTCCATAAATAAAGTATTCAAAATGAGATTTTACTTAAGTAAGACTATATCCAGAGTAAAATGCCCCATCTTATTTTAAATTCTTTATTTTCATAATGCCTTTGTCAAGAAAACAAAACCAAAGATTTATCTACTTAGTAACAATTGTGTTTATTTTTCTCTTAATAAAGTCAGAAGAGATAAGAGATAAATGTAAAACAAATTTGAGCTAGAAATTTAATTTGGACACTATGTATTCAGTTTACATAGACTAGAACTTAAACCATTCTGTCTTATATGTCCAGTAGCTTTGCTCTTGTATAACAAAGATGTTTATGTCTGCCACTTTTTAACTCTGGAATATTAGCTAACTATAGCTCAAATGCTTTTAAATTTAAATGCTTATGTTAAATAATAGAACTCTGAATCAACTTTTTTTATCTGGAACACATAGGTCTGTTACATCTGTGCTCTATATTCATGAGTTGTTGCCATAATTCTGATGTGCTCCATAACTAGTGACATGAGATAAGCATGTGAATATTTATTACTGTGATCGTAAATGCTAATTAGAAGCAAAACGGTTTAATGATTATAGTCACAAAAAACAGTGGTGTCCTGTATATTTTACACAACACTGCTTAATCATAGTGAATCTCATTTTTTTGAACTCCAATATTTAATATAAAAAAGCTTCATAGCATCTATATAATTTTTTCTTCTTTTTGTCCCTTCTTTGTAGTTGTTTGAAATTACAGTGCCTCTCTCTCAAGGCCCCAAACCAGTAACAATCAGTTTTGCCAATCACACTTCCTGCCGATGCATGTCTAAACTGGATGTTTACAGACAAGTTCATTCAATTATTAGACGTTCCCTGCCAGCAACATTACCACAGTGAGTATGAATTAAACCTATGTTTTCTGCATCCTATACCAATATAAAATAATTTTCAAGCAGACATGCATGTATCAAAATAATGTGAAGTTTGCCATATATTAGACATAATAAAGACAAAATTTAATAATGTAACATGAAAATAAAATTAAACTAGAATAGAGAATCCATTGTTATAGACAAAGTAGGTCACAATATAAAGGAACTTTTTCTGTGGAATAACACACCTGTCATCAGTGGCCTAATTGATGTAATGTTCATGGAATTGGTTAGGCTTACTTATAAATGATATTAAAACTGAAGACAGAAAAAAAAAAATAAAGCCCGGATGAATTTTTGGTCCCAAACCAAAAGTAAATAGAAATAAGTCATTTAAATCTATTAACATTCAGCTTCCATTGTTCAATCTTGATTAATTACATAAATACGTATTTGTGTTTGTGTACATCCACCAAACCCAACCAAACCCACTATCATCAATTAGTGTCCGATTCATAGAGACCACACAGGTCCAAGTAGAACTGCCCCAGAGTTTCCAAGGAGTGCTTGGCGGATTTGAACTGCTGAGCTTTTGATTAAGAGACATAGCGTTTAACCCACTATGCCACCAGGGTGTCTCATATATACACACATGTACCTATTTCTGATTTCAAAAAGGACTGATATGCAACTGATGATTAATTACTTGGAAA
This sequence comes from Heterohyrax brucei, assembly GCA_028571685.1. Lineage (NCBI taxonomy): Eukaryota > Metazoa > Chordata > Mammalia > Hyracoidea > Procaviidae > Heterohyrax > Heterohyrax brucei. Next base: position 1,641,381 of record CM053161.1, read on the forward strand.
AGTTTCCTTTTAATATTATGTCACATTAACACGTGCTGTAACATTTGTTATTCACATTTCTTTCCCATCGTTTCTGTAAGTTTGATAAGTGGGAGCATATCCTTAGCCATTCTGAAGGACTGGATAGAGCAAAATGTTCTGGCCCTCTAAGTAGTTTATAATGAATCATTATTCATTGCCATCTGAGATCTAGGGGCTTCCTGCTTTCTGACCCCAAACGAGGTTGCAGATCTGTTGTTCAGGATATCAAGTATATGTTGAGTCCCTATGAGGACAACTTACTTCAATCCATTATTGGTAATAAATGTAAAATTAAATTGATAAGTAAAACATATACATTACAAAAATTTTAAGGAAATCCATGTATTTTCACAGATATAAATGTAATAATGCCATCTTCACAGAATCTCTTTGCGGACCTTTCTGTAGTATGGAAAATAGGCCCTGTACATCCAGGGACACTTGAGGAGAAACTTGGAGATAGCCTCATTTGAGAGGCAAAGGAAAGAGCTTACAGGGACTTGTAAATAAGTTCATTTCAATAGGAGCAGAGACAGCAAGAGTTCTACGCTCCTTTCTGAGCCCTCCCTCTCGGCAACTGATCCATCCTTTCAGCTTCAGGCATTATCCTTGTGCTGGTGATTCCTAGATTACTCTTCAAGATCTGACTGTATTCTTCACTTCCAATAACTAAAGTTCTCTCACTACTGTTTGTAATTAGATACAGTGACCACAAAAACAAAGAATGTTTAATTCCTTTATCTCTGCATTGTTAGTGGAAGTATTACCGCATATTCTTAGAGGCCTTGAAATCATGCAGTTGTCACTGCGTACTCCTCATGTTCCGTGTGTGTGCTGGATAATTTGAGGGGCAGAGCATACCTGCTCCAGAGTGTGCTTTGTCGCTGCCATCCAGGTCTTTCTTTATTCTGCTTGGACATCTGATTCACTGTAATGGTGTTACCACTAGTTCTGTAGTCTCCAGTCTTTGTCTCACTCCTGTGTATTGTCACAAGTAAAATTAAAAAGGCATCATTTCATTCATCTGATCAGACGCTTAGACTTTCAGTTGGTCGAAGATCTGAACATAAATTTTGCACTTTTCTGTTCTGGCAGTCGGCCTCCCCTCTCATTTTGTCTTCCAGCATGCACCAAGTCCACGTATCACGGAGTCTGGTTCCCTGACTACCAAGCCCATTTCTTGCTGTATCTTGTTGGTGTTCTAGCCCCGGCCTGAAATAAGTTTCCTTTATTTTTTGCCATTCAAAATCCCTATCCATTTTTCAGAGTTCAGGTAAAAGTCTTTCTTCTCCATTTGTGTAGCCCAAATACACTTGTGCTTCTTTGAGTACCCATGACAATCACTGAATTTGCTTCTTTTTTGTATGGCTTCATAGGAAAATGTAAATGTTGTAGGTGAAATTAGATTATGAGACTGTCTCTGGTAGGTTTATATTTTCCATAATATCTAGCTAATAACACTTAAAAATAATCAAGTCTTTATTATGCTTTTGGCTCTTTACATACCCTCACAAAACTTCAAAGCTATGAGCTAAACACAATACCAGTCAATAAATGCTTGATAAGTAATATCACTTATTTGCACATGTTTCATAACACTTGACATGTTACCGTGTATCATCATTGTTTATTCATATAAATACTATGCTAAGTGCTGTTTGAGGCAAGATGAGACTGAAAGTTGTAGGGGAAACAGCCTGGAGCTTAGAGTTATCAAGATCTCAATCTGGTTTCAGGTCTACACTAAGTAGTTTTATTTTTTTATAAGCTTGAGCAGGTATTTAATAGCTCTTCTGAGTCTCAGTTTGATTATATACAAAATGGAAAGATACAAAAAGGATCAGGGCAAATGCTAAATACATGTGCCCTGCTTAGCATAGTGTCTGACATCTAAAAGTTAGTTAGGGAATGGCAGGTTTTACTATTGCTACTAGTAAGAGCCATATCCAATTAAACTTCTTGTCCCTGTGTTTTTCAGTGTGTTCTCTTTACCCTTGCCTATAATAGAGGCATATTATATTTCAAATCAATACATGTATGTTTGATATCTGTAGGTATATGTTTATACATGTATGTACAGCTATAAAGGCCCCTAGTGGAACAGTGGTTAAGCACTTAGCTGCTAATCAGAAAGTCAGCTGTTTGAACTCACCAGCTGCAGTTGCTCCTTGGAAGAAAGATATGGTGGTCTGCTTTTGTAAACATTTACAGCATTGGATATTACCCTACACTGTGAGTCAAAACTGACGGAAAGATAGTGGGTTATATATATAAACCATGGAACCGTAAAACTAAAACAAAACATTTCAAAGTACTTTCCCTGTTACACTATTGCTCAGCTTTTTTCATTATTGTCCCTTCCTCTAGCCAGTGTGCCTCATGTTCACTGCCTTCTGTCATTGGAGGCTGGCATGTTGCCATGATGCTGAACAAGTTTCAAAGGAGCTTCCAGGCTAAGGCAGATGAGGAAGGAATGCCTGGCAGTTTGCTTGTGAAAACTAACCTGTGGAAACTTTGCGGATCACAGCAGTCTGATTACACTGTGCGTGTGGTTGCCCTGAGTTAGGGGCCCACCGAAAAAAAAAGAAATCCGTTGCCACTGAGTCAATTCTGACTCAGAGCAACCCTATAGGACAGAGTAGAACTCCCCCACATAGCTTCCAAGGATCACTGGTGGATCAGAACTGCTGACCTTCTGTTTAGCAGCCATAGCACTGAACCACTACACTGCCAGGGTTTCCACAAGGAACCTTTTAAAGATATTTTTTCTTACTCCCCTCCATGCAATTTTAATACCACAGGTATACTGTGTATCTCTTATGTATTGTATGTTTATCTGTGATTTATATGTAACAAGAGTAAGTATAAGTATAAAGCTTATAGTTTTTATTCAATGCATGGTTACAACTATTAGAAGTTTTAAATTAAAAGTTAAAACTTTTAGAAACTGTTATACAGGAATGTACATTTTTACTCAGTCATATTAAATAAAAAAGGGAGAAAAAAGTTAACTGTATCTGCTGAGTAACTTTAATTTATTTGCTTACCAAAAAAACAAACCTACTGTCATTGAGCCAGTGCTGAGTCATAGCACTGCTATAGGACAGAGTGGAGCTGCTTCATAGAGTTTCCAAGGACCACCTGGTGGATTTGAACTTCTGAAGTTTCGGTTAGCAGACATAGCATTTCCCCATTGCACAGCAAATGTTTCCAGTCTGTTTACTTAGGTAAATGATGATCTATGAAACTGCATATGCAAAGTAGCAGTTGATATATAAATATGCAATAATAACACAAATATAAAAATTTGAAACATTCATCACTTGTTTTCATCAAAAGTAAAACAATTAAGAATATTTTTTAGAACATTTAACTTTATACTGTCTTGATATATGAAAATAGCTTTTAATTTACATGGTCACTATCTTCATTTACATAGTCAGTGTTTTTTTCTTGCCAGCCAAGTGCTGTCGAGTCGGATCCGTAGTTGAAATAATGATGGTTTTAATAACTTATATGGAATTAAATAATAAAACATGAATCCTTTAATTTACTTCTCAAAGCTCAAGTCCTGCACAGAATCACAGAGAATCAAACACCAGCAGCATTCACTGGGCAGCCAGTGGCACCAAGCGCCTGTTTGTAAGACTTAGAGGTGGATCCACAGATTAAGAGAAAGCCCTCCAGTCACAACCATAATTTTGTAACCATGCTCTCACGTACATTTTTTTTGTAACTTCCAGGAATTCATTGTTAATGCTCTTTGTTTGATACCCAAAAACCTGAAAGAAATTAAATACTAAGAATTAAGAATTTTCTTTGGACAGATTATACTTTAGAAAGCCAAAAATAATTATAATATTTAGGATTTTCACCCCAAATATCAAGTTTCATGCCCTTGGGGGAGATAGTGCCATATTATAAATGCATGCCTTATTATATGTGATACACTAAACTTTTTTTTTTTTTCCTGGTCTGTTTCTCTTTTTAAAAACACTGATCTCAAACTGTTGTGAACTGTGGACTCACAACTTAAAGAAAAGTGCCATAATGATAATACTCATATTTAAAATACATAGTTATGCTGTAAAATTATTATCTTTGTTGCAACCCAGAAGGGACAGCCACTAGAGCAATGGCTAGAGTTAAAAAGATTGGCAAAAACCAGGAGTTGGAAAGAATGTGCTGCCACTGGAATGTTCTTCCATCACTGATATGATTGTAACATGGTACAGCCATGCTGCAGAATAGTTTGGCAGATTCTTAGAAAGTTAGGTGTATATTTATAAGCTAATCCAGAAATTCACGTTCTGGTTATTTACCTGAGAGAAATAAAAATGATCTTCCACGTAATAACTTGTATGCAATTATTCTTATAAGCTTTATTCATTTTAGTCAAAAGTTCTAAATTCTAGTTCTAGTTCTAGTTCTAGTCAAAAGACCTAAATTCCCATCAAAGGTGAGAGGATAAACACAACTGCAGTGTATCCATACGGTGGATTATTACTCAGCGATAAAACAAGTGTCAAGTATTTCACATGTCTGTCTCAAATAGATGAAGCTGAATGAAAGAAGCTAGACTCAAAAGAGCACATTTTGTACGATTCATTTCATATGAAATCCTAGAAAAATAATAATCTAGATTGAGAGAGAGCATATCAAAATGGTAGTTACTTGGGGAAGAGGATATTGGGGGTTTCACTGCAGAGGGGCAAAAGGGAACATTCTGAGGCAATGGGAATCTTCTATGTATTGAGGCTGCCTGTGTTTGAGAAAAGTCAACACATTTAAAATTGGAGTATTTTATTGTATGTAAATTATACAACAATAAAATTGATATTTTAAAAGTCAAGAAAAAAAGACCCATTTTATTAGCTATAATGTTATAATTAGTTTAGATTTAAAAAAACAGATTTCTTTAAATGTTCATGGTGGGTTACCAGGACAGAACTGGCTTACATACTGTTTGAAATTTTACTCAGTTGCATGTATGTCCCAGTTCTACCCCATCCCTCTGTCCTTACCAATTGCCACTGTCAAGAAGAAGACATTTTTTTTTCAGATATATGTCATTATATTACATTGTTATGAAATTAAATAGTTAATAGACTTTTGTATTAATTATAAAGAAGTGTATTTCAGAATCACTTATAAAATGAGTCATTCAGTCATAAAACATTTGTTGAGTAGCTAATAAATTTTGTAGTTACTGTGAGCCTCCGAAGACGAGCGTGGCTGTGGCCGACCTCAAAGCACTCATGGCTAGAGAAGGCCAGCATACACCATGTGATGGTTATTATGTCATTAAATATTACTAGGCACAAGCATCTGCCACATACTGTTTCGTGTACACACTAGTCCTGCCAGGTGGCTGCCATCAGGGTAAATTTCACTTAGCACAGGGTTTAAAAGTGTGGACCCAGCAGGCAGACTTCTTGGTTTGGAAGTTCGTTCTCTGCTTACTAGTCCTTTGATTTTTGGTAACTTTTGTAAACTTTTTTTTGTGATTCATTTTTATCATTTATAGTATGTAAAACAAATAATAGTGTTACATATAAATATAATGTAGTGTAACATTTATAACTTAATCCACACAATCAGTCTATTCAGTAACATTATACTATATTAGAAATTAACCAAAGGAGTCCTAATGGCTCAATGGTTAAGTGCTTGACTGCTAACTAACAGGTTGGCAGTTGGAACCTACCCTGCAGTTCTGTGGGAGAAAAGACCTGACAGTATGTTTTGGTTAAGATTACAAGCTAGGAAACCCTATGGGACAGTCAAGCACGCTGACAACACACAGGCACAAAAACAAGGTAACGTAATATTTGTGTAATAGTATAATCATAGAATACAATCACAGAGAGTTTTGGTGATGTTTTTAAGCAGCAGTCAATATTAAGAATTATCATAGTGTTCAATACAAAGTATATAAGTATTAAATCTTGGCTGCTGTTATTAATAAGATTTTTCCAATGAAAAAATGAGTTTCAGATGTGTTAATTACACCTTAACTCATTGGGTTAACACACAAAGCTAAAGAGCTTAAAATAAATAGAAACCTCTCTGAAGCTCAGAATTTTTTTCCGGTCTTACAGCATTTTTAATGTGCACAGCAAAATTCCAAGTCTCAGTAGCACCATCTCCAAAATCTACCATGAAGTCCACAGGCTAAGGAAGATTGTAACTAGAAGTGGTAAGATTTCAATCATCGTATTGAGGCTTTTTTGTAGATTGTTTTTCCTTTTCAATTACTTTCTCTTACGTTTTGCTTCAAGTTGAGGTCTGTATATTTCCGTAGTCCCTTTAGTGGAGACTTTTTTTTTCACATTGACTCCACTATCACTGACCTATGGCTTTGTCGAGGTAATAAGACACAGGAAATGATAAGACAATGTTCAGCACAGCTAAATTGTCTTGTTTACTTTTTTAATGGATAATAAAAGGTGTGTATTATTTCAGCCTGATAAAATGACAATATTAGTTCTTGGGAGGACAAGTCGTGTTGAAATAGAGGAAAAGAAGGGATGAAGAAAGATGACAAAATAGGTGAATCTTACCTGAAGGCAATTTTGTGTTTTCATCTGCAGGTTTAGTTATTTTACGAAGAGACCTGCAGTGATTATTGTAACACTTAGCAAAATGTATGTGCTTGTAAAAAGTTAGAATATTAGGGTTTATTGAGGAAAATTTCATCCTTGTGAGAGCACGTTTGATTTCCAAGGAAGACTGGATTTATACACGAGGTAGCATTTGCTTTGGAGTTTGAGCACTCAGTGTCTTTGGACAGTTAATGTATGATAATATTCTTAGTCTGAATGCTTAGAGGTTTAAATGACCGCTAGTTTTTCTTTTCCCCCCTTAATATTTCATTATTTCCCTTTTAACATTAAGATAACACATTGTTGTTTCACCAAAAATAGATACAAACCAAACAATATGAGAAAAACCTTAAACTACATCAGAGCAGAGCTAATACAGCTTCTAGTTAGCTCAGACATAGACTTGCACCAGTTGATCAGAAACTTTTTTTATAGCACTTTTAAAAATGCACCTTCCTTCTTCCCTGAAAATATACTGTCTACAAGATCATGATTCCTATAGCTGTATGGAGGTGTTTTTAAACCTTAATTCATATGTGCTGTACCGTCTTTTCTATGTAACTCATTACTTAAATTTCACCTAACACCTTCAAATTAGCGTGAATTGATATGAATAGATCTACCAATGGGACTCAGTTAAGATGTTCCAGGCCCATAAACATTATTTGTCTAAAGAAAAGGTAAATATACTTTGTAGCTTGCCTGCCTTTGGATTGTCTGGTTTGTAAAATATGATAATTGAAAGCACACCATCCCTATGGCTTGCTGATTAGTTGCAGAAATAACCACCATATGTATATGACTCAGTAAGGCATTTCTTCTGCACTGAGATTACGTTTGTACTTTTAACCATGGGGCCAGTAGATCAAAGATTTGTGAAGCTCAACATTAGGTTCAACCCCAACACATTGGTAATTATTTTTGATAAATGTCCATAATAGTAGACCAGATGAGTTCTAGTTTGATGTTATGTCTACACTTGGATGCACTCAACACATTATTTGGCTTTGTTGAAATAGTAAGACCAATAGCTATTGATGAAAGACGTTTTTACTATGTTCCTGGTTACTTGATCAATTCTTGGTTCTAATTCTGTTAGTTCAAATTGAGCTAGAGATGAAAATTGACAAGCTGGAAAATGTGGTAATTACTATATTTCCATTGTTTCATCCTACTATTTTTTTTTATCCTTGTATGGCCCAAACAAAACCCAAAACAGGAAAAAAGCCTTACCTTGTTTTGCCTGTGCATCTATGCCTCCTTTCTGGCTGCCTCCTACCATCAAAACCAGAAGTCTTTTCACAAGGCTAGCTAGTTGATAGGGACATAATATGAGCCACCCATGTTTTACATTCAAAGTCTCAAACAGTGATGAGCTTTGAAATACAGCAGGTGTCAACAATTCTAGTTTAAAACAAGTGTTTTCGATTACAACACAAAGAAAGATTAGACATGTAAATCTGCTTTTTTATGTTAATAAAAACTGTTTGATTAGCCTTTAAAATGGCAAAATTATTAAAACCATGGGATTTGCATTGATTTATCTACCAGCTGTTCCACTTAGATCGTACCAAACTCTGATTTAACCACTGTTAGTCCTGCTGGTTGTCTGGTGGAACAAGAATTAGACAAACAGTAAGATAAACAGACATAAGCACAAACTAGGGTGAAATCAATAAAATCAACACAAGGACAGTTAAGGACATGCGTTTTTAGGGTATGTTTCTGTTAAATATGTTCCTTTTTTCTATTTTAAACAACATACATAGAACCTTAAAATTAATGTCTCTCTGATAACAATCCCTAATTGAAGAAGTTTCTTAGTAACATTAACTGTAAAGGTCACTTTTCCTTAAGCACTCTCCACTCAAAATAAATCACTTTCAGGAACAATAACCAATCAAGGTCTATGTAGTTAGTCAAGTGTATTTAAGGTTCATGCATGACCAAAGATATGCTGAAAAGGAACACAAAAATTGAAAAACTTTTATGGTAAAACTGTTAAAATATTTTTCCAGGGCTCTATGGTTAGTGATAATGAAAGAATGCATTTGCTCCCCCAGCTGCTATTTAGAAAGCAGTCCTGAGCAAGAAGTGTCTAGACTCATTCTTTCATAAAATAATTTTAGTTTCAGTGATAACAATAGTGGGTCAAGTTTAGATGAGATGAACCATTGATGTTTAATAATTACCAGAATAATTAGTCAGAATCCCCTCATTTACTTTTTTTTTTTAAATGATGTACAGAGCATTTTGCTGGATGTCTCATTTGAAAGTTATGAAGACTATAACCTCTCTCTGAGTCAGAATCAACTCGGTGACAGTGGGTTTGGTTTTTGTTTTTTGTGGTACCTCTTTTTAAACATGGTATCACTAATAATGTCAGTGGCATCCCCTCTGCATTTAGTGACACTTATCTAAGATATGTGAAGAATGCAGTTGTGTCATATAGGTGCCACACTGCCAGCAGCAGACATTCAGTGTGCTGGGGCATTTTGGAAGAGTGTTATCAGAAAAGTAACAAAGGAATGTAATTGATGAGCAGTGCAAATCATATCCATAGAAATGATTTTCATTTAAAATAAGTGAATCTGCAAGTTGAATCTATATTCAGTTAATATTTTATTTCATTTTCAGTTATTTTAAAACATTTAGAGAAATTTAGTCAATTAATAAGCAGTTTAAATCAATGTGCAGTTAATTTTTTTTCAGTTAGAAATATGTCTTATTTCAGAATGATTATTGTTCTTTGGAAAATAACATTTCATTCAGCTCTAGCTAATGCCTTACCTGTACCCATGGCCACTGAGTCAGTTCTGGCTCATAATTGACACTGTAGGACAGAGTGGAACTGCCTGATGAGAGTTTCCGAGGAGCGGCTAGTGGATTCCAACTGCCCGTTTTTTGGTTATCACAGACACCTAACTACTGTGCACCAATGTTGATCAAATAGCCTCTTGCAGTGTCCAAGGCCCTAGAGTTAGTAATTATTGCCCAATACACATAATTTTATCTAACAGGTCATTTAGGGGACACCTTCATCATTTAAAATTTCAAGAGAAAGACAAATGACAAAGTAAGATTGGCATCAGTAATTAAACATCTTTTTCTGTAAGTTGAGAAATACGTGTGTCCTTAATTTTATTTTTACTGATGTTGTTAGGTGACACCAAGTGAGTTCCGACTCACAGTGACCCTACGCACAACAGAAGAGACACCAGCAAGAAGCAATAGCTGCCAAACTTAAGTCACTTGAATGATTCACGAAATAATTATTATAAAAACTGCTGCATCCTTCCTATAATTAAAGGCAGATTTTGTGTGTTGGTATGCGTATGGGTCAGAAATAAAAAAGGGAATATTATTCACATGCTGATTTTCGTTGTAGATCTACTTTACCAATAATCACACAACGCTCTGATTACTTTGCAGAGAAAATATGCCTTTGAATCATGTTTCATAGAGCACATAAAAATAACAGTTGTAAAACTTTGTTTTCATATTTTTACATACAGTAATACTCAGAATTCTAATATGATGAAAATACTCAGGTTTAAAATATTTAGGAGATATGAACAAATTATGCTAAGCCTACTCACTATGAAGAAAATTTATATTCTAAAAGTAGTATTTTTGCAATATTGCCATCCATTTTTTTCACATGAGAAGCTTTAAATACTAAGAAATTTTATTACTGAATTTTGAAGAATTATGAAAATTCATTCTGTCTAAATATGTGTTTATTTAATTCAGTTGTATCTAGCAGTATTGCAGATTTCAACATTAAAATACGTGGCGCTATTAGTTTGCAATAATCTGTTATTTTTGGCAAAGCTTCTTTAGAAACTGAAATTTTGAGAATAATAGAAATTAAAATATTTAGTTCATTTGAAAGAGCTGTAATTAGTAATTAAAAGCACATGTTGCCCTAAATGTTTCAGGTACAATATAGTTTCAGGTGTTGTTCTAAAGGCTTTTTGTTTTTTGTCTTTTTTTTCCCCCCCGATATGAACATGCAAAAGAGAGTTAGTGTAACTTACAACTGGATTGCGTGAAATTACAATTTAATTATGTAAAATAAGACACTGCTTTCATATGAGATTTGAAGAGATTTCTTCATTTGTTTCTCACACAAAAATTCAGACTTGGAATTTATGTTTTTGAAGATGTCAGAAGATTAGCAATAAAACTATGTTTTCCTACTATACAAGATACAGAAAATTGGCTTATTTTCACACTTGTCTGGAATGTGTAATTTTGTATATAGATTCAAAAGTTAATTGCAGACACAGATTGACATGTACTACTGCCATACTGCTGCAGTAAAAAAGTCCTTTCACCATTCTCGCTTAGGCTAGTGATTGTGTTGGCTCTTGATGAGCTTTTTGCTATATAAATAGCTGACTTGCGTTTATGAACTTTTTAAATTGTCACTGAAAACAAACACATTTGTCAAATACACATTTGGCGGTATATACTGCCCCATGTGGTTTCCTAGGGACTCCTTAGAGACCGTGTGGTGCTGTATATAACCCTATATATACACCCATACAAACGGCCATACCACTTATTGGTGTATGTGTCTAGGGCAGAATTGTATTGGTTAGGAAAAAAAAAAGAGTGAATGAACCTGTTATATGGTAATTCTGATTCAAAGTGACCCTATAGAACAGAATAGAATTCCCATAGGCTTTCTAAGGAGCAGCCAGTGGGTTTGAACTGCCAAACTTCTGTTTAGAAGACAAATGCTTAGCCACTGAACCACCAGGGCTCCTGTGTTTATTCCTAAAACCTACTGCCATGGAGTTGATTCCTACTCATAGCAACCCTCTGGGACAGAGTAGAACTGCTCCATAGAGTTTCTAAAGAGTGCCTGGTAGACTTCAGTGGCTGACCTTTTGGTTAGCAGCCTTAGCACTTACGCAGTATGACACGAGGGCTTCCTGTGTTTGTTAGGAGTGGTACAATAGGCATAGATAGATAAATAGGTGTATATGTAGATATATTGATAGATAACTGAAACAAAAATTACACAAAACAGTTTTATTACCTGCACTGTAAGAGTTTATATTTTGTTACATTAAAAAATGCTGCTTCAAACCCAGACAATTGATTTCCAATAGTTGGAAAAGCATCAGCTTAGTTAAGGGCTGGATACTGATATTGGCAAAATGAAAATGGTGCTGCTACTGCCACCATCACAGAGGGCGCCCACCTGCGGCCAACATGCAGTGTGTTACTTAAATCACATATACTTCAGCATTGAAGTGTAATAGCAAAATGGTTTTACCATCAATTATAAGGAACAATATACATTGTAACCAGCCATGATTAATTGTATTGATATTATATCAGTAACCACAACTGCATCTTTGGTGGAAGAATGAGAAAGATTTAAATAAGATGTGAAAATTAAAAATAAGTAATGCTGTTGTTTTGGAAAATTGATAAATATTGTCTAAATCTTATCCAGAAAAAATGCATATTCATGATTAGCCAAGAAAATCATGACAAAAAAGTGTGATGAATAGAGTTTTGTTCTCTTAGTCATCTAAAACTATTAGGAAAGCATAATATCCCTGTATTGTTAGATGGTTGCGTGTAGAACAGTAGAAGGAAGCCCTGTTGCCATACTGGTTAATGGTATGGCTGCTAACTGAAAGATCGGCAGTTTGAATCCACCAGGTGCTCCTTGGAGACCATATGGAGCAGTTATGCTCTGCACTGTAGGGTGACTATCAGTTGAAATTGACTCAACAGCAGTGGATTTGTGATTTTGTTTGTTTGTTCGTTGGTTTGTTTTAAACAGTATAAAGGAATGCAATCTTCTGTGTAACAAAGTAAAAACAAAATCATGTATAGTGTAACAAAGCAAAAAACATCATATATGTACATATTTTATTTGCAGACAGAATCACTTAAGACATAAACCAAAAACTAAGAAAGGAGACAGCGTACTGGAGATACAGTTTGGAATGAACTTTTCTAAATATACGTTTTTCACGTCATTTTAACTCTGATTATCACGTAAAAGTGTTTCATATTCAAAATGTAAAATTCAAAAGATGACACAGCACACGTGCAAAGCAAAAACAAATAAATGTGTGTGTTTAGGTTTTTAAGAACGAAGGTTTTAATGGAAATTACCAAGTAAAAGGGAAGATTTTAAACATCATAATGTGAAATTAGGGCATTTGTTCAGTGACACAGTTTCTGAGTTTTGTATCAGCTATTACATCTCACATGCAGCCGTGTGACATAGGATTTCCAGGTCTGTGACCTTTCAGAAGCAGATCATCAGGCCGGTCTTCTGAGGTGTCTCTGGTTAGGTTCAAACTGCCACCCTTTCGGCTAGTAGTTGAGTGCTTAACCATGTGGGCAATTCAAGTCATTGATTGAAGCCAATATGCTCGTAAGTTTTACTAAAGGGAAAAGGAAAGAGAGAAAGAAGGAAGGTACAGAGTGGAAATTTTGCAAGTCAGCTGGCATTGACAGAGCCTTTATAGTCATGGAATTCTATTCTTATTTTTTTGTTCTGTGCTTAGGTCTCTGCAGTGCTGCTAGAAAGTCAAAAGTTGGAAGTAACGTAAATAGCTACCTACCAACAGGGAAATAGTAAAATACATAAAATTACACGCATTTTATGGAGTATTATTCAGTCACTAAGAATAATGGAATACAACTTTGAAAACCAAGATGTAAAGATGTTCATAATACATTGCTTACTGGTAAAATGGTAAATTTTAGAGTAAAATAAATGACTTTATCCAAGTCTAGATATGGGCAATAGCACATGGAAATGAGGTATAGTTGGAGAGAAAATATGTTTGTGTATTAAAGTTTGTCTAAAAATGTGTGTTAATTTTAGAAGGAGAGCGATGATTTCTTCTGTGTAACAGCTATCTTGCTTCTTAAATCTCTTTTAAAGGTGCCAGACAACAAATGAGACTTGCCCTGCAAATTACATCTGGAATGGTCACATCTGCAGATGCCTGGCTCAGCAGGATTTCATTTTCTCCTTCACTGCTGGAGGTGGTAAGTAGAATGCTGTTTTAAAGACTGAGTGCCCAGGATCTATATTTTGATTAACATATATTTATTATTAAGACCATGTGTTCAGTATCTAGTTCATCATTCCTTGAAACACATGACTAAAAAACAGGACATTTTTAACTGTATATTGCTGTTAGTTTGAATTTCCTTGTAAAGGAACACAGTCATGCGTGCACACAGTTCTTTAACAAGAAACATAAAAAGGAAGAAGAATTTTAGGCTTTCGTACAAAGTATAGCTATGGCTGTGTTTGTCTGTACTCTACAGATGAAGTTCATGGCATCTGTGGCCCCGACAAGGAGCTGGATGAAGAAACCTGTCAATGCGTCTGTAAAGCAGGGCTTCAGCCCTCCAGTTGTGGGCCGCACAAGGAGCTAGACAGAAACTCATGCCAGTGTGTCTGTGAAAACAAACTTTTCCCCATCTCCTGTGGGGCCAACAAAGAATTTGATGAAAACACATGCCAGTGTGTATGTAAAAGAACCTGTCCAAGGAATCAACCCCTAAATCCTGGAAAATGTGCCTGTGAATGTACAGAAAATACACAAAAGTGCTTCTTAAAAGGAAAGAAGTTTAATCATCAAACATGCAGGTAAGTGGTATTAATTTTTCTTACTGGAAACAGTTTTCTCAACCAAATCTAAAATAAATCCATTGCTATTGAGTCAGTTCTGACTCATAGTGACCCCACAGAACAGAACAGAACTGCGTGTAGAGTTTTCAAGGAGCAGCTGGTGGATTTGAACTACTAACCTTTTCATTAACAGCCATTGCTCTTACATCACTGTGCTGCTACCTAGGCTCCCAACCTGAAATAACCCAAACCGAGTGCCATCAAGTCAATTCTGACTCCTGGCGACCCTGTGGGATTAAGTAGAACTGCCCCATAGAGTGTCCAAGGAGCACCTGATGGATTTGAACTGCCAACCTTTTGGTTAGCAGCCATAGCACTTAACCACTGTGTCACCAGGGTTTCCAAACCTAAAATAATAGTTGCCTATTAGAATGAGAATAGCCACCTGTAAATTCTAGAAGGTGAATTCTACTAATTTGTAACCAATGTTGAATTTTGATGCAGAGTCCCTAGGTAGCACAAAGCTGCTAACAGAAATGTTGGAGGGTGGAATCCAGCCAGAGGCACCTCAGAAGAAAGAACTGGTGATCTGCTTTTACTTGGGTGCCTCTGAAAGCCCTGTGGAGTGCAGTTTTACTCTGATACATGTCAGATCGCCATGAGTTGGAATTGATGTGAGAGCAATTGTAAACTTGAATGAAACTTAATTTGCTCCCTAAAGAGCAAGATACCAACATTGGGAACCAAAGCCTGTCCAAGCTCAGAAAAATCTCTAAGTCCCAGTTGCTAGAGTTTAATGAGGTGGCACTCAGTTCAAGCTGCAGAACAGATGTATTAGGACAGTCACCTGTGGAGCTTTTCAGAATACATTCAGGCAGTCTGTATGTGCTCTCACTAAAAGTTATGATAATTTCATGTATAATAAGGGCAACTATTCTAGGTGTAGGCAGTTTTTATGCAAAATTGGAAACAAAAGATAGACTAGTATCATTTGCTGTGCTGTAGAATCCTGTCTAGAAATGGAGATATTTAAAATAAGTGCATAAGTGATTAGAAAAATAAATCAATACTTTCTAAAGAGTCCTCAAGATGCACTGCTTACATCTAGATTTTTGCCCCCTTTTTCACTACAAAAAGAATGATGTTTTGGCCTCAAATTCAGTATAAATTCCTGGATTTCTTTCTCTTTAATCCCAGAATATAAGACTTCCTGGAAACCTTGGTGGTGTAGTGGCTAAGTGCTATGGCTGCTACTCAAAAGGTAGGCAGTTCAAGTTCACCAGGCCCTACTTGGAAACTCTGTGAGGCAATTCTGCTCTGTCCTGTAGGGTCACTGGGAGTTGGAGTTGACTTGATGGCAGTGGGTTTCCTACTTCAGCAGGTTCTGTGCTTTTCATAATGATTTTTTCATATATCCCTTGGAACACTGTTCTCTCAATCATATATGTTCTCACTTCCTTACCTTTGACATCAACTTACCATCTGCATCAGTTTCCCAAATACCGTGTGTCTTATTAAAGTCTTTCTATAGTTCTTAGCATATTTGCTCAATCAGCCTACATCCTTTCTTCATAGCTCAGACGAGGCGTCTTGCATTTGCTTTGACCTTTCTTTCATCTATTTATTCTCCAACCAACTGTAATCTATGTTCTAGAATTCTGGTTTGCAGCTTCTGTGTAAGGTCTTGGTAACCCCTTACTTTAAAAATCCAGCAGATAATTATATCTTACATATACCATTTGAGCAAACATTATGTTCTGTAGAAAATATTGTATAGTATTTAATATTCCCAAGCCTTTGCTCTCGTTTCACCATTGTTACAAGAGATGCCCAAGGTGACTGTTTTTCAGTCCACAAAATACATGTCAAGTAATTGAATACACCTCCTTTTTGGATGTTCTCTGGCCTTATACCTTAGGAATATGCTATGGTAAAAAGGTCTGTCATCATTATATGTTCTCTTTCTATGTAAAGTTTTATGCTTTTATAGATGTGATCACTTTGTTATGAATACTATAATGTACACACTGAGCACTCAATGCACGTTGTTTATTTACAATCAGTGTAGTGCAGAAATGATATTAAAGCTGTTTTTAAGGAATGGGAATGCCAGTGGTAAGGCTAGATCTCACTAGCAGATTTAGTCCAAAATCAAGACAGTACTTAAAAAAAAATAGCAGTGGTAAAGGAAACCAGCGGAAAAGATAACCCTGCTGTGTGCTGTCTTCCTCAGTTATCTGTATTCTTCATAATATTTTATGCAACCTGGAAGTTCTATGACCTTGCTTCAAGCTCATCTCTTTCTTGGCTGAAATGATACCGTACATCCCTGGTTGCCCTCACAATTTTTGACCATTTGTTTTTAATGACCTTTACTGGGTACTCTTCTTCCATTCAGGCTTCTGATTTGGCGGATAATTGTTCACTTAGCATTTTATTTGTTTATAGTTTAGTATATTTGTTGATGTCTGTCATTACATTTTTCCACAGTAAACAATCCATCTTTTTGATCCTCGAAAGTTTTGAGTTCTCACTGTGATTTATATTTCTGATGATGTCTGTGCTAATATTGTAACTATTACATGTGGAGACTTTAATGAATCTGTGTGTCTCATTTATCATATTTTTCTCTTACTAATTAAGAGTACATTATAGGAATCTATTTCCTCTTCAGAAAATTTTGAAAAACTACTGTATTCCAAGTTTTCTTGCCTCCAAAAAGGATACTTCACAAATGCATGGATATATTCAGAATTCTGTAAGATACTTGATTACATTAAACTTTCATTTTTTTTTTTTTTTGTACATTGAATTCTTCTAAGTAACCCTAGTGTATGTTGGAAAGTGTCAAAGTGTTTATGTTTACACATAGACTGACCAGGCATCATTTTTCGTGTACAAATTCCTATATTAATTTAGCAGAAAATATTTCTGTCACTGTATTTATCCTCCTAATACACAGTCTTTCATAAAGATCTTCTGTTTACAACAAGTTTTTCTGTTTTCTTCTAAGTGTGGAATTCTAGGTATTGTGGTAGATCTGTATAGGTGATACAGGAGCTCTGGTGGCCCAGTGGTGAGCAGCTACGGCTGCTGACCAAATGGTCAGCATTCCAATCCACAGCCAATCTTTGGAAACCCTGTGGAGCAGTTCTGCTCTCGTAGGGTTGCTAAGAGTTGGAATTGACTCAGTGGTGATGATTTTTCTTTAATACATATACAGAGCTGAAGGGGATAATTTATTTCTTTGAGAAAAATGTATGTATGATTCATTTCTCTTAATATTTATTACAATATTTTGGACAGAGTATATATTCTTTGGTTCTCTGTGTTAATCATCACTTTTTATTGATCACTGATAGATTTATTCCTATTTAGGTCTTATAACTATGCATTTATATTTAAAAAATACAGCATTACATTTTATAAGAATACTTAGTATAACTAAAGATACACTTTTTTAGGACCTGAGAAATGAAGTTTTAAAATCAAATTTGTCATGTTTTGTGTGTTTTGTTGTGTCTGTTAATTTCCACGTCAGGTCACCTTGCATTTTCCCCTGTAGGCCTTCCCGCATAGCAGGCATACTCGTTCTCTGAAAAGTTTTTCAAAGATACATCTGAACCATTGGAGCGGTGTAGCTGCTGACCAGTGTCAACAGATTGGTAATTTGTCCTTCACCACTGCTAGCAACCGACAGGACTTGCTGGGGACTCCTGGGGCGTACCTTCCATCTCTGGCCCTCCCCACAGTCCACATGCGGTTCATATGGAGCCCAGGTGGATAAGGGAGATTTGACAAGATTTTGCAACCCGCTGCCAAGTAAAGAGACAAGACTGCAGGTGGAGCTGCTTACGGAGGATCACCAAATAAACAGTCAAACCCATTACCATCAAGTTGATTCCAACTCATAGTGACCCGGTGGAATGAGTAGAACTGCAGAATAGAAACCACAGAGTTTCTGAGGAACAACCGGCGGCTTCAGACTGCCAGCCTTTCGGTTAGCAGGCAGATGATTAACCGCCGTGTCAGCAGGGCACTGGGTAGTGGTCTGGAAGGTTGAATTCCACACAGATCCGAGACCTTTGTGATTTCTGCCACGCTTGTGTCATCACAGGACATCAGCACGCCTTAAATACTCACTTTCACAATTTCTGTTTATGTTGCTTTCATCCATGAAGCAAAGAGCACTTCATAAGACCCAAGATGTACAACATCCCATCTTTATATTTGTTACATCAGGAAGGCAAATTTCTTTTAAAGGCTCTTCCATTGGTCTTGAACTTTGTAATTCTGTGCAGAAAATTTAAAATTGTATAAAACTAAGAATGACTTTATGATAAAATGAGTAATTTTTATCTAGTTTGACATTTAGAAGAACATAGAAGTATGTTTATAGTAAAATAAATTAATTGCCTTAGCCTTTAAATGAAAATGTGTTCCTCTTTTTTGTTATAGCTGTTACAGAAGGCCATGTCCAAATCGACTGAAGCATTGTGAGCCAGGATATTCATTTAGTGAAGAAGTGTGTCGCTGTGTCCCTTCCTACTGGAAAAGGCCACATATGAACTAAGACAGCGTTGTTTTTTAATTCATCGTCTTCTGTCATGGAAAACTGTCTTACCACGTTAGAACTGTCTGTGGAGACAGAGACCTGTGGGGGACCATCATAACAAAGATAAAACCTGTGTTTTCTGAACCATGTGGACGACTTTACAGAGATGGACTGGATCTCGCCTGTAAAAGGCCTTTGTTAAGACTGGTTTCTGCCAGTGACCAAACAACTGATGTTTTTCTCTCATGTTTAAGAAAAAAAAATTAATGACTATATAATTTATTTCCACTAAAAATATTGTTTCTGCATTCATTTTCATAGCCATAACAACTGGTAAAGCTCACTGTGATTAATATTTTTATAGCATACAAAATATATCTAAAATAAAATGTAAATTGTATCATAAGCTGGTAATTTCAGCCCATTACCGTCTTACATGACAAAGAAAAAGTGGTATCATGAAATCACTGATCTTCCCCTTTTTCCTTTTCCCTAACCAAATGTCACATTTGGATCGCTGTGAAAAAGTGTGATCCTATAAGAAGTTTCAGAGTGCCAGCAATATACTATTGTATTTTGTTTAAATTCATCCCTTAAAATATTTAATGATTATAAACAGTTTAGCACACAATACTCTTGAATTTATAACAAATTAAGCAATATAAAACATTTGTAAGGTAATCTGCTTAGCTGGTCCATGTGACTGTAAGTTATTTAGGGCACTGGAAGCATTCCAACTCATAACTTGATATAAAGTCCTTCAGTAGATATTAAGATGGCTTTAAAATATTTTACTCAAAAAGAATATTTTCTAGGTACTTAGCTTCTGACTAGCTCAAATACTTATTTTAAACTGGAGTTCTCCTACCCAGCACATTGAAAATATCCTGGAAGAAATTTAAACAATCATATAGGTTAAAAAGGAGACATTTCAGTCACACACTGAAGTATTTGTTTCATTCCTAAGGAGCATCACACTAAAATGCTTTTCTCTGGAAGCAATTATTGTGCCTGCTAAAATACAATCAAATTAAAAAAAAAAAAAAACTATAGAAGTTTGAAAATGTAACCAAAACATATTTTTAAGTGGAGCCTAATACAATGCAAAACATCAGTATCTGCTTGCTGTGCTGTGTCGTAAGGAATTACTTTTTATGAAAT
Organism: Heterohyrax brucei; assembly: GCA_028571685.1. Classification (NCBI taxonomy): domain Eukaryota; kingdom Metazoa; phylum Chordata; class Mammalia; order Hyracoidea; family Procaviidae; genus Heterohyrax; species Heterohyrax brucei. The sequence continues at coordinate 1,661,350 of CM053161.1, forward strand.
ATTTAATTAGAAGGTGAATGCCCTAAAAGACACCCTCAGGGTTTTAAATCCTGACTTTTAAAAAATCTTTTACAGTCAGTCTTTATTGAGTCATAATTGTGTGCTCTGTACAACATTAAATGCAACAGTTCGTAAAGTAGGTTTTTTCACATTTTAGGAAGAAAGTAAGCACTCTTCTAAAATTTTTTCATTGTACATTTATAGGCTATATTCTTGTTCCTTGCTACTTATGCCTCTGAAGAATTGAGGCCAAAAAACGTATGTGTTGCCCATTCTATCTTAAGGTGATTTCAAGCTTGAAAAATGGAAAATAAGCAAGTTTGACAATGGTTGGAGTTTTCTTAAAACATCTCTGAAGGAACAATGTAAGGACTGATAATGGAAGGAGAAGTGTCATCAAAACAAGTAGCCTCGTCCCATCTGTTAGAAGCATGCACCTTCAGCCATTGTCTGTGAAATTCAGCTGAGACTTAATAATGTTCATCCTAAATGAGCCCAAATGGAAGCACACAAATTTCTAACTTGTTATTGGTAATCTGATGGTCAATAATTCTTTAATTTCAGAAAAAGAAAAAATTTCTAATCTGAAAAAAATTTATTCTGAGTTTCAAATGAGCCCCCTGATGCCACAGCTGTTACATGTGACCAGTTTAAAAAGCCATCGAAACTGTGTGCTGACAGTTAATTTCTCAGAATATATGGATAAGCCAGAAAATCTCACTAGACCCAAAACTAAAGTCTGAAGCATGCCAGAAAAAAATAACATTCAGATTTGTCCCTAGAGATGTAATAATTTTGATCAAAGGCAAGAGCAGCACAAAGAAAACACATTGCCAGAGATATTTGCAAGCAATTTTATATGGACCATAAAAACCCTACAACACTCCATTTATAAAGAATAAGATTTTTGGATGCCAGTGAAGAAGGTGGACTAGAAGTATAGCCAAGCACTTATTTAGAATGTTAATCGATGTGGATGAGCAAAATATTTAAAGGGAAATTTAAAAAAAAAAAATGCAGTGAGAATGTTGATAAGCTCTGCAGAAATGCCCCAAGGTACCAATCCAGTCAATTTAAAAAATAGAAATGAGAAAATGCTGGAAGCCTGAAACAATGCTTTATGGATCCAAGTCTTAGAAAGTTTATAAACAACACTTGACACCCAGAAATCCAATAATGTGTAGTCCATCTAGAAGACTCAAGAAGAACACGTTTGATAAATAATTATGTAAGATTTATCTTCCAGGTTTTTTGTTTGCTTGTTTTAGTATGGTCTTTTTGACACTTGCTAACTGATTGAGTGAAACAGAGTTCTCTATTAGAAGTTGGAAAATGACCTAAGTTGGAGAGGTAAATAAAAGATGCATTCACTGGTATATCCCAAATGCACTTCTCCAAGAGGAGGAAGGAAGAGAACACTTACCTCCATACATTCTAGACCTTCTCCAGGGATACCTGCTTATAGGGATTTCATTCAAAAGTTAGACAAAGAAGTAGGCACAACAGGTGAGAGAATTCCTATTAATTGTTTTACCATATTGCCAAAGTTCCCATGTCACCTCATTAGAAAGTATGGGTACCAGGAGCTGAATAAAGGGCTCTTGGCCCACATTTTACTCCAAGATGTGAGCTTTCATTGTGAGATTTTTTCAAAGGATAATTTTTTGGGACTTTACCTTTTGAACTGAATATGAAAATGACATAAAGCCAGTATTTCACTTTGCTACTGTGGAACAAGGAGCATTGATAGGTCTCATTTTTATTTAGTAGATGAATTTGAGAAAGCTCTGAATAAATCTTAATTATTGTACCCTAGAAATGAATGTAGTACACCCAAAAAACTAAATGAAATCTGTGAAACAGGTCTTTGTTAAGTAATTAATTCATGTCTTTGCTGGTTCATGTATTTGAATTTTTGATTTATTGCATAATTTTTTAAGTTAATTATGTTTTAACTTGTGGAGGTGTAAATGGAGTTTCATAGTATAAAATGTTTTTGTTTATTTTATATATACCAAAGCTTCACTGTTTCTGTTTCTTCCTTCCATAGCTAACAGCTCATTGTGTAAAGAAGCATAATACTATTATTAGAAGGAAGGCTGAATTGAGAATTATGAGGCAGGCTTTTAATCCCGATAGTTCTTCTTTATTCCTGAGCATCACTGAAATAGTCTGAGTCCCAGCTTTTTACTCTGTGAGAGGAAGGAGTCGGATTAAAGTTGTGTATGAAGTCCCACCCCTAAAGTTACAAAGTTTGTACTAAACTACACAGAGAGCAAAGTTGAAGCAGAACATGTTAAAGAACTGAGGAAACACTGTGTTTGAGTTTACAAAATAAGAAATACTTCTAAAATTTTTTAAGAAATTATAAATGAAAAATTTCTCTTACCGTGTTACAGTCTTATTGTTGAAATCCTAATTTAAGTGTAATACAAAACATTGTACTTTCAGACTTCTTCATATAAAAGTTAGTCAGATATAGGGACTTTGGAGAATCCTTTTAAACAATTGGAAGAAGTAAGTATTTTGAAAAAAAAAAGAAGCCATGAGACTTTCACAAGATAGCAAAAGAGTAAGGATTCCCACTATTGCTTCCAAAACTCAGTCAGATGCACAGAAACTACATTTAATCTTAGGTAAAGCATTCAAACAACTGGACTTGTGACGTTACTGCTGTAGGATTTCATTAGGACCTGGGCCTGCTTCGCCAGGATCTTACTTCTGCCTACTGCACTCACAGAGGTCAGAATGCTCAGACACTATCCACATACTCATGTGTCAGAGTACAATACAGAATACATGAGATTTGATGAGACACTACCGTCTACACCAGAAGGGATTCCTTATTTTTAATGCGCTTTCAATGAAACTTTACAGAGCAAATTGAGTTTCTCATTAAACAACTGATACACATAGCGTTTTGTGACGTTGATTACCAATCCCCTGTGTTAACACTCACTTGACTGACCGTGGAATTCTCATTATCAAGTGTCCTGTGCCCTGCTGCCTTCTCTTTCTTGCCCCTGGACTGGTGTACCCATTTAGTTTAATTTGGTTTTATGGGCCTATCTTGTCTTTGGCTGAAGGGTGAACCTCAGAGGTGACTTCAAAACTGAGTTAAAAGGGTCTCCAGGGGCCGTATTCTTGGGGTTTCGTAGAGCTGTATCAGACCAGTAAGTCTTACCTTTATGAGTGTGTGTGAGAATTCAAGTCTTGTTCTTTATTTTTCTCCAGCTTCATCAAGGATTCTCTGTTGTGATCCGTGTCAGAGCAGCCTGTGGTCCTAGCTGGGCACCATCTAGCTGTGCCGGACTCAGTCTAATGAAGACTATGGTAGTTGTTCTCCATCAGCAGCAGGGATAGCTTCTGATGTGAAAGAAATGACTGTGAGAGCCCTTTAAAAACTCCTTTTAAAAAATGCACTAAATAATAATAAGAAGAAGAAATTCTTAAGTGTCCAGACAGAAGTATATGAGCATACTTTTATAAGAAGGAGACGTAGAACCAACCCACTGTTTTAAAAGATTCACCGCTGTGACTGCTTGACTGGCTGAAGCAGGTCCCTCTGCAATGTGCAGATTGAAATCTGGCCAAAGTTGTCTCTGGACCTGCCCTGTCTTCACTGGCACTCAGTTCTTTTCTCAACTTTCTACCTGATAGTCAGGACTCTTACAGTGTCCCATATAATCCCTTTAATTGTTTTTCTATTTGTTGTTAGAAGGATCAGAAATTAACTGGCTACTCTACCATCTTAGCCATACCTCATAGGTGGAAGATTTTATGTCTGGACTCTCGGTTTGATTCTGTTGGTCCGTGTGTCTCGTACCCATACCAGGCTGTTTTGACCTGTATGGCAGTATAGTACATTCTGAAGTTAGACAGTATGAGGCCTCCCACTTTGTTCTGCTTCAGTAATGCTTTACTTAATCTGGGGCCATTTCCCTTTCCATGTGAAGTTGATAATTTGTGTCTCCATCTCCTTAAAAAATGCCACTGGAATTTGGGTCAGCATTGCACTTTATCTATAGATCACTTTGTATAAAACAGAAATTTCTGCAATGTTGAGTCTTCCTATACATGAACAAAGTTTCTTCACTCATGTCAGTCTCTTTTAGGTTCTGGCAATTGTGTCTTGCAGTTTTCTTTCTGTGTTTTGTCTCTGGTTGGATTTATTCCTTAATATTTTACCATCTTATGGACTATTGTAAACAATGTTGATTCAGTGATTTCCTCTTTAACTTTCTTTATGTTGATGTAAAGGAATCTTAACCAATTTTTCTATGTTTGTATTGTGTAATAATGGTTTGTCTGACATACTAGTTTCAGAGGTTTGTGTGTATGTGTTTATTCTTCAGAGTTTTCTGTATGGAAGATCATATCATCTGTAAATAGAAATATATTCAGTGCTTCATTACTAATTTACATGTCTTTATTGTCACTTGGCTGGCTAGCTATCCCTTTTTCTAGTCTAATTCCTCTGGCTAGAACCTCTAGCACAATGTTAAATTGTGAAAAAGAATATTCTTGTCTGGTTCCCATCCTCCAGGGGAATGCTTTCAGCCCCTCTATTCAGGATGGTGTTGACTGTTGGCTTTGTATAAGTACCCTTTATTATGCTGAGGAATTTCTATTCCTATTTTGCTGAGAGTTTTTAATTTAAATGAGTGTTGGACTTTGTGTAATGCCTTCTCTATATAAATTGATAAAATCATGTGCTTCATTTGTTTTATTTAAGTGGTTGATTAGATTGATTGTTTTCCTAATGTTGAACCATCCCTGCATTCCTGGTATGAATCCCACTTGGGTCTGGTGAATTATTTTTCTAAACAGTTGTTTAATGCTCCTCACTGAAATTTTGTTGAGGATTTTTCTGTCTTAAGTTCAGGAGGTATATGGGTCTGTAATTTTCTTTTTTGATGGTATATTAACCTGGTTTGTGTAACAGAGCTATTCTGGCTTCATAGAATGAGTTTGAGAGTATTCTATCCTTTTCTATGCTCTGAACTATCTTCAGTTTGGTAGAACTCTCTAGTGAAGGCATCAGGGTCAGGGATTTTTTGGTTAGGAGTTTTAAATTACCTTTTCAGCCTCTTGTTCTAGCTTTATTTAATTATTCTACCTTAGTTGTTAGTTTAGGTAGGTAGTATGTTTCTAAAAATGTATTTCCTTAGACTTTCAAATCTGTTATAGTACAGTTTTTCATATTATTCTGTTACGATTTTTTTTTAATTTCAGTTGGGTCTGTTGTGATATTGCCCATCGGGTTTCTTACTAAGGTGATTTGCTTTTCCTGATTTTCCTTCATCAGTTTCCCCAATAGTTTATTGACTTTTTGTTGATCTTTTCAAAGAACCAGCCTTTGGTCTTAATACTCTTTCAATCTTTTTCCTGTGCCTGACTGCATTTAGTTCTGCTGTAATTTTTATTATTTGCTTTTTCTGGTACTTGAGGCATTCTTTTGATGCTCTCTTTGTTCTAGCTGTAGGGGTAATGATTTGATTTTGGCCTTCTTTAGGCATGTGTGCATTTGTTGCTGTAAAATGACTTCTGAGTGTGGCTTTTGCTGTGTCCCAAAGGTTCCAGTAGAATGTGTTTTCATTTTCACTTAATTCTGTGAATTTCTTTATTGCATCCTTAGTTTTTTCTATAACCCAATCATTTTTGAGCAAGGTGTGCAGTTTCCATGAGTTTAATTTTTTTCCTTGCCTTTTGTTTTACTCATCCAACTCATCGGCGCTTGGCTTGGCTTGGCTTTGTTTACAAATTTCTTTTTCTTTTTTTTCTTGCTTTATGGTCAGAAAGCATACTTTTTGATATTTCAGTACATTGGATCCTGTTAAGCCTTGCTTTCTGGCCTAATATGTGGTGTAATTTGGAAAATGTTCCATATGTATTGGAAGAGAAAGTATACTTGTCTATTGTTGGATGGGGTTTCTGTATGTGTCCATGAGGTCAAGTCAGTTGATTGTGGCATTTAGATCTTCTGTGTCTTGACTAAGATTCTTTTTGAATGTTCTGTCTGTCACCAAAAGTGGTGTGTTGAAGTCTCCTATGATTGTTGTGGAGCTGTTTTGCTTTTCAGTGCTGTTACAGTTTGTTTTGTGTTCAGGAGCCCTGTTGTTAGGTGACTAAATATTTAATATGGTCATTTCCTCCTGGTGTACTGACCTTCTAATCATTATATAGTTTTCTTCCATATCCATTTTTAGGTTTTAAAGTCTGTTTTTTCAGAAAATAATATTGCCTCTCCTTGTCTTCTTAGAATGTTGCTTGCTTGACTTATTTTTTGCATGCTTGGAGTTCTAGTTTGTGTCTTTAAGATGTCTCTCTTTTTGGCAGCATGTAGATGGATCATGTTTTTTTTTAATCCAGTCTGCTGCTTTGTGTCTTATCATTTGTCCATTTAATACATTTACAGTCAGTGTAATTATTGATAGATAAGAGTTTAAAAATGTGATTCTGGTGCCTTTTGTATGTGTGTGTTATTCATAGTTCTTTTTGTTGTTCCACTTTGCTGAGTCCTTTTTCTTTCTTTTCATCCTTTTTCATTGCTGGCTTTTAATTTGCTGAGTCTGTATATTTTTCTCATTTTTTATTTTACTGTGTAGAACTGATAGTTTCCTTTGTGGTTATCTTAATATTTATCCCTCTTTTTCTCAGTTTAAAAGCAATCTTTTATGTCTTTATATTGCCTTGACTTCCTCTCCATATGAAAGATCTATGACTTCAATTTTCAGATTCTCTTTTTAGTTATAGTACTGTCATGTTTGACATCATGACATCTTAGTCTCCCTATTTTCAGTGTGTTAGCTTTGGTTTGTCTTTGTGATTTGTCCATTTGGGTTGCTGTCTGGTTGCTTTGTTTGGAGTTCTATTCTTGATCTATTAACTAAGGTTACTGATTTTCTATTCAAAGGAGTCCCATTAGTATTTCTCATAATTTTGGTTTGGTTTTCACAAATTTCCTAAAATTCTGCTTATTTAGAAATATCCTAATTTCACCATCATATTTAGGAGACAGTTTTCTGGATATAGAATCCTTGAATGGCAATTTTTTTTCTCCCCACAAGGCTTTGTGTATGTAATCACTTTGCCTTCTTCCTACAAGGTTTCTGGTAAATAGTCCAACTTTAACCTTATTGACTCTTCTTTGTAGTTGACTTCATTTATCCATAACCACTCTAAAAATTCTCTTTTTATCTTTGGTTTTGGAAAGTTTGATTATAATATATCTTGGTGATTTTCTTTTGTAATCTACCTTGTGTGGAGTTCAATGAGAGTCTTGAATAGATATCTTCTCATTTTTCATGGTATCAGGGAAACCTTCTGCCAACAAATCAATTTTCTCTATATATTTTTTTGTTATTCCCTGCTGTTCTGGTACGCCAGTCACTCTTAGGTTATTCTTCTTGATAGCATCCCAAATAGTTTTTATGGTTTCTTCCTTTTCTTAAATGCTTTTATCTGATTTTTCCTCAAATATGTTAGAATCAATTGTTTTACCTTCAGTCTCACTAATTCTTCATTTAATTGTCTCAGTTCTGCTCCTTTGACTTTCTGTTGTCTAATTCTGAAATTTTATTATTAATATTCTTAATTTCAACTTTCTGTCTCCCTCCAGATTCTTGCAGCCTGTTGAATTTGTCATTATGCTCTGTTCCACATTTCTTAATTTCCTCATTTGCTGTATCTATGTCTTTCTTGGCTTGTTCTGCTTTTTACCTGATCTCCTTGATCTCTCACAGAGTTCTTTGTATTAATCATCTGTATACTACATCCAACAATTCCAGGATGTTCTCTCATCTGGAAGATTTCTTGATTCTTTGGGAGCCTTCTGAGACCATCATAGTTTGTCTGTTTATTTGATTTGATATTAGTTGTGTCTTTAAGCCATCATCACTAACTTATTGTACTGTGTGTTTGCTTACTATGTCCTAGTTTCTTGTTTTATTTTGAAATACCCAAGTAGTCTGGTTGTGTGAGCTGTTTTGACTGTTGGTTACTTTGGAGCTCTGACATCCTATCATCCGTTGGTTAGAGCTGTTAGGAGGTGTGTGAGCCCAGGAGTCTTTGCTTTTCTTGTGTAGATTCAGCTTAGATATCTAGGTAGTCAGTCACCAAGTGTGTGGCTCAGGCTGTCCTCTACTGTCCTAGATGGCAGGGTGATTGTGTAGGCACAGGCATGTGGCTGCATGCACTGAGCAAGACAGAGAGCTGACAGCTGTCTCTGAATGTCTGTAAGGAAAGGGTTCCTTGATCCATAAAGCATGTAGGTAGGTAGGTTTTGCAGCTGAACTATGGTTGCCCAATGCTTGTGGCTGTAATGACTGGGAAGCACCACTTATTGTTGGACTCCTATCAAGGGTGATGTCTTAGTCACCTGACACAGCTCCAACAGAAAATACTACAAGTGGAAGGCTTCACAAAGAGAAACTTTATTGTCAGGGTCCAGTAAGTCGTAAATCCATTCATAAGTTACAAGCCCATTCAATATCACAGATCATCACAGTCCAGTAGGCTGAGTCCAGATTCAAGGTGAACATCTTGTCACAGGAACCTCAGGTCCAAAGGATATGATCTGCTCTACATCATGCTTTCTTGGTGGTGTGAGGTTCCCACCTTCCTCTGCTCACTTCACTCTCTTATATCCTACAAGCTTGTAGCTTGAGTCCTGCCTCACTGACACAACTGTTGCCTGTTCCATCATTGATTATCACAGAGGGAGGATTCACAACACATGGGAGGAATGGCACCATATTGGGACTCATAGCCAAGTCAAATCAACCCATACATTTTGGGGGGGACACAATGACAAGTGCTTAGGTTGTGTGGGTGCACATACAAGTCCTCAGGGTCCTGCTGTGGGTAGATTAAGACCCTACTTAACAGGTAGCTCAGTGTCCAGTAGTAAGATCCAGCCTTTCCACCATTAGAGCTGATATAGTAAAATTAGAGCTCAGGTGTATACCCTATTTCATTGTGCAATTGAAGCCCTGTGCTGCTGTAGGGGGCCTACACAAGTCTACGCAGGGTTGAAAGACATTCAAAGTTTGTGGACCCATTACACTTATGCCTGTGCAAAGGAGCTGTTTCTGCCCTAAGTTCCTGACTTAGGGAGCTGGAAGATTATTTTTTCTCTTTTTATTTACTTGTTCCCTTTCTGAGACTGGAAAAATGGCTCACGACTTTAAGGGGTCCTACTTCTGGCCCAGTGATGTATCGGTCTCTGGAGCCAGCTCAGTCCCAGTGCAGAGCAAGAGGAGTGCAGGGAAAGGGAGAAAGTTTTATCACAAAGAGAACTTTTAGATCTGTATGAAGTAGATTAGATGCCAATTACTTATCTTTTGACAATGTAGGGTCTCTTTTCACATAGGCATGAGTGAAATGTCTTCCACAGGTTGCTCTTGATGTGAGAAACATGCTTTGAACTTTACTGTTTGCCACATCATGGTGGTGGCAGCAGATTCAGGATGTGTGGTATCAATTCCTGCTGGGTCAGGTCTAGGCTCTCATTGCTGATTCTGAAACATCCCTCTCTCTCGTGCCACTCAGCCTAGTTTCTCTACTCTGAGGTTAGGACTCCTAGAATGTCATATATAATTGATTTATCTGTTTTTTCTGGTCTTTGCTGTAAGAGGTATCACAGGAATTGTCTAGTTACTTTGTGATCCTGGCACTCCACCTCCCCCTGGAAACTACAATTTTAAGAAAATATGATGATGTGTTCTGACCTCTTGAGGCAGGAATAAGGAAGTTGTGACAAGTTGTTGAAATGTGCAGGAAATATTTCTGCAATTTGTAAACAACAATGGCAAACACATAGTGGTGAGCAAAGTTTGAGTTAAATTATGATATTGTTAGTTAATGTAACTGCAATAAATACTATGATAGTTACTTGAAAAAATCTCTGCTAAAACTCAAAAGCACTGAAAAATGTTTGACATGAAATAACTTCAGTCTTGTGCACATGTACACGTTAAATGCCACATAATTCATGTCATAGTGAATTGCTTTAGAGAAGCTCATAGTGAAACAAAGAATTCCCTCATCTCTGGATTTAAAATCTGTTTTTGTATGAAATTTCAGATAATGTGACCATTTCATTGCATTGTTTTTGAACAGATTAAGGAATAGTTCATCCTGACTATGAGAAAGTAACACTCTGTTCTCCCCCTTGAACATCTAAGTGAGGAGCTATATGATTCATGATTACTTTAAGGGGTCCATAAAAAATTCAATCTTATTTCATCCATATCATGCAGGAGGTTGTATTCCTGATGTGATAGATTCTTCAAAGAGTTAACTCATCCAGCTACTAACTAAAAGCTGGAATTTGAAGCACACTGAGACAGGCCTCAGGAAAAAAAAAAACTACATCTAAAAAGTCAGCTACTAAAATCTCTAGATAACACAGTTCTACTCTGATAGAATGTATTCAATAGCAATTTGACTTTATATAAAGTATTTACAACCCTTTCAGATGGAGGGAAATTAAAAAAATACGCAGAAGTTAAAGTCCAGTTTAAACTTAGAATAGTAAGGGGGATCATAGAGGTAGCCACAAACCCAAATAGCAATGTGACATATCAAAACAAAAAGAATAATACAGAAATCTCAACAAACACAAAGCCAACACTGAAATAGATGAAAAGTCAACCCACAAAGAAGAATGACCCAGAACACAACATTAAGAGCAACATAGAAAACATGAACAACACAAAAATAAATGTCTCAAAATGACAGTGCTAAACACATGACTATCAATAATTACTCTGAATGTAAATGGACTGAACACTCCTATAAAGAGACAGCAAGCAACATCCTGGATCAGAAAACACGATCCGTCCTTATGCTCCTTACAAGAAGCACACCTTAAACACAAAGATATAAACAAACTGAAATTTAAAAGATAGAAAAAGCCAACAACATACAAAGAAGGGGAGGAGTGGTAATACTAATCTCAGGCAAAATAGACTTTAATGTAAAATCCACCAATGTAGACAAGGATGGTCACTATTTATTGATGAAAGTTTCAATACATAAGCAGGACATATCAATATTAAATATTTATGCACCTCATATTACAGCATCTAAATACATTGATCAAACACTGACAACATTTAAAACTGAGATTGATCAATCCACAATAATAGTTGGAGACTTCCACACTCCACTTTCAATAATGGACAGATCATCCAGAAAAAAGCTCAGTAAAGATACAGAAGATCTTATTCTGACAATTAATCAACTAAACCTTGTCATCGTGTGCAGAAGGTTTTATCCATCAGCAGGTAAGTACACCTTCTTCTCCAAGACACATGGAAAGTTTTCTAGAATAGACCATGTGTTAGGACATAAAGCAAGTCTTAACAAAATTGAAACTACTGAATTATTGCAAAGCATCATCTTGGACCATAATGTCAAATAGTTGAAATCAATAGCAGAAATGACTTGGGTATAAATTTGAACTCATGGAAACTGAACAACACTTTGCTCAAAATTCCATGGGCTGTGGAAGAAATCAAGGACAAAATAAATTTATGGAATCAAATGAGAAGTCAAACACATCCTACCAGAACCTGTGAGATACAGCAAAAGCAGTGCTCACAGTACAATTTATCTCTATAAATGTACACATTCGGAATGAAGAAAGGACCCAAACTGAAGAAATAACCCTATAGCTTGAACAAGCAGAAAGAGAGAAACAGAGGAGCCCCTCAGACAACAGTGGACAACAAATAATAAAGATTAGAGCAGAACTAAATGAATTGGAGAACAGAAGAGCAATTGAAAAAATTAACAAAACCAAAAGCTGGTTCTTTGAAAGGTTAACAAACTTGATAAACCACTGGCTAAACTTAATAGAAGAAAAACAAGTAAGGAAACATTCTGAATAAGAAACGAGATAGGAGACGACACATCAGACCCAACTGAAGTTAAAAGTATCATAATAGAATACTATGAAATACCGTATTCTAACACATTTGAAAACCTGGAGGAAGTGGACAAATCTCTAGATTCATAACACTTACTGAACTTACCACAATGAGAAGTAGAATAGCTTAATAAACCCATCACAGATGAGGAGACTGGAAAAGTCATTAATAAACTACCAAGCAAAAAAACTCCTAGCCCAGAGGGCTTCACTGAAGAATTCTACCAAACTTTTAGAGAAGAGTTAACTCAAATAGTACTGAGACTATTTTACAGCACAGAAACGGATGGAGTACTCCCAAATTCATTCTATGAGGCCAACATAACCCTGATATCAAAGCCAGGGAATGAGCCCACAAAAAAAAAAAAAGAAAATTACAGACCAATATCACTCATGAACTTAGATGCAAAAATTTTCCACAAAGTCCTAGCCAATAGAATTCAACAACATATCCAAAAAATAATTCACCATGACCAAGTTGGATTCATACTATGGATTCAAGCCTGGTTCACTATCAGAAAAACAATGTGATCAACCACGTAAATAGCAACCACAAAGGATAAGAATCTCCTGCTTTTGTCAACTCTTGCAGAAAAGACATTTGACAACATTCAACACGCATTCATGCTAAAAACTCTCAGGAAAATAGGCATAGAGAGGAAGTTCTTCAAGGCAATAGGGGCATCTACACAAAGCCAACATCATCCTGAATGGAGAGAAACTGAAAGGATTCCCCTTGAGAAGGGGAACTAGACAAGGATGCCCGCTGTCACCACTTTTATTCAACATTGTACTAGAAGTTCTAGCCAGAGCAATTGGACAAGACAAAGAAATAGCAGGCATCTGCATTGGCAAAGAAGTAAAAATCTCCCTGTTTGCAGATGATATAATTGTATATGCAGAGAATCCTGAAGAATCTGTAACTAAACTACTCAAACTGATAGAAGAGTTCAGCCAAGTATCAGGATATAAGATAAATGTAAGTAAGTCAATAGGTTTCCTTTATACCAGAAAAGAGATCATCAAAGAAGAAATCACCCCATCAATACCCTTTACTATAGCCCCCAAGAAAATAAAATACATAGGATTAAATCTAACCTATAAAGTGAGAACTACAAGATCTTGCTGCAAGAAACCAAGAGACTTATATAAATGGAGAAACCTACCATGTTCATGGATAGGAAGACTTAACATTGTGAAAACGTCTATTTTACCCAAATCAATCTACATATACAGTGCAATCCCAATACAAATTCCAGTGATGTTCTTTAATTAGATGGAGAAACAGATTACCAACTTTGTTTGGAAAGGGAAGAAATCTCAGATGAGTAAAGTGCTACTAAAGAAGAGGAACACAGTGGGAGGCCTCATGCTACCTGACTTTAGAACCTATTATACTACCACAGTAGTCAAAACAGCCTAGCACTGGTACAAAAAGAGACTTATAGACCATTGGAACAGATTTCAGACCCCAGATATGCCACCATCCTCTTACAAACAGTTGATATTCATCAAAGGCCCTAAAATTTACACAAAATTAAATCAAAACGGATCAAACTAAATATCAAACCTAAAACAACAAAGATCATGCAAGAAAAACTAGGGTCAACAATGGAAGTTCTAATACACAGTTTAGGTAGACTTCTAAATCTGACAAACAAAGCACCATCAACAGAAGAGAAAATAGATAAATGGGAGCTACTAAGTATCAAACACTTTTGCTCTTCCAAAGACTTTATGAAAAGAGTTCAAAGACCACCTAACAGAATGGGAAAAAATATTTGGCAACTGCATATCAGACTGATGTCTGATCTCCATAAGCTACAAGGTACTGCAAAATATCAACAAGAAGAGGTAAATGACTCAATTAAGCAATGGGCAAAGGAGATGGACAGATGCTTCACCAAAGAGGATATCCAGAAACATGGTGAAATGCTCAGTCATTAACTATCAGAAAAATCAAAATCAAAACTACTATGAGATACTAACTTACCCCAACAAACTTGGCCGTCATCCAAAAAACACAAAACAACAAATTCTGGAGAGGCTGAGGAGAGATGGAATCTCTTTTACACTGCTGGTGTGATTGTGGTGTGCAATCTCTTTGGAAAGCAATCTGGCACTTCTTTAAAAAGCTGGAAATGGATATACCATTTGATCCAGTAATCCTACTGCTCAGAACATATCCTACAGAAACAAAGACTGTTACATGAACGGATACATGCATGTGAACGTTTTTTGTAGCACAATCGACAATAGCAAAAAGATGGAATCAATCCAGATGCCCATCAATAGATGAATGGACAAACTATGGTATATATATTCAGTGGAACACTATGCAATGATAAAGAGCAAAGATGATTTTAGAGAGCATCTCATAACTTGATTTCAATTGGGAGACATTATACTAAGCGAAATCAGTCAGCTGCAAAGTGACAAATATATGAGACTCCTACTTCAAAGGCTTAAAAATAGACTTATGTACAGAAGACAAGACTCTTTGATGGCTACAATAGTGTGGGGGCAGGGAAGTGTTGGTCATGGACTAGATGGTTGACGGAAATTTGGTTAGGTGAAAGCAGTGACAGCACACAGTAGAAAGTAGATCAACTTAACTGGACTTCAACATAAACTGAAACCTATTCTAATTTCAATCCACTATTGTAAGGATAGAGTAGCAGGACAGGGTCTGGGCATCATGCTCTCAAGGGACATTGGAGCCAATTGGCACAACTAGACTGTGGCTAAGAGAGTGTTCTGTACCCCATATTGGTGAGTGACATCTGGGGTCTTAAAACCTAGCAAGGTGCCATCTGTGGTGCATTAAATGTTCCCAACTCATCCAGAACATATGATCACTAAGAACAACAAACACATGAGGGAAAAAAGAGCTCTGGAGACAGGATGACCCGTGTGAATGGGAGACGGAATTAACATACGACCAGAAGAAGCAGATGGTGCTCAGCCACGCCCAAAGACAGCTGTTATGGAGCACACAATGTCAAGTCCCTGTGGCAACATGAGAAAAAGAGAGATGCAGCTCAAGAACTCTGCTAAAAGACCTCAACTGATGCTTGGACTCCCTGGGGAGCATGGCCCCTAGACCCACTCATGCCCCTGTCCAGGAAACACTACTGAGGTCACCTCTTTGGACAAAAATAGGCTGGACTCGGTGACACAGTGTGTGTATACTTTATGGCTCTGTGCATTTATAGGATGCTGTCCTACTGGTCTCTTTCTAGATGAGAGAGAAGAGGGTGGACAGGAGGGGACAAGAGGTTTGTAAAAGGATATGACAATTATAAAATGATAAGGAGGAGTGTTCTGTCACTGGGCAAGAAGAGCAGAAAAAGCAGATAGGCAGTCATATATCACTGGTAGATGGGCTCCTATGGTTGGAAGGCACTCAGAATACAACTGGGAAGAGTTTCTTCTTCAAAGTAGAGTCGACCTTAGTGATGTGAGTGGGACAAAACTTTCAAGACCTTCAGTTGCATACATGGAACAAAAATTTAAGATAAGAAAAAAACGGCTACAAACATCCATTAGTAATTGGAATGTGTAACATATGAATCTAGGAAAATTGCACATTATCAAAAATGAAACAGAACATATTAATATCAGTATGCTAGGCATTAGTCAGCTGAAGTGGTATTGGACACTTTGAATCTGACAGACACATGGCCTGCTATAACAAGAAAAACAAACTTAAATGAGGTCACATTCATTTTCAAAAAGTACATTTCAACATCTATCCTGAAGTACAATGCTGTCAGTTATAGGATAATGTCTATAAACAGAAGGAAGACCAGTTAATATGACTGTTATTCAAGTTTACAAGTTAACACCAATGTAAAAGATGAAGTAATCAAGATTTTTACCATCTTCTGCCATTTGAAATTGATTGACTTGTTTTCAGGATACATTGACAGTTACTGGTGATTGAAACACAAAAGTTGGAAACAAAGAAAAAGAATTGGTAGCTGGAAAATATGGCCTTGAGACCAACAATTTATTCATTACAATACTTTTTTTGACAACTATATCTGAAGAAAGAGATGATGGAGAAGCTTAATACTATCAGTCAGAACAAAGTCGAAGGCTGACTGCCCATCAATTTCCCAGATGTTGAAAAGAGTTAAAACAAGTCCAAAAGAGCCAAAGTATAACCTTAAGTATATCCCACCTGAATTTAGAGAGTTTCTCAAGAATACATTTGACACATTGAACAATGATGACCTATACCCAGAAAAGTTGGGTGATGATATCGAGGATGTCATACATAATGAAAGCAAAGGATCATTAGAGAGAGAAGAAAGGAAAAAACAAAATGGATGTCGGAAGAGACTCTAAAACTTGCTACTTAACATAGAGTAGCTAAAATGAACAGAAAAATTGATGATGTAAAGAACTAAACAGAATGTTATAAAGAGCAGCTCGAGAAGACAAAATGATGTATTACAATAAAATGTGCAAAGACCTAGTCTTAGAAACCAAAAGGGAAGAACATACTCAGTATTTCTCAAACTAGAAGAACTGAGGAAAACCTTTAAGTTTTGACTTTCTGTATGCAATGCAGGAAGAATCAAAAGAAGATGGAAGAAATATACAGAATCACTGAACCAAAAAGAACTGGTTGATGTTTAACCATTTAAGGAGATAGCATTTGATCAACAATCAACCACATTTGGAAAGACATCCAAGCCACATTGAAGGTATTAGTAAAATCAAGTCTCCAAGAAATGACAGAATATCAGTTGAGATGTTTCAACAAATGAATGCAACATTGGAAACCCTCACTCCGCTGTGGCAAGAAATATGGAAAACAGCCACCTGGCCAAAAAACTAGAAAAAGTGTCCATTCTTAAGAAAGGTGATCCAACAAAATGTGGAAATTACTGAGCAGTATCATTAATATCACACATAAGTAAAAGTTAGATGGAGATCACTTAAAAATGATGCAGTAATGTTTCAAACAGATAGCTGCCAGAAATTCAAGGCAGATTCAGAAGAGTTGTGGAATGAAAGATATCACTGCTGATGTCAGATGGATCTTGGCTGGAAGTAGACACTCTAGAGAGACGTTTACCCGAGTTCTGTTGACTACGCAAAGGCATTAAACTGTGTGGATCATGACAAATTATGGATAACACTGAGAAAGGAATTCCAGAAAACTGTGCTCGTAAGGAACCTATCCATGGGCCAAGAGGCAGTGTTTCAAACAGAACAAGGGAATATATTGTAGTTTAAAACTCAAAGAAGCTAAGTGTCCTGGTTGTATCCCTCACTAATTCAGTCTGTATGCTGAGCAAACAATCCATGAAGCTAGACTATTTGAAGAAGAATGAAGCTTCAGGATTGGAGAAAGACTCTTTGACAATCTGTGATATGCATATATCACAACCCTGCTTATGAAAGTGAAGAGGACTTGAATCACTTATTGATGAAGATCGGAGACTACAGCTTTCAGTTCAGATTACATCCCAACATAAATATGTATTCAAGTAGCCAACAAACAAAATAAATGAAGATTAAAATTGTCAAGAATTTCATTTTACTCTGATCTACAATAAACCCCTATGGAAAGCAGCAGTCAATAAATCAAATAATGGATTACATTGGGCTAATCTATTGCAAAATATCTCTTTAAAATGTTAAAAAGTAAATATGCCACTTTATGGACTAAGATACGCCTGACCCAGACCTTGCTATTTTCAATTGCTTCATATGCATGCGATAGCTGGACAATGACTGTGGAAGAATGAAAAAGAATTGATGCCATTAAACTGTGGTGTTGATGAAGACTATTGAATATATATATACTATGGACTGCTGGACTAACAAACCTGTCTTGGATGAAGTACAGACAGAATGCTCCTTAGAAGTAAGGCTGAGGAAATTTCATGTACTTTGACACATTAACAGTAGGGACCACTCCTTGCAGAAGGGCAACATGCTAAGTACAGTAGAGGGTCAATGAAAAAGAAGACCCTCCATGACATGGATTGACACAGTGTCTGCAACAGTGGGCTCAAATATAACAGTCATTGTGAGGACGAAGCAAGACTCAGCAGTGTCTTGTTCTGTTACTTATGGTCACTACGAGTTGGAAAGGACTTAAAGACACCTAACAGTAATAACAACAGTGGCATTCAATGGGTTTTCCACAAAGTCCTGTGCTGGTCAGCAGACCTCCATTCCTGCTTCAAACGGAGAAGACTTGTTTTTATCTTTTTTAAATAAGCATACTGGAAAAATAATTTTATAAAAGAAATGACCTTTTGCTAATCTGTTTTCTGAATTATTGCTCTATAATATGAATCATTATTGGATCATGTTTAAAAATTTAGCTTGTTAGATCACTTAAAATTTTTCTTGTTTATTTCCAAAACCACTGTCTCTTACAGCTGCAACTGTGGCCTGTAGTTGTGCAAAAACTTGTAGCCTAAAGCCCTTCCCCTTGGTCAGGGAGCAAAGGTACTATTGACCAATCAAAGCTATCATGCTGTCTGCCACAGAGGGAAGAACTCTTACCCACCTCCCATTCAAAGTGCCACCAGATACTAACTAACCCATCCCAACCCACTGCCATTAAGTTGATTACAACTTCTAGTGGCCCTATAGACAGAGTAGAACTGCCCCCACAGAGTTTCCAAGGAAGGTCTGGAAGATTTGATTTGCTGACCTTTTGGTTAACAACCATACCACTTAACCACTATGCCACCATGGTTTCCAGATACTACCTGGAACAGATACTTTAGAAGAAAGCTTCTGTAGACTCTAGCTTATTATTATTATTATCATTTATTTAATAGTTTACTGTGCTTTGAGTGAAAGTTTACAACCCAAGTCAATTTTCCATACGAAAGCTTGCTCACACACTGCTGTACAACTGGAGCTGCTCTCCCCACCCTGTGACAGCACACTCCTCCTTTCTACCCTGTGTCTCTCATGTCCGTTCTACCACCTCCTGTCCCTTTCCACCTATCCATCTTTCCTCTGGACAGGAGCTGCCCACATAGCCTCTTGTATCTACTTTAAACCAAGAATCACACTCTGCCAGTATCATCTGCTGTCTTATAATCCAGTCCAGACAGTGTCTGAAAAGTTTACTTTGGAAATGATTTCAACTCTGGGCTAACACAGAATCGGGGGCCATGTGTTCCAGGGGGCCTTCAGTCTGTCAGACCATTAAGTCTGACTTTTTAATAGCGTTCTATTTCTGCATACTCATTTTTTTTTTTTTTTGGCCTGCTATGTCAGGGACTCTATGGTATATTCCCTGTCAGGGCAGTCATTGGTGGTGACCAGGAACCATCTAGTTCTTCTGGTCTCAGGCCAATGTAGTCTCTGGATTAAATGACCCTTCTGTCTCTTGGGCTCATATTCCTTATTTCACTGATGTCTTTCCTTCTTCTGTTCTCCAGGTGTTTTGGGACCAATTGATGCTACTCAGATGGACACTTGCTAGCTTCTAAGAATCTACGTGCTTCTCACCAAAGTGAAATGCAGGATATTTTCACATGCTCACTCTGCATCCCTGAGCCCAGTCCGTTCTTCAAACTGTTGAGCTCAGTAGTGGTTTCAGGTCTGGGGCAGCAGAAAGTCCAGAGGCCATGTTTCCAGAGGACTTTAGCTTTTTAAAAAATCATCTTCGTTTCTTCAAACCACAGACCTAATCGGTGTGAGCTGGGCTACAGCATCCATGAAGTTAATGGACTTATCATTAGCCCTTGTCGTTCAGTCACAAGGCATTATTCCTGGAGCAAATGTATAAACATTAATTCTCTCTTCCTTATGCAAGAGTTGTTTCACCAAGGACTTAGAATACAAATACAACTAGATGCTTCCCCTCATCCAGACGTTCCTAGGTTTGTCAAAAGTCAATCATCAATTAAGTTCATTTTGAAATATACTTTGTGCTTCTTTTTTTTTTTTATTGTGATTGAGTGAAAATATATAATCCAAATAAAGTTAGCATGCCCACGTATGTGCTGCTCCTTCTGCTGGCCTTGCCTGGTGACAGCACACTCCTCCTTTCTGTTCTATCCATGTCATATCCTCTTAACAGTCTCCTCTCCCCTACTCTCCAGACTTTCCTTTCCATTCTAGTAAGTGACCAGTAGGAGAGCATCCTATAGATTCATAAAGCCATAAACTACACACAGCATATGGTCACATTGCGTTCCCAAGTCCAGTCCACTACTGTCTGAAGAGCAGACCTCAGTAAGGTTTTCTGGTCAGGGTCAGCAGGCCCGGGGGCCCGCTCCCAGGGGAACTGCAGTCGCTCAGTGGAGTTGTGTGCCCCTCTGGTCAGGGTCAGCAGGCCCGGGGGCCCACTCCCAGGGGAACCGCAGTCGCTCAGTGGAGTTATGTACCCCTCTTTTTCTCAAGTTGCCACTGGAACACTCTGTCCCTCTTTACGTGTAAACACTAATTTTCAGGACAGAATCAAATATGAATCATACATTTTGACACCAAGTAGAGTGCAAAACATCTGCATACAGCTGGGTGCTGGGATTACAGGAAGTAAACAAAAAGTTTGTCTGAAGAGAAAGTAAGTAATATTTGAATTAGACCTGAAATTCCACCTGAGTTAGTGGGCTGAAAAACAACATAACTGATTGAAAAAATCAGAATTTAAAAAAATACATACTTATGCCAAGGTAAACTGGAGTTTACCTCCAACTTGATACTTAAAATTGTCTCCCTTTATCTCTCGATTCATCACAGTGTAACGAGTTTATTTTGAACTCTCAACAAATATATAATGCTTTTATATGTTATTAATAGAGTTATTAAATTGTCAGAGATCTGTAGATAACTGTGACAATTTATAACCGATTTTCCAAACAAAAAAAATGATGACCCCTCCTAGCATTTAACTTTTATAGGTGACCAAGAATGAAAGCCAAACTTCCAAGGTTACAGCTTTCAAAGAGAAGTCCTCCACTTCCTTGGTTGATTATTACAAAACTGACAAAAATATTAATGTTTAGAACAATCCCTGACCTATGAAAAGTTTTTAGTAAGTATAGCTATAGCTATAATTTTTGTAGTTTCAAATGCCAAATGCTAGCTGGAATTAAAGTCCCCAGAAATTCAGCCTTACTTACAACTAACAATGTATATGAAGTTCTGAGAGGGCAAAATCTTGAGAAAATGTTAGTATTCAGCCAAGTAATAAATTTTAGAATCTGCATCTATCCTCACCTGTAATGATAAAAGAAAAAAATTAATGGATTTTCAATTCAGTTATTGTTGTAGTTAGTTGCCATAAAGGCTGTTCTAACTCTTGGCAACCCCATGTATAAACAGAATTAAACACTGCTTGGTCCTGTATCATCCTCACATTTGTTGTTAAGCTCAAGATCATTGTTGTGGCCACTGGGGATTCATTTCTCCTATATCAGGCAATATTCTGTTGTGATCCATAGAGTTTTCACTAACTAATTTTTAGAACTAGGTCCCCAAACTTTTCTTCCTAGTCTTAGTGTGGAAGCTGTGACCCTGACAGTACTTTAAATACCAGTGGCATATTTTCCAACATCATAGCAATCCGTAATCCACCACAGTACGACAAACTGACAAACGGTGGAATTCAGTCAGACAACTTGTCACATTAGGTCCTAATACTTTGTATTTTAAACAATTCATTCCCAACTCTTTGCTCCATAGTATATAAAAAGACTCACAGATACTGGAATCTACCTATGAAACATAAATACATCAAGAACGAGGGGTAATTTTAACTTAATTAATAAAACATGTTTAAGTAAAATATAAAAAAAGAGAGAGAAGAAGGAAAGAGGGAACGAAGAAGGGAAAAAGAGAAGAAGGGGGGGCGGGAGGGAGGGAAACCAATATGGAAATATGAATGCTTTTAAGGTGGAAGTAAGCTTTGTGTTCAAATTTCTACTTAAAAATGTCTCAAGTTGTTTCAGTTAGAATTTTCTTCAGTTATAATAGTGTATACTCTATCATAAATCTTAAATATTCATTTGAAATTTGTAGTTTCCAAACATGACCTAGGAGAAAATTCTTACTGTAGTTTTTAAGGCAATATGGTCTGGAAAATGTCACTGAGCGATGTGAGAGTTCCTGGTTGTCAAACAGAACAAAGGGGGAGACATGATGTCCTTAAGAAATAACTTGCTTGTAAGATTAGCGATAACTATTAAAAGTTGTTGGAAAAAAATATAACAACTCAGAAGTACCCATGTAGGGAATTCTCATTCACTTCTACTGTGTTCAAATTTCTTAATTTACACTTTTCTTTTTTAAAAGAAAATACATTTATAGAGACCTAGTGAAATCCACTTTCTTTTTTCTAAAAGGTGAACAACAGCAGCCTCAGTCAATGTGATTCAAAGCACAGTTTGCTGAAAAGGGTTAAAGTTTAAAATGTAGAACTGTGAAAACTTGAAAGAGAGGAGTTAGTAATTTAAAAATAAAATGACAAGTTTCCACCCAAAGCATGAACATGTATATAATTTTAAAATACTAATAGACAACTTGAAAGTAAAACAGATCTCTAATATCAATAAAAATTGGAGACTGTCTTTCATTTCTTAGACATACTAAGAAAGCTTAAATATTATCAAAGGGATTCTAATTTCAGGTTATTCTTCCATTATGCTGTATGTATATAGTATTCTTTTATAATGGCTTGCTCTGCTCACACTAGCGACATGATCTGGTACTGAAATAAAATACTCATCTACATAAACTTTAAACAAACACAAAACTATGCTGACTGTATTTCACTGTCTGAAGGTGGGTGATCTCCAAAATTATAAGAAATATTATCATTTTGGAAAAATACCTGCATGTAGAGATAGCAGCAGTTAAATTTGGAATTTAACTACTCCAGATCAATTACATACATGTTATTTTGTCATCACAAAATGCAAAAAATGATGAGTTAACTGAGATGAGTTATTCTAACAGAAGTTCATTTGATGTGGTAACAAGAGTTTAGTTCACAGTCTGACTCTCCTAAATAGCTGTAGAACCACTTAACTTCTCAAAGCCTCGATTCCTTAATCTACGTTGATATCAATGTTGCTATAAAGATTCACTGCAACAGCATGCCCAAAGGCCACGAGAGATGGTTACGCTTTGACAGATGCTCCATAAACATTTAGTAAACATCTCATTCACTGTGTTAGTGAAATATTTATTGTATCTTTATTTAAATAGTTACTAAATGCACACAGATCACTAAATATGTGTATTTTTATTATTTTGAAAATGTGTCAAAAAGTAATAACCTATTTTTTCTCATATATTTAGTCCTCTGCAGAAAGACTGCTTTGACTAGTCAAAGAGCACATGATCTTTCTTTTCTTTTAAAATCAGTCTCTGTTTTTTTAGGTAGGCAGGTAGAGAGACAGAGAGAGAGAGAATGGACAACAGAGAGGTAAAGAGGGAAAATAGCCCAAAGGAATTATCAAAGCCAGCAAAAAGAAATACACTAGAAGTGTAGGTTTCAGTATTGCAGGATGTGTGGGGAATCAACATATTCCTGGAGACAGCATCATCTATGTAACTAAAATTATAGAGGAGTAGCACAAAAATACTGGAGGTTGCAAGTAGGGGACAGAGTACAAATGGTAAACAATTATAGTTTAGAAGAAGTAACACATGAAGAGGTGGTAGCAATACTGGGAAACATATCAGATGCAGTTTACCTAAAGGTGAACAAACCCAGCACAATTTATACAATTGATTCTTACAGTCTACCTGATACTACTCCCTCTTATTTGCCACAGATGCAGAACCATCTACTCTATGAAAACAATGGCACCTAAGAAGGCAACATGTCCCTGTCATTTATCTCTCCAAGAAGGTATTCACAAATTCCAAAGCACATGTTTGTGGAAGATAACTGTACCAGTTTTGCTGAAGTAGGTTGTTACATCTACAGTCAAGGCATGGAATGTTTAGATGCTGCAAATGTACATCAGTGGTAAAAACCAAATATAAACTTCCTCCTATACTTTCTCCGTGAGAATAAGGAAAACACAAATACCATCAAGGCAAACACAGAAAAAACAATAGAAGAATTCAGGAAAACAATACCAAAACAAAATGACAAACTACATAGACAGTTAGAATCCATACAAAAGCAACTAGGAATCCAAAAGTTCAATAAAAAGATACAGAAACAGATGTTACAAAATGCAGAACAAATTCCTTGACACCAATTCACTGGAGGAAAAGTCAGAAAAATGAATGGAGAAACTCTAAGAATTATGCGAGACACTATGAAGAGAAAAAAATATGCGTGCTATCAGAGTTCTAGAACAGGAGAAAGCAAATGAAAATAGAGAGTTTGTTGAATATTTACTGAAAGAAAACTCCTCTCAGATCATCAAAGGCAAGAACATGTTTGTCTAACAAGCTCATCAAACCCCTTACAGGATAGACAACAAAAGAAAGTCACTAAGACATATCATAAACAAATTTGTTGAAGCCAAATACTATGAAAGAATCTAGAGAGCAGCTTGAGGAAAACAGAAAGTCACCTATAGAAGGAAAACAATAAAACTAAGCTCTTATTACTCAGCAGAAACTGCAGAAATGAAGGCAAAGGGATGACATTTACAGAAGTTTGGGAAAGAAAATTGCTGAACAAGAATTATTTAGCCATCAAAACCATTACTCAAATACAGTGGTGAAACTAAGACATTTCCAGATAAATGAAGAATAAAAGAATTTACAAAAACCACAAGAAACCTACAAGAAGTATTAAAAAGGATTTCTTCAGATAGAAAACAAACAACATAAGCAAACCACCTGAGATTAGGACATATATCAGCATGAGCTGATAGAACTTCTCAAAATTAAGATAAAGCTAAAATACTGAAAACGAGGAACAAGGTCTGTCAACTTGAAAATGACAACAATGTCAGAACAAAAGGGGGAATAAATGGTGTAGTTACAGAACTTTCCTATGGAGAGGAAATCAAAGCAATATAAAAAAAAAAAATGAAAGGTTGTCTTAAACTTAAGAAAATAATGGAAATTTTAACCTAGCCACAAAGAAAGCTAGTAAGCTTACACATCAAAATATAAAAGAAACACATAAAGTCTCAGTAGTCACAAGATTAATCACAATAAAAGAATGAAGAGAAGGTCCACAAGCAAAAACAATTCAGTGCAGAAAATTAAGTAGAACAAAAAAACAGAACACCACATATAGACACACAAAATATAACAAAATGACAGCAATAAAGATATACCTTATAGATAATCATACTGAACATAAGTGGCTTAAATACACCAGTTAAGAGACAGAAAGTGACAAAATGAT
Source organism: Heterohyrax brucei (assembly GCA_028571685.1). Taxonomy (NCBI): domain Eukaryota; kingdom Metazoa; phylum Chordata; class Mammalia; order Hyracoidea; family Procaviidae; genus Heterohyrax; species Heterohyrax brucei. The sequence goes on from CM053161.1 coordinate 1,686,603, forward strand.
CTAAGAAAAAAAAGGTCATCATTACAAAAGACATACCTTAAGCATACAGACATTAAGAGACTAAAACACACAGGATGTGGGCCAAAAAGTACATCAAGGAAATAATAACCAAAAACAAAGTATAAGTGACAGTACAAACCTCTGATTTAAAAGACTTCAAGGCAAAATCTGCATAAATAAATAAATAAGGGAGGGCATTATATAATGATTAAAATATCCATCTACTAAGATACAACCATAATAAATATATACATTCAATGACAGGGCATCAAAACAGTTTAACTCTATCAACACTGAAAAGAGAAATAACTTCAATTATAGCAGGAGACTTCAACACATCACTTTTGGTGAAGGACAGAGCAACTAGAAAGAAACACAACAACGATGCAAAAGATCAAATTCCCACAATCAACCAACTTGACCTTACTAACATATACAGAACACTCTACCCAACAGCAGCAAAGTATACATTCTTTTCCAATGCACGTGTATCATTCTCCACAAGAGATCACATTTTAGGCTATGAAGCAAGCCACAATAAAATCCAAAACATTGAAATAATACAAAACATTGCCTTTGATCACAACACTATAAAATTTGAAATCAGTAACAGAAAGTAAAGAAAAAATATCAAATACATGAAACTAGGTAACACTTTACTAAAAATCAATGAGCAACAGAAGAAATAAAAAATGAATTTAAAAAAATTCTTAGAATAAGTGACAATGACAACATTTCTTAAGAAAATCTTTGAGACACAACAAAGCAGTGTTCAAAGGCTAATTCATGACAATAAATGCATACATCAAGAAAGTAGAAAGGTCTAAAATGTAAACAATCTTACAACTCAAACAGAGAGCAGCAAAAGAAATTCTCAGTCATCAGAAGAAAGAAAACAAAGATTAGCGCATAGATAAGCCAATAGAGAACAGAAAAATGATAGAATCACCAAGACAAAAAGCTGATTCTTTGAGACTCAACAAAATAGACAAAAGAAAAGTAGAGGAGGAAGAAAATAAAAAAAGAGAGAAAGAGAGAGAGAGATGGGTGACATTACAATGGAACCAGCTGAAACAAAAAGGATAGTAACACATATTATGAAAAAACTATACTCCAAAAAATATGAGAACTTAGAGGAAATGGACAAATTACTAAAAAAACAAACAAACAAACAACCCTAGGACAGATGACTTCACTGGAAAATTCTACCAAATATTCAGAGAACACCCCATACAAATATTACTCAAACTATTTCAGCACATAGAAAAGGAAGAAATATGCCTGAATTCATTCTATAAAACCAGAATACCTTATACCAAAGCCCCGTAAAGACACTGCAAGAAAAAAAAAATTACAGATCAATTCCCTTCACAAGTGTTTCAAATCTTCTTTAGCTTCAGCACTTACCAATTAAGATGAAAGACCACAGCCTTCAAGAAAACAAATATCCTAACAGCTGGACCAGAAAGCAATGTCATGATAAATGGAGAAAAGATTGAAGTTGTCAAGGATTTCATTTTACTTGGCTCCACAATCAATACCCATGAAAGTAGCAGTCAAGAAATCAAAAGGCACATTGTATTGGGAAAATCTGACGCAAAAGACCTCTTCAAAGTATTGAAAAGTAAAGATGTCACCTTGAAGACTAAGGTTGGGCCTGACCCAAACCACATGAAAGCTGGGTAATGAACAAGGAAGGTGGAAGAATTGACACTTTTGAATTGTGGTGTTGGAAAAGAATATTGAACATAGCAAAGCACTCCTTGGAAGCAGTGATGACAAGAGTATGTCCTACATACTTTGGATGTGTCAGGAGAGATCAGTCCCTGCAGAAAGACCTCATGTTTGGTAGAGGGTCAGTAAAAAAAGAAGAAGACCCTCAAAAAGATGGATTGACACAGTCTGCAACAATGGGCTTAAGCATAAAAACAATTGTGGGTATGGAAAGGGACTGGGTAGCGGTTTGTTCTGTTTGTACCTAGGGCCACTATGAGTCAGAACCAATTCAATGGCACATAGCAACAACAATCTCTAATGAACATACACACAAAAATTCTCAACAGAATTCAAGCCAATAGACTTCAGCATCATCTAAAAACAATAAATAACACAGTATGACCAAGTGGGAATCACACTAGGTAGGAAAGAATGGTCCAACATTAGAAAATCGAAAAATGTAATCCACTACGTGATAAAAGTGTAAGAAAGAAAATCACATGATTATTTCAATCAACACAAAAAGGTATTTGATAAATCCACGCCATATTCCTGATGAAAAGCTTCAACTAAATAGAAGTAGAAGGGAAACTCCTTAGCACAATAAAGTCCAATCTGTCTCAATGGAGATTCAAAGTATTTTCTTTGGGACAGGAACCAGACAAAGATGCCACTTATTATCAGTCCTATTCATCATTATATGGGAAATCCTAGATAGAGGATTAAGAAAAGCAAATAGAATGTAAAATTAGTAAGATGTAAAACTATCCCTATTCACAAACTAATAGATCCTATGCATAGCAAATTGAAATGATTTCACAAGAAAGCTTCTAGAACTAGTAGAATTCCTCAAAGTAGCAGTATGTGAGATCGACATTAAAAAATCAGTTGAATTCCTCTAGAAAGGGAGCTTCTAAAAGAAAATTAGGAAAGTTATTCCATTTATGACAGTCACTTACCCAAAGGATAAAATACTTAGTAATAAATATAACCAGGGATGTAAAATACTTACACAAAGAAAACTACAAAATGCTACTGCAAGAAACCAAAAGAGTACCACATAAATGGAAAGACATATCATTCTCATAGATAGGAAGGCTCAAAATTTTGAAAATGTCAATACTACCCAAAATGATCTACAGATATAATGCAATCCTGATCCAAATTCCACAATATTCTTCATTGAGATGAGAAAACTAATCACCAATTTCATATGGATAAAAGGAGATGAATAAGTATTAATAAAGAAGCACCATGGAAGAACAGAAGTAGGATGTTGTAGTCTACATGATAGTAGAAACTACTACATAACTACTACACAACCACAATAGTCAAAACAGACTGGGAGTGATACGATAGACACATAGCCCAGTGAAAAGAATTGAGACTGCAGGTGTAAATCCATCAACCATAGTCAGCTGATCTTTGACAAAGGGCCAGAGATCACTAAATGTGGAAGAGATGGTCTCTTCACAAAAGGTGATGGCAAAATTTAATGTTCATCTGTAGAAAAATGAAACAAAACTCATACCTTTACCATTACACAAAAAGTAATTCAAAATGAATCAAGCCAGCCAAGCCAAGCCAAGTGCTGTCGAGTCTGAAATGAATCAAAGACTTACTATAAAACCTAAAGCTGTAAAAGATCATGGAGGGAAAAATAAAGACAATGCTAGGGCTCCTAATACATGTCATATATAGAATACCAAATGTAACAAAAAATGTACACACAGCAGAAGAAGTAGATAAATGGAACTTCTCAAAAATTAAATACTTATGGTCAATAAAAGTCTTCTCCAAAAGAATCTAAAGAGAACCTACTGACTAGAAAAAATATTATGGCTATCATATTTCCAACAAGTAATAATTGCTAAGATTTAGACAACACTTTAACACCTCAATAATAAAAAGACAAACAGTACAAACACAAAATGGGCAATGAAGACATTAAGGTAAGTAACAAACACACAAAGAAATACAGTCAATAGCAGTTAAATCAAACCCACTGTCGTCAATTCAATTCCAACTCAAAGCAACGCTGCAGGACAGCATAGAACTGTTCCATAGAGTGTCCACGTGGCAGATTTGAGTTGTCAGCCTTTTGGCAATTAGAAAGATGCAAATCAAAACCAGTAAGACAACATTTCATCCCAACATTACTGGCAAAAACAAAAATAACAGAGGGTGGGGCCAAGGTGGCACAGTAGTTTGATACTTCCTGTTGCCCCTCTACAATAAAGACCTCAAAGGACAGATGAATGTATTACATATGACATCCTAGGAGCCCTGAACATCAAAGGGAAAGTTAATAAATCAAACTGAGCAACAGGGAAGGGAGAATTGGTCCAGACATACTTAGGACTCACCAGATCTGACCTTGTGGGTATTGCATGTGGTTGGTGTAGTGAACAAAGCAGTGGTAGTTGGAAGGCATACTCCTCAGCAGAAGAAACTGATCCAAGAATCCACTTGTGCTTCTAGAACAGGTGACAAACAGCATTACATCATCAAAACGTGTCTTTGGGTATAATCTATGACAAGTGGATATAAATCTTTTCCTCAGGATGAACCTCTCTCCCTTCTCTCAGGGTTCCCTCCAAACTTTCTTTGCAGTGCACCTGGCTCTGGAGCCTGACACTATTAACAGAGCTGGAAGTAGGTTTCTGTAAGTCCACCCTGAGCCATCCTTCCGGACTTGAAGAGGAAACAATTTAACAAAGTAGGTATAGAGAGGGAGAAAATTCTGACAACTCCTCCAAGCTAGAAATTCAGGGCAAAAACAGTTCCTTCACCTAAATTCAGACATAAGAGGACACGACATCCTCACAAACACAGGACGGCCATTAGCCCCCTGCTTTTCTCAGTGCTTGCAGCCAGATGTCTGTGCCTACACTAATCATCCTGTCCATCTAGGATGACAGATGATAACCTGAACCACACACTTCATGACTGAGTACTTGGACACCTTAGCTCAATCTACATAAGAGAAATAAACAGACTCTTGTGCTCCTGTGTCTAATGACAGCTTTACCCATCTGGTGAAAGGACATTAGAGCTTTAAAGGCACCAAAACTTAAACAAGCACACATGATCAGTCTATTTAGACATTTCAAAACAAAATAAAACAAGAAGTTAGAATACCATAGGCAAACAAAATAAATAAGTACTACTTACTGATGTTTCCGAGACAACAGTCCATTTCAAATCACTTAAAGAGGCAGATGACCATGGATTCAGAAAGCTTCTCCAACCAGAGTCAAAAAATTTTCCAGAGGAAGAGAAATTCCTGGGGTTATCCTGAGGTAGAACACAAAATATTAATATTTAGAACTCATCCTGATATCAGGAAGGAGATGAGGCAAAATGAGGGAAAGTATAATAACAAATTGAACAGGTTGCAAGAAAGTATACAGTGGAAAGAATTAGGAATACAGAAAATTAGTAATAAAATTATAGAATTAGACAACTAAATAGAAAGTAAAGGAAGTAGAATTGAGGCAATAAAAGCCAGAATTAGTGAGGCTGAAGAGAGAGCACATGACAAAATATTTGAGGAAAAATCAGATAAAAGAATTTTAAAATATCCAGAAACACTGAGAATTATGGAATACTCTACCAAGAAGGATTATCTACAAGTGATTGGAGTACCAGAAGAGGAAGGAAGTATAATAGAAAATACAGAGAGAGAACTGTAGAAAATTTGTCGACAAAATCTTTCCTGATATGAAAGATGTTGTTAGGTGCTGTTGAGTCAGTTCTGACTCAAAGTGACCCAATGAACAAAGAAAGACACACTGCCCAGTCTTGTGCCATGTCCATAATCATTTTCATGCTAAAGCCCATTGTTATGGCCACTGTGTCAATCCATCTCTTCAAAGGTCTTCCTCTTTTTTGCTGACCTTCTACTCTAAGAAACATGATGTCTTCTCCAGGGACTGATCCTGACAACATGTCCAAAGTATGTAAGACACACACTTGCCATCTTTGCTTCCAAGGAGCACTCTGGTTATACTTCTTCTAGAACAGAGCTATTTGTTCTTTTGGCAGTCAGTGGTACATTCAACATTCTTCTCAACACCACAATTCAAAGGCATCAGTTCTTCTGTCTTCTTTGTTCATTGTCTAGCTTTTACATGCATATGATGTAATTGAAAATACATCATGGTTTGGGTCGAGTGTATTTAAGCCTTCAAGATGACATCATTACTTTTGAATAATTTAAAGAGATCCTTTTAAAGTTGTCTTTTGCAGCAGATTTTCTCAGTGCAATGCATCTTTTGATTTCTTGACTGATGTTTCCATGGGCATGAAAGGTGAGAAGGTATCTATCCAAGATGCTCAATAAACTCCACACAAGTTAGATCCTGAAAGACACCAAGGCACATTATAATCAAGCTTTCTGAAACTAATGATGAGGAAATTTTAAAAGTGGCTAAGAGCAAACAGAAAATATACTACAAAGGAGAATCCAAAAGGCTAAACACAAACTACTCAGCAGAAACCATGCAGATAAGCAGGCAATGGGATGACATATACAAAGTCTTGAAGGAAAAAAAAAAAAACGCCGGCCTAGAATTATTTATCAATCAAAATACTGTCTCAAATGTGATGGCAAAATTTGAACATTTCCAGATCAAAAGAAATTTAGGGAATTTGTGAATACCAAACCAAAATTACAATAAATACTAAAAGGAATACTTTGGTTAGAAAATTAATAGCTTCTGGTAACAACCCAAGACTAAAACACAAGACAGAGAAACTGGATATGAACCCAAATAGAGGAATCACAAAAATGAATCAAAGAAATATGGAAACAGAGATGTCATTATGTAAACAAAAAGAGGGACTGAAACGAAAATGTAGTCATAAATCTTACATATAGGGAGGATGTCAGTGTGATTATTTCAGTCATCTAGTACTGCTCTAAGAGAAATACCACTAAGCAGATAGTCTTAACAAAAGAAAGTTTATTCTTACACAGTCCAGTAGTATATAAGTCCAAATTCAGGATGTCTGCTCCTGAGGATGGCTTTCCCACTGTCGTCTCTGGAGGAAAGTCCTTGTGTTTCATCAGTCTTTGATCAAGGAGCATCTTGGTGCAGGAACCTCAGGTCTGAAGGATGCGCTGTACTCCCAGTGCTGCTTTCTTGATGATGTCAGGCTCCCAACTCTCTGCTTGCTTCCCTTTCCGTTTATCTCTTGTAGAATGAAAGGATAAATGATGGCACAACTCACGCTCCAGGGAAACTCCCTTTACAGTGGGGCAGAAGGAGGACCTTAGGAAGGGATTTACTTTAATCTTCCTTATCATGCAGCATAGGAAAATCACAAAATAGAGGACAATCGTAAAATATTGGGACTTATGGCCCAGCCAAATGGCTACAAACATTTTTGGAAGGACATAGTTCAATCCGTAATATTCTACCCTTTGGCCACCCCAAAATTACATCTTTGAAACATGTAACACAGTCATCCAATCATAGCAAAAGTCATAGAAAAAAACATGTTAATCCTATTTGATATCAAAAGTCTTATATTAGTTCCAAGTCCAAAATACAAAAGCTCTTCTACATCTGTGAAAACTAGTGTTTTAGTCAGCTAGTGCTGCTCTAACAGAAATACCACCAAGTGGATGAATTTAACAAAGAAAAGTTTATTCTTACACAGTATAGTAGGCTACAAGTCCAAATTCAAGACGTCCACTCCAGAGGAAGGCTTTCCCCCTTGTCTGCTCTGGAGGAAATTCCTTGTGCTGTATCAGTTTTTGTTCAGGGAGCATCTTGGCCCTGGAATCTCAGGTCTCAAGGATGCACTCTTCTCTTGGTGCTTCTTGTTTTTGTTTTTTATTATTATGATTGAATGAAAATGTACATTCCCATATAAATTTGCATGCCCATCTATATGCAGCTCCCCCTGCTCTCCCTGCCCGGTGACAGCACACTCATCCTGTCTACTCCATACATGTCATATCCACCTAACAATCTCCTATCCCTTCCTCTCCACCCACTCCCCTTCCTCCAGTAAGTGGTCAGCAGGACGATGTCCTATAGACACATAGAATCATAAAGTGCACACATGATATGATCACCCTGTGTCACCAATCCATTCCTGTCTGAAGAGTTGAACTCCATTATGATTTATGGACAGGGGCAGCGTCAGAGCCAGGGGCTATGCTCCCAGGGGAACTCAGAGGTCCCTGGACCATCAGTTGCCGTCTTTTAGTGGAGATCTCAGGGTGCACTCCTTTTTATTCTTGTGTTGCCAATGAGACTCAGCTTTGAGCTCCATCACGTCTATCACTAGCGGTGGCTGGGTGCTGCGGGCTGCTAGGAATGTGCTATCCCACCTACTGTCTTACTGATGTAGGTTTAGCCTTTTCTCAGGTATGGCAGGGGCTCTGAGAATGCCTGACCTTTGCCTTTCTGTCTTACGTCATGTCATGATGATACTTCCGCATGTGGGTCAGCCAATGATGAGATGCCTCAATACCATTGTAACCATTTTTGGCAAAATAGATTGTCCTGCCAACCTCCTCCTGATTGTAGCCCTATAAATCAAATTTCCTGTTGAGGAACTGTGGCCATTGTTCTCCATCAGAGACCTTGGTCCCACCAGGCCTTAGCTTTATCTTGTGTGATGTGTTTCTTGTGTGAGTGACGTGTTTCATATATGAGCTTTCCCTCATCCACTTTTCTGTCTCGCTCGGATATCAGTTTTTCCCAGTGTTGGTCACTGGGGTACTGGACACAACAGCTGGGCACCATCCAGTTCTTCCAATCACAAGTTGATGTAGTCACCCACTCAAGTGGGTCTCTCTTTCTTCTTTCCCCCATGTCATTTTGGTCCTTGGTGATCATCCATTCCTGCTTAGTTGGGATGATTTGCTGTACACTCAGATGGCATCTTGGCAGCTTTTAAGAAGCCAGAAACCAGTAATCAATGTGGAGTGCAGAGGGCTCTCTTAGCAAAATGCTAGTTGTGTCAGTTGGCCTCAAATTCCCCTGAAAGCGTGGTCCTCAGCCCCAAGCCCCAGCTACTCTGTCCTTGCAATATTGGGTTAAGATGGGAGGAGTGATCATGTTATGTTGAAGTGTAGTTAATACTGATCTTCTTTCTAATGTGTGCTGTCACAGATTTCACCCAACCAAATTTCTATCAACTATCTAATCTAAACTCTTACCCCATCCACCCTCTCCCTCCCCACCCTTGAAGCCATCAGTCTTTTCTTCTATGCATGAGTCTGCTTTTAAGTTCTTGTCATAGCGGTATCATACAATATTTGTCCTTTTGTCACTGATTACTTTCACTCAGCATTATGTTCTCCAGTTGAAACCAGGATATGTTTCCTAAAATCATCGTTGTTCTTTATCATTGCACAGTGTTCCATTCCTCTGTTGTTACACATCTAGGTTGATTCCATCTTTTTGATATTGTGGACTGTACTGTGTTAAACATTTGGGTACATGTATCAGTTGGTGTGAATGGCCTTGAGTCTGTAGGATATAGTCCGAACAGTGGAATTACAGGATCAAATCGTATATCTAGATCCAGCTTTTTAAGGCGGCGCCAGATTGCTTTCCAAAGAGGTTGCACCATTTTGCAGTCCCATCAACAGTGTAGGAGAGTTCCAATTTCTCCACAGCCTCTCCAGCATTTGTTGTTTTGTGTTTTTTGGATCACAGCCAACCTTGTTGGGTTGAAATGCTGTCTCATCGTAGTTTTGATTTAAATTTCTTTAGCCGCTAATGATCATGGGCATGTCCACATGTGTTTTTTGGCTGCCTGGATCTCCTCTTTAGAGAAGTGTTTGTCCATCTCCTTTGCCCACACTTAATTGGATTATTTATCTTTTTCTTATTGATATTTTGCAGTACCTTATAGATTATGGAGATCAGGCATCAGTCTGACATAGAGTTGTCGAATATTTTCCCATTCTGTAGGTGGCCTTTTAATTCTATTAATAAAGTCTTTGGATGAGCAAAAGTGTTTGATTCTCAATAGTTCCCATCTATCTATTTTCTCTTCTGTTGTTTGTGGTTGGTTTGACAGATTGTGAAGTCTGTCCATGTTGTGTATTAAAACTTCCATTGTTGTTCCTAATTTTTCTTGGGTGAGATTTTTAGATTAGACATTTAGGTCTTTTACCCAGTTTGAATTGGTTTTTGTATAAGGTGTAAGATACAAGTCTTATTTCATTTTTTTGCAGATGGATGTCCAATTTTGCCAGCACCATTTGTTGAAGAGATTGTTTTTACCCAAGTTTAATATCTTATGGCCTTTGTCAAATATCAACTGTTCGTAGGAAAATGGTGTCATTTCTGTAGTCTCAATTCTGTTCCATCGATCTATCTCTCTCTTTTTGTGCCAGTACCAGGTTGTTTTGACTACTGTGGCAGTGTAATAGGTTCTAAAGTCAGGTAGTGAGAGGCCTGCCAGTGTGTTCTTCTTCTTTAGTTTGCTTTACTTATCTGGGGCTTCTTCCCTTTCCAAACAAAGTTGGTGATTTGTTTCTCCATCTCATTAAAGAACACCACTGGAATTTGTATTGGGATTTCATTATATAAGGAGATTGCTTTCAGTGAAATAGACATTTCACAATCTTAAGTCTTCCTGTCCATGAGCGGGGTAGGTTTCTCCATTTATGTAAGTTTCTCTTAGTTTCTTGTAGTAAGGACTTGTAGTTCTCTTTGTAAAGGTCAGTTCTTTCCCCGGTTAGATTTATTCCTAGGTACTTTGTGTTCTTAGAGGCTATAGTAAACGGTATTGATTTCATGATTTCTTCGTTAATAGTCGCATTGTTGGTATAAAGGAATCCTACTGATTTACTTATGTTTATCTTGTATCCTGAGACTTTGCTGAACTCTTCTATCAGTTTGAGTAGTTTTCTTAATGGATTCTTTAGGATTCTCTGCATATACAATCATATCATCTGCCAATGGAGATTTTGACTTCTTTGCTGATGCAGATGGCATTTATTTCTTGGTCTTGTCTAATTGCTCTGGCTAGAACTTCTAGTACAATGTTGAATAGGAGAGGTGAGAGTGGGCATCCTTGTCCCTGTTCTCAAGGGAAACTGTTTCAGTCTCTCTCCATTCAGGATGATGTAGGCAGTTGGCTTTGTATAAGTGGCCCTTCTTGCATTGAGGAATTTGCCATCTGTTCCTATTTTGCTGAGAGTTTTCAGCATGAATGGGTGTTGGACTTTATCAAATGCCTCTTCTGCATCAATAGACAAGATCAGATGATTCTTGTCTTTTGTGGTATTTATGTGGTTGATCACGTTAATTGTTTTTCTGATGTTGAGCCAGCCTTACATCACTGATATGAATCCAACTTGGTCATGATGGATTATTTTTTGGATATGTTGTTGTATTCTATTGGCAAGAATTTTGCTGAAGATTTTGGCATCTAGATTCATGAGTGATATTGGTCTGTAGTTCTCCTTTTTTGATTAAGTCTTTCCCTGGTTTTGGTACTAGGGTAATGTTGGCTTTATAGAATCAAACTGGGAATATTCCATCCCTTTCTATCCAGGTCCGGTCTTTTCTTCGTTGGTATTTTTTGGATGACTTTTTCAATCTCTTCCTTTGTGATGGGGTTATTAAGTTGTTCAGCTTCAGCTTATGATAATTTTGATAGGTAATATGATCAAGAAATTTGTCCATTTCTTCTAGGTTTTCAAATTTGTTAGAATACAGTCTTTCATAGTATTCTGTTATGATATTTTTGATTTCTGTTGGATCTGTTGTGACAACTCCTCACTCATTTCTTATTTGAGTTATTTGTTTCCTTTCCTATTTTTCTTTGGTAAGTTTAGCCAATGGTTTGTCAATTTTGTTGATCTTTTCAAAAAACCAGCTTTTGGTCTTTTCAATTTTTTAATTGTTCTTCTATTCTCTAATTAGTTTAGTTCCTCTCTAATCTTTATGATCTGTTTTCTTCTGGTGCCTGAGGGATTCCTCTGTTGTTGTCTCTCTACTTGTTCAAGCTGTAGGGTTAGTTCTTTGATTTGGTTTCGTTCTGTCTTCTACATGTGTGCATTTATGGAGACAAAGTGACCTCTGAGCACTGTTTTGGCTGTATCCCATAGGTTCTGGTAAGAAGTGTTTTCATTCTCATTGGAATCCATGAATTTATTTCATCCTTGACTTCTTCTATAATCCATGGTTTTTTGAGCAAGATGTTGTTCAGTTTCCATGAGTTACATTTTCTTTTTCTTTTTTTCCTATGGATTTTGAATTTTATGGCTTTATGATCTGAGAAGATGCTTTGCATTAATTCAGTGTTATGGATTTTGTTGAGAATTGCTTTATGTCCTAACACATGGTCTATTCTGGAAAATGTTCCATGTGCACCGGAGAAGAAGGTGTAGTTGTGTGCTGATGGATAGAAAGTTCTGTGTATGTCCATGAGGACTAGTTGGTTAATTGTGATAATAAGATCTTCTGTGTCTTTATTAAGCTTTTTTCTCTATGATCTGTCCAATATTGGGAATAGAATGTTGAAGTCTCCCACTATTATTGTGGTGTGATCTATCTCATTTTTGTGTGTAGTCAGTGTTTCTTTGGTGTATTTAGGTGTTCTAATATTAGTTGCATAAATATTTAATATTGTTAAGTCCTGCTTGTGTATTGAACCTTTCAGCAATAAGTAGTGTCCATCCTTTCTTTAATTTTCTTTAAAATCTATTTTACCTGAGATTAGAATTGCTACATTGGCTCTTCTTTGTTCATTGTTAGCTTGATATATATTCTTCCATCCTTTAATTTTCAGTTTGTTCATATCTTTAAGTCTAAGGTGAGTTTCTTGTAGGCACCATGTGGATGGGTTGTGTCTTTTGGTCCAAGATGTCACTGGATGTCTCTTTACTGGAGTGTTCAGTCCATTCACATTCAAAGTAACTATTGACAGGTATGTGTTCAGTGCTGCCATTGTGATATGTTTATTTTTCTGTTGATGTTTTCTCTGTTATTCTTATTGGTCAGTTCTGGGACATTCTTCTTTGTCAGTTGATTTTTTACCTTTTTCAGGGTTGGTTTTGTGGTTGCTGAGACTCCTGTATTACTTCATCTTTATTGTGCTTTATGGCTGCATTTATAACCCCCCTTAATAAACGGTGTATTAACCTGATTTTAATTACTACCATTCTTGTCAACTTCTTCACCATCTGGAAGGAGTGTAAGAACTGTAGTACACACCTCTTTTTAATATAATGACATCATAATTTTCATGATATGATCACTGGATCATTTCTTTCACTTTTATAACTTTGATTGAGTTTGGAGTGTTTCCTAACTGAGTAGGATTCTGGGTGATGTGTCCTGTATTTACTTCTAAAATATAAACTCAGTGGTTTGGGTCTTCAAACCAAGAGATTATTTCAGTATTTCTTGTAGCTTTGGTTTGGTTTTTACAGTCTCTGAGTTTCTGTTTATCTGTGAATGTCTTCATTTCATTTTCTCATTTGAAAGATAGTTTTGCAGGACATATAATTCTTGGTTGGAAGTTCTTCTCCTTCATGGCTTTGAATGTGTCATGCCACTGTCTCCATGCCAGGTTGTTTCTGATGATGAATCCAAGAAAAGCCTGCAGGGTTTTCCTCTGAATGTTAACTTTGCTCTGAGTCTTGCTACCTTTTAGAATTTCTGCTTCTGTTTCATTTTGTTAAGCTTGATTATAATACGCCTTGGAGTCTTTCTTTTGAGATCTATATTGAGTGGTGTTCAATATGTATCTTGGATATCTATATTCTCTTCTTTCATAATTTCTGGAAAGTTTTCTGTCAGTAGCTCTCTGTGTTCTCAGGTGTCTTGCCCTGTTAAGGAACTCCAATTAATGTTAGGTTGTTTCTCTTAATAGAGCCTTACATGCTCCTTAATGCATCTTCATTTTTCTTGTTTTTTTCTGATTTCTCCTCATAGATGCTGGTGTCAGTAGCTGTCTTCCAAGTTAGAAAGTCACTTTTCCATTTGTTCCATTCTGTTTTCTTGTCTTTGAATTGAAGTTTCTATGTCTTTGATTTTGTTCTTGATCTGTTGGATTTTAGAGTACTGGTGTTCCATCAGATCAAATAGCTTGCTTAATTTTTCATTTTGCCCTGCTGCATTTTGTATAAGGAAGCTCTAGGATGGCTTTCTATATAATCCTTTTGTATTGATAGTTTCATAAAGGTTTCTTTGTGTGGGAAGTTCTGTGGTGCTTTCTTTTGGGGGCCTTCTGAAGCCATGGGTGATTTCTTGGTTATGGTTTTCTCCAGAGTTTGTTGCTTTGGGGGCATCATGTGAGTCAATAGAGCCTCGGAGAGATGCTGTGAGGATGGACTGCAGTTGTTTCTCTAGGTCTTAAAATGAAAGGTAAAATATATCTGAGAACTTCCAACATCAGTCAGGTTTCAGGTGTACAGGTCCCTCTTCCCAGATGGCAAAGTAAGCACCTCTATATCAAAACCCAGATGTTACAAACTAGCTCAAAATACAGAAAGGCTATTGCCCTGCTGGCGTCTGCTGTTGTGCCCCAGCCATAGGCGACACTGTATAGAATACTGCTTTGCTGCCAGAAAAGTGCTCTCCTCTGGGCAGGTGCTGCTTTCCAGTCTAGGAAATAGGTCCAGCTGAGGCTTCTGTATGGGTACTCTGCCTCCCAGTGGAACAAGATGGTGTCCCACATGAGCTCACCACTTGCCTCAGCACTGGCTACTCTATGGTCGAGGAGGAAAGAGAGGCCAAAGGTGCTGAGATGCACAGATTCCAAGCCAGGATCTCAAAATATGGCAGTTTCACCTCCTGATCCTGCCAGCAGTGCCTCTGAGACTAGCTGCTAGTCAAGTCCCAGCTCCTCCCACTGGCTAAGACATAGGGAAAAAAAGTTAAAATGGTAAGTTACTTTTAGTCCATGAAAGCCAGAGCTCACCAAAGCAGGGTCAGAGAAAGAGAGGAGGGTTTCCATTCAGTGGTATGAAGTCTAAATTAAGAGCTCTATTCCATGTCCTAGGGCTCACTGGCTGTCCAGAAGGCTCTGTTTAATTATTAGTTCAGGTCTTGGTTTACAGAGGGATTTAAGGAGACGTGTTTAGTCTGCCATCTTGACTCTGCCTCCTGCTTGTGCAACTTTAACGATGGTATGAGGTGCCCAACTGCCTGCTTGTTTCTGTCTCTTTCTATCTCCTGTAGGGTGAAAGGATAAACAGTGGTGCAAACTGCACTCCAGGAAAACTTCTTTAGCAAGGTAATGCAGTCCCACCCTAATCCTCTTCTAATGTAATCATTAGGTCTATTATCCACATGCAGACATTAAGATTTACAGCACCAGAAAATCACAAAAGGGAGGGCAGTCACAGAATACAGGGAATGCTGGCCCAGCCAAATTATTACACATATTTTTGGGGTGACACAATTGAATCCATGACATATTTTTGTGGGGCATAGTTCAATCCATGACACCTAGAATACAAGCTACCTGCTGCCAAAGGTACAATGGTAGAACAGGCATAAGTTAGACGTTTCCATTACAGATGGAGACAGAACACAAAACAGGCAATAAACAAGTCAGAAAAACAAGTTACATTAGCCCTCAAAGCTTTAAAATAATCTTCTATTCTCTGTGACAGTTTACACATCAGCCTTGCCCTCTTGACTCTAGATATTGGCCACACTCTCCAGATTCTCAGTGGAGACCCCAGCTCTGTGCCACAACTCTGCCTTCTAGTAACTCTGCCCCCTCAACTTTAGGTGTACCCTATGCCCAACTGACTGGCAATTTCACTCTTACAAACACAGAAGCCCTGACTCCACCTTTTCAAAGCCCTAGTATCTTGTCCGTACCTTTTGAGACTGAGGTGGCTCAGCTTCTCATGCCCTTTGTCTCTTCAGCTTCTGCTTCCTATGACCTCATGGTCTAAGCCTCAAGCCTACATCTGCCCTGTAGAGGCAAGTGTTCCAAAGCTTTGTAGCTCCACTGATTCAAGCGCTGGGAGGTACCCCACTCTGCCAGGAAGTCTTCTGCCAACAAGCACTCAGCCTTCTAGCTCCTTGGATCACTAAGCCTAGTTCCACTGATTCAAGTTCTCAGAGGCACCCCACTGTGCCAGGAAACCAAATTCTGTTTCAGTCATCTAGTACTGCTCTAACAGAAATACCCCCAAATGGATGACTTTAACAAAGAAAAGTTTATTCTTACATAGTCCACTAGGCTTTAAGTTCAAGATGTCCACTCCAGGGCAAGACTTTGCCTCTGTTGGCTCTTATGGGAAGTTCTTACATTGCCATCAGGGAGCAGCTTGGTGCAGGAATCTCAGGTCAGTCTGAGGGACATGCTCTACTCCTGTTTCCGCTTTCTTGATGGTGTGAGGTGAGGTTCTCAGCTCTCTGCTTTCTTCCTTTTCCTTTTATTTCTTGTAAGATGAAAAGGTAAAAGGTGGTATAAGCCACATTCCAGGAAAGCTTCCTTTATAGTTAAGCAAGGAGGGAATCTTACAAACAGATTTACCATCCAACTCTAACCTTTAACACACAACATAAGAAAATTACAAAATGAGGGAAATCATAAAATATCGGGACTCGTGGCCTAGCCAAGTAGCTACACACATTTTTAGGGGGATATAGTTCAATCTACATCAGCAATATAAAGCAATCAAAGATCATTTTAAATTTAGAAAAGGTGGGAGTAAGTATTAAGGTAACCACAAAAGAAATGATCAACTTTAAGTACCAAAATACAAAACAAGCAAACCATGATGTCTCAGCAAACATAAAAACGACCCAAAATGAAAAAGATGAAAACACATAACTAAAAAAAGACTTAGCACAGAAAATGAAATGGAAAACAAACTGGCTGTAATGTGGGGGGGGGAGAAAGAAATGATAGCACTAAAGCACTATCTATCAACAATCATGTTAACTGTAAATGGTTTAAAAGCACCAATAAATATACAGAGAGTGGCAGATAAGATTCACAAAAAAAAAGACCCATCTATATGCTGTTTACAGCCAACACACAAACTAAAGACACAAACAAATTAAAACTCAAAGGATGGAAAAAAGATACCAAGCTAATAACATTCAAAAAAGAGCAGGAGTGGCAACATTAAGCACTGATAAGATAGACTATAAGTAAAATCCAGCACATTGGATGAGGAAGGACAGTTTATCATGTTTAAAGTTTCAGTTACCTAGGAGGACCTAACCATATTAAATATCTACACACCCAATGACAGGGCTCTCAAATACATAAAACAAACTCTAACTGCATTCACAATGGAAATAGACAGCTCCATAATAACAGGAGGAGACTTTAACTCAACACGTTCAGTGAAAGACAGAACATTCAGATAAAAGCTCAGTAAAGACACAGAAGATTTAAATGTCATAATCAACCAACTTGATCTTCATAGACATACACAGAACACTCTACCTAAGAGCAGCCAAGAATAGTTTCATTTCCAGTGTGCAGGGAACATTCTCCAGAATTGACCACATACAGCAATTCTTAACAAAACACAGAGTATTGAAGTCTCACAAAGCATCTTTGCAGACCATAAGCCATACACATAGAAATCAACAACAAATAAAGAGAAAAAAATGAAACCACAGGAACTGAACAGCACCTTGCTAAAAAAACTACTGGGTTATAGAAGAAATCAAGGATGGAATAAAGAAATTCACAGAAGCTGATAAGAACGAAAATATATCCTACCAGAATCTTTGGGACACAGCAAAAGTAGTTCTCAGAGGTCAATTTATCTCGCTAAATGCACACATCCCAAAATAATAAAGGGCCAAAATCAAAGAATTAATCCTACAGCTTGAGCAAGTAGAAAAAGAGCTGCAAAAGAACCCCTTGGGCACCAGAAGAAAGCAAATAATAAAAGTTAGAGCAGAAGTAAATGAATTAGAGCCTTATTGGAAGTTAAGAAGACCAAAAACAGGAGAGGGTGTGAATAACCCAAATAAGAAATGAGGTGGTCAATATCACAACAGACACAACTGAAATTAAAAAAAAAAATCATTAGAGAAAACTATGAAAAATTATATTATAATAAATTTGAAAATCTAGAGGAAATAGAGAAACTTCTAAAAAGATGCTACCTTACCTGAACTAGTACAAACACAACTAGAAGAAGAGATTGAAAAGCTAATTAAATAAATCCCAACCAATGTAAGTCCTGGTCCTGACAGTTTCACTTCTACCAAACGACGAGTTAACGCCCAACTTACTAAAAGTATTTCAGAGCATAGGAAGGGCAAAATATTTACAAATTCACTCTATGAAGCTAGTGTAACCCTGATAACAAAAGTAGGTAAAAATTGTACAAAAAGGGGAAATTATAGACAAATGTCTCTCATAAATTTAGATGCAAAAACCCTCAACAAAATTCAAATCAATAGAATTCAAGAACATACCAGAAATAATAATAATAATAATTCACCATAACCAAGTGGAATTCATATGAGGAATGCAAGGATGGTTCAATGTTACAAAACAATCAATGTAACCAACCACGTAAATAAAACAGAAGACAAGAACCATTTGATTTTATCAATTGATGCAGAAAAGGCATTTGACCAAGTCCAACACTCATTCATGTTAAAAACTCTTAGCAAAATAAAAATGGAAGAAAAATTCCTTCAACATAATCAAGGGTATTTATACAACACTAACAACCAACATTATCCTAAATGGAGACAGCCTGAAATCATTCTCCTTGAGAATGGGAACCAGACAGGATGCCCTTTGTTATCACTTT
The DNA here is from genome assembly GCA_028571685.1 of Heterohyrax brucei. Classification (NCBI taxonomy): domain Eukaryota; kingdom Metazoa; phylum Chordata; class Mammalia; order Hyracoidea; family Procaviidae; genus Heterohyrax; species Heterohyrax brucei. The sequence continues at coordinate 1,705,060 of CM053161.1, forward strand.
GATTCAACAGTGTGCTGAACCTCTTACTGGTAAATAGCATCTGGGGTCTTAAAAACTAGCAATCTGCCATTTGAGGTACACCAAACTGTCTCAAACCATCTGGAAAAGACGATCACTGAGAACAACCAAGATAAGAGGAAAAAAGATCTAAGGAGATGGAAGGACCCATGTGAATGGAAGACTGTGTCAACATGAGACCAGAAGAACCAGATGGTGCCCAGCCACCACCAAAGTCAGCCGTGATGTGGGACACAATGCAGAGTCCCCAAGACAATGCAAGAAAAAGAGATGTGTAGCCCAAGAACTCTACTAAAAGATCCAAATTGGTGGTCTGATACTCTGGAGGATCCCCTAGGAACATGGCCTCTAGACCTGCTGCTGGCCCTGACTGGAAACCAGTTATGAGGTCAACTCTTCAGACAAGAGTGGACTGGACTTGGGCACATAGTGTGACAATAGGGTGTGCATATTTTATGGTTCTATGCTGGCTTTGTCCTACTGGTCTCTTTTTAGATGGGAGAGACAAGGGTGGAAGAAGGGGACAGATGCTTGTTTAGAGGATGCTAGATGTATAAAGTGAAAAGGAGGAGTGTACTGTCACCATCTGGGGAGAGCAGAGGTAGTTGCAGATAAATGGGCATGCAAAACTGATTTGGATTGCGTAATTAGTCACAATTAAAACAAAACAAAACAAAAAACAGTGTGCTAGAGATTCTACCCAGAGCAATCAGGCAAGACAAAGAAATAAAGTGCTTCTAAATTGGTATGGATGGCTTGGCTAAATTGGTAAGGAAGAGGTTAAAGTATCTCTATTTGTAGATGATATAATCTTATACATAGAAAATCCTAAAGAGTCCACCCAGAAGCAGCTCAGAAGAGAGGCTCAGCAATCAAATTCCAAAGAATCAGCTATCGATAACTCCATGGAACACAGCGCTATTCCAACTCACATGGGGTTACCTCGTGTTGGAAATGATGGCAAGGGGGGAAAAGATATTTCATATAGGTAAAATCATACAATATTTGTCCTTTTTAACTGACTGACTTTATTAAGTGTAATATTTTCTTTCTCTTTTCAAAAACTAATATTTATGAATAAAATATGTAGTTATAGTAGAAAATTCAGAAATGTGTCTCTAAGAACATTGAAGTGGTTTATAATCATACTGGTGCTCCTTGGAAACTATGGGGCAGTTCTACTCTGTTCTGAAGGGTCATTATGAGCCAGAATCAATGGGAAAGTATTTTGTGTATGTGTGGTATTATCATACTACCCAAACATAACCATTGTGCTAATATTTAGCTTATTTTATAACTATTTTCAAAGCAGCCCTGGTGGCACAGTGGTTAAACATTCAGCTGCTAACCGAAAAGTCAGCTACTGGAACCCATCACCCACTTGCTTAGAGAAATGACCTGGAGATCTCCTCCCATAAACATTACAGCCTAGGAAACTTCATGAATCCCTGGTAGTGTAGTGGGTAAACTGTTCTGCTCTTAACCAAAAAGTTGGAGATTCAAATTTACCAGCCTGTCTGCAAGAGAAACATGTGGCAGTCTGATTCCATATTTACAACCTTGGAAACACTATGGGACAGCTCAACTCTTGTCATTTAAGTTCACTATGAATTAGAATCAACTTGCGGGCAGAGATTTCATTTGGTGGGTTTACTGAAAGAAGTCACATGTTATATTTGTCTTTTCAACATGATAAGGATGAGCATGGCTTATGTAAGAGTGACCTTTACAACTTAGGAGGATCCTCAGAGACGCTTGCATGACTGACACCAGCACTAGTCAGATACCAACATGCAAATTTTAAGGAATCCTGGCAAAGCTGTTTACTACCAAGAAAAATGTAAAATCAATTGCTCCTTTTTTTTGATGACATTTTGGATTAATGGTCTTTAGATAAAAATACAAACTCTCTTTTGAAGTTAAAAACCAACAAAGGGTGAGAGGAGGGTTAGAAGAGATGGAGAGAACAGCATCTCCCCAAATGAAAGTGTTAACAGAACCTTAATTGTAATGGTCTGTCAAACTACACATGCCTCCTTGCATTTATTTCGGCAGTAAGTATGAGAATCATAGGCACTTGATTTTTGTTTTATAAAATTACATGTCTTACAATAATGAGTGTCTTTATACTCTCCTGTGGTACAGTGCTATTTGGCCTATGGGTGGAAATAATCTTGGAATAGAAAGTCTCAGCAGAGACAATCAGAATTCATAGCTAAGTTGTGCTGAGTTGATGGTCAGTTTACATGAAATGTTAAGATGAGGATAATTAAGCATTTTATACTAACAAATATAACTTTTAAATATAGCTTTACTTTATGCACACTTGTATACTAACTAGGCTTTTGTTGTAGGGACAAGATCTTTGTAGCTGAGTTTTGCTTTCTTGTATGTAAAATACTTACAATGATTTGTCTGTATTTAAGTTTTGATTTCATTCAAGTAGACTGAAAAATTAAAGTCACTAGCAGAGTAATCTGAAGGAAAAATTCTTCTCTTATGTTTTCCCAAAACATTATTAGTTGGCTTGACAGTGTCTAACTGGGTAACATTTCTTAAGCAATTCCCCATGACAGAACTTTTCCAAAGCATAATTATTCGTGTTACGGTACATAGTAATTTTTCTATATGTTGTGTTTCTTTCCCAATGGAGTCGCTGAATACATGAAAACGCTGAATAAATATGCATTCATTCATTTTAATTCATAATTTACAAAGTTGAGATTACACAACTCCCTAGGTTTGAAAAAAAAACTTTTCTTGTGATTAGAATAGACAGATGTGCTATTACCGAGTTTCAAAACATAGACTATTAATATTTCAAATAGTCGTTCTTCACAAGGATGCTAACTTTTACCACTGCTATTCAATGTTGTTCTGAAAATTTTGGCCAGAACAATTTGGCAGGGAAAAGGGGGCAAGAGAAATACCAAGTTACAAGAGAAGAAATAAAAATATCTTTAGTCACAGATGACAGTAATACTGTATATAGAAAATCCCAAAGAATCCACAAGAAAGCTACTAATAAAGAAGTTTGGCAAAATGGTAGGGTACAAGAGCAACTTACAAAAGGCAGCTGTTTCTATACACCAACAATAAACAATCCAAAAATGAAATTGAGGCAATAAGTACATTTACAACAGGATTGAAAAGAATAAAACACCTAAGAGTAATTTTAACCTAGAGTGACTCTGAAGAAGGTCTGCATAAACGGAACGACACTGGAGTTCATGGTTGGAAGACTTAATACTGTTAGGATATCAGTACTATCCTAAGTAATCTATGAACTCAGTATAATCCCTCCCAACAATTCTGGTTGTTTTTTTTTTTTTTTTGGTGTCATGGTAGGGCTAATCCTAAAATTCATATGGAATTGAAAGGGCTCGTGATTAGGCAAAAGGACACCACCTTAATGTACACTTTTACTGACTTGACCCATGCAGTGTCCCCTTGTTCTGTTCTCACGACTGCCTCTTGATGCATGTACAGATTCCTTAAGAGCACAATTAAGTGTTCTGCAATTCCCATTCTTCTCAATGTTATCCATAATTTGTTATGATCCATGCAGTCAAAGGTCTTTGCGTAGTCAGTGAAACACAGGTAAACATCTTTCTTGTTTTCTCTGCTTTCAGCCAATATCCATCTGACATCAGTAATGATACCCCTGTTTCCATGTCTTCTTCAGAATCTGGCTGGAATTTTTGGCAGTTCCTTGTCAGTATACTGTTGTAGTCACTTTTGAATGATCTTAAGCAAAATTCTACTTCCATGTGAGTCAAAACTGAATGGACAGCCCTGGGTTTTTGGATTTTGTTGGTGATATTAATGATGTTGTTCAGTAATTTCCACATTTGGTTGAATCACCTTTCTGTGGAATGGCTGTAAATATGGATCTTTTCCAGTCAGTTGGCAGGTAGCTGTCCTTCCAATTTCGTGGCATAGGTGAATTAGCACTTCCAAGTGCTGCATCTGTTAGTTGAAATATCTCCAATCTTGGGGGATCATTTTCCAGCACTGCGTCAGACAATGTTCTGCTGCTATTTTTAAGGTTTTCACTGGCTAATTCTTTTCAGAAGTAGACTGCCAATTCCTTCTTACTAGTCTGTCTTAGTCTAGAAGCTCAGCTGAAACCCTTCCACTATGGGTGGCCCTGCTGGTATCTGAATACTGGTGGCATAGCTTCCAGCATCACAGCAACACAAAACCCCCACAAACTGACAGACAAGTAGGGGGCTTATCCATAGGAGACTTCAAGACAATGCGTCTGGTTAAAAAGCTTGTTAAAAGTTTGTGCTGATGAAGATAACAAATAATAGAGGAACAATAATGTAGACTCTGACCTCATTCAAGGCGTAAAATGACTTTTCAGGCTACAAGCCATTTATATTTTCCAAACAGGAGTCAAAATAATTGCAAATAATGGGGTAAATTTACAACATCAAACCTGACAGCCTTCCACGTATTTTTCTGCACATAATGTCATGAATAATGTCTGAAAGAAAACATGTTTGCAAAAATAATCTCAGAATTTATTTTTCTTTCTTGTTTTGTTGTCTCTTAGTGTTTAAATGTTTTGAGAAAACTTCTGAAAGTTCACCAGCAAAGCATGCCCATTTGTTGTGAAGCTACTTGCTTGCAGTAGACTTAAGCTATCACACTTGATATTAGATACAGATTCTAATCGAAGTCTAACCATTATTTTTGTGTCCCTTAGGCTAAAATATTCAGAGATTAATTTACATATTCAATGCTGAAGTATTTCATACAGAAATCCTGGTGACACCGTGGTTAAGCATTACATCTGCTAACCAAAGCATCAACATTTCCAAGCCACCAGGCACTCCTTGGAAACCCTATAGGGCATTTCTATTTTGACCTACAGGGTTGCCATGAGTCAGAATTGACTTGAGAGTAGTGAGTTTGGTTTTTTCTTCTTGATCTTTCCCCTTATCACCAAGAAAATCTGATTATACTTTTCAGCCTCAAGTTTCTTGCAACAAAATAGACTTTCAGGACTTTACACAGCATCTTTCTCACCTTCAGTCCTGTCAAACCCTGCAAGGATATTACCAGGTTGTGAATCCTCTTATTCCTACTGACTTCGTTCCTCTGTATGTGTGTCCTGTTGACCTCGTATGCTCTTTGAAAACAAAGTAACTGTAAATCCCCCATGGCCTCATGAGCTTCTGAGCCACATAGCTCTATTTATATTAAACCAGACATTTCCAAGTAATTTCATATTCTTTGAAATTGTTTCTCTGTAGCCAAGTAAACTCAACATGTTAACTTTTGAGATATTATCTCAAAAGAAAGTTTTTAGCTGTCTCAGACTACAGGAATGGATTTCATTTAAAAGTTTCCTGTTTTTAATGCTTTGCCTGATAGAACTATTATGTGTAACTATTGTGTGTAACACAAAGTCTAATTTAACTAGAAACTAAGTAGTCACAATGGAATTTCAGCTGAAGCTATAGAAAAAGTATAAAAACTTCCACAAACTACAGGGAAGAGGATAATCAGATATTATTTTTACTTCAAAGGCTTCAGTTTATCACACGGTTTTATAGAATCTTTGTTATTGAATTGCTAAGTTAGCTGCTTAAAGAACTGTTCCAAAGCCAAATGAAGAAATTTGGCATCTGTGTTACTTAGAACTTACTTTGCTATTTAGATCTTTGGTGGTGCAAAGTTTAGCTAATTGCTGACAATTAAAAAGCTCGTGGCTTGAACCCACCCAGAAGTTCCTCAGAAGAAAGGCTTGGTAATCTGCTCCTGTAAAGATTACAGCCTCGAAAGCCCTGTACGGTAGTCATAGTCTCTCACGTAGAGTCGCTGTGAGTGAAAAATCCACTGGATAGCACACATCAGAGTGTTAAATAAATTCAAATATTGGTCATAAGCTTCTGAGAGACACGGTTCTACTTCTGTGGTGGAAATATTATGTCCAAAGTCATCTGCTAAGTTGCCAAAGCTGACTACTAAATTGAAGAACATTTCAGCAGAGAACCAGAATGCTAAGGATGGAACCGAAAACATCTAGCACCAATTTGTGCATATGGTCAGTACCTGATGTTAATTACTTAGATTTCATTTACTTGTTTAATTATGAAGACTATTTTTACCTGTTAGTGTGATGTACTTAAAGTCACATAGTGAGGGATGTGTTCTGTGTGTCTCCTTTATGCTGTTCATTACTTTTAATCATAAAGTCCCACAGTGTCTGATAGTAACATTTCACTCGCTTCTTCTGGCTTGCAATTGACTGCCTCTTATTTTCAGTCTTTTGTAATCCATAAGTGTTCAGCTTATCTGTCAAATTTCTAATGTAAGATTTTTATTCTTTTATACTTAATAACCTATAACATTTATTAATTTATATTATACAATGTGTACTATATTATGTATTATAATTATATTATTATAACACAATAATTTATTGTTTTTATTGATACATCTTTATTCTACTTTATTATTTATTTTTATTGTCATTTTCCATTTTCACTATTGTTATTATCATTGATATAAACACAAAAATCTGCTCTAAATATCCATTAAATTTACTCTTAACTATACTTGTTATGTAAAGGCCAAAGATGAAGACATTGAAGATTTTTACCAGCTTCTGCAGTCTGAATTTTATCAAACATGCAATCAGAATGCAATGCTAAGTACTTGTGATTGGAATGCAAAAATTGGAAACAAAGATGAAGGACTGGTAGTTAGAAATTGTGGCCTTAGTTATAGAAATGATGCCAAAGATCACGTAATAACTTGTAAGACCAATGGCTTCATTGAAAATGCTTTTTCACCAGCATAAACTGTTACCATACACGTGGACCTCATCAGATGGAATACTTAGGAAGCAAACTGACTGCATCTGTGGAAAGAGAAGGTGGTAAAGCTCAATACCACCAGTCAGAACAAGGCCAGGGGTCAACTGAGGCACAGACCATCAGTTGCTCATATGCAAACTAAAACTGAAACTAAATAAAACTAGAAAACTTCCATGACAGCCAAAATACAATCCTGAGTGTATACCACCTGAGCTTAGAGACTGTCTCAAGAATAGATTTGGGGCACCGAATACTAAAGACTGAAGACCAGATCAGTATGTAATGACGTCAAGCTTACCACACACAAAGAAAGCAAGAGGTCATTAAAAAGACGGAAAATGAAGAGAAGACTAAATGGTTGTTGGAAAAAACTCTGAAACTTGCTGTTGAATATCAAATAGCTAATGTGAAAGGAAGAAATGATGGTGTAAAAGAACTGAACAGAAGATCTCAAAGGATAACTCGAGAAGACAAAGTAAGTTATTATAATGGCTTATTTAAAGAGCTGGAGATAGAAAACCAAAAGGGAAGAACACCGTCTGCATTTCTCAAGTTGAAAGAAAGAAATTCAGCTTTGAGTTGCAATAGTGAAGGATTCTACAGGGAAAATATTAAACGACTTAGGAAGCATTAAGAGAAGACAGAAGGAGTGCATAGAGTCATTATACCAAGAAGAATTGGTTGACATTCAAGCATTTCAAGGGGTAGCATATGATCAGGAACTGACAGTACTGAATGCAGAAGCTGAAGATGCACGGAAGGCACTGATGAGGCACAAAGCTCCAGGAATTCATGAAATATCAGGTGAGATGTTTTAATAAGTGTATTTAGTGCTGGAAGTGCTGGCTCATCTATGCCGAGAAATTTTGATGACAGCTATGTGGCCAATCAGCTGGAAGAGATCCATATTTATGCCCGTTTTCAAGAAAGGTGAGCCAACCAAATTCACAAATTATTGAGCAATGTTATTAACATCACAGGCAATAAAATTGTTCTGAAGATCACACAAAATTAGCTGCAGCAGTATATTGAACTACCAGAAATTCAAGCCAGATTCAGCAGAGGATGTGGAACGAGGGATATAGTTGCTGATGTCAGTTGGATCGTAGCCGAAAACAGAGACCAAAAGAAAACTGTTTACTTGTGTTTTATTGACTCTGCAAAGACATTCTACTATGTGGGGCATAACAAATTATGGATAACATTCCAGAACACTTAAATTATTATTATGAAAAATCTGAATTGGATCAAGAGGTGGTCATCTGACCAGAACAAGGGAACACTGCATGGCTTAAAGTCAGGAAAGATATTTGTTGGTATTGTATCCTTTCACCACAACATATTCAATCTGCATGCCAAGCAAGTAATTTGAGAAACTGGACTTTATGAAGAACAGGGCTTCAGGATTGGAGGAAGACTCATTAACAGCTTGCATTATACAAGTGACGTAGTCTTGCTTGCTCTGGAAGTTAAGAGGACTTTGAAACCCTGATGGAGATCAAAGATCACAGCCTTCAGTATGGATTACTCCTTAGCATCAAGTAAACAAAAATCCTCACAACTGGACCAATAAGCAAAATCTTGATAAACAGAGAAAAAATTGAGGTTGTCAAGAATTTCACTTTACTTGAATCCATCGTCAATCGTCATTGAAGGAGCAGTCAAGAAATCAAAAGGTCAATTTCATTGGGCAATTTTGCTCCGATAGATGTCTTTAAAGCATAGAAAAGAAAAGAAGTGACCTCAAAGACTGAGGTGTACCTGACCCAAGCCATTATATTTTTAAAACATCTTACACATGCAGAAGCTGGACAGTGAATAAAGAAGACAGAAGAATCGGTGCCTCTGCATTATGGTGTTGGATAAAAATACTGAATGCACCATGGACTGCCATAAGAAGGAAAAAATCTGTCCTGGAAGAAGTGCAAACACATATGGTGAAACTTTGTCATCTAGTGCTGGAATAGCTAACAGCAATATCACAAGTTGTTGTCAGGTGCCGTCAAGTCAGTTCTGACTCATGGCGACTCTATGTACAACAGATGTTCAGCCTTGCACCATGTCCACAATCATTTTTATGCTTAAGCCCGTTGCCACAGCCACTGTGTCAGTCCATCTCATTGACAGTCATCCTCTTTTTCGCTGATCCTATACTCTATCAAGCATGATGTCATTCTCCATGGACTGATCCCTCCTGACATCATGTCCAAAGTATATAAGATACAGTCTTACCTTCTTTGCTTCCAAGGAGATCTCTGGCTGTCCTCTTTCCAGAACAGATTTGTTGATAGCTTTAAAAAGAGAAATTTTGTTCTCTCAAAGTCTTGCATGCTGAAAGTCCAAATTCAGGGCATTAGCTTCAGAAGAAAGCTTCTCTATTGGCTCTGGAGGAAAGTCCTTGTCTTCAGACTTTCTCTGGGCTGGGAACTTCGGAGGCATAGAGACCCAGGGTCCAAAAGATGCCTTCTGCTCCCAGCACTGCTGCTTTGTTTGTGGTATGAAGTTCCCAAATCTCTGCTTACCTCTCTCTTTCTTATATCCCAATGCACAATACAATCATATACATTGAGTCCTTCCCCACCAACAGAGCTGCTACCCATTCTACCTCATTCACATTCATAGAGGCAGGATTTACAACACAGTGGAACATCACGCAATTCCAAGAATCATGACCCAGCCAAATTGCTACATACTTTTTGGGGGGGGCACACAATTCAACCTATAACAATACCTTATGTCCTTTGGACACGTTGTCAGGAGGAATCAATCCTTGGAGAAGGACATCATTTTTGGTAAAGCTGAGGATCAGGGGAAAAAAAGAAGAACTTTAACAACATGGATTAACATAGTGGCTGCAACAATGGGCTCAGGCATAACAATTGTTGGCATGGCGCAGGACCATGAGGTTGTTTTTTTTTTTTTTTTTCCATTGTACGTAGGGTAGCTGTGAGTAGGAAGCAACTCCATGACCCCTAACAACAAGAACATACTTGCTATCTCTTGATAAGCTGGTACATATTCTACTATTAAAAACAAAACCCACTGCCATCGAGTTGGTGCTGAGTTATAGTGACCTCACAGGAAAGAGTAGAACTGCCCTATAGAGTTTCCTGATGGATTCGAACTACTGACCTTTTGATTAGCATCCATAGCATTTAATCACTACACCATCAGGGTTTCCTTTCTACTATTATGTGAAGGCAAATTTAAAGATCTTCTTTAGTAAGATCCATAATCCTCCTACATTCTGCCCATCTAAATAAGATGACAAATTTACAGTAAATTTATTTCTATCCCTTTGCCCATCTTCTTGCCTTACCCCATATTAACAGTGGATTTCCTCTGTTTTTCCTTTTTGTGTTCCTTACCATGTATATTTGCTCAAATCATTCAGTAGCACTGAGGATCGTTGTATCAATCTAGTGCAAACACTGATTTGCTCACCAAAAGACTGGAGGTTCAAGTTCAGTCAGAAGTGCCTCTGAAGAAAGGCCTGGTGATTTACTGAAAAATCAGCCATTGAAAACCCTATAAAGTTCAGTTTTACTATGACACAGATGAGATCATCATCAGTCAGAACTGACTTGATGGCAACTGGTTTAAAACATCAATGTAATGCTCTCTTTTATTTACCATATGTCACTTCTTGTCATGTTTACACTAAAATGAAGTCATGCAACAGATTTTGGTAAATGAAATGCAAGTAGAAGTAAAGTGGGTCACTTCACTTCCAAGCTAAGGCAGTGAAAAACCTTTGTAAAATTGTGTAGCTTCCCTCTTCCCCTCGCAGAAAAGTCACAAAGAAGTTCTTGTCTTGAGATAGTAACCAGCTGCCATCTGCATCAATTCCAATTCATGGTGACCCTGTGTGTGTCAGAGCAGAACTGTACTCCATAGGGATGACGGCTGATTTTAAGAAGTAGATCACCAGCTCTTTCTCTCAAGGTGTCCCGGGGTTAACTCAAACCCCTCGTTTTTTGGTTAGCAGTCAACAGAGTTAACCACTGGCTCTTTTGAGATGGTAGAGGCACAAAACAATAAGCATCTTGACACTTAACATGAGTCGGATCCGACTCGACGGCACTTGGCTTTTTGGCAGGGAGATCAGCCGCTGATGAGAATTATACAGCAAGAAGTAATATTCATTGTAGAAAGCCATAAAAATCTGAAGGATGTTTGTGGTAAAAAATATGGCCTACCATGTCCTTGCTTTTGAAAAGTCTTTATTTTACCATCTAGATTACATATTTTCACAGATATTTATATATAATAAGCTACAATGATTTTACCTTCTTCCTCGTGTTTATTTTCTCCCCATCTTGAGCTCACATAAAAGTTTACTTGGTGACTGGTTATTGACTTTTGCCAGTTAGTTTTCTCAGAGTGTGTATGAGTGATATACTTTCTAAATTCCTGTCTATCTTTTCAGGACATGCTATCTAGGTTTGATCTAGAATTTTGGGGTTGTAGTTTTTTTATCACTAGCCTGTAGGTACTCTTATACAGTCCTCTGGCCTCTAGCATTTTAGAGAATAGTCTCTTATCAGTCTGGTTTATTCACTGTGGCAATACGTTAGTTTGGCCTGGAAGGTTATTGCATTTTCACTGGATCATTAGAGTGAGTATGTATGTCTGTTTTCTTATTGATTCTGTCTGGAATTGAGTGATTCCCATAAAATTTCAGCATCAGATTTTTATTGGACTCTGAAGGAGCTATTTGTGATTTCCACTTTCTGGTATTCACACCTCCACCAGGATCATCTGTTGCACCACAAGGGAGACTAACAATATGCCACTTCCGAGATTACACTTTGACTTCTGTTTTGAGTATTTTTGTTCACTCATTCTCTTTCTCTTAGATCACTTCCTCTGAGGGAAAAAGCTAAATACTGTTCCATGAAGACACTCTTGTGGTGAGGAGCAGAGGCCTCCCGCCAGCAGTCACACAAGTTACGTTGAAAGTAGAAGCTTCAGCTCCAGTGAGGTCAACCTTGACTGAGAGCCTGGTGGCAATTGCCTGAGCAAGCCTAAATCAAACCCACCGCAATTAAGCCACTCTGTTTCCTGATCCATAAAAACCATCAGATAAAGTATATTGTTTTAACCCTCCAAATTTAGGGCTTACTTGTTACACAGCAAGATAGGTTATCTAGTACTGTCTGTGTATTTATTGTCTTATCACCATCTGTTTCATGTTTTTCTTTGGAAATTCCTGGCATTCGCATACTTGGCTTCTAGATCTAGTCTCCTGAATTTGTTTACCTTAATGATTTTCAACTTTTTAACATTTTTGTTCTGTGTTTTAAAATATTTTTGGCACTTGATACTCAGGGCAAACAATCCAGGCTTCAGAAATGACCATCTTCTCTTACAATTTATTGATGGAATTATTTAATCTTTTTTAAATTTCTGCACCTGCTTAGATAGCGCTGTTGGCACCATAGTTAAGAACCTGGCTGCTAATCATAAAGATCAGCAGTTTGAACTCACCAGCTACTCCTTGGAAACCCTGTGGGGCAGTTCCACTCTGTTTTATAAATTTGTTATGAGTCAGAATCAACTCAACAGCAATGAGTTTTGTGGGTTTAGGATTCACTGTTGGTGGGTGAAAAGTTGCTTGTCTTCGAAGAAATGCCTGGAGGAATTCTATCTCCCCTGGACTCAAGAGAAGGAAGGGTCATTCTGTGTGTCCACTGTCTTTTGGGGGGGAGGGGCTCTTTGACGGCTAATGTGGAATTGAGTCTGATTTTCCTACAGCTTCACAGATTTCTAACAGTCAGATGCTTTCAAGCTATCCTGCTTTACGGTCTTTGTCCTAAACTAAAATGTTATTTTCCAGTCTCTTGAGTGCTCAGTATGTAAGAAATTCTTCATCTTTCTCTCAGATCCCTCAAATAGCTAAAAGCTTTGTTGTTATTGTTTTAGTTGACATTGAGTTGGCTCTGACTCAAAACAATCTTGTGTATAACAGAATGAAATATACATATTGCCATTGCTTGTTAATTTCGCCCACTGCAGTAGATCAGATGGTGCTAGGATGCTGGAAGACATGCCACTGGTACTTCAGATACCAGTAGGGTCACCCCCAGTAGACAGGTTTGCGGGGAGTTTGCAGACTAAAACAGAGTTTCTGGGAAGAAAGTCCTCTTAATCTATTCCATAAAAATTAACCAATGAAAAAATTACGGATAGCAATGAGATATTGTCCAAAGGCCTTACTTTTACTCTGTTTCATATGAGATTGCATATTTTGTTAATTTTAGCCCTGTAGAGATAGAAATCAGCAGGAAAAAAAAGTGATTTTATGTCATGATTTTCAGTCACATTTTAGAGAGAAAATATAACTATTGAACATTTAGTCTAGTAAAGAAAAAGTAACAGCACAAAATAATCACTGTTACACTAGCCAATTAGCATAATATATTTACTACATAGAAAAAAATAGCCTACTACCTGGTGAAAGTGACTCTGAGTTAAAGAAACTAGAACCAGAATCATATGGAAATTTCAAAGTATAATGTGTAAAAAAGCACACCAATTCTTGGGTTTTAAAGGATTTGGAAACATACTACAGGTAATATTTTACCTCAGTAAAGTTCTCTCCAGCTATATTAAAAAAAAAATTGATATAGAGTCAATGCTGACTCTTAGTGGCCCCATAAGACTGCACAACTGCCGCACAGGTTTCTAAGGAGTGTCGGGTATATTCAAATTGCCAGACTTTTTGTTAACAGCCATAGCGCGGAACCACTATGCCACCAGGTTTTCTGTATTTTAAATGAAGTTTTGATTATATATTAGAAATACTTATGTGCTTTATATGTATTTTATTTAAGATTTTAACCCTAGCATTTTATTTATAATTATTTTCATTTGCTGGAAACCACGGCTCCTATAAGCTAGTGTTTAAAAGTGTGTGTTTTGAAGAAAAAATATTAGCTTTCCAAAGCTTTCTTTCTTTCTTCTTCTTTTGTTAAATTAGTTAGATGGAGCTATCAATAGTGCCTACCTCAAGAATTGCTAACAAACTTACAGTTAAGGCCGAGAAAATTAAAGTTTCCCATGACAATAAAGAGAACACACATGGAGTGCATAAAGTATTTTAAAGCTCTCCCAAAGAAGGTAAATTTAGAAGAAGTGAGTGAATAGCTGTGATTTGATTTTTTAGCAGGAGGAAGGCATGCTGGGTGTGGTTAGGGCTGTGCATCAAGTCAGCAAGTTGAGGGGTGCTTCAGAGGACTCATCTGCAAAAGTTGAAGAGAAATAAAAAATAGTTTCCAATATCTAAGAAATACTGACTCCTTCCATAACTCACTTAGTTTAGCCACCCAGGGTGCAAAGCACTCGGAAATCATGATGACGAACTAGTATTTTGCTCAAAAAAGCATTTTTTTCCTTCTAATCACTTAAAATTCGGATCAAGTATCTGACAAATCCTGAGTAATTCTGTGAAAGATCTAATCTCCCTTCTATGTCCCTATAAATCCCAGAAAACAGGGTTCTGTTTCAGCTTCATGGAGTTTTGACTAAAAAGTACATGAGCATTTCAAGGATCAAATACCATCAAATAAAATTATGACTATGAGGGTACCCATACAAGTCAACAAAGGAAAATGGATCAAGATGTTGGTCAAGAGACACCTTATACATCATGAACACACACAGGTGATAGCTGAAAAGTGGCCAACTGCTAAAGCAACTCCAGGTGAAATTTAAGTGTCCAGAAGAACGATGATGACAACATATTTTGAAATTGTCATTGCCACAGTAACAAGTCTCTATTCTAACTATTTCACTTTGAGACCCAATCCATTGCTGTTGAGTGAATTCCAGCTCATAGCAACCCTATGGGACAGAGTAGAACTGCCCCACAGAGTTTCTAAGGAGCATTTGGTGGATTTGAAATACCAACCTTTTGATTAGCAGCCGTAGCACTTAACCACTATGCCACTAAGCTTTCCATTGCTTGAGAGTGAGAAATGGTCAAATCTTTGCAAGGGTGACAAAGAGACCATTTGGCCCCAGTGGGATCACTGAAAGTCTTCCAAACAACAGCAACAAAAAAGAAATGTTCAAGATTAGCCAGTAACTGAGGGCAATTGTAGAAGGGAGAATTATTCCTCTATGAAAGAACATGAATAATATTAACATGTGATCTTGGAGGTGCTGCTGTCTAAGAAAACCCATGATGCCACATGATAAAGTCATAAGAAAACCAAAACTTATTCATTATAGGCTTGCCAGACCAACGCTACACCCAGAAAAGCTGGAGACCAACTTCTTGTGAAAGGACAATTGCAGTCCAAATGTTCAGAGAGTAAGCCTTTGTATTTGTATTTAGAAATTCTGGACCTTGCCTTCTTGCACTTTTATCCTTTTTTCCATCAAAAAGATCCCAATAATTTAGTATTTCACCTTTATCTGCAAAATGGTTTTAAGTTCCAACTGAGTAATTGAAAGACAATTCTTTCACATTTTGAATGCAAAACAATGTCCCAAGAAAATAATTATCATCCATGTATGATTGAATCTCCTCTTCTCCTTACTAAAATTTTAGCACACTTTCCACAGGCATAAACTGGGAAACAGCTCTATAGGACACTATTCAAATGCTCCTTATTACCAAAGTTCAAAAACAAGAAGCTGAGACATTCTGTTAACCAAAATCTTAGAAGCCTGATTCTAATGAAGAAACAAAGGTATGAAAATTCACTCATGTGTTCCTAGTAGTTTATTTAGGCCTCTGAAGAAACCTAGTTCCAGAGAATTATTAATGAAAAAAAATGGATGTGATGTAGGTATTATTAAAATATTTTCTTTTTTTTTTTTCCCCCACAGCAGGCTTTTAAAATTTGTGTCAGGTAGTCCCTTAATGAAGGATCTATGGTGGTACAACAGACCTGGGTGGTGAAGTGGCACCCAACCAACCAAAAGCTTAGCAGTTTGAATCCACACAAGTGCTCCTTGAAAACCTTATGCGGCAGTTATCTGTCTTGTAGGGTTGCTATGAGTGGGGTTTGACTCAGTGGCAGTGGTTTTGGATTTGGTTGGTGATGCAATGGCTAAGCACTTAGTTGCAAACAGAAAGATTGGTGGTTCAGACCCACCCAGCCACTACTTGGAAAAAAGACTTGGGAATCTTCTGTAAAGATTACAGCCAAGAATATCCTATGGGAACTTCTACTCTGTCACACATGTATCACTAGAAGTCCAAATAGACTTCAGGGAAAACAACAGCAACAATTCTGTGATGAATTTCCAACCCTCAAATATTCACAACAGCACCAAGTCACTCCTTATCATTTGTTTCCCCAAGAGATATTGGACAGTGCTTCAAGATTTTAATAGAATGTGTGTACACACGTATGTGTTCTTAGCGATTTGGTAGGAAATGAGAGCTGAAAATTTTATTGAGTACTTGCTATTTCTTATATTGTTTATATGTTTTAAGTATAGATACTTATTTAATCCGATAACATCACATGGGATAGGTAACGCTACTTCCATTTTAGAAGTGAGTAATACTATAGAAATTTTAAGCAAATTTCCATAAATTATAAGCAAATAAGTGATACTGTACCTGGGGCACTTGGCTTTAGAGTTTACTCTTAGCTCTCGCTGTTGAGTGATGTGATGATTAAAACTGTGTGTCGACTTGGCTGGGCCATGATTCTCAGTGGTTCTGCAGCCGTATGATGTTATAATCACCTCCATGATGGGATTTGCTATAAGTATCGAGTCAGCTGAAAAGGAGTTTCCTTGTACATGAGGTCTGCATCTAGCATAAGTAGTCATTCTGTGAAGTTTTGTGGCTTTTGCTTGCTCTGAATCCTTCCTCTGGCTCCTGTTTATCTGTCTGGTACGTTAGACTTGGGCTAACAACTTACCTGCTGATCTTGGGATTTGTTTGTCTTTGCAGCATATCAGCAACAGCTTTGGTTTGACATCCTGACCTTGGGCTTACCAGTCCCTACAGGTATATCAATCAGGAGAAACCTCTAGCCTGACCCACAGACTTGGGACATTCCAGCTTTTACAACCACGTGAGGTGTTTCCTTGATATAAATCCCCGTGTATATTAACATTTACTGGTTTTGTTTCTCTAGGAACCCAGCCTAACATAAGTGAAAAAACATTTATATTGTATACCTTTGGATACCTTAAAAACATATCCAAAGACTCTAACACAAGAGCTGTTTGCACATTATAACTGTTTCTAGATTTATTGTACAAATGGAGGAAGTGAGCATCTGTTCATTGTGAATTCTAAATCTGCAATGCTACCCTGCCCTTCATCCATGAGTTTAATTGTAAAATTTCCCTAACCTCAGCATAAGTCATAAACAACCAAAAAATGAGAAAGAGGATTGTGGCAGATTGCATTTTTCAAAGATGATCATCATTATATCTCTCATCCCACATACACTACACTGCATTTTGCAATGCCCTCATCAAGAGCCCTATCTCTTTGACTCTGTGAGGGTTTTTTGCTTATTTAACCAGTGAAACACAGTGAGGTCATATACTTTTCCAAACACTTCTGGCCACATGGTCTCTTCCATAACTCTATTACCATGCTGTGAGAGATCTATACAGCATGAGAAGCCAATATGAATGCTTTGGTTGACACTCTCTGCTGAGCCCAACCTTCAAGTCATCCTTGCTCAGACACCAAATATACTCAGGAAGAAGCTTCCAGGCAATTTCAACTCCTTGTCACTCAAGGGAACCCTAGAAAAGGCCCAGACATCATGGAGCAAAGATAAAACATTCTTATTGTATCCTATCTGAATTTCTGATACACAGAATCTATAAGAAAAACAAAATGATTAACACAGCTATAGTCCAGAAATGAAACAGCCACAAGAAGCTAAAAGAACTAAGGAACAGATGCTCCCAAGAGCCTCTAGAGGAACACAGTCATACCAACACCTTAATTTTGGCTCAGGAAAACTGATTTCATGCTTCTGGCCTCCAGAAAGGTGAGAAAGTAAAATTTTTGTTATCTTAAGTCACCCAGTTTGTAGTAACTTGTTACAAAATCCATAGGTATCTAAAACAGAGTCAGTGAAGGCTTGGAAGAGACTGCAGAGATTGTTACTGGAAACCAGGGGAAGAAAACCTGCATGCAATGGTATAAAGTTTAGTAACAGTCACCCACAATAATGTGGAAAAGAATAAACATAGTAGTAACCTGGGCAAAGAGATTTTTAGGAGGGAAGCTGAAAGTGTGTGTGACTTCTTCTCACTAGTTATAACAGAATTTGAGAGGAGAATAATGAACTCATAAATGAACTAGTTTCCAAGACTAGCTAGAGACAGCTTAGTCTTTCCAGCCAGAAAACGCTTCTTAAAGAAAAAACAGTCTATAGTGAAAATATTAAACCCAGGGTGCTATAAAAAATGTCTCAGAGTAAAGATGAAACCATAGGTATGTCTGTGAAACTCTTTACTAAGACCTTGGAAAGACTTCACTTGGTGTCCCATTGATACTCTCAGATAAAAATTTTCTAAGGATTGTAAAGGAATGTCTCTGTTAAGAAAACACATAATAATAAGGCTTCTAAAAACTCTAATTGTTTATTCTACAGCAGCCTCTTAAATGGCCCAAAGTAGAAAAGGACTTATCTCTAAGAGATCTGTGAGTATAGATTTTATCTAAATCAGGAGATATAGAAATGGACATATAAAGAAAGTAAAGATTTTAAAGAAATTATGTCAGCTAGGATGAAAGGGGTAGAGAAGTATAAAATGAAAAAATTAGAACCAAACCAAAACCACTGCCATCAAGTCAGTTCTGACTCATAGCAACATATAGGTCAGAGAAGAACTTCCCCCATGGGGTTTCCAAGAGGTGGGTTTGGACTGCCAGCCTTTTGGTTTGCAGCTGTAGCACTTAACCAGTATGACACCAAAGTTTCCATAAAGTGAAAAGAGGACTTTAAATTCCCCAAATTCCATAGACAAATTATAGGTTAAAAACAAATTACTCAGCCATAAACATGGACTACTTCTTAGCCTAAAAGAATAATGACTCAGACTATGGAAGGAGGAATGAATCCTATATCCATCAGGAATAACTTTCAGGAAGTAAGCTCTTAATCAAAGAATTGACAGTATATACGCAGCTAGAGTCAGAATTTACTGTGCAGTGATAACAATTTTGAGTGGTGTGTCTACTGTGGTTATACTTTATCTCTTTGAATACTGTATTTTTAGTGTGTTGAGTGTACATAACTCATCTCTTTAATTTACAAGTCTTCCAACTGAGGGCAGCAATACTTAAGGAACTGAACTCAAGGGCTATCATCTACATACTACCTGACTGATGAAATTCTAGACCTTGAGCATGTGTGGCATGGAGGCTAAAATGCAATTTTACTTTTTGGTGTCTTGACAGAGGGTGATGATATTTTACACACAAGTGTAAAACATGTGTACAATATGTGAATTGTAGACAGAAGATTAACTGTGGTGTATTCATATTATATTTTTCTAAAGATGGTCACCTAACATATCCAATCCAAGATACTTTTCTGAATTGCACCTTACTATTCTCCTATCAAGAATTTCAGTCTACAGTCTGTATTCCTCCACTTTAATCCAGGTGGGTAAGATTGTGATCATTTAACCAGTAAAGTCCGACTTAAGTGTTGCCATGTGACTTTCTAGACAAAGTCAGAAAAGGTCATGTTGCCTTTATGGCACAGTTTTCTTGGGATATTCATTCTTTGGCATTTCCTCACAGACCCTATCCACTGTGCTGAGAATTACCTTAACCCACATGGAAAGGCCACGGGTAGGCGTTCCGTCATCATCAGTGCCAGGTGAGTTCAGTTTTTGAGTCATTCTAACCCAGATTTGTAAGTGAGGAAGCCTCCGGATGATTCTAGCTCCTGGTCATCTGAATCACCCAAACATTGTGGGACAGACACAAATCAGCCCTGTCATACTTGGTTTGAATTCCTAACCCAGAATCAGCGAATTTAATACCATTGTTTCTGGTTCGCAGTGCTAAGTATGGTATGGTTTGTTACAGAGTTCTAGAAACTAAAAGAAGAATACAAGGTATGAAAATTACATTTGTGACTTTGCCACCACGCACTTAGGTTGGCAGCACTGTACAAACAACTTGGTAAGGTTTCATAACCTTGGTGTGTCAGTGTCTCACAGCTCTGCTCATTCTGACGTGTGGTGGTGTCTTACTAAGTGGGGCTTACTACTGTTACTGCAGGTTTTTGTGTGCCATTGTGAGAATGTTGGAGCTTGAATTAAAGCAATTAACAAACATTAAACTTCTTGTTAAGTTTGGCAAGAGTGGAAGTGAAATCAGGGATCTGTTAGTCAAAGTTTATGGGGATAACGCCATGAAAAAAATGGAAGTGTACAAATGGATTCAACATTTTTCTGAGGGGAGAGAAAGTGTCACTGATGAACAGAGGGTAGGGTGGCCAGTAACGTGCAGAACTGATGGAAACATTGCAAAACTGATGGGAACATTGCAAAACTTCACCTAGTTGTACATCAAAATCATTGGCTGACTGTGAGAAGCTTAACAGGCCATGTAAATATTGATAGAGAAACAGGAAAATCTTAACAAAAATCTTGGTATTAGAAAAGTGTGTGCAAAAAGGGGCCCAAAGGAGATCACTGGTAAAAGCAAAAGAGAGTCGAAGTTTGCCAAAACTTTTTACAGGGGCAAGATGATATTTTGGACCATGTTATCGCTAGTGATAAAATATGGGTGTACCAATATGTCCCTGAAACAAGCATCAAAGTGCACAACAGAAGTCAGCCAGTTCTCTACAATCAAAAATTCTGCCAGTCCAAATCAAGAGTCACAGGGATGTTGCTAACCTTTTTTGATATCAGAGGGATTGTTCACTACAAATTTGGACCCACTGGACAGTTAATGTAATTTACTATGAGGAAATGCCGAAAAGACTGCATGAAAAATTAGATGAAAATGACCTGAAGTTTCCACCAACTCATGGGTCTTGCATCATGACAACGCACCAGCTCACACAGCACTGTCTGTGAGGGAGTTCTTAGCAAGTAAACAAATAACTGTCTTAAAACACCCTCCCTGCTCACCTGATCTGCTACCCAATGACTTTTTTCTTTACCTGGAGATGAAATATTGAAAGGAAGATATTTTGGTGACATTCAG
Organism: Heterohyrax brucei; assembly: GCA_028571685.1. Lineage (NCBI taxonomy): Eukaryota > Metazoa > Chordata > Mammalia > Hyracoidea > Procaviidae > Heterohyrax > Heterohyrax brucei. The sequence goes on from CM053161.1 coordinate 1,726,081, forward strand.
GGCATCAAGGGTAATACAATCACAGCTCTGATGGCCATTACAGAAAGAGTTCCAAATTTACTTTGAAGGGTGAACTAGGCAGTGCCATTGGTGTGTAGCTTTCCAAGGGAGTCCTTCAAAGGTGACCCTAGCGATATTCAGCAAGGAAATATGTAGCACTTTTTCTAGGATGAGTTCATGAACTTAACTGTCAGCCCTCATAAATCAAATAGCGTAAAACAAAGGAAGATGTGACTAAATCAATGTTGTAACAGTGAATAGACACCAAAGCCACAAATGCTATTGTTTACATGCTTATACAACTTCTGCAGTTAGACTTTTTATGAAATGTAAAACTTCTGGAGGGAGGTGATGAGGCCATTTAAGGCCATACATGTTATATATAACTCATGACTAATGGAGGCAAAATTACACATGTGTGCAAAATCAGTGTGGGGAAAGTGTGCCTTTTGTTCAAGTGTGATTGTTTGATTGTGAGACAGATGCTGGGGGAAAGGCAAGCAAGCTTTTTTATGTTAGTCTGATTTGCCAAAATACCAGTGATGTTTTAAGCATTGGGGTTGTAGGCAGGAAGAAGGAGGCAGAGTGGAAAGGAATTTTAAATTATCAAAGAAAGGTTCAGCCCAAACCATTTTAATGAAAACAAGACTTTGAAGCAGAGTTGCCAAATATTCTAGTGGATTCAAAGCATTTTTAATTCTCAACAGTACACAAGCAACATTTTCCGTGATAACTTATTTCTGTCCAGATACAGATGTACGCATTTTACAGGCGGCTCTCTACTAACATGTAAGTCTTGAAAATATGGCCTACTCTTTTTGCAGGTGTGAAGTATGTTACATACCAAACTCCAAGTCATTTTAACTTATAAATCAAACTCCTAGGTGCTTTCCAGAGAAACAATGTTTTAAAAGGGGGAAAAAACTGGCAAATGACAGAGTAGATTCATTACAGATTTGACACAAGTCAGCTTGCTCAGAGAGAGGAGAGCAAGGCGTCAAGGTGAGTGAATTGTTTCATACTTAAGAATTGTACCAAATTGCACCAATTATCCAAGTAGGCAAACAAGTTCTTGCTTAAGAATTGTGTCAAGCACTGCAATGATATGTGTAGCTAAGTGCACACCATGGAAATTTGGCCATTAAAACATTAGTCCCTCTTTGGAACATAACAAAATGTAGTAGATTGAAAAAATGTCCATTTATTAAGTCAAAATAAAGGAGAGCTCAACTGAGTTCTCCAGTTAAGAATCTCACAAGACTGAAGTTATGCTGTTGGGTGGCTGAACACTTATCTGCATGTTCTGGGGAAGAATTTTTGTACTTGTGTAACTAAGGACTTTTTTCTTGTCAGCTGTTGGCCAAAGATTGCTCTTGGCTTTCACAAGCAGCCTTCAGGCCCTTGCCCCATGGAGCCTCCGTCTCAGCAATGGGGAACTGTCCCCCAAACCCCAATAGATTTTCTTCCCCTCGTCCAATCTCTGTGACGTCCTCTTTAGCAACCAGGTGGAGAAAATGATGTTTTTGTAAAAGGCTCCTGTGATTTTGTTAGGCCCACATGGATAACCTCCCTGTCTTAAAGCCAGGTGGTTAGTAACTTAAATTACATCTACAAAATGCTTTTACATATAATGTAATATAATCTGGAAAGTAGCAACAAGACGAAAAAGGTCACGGGGACCATTTTAGAATTCTGCCTACCACACTTATTAAACATCAATAAGATGTTTACAAACACAATCCACAATTCTACCTTTATTCTCTGTTCAGATGGTGGATTTTAATTCCCTGGAACTCTTGTCTGTCAATTAAGTCTCAACTGTGGAGTTGGAAAGAGAACTGAATTTCACTTCTGCCTCTCACTCACTGTGTATAGATACATGTGCTCATCACTCTGTACCCTGAGTTCTACACTGGGGAAAACAGAGGAGGAGGTAATACTTGTTGTAAGAAGTAAGTGAGCTGAAAGTGTGAAAATGCTTAGTTCTATATTTTGTACATAGTGGGCTCTCAAGAGAAGTTCTAAGCTTTGTCTGTTCTCCTACAAAATTTCAATTGTACTTTAAAGTCTTACTTTAACCCTTCTGGCTTCAGCTACTCAGCGTGTTTTCTCTTATCAATATCCCTTAGAGAGTGTCCTCAAAATAAATAAGTAAATAAAAGAGTGTCCTCAATATGTCAACATTTTGCTTTATGAAACTATCCAATGAAGGTAGAATAAAAAACTCAAGCAAAAGAATACCATACTTTTTCACAATTAGCATGTCCACAGAATGCACATAGCATGCACAGGAAAATAATGTGCGAAGGGTTAGCATGTTTGGCAGGGAAGTATAACTCACATGTTAATCTGAGTAAAAATGTGCTATTTAAAATTAATTCTAAGTATGCAAGTACTTATGGAGTTGGGTTACATCAGTCAATACCATGTATGTTCAGTGTGAAATTTTATATGCAAAAGAGAAAAAAATAAATATTTGGTAAATTTTATTTCAAGTGTAATGACAATAAGCTCTGAAAATGTTCTATTACTTTTACTTTTATTGTAATCTTATTTTTTTTAGGATAGTAGACTATTTTCAATCATACATCTTTCTTGGTGAATTTGTAAAGGGAGCTACTACTAGCAGTGTCATTGTTCAGAAAATTCAAACAGGTGGGCAAGTATACTCTCTCATTTTGCTTAAGAAACTTGACAAGAAAAGCATTTAAGTGACTCTTTTACAATCATTACGTAAGTTAACAACAAGACTAAGAAGATACCAGAATAACTTTCTCCTACTGGAGACCAGTTTAAGTCTTACACAAACCTTAATCGTAATACTACCTTTAATGTCATTCCTACATCTTTCAATGATTTCTGTCATCAAATGCATGAAAATCACTTGATGAAATGAGATAAACACAAACCAGATTTAAGTAACAAAAGAATCTGGGTCATAACTTGGTTTGTTAAAATTAGATCCCAAATATATATCTGATAGGTTCAGAAATATATTCCTAATTAATTTTTGTCTGCTCTTCTTTACAGAGAATCCTAGGAAACAATCACCCATTTTATAATCAGTTTTTGGTAATAACTGAGGAATAGACGTGAAAAATCACAAATACCTGAAGGAAAACAGATGTTTCTGAGTTTTTTTCTTCCCCTGGTAGTAGGTGGGTGGGGAGGAAAAACTCTTAGAAAAATATGTTTTATTTGACATTTTCTGAATGAAAGCACAAATACAAAAAAGGTAGCATTCATCCTGAAAATAGATTAAAAAGCACCAAGTATCAAAAACTACCACCAAGATAATCACACTAGGTCAGATCAGAAAGCTAGCATTGGACATTAACACATCTGCAACAATCCCAGCAATTTGGAAGCGCAGAGCTCGTTTCTATCATTGGAGTTTGGAAAGGTGAAGAAGCTGAAAGGATTTGGGAAATATATTACTGAGGAGAACTACGAGTTTTATTTCCCAATTAAAAAATTTCTAAATCCTTAGAAATAATATTTTAGAAATGTAGATAAAGTCAATTATTAGAATTATGATTTTAAATAGTTAAATGGTCACTTTATAGATTGAATTGATCATATTTATTAAGACAAGGTTTAAAATAAGCTGTCAAAATATAAATGTATAAATACCTTTTTTTCCTATTTGAGTATTTTCTCCAAATTCACTTTTATCTTTTGTTTATTCCTTTGTATTCAACAATGTATTTCCTTTAAAAGAACTCAAGCTGAGAGTTAAATTTCAGTTGCCAAATCACTACTAGCCCAAAGTACCAGCCATAAGGAAAATCTAGTATGTAGAAACCAAATACCTGATAAACAGGGCTCTGCATCTGTTCTGTAGAGGAACATACAGATCTTTTGTTCAGGAAGAATACTGTGCAGCTGCTATTGTTTGCTGTCACAAATTGAATTGTGTTCCCCAAAAAATGTGTGTAGAAATTTGACTGGGCCATGATTCCTTGGTATTGTGTGATGTTGCTGTATTTTCTAAACTTAGGGAGGATCGGGGGCAAATGAGTTGGTTGGGCAAGACTTAATGTGTGGGATTGTCCTGTGATTTGGGGCAGATACTTGGGATATAGAAGAAAAGGAGGCAAGCTGAGATTTGGGGACCACATGCTACCAAGAAAGCAGTGCTAGGAGCTTAACACATCCTTTGGAAAGCACCAGGGTCCCTGTGCCTTGGAAGCTTCCAGTCCAGCAGATGACTGACTACAGAGAAAGCCTTCCCTGGAACTGACACTCTGAATCTGGACTTTCAAACTACTGGACAGTGACAAAATAAAATTTCACTTTTTAAAGTGATCTACTGGTGGTATTTCTGTTACAGCAATACCAAATGACTAATGCAGCTGTCATGCAGTTGGCTTCAGTTCCTGGCAACCTTATACACAAAGAAGTGGATATTAACTTGTTCTGATTATGTCTATGATATTTGATGTACTTGAGCCCGTTACTAAGGCTATGTGTCAATTCATCCCATCGAAGATTCCCCTCATTTCCCCTGACACTCTTCTTTACCAGCCAAGAGCTGATAGTCTTTCCTGATAATGAGTCCATAGGAAGCAAGCCAAAATGTTGCTATATTCGCTTTTAAGAAGCATTCTGATTACAGTTCTAAGTTTGATTTGTTTGTTCTTACAGCTGTCCATAGAGTAGTCAGTATTCTTAATCAACAGTACAATACACGTGCCTCAATTCTGTCTTCCAGTTTTCGCATGCATATAAGGGAATTGAAAATAACGTAATTTGGATTAGGCATACCTTAAGGCATCAAAGTGACGTCTTGACTTTTATCATTTTAAAGGGGTCTTTTGCAGCAGAATTTTCCAAAGCACTGTGTTATTTGACATCGACTCCTTCTTCCATGAATATTGATTGCTCATCTGAGTAGAAAGTAGGCAGCTTCAATTTTTTTCTCCACTTTTTGTAATACTGTTTATAGTCTAGTACAAAGAATTTTCATTTTCTTCACATTCAGGTGTATTCCATGTTGAAAGTTGTGGTCTTCAACCATCAATAAGTGATTTATGCCATCTTCATTTTTGGCAAACAAGGTTCTGCCATCTGCATATCACAAGTTGTTAAGAAGTCATCTTACAGTTTTGATGCTATGTTCTTCATCTAGTCTAGCTTCTTGGATTATTTATTCTGCATGCAGATTGAATAAGGAGAGTGAAAGGACACAATCCCACCATATATCTTTTCTAATTTTAGACCATATAGTATCCCCTTGTTTTGTTCATGTAACTGCCTCTAGATCCATGTGTAGGTTTCAGATGAGCACAATTAAGTATTCTAGCATTCTCATTATTATAAATGCTATCCATAATTTATCACCATCCACAGGTTAAATACTTTTGTGTAGTTGTTAACCCAAAACTAAAACAATTGCTGTCTAGTCATTTCCAACTCACAGTGACGGTGTGCAATAAAGTAGAACTTTCCTATTGGGTTTCCAAAGAGTGCCTGTTGGATTTGAACTGCTGACCCTTTTTTTGGTTAATAGTCACACTCTTAACCACTATACTGCTAGGTTTTCCACAGTCAGTTAAACACAGGTAAATGTCTTTCTGTCATATTATCCCCTTTTGGCAGTAATCAATCTGTCATAAGCAGTGATGTTCCTTGTTCCATATCTCATCTGAATCCAGGCTGCATCTCTGGTAGTTTCCTGTCAATGAATGGCTATAGTGGCTTTTGAATTACCTGCAGCAGAGATTTGCTAGTGTGTAATATTAATGATATTGTTGAGTAACTTCCACATTCTGTTTGATTGTGTCTTTGGAACAAGCAGGAGTATGAGTTCTTGTCAGTTGGCTGGGAAACTCTTTCAGATTTTTTTACACAAATTAGTAGCTCTTTCAGGGTTACATCTGTTTGTTGAAGAATCTCAGTTGGTATTCTGTCAACTCCTGAAGTCTTGTTCTTCAGCACTGCCTTCAGTGCAACTTGAACTTCTTCCTTCAGTTTCAGCAATTCTTGATTATGTACTGCCTCTAGGAATAGTTGAATGCAGACCAATACGCTTTGGTACAGTGTCTCTACATATTTGTTCCCTCTTCTTTTGATGATTTCTGAGTCACTCTATTTTTTGTTAGTTATTTTATGATTTTGTTTCATTTTTTACCTTTAGTAAAGCTGGGTTCACTTTCAGGTTAGTTGATACACATCATCAAATATCTTTTATTCTTTTAAGTAAGGAAAACACATCTGTGTGTTATTTTATCCAATTGCTGCAGTTCTTTTCCACTATATTTCAAATGAGCACCATGGATAACCTTCATAAAACACTACCCAGAATATATTACCTGACTAAATGTTAGCAGGGTTAAGTGCTATGTCTCCCAACCAAAAGGTCAGCAGTTCTAATACACCAAGTGTTCCTTGGAAATCCAATGAGGTGGTTCTGCTCTGTCTTATAGTGTCATTATGAGTCGGAATGGACTCAACAGCAATGATCTTTTCTTTCTTTTTTTTTAACATTTTCAGAGGAACACTGGTGAGACAATAGTTAGCCTAAGCACTGACAATTGTGATGTATTGATCATCTGATGCTGTTACAACAAAAACACTACAAGTAGTTGTCTTTAACCAAAAGTGTTTATTTTATCACAGTCCAATAGGCTGGAAATCCAAATTTAGAGCATCAGCTCCTGGAGAAAGCTTTCTTTCTCTGTCAGCTGTAGAGGAAGATCTTTATGATGTGTTGGTCTGGAAGCATCTCAGTAAAGTAATCACAGGTCCAATGGATGTGCTGTCCTCCCGACACTGCTTTCTTGGTGCTATGGTGTCCCCACGTGTCTCTGCTCTCTTCTATATCTCAAATAAATTGACATTTATCTTGTAGACCTCATCAGTATAACTGCTACAAATCATTTTATAAAATCATAGTGATAGGATTTACAACACAGATGAAAATCTCATCAAATGCCAAAATGGTGGACAGTGACATAACACTGGGAATCATGGCCCAGTCAAATCTCTATACACGATTTTGGGAGACATAATTCAGCCCATGACATGGAAAGTTAGTGGGCTGAACCCACCAGCTGCTCTATGGGAGAAAAGGTCTGGAAATCTGCTCTTACAAACATTGTTATTGTTGTTAGGTGCTGTTGAGGTAGTTCCAACTCATAGTAACCGTATGAACAACAGAACAAAAGACTTCCCAGTTGTGACCCATCATTTTTATGCTTAAACCCATTGTTGCAGCCACTGTGATACTCTCTCACTTTGAGGATCTTCCTCTTATTTGCTAATCCTCTCCTTTACCAAGCCTGGTGTCCTTCTCCAGGGACTGATCCCTCATAATAACAAGTATAAAGTATGTAAAAGGCAGTCTTGCCATCTTTGCTCTGAAGAAGCATTCTGTTTGTACATCTTCCAGAACAGATCTGTTTGTTATTTTGGTAGTCCATGGTACATTCCGTATTCTTCTCCAACACCTCAATTCCAGGGCAGCAATTATTCTGTTGTCTTCCTTGCTCATTGTCCAGTTTTCACACGCATGTGATGCAGGTCAAAGTACTATGGCTTGGGTCAGGCACATCTTAGTCTTCAGAATATATCACCTGCCTAAATGTTAGCAGGGTTAAGTGCTGTGTCTCCTAAACAAATGTCAGCAGTTCTGACATCTTTACTTTTCAGTACTTTAAAGAGGTCTTTTGCAGCAGATATTCTCAATGCAATGCATCTTTTGATTTATTGTCTGCTGCTTCCATGGGCACTGATTGTGAAATCAAATAAAATGAAATCCTTGACAACCTCAACCCTTTTTCCATTTATCGTGAAAATGCATACTGGCCCAGTTGTGAGGACTTTGGTATTTCTTGATGTTGAGGTGCAACCCACACTGAAGGCTAGGGTCTTTGATCTTCATCAGTAAGTGTTTCAAGTCCTCTTCACTTTCAGCAAGGAAGGTTGTGTCATCTGCATAAGGCAGGTTGGTAATGAGTCTTTGTCCAATCCTGATGTCTCATTCTTACTCATGTAGTCCAGTTTCATGGATTATTTGCTCAGCATACAGACTGAAAAAGTATGGTGAAAGAATACAACTCAGATGCTTATCTTTCTTGACTTTAAGCCATGCAGTGTCCCCTCATTCTGTTCTCATGACTGCATCTTAATCCATATACAGATTCTTCATAAGTACAAGTGTTCTAGAACTCCTATTCTTTACAATGTTATGTATACATAATTTGTTATGATCAACACAGTCAAATGCCTTAACAACGTCAATGAAGTATAGGTAGACATCGTCCTGGTATTCTCTGACATCAGCAGTGATATCCCTAGTTCCACATCCTCTTCTGTGAATCCTGTTTCAGTTTGTGGCAGTTCTTTGTTAGTATGCTGTATACTGTTGCAGACACTTTTGAATGATCTTGAAGAAAATTTTACTCGTGTGTGATATTAACAATATTGCTCAATAATTTCTGAATTTGGTTGGGACACTTTTCTTGAGAACAGGTATAGTAATGGAACTTTCACAGTTGGTTGGACAGGTAGCTGTCTTCGAAATTTCTTGGTGAAGATGAGTGAGCACTTGCACTGCTATATTCATTTGTTGAAACATCTCAACTGACATTCATTGATGTGCATTGATAATTTCCGGTGATTAGAATACAAAAGTTGGAAACTTTCCAAGTTTGTAGTTGGAAAATACAACCATGGTGACAGAAATGATTGCAGAGATCACATGATAGAATTATGTAAGACCAATGACTTCTTCATTGCAATATCTTTTTTCACTAACATAAACAGAGACTATGTAGGTAGACCTTACCAGATGGAATATACAGGAACTCAATCAATTACATCTGTGGAAAAAGATGATGGAAAAGCTCCATGTCAGCAGTTAGAGCAAGACCAGGTGCTGACTACAGTACAGACCATCAACTGCCCATATACAAGTTCAAACTGAAATTGAAGAAAATTAGAACAAGTCCATGAGAGCCAAAGTATGACCTTGAGTATATTCGACCTTAAGATCATCTCAGGAACAGATTTTATGCATTGAACTCTTATGACTAAAGACAAGATGAGCTGTGGAATGACATGCATAAAAGACATCATACATGAAGAAGGAGCCAATTAAAGAAAACAGGAAAGAAAAGACCAAATTGGATGTCAGAAGAGACTCTGTAACTTGCTGTTACATGTTGAGTAGCTAAAGTGAAAGGAGAAAATGATGAGGTAAAAGAACTGAACAGAAGATTTCAAGGATGACTTGAAAAGACAAAGTCAAGTATTATACTGACATGTGCAAAGAGCTGGAGCTAGAAAATCAAAAGGGAATCACAGGCTCTGCATTCTCAAGCTCAAAGAACTGAAGAAAAAATTCAAGCCTTGTGAGTTACAACAGTGAAAGATTCTATAGAGAAAAATATTAAATGACTCAACCAAAGAAAAACCCAAACTCACTGCTGTTGAGTCAATTCCTACTCATTGTGACCCTATAGGAGAGAGTAGAACTGCTCCACAGAGTTTCCAAGGAGCACCTGGCAGATCTGAACTGCCAACTTCTTGGTTTGCAGACCTGGCACTTAACCACTATGCCATTAAATGACTCAGGAAGCATCAAAAGAAGGTGGAAGGAATACATGGAGTCATTATACCAGAAAGAAGTGGTCTGCATTTAACCAACTGAAGTAGCATATGATCAGGTATCAATGGTGTTGAAGGAAGAATTGAAGTGACATTGAAGACACTGGTGGCAAACAAGGCTCCAGGAATTTATGGAATACGCTAAACATTACAGCCTATGAAACCCCATGGAGTAGCTCTATTCTGGCTGATGGGACCACTGAATTAAAATCAGCTGGACAGCACACAACAACAAAACAGTTTTAATATACAACACAAACAGGCTTCAAAATCTATCAAACAAACCACAAACAACAGAAGAGAAAATCGATAAATGGAAACTGTTAAGAATCAAACACTTTTGCTCATCCAAAGACTTTATTAATAGAATTAAAAGGCCACCTACAGAATGGGAAAAAATATTTGGCAACTATATGTCAGACTGATGCTTCACCTCCATAATTTATAAGGTACTACAAAATATCAATAAGAAAAACATAAATAATCAAGCATTGGGCAAAGGAGATGGAAAGACAGTTCTCTAAAGAGGAGATCCAGACAGCAAAGAAACACATTTGGACATGCTCATGATCATTAGCTGTTAAAGAAATCCAAGTCAAAACTACGATGAGACAGCATCTCAACCCAACAAGGTTGGCTGTGATCCAAAAAACACAAAACAACAAATGCTGGAGAGGCTGTGGAAAAATTGGAACTCTCCTACACTGTTGATGGGACTGCAAAATGGTGCAACCTCTTTGGAAATCAATCTGGCACTTCCTTAAAAAGCAGGATCTAGATATATCATTTGACCCAGTAATTCCACTGCTCGGAATACATCCTGTAGAATCAAGGCCATTCACGCTAACTGATACATGCACATGAACGTTTATTGCAGCACAGTCCACAACATCAAAAAGATAGAATCAACCCAGATGCCCCAAAACAAGAATGAACAGGTAAACTGTGGTACATATACTCAATGGAACACTATGCAATGATAAAGAGCAGTGATGATTTTAGGAAACATCTCATGACCTGGTTTTAATTGAAACACATTATGTTGAGTCAAAGTAGTCAGTGACAAAAGGACAAATATTTTATGAGACCACTACGATAAGAACTTAAAAGCAGACTCATGCATAAAGGAAAAGACTCTTTGATGGCTGCAAGGGTGGGAGGGAGGGAGAGTTTACATTAGATAGTCAATAGAAATTTGGTTGGGTGAAATCTGTGACAGCACATGTTAGAAAGAAGATCAGTATTAACTGGACTTCAGCATAACATGATTACTGATCCCATCTTAATCCAATATTACAAGGATAGAGCAGCAGGGAAGGGGGGCTGGAGACCATGCTGTCAGGGGAAACCAAGGCCAATTGACACAACTAGCATTTTGCTAAGAGAGCCTTCTGCATCCCACATTGGTGAGTGGCGTTCGGAGTCTTAACAGCTGCCAAGTTGTCATCTGAGGGTACAGCAAATGGTCCCAACTTAGCAGGAATGGATGACCACCAAGGACCAAAATGACATGGGGGAAAGAGAACCCAGAAGACAGAGAGACCCATGTGAATGGGTGACTGCACTGACTTGTGACCAGAAGAACCGGATGGTGCCCAGCCACCACAAGTGATAGCCATGATGGAGCTCACAAAGTTGACTCTTGCTGGCAACAAGAGAATAAAAAGGGGTGCACTCTGAGATCTCCATTAAAAGACAGCAACTGATGGTCCAGGGGCCTCAGAGTTCCCCTGGAAACACGGCCCCTGGCCCTGATGCTGCCCCTGTCCATAAATCATAATGGAGGTCAACTCTGAGACAGGAATTGATTGGACTTGGTGACACAGAGTGACTGTATCATGTGTGCACTTTATGGTTCTATGCATCTCTAGGATGTCATCCTGCTCACCTCTTACTGGAGGAAGGGAGTGGGTGGAGAACATGGGACAGGAGTTTGTTGGGAGGATACATGTATGGAGCAGACAAGAAGAGTGTGCTGTCACTGTTCAGGGAAAGCAGAGGGAGCTGCATATAGGTGAGCATGAAAATTTATATGGGAATGTACATTTTCATTCAATCATAATAAAAAGGAAAGGGAACATGTGACCCATTTTAAATTTTGAAGAGGTAGGTTTAATAACATGTACAATATCTTAGTAATAAGATCAGCTTACAAAAAGAAGTGTTAGGATCTCTTCTCTTCTTATTTATAAAAATAAAAAATTTACTTCCCAAACAATTTTTAAGTATCCTAAGATGATACCAGAAAACAAACTTCTTGCTGTTAGCCAACCCACCATCTGGGAAAGAGAAGAAAAGCATCTGTCTCTGTACTTTTATGTACCACTTTTATGATGGGGGTAGGTCACTACATGTCCTGTTGCTATGGCAATTTGACAGATTGCCCTAAAACTTAGTGAGGAAATAATTTAATAACACTTGTATATTCTGTGGGTCAAGGGTGCAGGCAGCACATGAAAGAATATGGCTCATCTTTGTTCCATGATGACTCAGATCCTAACCGGAGTGAAGGCTGGTGGCTAGAATGCTATGCAGGCTCCTTAACACTCTCCCTTGAAGGCTGATGCTGGGAGACAAGCACAGCTGGGCTTCATAGCATTTCTAAGTGACCTTGTCTTGTGGTAATTCCAACATGGTGGCTTCAGGGTCACAGGACTTCTTACACATGTGCTCAGGATTTCCAAGGTCTGATTCTCAGGAGAGATTCTCCAGTGGAAGGTGTATCTTTTTTCTAATCTAGACTTGGAGTCACTGTCATGGATTGAATTATGTCCCTCCAAAGATGTGTATCACTTTCATCAGGCCATGATTCCCAGTATTTCATTGTTGTCCTCCATTTTGTGATTATAATTTTATATTAATGAAAATTAGGGTGAGACCATAATGTCCTCACTAAGATTATATTCCTGATCCAGTGTAAAGGGCATTTCCTTGGGATGTAGTCTGGACCACCTTTTATCTCTCAAGAGATAAAAAGGAAAGGGAAACCAGCAGCGAGGGGGTACTTCGTATCCCCAAGAACGCAGTGCCAGGAGCAGAGCATGTCCTTTGGACCTGAGTCCCTGCAAGTAGAAGCTCCTAGTCCGAGGGAAGATGGATGAGAAGGCCAACAAAGAGCTAAAACCTTCCCCTGGAGCTGACTGCCTGAATTTGGACTTTTAGCCCACTTCACTGTGAAGAAATAAATTTCTGTTTGTTAAAGCTATCCACTTACATACATTTCTGTTACAACAGTAGAAAGTGACTGCAACAGTCACCCAGAAAACAATTCTACAGCATTCTATTTGTTAGAAGTGAGTCACAAATACCTTCACAGATGAGACAATTAGATGCCACCGTTTAGGAGTGGGTCATCAAAGAATCTGAAGACATGTTTTAAGCTTACTACATTAAGAGAGGAGGAAGATATTTCCCAGGATTCAACTACATAGTAAGTCAAAATCATTAGGCTTTATACCTATCAATTCCATATGAAAATACTATTGCTGTAATTATTTTAGATTTTAAAAGTAAAGAAAATTCATGTACACATTCAAACACACTTCTTAATAATTCAAAGTAGTAAACCCACCCACTACCATCAAGTTGATTCTGACTCATAGAGACCCCACAGATAAGAGTAGAACTGTGCTATAGTGCTTCCAAGGAGTGCTTGACATGTTTGAATTGCCAACCTTTCGGTTAGCAGACTTAGCTCTTAGCCACCATGACACAAGGGTTTCCTTAAAGCAGCAAAGTAGAAAAGGCTTCTGGAGTTCCCCCTGTCTTCTTCTGAGCTGTGGGAGAATGATGCTTCTTCTCCCACTTCTAGGTAGGTAGGGTCATACGACTGCTTCTAGCCAGTGGTCTGTGACCAGAACAATATGTATCATTTCTTGATCAAAGGACTTAGGGGACACTGTGTGATTCTCCTCACTCTCTTCCCCTTCACTGATAACTTTTGAGTAAAGCAGCTTGGTTAGTGATGAGATCCACCCTGGATATAGAAATAAACATTTGTTGCATTGATATACTGAGATTTAAGGAAGGGTTGTTACTGGAGCATAAACCCAGCTTTCCTCGACTGGTACCAGCACCCATATGTAATCATTTTCATTTCTAGAGATATGCTTTTGTTTGGCTCTCATCCAAATCTCATTTTGTAAATGCAAACTTTATATGTATCATCCAACCAAGAGATTACATGGGTGAGGATTTGTATGCATGAGTATATGAATATTTAAAAATGTGTAGAAACACCGATGGCAAAAACCTTCTCCCAGAGCCGACTGAGGTAGGAAGCCTTCCTCTGGAAGTAGCACTCTAGTCTCGTAAACTGTGAAAAAACGAATTTATCTTTTTTGAAGCCATCCACTTGTGATAATTTAGTTACAGCAGCACTGGATAACTAAGATGAGGTTTAAACTCAAAAAGTCTTTTTTCTCAATAACAACGTCTACCTAGAGGTTCAGAAGTCCATCTAAACCAAAAACGCTCCTCAGGTTCCTTGTATTCACACTGTAATAACTTTAGTCTGACAGCAGTAGTATAGAATGATCATACCCTCACTGTCCTCTGAATTTGCAAAGAGGGTGGGGAAAGGATAGAGGGAGACAAAGAAATGCTGACAGTAAAAACTGCATGGTCTTTAAAGTTTTATTCTGTCATGTATGCAAAACTCTTAGAATAGGGCCAACTATATAACACTGATTTATTTTAGACCTTTGGAAAATTACCATACCAAATATTATCACTATCGTAGAATATACATGAAGTTGAAATACAAAAGTTTACTGATGGCAACTGAGAGAGGAATATTTAAAACAGAGGTTCCTGAATGCTTTCTGTTTTCTTTTCAGAACACTGTGTGGCCTTGGGCAGTCAGCTGAAAATCTGACAGACAGAGTGATTTGTCCTTGACTTATAATGGGGCATCAATTCACAACTCCATCTTTCTTTTGAATGGAAATTCAACAGGTTTATAATAAACATATCACTTTTGAGATATTTTCTAAGATACAAATCTTTCCGTAACACTGGGTCAGTTTTTATTTTTTTCCTGGGACTACATGTTTTCCCTGATTTTTTTTTTTTTTTTTTTGATGCATAGTACTGAAAAATTCCTTTGTGGTTACGTTAATAGTTACTCCTATTTTTCTAAATTTAAACCAGTCTCTAATTTCTTTATACTGCTTTGACTTTCTATATGAGAGTTCTATGACTACATTTTCTTTAAAGTCCCTCTTTTTAATCATAATGTTTACATGATGACTTTTCTGTTTCCTTATTGTCAGAGTTTTGCCTTTGGTTTATTTTTGTGATTTCTGCATTTAGATTAATAGCCAGTTACTCAGGTCTGTGTTCTAGTCTTAGGTTGTTACTCAGTGTATTGATTTTCTAACCAAATGACTCCCTTTAATATTTCTTGCAGTTTGTTTTGTTTTCTGAAAATTCCCTAAATTTCTGTTTGTCTGGAGATGTCTTAATTTTGCCATCATACTGAGAGACAGTTTTGATGGATATATAATTCTTAGCTGGCAGTCTTTTTCCTGCAAGGCTTTGCATGTGTCATCCCATTGTGTCCTTGTCTGCTTCTGCTGAATATGGCAAGCTTAGTCTCACTAACTGTCCTTTGTGGGTTATTTTTTGTTTATTCCTAGACACATTTAAAATTGTCTCCTTATCTTGAATTTTCACAAGTTTTGTTATAATGTGTCTTGTCTTTCTTTTGAGATCTACCTCATGTGGTATTTGATAAGCCTCTTGAATAGATATCTTCTCATCTTTCATGATCTCAGGGAAATTTTCTGTCAACAAGTCTTTGACTGTTCTCTGTATTTTGTTATCTCCCCCTCCCAGTTCCAGTACTCTAGTCACTCACAGATTATTCCTTTTGATAGAGTCCCACATAATACTTAGTGCTTTGTTGAATTTATTACAATTCTTTTATCTGAGTTTTCCTCAAATATGTTGGTGTCATGCACCGTTTCTTCAGTTTCACTAATTTGGCCTGCCATTGCCTCAAATCTTCTCCTTTGACTTTCTCTTGAATTGTATAAATCTGTAATTTTTTAAATTAATTTTCTGTATTTCTAATTCTCACCACAGTATACTTTCTCACAGCCTGTTCAATTTTTTATTAAACTGTGCTGCATTTTGCCCCATCAACTTCCTGGTTTTTTTTTTTTTTTTTTGGAGAGTTCTAAGTATTAATCTTTTGTTTTCTGTCTTTGATAATTCCAGGAAGTTTTCCTCATCTGGAAAACTTGATTCTGTGTTTTGGGAGCTTCTAAAGCCATCGTAGTCTGCCTCTTTAAGTGATTTGATATAGACTGTTGTCTCTCAGCTATCAGAAAGTTGTTGAATTTATTTATGTTCACTTACTATGTTCTAGCTTCCCGTTTTGTTTTGCTTTAAAACATCCCAATGTGTTAGTTTGGTTATTGGTATGTTTGAATTGCTGAAGTTCTGTCACTCAGTGGTTAGAGCTGTTACCAGACATGTGAGCCCAGGAGTCTGTTTATTTTTCTTGTATGCATTTAGGTCAGGTGTCCAAGTAGTCAGTCAACAAGCACATGGTGCAGGTTCCTCACTACTTTCCTAGATGGGCAAGAGTGATTGGTCTAGGCACATGTATATGGCTATAGGTGATGAGAAGGGTAGGAGGCAAACAGTAATCCCTGAGTGTCCCTGAGGAAGGCATGTACCCTTATGTCTGGTTCTAGGTGAAGGCACTGTTTCCATCCTGAATTTCTAGCTCAGGTGATTCAGCAGATTTTTCCCCCCATTACTCTGATTTGTTAAATTGTTTCTTCTCCAAGTCTAGAAGAATGGCTTAGGGCTGGCTTAAGGTGTCCTACTTCTGGTGTACTTCATGACATCAAACTCTGGAACTGGGTGCAGTGCAAAGAGAGGAAGGGGAAACCCTGGGCATAGGGAGGGAGGCTTATTCCAAAGGAAAGATTTAAATCTGCACATGATAGGTAGACAACAGTCACTTAGCTTCTGATGGTCAAATGCTGATATTCACTGGTTCTGGAGCCTCCAGTGTGGTTTCCACTGCTCTTTGCCACTGAGAAAGACACCCTTCAAACACCATGCTCTGCTCACAGTGTTGACTTTAGCCATTTTCTGGTGGGCCAGATGTTGCCAGGCCTATGTACTTCTGGATCTACCCTCCCTTCCTCATTGCTCAGTCTGTTTTCTCAACTTTCCCTGTGATATTCAGGCCTCCTAGGATGTCATATGCAATGGATTCATTGTTATTTTGGGTCTTTGCTGTTAATAGGATCACAGGAATCATCTGACTACTCTGGCCTATTGGCTCCACCTCTTTTATTTTTTTAACAAAGGATTTCTCTGCTATATACCACGTACATTCCATGATTATACAATACAAAGAAAGGTTTCAGTGCTGATATAAGAAGTACAGGAGTTGTGTTTTGGGAATGCTTTACAAATACGCTGTGTATATTTCTTTATAAATTAATTATGTATCAGAAAAGAAAAGATTTTTAAGGAGACTGTGCTTTGGAGAAGAGTTCTGATGGCTCAGTGGTTAATAGTTACAGCTGCTAACAAAAAGGATGGCAGTTGGAATCCACCAGCCACTCCCTGAAAACTGTTTCGGATGGTCTACTCTGTCCTGCAGGGTTGCTCCCAGTCAGAATCCACACAGTGGCAATTTTTTTTTCTTTTTCCTTTTCACATGTTTGGCATGTAAATATGAAAAAGAAAGAGAGAAAATAAGCATTAATGAATGACTCCAGGGTGCATCATTAAGTAATAAAATAAACTATGTGATAGTATTATTTATTCACTAAACAACAACTATTCGGCTATGTTTTAGAAATGTTTAGACATATTTAGGTATTTTGTTAATTTAGTGAAATTTCCTGGTACCACTGTTAAAAGGACAAAGAAAACAGGTGATAAGTGAGGGGATAAATGGAATTTACAACAACTTATGCTGATTTTTATTTATTTATTTTAAAGCACAAACTGAATCTAGTCAAAGTAATTAGTAAAAATTTCAACCTCCCAATTTCCCAGAAGCTTGGTCTGTGTATACACACACACTCACACACACGTAACTTTACAATTTTTGTTGCTGTTGTTGTTATCAAGAAAGACAAAACGTTAGTGAAGACAAAAATGGAGACACAGTTTAATAATGGACTTTTGCTAAAATAAAACATCAACTCGCTTTTTTCTTTATTGCCCATCTCTGTTACTAGAATGAATTTTGGTTTTCTAAAATGATAAAAGATCTTATTAGGAAATGAAAGCATTTCTTCTACAACACATTTAATGTAAACTTTCATTATTGATTAATAAGAGAATTACGTAGACATACAAATGCAAAATAATCATTTCATCTGTGTTTACACTAAAACCGGTCAATATGCTAGCATGGCACCATAGACAGATGCACCATGCAGCCCTTCTGCAGTAAAAACCTGAGAAAGCAACTGAAACAAGTAGAAACATCGATCCTGGAACTGTCAGCATCAAGTGAACGAATAAAGAACTAGATCAAACACGAAGCGGAAAAAAAGAAACTTACACAAAACAGAGAATGAGGAGAGATACGGAACAGGGGTCCCCTGCCAGCTGACACAACAAAACACTGTCCTCGCTGAGGCACAGCCAGTGAGAACCGCAGACACGGAGTTCGGGAAGGCAGCTTCACCGCACTCACAACAGCAGACGGAGCACTCCAGAAACGGAAAAGCATACATTCCCAGCCTTCATCATTCTGGGGAGCAGAGGCAGGAACCACCTCACCCTGGCTGCTCCCAGAACCGGGGTCCACAACAAGAATACTCCACCCGGGCCTTCCCCACCTCTTCTTGCCTGTTTTTTTTTCCCACCTCTCTTCCTTTTCTTTACAATTCCCACCAGCCTAGTACCTCTTCCTCCGTTCTCACCAACTTACATTGTTTCACAGTTACTGGAGAGCCCTAGGTTCACCTTGCCCCCACCCATCAGCTCCAACTGTGCCACTATTTTCTCTTATTCCTTTTTCTTTCTTTTTTCTCTTTTTCCTTTTCTTTCTGCTTGTCACCTACCCTAATATGTCCCCTTCCACTCTTCCCACCAGCTCCCACCACGCTGTCGCTTCCAGAGAGCTGCCTGATCCATCCTGCCTAGGGTCTGCTCACCCCAGCTGATGACCCCTAGGGCGCCACCTTTGTTTTCTTTCTTTCTGCCCCTCCATCAGGCCTTCACATCACTTCTCTTAACTTCCACTGATCATCAGCTCTCCTTCGTCCCCATTCACCGGCCATGTACACTATCTTTCCCACTTGCCAGCATCCCTTGCTGTATCCCTGTAGCTGGACAGCCACAGGCACACTACTCCACCGCTACCCCAGACCAACCTCTCCCCCACCCGCCTTGGGACTTGCCCCATCTTGCATGCTAGTCTTCACAGTGCTGCCAATTTTTTTTCTCTTTTCTCTTTTTTTCTCTTTTTGTTCCTTTCTTTCTCCTATCTAGCCTCAAACACCATTAACTCCCATTCCACTGGTCACTGCTGTGCCACTGGGGAGTCAGCCCCTAACCCAACACTGTCCCAAGTCTGCCCAACCTCCACCAACTGGATCCTGCCCAACAGCTATTTTTGCTTTCTCTTCTTTCTCCCTCCCATCTAGCCACATAGTCACCTCATTTCCCATAGGACAAGCCCCCAGGTCCGTCCTTCCCCATACACCAGTCTGCACCACACAGTCATGTATTTTTCTTCATTCTTGTCTTTCTTACTCTCAGTTTTCCCTTCTGCCCACACATGTATGACACCTCATCTCCTTTCTTTTGGCACCAGTCATTCCACCATGTATAGTGTGCACTGGCCTATAGCTGCTCCAGGTCCATCCAGCCAGAACCCAATACCCAGGCTTTTATATTGTTTTCTAAAGTGCTTTTATCTTTTTTCTCTATCCCACCTACCCTGTATAGCAACGCCAACTCTCTTCTTATCAGCTGCTGGGTTTACCCTGTCCCCACTCACTGGCTACTGCTTTGCTAGCCCCATGTGTTCTTTTTTATTTCTTTTTCTCTTTTTTTATCCTTCTACCTACCCCTGTATGCCACTTCCTTTCCCTCCCACTGCCTCCCTCTATTCCACTATGGCTAAAGTACCTATGGCACTCATGCCTGCTGCTACACCAGGTCTGCACAGCCTCTCACTTCTACCACTCAACCAGCTAATGAACATGGGGTGCAGGTTCACACTACTCTTTTTCTGATACTCTCACTATCTGACAAAGGGCTGAAAATGCTCCCACACTGCTGGACCAACATTGCAAGGCAGATAGGGCCAACCCAATACTCCTTCAACCACCTTTCCAAACCAGTGCACAGCAAAGCAGATTCACCCTGTTGGCTGTTTTCCTGTTCATACAAAGTCATGACATTTATTGTGTCTGTGGACAAGCAAGCAGCAAAGCATGCCTGTCTCATATGCACTGCATACCCAAACAAAACAGAAAAAGCAGGATGAAACAAATTAATATACAATCAATAGGAAAAGAAAATACTAGTATCTCAGAGACAGCAGACTATAGTAAAATGTATTTTAAAAAAGCAGGGCAAGTGACCAAATTAAATAACCAGATAATCTCCTTTTGAAAACAAAATAGCAGTGGAGCTGACAAGGAATTTAACAGATTAATATTTAGAACTCTCCAAAGAATCACTATGCCTTAGAATTGATTCAACAGCAATGAATTTTGGATAAGAGATTAACAAACAGTTCAAGGAAAATGTGACAAAACCAATAAAAACTTAGCCAAAATAAGGGAAATCCCAGATAAAGAGATGGAAAAAGTAAGGAAAATAATAGGACAAAATATCACAATAAACAAGCAAAAATCATACAAAACAATGAGAAATCCAAAAGATAAGCAACAGAATTGCTGAAACAAACAATTTAATAGAATATTTTATAAGCAAATTGGAAACAACGAACAACAGAATTAGCAAGACTGAAGATAAGTCCACTGGGACCACTCTGAGGAAAAATCAGAAAGAAGAATGAAGAAAAGCAAAAAATTATGTAGGGCACAATCAAGAGCAAAATTTTGTGCATGATTAAAGTTCCAGAATGGGGATAAAAATGCAAATACAGTGAAGAGTGTTGATTTGCAAGCAAAAATCATAGAAAAATCACTTATAAAATGGAAACAAGACTAAGCTCTGACTACTTGGCAGAAACTACCTGGGCAAGAAGGAAATAGGAGAATATATTTTATATATTTATATATACACATATATATGTAAACTCTGAAAGAAAAAAATTGCCATCCAAAAATATATACACTGTAAAACTTTTCTTAAATACAAGAGCTAAACTTGGACATTTCAAAACAATCAGAAATAAAAGGAATTTGTAAAAACCAAACCAATTTACAAGAATGTTAAAGGAAGTCCTCTGCTTAGAGAACTAACAACATCAAATATTGACTACAGTCTAGGATATAAGACAGCATCATCCAGATACCAACCTAGGTAAAGAATTCTCAATAATAAAACAAGGTTAAAAGTCCAGGAAACAGAGGCATCAGTCTGTAAATATCAATAACATCAACACAGTAAAAAGGGGAATCAATTGTGTAGATTAATGTGCATGTAAAACCTGGACAATGAATAAGGAAGACCAAAGAAGGATTAATGCTTTTGAGTCATGGTGTTGGAGAAGAATATTGATTGTACCATGAACTGCCAAAAGAATCAACAAACCTGGAGGTGGAACCAAGATGGCAGAGCAGTTAGATGCTTCCTCTGATAGCTTGAACAACAAAGACCCAAAAGAATAAAGGAATCAATTATCTATGACATTCAAGGAACCCTGAACATCAAAAGGAGTTGAGAGATTGGACTGAGCAATGAGGAAGGGAGAGTAGGTCCAGAAGTATCTAGGACTAACCAGCACTGATGCCCCAGGAGTTGGCTGCAGCCAGTGGTGAACAGAATAGTCATGTTTGAAGGGCATTCTCCTTAACAGGAGAGACAAAGTAGCAGAGAGTATATTCATACCTCCAGAACCAGTAGTGCATTGGATCTTCAAAAGCTAAGTGGTTTTCATCAAAAATACTGCACATGGATCTAAATCTTTCTTTTGGGATAAAACTGTCTCCTTTGTCTCAGCATTCCTATCTCTCTTCTC
Organism: Heterohyrax brucei; assembly: GCA_028571685.1. Classification (NCBI taxonomy): domain Eukaryota; kingdom Metazoa; phylum Chordata; class Mammalia; order Hyracoidea; family Procaviidae; genus Heterohyrax; species Heterohyrax brucei. The sequence goes on from CM053161.1 coordinate 1,747,841, forward strand.
TGCACTGTTCCTGGCTCCAGATTGTGATTACATTATCTGAGCTGGAAGCAGGAGTCCTTACAAGCCCTAAAGCAGTTTCCTACACTCAGAGAAGGTACAATTTAACAAACTGGGGAAGGGTGGGATAAAATCTACTGATTTCCCTGAGCCAGAAATTCAAGGCAGAAACAGATTCTTCATCTAAAATCAGACATAAGGGGACACTCTTTCCTCACAGGCACTCAAGAATGGCTGTTAGCCCCCTGCCTTTTTCAGTACATGTAGCCAGATACTTGTGTCTACACCCATCACCCCTATCCATCTGGGACAGCTGTGAGAACATGTATCATACACTTAATGACTGCTTGCCTAGATACCTAAGCTCAATCTATACAACTGTAACCATCTGATGACAGGATTTCAGAGCTGAAAAGGTGCCGATAAGCCAACTAGTAAACACGTCCAGGAAATCTGAACACTTTGAAACAAAACAACAAGTGAAAACACAATAAGCAAACATAAAATAAATAAATTCAACAATTTACAGATGGCTTGGAGATTAGAGCCCATATAAAATGATTCAAAGAGGTAGACCATGATGGCTTTAGAAAGATCCCAGAACAAGGTATTTTCTCGATGAAAACAACTGTCTGGAATTACTGGAGGTAGAAATGAAAGAATAGTGTATAGAATTCTTCAAGAAATCATGATGGAGATGAGGAAAAATGCAGTACAGTATGATGACAAATTGAACAGGTTGCAAGAAAGCATACAAAGACAAGAAGTAGAAATTTAGAAGATTAATAACAAACTTACAGAATTAGACAACAAAATTGAAAGTCAAAGAACTAAGGCAACAGAAGGTCAAATTAGTGATATTGAGGACAACATATGTGAAACAAACATATTTGAGGAAAACTCAGATGAAAGAATACAAAAAATTAAGAAAAACTAAGAATTATGTGCGACTGTATCAAGAGGAATGAGTGATTGGAGTATTGAAATAGGGGAAATAACAGAAAGTACAGAGAGAATTGTTGAAGATTTGTTGACAGAAAGCTTCCTAGATCTCATGAAAAGAAGATTTCTATCTAGGATGCACACCAAACTTCACATAAGCTAGAACCCAGAAGAAGAACATCAAGGTATATTTTAATCAAACTTGCCAAAACTAAAGATAAGCAGACAGTTTTAAAACTGGCTGAGGTAAAATGGGAAACCCTAGTGGCACAATGTTTCAGTACTATGGCTGCTAACCAAAAGGTTGGCAGTTTGAATCCAGCAGGCACTCCTTGGAGACTCTGTAGGACAGTTCTATTCTCTCCTGTAGGGTTGCTATGAGTCAGAATTGGCTCTACTGCAGTGGATTTGATTGGTTAGGGCTTATATGAAAAATAATCTACAAAGGAGACTCAATAAGATTAGGCTCAGACCATTCAGCAGAAGCTATGCAGGCAAGAAGGGAATGGTATGACACACATAAAGCCTTTAACAAAAAAGAATTGCTGGCCAAGAATTACAGATCCAGCAAAATTGTCTCTCAAATGTAATGATGAAAGACATTTTCAGATAAACATAAATTTAGGAAATTTACAAAAAGCAAACCGAAATTACAAGAAACACGAAGGGAGCCCTTTGGTTAAAAAATCAATAATATCAGGTAACAGCCCAACATTAGAAAGTAGAATAGATCAATCAGATATCAACCCAGTTAGAGAAATCACAGAACTAAATCAACAGGAAAACAATGAAAACAGGGAAACACAAATGTCATTATGAAAACATGATGACAAAGAAGAGGGATGTAAAAACATGTAGTCTTAGATCTTTCATATGGAGAGGAAGTCAAAGCAATAAAAAAATTAAAGACTGGTTTAAATTTAGAAAAATGGGGGTAGATATTCAGGTAACCAAAAGGAAATTAATAATTCTGCATATCAAACTAAAATACAAGAAAAAACATGAAGGCTCGGTAAACACAAAAGCATCAGCAATGAAAACACATAAAGAAAACTGACTGAGCAGACAAAAGTAAGCGGAACAAAGAAATTGTCTAAAACACACAAAAGGCATCAAAATGGAAGCATAAAACTCATGCCTACCAATAATTATGCGGAATATAAATGGATTAAATGCACCAGCGGAGACGGAGAGTGGCAATCGGATTTAAAAAAAATCTACCTACATGCTGCCTACAGGGGACACATCTTAGACTTAAAGACACAATCAAACTAAAATTCAAAGGTCAGACAAAAATATGTCAAGCAAACAACATCCTAAAAAGGGAAAGTGTGGCAATATTATTTTCTGACAAAATAGACTTTAAAGTAAAATTCATCATATTGTATAAGGAAGGACGCTATATAAGGATAAAAAGATGAATGCTCCAGGAGGACGTAACCATGTTAAATATTTATGCACCTAATGACAGTTCTCCAAAATAAATGTAACAAAATCCAACTACACTGAAAACAGAAACTTATGGCTCCACAATAATAGTAGGAGATGTCAATACACCATTTTCAGTGAAGGACAGAACACCCAGAAAGAAGCTCAGTAAAGACATGGATGATCTAAATGCCACAATCAACCAGTTCAACACCATAGACATATGCAGAACACTCCACCCAACAGTAGTGAAGTATACTTTCTTTTCCAATGCACACAGTATGTTCTCCAGAATAGACCACAGATTAGGCCATAAAACAAGCTAACAACATTGAAATCATTGAAATATTACAAAGCATCTTTTCAATCATAAAGCTATAAATGTAGAAATCAATAACAAAAAAAGCAAGGAAAAACTTTCCAAAACACATGGAAACTGAACACCAGCTTGCTCAAAAACTACAGGGTTATAGAAGAAATCAAGAACAGAATAAAGAAATTCACAGATCAAACAAAAATGCAAACACCTATAATCAGAACTTCTGGAATGTGGGAAAAGCAGGCCTAGAAGATCAATTTATCACAAATAAATGCATACATTGGAAAAGAAGGGCTGAAATCAAGCACTAACACAACAAATTGAACAAAAGAGCATAAAAAGGGATGGAATACTGCTAAACTAATTCTGTGAGCCAGCATAACCCTGACACCAAAACCAGATAAATATACCACAAAGAAGAATAATTACAGACCAGTACCTCTCATTAGCTTAGATGCAAAAATCCTCAACAAAATTTTAGCTAATAGAATTCAATAGCTTACCAAAAAAATATAGGATTCATGCCAGGGACACAGGGATGATTCAACACTGTAAGAAAAATTAATGTAATCAATCATTTAAATAAAACACAAATTGAGAACCACTTAATTTATCAGTTGATACAGAAAATTCATTTGACAAAGTCTAACAGCCATTAATGTTAAAAACTTTCAGCAAAATAGATATAGAAAGGAAATTCCTCAACATAATAAAGGGCATTTATACAAAACCAAGGAGACCGTGGTGAAGTAGTGGTTAAGTGCAACTGCTGCTAATCGAAAGGCTGGCGGTTTGAATCTACCAGGTGCTCCTCAGAAACTCTATGGGGCAGCTCTACTTTGTCCGGTGGGATTTCTATGAGTTGAACTCTACTGAACAGCAGTGGATTTTGTTTGGTTTGGTTATACAAAGCCAACAGCCAACATCATCCTAAATGGAAAGAATCTAAAGGCATTCCCTTTGAGAAACAGAAATTAGACAAGGATGCCATTTGTCACCATTTTTAGCCAACAAGTTGCTGGAGGTACTAGCCAGAGCAATCAGTCAAGGCAAAGAAATAAAGGGCATCTGAAGTGTTGAGAAAGAAGTAAAAGTATCTCTGCAGATGATATGATCTTATTTATACACAGAAAACCCTAAAGAATCCACATAGAAACTATTGTAACTAATTGAAGAGCTCAGAAAACATGAGGATACAAGATAAACATAGAAAAATCACCAACAGAGAATGTCAAAGAGAAAAGTCAATGAATCAGTACTATTTAGAGTAGCATCCAAAAAGATAAAAATAAATCTAACCAGAGATACAAAAGACCTATACAAAGAAAATTTCAAGATACTACTCCAAAAAAACAAGAGACCTATGTAAGTGGAGAAACCTACCTTATTCAGAGATAGGAAGACTCAGTGTCATGAAAATGTCTATTCTATCACAAGGGATCTATAGATAAAATGCAAACCAGATCAAATTCCAGTGGTACTTTTTCACTGAGATGGAGCAACAAATTACCAATTTCATAGAGAAAGAGAAGAAAGCCTGCATTAAGTAAAGCATTACTGAAGAAGAACAAAGTGGGAGGCCTCACATTACTTGACTTTGCAACTCATTTCACTGCTGTAGTAGTTGAAACAGCATGGTACCAGCACAGAAACAGAAACATACATCAATGAAACAGAATTAAGAATCCAGATATAAAACCACCCATCTATGAGCAGCCTCTATTTGACAAATGCCCAAATTCTTTAAACAGTAGAAAAGACAGTCTCTTCAACAAATGGTGTTGTCATAACTGGATATCCTTCTGTTAAAAAAAAAAAATCAAACAAGACCCATATCTTATACCATGTATAAAAACTAACTCAAAATGGATTAAAGACCTAAATAATAAATCTAAAATGATAAAGATTATGGAAGAAAAAATCGAGCAAACACTGGGAGCCCTAATACACAGCATAACAGATTACAAAACATTACTAACAATGCACAACCACCAGAAGAGAAAATAGATAACCGGGAACTCCTAAAAAATCAAACACTTATGCTCATCCAAAGCCTTCTCCAAAAAGTAAAAAGATAAGCTACAGACTGGGAAATATTTTTGGCTATGACAGATCTGATTGGCATCTAATCACCATAATCTACAAGATGCTCCACAACCTCACCAACACAAAAAAACAAATAACCCAATTCAAAGATGTACAAAGTATATGAACAGGCACTTCACCCAAGAAGACATTGAAGCAGCTGACAGATACATGAAGAAATGCTCATGATCATTTGTCACTACAGAAATGCAAATCATAACTACAATGAAATACCGTCTCACCCTGACAAGGCTGACATTAATCAAAATATCACAAAATAACAAATGTTCAGAGGTTGTGGAGAGACTGAACCATTTATACACTGCTGATGGGAATGTCAAATGGTACAACCACTTTGGAAATCTATTTGGCTGTTTCTTAAAAAACTAGAAATAGAAACACAATATGATGCAGCAATCGCACTTGCAATATACCATACAGAAATAAGGGCTGTCACACAAATAGATACATGTACACCAATGTTTATTGCAATACTGTTCCCAATAGCAAATAGGTGAAATCAATTTAGGTGCCCACCAGCAGATGAATGGATAAACAAACTACAGTATATTCATACAATGTGGTAGTAAACAATAATAAAGAATGATGATGAACTTAGGAAACATTTCATAACATTGAGGAATCTGGAAGGCATTATGCTGATTGAAATTAGTCTGTTGCAAAAGAACAAATACTGCATGGGTATTATAAATACTCAGAAAAGGTTGAAATGCAAAAGAGAATAGTCTTTGATGGTTACAAAGGTGGGGAGGGAGGGAGAGGAGTATTCATTAATTAGATAGTACATAAGATTTAAGTTAGGTGAAGAGAGAGACAACACACAACAGAGGAGAAGTCAGCACATCTGGACAAAGCCAAAAGCTAACAAGTTTCCTAAATAAAATTCAACACTACAAAGAGTGGAGTAGCAGAGGCAGGGATGTGGAAACCATGGTTTCAGAGAATATTTAGGTCAACTGGCAAAGCAAAGTTTTTAATGAAAGTGTGCTATATCACACTTTGGTGAATAGTGTCTTGAATCTTAAAAACTAACAGGATGCCATCTAAGAAGCATCAACTGGTCCTAATCCACCTGGAGCAGAAAACAGTGAAGGACATCAGAGACACAAAGAAAATATGAGCCAAAGAGACAGAAAGGGCCACATATCCAGAGACAATATCAGCATAAGTCTAGAAAAAGTAAAAGATGCCCAGCTACTACCAGTGAGTGCCCTGAGAAGGAATATAGAGTGCCTGATGTAGTCGGACAAAAATGGGTGCACAGAGCTCAAACTCTATTAAAAGGACTGAGCTCGATGGTCCAACAGAAGACCTGGCTCTGGACTGTTTGTTTACCCAGAAATGAAACCATTCTTGAAGCTAAATCATCAGTCAAATATTGGACTGCACTACAAGACATAAAATGATACTGGTGAAGAGTATGTTTTTTGGCTGAAGTACATACATGAGACTAATTGGTCAGCTACCGCCTAGAGACAAGGTGAGAGGGTACAGGGAGAAAGAAGCTGGTTGAATGGACACAAGAAATGCGAGATGGAAAGGAGGACCGTGCTCTCACAGAGTGAGGAGAGGAGCTGGAGTTACATAGCAGTATGTGTGTAAGTTTTTGTATGACAAACTGACTTGGATTGTAAACTTTCACTTAAAGCACAATTAAAAAATAAAAATAAAAAGAATGAACAAATCCGTCTTGGGAGAAATGCCGCCAGAATGCTCCTTAGAGGCAAGGATTGCAGGACTCATGTACTTCTACCTGCCATCAGGTGGAATCAGTCCCTGGAGAAGGACATCACGCTCTGTAAATCAGAGGGTCAGCAGAGGAGCAGGAAGAGCTTCAAGGAGATGGGCCGACACAGTAGGTCAAAACATGGGCTCCAGCGCAACCACTGTTAGGGTGGTGTAGGACCAGACAGTGTTTGATCCTGTTGTACAAAGGGTCACTGAGAGTAGAAACCAACTTGATAGCACCTAACAACAATAACAAATTGTGTAATATAACTTTCAGATGAGGAGGAAGTGAGAGTGGTTGTTTTAGTCAGCTAGGGCTGATCTAACAGAAATACCACAGAGTGGATGACCTTAACAAAGGAAGGTTTATTCTTACACAGTCCAGTAGGCTACAAGTCCATATTCAGGGTGTCCACCCCGGCGGAAGGCTTTCTGCCTTGTTGGCTCTGGAGGAAAGTCTGGTATTGCATCAGTCTTTGTCCAGGGAGCATCTTGGCGCAGGAACTTCAGGTCTGTGGGACACACTTTTCTCCCAGTGCTGCTTTCTTGATGGTACGGGATTTCCAAATCTCTACTTGCTTCTTTCTCCTTTTATCTCTTGCAGGATGAAAGGATTATGGGTAGGGCAAGCCATACTCCAGGGAAACTCCCGTTACAGTGGAGCAGGGAGGTATCCTATGACGGGATTTACAATCCCACCCTAATCCTTCAACATACAGCATAGGAAAACCACAAAATGAGGACAGTCACAAGATACCAGGAATCATGGCCCAGCCACATGGCTACACATATTTTTCGGGGGACACAAGTCAGTCCCTGATGGTGGTATTAAGCAATGAAAGACTGGTTCAAACTTGGGAAGATGAGGTAAATTTCAAGGTAACCACAAAGAAAGATAATGAACTTAGTGCAAAAAAAAAAAGACTTAGAAAACATAAAATTTATAACATAATAAAAGAAAATCTGCAGACAAAAGAAACTCAGTACAGAAAGTAAGAGGAACAAAAAAAATGTCAGCACCCCCCAAAAAGCAGAATAATATAATGACAATAACTCTTACTTACAATCACAATAAATGCAAATGGCTTAAATGCACCTGTACTGAGACAGAGAAATGGCAGAATGGATAAAGAAATAAAATGAAACCCATCATTATGCTGTCTAAAAGAGATATACCTTATGCACAAAGATATAAACACATTTAAAATCAAAGGATGGAAAATATATAAGTAAACAAATAAATATATAAACAGTAAAATATGAGCAACAGTGACAAACTAATCTCAGACAAAATAAACTTCAAGGCAAAATTAACCTAAAGATAAGAAAGGACATTATGTAGTGATGAACGGTACAGTCCATCAAGAAGACACAACCCTAAGGAATACATGTGTAACAAACAACAAGACTCCAAGATACATTTTTGAAAACTCCGACAGCACTTAGAGAAGTAGACAATTGCTCAATAATAGTAGAAGATTTTCACACAATACTTTTAGTAAAGAACAGAACATCTATGAAGAAACTCAGCAGTGACACAGAAGATTTAAAGGCCCAAATCAAACAACTTGACCTTAGAGGCACACATAGAACATTCCAGGCAGCAGCAACAAAGTTTACCTTTTTTTTCAACACACATGGAACATTCTCCAGAGTAGACTAGATTTTAAGACTCAATGTAGCCCTCAATAAAAATAAAGGTACTGAAATATTACAAAGCATTCTTTCTTATCACAAGGCCATAAATATGGAAGTCAATAACTGAAAGATCAAGGAAAAAATCAAATACATTTAAACTGAGTAACCGCTTACTTAAAAACAGTGTGGTAATAGAAGAAATGTAACAGAAAATCAACACATTCCTACAATCAGGTAAAAATGAGGGCACGTTGTATCAAAACCTTTAGGATATAGCAAAGGCAGTACTCAATTTGGTGTTCTTTCTTTCCTGTCTTTTCAAAGACCTGCTGCTTTCTTTATATATGATATCTTTAAATGTCATTTCCAACTTGTCTGGTCTTCAGTCATTAGTGTTTGATGCATCAAATTTGTCCTTGAGATGATCTCTAAATTCAGGTGTTATTTACTAAAGATCATACTATGACTTTTGTGGCTTTCTAATTCTCTTCAGTTTCAATTTGAGTTTGCATATGAACAATTGATAGTCTGTGCTGCAATCAACACTTTGTTTTGACTGATGGTATTGAGCTTTTCCACTGTCTCTTTCCACAGATGCAGTCAATTTGATTCCTGTTTATTCCATTTGGTGAGGTCCATGTATGCAGTCACTGTATATGTTGGTGAAAAATGGTATTTGCAATGAAGAAGTTGTTAGTCTTGCAAAATTCTACCATGTGATCTCTGGTAGCATTTCTATCACCCAAATCATATTTACCAATTATGGATCCTCCTTGCTTCCAACCTTTTCATTCCAATCACCAGTACTTATCAATGCATCTGATTGAATGTTCCGTCAGCTTTGGACTTCAGAAGCTGGTAAAAACTTTTACTTCTTCATCTTTAGCCTTAATGGTTGATGCATAAACTTGAATAATAGTCATATTAACTGGTCTTCCCTGTAGGCCTATGGATGTTATCCTATCCCTGACAGCATTGTACCTCAGGATAAATAATATGATGCCATTCCTCCTGAAGTTGTCATTCCCAGCATAGTAGGCCATTTGGCTGGCCAATACTGGTTCATTTCAGTTCAGTAATGTTTAGGACATCAATATTCATGCATTCTACTTCATTTTTGGTGATTTTTTATTTTCCTACAAAAGACCTGCATAAATGGAAAAGCATACCATGCTCAAAGGTAAGACTCACCATTATAAAAATGTCAATTCAACCCAAAGCAATCTATAGATGTAATACAATCACAAACTTAACACCAACAGCATTCTCTAAGTAGATGGGAAAACTAATCACCAACTTTATACAGAAGAGAGAGAAGCCCCAGGAAAGTAAAGCAGTACTGAAGAAAAAGAACAAAGTAGGAGACCTCACACTACTTATTCTCAGAACCTATTGTACAGTCATGGTAGTTTGATCAGTCTGATACCTGTATAACAGATGCACAGACTAATGGAACAGGATTAAGAACCCAGACAGAAATACTTCCACTTACAGTCAACTGATCTTTGGCAAAGGATCACAGCCCATTATACAGACAGTATTTTTAACAAATGCTGCTGAGGAAAGTGGATGTCTGTTAAAAAATGAAACAGGGGCCATATGTCATACCATACACAAAAACTATCTCAAAATGCACATAAGACATAAATATAAAACCTGAAACAATAAAAATGATGGAACAGAAACAGGGAAAATACTAGGGTTCCTAATGCATGACAAAAATACAATATAATACATAACTAACAATACACAAACATCAGAAAATAAAGTGAATAACTGGAAGCTGCTTAAAAATAAACACTTAGGATCATGAGGAAAAAGAATAAAGCAGAACCTGCAGACTTTAGCTATGACATATCCAATAAGGGTAAAAGCATCAGGTAAGGAGGGTAAAGGTAGACTGAGCAGCCCTCACTTGTCTGTCGGTGGAGGCTTGCTTGTTTCTGCGATACAGGAAGCTATGCCACTGGTATTTAGCTACCAGCAGGGTCAATCATCGCAGACAAATTTCAGCTGAGTTTTCAGACTAAGACAGACTAGGAAGAAGGACCCGGCAGTCTACTTCCAGGAGGAATTATCCAGGGAAAACCTTATGAATCCTAAGCATTAGTGAGCTGAAATGTAATGGTAGTGACCATTCTGAATCAGAAAATCACAAGTCTACTACACCAGGAATGACAAATTGAAGAGGAATCGTGTTACATTCACTGTCAAAAAGAACACTTCAAGATCTGTCCTGAAATATAAAGCTATCAGTGATAGGATGATATTCATATGCCTTCAAGGAAAAACAGTTAAGAGGATTTTATTCATACATACATCATCTACTAATGCCAAAGATGAAGAAACTGAAGATTTTTATGAATTTCTGCTGTCTGAAATTGATTGGACATAAAATCAATATGCATTGATAATTGCTGGTGATAGGAATGCAAAACTGAAAACAATGAAGAAGGATTGGTAGTTGGAAAATATGGCCTTGCTGATAGAAATGAAGCTGGAGATTGCATGATAGAAGTCTGGCAGATCAACAATCTGTTCAATAGAAGCATCTGTTTTAATACCATTCCTCACCACATAGAATAGAATATATGACACATAGAATATACAAAAATTAAAACAACTACATGTGTAGGAGGAGACAATAGAGAAGTTCAGTATCATCTGTCAGAACAAGGCCAGCGGCCGACGGAAGAACAGACCATCAATTGCTCATATGTAAGCTCTAGTTGAAGCTGAAGAAAATTAAAATAAATTCATGACAGTCAAAGTATGGCCTTGAGCATTTCTACCTGAATTTAGAGACAATCTCAAGAATAGATCTGATGTATTGAACACTAATGGCCAAACACCAGACAAGCTGTGGGATGACACCAAGGACATCACACATAACACTAATGACCAAAGGCCAGATAAGACGTGGGATGACACCATCACACATCATATATAAGGGAAGAAAGGTGTAATTAAAAAGTCAGGAATAAAGAAAAGACCAAAATGAATGTCAAAAGAGACCCTGAAACTTGCTCTTGAGGGTATAGTAGCTAAAATTAACAGAAGAAATGATGAAATAAAAGTGTCGAACCACAAGATTCCAAAGGCCAGCTAGAGAAGACCGGTTAAGGCATTGTAATGAAACATGCAAAGACTTGGAGTTAGAAAATGAAAAGGGAAGAAAACATTTGTCATGTCTCAAGCTGAAAAAATTGAAGCCTCAAGTTGCAGAAAATTAAATGATGCAGGAAGAATCAAAAGAAGATGGAAGAAATGTACAGCATCATTGAACCAAGAAGAATTGATAGGCCTTCAATCATTTCAAGTATTAGCATATGTCATGGATTGAATTAAGTCCCCCCCAAAATATGTGTAGTAATTTGACTGGGCCAGGATTCCCTGTATTCTGTGACTGCCCTCCATTTTGTGATTTTCTGATGCTGTAAATCCTAACCTCCACCTGTGGCTAATGGGTAGGATGGCTGTGTTAAAAGAGGATTAGAGTGGGACTGCCACACCCTTGTTAAGGGAGTTTCCCTGGAGTGTGGCTTGCACCACCTTTTATCCTTTCATCCCACAAGAGATAAGGAGAGAGAAGCATGAAGATAATTGGGAACCTCACACCATCAAGAAAGCAGCCCCAGGAGAAGAACGTGTCCTTCAGAACTTGAGGTTCCTGCACCAAGATGCTCCCTGAACAAAGACTGACGCAACATTGTACTTTCCTCCAGAGCCTACAAGGGGGAACACTTTCCTCTGTAGTGGACATCCTGATTTTGGACTTTGTAGCCTACTGGACTGTGTAAGAATAAACTTTTCTTGCTAAAGCCATCCACTTTGTGGTATTTCTGTTAGAGCAGCACTAGATGACTAAAATGGCATATGATCAAAACCCAACAGTATTGGAGGAAACCTAAGCTTCAGTGAAGGCACTGGCAAAAAACAAACAAACAAAAAACTCCAAGAATTGGTGGACTATAAATTGTGATGTTTGAAAAAAACAGATGCAATGCAAGAAGCATTCACTTGTCTATGCCAAGAAATTTGGAATGTATCTACATAGCCACCTAACTAGAAGAGATCTATATTTGTATGTATTTCAGAGAAATGGAGAAATTCCAAAGGAAGTCCCCCAGGAGTCTGTCAGTTTGCACACTGTGGGGACTTGCTTGTTGCTGTGATGCTAGAAGCTATGTCGCAAGTATTCGAAGACCAGCACCGTTACACACGACAGACAGATCTCAGCCGAGATTCCAGATTAAAACAGACTAGGAAGAAGGGCCAGGCAATCTACGTATGAAAATAATTAGCCAGTGAAAACTGTGTTAATAGTAACGGAACGTTGTCCGACATAGTGCTAGAAGGTGAAACACTCCTATTGGAAAGCTCACGAAAGACAACCGAAAAAGAGGTGTTTCGCAAACTAGAGTCAATTTTAAAGACATGAAAAGATTCAAGCTCTCAGGACCTTCGTTTACTGCTGTAGCGTGACTCAGAATGAGAGGAAATAGGGGAAAATATCCATCAATAATCAGAAAATGGAGCCAAGCCAACGCCAAGTGCCTTCGAGTCGGAGCGTATAATATATGTTAGAGTAGCGAGAGAGTGGGGTAACAGAGTGGGGAGCTGCCCTAACAAGTATGATTCCCAGTATTTTATCATTGGCTTCCATTTTGTGATTTTCCTATGCTGTATGTTAGAAGATTAGGGTAGGACTGTAAATCTGTTCATAGGAAAATCACAAAATGTAGATTAATGATAAAATATTGGGAATCATGGCCCAGGCCCAAGGCTACACATATTTTGGGGGTACACAATTCAATCCATGACAATATGTGAATCTAGAAAAATCAAAATTCTCAAAAATGAAGCAGAATGCATAAACACCAATATCCTAGGCCTTAGTAAGCTGAAATGGATTGTGACTGGGCGTTTTGAACTGGACAACCGTATGGTCTACTAAGCTGAAAATGACAACTTGAAGCAGAATGGCATTGCAATTGTCATCCAAAAGAACTTTTCCTGATACATTCTGAAGTACAGCTTGGTCAGTGATAGGATAATATCCACACACCACAAGTAAGACCAGATAATATGGCTATTATTCAAATTTGTTCTGGAAAAGGTACAACCAGAGTGCTCCTTGGAAGCAAAGATGGCAAGACTGTATCTTACATACTTTGGACATGTCAGAAAAGACCAGCACCTGGAGAAGGGCATCATGCTTGGTAGAGTGGAGGGTCAATCAAAAAGAGGAATACCCTCAAGGAGATAGCTTGACACAGTGGCCGCAACAATGGACGTAAGCATAAAAACAATTGTGGACACTGCACAAGACAGGGCAGTGTTTCATTCTGTTGTTCATAGGGTCGCTATGAGTTGGAACCAACTTGACAGCACCTAACAACAACAAAAGCAACAAGGAAGAACAGTTAATATGACTATTATTCAAATTTATACACCAAGTACTAAGATCAAAGGTGAAGAAACTGAAGATTTTTACCAGCTTCTACAGTCTGAAACTGATCAAACATGTGATGAGGATGCATTGATAATTACTGATGATTGAAATGCAAAAGTTAGAAACAAAAAAGAAAGATCAGTAGTGTGAAAAATATGGCTTTGATGATAGACATAATGTCAGAGATCATGTGATATAATTTTACAAGACCCAAAACTTCCTAAATCTTTTTTTATTGTGATCAAGTTAAAGTATACAATCCGGATCAATTTTGCACGCCTGCCTATCTGCAGCTACTTTTGCTCTCCTTTCCCTGTGACAGCACAGTCCTCCTTTTCATTTTATACTTGTTGTATCTTCTTGACAAGCTCCTGTCCCCTCATCTTCACCCTCTTCTCTCCCATCTAGAAACAGACCAGTAAGGCCGCCTTCTATAAATGCATAGAACCAGAAAGTAAACGCACCATATGGTCACATTGCGGCCCCAACTCTGGTTCATTTTTGTCGAAAACGTTGACCTCAGTAGTGTTTAGTAAGTCGAGTAACCGTATTCCCAGGGGATCCCCTGGGCTATCAGACTATCAACTGTAGCCTTTTAGTAGAGTTCTTGAGCTACACCTCTCTTTTTCTCGTGTTGTCACAGGGACTCAACATCGCATGCTCCATCATGGCTGTTTTTGGTGGTGGCTGGGCACCATCTTTTCTTCTGGTCACATGTTGATGCAGTCTCCCATTCACAAGAGTCTTTCAGTCTCCTGGGCTCATTTTTCCTTGTGTCTTTGGTAGTCTGTGATCATCTGTTCCAGATAAGTTGGGACCATTTGGTGTGCCTCAGATGGAAGCTCGCTAGCTTTTCAGACCCCAGACTCCACTCACCAATATGGGAGCGGTAGACTCTCTTAGCAATAGGCTAATTGTGCCACTTGACCTTGAAGTCCCCTGAGAGCAAGATCTCCAGACTCCACCACTACTATTCTATCTTTGTAATAGTGGATTCAGATTAGAAGAGGTTTCAGTTTATGTTAAAGTCCAGTTAGGTTGATCTGCTTTCTATTGTGTGCTGTCACTAATTTCACACAACCAAATTTCTATCAATTATCTAATATATGACTAAACTTCACCCTCCCTCCCCACCCTTGTAGCCATCAGAGTCTTTTCTTCTGTACTTAAGTCTGTTTTTAAATCCTTATAGCAGAGGTCTCATACAGTATTTGTCCTTGTGCCACTGACTGATTTCACTCAGCGTAATGTCTTCCAATTGAAACCAGGTTATCAGATGTTTCCTAAAATCAGCATTGTTTTTTATCATTGCATTGTGCTCCATTGAGTATATGTACCATAGTTTGTTTATCAGCTCGTCTGTTGATGGGCATCTGGGTTGATTCCACCTGTTTGCTATTGTGAACTGTACTGCAATAAACATTCGTGTGCATGTGTCTGTTGGTGTGACAGCCTTTGCTTCTATAGGATGAATTCTGAGCAGTGGGATTACTGGATTGGATGGTATATCTATTTCCCGCTTTTTAAGGAAGTGCCAGATTGTTTCCAAAGAGTTTGTACCATTTTGGAATTCCACCAGCAGTGTAATCAAGTTCCCATCTCTCCACAGCCTCTCCATCATGTGTTGTTTTGCGTGATTTGGATCATGGCCAACCTTGTTGGAGTGAGATGGTATCTCATTGTCGTTTTTGTTTGGATGTTTTTAGTAGCTAATAATCATGAGCATTTTCTCATGTGTTTTTTGGCTGCCTGGATGTCCTCCTTTAGTGAAGTGCCCACCCATCTCCTTTGCCCATCACTTAATTGTTGACTTTTTCTTTGTTGATATTTTGCTATACCTTGTAGATTACGGAGATCAGATGTCGATCAGACACGTAGTTGTCAAATATTTTTTTCCCATTCTGTAGGTGGTCTTTTAACTCTTTTAATAAAGTCTTTGGTTTAGCAAAACTGTTTGATTCTCAGTAGTTTCCATTTATCTATTTTCTCCTGTTGATGGTGATTTGTCAGATTTTGAAGTCTGTCTAAGCTGTGTATTAGAACTTCCGTTGTTGACTCTATTTTTTCCTGCATGATCTTTATCATTTACAGCTTGATATTTAGATCTTTGATCCATTTTGAGTTAGTTTTTGTGTAAGGTGTGAGATATGGGTCTTCGTTCAGCTCTTTGCAGATGGATATCCAATTTTGCTAACACCGTTTGTGAAAGAGGCTGTTTTCATCCCAGTTTACAATGATAGGGCCTTTGTTGAATACCAACTGTTCATAAGAGGATGGTGGCATCTTTGGGGTCTCAGCCCTGTTCCATTAGTTTATACATCTTTTTGGTGCCAGGCTGTTCTGACTACCGTGGCAGTGTAGTAGCTTGTATGGTCAGGTAGCGTGAGGCCTCCCCCTGTGTTCCTCTTATTTGGTAGTGCTTTGCTTATCTGGAGTTTCCTCACTTTCCAAGCAAAGTTGGTGTTTTGTTTCTCCATCTCAATAAAAATGACACTGGAATTTGTATCAGGATTGCACTGTATATGTAGATCACTTTGGGTAAAATAGACATTTTCACAATGTTAAGTCTTCCTATCAACGAGCAGGGTAGGTTTCCCCATTTATGTAAGTCTCTTTTGGTTTCTTGCAGTACGGTCTTGCAGTTCTCTCTGTATAGGTCTTTTATTTCTCTAGTTAGATTTATTCCTGGGTATTTTATCCTCTTGGAGGTAGAGTAAATAGTATTGATTTGGTAGTTTCCTCTTTGATGATCTCTTTGTTGGTATAAAAGAATCCTACTAATTTACTTATGTTTATCTTATATCCTGATATTTTGCTGAACTGTACAAGTTTCAGTTGTATATTTATGGATGCTTTAGGATTCTGTGTGTACAATCATATTATCTGCAAATAGGGAGATTTTTGCTTCTTTGTTGCCAGTGCTGATGCCCTGTGTTTCTTTTGTCTTGTCTAACTGCTCTGGCTAGAACCTTTAGTACAATATTGAATAGAAGTGGTGAGAGTGGGCATCCTTGTCTCATTCCTGTTCTCAAGGGGAATTCTTTGAATCGCTCTCCATTCAGGAGAAAGTATATTTTGCATAGATTCCCCTTATTGTGGTGAGGAATTTCCCCTCTATTCCTACTTTGCTGAGAGTTTTTAGCATGAGTGTATGTTGGGCTTTATCAAATGCCTTTTCTACATCTATTGACAAAATCAGGTGATTCCTATCCTTTGTGCTATTTACGTGGTTTATCATAACATTTGTTCTTCTGGTGTTGAGTCAGCCTTGCATCCCTGGTGTGGATCCAACTTGGTCACGGAGAATTATTTTTTTCTGTTTTGTCGAATTCTATTGGTTAGGATTTTGTTGAAGATTTTTGAATCTAGGTTCATGAGTGATATTGGTCTGCAATTTTCCTTTTTAGTGGGATCTTCTCTTGGCTTTGGTATCAGAGTTATGCTGGATTCATAGAATGAATTTGGGATTATTTTATCCCTTTCTATGCTGTAAAATAGCCTCAGTAGTATTAGAATTAACTCTCCTCTAAAAGTTTGGTAGAATTCTCCTGTGTTGCCATCTGGGCCTGGACTTTTTTTGTTTGGTAATTTTTTGATGACTTTTTCAATCTCTTCCTTTGTGATGGGTTTATTAAGTTGCTCTAGTTCTCCTTATGATAACTTTGGTAGGTGCTGTGAATTTAGAAATTTGTCCATTCCTCTAGGTTTTCAAATTTGCTAGAGTACAGTCTTTCACAGTATTCTGTTATGATACTTTTGATTTCAGTTGGGTCTGTTGTGATATCTCCCATCTCATTTCTTATTCAGGTTGTTTCCTCTGTTGTTTTTCTTTTGTAAGTTTAGGCAATGTTTTATCAACTTTGTAGATTTTTTCAAAGAACCAGCTTTTGGTTTTGTTAATTTTTTCAGTTGTTCTATTTTCTAATTCATTTAGTTCTGCTCTGTTTTCTTCTGGTGCCTGAGAGGTTCCTCTGTTGATCTCTTTCTACTTGTTCAAGCTGTAGGGTTAATTCTTTGGTTTGGACCCTTTCTTCATACCAAATGTGTGATTTATAGAGATCAATTGACTTCTGAGCACTGCTTTTTGCTGTATCCCATAGGTTCTAGTAGGATGTGGTTTCATTTTCATTTGACTCCATAAATTATTTCATCTTTGATTTCTTCTATAACCCATGACTTTTTGAGCAAGGTAGCATGCTATTTCCATGAGTTCCAGTTTCTATCTATGTTTTTTTCCTGCTGTTAATTTCAACTTTTATGTCTTTGTGGTCTGAGAAGATGCTTTGCAATTATTCCATGATTTGGATTTTGTTGAGACTTGCTTTATGTTCTAACACATGATCTATTCTCAGAAATGTTCCATGTTCATTGGAGAAGAAGGTGTACATGTCAGTTGATGAGTGAAAAGTTCTGTATATGTTGATGAGTTCTTGTTTGTTAATTTTCACAAAAAGATCTTCTGTGTCTTTACTGAGCTTTTTTCTGAATGATCTGTCCGTTACTGAAAGTGGAGTGTTGAAGTCTCCAGTTATTATTGTGGAATGAACTATCTCATTCTTCAATGTTGTCAGTATTTGTTCAATGTATTTAGATAATCTGGTATTGGGTCAATAAATATTTAACATTGCTTTGTTCTGCTTATGCATTGAATGTTTCAGCAATAAATAGTGACCATCTTTGTCTGTGATGGTGGATCTTACATGAAAGTCTATTTTATCTGAGATCAGTATTGCCGCTCCTACCTCTTGTTTGTATGTTGTTGGTATATATTTTTCCATGCTTTGATTTTGAGTTTACCCATATCTTTGAGTCTCAGGTATTATTCTTGTAAACAACATATAGATGTGTTGTGTCTTTTGATCCATGATGTCACTTGCTGTCTCTTTATTGGAATGCTTAGTACATTTACATTCAGTATAATTATTGATAGATATGCGCTTAGTGATGTCTTTTTGATGCATCTATTTCTGTGTTGATGTTTTCTGTGTTTTTCTTAATATTCTATTCTAGGTCATTCTTCTTTATGGGTTGACTTTTCACCTTCTTCAGTGTTGGTTTTGTGTTTGTTGAGACTTGTGTTATGCTTCTTGCTTTGACACCTCACATTGTAATTCTGCTTTGCAGCTACCCCTATGATCCCCCTTATTATTTTAAGTTTAAACCAGACTTTAGCTTCTGCATATCTTTTTAATTTCCTCTCCATCTGAAAGGGTTATAACTACTGTATTATATCTCTCTTTCTAGTGTGATGATGTCACAGTTTTCGGGTTGTGATCACTGGTTCCTTTCTTATAACATTGTAGCTTTGATTGAGCTTTGTGACTTCCCTGAGTACTACTCTTTGTGGGTGTCCTATATTGCTTTCTTAAGTATACACCTATTGTTTTTATTTTTCTAAACAAAAAGCTTCTTTCAGTATTTTACTGCAGTTTTGGTTTGGTTTTTACAAAGTCTAAGCTTCTGTTTATCTGTGGATGTCTTAATCTCAGTCATATTTGAGAGAAAATTTTTCAGGATATAAAATTCTTGGAGTTTTTTTCTCCTTCATGGCTTTTAATGTGTTATCCCACTGCTTTCTTGCCAACAACTTTTCTGCTGAGAAGCGAGATGAAAGCTTCAAGTCCTTCTGAATGCTAGCTTTGATTTGAGCCTCACTGCCTCTAAGAGCTACTCTCTTTATGTTTCACTTTATCAAGGTTGATTATAATATGTCTTGGTGTCTTTCTTTTGGAGTCTAGTTTCTGTGGTGTCTGATATGCGCCTTGGATATCTATGTTCTCTTCTTTCATAATTTCAGGGAAATTTTCTGTCAGTGACTCTACAACAATGCCTTCTGTATTTTTATCTATCCCTAGCTGTTTGGGAACTCCAGTTATTCACCTCTTAATAGAGTCCCACATCTCTCTTAATTCTTCTTTGGTTTTCTGATCTATTTTCTCTGATTTCTCCTCATAAATGCTGGTGTCGATTTCTCTATCCTCAAGGTCACTAAGTCTGACTTCTACCTCCTCACTTCTGCTCTTTTGGCTTTGGATTAAATTGTCTAATTCTACTATTTTGTTATTGATCTGCTGGATTTCAGATCATTGATGTTCCATCAGTTCAAATAGCTTATTTAATTTTTCACTTTGTTCTGCTGCATTTTGTTAAATCTCTAGTAGGGTGCTCTATGTAATTGTTTTGTACTCAACCTCTGATAGTTTCAGAAAGATTTCTTCATCTGGGAAGTTTTTGATTCTTTATTTTGGGAGTTTTCCAGACCTATGCTGGACTGATTCTTTAAATGGTTTGCTAGTGACTGTTGTCTGAGCTCCATCTAGAAGCTGTTTGATTTCTCTGGTGTTGGAAAACAGACCATCAACTGTTCATATGCAAGTTCAAGTTGAAGGTGAAAAAATTAGATGAAGTCCACAAGAGCCAAAGTATGACCTTAAGTATATCTCACTTGACTTTAGAGACTATTTAGAAAGTAGATTTGACACATTATACATTAGTGATTAATGACCAGATGAATTGTGCAATGGCATCACAGACATACATGAAGAACATAAGAGGTCATTAAAAAGACTGGAAAGAAAGAAAAGATCAAATTGGATGCCAGAAGTGTGTCTGAAACTTGCTCTTCAAAGTTCAATAGCTAAAGTAAACAGAAGAAGTGATGAAGTCAAAAAGTCATTTGAACTTTTATTCTCAATTAGTGAAGTGTTCCCCTTCTGTGAACAGTATCTTTAAATTAAGAGCCTAGAGTTGCTTTTCATATTTAGGGATGTAAAATAAATAAATCCTCCAGATAGGTCACTAGGAGTGAAGATAATTGATGTCATGCCCATTTTTGCCACAGGGTTCCTAAACCCATATATTTTGCCTATCGCCAACTATTATATACTGAATTGTGCCCCCACTCCCCCCAAAAAGTGAAAGATATGTTATTAAGTCTTATACCTGTGAATGTGACCTCGTTTGCAAAACATATACATTGGCATCAGTTAAGTCAAATGAAGTTATAACTGAGTAGGTTAGATCCTAATCTTTTTCCCATCTGAGTGGCATCTTACGGAAGTAGGTAAGCCACTAGGTAAGAATATGTCTGAATTTGAACTTCTAGCCTCTGTAATACTGAGAAAATAAATTTTCATCCTTTAAAGCCACCCATTAAGTGGTATTTTCTTAGAGCAGCACCAGGAGATGAAGACAGGGACACAAGATGATACAACGGTCATTGATTTGAAGTGTTTACCTTGTTTGGGGCAGTTCCTAGTGGCATAAGCAGTTACGCACTTCACTACTAGCCAAAAGGTTGGTGATTCAAACCCACCCAGAAGTAGCTTAGAAGACAAGCCTGGTGATCTGCTTCTGAAAGGTAACAGCATGGAGAACTTTATGGAGCAGTTATATTCTGCACGTATGGAGTTGTTAGGAGTCAGAATCAACTTGATACTAGCTAACAAACAGTAACCACCCTGGCTCAAAGGATGATTCCCTACTCTCATAGAATTTCATTTCCGAGTTGTTGCCCTTAGCTGCCCCTTTGATAGGATATTTTCACTCTGTCAAGTCAGCAGCTTCTGTTGGCATAGCAGATCAGTAGACGATCCCATTGTTATATGTTTACTGCAGCAAGTTCTTTGTTGCAAAACACTTTCTGCTTCAGTTCATCAAACAATACAGAGTATTTTGGCTTATAGCAATGTCTGAGGATCTGTGAGCAGAAAAGGTGAATCCATACCTGGAATATGTGTCAGTTTGAGTGTAAAAGTTATGAGGTAGTAATTCTGGCATAAAATTGCCCATGAACTTCTTGACAAATGGTTCTGTATCTGAGGCTTGGCATTGATCTCTGTTGTTGGCGCATTGGAAATGCATCAGCAGCAGCAGCAGCTAGGTCAGCCTTGGTGATTAACAGACGGGTAGCACATTGTCATGAGTTTAAGGGAGTTCAAATTGACCAAGGAAAAGTATAACACTACTGCACAGAAAGCTGTTAATTGGGATCAACACTCTACTTGCTGCATGGAGGAGGCCGTCCCCCACAGCAAGAGGTCTACCAGAGGCAAAGATGTAAATGGTGCAAGGATCCAGAAAAGGAAGAAAGATTGCAAGGAAACTCCTAGAAGAGGAAAAAAAAAAAACCTCATGAGCAAGGTGGGGTGTGTCTGGGTCAGAGAGCTCCACAACACAGCAGCACTAGGAGCCTTTATAATTGTATGATTTATCTGTCTAGCAGATGCTGGACACAGTTTCATGGTGTGTATAAAGCAGGTGAGCCCTAAATGGCTTTAAATCTGGTCATTACGGTTATTTTTAAACAACTAGATTGCAAAAAAAAAAACAAAAAAAAACACTTGAGTTGGCATTGGCCAGCCTTTTGGGCTGACAGGCCTCAGTTTGTTGTGAATAAGTAAACAACTGTGGACCCCATAATACACAGAAGCCATATTTGGCTCCTGTATGTAACAAATGTCTACATATCTGTCATTCCCATTATGCTAGCATTCATATGACAGTGAGAAAAGCTGGTTGATGCGAACTTACAGAGTCATTTTATCTACCTGCCTGATTATTGCATCTTTCATGATAGGCATTAACATATGATATAAAATTTTTGACTTTTGTGCCTACTGTCATAGGTCCATCCAGGTGGATCTTTCTCAGATCTTCTTTCTGACTTTCTGCTTTATTCTTTTATAGCCCCTGTCATCATAGACTGAATTGTGTCCACCCAAAATATGTATATCAATTTGGCTAAGTCATAATTCCCAATATTATATGACTGTCCACCATTTTGTCATCTGATGTGATTTTTGTATGTGCTATAAATCCTACCTATATGACGTTAATGAGATAGGATGGGTAGTAGTTATGTTAATGAGACAGGACTCAATCTAAGAGATCAGAATGTATCTGAAACTGATCTGTTTTAAGATATAAAAGAGAAAAATGAGCAGAGAGACCTCAAATCACCAAGAAAGCAGCCCCAGGAGCAGAGCATATCCATTGGACTCAGGGTCCCTGAGCCTCAGAAGTTCCTAGACCAGGGAATGACAAAGACCTTCCTTCAGAGAGAACACAGAGAAAGTCTTCCTCTGGAACTGATATTCTGAAATCAGATACGTAGCTTACTAGAATCTGAGAGAATAAACTTCTGTTTGTTAAAAACATCCACTTGTGGTATTTCTGTTACAGCAGTGCTAGATGACTCAGGCAGCCTCTGATCAACCAGCTAAGCTATTTGCCACTTTCCCAAATCTGCAAATGATGTGAATCTCTACATAACTTGGACAACCAGGTCAACTACTTAAAACTCTTTCTATTGAAAGAGTTGCCCATTTTCACTGAATTTTATGGATACTTCCTGAGTGCTATATCATATTTGAAGCATGTAGTCACGTACAGACTGACTAATTCATGAACTCTCTGGGCCTTCTGTCTCCTCCATCAACTAGTTATAAGGAATCTCCTTCCTGGAGCCATAAGTGTGAACTGATGGAGACATGCTGGTCCAACAGTGGTAGACAACATTCATATTTGGGACACAAACTATTGCCAGGTTACTTCTGCCCTTTGGGCCTGTTTCTGCCTGATTCTGATGTACCATCATCATTTTTTTTTTCTCCACAGACACTTCAAATATCAAAAATTCCTGCTCTGACCACACTAAATGCTGATAACTTCCATATCTTAGGATAAACGGTTTGCAATAATATTTTCAAATGGGTGTTATGTTGCCCCCAGAATCCAGAGGGCTGCCAAGTCCTTCTTAGTCATAAGGGGCATGAGATGAAATATTTAGTCCTTTCCTTTAGAAGGAAATCCTGGTTGCATAGTGGTTAATTGTTATGACTGCTAACCAAAAGGTTGACAGCTCAAATCCACCAGATGCTCCTTGGAAGCTCTATGGGAAAGTTCTACTCTGACCTATAGGGTCACTATGAGTCAAAATTGACTCAATGGCAGTGGGTTTGGATATTTGATTTTTCTTTAGAAGGGACAATTTCACAAACTCACTTATGTGGTAGGCTCCTCAGTCTTTACAGGGCTTATCTCCCAGTCTCTGGAGTTACTGGTATCTGATCAAGAGCTCCAAAATACTTACCACTTCTTACTTGTCTGGTGCAATTAATGTGATGTCATAAATACGGTAGCATAACATTCTATTCTGCTGTATATCCAGATGGGCCAGATTCCTGTGAGAGAGTTAAGGTAGTCCCGGGTCAAGATGGTAACTCTGATGGCATAGTGGTTAAGGGCTATAGCCACTAACCAGAAGGTTGGTAGTCAAATTTACCAGGTACTCTTTGGAAACCCTATGAGGCAGTTCTTCTCTATGAGTAGGGGTCAACTAAATGGCAACAGGTTGTTTTTGATATTCTTGGGTCAAGATTATAAATGTATAATATTGTCTGTGACAAACAGATGTGAACTGGTCCTGTCCTTTCTGACAGGGACAGAAATAAAGCCGCTTGCCAAATCAACACCCAGCACTTAACCACTAGGCAACCATGGCCCCTTGTGTTAGTCCACAGTTAATATAAATTATTTTTCTATTATTCAGAATAATCTCATAAGCAGATATACTTAATGGTTAAGGTCATGTCATTGCTATATTACAAAAATTTTCTGTGCAACTTAACCCAGTTGGATTAAGGCTTATTTTCATAACAAAATCAAAGCTGTGTTGGAGTTTCAGGAGATTTTACCTTTTTATTCTAACTTATCTGTGCTCTTCAGTAGTTCTAGGATATCCTTGAATAATTCGAATAGTGAAAAAGAAATACGATAACATTTGATTTGCAGTAAAAAAAGGGAAAATGGCAAATCTTTGTATCCACAGTAGCTGAAATTTTGGACAGGAAGTCTCTTTTTTCCTTGCCCTTTTCTTTTGCTATCACTATCTGTAGAAAAAAAGCTTAAAAGAACAGATTGAATTGGAGCACTTGAGAAAAGTATTTTGTAAAGTAATGTTAATAATAAATTCAATAAAGTTGCCATTTTACGTAAGTCCACTGAGCTCTTAAAATGATTTATATTTAATTTTGGGGGGGGGCTTTACTTTGATCACTTCTTAATTAAATGATTAAATCCCTGGAATTAAAGTGTTAAGAAATTTTGATGAGTTTCTAGGACAGATGCTTTGTAGTTCATTTACAAAATGAGTGATGCATTATTACTGAACAAAATAACAGCTTAAATGACGGTCCTAATTTCAGGACTGAAAGCAACTGGGTTCTAAACAACCCCCACTTCTGAGGATTTTCTTTTGCGTAATTGTCATCACTGCGAGTGGGCAGCAGCCTTAGAGCCTCTGCACCTGCGCTTCTCTTTTCATATGCACTCAACCTGATTGCAACACACAGCACTGAAGACAAGCGATCATCTTCAGACACCTGTAACAGCAAGGCTCATCTGGTTAAAAGCTTTTTGTCCTGGGTAAGCAGGACCATCTTTACTTTCTATTAGAAGTCATAGTCTCTTCATCCTATTCAAAAGTAACTGTGCCTTTTTATTCTCCTTCAAGTGACACTGGAGAAACCAAATATTTTAAGAAAGTATCTTGACGGGCTTTAAATCTCTTCTATCACTGTCTGTGGTAACTCAGTTTGATGGTTTCTTTAGCTTTAGAAAAATTTGAATGTAGACAATATCAGCCTTGACATTGTTTCTGTAAACGACTTTCCCTGAGTTTTCTATGTGACTAGTGCAAAGAGCATAGAGAACAACACCATTGGTCTCTCTGGTCATTTGGAGAGAGAGAGAGAGAGAGAGAGAGAGTCTTCAATATCCCTGGAGAGTTGTCAAAACAATCAACCCCTCCTTCAGGAAATAAGAGGAAGTGCCAACCCAGTGGAAATTTATTTATTACGTATTTGAAGGCTGCTGAAATAACAAAACATCCTTCTTAGGCAAAGCAGTGCTACACAAAGACCTTGAGAATATTCTCACACCAGGGCAGTGAACGTCACTGAGGCAAGTGCTAAGGAATATTTTGTTAAGGACACTCCCAATGAAGAAAAAAGGCAGCACATGATTAACATAAAATAGATTTAGTATCAGTGAAACTCTGTCCTTGACTCAACGGCTTGCAGGAAATCTGCCCCAAGTAGGCGTTGGCGCCAATCAGGTCAACAGCTTCCTCATCAGACTGAACACTTTTGTCAAGATTACATTGTGTTGGGAATTCCCTTTTCTCAGGTTCAAAGAGTTACAATAAAACCTACTGCAGTAGAGTAGCTACTCCCCGAATCAGCTTTGTTTCTCAAGTCCACAGGGTATCTAAGGAATGGAAATCTTAATCATTTTCTCTTCCTTCCCAAAGCAGAGCTTTGTGTTCTAAAAAAACCCTTTGCATGCTGGCCCTGGGGCCCCAGTGCAAGTCTCATCCATTGCCTCAAAATGTGCTTTTAGAGTTAGGTCAAGTGGGAAAATCTGTCTCTACCGTTTATCTTTCTGAAGTTGCTTTTGGGCTATTACCTCAGAACTGTAAATCTCTGTCAATCCCTGCTAACTCAGGCTGTTCTTTTTTATCGTCTGTATTCGTGATGCTCTTTTACAAGTGCTTTTCCTGTTCAGTATATCAAAAACAAAATTATAAAGGAGAAAAATACTAGAGGCATTTCCATGCAAAATTTGATAGTAGCTGTAACACTTGCCATCTTCTTTTACCTTGAAGAGTATTTTGGTCTTCTGAGCTTTTAATCCTCAACAGTTCAACTGAATTCTATTTTAGGAAGAAGAGAGATATTATCAGTATTCTCTGCTGAGAGACATATTCAATTACAGAAGTAATAAAAAGTAGAATATTTTAATTTTAGAAGCATGTTAAACATGTAGTGGTTGTTATTAATGTTTGCATTTGTTCCACAAAAACATATTGAATGTCTCTTAACTATTGCTGTGCTGGGTGTGTTGAGCACAGAACAATTTTGCACTCAATCTAAGGATCCCAAGAAGGCTGTCAGGGCACAGTGAGGTAAGAATAAGAGACAGTGTGTGAGAACAGGAGGGAAAAAACTCCTTCTGGAATAGAGAGGGTATGGAGTGCGAGGTGAAAAAGAATGTTCTTGGGAAAGCGGGGAACAGCCAAGGAGAAAGTGGGAAGAGTAGAAATAGGAAGGTAGAAAGAAAGAGAGAAAAAAGAAACAACAAAAAAACCAGAGCAGTTTCGCCAGTTAGGGCAAAACAAGCAATTCACTGTCACTGCTGGAGAGTGAGAAGCGTCACAGCTGACCAGATTATAAAGATCTTGACTACCATTCTAAGGCGTTTAGCTTTGTCCTATTTTCACAGAGGGGTCCTCGTGGAGCAGTGGTTAGGAGCTTGGCTCCTCACCAAAAAAATTAGCAGTTCCAAACCAGCAGTGACTCCTTGGAGACCCTTTGGGAGCAGCTCCGCTCTGTTATATTTTCCTATAGTTGCTGTGAGTTGGAATTGACTCAATGGCAAGAGATTTTTTTTTGTTCTTTGTTTTACTTGCATAAAAAGGCTTAAGCTGGGCATGATGTGGAACTTTAGAGAGAAAATTATGGACCTTCTGCTTAAGTAGAGAGAAACTGGAAGCATACAGAACAGATAAGAGATGGCTTCCCACTCTGGGAGATGGAGAAGAAAGAATGACATTAAGAGTTTTTTGAAGGTGAAACACATGGGATATAACAGGGGATTCGATACACGAAAATACATGAGACATGAAAGAATGACAGAATATTGTAAGACATTTTTGTCTTTGCTTTCACCAATTTTGTTTTCCAAGATTCTCCAGAGAGTAGTGTCTTCAGCTCTGGTAGGATATGCAGAAGGATAGACAGGTAGGAGAGGAAAAACAAAAATGTTTTGTAGCCCTGGCCTCATACCCCAGAGACAAGTTCAGAGAGAGACCTTCACCTATTCTTCCAAGGTTTTTAATGAACTGTTGCATGCTCTCTCTCCACCTCTCTTTTTTCCTTGGGTGTATACAATTGGATTGCTCACGCACACATGTGCATACACACTCACACACACAAACACAAACATATATACTACTTACTGGCAATATTGGCAAATGCAAAGTTCTTCTTTCCCGCCTCCTTCTTTCCTTCTGCCTTCACTATTTCTTCTTCTTTCCTTTCCTCCAAGTAATATAATGTTGTTAGCTGCTGTAAAGTCGCCCCTGACTCTTGGCAACCCTATGCACAACTGAACAGATCGCTACCCAGTCCTGCACCCTTCTCATGACTGATTGGGGATCAAACTATTTTCGGAAGTACATTGCTAGACCTTTCTTCTTGTTCTGTCTTAGTCTGGAGATTCTGCTGAAATCTGTTCAGTGGTTGAGACACAATCTATCACTGTGAAAGAGTTGGTGGCTATGAGGTACACTGGCCAGAAATCAAGCCCAAGTCTCCAGCATGGAAGGTAAGAATTCTACCGTTGAACCGCTAATGCTTCATAATAATGTAATCAGCACCTGCAAACCCTACTATGCAAAAATGAACCCAAAATGATGGCAGTCATCCACATCTAATCTTATGGTTCTTATTGCCCATTCTGTCACACTCTGCCATCAGCACACCTAAGGTAACCATCATCTGGAATCCTTTGCTATTGTTTTTATATAGTTTTATGGTATCTGCTTTTAATTATATTATATACATAATAATTTATTGCTAAGAATCAGCCACAATGTTATATGACACTGCAGTACATTTGTTCATATGGTTGTCTTACATGTTAACAGATCATAGTTAATCTACCCTCCTGATATAAAACATAGGGTTGTTTCCAGGTTTTGGCTTTTGTGTGAGTATTGTTTGTGTCTCTTACAAGATGCTGCTAAAGTTTAGGAGTCTTCTTTTTTCTCAGAAGGGGAGGTAACGTGAATTCTTTTCACGTTGTCTTCCCATGCAGGTTTCAGTAACTAACTTATTGTATCCCAAGTGATCCATCTTTTTATACTGTTTATTGATCTTTAGTCCACAAATTGTCTCTGTTTACCTAATGCCAAAACAACAAGTCATTTTGCCTAATTCAAGCTCCTGGTCAATTCAGTGGAAAAATAAATCACTTACACAAGTTATCTGGACTAACCAATCAATGGAGTCCAAACAGTGTATGCAGAAGCTCCTAAATTCTTAGCAATAGTGGGCTTATTGTTTCCTCTAACTTGTAGATAAAAAGCTGGTTACTAATGTGCTCCTAACCTTTAAGACTCTGCCCTTAATTAGAACTGTGTATGGTCTGCAGCCTAATCACCAGCCAAAACCTAAATGAAAGCTGTACAACCAATAGACAAAGAAAAACTCTTGCTATTGATTTCAAAGCACTAGGTGTTAGTGTTGCCACTGCTGTGCTGTCAGGATTTATTTTCCAACATGCCTCTCCAAAGTCCAAGCTGCCCTGGCCTGGCTGTATCTATATCAGATATACCTAGACGATGTTGGTCATGGACAGAGAGGGACAAATTAAACCCAAACTAGTTACTGTCGAGTTAATTCTGACTCATGAGACCTTATGTGTGTCAGAGCAGGGTGATGCTCTGCAGGGTTTTCAGTGGTTGATTTTCTTGAGAAAGTCCATTGTTTCCTTCCGATGTATCGCTCAGTGGTTAGCAGTATGTGCACTGACCATTTGTACAGCCCAGGGTCCACAGAGAGAAGCAGATTTCTTAAATGCTTTCAACAAAGGCACTGGATTTTGCTTTTATGGACTTGACTAAAAATCCACAAATGATGCAGAGTCAAATATTATTTCACTAATTTCACTAGTTAAGCCATTTGTGCCTTGATCTGTTCACTACATGGTAGAAGTTAGGGCTTAACCTTTCATTTGCAAAAATCTCTCTGGAAATTGAGACTTCTTTTCTGTATTTACTAGTAGACTTTATAGTATTTGTCTTACTCTTGCATTCAGCAACTATGTACTGAGTTAGAATTATGTGGAAGATCCTAGGGATGCAGTGATGAACAAAATAGACACTTTACCTTTAGGATCTTATTTAATCACACTGTGGCAAGTATTACAAAGACTGCAAGAAGTCAAAAGAAGGTATTTGGTGTCCTCGAATCTACATACAAGGTCTGACAATTAAGTCCACGAACTGCATTGTTCTAAGTGCTACATACCTCATTGCTGAATTATCACCACTGTCACCTTCAAAGTCCTCTCCTTGGGAAGCTAAGCACCAATGCCAGCACCTAGTCCACTCTTCAAAGCAATTTTGAAACTTGTTCCTGAAATGACCATCAGAGTTGTTGTCGCATTGTTACGGGAAATCAACCAACACCCAAGGAGAGAAGAAGCAGCCTTTTACTTTAGTAATGCCAGCGGGCCAGCGGGGGCTCACAAATCTCCAACAACTGGCCCCAAAGGGAAAGTTAAACAGCATTTTATGGGTTAGGGTCTACTGGGTCGGGTGCAACAGGGTATACTTGGTGCTGAGTGCTGAGTGCTGAGTGCTGAGTGCAGCACGGGGAAGTAGCTTGGCGGCGAGTGTTGCCAGGGGCAGTGCATATTTAGTGCTGGGGGCAGCAAGGGACGAATTTCCCGGAATGAGGCGGGGGGCAAACAGAGCGGGGGTGGTGTTCAGGCTGGCTTCTCCTTCAATATTACCCTCAATGTCCTGAATGTCATCAAAACTTCTTCCTTTCAATATTTCCTTTATCTCCGGGTAAAGAAAAAAATCACTAGGGGCCAGACAGTTAAGGAGAGAGAGCATTCCAATACAGTTATTTGTTTACTGGCTAAGAACTCCCCCACAGACAGCTATACAATTCAGTGTGTGAATGTGCCATCAGGCTGCTGTGTACAATGGCCACTGTAGAAAGAGTTCCAAAATTGCTTTGAATGGCGGGCTCTGTGTTCATGTTGGTGCATAGCTTCCCTAAGGGAACACTTCAAAAGTGACCAAAGCAATATTCAGCAATGAGGTATGTAGCACTTTTTCTAGCATGAGTTTGAGAACTTAATCATCAGACCTCATATTCTGTCAGGCTGTGACGCGAAAAGCCTTCTTAAAGACGTAACGTTTTGGTGAGACCTGAGTGAGGACTGAGAGTTAGCTAGGGACACTGCATATTGCTCCACTCTCCGTCTGTCCTGTGACCATGCCCACCAGGGCCCCACATCTTTATGCTGATTACTTCGTTGCCAGCTGGAGACTGGTCATCACACTTTCAGTCCTGCCCGATTCAATTAATTCTCTTCTCTGAAACCTGGACTTTCAAAAATAAAATAATAAAAAATCATAAATTGAATCATGTTAACCCGTTGTTTGAAATCCTTCCCTAGCTTCACACTGTATTTCTAATAAAATCCATTTTCGTTATCATGGTTCACAAAACTGAACAGCCTTGACTCTGCCTGTCTTTCTGACTTCTCTACATACTGTTCTCCACTGTGTCCATTATGACCCAGCCAGAGCTCATCTTTTTAATTCTGCAGCAGGCCAACATGCCCACTCTGGGACTTCATGTAGATTCTTGGCCTGGAATTCTATTCTCATTGTTTTTCAGTTAGAAAATTTCTTGTCTTTCAGGCCTCAGCTAAACTGAAATCTCCTCACACAGTTTCCATCCTCTGCAAGAATTTCTCGTTGCTGTTTAGCTGCCACCAAACTGGTGACATCAACTGGCAATTTCATGTACAACAGAATGAAATGCTAACTGGTCCTGTGTCATCCTCACATTGCCACAGTGTTTGAGTTCATTGTTGCGGCTGTTGTGTCAGTCCGTGTCCCTGAGAGTTTCCACCTACTCCTTGGCCTTCTGCTTCACCAAACATGATGGCCCCTTCTAGTAACTGATTCTTTTCTGATGAAGTGTTCACAGCAAGTGAGCCAATCCATGTTCTGTTGTGATCCATAAGGTTTTCATGGGGTGAAGTAGATCATCAGGATTTTCTCTTAGTCTGTTTTCGCATGGAAGCTGCTGACACCCATCTATCATGGGTGACCCTGCAGGTATTTGAAATATCTATGGCATAGCTTCTAGCATCACAGAAACACACAAACCACCATCGATCAACAAACTGACAGATGAGGGATAGCATGAGCACGGAGACCCTATGACAGTGTCAAATTACGCTTTGCTTGTTTACCTCTGCATTGTTTCTCTCTCTTACGAGATTATCTCCACAACAGCAGCAACGCTTTCAGCCCGTTATATGACAGAGCTTAGCACAGTGCCTAGTATATGTAATCATTGCTGTTAGCTAATTTGCCCCATCCCACACATGGAGATACTATGTGTCACAGAGTAGAACTGCTCCACAGTTTTTATGGAAGCAGTTCATTAGGCCTTTCTTCTGTGGAGCTGCTGGGTGGATTTGAATCAATAACTTTTAGGTTAGCAGCCAATCATAAACTGCTTGTTCTGCCCAGGCTCCTTGTCTGGTACATAATAGACCTCTTTTGCTAAATAAATGAATAAATGAATGGATGATTTGGGGATATACATTTTTTGTCAAGTAAAATGTTTTACAGATTATTTCCAAAGTTAAGACTAGATTGAAATAACTTCAAATATTTTCAGCCTAAATGTTGTTTACTGCCCACTGACAGCACCACTATGCCTTCTCTGCATGTCATTGACCTTTAATACATCCAGTCTTCTCAGGTTCATAACGCAGAGGGGTTACAGAATCGCTATATGTGACTCCACAGTGAGTGTTCTAGAGTTTGTATTTGTCTTCCTTTCTGGGCTGTGATGCTTCATTGCAAGAGTGTCGACTTAAGTGGGAAACCGGAACTGCATTGTTATCATCATCATCAAGGGAGGGAAGGCAAAGAACTTGTAATACTTGTTTATAATAATAAACATTCATTACTATTATTAAAGAAACACCATTTACTTTCTTGGTGGCAGGCATTTTTCTAAGCACTTTGCATACAGTAAACCTTTTAATTCCCTCAATAATCCTAGATACTACACCTCTTGTTATTACTCCTCTCTTATACAGATGGGAAACCCTAGTGGTGTAGTGGTTAAGTGCTGTGTATCCTGACCAAAAGATTGGTGGTTCAAACCTGCCAGGCACTTCTTGGAAACTCTGTGGGGCTGTTCCACTCTGACCTATATGGTTGCTGTGAGTTGGAATTGTGTAGATAGGAGTGATTTTTGATTTTTTTTTTTTTTTTTTGGCTTTATACAGATGAGAACACTGCGGAACAGAGAAGTTAAGTAGCTATTACATGGCTGATCCAGAATCTATGCCCAGGCATTCTTGCAACAGAATCTGAGCTCATAGAGTGTGCTCACAGCTGCATCTCAGAGGGTTCATTGTGGCTGGTGTTTACACATGCTGCTTCTTTATTTCTAACACTAACCTTGCACAGTGAGAATTATCACATGACTAAAATAAGTAAACAAAAAGTAATTTACAGTAAGAAAACTGAGGCTAACTGATAAAGTGATTTGCCCAAGTTTATAAAGCTAGCTAGTGGTAGACAAAATTTTTCAAACCAGATCTCTTTGACCCCAAAACCAAGTGGCGTCATCCGTCTCTACATCAAATTTTTCAATAGAATCTCATATTTATATCCTAATCAGAAACACAAAATTTTTGTCAGGTCATCTTTTTAATGCAAATTGTATATATGCAACAAACTGGATTACATATGACTATGCAAAAGTAGTTTTATATTATTGACTTCCCTCTGCTTTCATTATTTTTAATGATAAAAATTTATTGGTTGAAAATACTAATGCTAACCACTTATTTATAGTTCAGAACACATACACACGTGGTGATTTGATAAATACAGAATAGGTCTAACCCACATGCTTAGAGTATTAAACAGTGAGAGAAGGAAACCTAGCCATATATTGCTAGATAGACTGAAGAGAGTTACTTGGGACAGTTTAATAAGCCTTATCGTTAGGGAGAGTAATCACGCAAACTCAGCTAAGTCATCAGGCATCCTGACTCATTGGAACAGGAATAACATATCCTCCAGTGTAAACTGCTACAAGCACCACTAGGTCATGGGCCTGAACCAAATACAGTCAGTTAACCTCTAGTTAGCAAAAAGGAAACAGAACCGCCAATATTGTCTTCAGCTAATACTCATTCACTGAGCAGGATCCCTACAAACACTGTTCTACTCTCAGTGCCCAGCTCTTGTCCTTACCATTTTCACTGTGTATAATTGCTCCTCATGTTAACACATATTCTATAGGTTGGGTTAATAACAATTCTGTGTATTCGTTTGTTTGTCTTGAAATAGTCCCCAGGAATAATTATTTACTTTAAAAGTATTTCTCCCAGATAATTATATGCAATAATAATAATGAGCTTGTGTTTGGGCATTGTGTGCAATGTAATATCCAACACATTAAAAAAGATATTACAAATAATTCAACATTAGCTAAAAGGGCAGCGGTAAAGTATGTCTCTCAGCAGATATTTTTTGATATCCTTGATTTCCATCAGACCAGCACGGATGCCTAGAAGCTGTTTAGACGGCTTAAAGCAATACAAGAATAACTTTTTCTCTTAAGAATAATTCCCCTGATTTAAATATAACTAAACAATATGCTAAGACAAAACCTGTGTTTCCCCCAATTTCATCTTTCTTGAGTAAAAGCTAGGGACTCTATGGCAACAAAAATCAATGCTGACTTTTTGAAATGTGTTTTCACTTTAAAACCTCAGATCAGTTGAATTTTGCTTCCAAAATGTTTCAGGTTATATCCCTGGAGTGACTTGGAAACCCCTACCTGCTGAGGACACACAGACTTAAACCGTGTGCAACAAAACCTCAAAGTAGAGAGCCCACATCCTGGAATGAGCTACACAGGATTCTGACATCAGTATAATGAAAATGCTTGTTGGAGACATCTTTGAGTGATAGGTCCCTAATGCTGGTAGAATCTGTAGACAATATGTCAGCTGCAAAAGGAGGAGGTCAAGTAGTATTATTTACCCTGTGCAACTCTGTTTTGTTTACCTGGAATACTAATGAGAACCCAAAGAAAATAATTCATTCTAAGGTGCATCCCAACAATCCTCCATTTTCTCATAGTAGTGACTAGTGAAGATAGAAGCTTTTCTATTGAGATATTACAGCTTATTTTCAGTTGTATCATCTTTTTTGGTGGCTGTGTAAAAAGATGTAAGTGTAATGTGCCAAGGGATCAGTGATCATAACTCAGCAAGGCATTTGCTCTGTTTCCCAGTGGATGTTC
The DNA here is from genome assembly GCA_028571685.1 of Heterohyrax brucei. Lineage (NCBI taxonomy): Eukaryota > Metazoa > Chordata > Mammalia > Hyracoidea > Procaviidae > Heterohyrax > Heterohyrax brucei. Next base: position 1,782,609 of record CM053161.1, read on the forward strand.
TACAAATCTTTCTCTCCCTTAGGAAACTGATGAAGTTGTATCTGTCAAGAACGACACTGTTGCTATGTTTGGCATTTCCCCAAGTTGTGCTAGTCAGACCTTAAGTTTGACTGTGTTATCTTAGCTTGAAATATTTCAACTGTATGATAAAAGGAGCAAACCAGTCAAAAAGATGAAGACTGCAGGTATATGTTTTGGAAGAAGAGGGAATCTTATCTTCTGCAGTATGTTATAAAAATGCACCCAGTGCCATTGAGTTGGAAAAATTTAAACTTAAAAGTACAAGTTAAAATTTAAACCAGACTTTAGTTTTTAAAATTATGACTTAATTAGATGTAGAAAATATAGAATCAAATCTGTTGCTGTGGAGTCAATTTTGACTCATAGCAACCCTATAGGATAGAATAGAACTGTTCCATAGTGTTTCCAAGGAGCACATGGTGGATTTGAAATGTTGACCTTTTGGTTAGCTGCCATAGCAATTAATCACTACGCTACCAGAGTTTCCAGAAAAAGTAGACATTTTATAGAAACAAAACTGCTTTTTTGCTATCTCATGGGTGTTGTAATGTTAAATATCATATTTTAAAATTCTACTTGGCTTGGCTGGCAATTGCATGGAATCTAAAACCCTTTCCACTCCCTTTCCAAGATCATTAAAATAGGTATGACATAGGAATAAAAAATTACCTTGTTACATGATAAAGGCATCTTTTCCGCACATGGTGCTAAGATGGAAAAGTAGTTGGATGCTCCCAGTGATCCCTTTAACAACAAAGACTCAAAAAACAAACAATTGAATGAATTGATTATATATGACATTCTAGGAACCATGAACATCACAGGAAGAACTGATAAACTGGAAAGAGAAGCAGAGAAGTGAGAGTAGATACAGAAGTACCTAGGACTGGCCAAAACTGACACAAAAGGACTTGGCATCCATGGGTGGATTGAGAGCAGTGAGCACGATGAGCACAGCACTAGCTGTCGGTAAATGTATTTCTCAGTGGGAAAGACCAAGCAGTGGAAAGCTCACTTATGCCTCCATAATCAGTGAAAATTAATGTTTTGTCAAAATTTAATCTGCTTGAATCTAATCTACAGTGCACAGGTCTAAAACATTTCTTCAAGGTAAACCTCCCAGTGCTTCCCCCTCTCTGCTTAAAGCAGGTCTTCTTATTTGTGCCCTAAACCATTCTCCCAGAGTTGGAAGGGGAACAATTTAACAAACAAGGAGAAGAAAAGAAAATGATCTGCCAGTTTCCCTAAACCAAGAACTCAGGGCAGAAATAGTCCTTTGCCTGGTTGCAGGCATAGAGGAACATGCCTTCTCACTGATGCTTAGGAATGATTGTCATATCCCTGCCTCTCTCAGGCATGCAGCCAGATACCAGCACTTTCACCAACCACCCCTGTCCATCTAAGACTATAGGGAGAAACACCACGCACTTGTTGACTGACTACTTGGGCACCTGAGCTGAATACTATGAGAAAAGTAAATGGATGCCTGGACTCACATGCCTACTAACAGCTCTAATTACCTGGTAACAGGACATTAAAGCCTCAAAGGTGACAATAATCAAACTAACTCACACAATCAACATACTTTGGCGTTTCAAAAAAAAAAACTAAACAAGAAGCTAGAATACAGTAAACAAGCATAAATACAACTTACTGATGGCTCAGAAAAAAAAGTCAATATCAAATCACTTAAAAAAGCAGATCACAATGACTTCAAGAACCTCTGCAAACAAAGAAACAAGAAATTTTCCAGATGAACAGACTTCCTGGAATTATCAGAGTAGAATACTAAAGATTAATATTTAGAACTCTTCAAGAGATCAGGAAAGTAATGAGGCAAAATGCAGCATAACACAATGATGAATTAAACAGACTGCAAGAAAGCACAGAGAGACATTAATGAGAAATTCAGGGAATTAATAATAAAATTACAGAATTAGATAATTCAGTACAAAGTCCAAGGAGAAGAACTGAGGCAGTGAAAGGCAGAATTAGTGAAATTGAATACAGAGCAATTGACATCAACATATTTAAGGAAAAAAATCAGATAAAAGATTTTTAAAAAATGAAGAAACAGTAAGAATTATGTGGGACTTTATCTAGAGGAATAATCTATGAGAAATTGGAGTATGAGAAGAGGGGCATGACCGAAAATGCAGAAAGAATTGTTGAAGATTTGTTGACAGAAAACTTTCCTGATATCATGAAAGATGAGAGGATATCTATCCAAGACATTCCTGGAACTGCACACAAGGTAGATCCCATAAGAAAGATAGCAAGACATTTGAGATCTGACATTTAAGTCCATGAACTTAATTGTTCTGAGTGCTACATACCTGACTGCTGAATATCACCATGGTCACATTAGAATTACTCTCCTTGGGAAACTATGTACCCATGCCAGTGCCTAGTCCACTCTTCAAAGCAATTTTGGAACTATTTCTGAAATGGCCATTGTGCATGGTAACAAGTTCAGGAACTTAATTGTATAGCTGTCTGTGACGCAGATTTTATCAAGTGAAGAAACAACCATTTTGGAACACTCTCTCTACTCACCTGATCTGGGCCCCAGTGACTTTTTTCTTTACCCAAAGATAAAGGAAATCTTGAAAGGATGACATTTTGATGGCATTCAGGACATCAAGTGTAGTATGATGACAGATCTGATGCCCAAACCAGAAAAGAGTTCCAAAACTGCTTTGAAGGGTGGGATTGGCACTGGCATCAGTGCATAGCTTCCCAAGGGGCATACTTTGAAGGTGACCATAGTGATATTCAGCAATGAGGATGAGTTTATTAGCTTAACTGTCAGTCCTTGGTTTATAATCAAACTTGTCTAAACTAAAGATAAGAAGAGAATTTAAAAAGCAGCTAGCAATAAACAAAAAACAATCTTCAAAGGAGACTCAGTGAGACTACACTCAGACTACTCAGCAGAAACCATGTAGGAAAGAAGGCAATGGGATGATATCTCCAAAGCCTTGAAGGAAAAAATTGCCAGCCAAGGGTTATATATCCAGTTAAACTGTGTCTCAAATATGATGGCAAAATTAGGATATTTCCAGATAAAAAGAAATTTAGGGAATTTGAAAAACCAACCCAAAATCTCAAGAAATGCTAACAGGAGTCCTTTGGTTTGAAAATCAATAATGTCAAATAACAACACAATACTAGAACACAGGACAGAGCAGACAGATATCAACCCTGATAGGGAGATCACAAAAATAAATTAAAGCTAAAACACTGAAAACAGAAAAACAGAAATGTCAACATGTAAAATATAACAACATTATAGCAAAAAAGAGAGACTAAGAAATTGTTGTCACATCTTTCATATGGAGCACAAATCAAGGTGATACAATGAAATAAAAGATTGCTTTAAATTTAAAAAAATAAGGGTAAATATTAAGGTAACTATGAAGAGAAATAATAGTGCTATGCATTAGCATAAAAAAACAAGAAAAACACGAAGTCTCAAAAATATAAAGCCAACAACAAAGACATCTTTTCAATATTTTCTCAAATTAATTGTATGTATTTGAGTTGTATTTATAAGAAAATGCTTTCACAAATAACTGTTCCAAGAGTTGGCTGCCACCTCTGCTCACAGATGTTTTCTGTAGTATTTTTGTTTTGTTTTTATTTTACAGAGTAAGCAGTGTTCCCAACTACTTCCAACGTTCAATGCATTGTAACTGACTAGACCTTGGCTAAACACTCTGAAACTCAGGAACAAAAAGCAAAAAGTAACAGGAAAGAGCCACTTGAAATTCTGTGATACATTCCACAACTGCTAGCCTATTAGGGGCCTGCAACTGCCCCAAAATAATGTAAATGGAGCACTAACTTAGGTCGTTCAGAGAAGTTCTGAAGAATGGTGAATGCAAGATGAATTAAAATCAAGGAGTATAATCAATGGCTGAGGCACATTGAGGCAAAGTCTTCAAAAGTATTTTAAATGTGACAATTTACTTTCAAATTTATTTTAAAACCTGATTTTTCAATTTACAAATAAACATATCTGCTTACCTTGCAGAGACTTAAACTTTTAAACCAATTAGATTTACCACTGAGTGATTTTTCGGTAACCATCTGTTTCACTTTCGTGAAATAAATTTGGATCCAGTGTAACACCTGCATTTGGGGGTTGTTTTTTGCCAAGAAATGTATGGACCTCCCAGATAGTCTATAGCATGCTTGTATAATTTGGCAGTAAGATATGTAAGTGTGTATGTGTTTTCATACACATTTTCTTTTAAAATATCTTAAAGTGTTAAGATCTCATGGAACCAATTTGTCCTTTTTAGAAAGCATCACTCACATTTTATTCCACTGTCCACTCCCAAGGTACTCTTTCTAGCCTAGGAGCCTAGCTCAGAAAAATTATTGCTCCCAATCCTTTCAGATCAAGCAATGTTCAAAGGTGAGTTTCCCCAAATGTTCCTTAAGATCTCATAAGATACTAAATAAAAAGAGAGGTACTGGATCCTTACTGATGTTCACAACAGCCATGCTGTGATCAGCCAGAGGAAAGTAACTCACTGCTGATGAGCACCAGCTTCCCCAAGCTGCACTGCCCCTCAAGTGGCAGCAGAGTCTGGATAATGCATTTTCTGCACCCACGTTCTCAGCACCCTGAGCAAACAAAAGCTGAAGAGGAGGATACAGAGGGTAGATGATGCACCTGAGAGAAGAAGCCCAAGTCTGCTCTAAGAGCAAAGGATGTAGAAAAGGAAGTCTCTCAAATGTCTGCCATCAAACCTCAAAATCCTAAATATGGAGGGTAATAAGGGACTGGTGAAATAAATTTGGATTTGTGAGGTCAAGAGAGAGTGGGAAAACAAATACAACTTTGCCTTTGGAGAGACCTGACTTTGAATTCAGAAATCAGTACTTCACTATCCTGTTTCTTTATATTCTCACACTAGGTTTCTTTCTACCCTTGTCTTCTTCTCTACATAGAACTTCTGTAGGCACTGCATTATTCAAGTTGCCACAATAATTGAGTGTTGTCTGGAGATAACTGGATATCTCTGGAATCCAACAGGTGTATTGAGCCAACACTCCTTTTACACTGTGGGCTGCTTGGGCTGTTTTATTTATTCCTGATAACAACACAGATACTGTTGTTACATGTAACAGGTACCACTGCCCTATTTTTCTAATAATAATAAGAGGATAAGAGGGATTAAGCAACCAGTCCAAAGACACAGAGTTATTAATTTCTAAGACATGACTCCAAATATTTTTCCTCTTTTTCCCATCATGTGCTATCCTGACAGCATAGTGAGTAGAGTTCAGCCTCATTGGAATATCCATTTGCCTTTAGAGGTAGCAAACTGGCATCCCTCAGATATATTCATACCACAGACTGGCTCTGTGTGAAGTATGTAAAATTTACAAATATTTGAATTAGTTGTACAAATTCAAAACTAGGGAAATACAGCATCAAAATACCAATTTTTAGCTTCTCTCACAAGATGTCATATCTATTTATAGAGTGTAAATTAAGCCCTTACCAGAAGTCTGCAGACCCAGAATTCAACTCCATGTAGTATCAGGTTACGAACAGTATCTGGATATGAGAAGTTTAAATTACTGAGAAAAATGTAGTAACCTAGAAGGAAAAAAATATATCAGCCAACAAATGTTCACAATTTTCCTTCTCCCATTGTCACTTGAAAGAACTGTCCGCTGTAAGCTTAGAGGGAAAGTAAATCTGATGGTTAAACGGGTGCCAAATTGTGAAATGGTGTAAGATCTGCTTCATCTTCTCTTGACAGACACAATCTGAAGTGTTAGGTTTTGTTAAGGAGTTGTTGCTGAAGTACGGTCTTTGGAGGCTATGTATGATAGTGTTCATTCTTTTTTCTACCCTGGCAGGAAAATCCACCCGAGTGTCTCAAAGGTCATTTTTAGCTAAGGTGCATGGGCCAAAATCTATGCTTCTTACTGAGGAAAAAAAGGTCCACTGAGCAGTTCTGCACTCAGCAGAAGCTTTAAAACATAATTTTATAGTTTCGCAAATGTCCAAATGCTGGAGCTGTGTGATGATTAAGAAGTTTGTCTCTGTGTCAAAGGGAGGGTTATGTCTCATAAGTAAATTCTTGGTGGGCAGGAAGGCATCATTTATGCTGTGTATTTAAACATTCAAAACTGAATATAATTGTAGGAATTTCTATTTAACTAAAAGATGTTTCCTTTAATCTGGTGTTAGGTGTGATCTATAAACCTACATTACTGACTCCACCATTTATTTCTTTTCCCTTGTTTATTCTATCTTCTAATTTTTCATATGCTGAAATTTTGCTTTTCTGAAAACTCTTCCCTTTAGATTTCACAAAGTTTATGCTACTTCTAACAGGATATTTTTCACTGGTGTCCCTTGTACTTGGTTATTGGAGGCAGTGTGATGAGTTTGGGAGGGCTGCATCTAAGGCAAGCAGAGATGAGGGTCTACTTCTAGCCAGGTATCTGTGGGTGCAAAGCTTCTACACACCTGAGATTATCAATCTGTGACATGGGAATAGCTCTTCCCTTAAATGTTTCTTGTGGAAGTCAGTTGGGATAGCATGTAAGAAACACTTACCATGGTGCCTAGCAATGTGTATTCAATCAATTTTCCTCCTAGAACCATCAAAAATATCTTCTCTCTTGTTCAAATTGATACAGAAATTTATAGCTACAGTAAGTTTGTTATTTGCCTTATACCAAAAATGTCTTATTTTCTGCCCTTCATTCTGCATGCAATAATGTGAAAGTACAAACCCCCAAAAAGTACAAATTTTAAAACATTATTTTTAGCCCCGTGTAAGACTTTTCTGTCTCTTTTCCCCAACACATAGAAAGTTTTTTTAGGTAAGATTGAAACTGAATCTTGCCTTAAAAACTCTTAAAGCACTCAACTTCAATAAAATATTTTATAAATTAACGCATTTAGTTCAATCGATTTTTTTTTAAAACGTGGCAACAAAGTCTTGGGTGAAAGAGCGAACACTTGACAAAGTATATACCCCTAAAAAGAAAGAAAGAAGTTAGCATTATGTGCTTTATGCGTCCCGAGTGCATAATCAAATGAAGCCAAGCCGTCGAGTCGGATCCAATGAAATGAGGACAAAATTACTCACAAAAAACCCTTTGATGAATCATAATTTACACAAGCAGAAGGTAAGGGTGAAGAGGTTAAATAATTTGCCTGAGGTCATGCAATTAGTAGTCTGTCAAAGTAAGTAGTGGAGGCAGGTTTAGAATCCAATTCTGTCTGGTTTTGAGTCAATTTTCTTACCATTACACCACGCTTTTTCAACAACTCCCATTTGATTTTAAGGACCCCCTTTCCTCAGAAGAGCTAAACTGTAATTTGCAGCAAAGCCCGAGGATACAATTATTCTTAACATATAGGAAACTTCAACTATTTTCAGAAATCTTTACTTTTAAATATCAATACTCTAAGACAATGGTGACTGAGTATGGCAGCACCATATTCACCACCTTTCACTGAGCCGTGTCATAGGGTCAGCTGATAGCCCCTAGAGACTCCATAAATAGAGTGCTGTCTTTGACAGCCATGATGTGTGACTTGCACCCTTGAGGGCTGGCTACTTTGGGCTGCCACTGGACAGCACCCCTCTAAGCAGAAAAACAGGTTTTCAGATAAGTGCATCTAGAAAACACAGCAGACCATGGCAGCTGAGCGTGGTGGCATCTTGCTCTCCTCCCATCCCTGTGATACAGAATAGTCTCAACTGGTGTGACGTCGGAGAGTTGGCACAAGTGGCTCACCACTTTAAGAGGCCAGAAGATGGAGACTCCCATTCCTGAGGGCCCAGCTGGAACCAGTCACCAAACCAAACATTACAGGGCTTGACACAGTCTATGTTGCCAGCATAGCTGTTTGTAATTCATCTGCACCAAGAGAATGCAGCAACAGCTGGCAACCAAACATAGCAGTGCCCTTACTTGCTCTGTTTGTAGAACTATGCCACAGTTCCCACTGGTGTAACATCAGGGAAACTGAACAGCTTCTTGATGGCAAAAAGACAACCATCAATATCTAAACTTTTAAAGCGGTAGACCACTATGGCTCCGAAAAACTCGCTAAATAATCAAAAAACATCCCAGATGAAGAAGCCTTTCTGAAATTATCAGTCAGGAATTATGAATAGAGCCCTCCTAGAGTTCAAACAAGATGCAGCAGAACAAAATGAGAAATTAAGCAAGCTACATGTATTGCTAAAACATCAGTGACCCTAGAGATCAGAGTAGAACTGCCCCATAGAGGTTTCAAATGCCTGGAAGATTTGAACTGCTGACCTTTTGGTTAGCAGACATAGTGCTTAACCCATTACGCCACCAGAGTTTCCAAGCAAGCCATATGAACTGCTAAAACATCAACGATCTGAAACCCAGCAGACCAATTATAAAATTACAGAATTAGACAGTACAACACAAAGCCAAAAAAGCAGGACTGAAGGTTTTCGAGAATATAATCTTTCAGAAGCAGATCACAAGGCCTGTCTTCTGAGGTGTCTCTGGGTGAGTTTCAGCCACTGATCAGTTTTCTTTCCTCTAAGTAACAGTAGTAGCTTCCACGCATAACAAGCTCACAAAAACCCCAAACTCAAATATAGCAAAAGGCGGCAACGGAACTACAGAGCACAGAGTGAAAATAATCTATAAATAAGCATAGATAGCAATTATAAATGCATATGCATACACCAGTCTTAAAATGTATAAATAAATAATTGCAAAAGTTTGGGAAGAAAAATAAAATACTGAGATAAAAAATGTTAAGGATTCTTTCAAAATTTATAGATCAAAATATATAAAAATAAGCAAAACTAGAATATCTGAAGGATGTAACACAGAAACTTCAACTAAGGTTTGTAGATGGGCCTTTACATTTCACAAGGGCATGATATACATTCATTTGAATTATAGAAAGCAAATTTATGCTAGAATGCAAGGGAAGACTCTATAAATATCAAACAACCGACATTATACAAGCTGTGATGTAAACCATAATGCTCCAAAATTAGAAATAGGTAACAATAGTTAAAACTGCCTCATATGTTCCAAAGTCATAAACTTACTACTAAACTACCCCTGGGTGAAAAAGAAAGTTGCGATATAAGTTATGAGAAACATAAAGCTCAATGATAATGAGACCATTGCATATTAAAATTCATATAAATAAACTAAAGCAGTAATACTTAGAAAAGATTTTAAAGCTTTTTTTTTTTTCCATGGTGGAACTTTTTTTTCCCTGCTCATCTTTTTTTTTTTTCTTTTTTATTTAACATGACTGAGTGAAAATGTACATTCCCGTATAAATTTACATGCCCACCTATATGCAGCTTCCACTGCTCTACCTGTCTGGTGACAGCACACTATTCCTCTCTGCTCCATACATGTCTCATCTTCCCAAGAGCCTCCTTTCCCCTCATCTCCACCCACTCTCCTTCCTCCAGCCAGAGGTCAGCAGGATGACATCCTATAGACGTATAGAACCATAAAGTGCTTCCAATATATGGTCACTCTGCATTGCCAAGTCCAATCCATTCCTGTCCAAAGAGTGGACCTTTGTTATAATTTATGGGTAAGCGCAGCATCAGGGGTGGGGGCCATGCTCTCAGGGGAACCCTGAAACCGCTGGACCATCAATTGAGGCCTTTTAGTGGAGATCTCAGGATGCACCCCTTTTTATTCTTGTGTTGCTAGTGAGACTCAACCTAGTGAGCTCCATCGTGGCTATCACTGGTGGTGGCTGGGCACCATCCGGTTCTTCTGAGCCAAGTCGATGAAGGCACCCACTATTGCGGGTCTCTCTGTCTTCTAGGTTGTCTTTGCCGCGTGTCATTTTGGTCCTTGGTGAGCATCCGTTCCTGCTCAGTTGGGACCATTTGCTGTGTCCTCAGAAGGCAGCTTGGCAGCTTTTAAGACCCCAGACGCCGCTCACCAATGTGGGGTGCAGAGAACTCTCTTAGCAAAATGCTAGTTGTACCAATTGGCCTCGATTTTGCCTAAGAGCATGGTCCCCTGCCCCCAGCCCCAGCTACTCTATCCTTGCAATATTGGATTAAGATGGAAAGAGTACTCAAGTTATGCTGAAGTCCACTTAATGTTGTTCTTGATTCTAATGTGTGCTATCACCGCTTTCTCCCAACCAGATTTCTAGCAACTGTCTAACCTAACCCCTCCCCCCTCACACTGCCTTCCTCCCCTCCCTTGCAGCTGTCAAAGAGTCTTTTCTTCTATACACAAGTCTGTTTCTGAGATCTTATTGTAGGGTTCTCATACAGTATTTGTCCCTTTGTCGCTGACTACTTTCACTCAACATAATGTCTTCCAGTTGAAACCAGGTTAGGAGATGTTTCCTGGAATCATTGTTATTCTTTATCATTGAGTAGTGCTCCATTCAGTGTATGTACAACATTCTTCTGTTGTTAGGCATCTGGGTTGATTCCATCTTTTTGCTATCGTGGACTGTGCTGCGATAAACATTCTGGTGCATGTGTCCGTTGGTGTGAAAGGCCTTGATTCTGTAGGTTATATTCCAAGTAGTGGAATTACTGGGTCAATGGTATGTCGATGAGCCAAGTGCTATAGAGTCGGATCCGACTCATGGCGACCCTAGGGGCCAGGGTATGTCGATATCCATTTTTTTAAGGAATCGCCAGATTGCTTTCCAAAGAGGCTGGACCATTTTGCAACCCCACCAACAGTGTAGGAGGGTTCCACTTTCTCCACAGCCTCTCCAGCATTTGTTGTTTTGTGTTTTCTGGATCATGGCAAACCTTGCTGGGGTGAGATGGTATCTCATTGTCGTCTTGATTTGAATTTCTTTAATAACTAAAGATCGTGAACATGTCCGCATGTGTTTTTTGGCTGCCTGGATCTCCTCTTTAGTGAAATGTCTGTCCATCTCCTTTGCCCATCGCTTAACTGGATGGTTTATCTTCTTCTTATTGATATTTTGTAGTATCTTATAGATTATGGAGGTCAGGCATCGGTCTGGCGTAGAGTTGCTAAATATTTTTTCCCATTCTGTGGCTGTTCTTTTAATTCTATTAATAAAGTCTTTGGATGAGCAAAAGTCTTTGATTCTTAATAGTTCCCATTTATCTATTTTTTCTCTTCTGTTGATTGTGGTTTCTTTGACAGATTTTGGAGTCTGTCCTCATTGTGTATTAAAACTTCCATTGTTGTTCCTACCTTTTCTTGGATGAGCTTTATTGTTTCAGGTTTGATATTTAGGTCTTTTATCCAGTTGGAGTTGGTTTTTGTGTAAGGTGTAAGATACGGATCTTGATTCAGTTTATTGCAGAAGGATAACAAATTTTGCCAGCACCATTTGTTGAAGATACTGTTTTTACCTCAGTTTAATGTCTTAGGGCCTTTGTCAAATATCAACTCTTCATAGGTAGATGGTGTCATCTCTGGGGTCTCAATTCTGTTCCATTGATCCATCTATCTGTTCTTGTACCAGTACCAGGCTGTTTTGACCACTGTGGCAGTGTAGTATGTTCTGAGGTCGGGTAATGAGAGGCCTCCCAGTGTGTTCTTCTTTAGTAGTACCTTACTTATCCTGGGGTTCTTCCCTTTCCAAACAAAGTTGGTGATTTGTTTCTCCATCTCATTAAAAAATGATGCCGGAACTTGTATTGGGATTGCATTATATAAATACATTGCTTTGGGTAAAATAGACATCTTCACAATGTTAAGTCTTCCTATCCATGAGCAGGGTAGGTTTTTCCATTTATCTAAGTCTCTCTTAGTTTCTTGTAGTAAGGGCTTGTAGTTCTCTTTGTAAAGGTCTGTTGTTTCTCTGGTTAGATTAATTCCTAGGTACGTTATCTTCTTAGGGGCTATCGTAAATGGTATTGATTTGATAATTTTTTCCTTAACAGTCTCATTGTTGGTATAAAGGAATCCTACTGATTTACTTATGTTTATCTTGTATCCTGAGACTTTGCTGAACTCTTCTATCAGTTTGAGTAGCTTACTTGTATATTCCTTGGGGTTCTCTGCATATAGAATCCTATCATCTGCAAACTGGGAGATTTTAACTTCCTCTTTGCTGATGCAGATGCCCTTTATTTCTTGGTCTTTTCTAATTGCTGTGGCTAGAACTTCCAGCACAATGTTGAATAGGAGAGGTGAGAGTGGGCATCCTTGTCTAGTTCCTGATCTCAACGGAATGTCTTTCAGTCTCTCTCCATTCAGGATGATGTGGCCAATTGGCTTTGTATAAAAGTTTCTTCATCTGGAAAACTGCTTGGTTGCTTTGTTTGGGAGCCTTCTGAAGCCATGTGTGATTTCTTGTATGCCACAATTGTCTGTTGCTTTTTGGGTCCCATGTGAATATGTAGAGGCTGGAAGAGGTACTGTGAGGATGGATTGCAAATGTTTCTCTAGGCTGTCTTAAAATGTAAAGCAAAAGTATCTGATCACTTCACAAGTCAGTTAGGTTTTCAGGTGTAGACATCCCTCTTCTCAACTGACAAAGTAAGCACTGCTATATCCAACCCCAGATGATAACAAACTAGTTCAGAATAGAGCAATGCTACTGCCCTGTTGGCTTCTGCTGACAGGGCCTAGCCTTGGGCAACATTGTGTCTAGTACTGCTTTTGTTAAAAGCGCTCTCTTGTGGGCAGGCTCTGGCTCCCAAGCTAAGGATTAGGTCCAGCTTTGGCCACTGTATACAAGATGGCATCCTCCACACAGGCAGCAGACAGAGGGGCTAAAGGTACCGAGAGGTAGTGATTCCTCTGCTTCTGTTGCAGGACCTGCAATGTAGGTGGCACTGGGAAAATTACTGCTTTTCTGTCAGAGAGTGCTGTCCTGTTCGCAGGCACTGGCGCTCAGGCTATGAATTAGGTCCCGCTAAAATCTCGGTACCAATATAGCGTCCTGCACACTGCTGTGGAATTCCGTACAAACCCTGCTGACGCAGATATAAAATGAAAGGCTCAAAGTGGCTAGACTAACAGAATCTTAAGCCTGGTTCTCAGAATATGGGAATTTAGCCTGCCTATCCACCCAGTAGCATGTCTGAGTCTAGCCGCTAGGCAAGATCCAGCTCCACCCGCCGGCCAAGACAGATAAAAAAGTCAAAATGGTGCATTTACCTTCCATCCATGAGAGGCAGGGCTAGCCAGGAGCTGAAGTCAGCGAAAGAGAGGAGGTTTTTCGCTCATTGGTATCAAGTCCAAATTAACAGCCCTGTGCCGTGTCCTGAGACTGATTAGGTGATCAGAAGACTCCATCTGATTATCAATTCAGGTCTTGGTTTCCAGAGGGATATAAGGAGATGTGTGCTTAGTCCGCCATCTTGACTCCACCCCCTCAAATTTTAAAGCTTTAAATATGTGTGCACACATATTAGAAAACAAAATGTTGAACGCAAATGAGCTCTTGGGAAAGGACATTATTCTTGGTATAGAGTAGAGAGTCAGCATAATGAACTAAGGTTCAACTTAAAAAGTTTGACAATGAGAAACAGAGTGAGCAAAAAAAAAATAAAGAGAAAATAAAAAGCAATGAAATGAAATAAAAAGAGCCAAAGCCAAGTGCCGTCGAGTTGGAGTAAATGAAAAAATGAAGTCTGAAGCCTATTTCTCTGGAGAAAAAAGGCAAAATGTATATATGGTAGATTAAAACATAATTAGAAAATTAAAAAATACATATAGGATATATCAAATATGTAATTAGTGACAAAACAAATATTAACATAGTACTATATGCAACTACACTACAACAATGACATAATTCAGATGAAACTTATAAAAGTTTGTTATTGTTGTTGTTAGGTGCAGTCAAGTTGGTTTTGACTCATAGTAACCCTACATGCAATAGGATGAAATATTGCCAGTTCTGTGCCACCCTCACAATCTTTGTTATGCCTGGGCCCATTGTTGCACCTACTGTGTCAATCCGTCTCCTTGAGGGTCTTACTCTTTTATGCTGACCCTCTACTCTACCAAGAATAATATCCTTCCTCAGCGGCTGACTCTTCCTGATAACATGTCAAAAGTGTGTGAGACTAGTCTCGCCATCCTTATTGCAAGAGAAAATTCTGGCTGCACTTCTTCCAAGACAGATGTGTTTGTTCTGTTGGTAGTCCATGGTATAGTCAATCTTCCTTGCCAATGCGTCATTTCGGTTTTTCTTGACTGTCCTTATTCATTGTCAAGTTTTTGAATACATGTGAGTGGACTGAAAACACAGTGGCTTGGGTCAGGTGAACCTTAGTCTTTCAGATGTCATCTTTGCTTTTTAAAACTTTAAAGAGATCTTTTCCTGCGGATTTGCTCAGTGCAATACATCACTTGATTTCCCTACTGCTGTTTCCATGGGTATTGTTAAAATTTTATTACCATAAATTGACACACTTAACTAAGAAAAAAATAGAAAACTTTGGTAGATAATAAATATTACAGAATAATAAATGTAACTGAGAATTTACTTAAAAATAAAAAAGCATAGATCATTTATAACAAATATTGAAGAAACACATAAGATGTGTTTAAACACATTCACTCCCCTGCTCAGAAAAAGAAAAATTCCAATGCAATCATTGGCTTAATTTTTGTATTTCTTTTTAATATAAAAAATGAACCTAGTAAGAATTAGATATAAATAACACGTTATTTGAAAGTATATAAACATCCTAATCAAAATGTTATACAATTAATTCAACCATGTATTGAAATATGAAAAACATCATGATACATAGGGTCTATCTTAGGATGAACTATAATTTATCATGAGGTAAATATCAATGTAACCCTTCACAGTAGTGATCCCAAATTGAAATCTTGAATCATCTCAATACATATAGAAAATACATTTTAAAGTAAAATCTCTTACAAACCTATAAAAGACAAACATGTCTTTAAGTTATAAAGACTATGTAGGGTCGCCATGAGTCAGATCTGACTCGATGGCACTTGGCTTGGCTATGTAGTGAAACACCCATGTGTCTGTTAGTTTGTCATACTATGGGGGTCTGCATATTGCTGTGATACTAGAAGTATGCCACTGGTATTCAGACACCAGGAGGGTCACCCAAGGTGGACAGGGTTCACGTGAGTTTTCAGACTAAGAAAGACTAGGGAGAAGGACCTAGCAGTCTACCTCTGAAAAGAATTAGCCAGCGGGAAATGTTATGAATAGCAAGCGGACATTGCCTGATACAGTGCTGGAAGATAGGCTCCCTCTCCCACACCAGGTTGAAAGGCACTCAGAAGATGACTAGGGAAGAACTGCCTCCTCTAAGACCTTAATGATGAGGAAGGAGTTACACTTTTAAGACCTTCATTTGCTGATGTGTAATGACTCAAAATCAAAAGAAAAGCTGCAAATATCTAATAAGAAGAAGAATGTGGGGTGAACAAAGTATGAATCTGAGAAAATTGGAAACCATCAAAAATGAAATGGAACACATAAACATCAATATCCTGGGCATTAGTGAGCTGAAAAGGACTGGTATTGGCCATTTTCAATTGGACAATATGATCTACTATGCTGGGAATGACAACTCAGTGGTGAAAGGTGTTACACTGATCATTAAAAAGAACATTTCAAGATCTATCCTGAAGTACAATGCTGTCAGTGGTAGGATAATATCCACATGCCAACAAATTGACACACTAAACACTAGGGCCAAAGATGAAGACACTGAAGATTTTTACCCCATTCCACACTCTGAAATTGAATGAACATGCTATCAAGATGCATTGGTAATTACCGGTCATTGGCATTTAAAAGCTGGAAACATAGAAGAAAGACTGGTAGTTGGAAAATATAGCCTTGGTGATAGAAATAATGTTGGAGGTTGCATGATAGAATTTTGCAAGACCAGTGACTTCTTCACTGCAAATACCTTTTCTCATTAACATAAACAGCAACTATGCACACGGAACTCACCAGATGTTATACACAAGCATCAAATTGACTACATCTGTGGAAACAGACAATGGAAAAGTTCTATATCGGCAGTCAGAACAAGGCTAGGTGCCAATTGTGACACAGGCTATCAATTGTTAATATGTAGGTTCAAATTGAAACTGATGAAAATTAGAAAAGGTCCATGACAGCCAAAGTATGACTTTGAGTATATTCCACCTGAGTTTACAGACCATCTGAATAGTAGATTTTATGTATTGAATGCTAATGACTAATGACTGGGTTGTATAATGACATCAAAGACATCATCCATTAAGAAAGCAGGAGGGCATTAAAAAGACAGACAAGAAACGAAAGAACAAACTGGATGTCAGGAGACACTCTGAAACTTGCTCTTGAATTTTGAGAAGGGAAAGCAAAAGGAAGAAATCATGAAGTAAAATAAATGAAGAATTCAAAGGAAGGCTCAAGAAGAAAAACTATTACAATGACACCTGAGAAGAGCTAGAAACAGAAAATCAAAAGGGAGAATACACTCTGCATTTTTCAGACTGAAAGAACTGAAGAAAAATTCAAGCCTCAAGTTGCAATAGTGACAGATTCTATAGGGAAAATATTAAATGATGCAGGAAGCATCAAAAAAAAAAAAAAAAAACCACAAAAGGAATACACAGAACCTTTGTACCAGAAAGAATTGGTTGACCACAACCATTTCCAGAGGTAGCATATGGTCAGGAACCAATGATAATGAAGAATTCTAAGCTACACTGAAGGCGTGAGCAAAAAACAAGCTCTAGGAATTGATGGAATATCAACTGAGATATTTCAACAAATGGATATAGCT
The DNA here is from genome assembly GCA_028571685.1 of Heterohyrax brucei. Classification (NCBI taxonomy): domain Eukaryota; kingdom Metazoa; phylum Chordata; class Mammalia; order Hyracoidea; family Procaviidae; genus Heterohyrax; species Heterohyrax brucei. The sequence continues at coordinate 1,799,384 of CM053161.1, forward strand.
CTGGAAGTGCTCACTCCTTTAAGCCAAGAAATTTGGAGAAAATATACCTGGTCAACTGACTGGAAGAGATCCATATTTATGCCAATTCTCAAGAAAGATGATCCAACCAAATATGGAAATTACTGAACAATACCACTAATGTCACATGCAAGTAAGCTTTACTAAACATCATTCAAAAGTGGCTGCAGCAGTCAACTGACAAAGAACTGCCAGAAATTCAGGCCAGATGGAGAAGAGGATGTGGACCAAGGAATACTGTTACTCATATCAGCTGATTTTGGCTGAAAGCAGAGAATGCCAGAAAGGGGTTTACATGTGGGTTGTTGACTGTGCAAAGGCATTTGATTGTGTGCATAACAAACTATGGATAACATTATAGAGAATGGAAATTCCAAAACACTTAAGTGTTCTCATGAGAAATTTGTACACATATCAAGGGGTAGTTATTCAAACATAACAAGGAGACAGTACATGGTTCAAAGTCAGGAAAGGTGTACATCAGAGTTGTGTCCTTTCACCATACTTATTCAATTTCTATGCTAAGCAAATAGTCTCAGAAATTGAACTATAAAGAGAACAATGTCATATCAAGATTGGAGGACAATCTTCATTATGCATATAATGCAACCTTGCTTGGTGAAAGTGAAGAGGACTTGAAACATGGAGAAAATCAAAGACCACAGTCTTCACTATGGGTTACACCTCAGCATCAAGAAAACAAAAATTCTCATAATTGAACCAATAAGCAACATCATGATAAATGGAGAAAAGATTGGGGTTGTCAAGGATTTCATTTGACTTGGTTCCACAAAAGATATATATGGAAGCAGCAGTCAAGAAATCAAAAGATGTATGGCACTGGGGGAAATCTTCTGCAAAAGACCTCTTTAAAGTGTTGAAAATCAGAGATGTCACCTTATGAACTAAGGTACACCTGGCCCAAGTCATGGCGTTTTCAATCACATCTTATGCATGCAAAAGCTGGATAATGAAAAAAGAAAAGAGAAGAGAAATTCACACCTCTGAATTGTGAGTATACTATGTACTGCAAAAAGAACAAACAGATCTTTCAGAAGTGCAGTCAAAGTGCTCCTTAGGAGCAAGGATGGTGAGACTTTAGTTTACACACTTTGGACACGTTGTCAGGAGGCATCAGTCCCTGGAGAAGAACATCAAGCTTTGTAAAGTTGAAGATCAGCTAAAAAAGAGGGAACCCCCCAACAGGATGTTCTGACAAAATGGCTCCAAGGATAGGCTCAAGCATGCCAACAATTGTGGGCATGGCATAGGACCGGGGAGTATTTTGCTGTCATACATAATGTCACTATGAGTTGGAACCAACTCAACAACAGCTAACAACAGCACAATAATGTAGTAAAAAATCAGCTATCGTAATTAGAAGATAAAGTTTAGATTTTACTGTTCCTTTTTCACCTGTGACCAAAATAGCATGGCTACAATTACTGCTTTTTTGAAAGAAAAGGAAAATCTGACTGACGTAATAGGAGCAAGATAAAACTAAGAGACAAAATAGTCATGATTTGCAAATCATCATTTGAAGTGATAGTCCACATGAACTGGCAGAGAAATTATTGAGTTTTTTAAATTGTGTTTTAAGTGAAAGTTTACAATTCAATTTGTCATGCAAAAATTTACAAACACATTATTACGTGACCTTAGGCACTCTCCTCACAGTGTGACAGCACACTCCCCCTCTCTACCTTGTATCTGCCATCTCCCTTCAACTAGCTCACGTCTCCGTCGGCCTTCTTACCTCACCTCCAAACAGAAGCTGCCCAGTTAGTCTCATCTATCTCCTTAAGCCAAGAAGCACACTCATCACCAATATCATTTTATGTCTTATACATCAGTCCAGTCTTTGGCTAAAGAATTGGCTTTGGGAATGGTTTCAGTTCTGGCCTAACAGAGTCTGGAGGAAATGTCCTCAGGGGTCCCCCCACCCCCAATCTGTGAGACCAGCAGCTTTGCTCTTTTTGCTAAAGTGCGAGTTCTCCATCCCACCTTTCTCCCACTCCATCATGGACTCTTTATTGTGTTCCCTGTTAGGGAGGTCGTTAGTGTTAGCCATGCATCATATGGCACTTCAGGTCTCAGGTGATGGAATCTAGTTTATGTGGCCTTTTCTGTCTCTTGGGCACGTATTTCTTGTGTCTTTGGTATTCTTCATTCTCCTTTGTTCCAGGTAGATTGGGACAAACTGATGTTTCATATATGACCGCTTGCTGACTTCCGTCTTAAAAAGTGGGATACAGAACGTTTTCTTAATTAACATTGCTATGCCTAGGGCAGAGTCAAGATGGCAGACTAAACACACGTTTCCCTAAATCCCTCTGGAAACCAAGACCTGTACTGATAATTAAACAAAGCCTTCTGGATACATAGTGAGCCCTAGGACACAGCACAGGGCTGTTAATTTGGACTTCATATCACTGAACAGAAAACCTCTATTTCACTGACTCCCACTCTTGGTGAGTGCTGGCTTTCATGGACCAAAGGTAATTCACCATTTTAACTTTTTTTTCTTTGTCTTAGCCAGTGGGCAGAGCTGAGACTTGACTAGCAACTAATCTCAGACACATGGCTGGTGGGATTGGCAGGTGAAACTGCCATATTTTGAGAACCTGGCTTGGGACTCTGTGCATCTTGGCACTTTTGGCCACTCTTTTCACCTCCACCATAGAGTAGCCAGTGCTGAGGCAGGTGGCGAGCTTGTGTGGGATGCCGTCTTCTTCCACTTGGTGGCAGATATACCCATAGGGAGCCTCAGTTGGACCTAATTCCTGGGCTGGGAGGCAGCACCTGCCCGGAAAAGAGTGCTTTTCTGGCAGAAAAGCAGTTTTCCACACAGTGTCACCTACAGCTGGGGCCCCACAGCACAGGCCAACAGGGCAGTAGCCTTTATGTATTTTGAATTAGTTTATAACATCTGGGGTTGGATATAGAGGTGTTTACTTTGCCAGCTGTGAAGAAGGACCTGTACACCTGAAAACCTGACTGACTTTGGAAGTTGTCAGATACCTTTTACCTTTTGTTTTAAGACAGCCTAGAGAAACAGCTGTGGTCCATCCTCACAGCATCTTTCCCAGCCTCTTGACTCACACCATGCCTGAAAAGCAACAAATTCTGGATAAAAGAGTAATCAAGAAATCACCCACGGCTTCGGAAAGCCCCCAAAAGAAAGCACCATAGAACTATCCAGTCAAAGAAACCTTTCTGAAACTATTGGAAGGTGAGTACAAAAGGATTATATAGACAGCCTTCCTAGGCCTTATATAAAATGCAGCAGAGCAAAATGAAAAATTAAGTAAGCTGTTTGATCTGATGGAACACCAGTACTTTGAAATTAACACTGTTATGCCTATGAAGCTAGATGTCCCCTGAAACTGTGATACCAGACCCCTGCTACTGCTACTTTGTCATTGGAAGCGTTTGGTTATATTTACAAAACTTCTTAGCTTTTGGTTTATTCCATTTGTGGTGACTATGTTTTTATTAAGTGTTATCCTTCCCTTCAAATAAAATAATTCTTCTCTACTGTCTAGTTCAGAAACCCTGGGGGAATAGGGTTATTTGCTACAGCTGCTAACCAATAGGTTGTGAGTTCAAATCCAACAAGTGCTTCTGGGAAACTCTGTGGGGAAGTTCTAATCTGTCCTATAGGATTGCTATGAGTCAGAATAGACTTGACAGCAATGGGTTTATCTTGTTAGTGACTACCTCTCTGCCTCCTCCCTTCCCACAGTCAAAGCCACCAAAGAATGTTATCTTCTGTGTTTCAACCTTTTCTTGTATTCTTATAATAGTGTCTTATACAGCTGTCCTTTTGCAGCTGATCAGTTTCGCCCCAGCTTCATCCATGTTATGAGATGCTTCATAAATTCATCCTATTGTTTAGCATTGTGCAGTATTACATTGTGTAAATGTATTGTATTTTTTCATCCATTCATCCATTGATGGGCACCCAGACTGATTTCATTTTCTATTGTGGATAGTGCTAGAATGAACACTGGTGTGCATTTATCTATTTATGTGATATCTTTCATTTCTCTAGGATATCTTCTAAGGAGTACAATTGATAGATCATATGATATTTCTATTTCTACCTTTTTGAGGAAGCACCAAATCTATTTCCAAAGTGGTTGCACCATTTTATAATCCCACCAGCAGTGTGTGAGTGTTCCAGCCTCTACAACATTCATTATTTTATGTTTTGGGGACTAATGCCAGCTTTGCTGGTGTGGAATGATATCTCATTGTAATTTTTATTTGCATTTCTCTAATGGCTAGTGATCATGAGCATTTCTTTATGTACCTGTTAGCCACCTGAATGTCTTCTTTGCTGAAGTGCTTTTTCACATGCTTTGCACATTTTTTTAATTGGTTTGTCTTTTTGTTATTGCAGTTTTACAGTATCTTGTAGATTTTAGAGATTAAATGCTGATCAGACTTCTTCACATCCAACATTTTTCCCCAGTTGGTAGGTTGTCTTTTTAATCTTTTGGTCAAGTCTTTGGATGAGCCTAATGGTTGATTTTTAGGAGTTCCCAATTATCTATTTTCTCTTCTGCTGTTTGTGCACTGTTAGTAATATTTTGTATTCTGTTTATGCCATGTATAAGGGCTCCTAGCATTGTTCCTAGTTTTTCTTCCACAGTCTTTATCATTTTAGATTTAACATTTATGTCTGATACATTTTGAGTTAGTTTTCGTGTATGGTGTGAGGTAAGACTCTCTTTCTTTCTTTCTTTTCTTTTGGAGTTGGATTTCCAGTTACACCAGCAGCATTCATTAAAGAGACTGTCTTTGTCTGATTAACTGACTTTCAGGTTTGTCAAACATCAGCTAACTATAGCTATAAATATAGCTAACTAATTATGTCTGAATTCTTGCTTCTCTTCATTTTTCTATGTATCTGTTGTTGTACCAGTACCAGGCTGTTTTGACTACTGAGACGGTTTACTAGAATTTAAAGTTAGGTAGTGTGAAGTCTCCCACTTTGTTCATTAGAAATGCTTTACTTCTCTCAGGCTTCTTCCTGTTCCATATGAAGTTGGTGATTTGTTTCTCCATCTCAGTAAAAGATGCCATTGGAATTTGGATCAGGATTGCATTATGTTGAGTCTTCCTAACCATGAGCAATATATGTTTCTCCTTTTATGTAGATGTCTTTTGGTTTCTTGCAGTAGTGTCTTGCAGTTTTCTGTGTATACACCTTTTATATCTCTGGTTTGATTTATTCCTAAGTATTCCATCTTTCTGGAGGTTATTGATTTGGTGATTTGGCATTCCCTTGGTTGGTGTAGAAGAATCCAACTGATTTTTGTATGTTTATCTCATAGCCTGATGCATTGCTGAAATATTCCATTCGTTCCAGTAGTTCTTTTGTGGATTCTTTGGAGTTTTTCCTGTGTATAAGATCATTCTATCTGCAAACAGAGATACTTTTACTTCTTCCTTATACATTTAGATATCCTCTATTTATATTTTTAGCTTAATTGTTTTGGCTAGAAACTCCAGCACAATATTGAATAAGAGTGCTTATAAAGGGCGTCCTTGTCTGGTTCTTGTTCTCAAGGGGAATGATTTTATAGTCTCTCCACTTAAGACAATGTTGGCTGTTGGCTTTGTATACAGCAAACAAACTAAGTAATCCATTGCCATCCAGTTGATATCAACTCAGTGACCTGTAGAACAGAGTAGAACTGCCCTATAGGGTTTTCAAGGAGTGACTGGTGGATACGAACTGCCTATCTTTAGCTCTACATCTGTAGTGCTTAACCAATGCCCTTTATTATACTGAGGTATTTCTTTTCTATTCCTATTTTGCTGAGAGTTTTTAACTTTAATAGCGTTAGACTGCATCAGATACATTTTCTGCATCGTTTTATAAAATCATGTGGTTCTTGTCTTTTATTTTTGTGATGGGTGACATTGATTGTTTTTCTAATGTTAAACCATTCCTGCATATCTACTATGAACCACACCTGGTCATGGTGAGTTATTTTTTTTGACATGTTGTTGAATTCTATCAGCTAGAATTTTGTTGAGGATTTTTGTGTCTAGTTTCAGAAAAGCTATTGGTCTATAATTTTCTTTTTTTGTGGTGTTTTTACCTGGTTTTCATATCACAATTATGCTGGCTTAACAGAATGAGTTTAGGGGTATACTATCCTTTTCTGTCCTCTGACATACCTTTAGTAATAGTGGTTTTCACTCTTTTCTGAAAGTTTGGTAGAATCTCCAGTGAAGCTGTCGTGGCCAGGGCTATTTGTTGTAGCTGTTGGGAGTTTTTAAACTACCATTTCAGTCTCTTCTTTTGTCATGGGATTATTTAATTGTTTTACCTCCCTTGTGTTAGTGTGGCTAGGTAGTACGTTTCTAGAAATTCATCCATTTCATTTAGGTTTTCAAATATATTAGAGTAAAAATTTTTCATAGTATTCTCATATGAGGTTTTTTAAAATTTCAGTTTGTTGTAATATCACCCATTTCATTTCTTAGTCAGGTTATTTGCTTCCTCTCCTGTTTGTCTTTTGTTATTGGCTAATGGTTTATTGATTTTGTTGAGTCTTTCAAAGAACAAACATGTGGACTTGTTAATTCTTTCAATTGTTTTTCTGTTTTCCATTTTATTTGATTCTGGTCTTATGTTTATTGTCTGCCTGGTGCCAGAGGGCTTCTTTCACTGGTTTCTATTTATTTGAGTTGTAGGGTTAGTTCTTTGATTTGGGCCCATTCTTCTTTTTGTATGTGTGCTTTATGAAGTAATTTTCCCTGTAGCTTGTTGGGGACTTATATGCTTAGTCTGGTTGGAAGACCATTATACTGCAAGACTTTTATTGCCTACTTTGTAGTATACACACTGCTCACAAAGGCATCTGGAAACACCTTGACCCATCTCTATCAAGTCAGTTCTGAATCAGTGAACCAATATGACAGAATATAACTGCCCCATAAGTTTTCCTAGGAGCAGCTGGTGGATTCAAACTGCCAACCTTTTGATTAGCAACCATAGCTCTTAACCACTATGCCACCACAGTTTCTAAGGCACCTAGATTATCTTCTATTTTCAGCTCTTCAAGATGGTGTTAAATTGAAGTTCTAGATGTTGTGGAGCAAACAGTAACCCTTGAGATAATGAGATGATTAGTCCTTGTAGACTGGAAGTGACACAGAGCTAGGTAGTTGATACAATTCTAGGACAAGATGGTGAAAATTCTACTGCTGTCCTTGCTATAGGGAAAGCACATTATTTCTGGGTTTTGCTGTTAAGTGGGATAGAGAAAAACACCTATGAGTTTCCAAGCGGTGTACCACATTGCTCTTATACTGAGCTTAAATCTGTTCTAGGAGCTGCAGTAGACTCCAACACAAGATGGTCAATATATATATATATATATATATATATATATATATATATATATATATATATTAACTCCCTTGGAGATATGCTACATGGATTGTTCCTGTAAATAAAGGCACCTATTATTAAAAAATTTACTTATGTTCAGTGGAAATTAACATGAGATGAATTCTTTATCCTGCTAAGCATATAGTGCCACTTGGATCAAAATCCATTTATTATTTGATCTTTTTAAGCTCTCACTGACTACAAAGGCATTCAATATCACAGAAATTCTGTAAGTTCAAATTTGCTGTCCAATGTGAAATGTTATTGGATAGGACAATTCTCCAGGGTACAGTTAGATGAGTACAGAAACAGGTATTCATTGGGGAACAGGATTGCTTCTCTAGGGCAGAGTTTTCAACCTGCTCCACAGTGTGACACACAGAAAATAAAATTTCTAGAGTATACCAGAGTAAGTGGTTGTCCAGGATTTCATTTTACCTGGATCCACAATCAATGCTGATGGGAACAGTCAGGAAATTAAACAACATACTACGTCATGAAAATCTGCTGCAAAAGACTACTCCAAAGTGTTAAAAAGCTAAGATGTCACTTTGAGGACCAAGTTAAGCCTGACCCAAGCCATGGACAATGAGTAAGGAAGACTGAAGAAGATGCCTTTGGATTATAGTGTTGACGAAGCATATTAAATATTGGACTGCTTGAAGAACAAATAACTCTGTCTTGGGATAAGTTCAGCCAGAATGTTCCTCAGAAGTGAGGATACAAATACTTCATCTCATGTATTTTGGACATGTTATCAGGAGGATAAAGCTCCTGGAGAAGGACCTAATGCTTGATTAAGCAGAAGGTCAATGAAAAAGAGGAAGACAGTCAAAACAGATTAACATAGTGGCTGCAAAAATAGGCTCAAACATAGCAACAGTCATGAGAAGAGAGCAAGACCAGGCAGTGTTTCATTTTCTGTGAGCTGAAACTGATTTGACAGCACCTAACAACAACATTGTATCCACACTTCTGTTAGTCAGCAGAGTAAACAATTGAAACAACACCTAGTTGCTCCAGATAGCATACAGATTCCAGAATCTGTTGGGACATAGAAGCTATAGAAAAGATTAGTAATTTTTTTTTATATGTAAAGCTTAATTAGCTTCCTGGAACATTCTGAGTTATGGTAGCAAACTCATTGCTGTCAAGTCAATTCCAACAAAATAGAACTGCCCTATAAAATTTCCAACGAGCAGATGATGGGTTTGAACTGCTGGAATTTTGGCTATCAACTAAGCTCTTAACCATTGAACCACCAGGGCTCTGAGATATGATCAAGTCATATTTGGAACAATGAGGGCCAGTTGGGATGAGAATTGGATGGATATTGCAAAAAGAATTGAAAAATGTATAGTATCTATGAGACGGGGAATAAATTCACTAAAAATAGCAAATTAGAAATGAAGCATCTGGCAATGTAGATTCAGAACAAAGCTAGGAGGCCTCACACTGTCTGATTTTAGAACCTATTATACCACCACATAGTCAAAACATCCTGGTACCAGTACAACTACAGACCAACTGAGAATCTAGACATAAATTCATCCACCTATTAGCTGCCGATTTTTTATAAAGGCCTAAAGTTAACTGGGGGAAAAGACAGTCTCTTTAACAAATAATGCTGGTAGAACTGAAAATACATCGGCAAAAAAATGAAACAACACCCATACCTCACACCATGCACAAAAACTAACTCAAAAGGGATCAAAGACCTAAATATAAAATCAAATATAGTAAATATCATATAAGAAACAATAGAAGCAATGCTAGCAGCCCTAATACATGGCATAAACAAAATATAAAACATTACTAACAGTCCACGAATACCAGAAGAGAAACTAGATAACCGTTACACAAATCACACACTTAAGCTCATTCAAAGACTTCACCAAAACAGTAAAATGAGAAAAAAAATTTGGCTGGAATGATTCTGATCACTGTCTAACCTCTAATAGGTATAATACACTAGGAAACCTCAACAATAAAAATACAAGTAACCCAACTGAAAAATGGGCAAAAGATACAAATAAGCACTTCACCAAAGAAGACATTCAAATAGCTAACACATACAGAAGCAAATGTCAATAACCATTAACAATTAGAGATATATAAATCAAAACTACAATTAGATAGCATTTTACCCCAACAAGGCCGGCATTATTTTAAAAAATACAAAATAATAAACGTTAGAGAGGCTGTGGAGAAACTAGAACTCTTCTGCACTTCTGGTGGAAATTTAAAATGGTACTAACCACTTTAGAAATGGATTTGGTGCTTCCTTAAAAAGCTAGACATAGACATACCAAACGATCCAGCAATTCCACTCCTTGCAATATATCCTAGAGAAATAAGAACCCTTACACAAACAGACATATGCAACTGCAGCACTGTTCATAATGGCAATGTGGATTTAGTTGGCACTGAAGGTTTGAGACACTGATTACTCCAAATCTTTCCTTATGTCTTCCCTGAAATCCTTTGATTCTCACTATTTCCTCAGAGAGATATTTTGCCATTTGCAATAAGAGAAGTGACATGGCTGTGAATTCAACTGACATTGCAATTTTGTGACCAAGAGAATCCCAATATACATATTGATTTTAATTTATTAGCTTGATTTTAGAAGTTCCCTGGGGCTTAATCTGCATCTTGTGTCAAGAATTTAGAGATCTGAGATATTTGTTATCCTCCAGGGTCTCTGTATCATTGGAAGCAATCGCTCCTGCAAAAGTTGGATTTCTTCATCTCTTTCATATTCTTTTATGTCAGTGTTTTTCCAGAAACCTTGATTGAAACAAACAACTAACTTGAGGTGATAACTCACTGTGCTCTTGTGCTGAAACATTCCCTTTCATGACCAACTACTGGATGTTTGTTGTCCTTCAGCTGCAAGTGAGCCTCTCTAAAAGAAAGAAAGAAAGAAAAACCTAGGCCATCCACCTGTCACTCTGAGGAATGTTGTTGCCTACAACTGCATATTTGTTTCTGTATTTTCCAGGGATCTCGTTTCCAGCAACAGAAAAAAAAAAAAAATCTGGCCACTTTAAGGAAAAAAAAAATTAGTTGTGGTATGATATCAAGTAGCTACAGGAAAGTGGAAGCTGAAATTTAGAAAAGTAACATAAACTAAAGACAGATATACAATTAGACATCTAGTCAACATGAATGGTGGATTTGGACACCAGATGACATGTTTACATTTTGCTTTTTTCTTTAGTTTGCTTTTATTCTCTTTATGCCTTTGTTCCTTTCTTTTGGTCACCATGGAGAAGAGATAAAATTTATCTCTTTGTTTCAGATATTGCAGAGGATTGATGAACCCTGTTTCCCAGCAGGGCTCACACCAATCTCCAAATATATAAAGGGGGAGGCTGAATGACAAATACTATTGCACCACTGTCTCTTCAGTCAGTACTACAGTGTATGAGCATGTCACTGAAATAAACATATTCACATATAAATATTCTAGCCTTCCTTATAGCTTTCTGGGATTTGCTTTTCTTGTCTTCTGGGTTCTACGAAATTTGTTATGATGCCTAGATTAATAGCTGGAGCAGAGAATTGAAAGAAGTCAAGAGAGTAAGCTGATTTAATCAAGAAAAAAAGTTGGTATCTTATAAGAGAGGAAAGGAAGAGAAGAGATACACAAATCAGAATGCACACACGTCTTTTTAATGAGAGCTGGAGAGACAGAAAGATCACCAAGAGAAGAAAGAGAAATTTCAGTGTAAAAGAAGGAAGACAGCTGAAGATGAAGAGAATCTGTAGGCTGTTCAGGATAGACATAGGTTTTCCAAGAGACCGAATAAAGACAAAATTGTTTTTCATGGTTTCTGTTTGTTTTTAGAGTTGTAGTTATATGTCTTTTGGACGAGATACAAACAGGCAGTTTTATGAAGGGTAAAATGTAAATAATATTCTTTGTCTGATTTAATTTTGCTGGATTTGATTTCTACTTGGTTTGAAATTTGCTTCTTTTCTTAGAAGCCATGTCCTGTCATATTGTACTGAAAATTCCATGTACTTTTCTCCTGGTTAGTGTTTTTTTCCAGAGGAATGCCTTTATGTTGGATGCTTAGAATGGCATTCTATTTTTATTATAACATCAAAACATTTTATCACTTGTTTTTTTGTTTGACTTTGCTCAACATCAAATGAAATAAATCTACCCACATTCTGGACGACGGTTACGCTTACATTACAACCATTGTCTGTCATGACAACAGTCTACACTGATAGTGTTTCTGAGAAAGTACAGTTCTGTACTTCAGTGCTACCAACTTCCAGCCAGGGAGCTTTCCTTACACAAACTACACTTCCTGAATGCAGTAAACTATGGGCAGTCACCACATTTTTCTTTTCTTTTTTTCCCTGTTACGATTGTCATATGTATAGAAAGAGAAGTACGTATAAATGAGTGTGTAATGGGTGGGTGGCACTGTCTAAATTAGAGGTAAATATTCCTAGTCTCCTGACTGGTATGGACTTCACTGTGCAGGCAGTAGCAGATCAATGAAATGAGCTTTCTAAACCTTCTGTCAACCAGAAAGTTCACTGTGTTTGAAGTTACAAAGCACTATAAGCCTTCTACTTCTCAGTACTCTCGCTCTAGTGGCTTTAGAATTAATTAAAAAACTTTCCAGATTCTAACAATAGTTTGATTGTGACATTTAGTTTTAAATGTTATGGATTTTCTGTGTTTTTCACAAGTAATTTGGTGGAACTGCAGACGAAATTACACTGGGTCCCCTGACATAGATACCATTTAAAATAGCTTCATTAATGACTTATTGATGTACCTCTCTTTCTCTACATAGACAATGAAACATGAACCCTTTGAGGGCATGGATTCTGTCTTATTTTTCTTTGTATTTTCAGCACCTAGAATAATACATGGCATATAGAATATATTCAATAAATAATTTCTTTTCAGTACACCAAGTGTATTCACCAGCAAATTTCTGAACAGAAATCCTCATTCCTCATTTCCCTGTCTCCCAGTGACTCTCAGCACCTTACCTGCCTTCACTCCTTGCTTCTTAAGCAACGTGCTCTGCCGATGCACCACGTGCCTTCCTCCCTGACAATGCAGTATTTGCCTGTCAGTCCTCATCCACTTGAGGTGTGAGGACTGAATTTGATGACTACTCACTGCTCCTCCAAATGACCTTCCCCTGTATTCTATGACAACCCTTTTGTTTGGTTCTCTTCTCATCTTTTCCATTGTCTCCAATGGGATCTCCTCTGCGCAGCCACTCAGCTGTAGATTTGCCCAGGATTTCATGCTCAGTCATCTTCTCCTTCTGCTTAATGCTCTTCTGGTAAATGTTATTTCCTCATCACTTCAGCTGTTATCTAAGAAAGTTCCCATTGTGTTCCAATGACGCCTCTAATCTTCATCTATAAGCTCTGCCTCTCTCCTGAACTCCAGACTTGTGTTTCTATATTCTTTTGTTTTAACCTGAATGCTTCATTGGCACTACATATCCAGTGTCTCTGGAACAAAGTACATTATTTATTCCATTCCAATTTTCCAGGGCGTTTCTCCTAAAATTAGGCTAGGAATTGTATTGTCCTTTTAACTTCCTTCTTCCCAGATTCAGTTTCCCAACAAATGGACTCAAATATATCTTTTTTTTCCCTCAGATGTATCCCCTGCTTTCCACTACCATTGCTTTCATTCAAATCCACATCTTTTCTTTTTCTATGTAATTTCTCAATCACATCTATTCGTATGCCATTGAAGTTGTAATTCTAATCACAGTATATCCTCTCTTGCAGCCACTAACCCAAAACTTCCAGCATGAATATCTTCCAGTATAATATCTTGCAGTATGTCTTACTTTCTGTCCCAACCACCACCCTGTCAGGCTTAGCCCTACCCTTCTCTCATCATTACTAGTCTTTGACATCTCTCTGGCTTGGCTGACTATTCTTTCCACCTAAAATGACAAGTCCTTGTCTCACCATTCCCCATACTAAGCAGCATATCCAAACTGAAATTATTCTATATCCTTGGTCTTGAATCTCCTTCATAATTCATGATTTCAGCACATTCTAGCTACCTTTTTTAAAGTGGTTGTCGAAGATTTCAGCATGAATCTGTACTTCCAGCAAAGCACTGCAAAATTCATCATTTTGTGACTATCTCTGAGATTCTGTGCATGCGTGAAAAATTGAATGAAGCATTCTCAAGATTTTGACACAGTTAAATTTTTATGACAGCTGTTGCCATAGCTCCACATCTTAATTTGTTTGCTTGGCATTATTTCAGTAAATAACTAAGAAAGAAAAAAAAGTAATTGGAATCATAAACAGTACTTTCCTTCAAATTCTTTTTGTAGTGAGTCTTATGCAAACCACACAGACTCAGAAAAATAGCATGAGCTCCATTAGGACCACTGGATTCTAGGTCCAGATTTGTTTTGATGGTGACCTTAGTGTCCTCACCTAAAGAAAAGACACTAGTAATATTTGTATACAATTATACGTGGAGTTGTTCTGAGGAAATGCTTATTTGTGAAAGATTTTCTTTTGTGCACATGTGTATTATAATGTTCAGACTCAAATACAAGGGGAACATACCAAAATCATAGACACACTCTTTATAGAGTGATTTCAAGGTTTTCAAGGACTTATTCAAAACTGCCAAGGGCAACCCTAAAACCAATTCTAAAAATGCCTCTTTCATGTGATTATTGAAGGTTTTCAAGAGGTAATATACAATTTCAAAAGGTTTCAAATGCACTTAGCCTGGAGAAAGAAAAATAATGTATTAGTTTCACCTTAATTTATAAATGATTGATCTCATACCTTTTCAGAGAAAAGATTTTGGTACAAAAACCCTAGGATATTTTTTTGAGTTGCTGTGTAGTCAATTCTGACCCCTGGTGACCCCACGTCTTTAGAGTAGAACTGTTCTCCATAGTTTTCAGTGGCTGATTTTCCTAAAGTAGATCACAACCTCCAGGTCTTTCTCCCAAGGCACCACTAAATGGACTCAAGTCCCCAACCTTCTAGTTAGCAACTGAGCACTTTAGCCATTTGTATCACCCAGGGACACATGGACCTAGCTACCACGTACAGTAGGGGTTTTAACCACAACAGCACAAACTTTAGGTGACTGGAAAGAGAAGTATCTGATACATTCTAGACCTTGGACACATCTCTGACACATGATATGTTGACATTCTATCAGCAAGCACTCACTTCCTTCTTCAGAAACTCTAGTTGTGTTCATAACCTTTATATATAAGCCTAATGTCACCCTGGAACCCAGCTATTTCATCTATACAACATCAGTATCAATGAAGTAACCTATAAATGTAAACAACTACACTTTAATAAAGGAAAGGAGTTCAATTTTTAAGCACTTCCTTCTATCAGATAGGAGACTCTGGCAGCATAGTACTTAAGTGCTACAGCTGCTAACTAAAAGACTGGCAATTCAAATCCAGCAGGTGCTCCTTGGAAACTCTATGGAGCAGTTCTTTTCTATTCTGTAGGGGGTCACTATGAGTCAGAATCCACTCGATGGCAGTGAGTGTGGGTTTGGTTTTCTATCAGATGACAGTTCACCATTAATTGCATCTTGATTCACTATGACTCACCTGTTTCAGGCTTAGAAGATGCATTGATTCTAATATTTCTCTGTCTTTACTCCAACTCAAAATCCCAACTTTGAGGCTCTTAACATGCAAGTTTTTCAAAGTGCTATCTTTTCAAAAAAATCAGAAAGGGTGCACCTAAAATTAAAACACCATACTTGTATCGTAACTCAGAATCCACAAGAAAACTAACTTCTGTCACCCTAGGATTTAATTTGAATCATAAGACTCCTGTGGAAAGTTACAATGAAGGTCTTATAGCTGAATATGGTTTATTCCACCCCTGCAGCTATGTGCTCAACAATTTTTTTTTTTTTTTTTTGGAAGAACTGAAGGGGTTTGAAAATCAGAAGACATTAGATTGTTAAATCAACTGAAGTTTTAGAACCAGTCAAGGTTTGTTGGAATCCACGCTTAAAACATCTTTTTTTGTCTCTGCAGTTTAGCTACTCATCCCAGTTACCTTTTGTTACATAAGGAGAGCTAAGAAGGCCTGGATTTGACATAGCCTCAACATAGCCCTTGGAAACCCTGGTGGCATAGTGGTTAAGTGCTACATCTGCTAACCAAACTGTCAGCCGTTTGAATTCTCCAGGTGCTCTTCAGAAACTCTATGGGGCAGTTCTACTCTATCCTATGGGGTCACCATGAATAGGAATCAACTCAAGAGTGTTGTTTGTTTTAACACAGTCCGAGGACTACTTATCTTGCAGTTAATTTAAATATTCACAGTAATGATCCTATTCTGAGGAAAGGTCTATGCAGGTGATCTTTATGCCAGCATAGGTGTTTGCTGGGAAGCAGCTGGTCCTTTGTTCAGTACTTTGTTCAATCCGAATCACTTCTTCTCTACTTTGACTGAACTTTGAGACAAGTGACTTGTAACTGCCTTTTCATATGTTTCAGTACCTCTGTAATGCTTTGCCAGTTGTATACCAAACCAAAGAAAGCAAACTTTGCAATCAAGTCAAAGCTAACTCATAGTAACCCTAGAGGACAAAGTGAAACAGCCCCAAGAATTTCCAAGGCTGTAAACTTTTACTGATTTACGAAGCAGCCTGCCACATCTTTCTCCCATGGAATGCTTGGTGAGTTCAAACTACCAACTTTTCAGTCAGCAGCTCAGCACTGAACCACTGAGTCTTCAAAGCTTCTGTCAGTCATTGATTGAGAACTTGTTCTCTTTTATTTTGAGATTACTTCTAAGAATTATGCAGTACATTTCTTTTCCTAAACTTTAAAAATAATTTCAAAGATATATAGCTTAACATTTATCCTTTAAATATA
The DNA here is from genome assembly GCA_028571685.1 of Heterohyrax brucei. Classification (NCBI taxonomy): domain Eukaryota; kingdom Metazoa; phylum Chordata; class Mammalia; order Hyracoidea; family Procaviidae; genus Heterohyrax; species Heterohyrax brucei. The sequence goes on from CM053161.1 coordinate 1,815,716, forward strand.
TTAATTTACTCTAAGTTTGAGAAAACACAAAATCAAGTTGATGCTATAACTTTGAAGTAAAAGCTACACAACTCTACTAACCAACAGAATATTCTTCATTTTTCTTCTTTGTACGTCTCATATATTCTATGTTTCTATGTATACCAAAATCTGTTCTCTGAAAAGAGCTGAAATCAATCACTTATAAATTACATGAAATTAATAAACTGTTTTACTTTTTCCAGACTAATTGCATTTAAATGCTTTTTGAAATTATCGAACTAAAGGAAAAAAAGTTTCTATAAACTGCAACCATTGTACATATTTTTGTATAGAAACATTTTCACCCAGAAGAAGCTTTTATCCAAAAGAAACTGATAAAAGAAACACTTTTATCAGTTGGTACTATTTGAAAAATAAAGCACCAAAGCACTGAAAATTCAATTCACGGTGTTATGTTAAAAATTTGTCTGTCCATCATCTTTGGATGCAATATTCATATGTTTCCTTTTTTTGCCACAACTGCACACCTCTGATCTCTCAGTTCCAAGCCATACAACGGTAGTCCATTATCACCCAAATAGCTCAAAGTGTTAGCATCTCTTAGCTTTCTGGTACAACATAGCATGAAGAACAAGGCTCTTCTGTGACTACTGAGAAGTCACTGTCTCCAAACGTTTTCATTTCCCATTAAACATTTGTGGAGCTCCTTCATCTTACTATAATGACCAAAGATAATGTGCTCTTCAGATGATTGACATATCTCAGGTATAGTCAGTGGCTATGTGACAGAGAAATTCATGAAGCTAGCTAGAGTGGCATTATTGTAACCCATACGAAACAGAAAAACAGGTGCCTTGGATTCTAGTGAACTTTATCATGAACTACCCAAATTGGTTTCCCAGGTGAGCCACTTAACTCTCTGTATATCATCATAAAATGAAGAGTTAAGGTTAATGATTCTTTATCATTATGTATATATCACTCATGGAACTTTTAAATGTATGAATACCTGTAAATAAACAGCTCGATGGAATTAATAATTAATACATGAGCAAACTCAAATACCTACATAGATTTATTATATGAGAGAAGTAGCACTGCAAAATAGTATAAAAATATGGTGTATGACAAATGATGTTTGGAAATTGGTGCCATTTAAAAAATAAATTAAAATGCATCCCTAGCTTATATTTTGTGCCAAAATAAATGTCCAAACCAAAACAAAGCCCACTACCATCAAGTCAATTCCAACATATAGTGACCCTGTAGGACGTAGAGTTTCCAGGCAATGCCTGGTGGATTCAAACTGCCAAGTTAGCAGACATAGCACTTAACTGCTATGCCACCAGTTTCCAATAAATGTCCAGACGGGCACAAATGCAAATATTAATAAAATGCTAAAAGAAAACATAAGAATGGCTTGACCATGTCTGCATGGCAAACACTAAGTATGCCACAGAACTTGTACCAGTTTATAAAGGTACATTTTAATAGATTAGTTGTGAGATCACAAAAAATTCCTGAATCAAACTACAGATAGGTCAGACAATAAAATAGAAAAAAATTCTGACAAATACTTATGATTGTTAGAACATAAGATTAATTTTCACCACATACCTGTGGCAGCTTGTGTGTTGTTGTGATGCTGGAAGCTATACTATAAGTACTTCAAATACCTACAGGGTCATCTATGGTAGACAAGTTGTGTGTGTTTTTTATTCCTGTTGTGATTGAGTGAAAGTTTACAATTCAACTTAAATTTGCATGCCAGCCTATCTGCAGCTCCTTTTGCTCTACTTACCCAGTGACAGCACACTCTTCGTTTCCATTCTATATGTGTCATAACTTCTTAACTATCTCCTGTCCCCTGCTATCCACCCTCTCCATGTCCCTCTAGTTAAGATGCCAGTAGGGTGACTTCCTATAGATGCATAGAACCATAAAGTGCACACATGATATGGTCACTCCGTGTTCCCGTGTCCAATCCATTCCTGTCTAAAGAGTTCTCTTCAGTAATGATTTATGATCAGTGCAGCATCAGGTCTAGGGGAAACGCTCCAGGTGAACTTCCAGGACTTCAGACCATTAACTGTGATCTTTTAGTGAAGTTCTTAGGGTGCACCCCTTTTTAGGTAGACAAGTTTCAGCAGAGTTTCCAGAATGGCACAGACTAGGAAAGACCTAATAGTATACTTCTGGAAAAAAATGGCTAGTGAGAATCTTATGAATAGCAGCAGAATATTACCTAATACAGTACCAGAAAATGAGACCCTCAGGTTGAAAGACAGACAAAAGACAACTGGGGAAGAGCTGCCTTCTTAAACTAGTTACTTTTAATGACATAGATAGAATCAAGCTTCCAGGACTTTTATTTCCTGAAGTTACATGACTTAAAATGAGAAAAAAACAACTACAAACATCCCTTAGTAATTCTAACAAGGAAAATATAGAGTACTAAACTAGGAAGACTAAAAGTAATCAAAAATGAAATGCAATGCATAAATATCAATACTCTAGGCATTAGTGATCAGAAATGTACAGATATTGGCCACTTTGAATCAGACAATGGTATGTTCTACTACGCCAGGAATGGCAAATAGAAGAAGAATAGCATAGCAGTCATCATCAACAAGAACATTTCAAGATCTCTTCTGAGGCACAATGCTTTCAGTGACAGGATGATAGCCATGCACCTATGAGCAAGAGCAGTTAATACGACTATTATTCAAATTTATGAGAGGCAAAGCCAACATGGCGGACTAGACCCATGTCTCCTTAATTACCTCTGAAAACTCAGGCCTGGATTGACAATGGAATGGAGCTTTCTGAATACCTAGTGGGCCCTAAGACACAGCATAGGGCTGTCAGACTGGACTACATACCACTGAATGGGAAACTTCCTCTCTCTCACTGAGCCCTGCTCCTGTTGTCTCACTCTTTGCATGGACCAAAGGTCTATTGGCACTTTAAAATTTTTTTTCTTTTTGTTGGCTGGTAGGTGCAGAATGGGCATGAGCTGGCAGATACACAAAGCAGCAGGGCTGAAATAAACAGCCAGTGCCACAATGGAAAGACAGAGTGTGGTATAACCATGTTTTGAGAGCCCAGTGGCAGACTGAGAGCACCACAGCCCCTCCACCCTCTCTTCTTGGAGCTTCACCATAGCTTCTGCTGTTTGCTGCCAGGAGGCACAGATTGACTGGGATGCCGTCTTGGTCACCTGGGAGGTGGAGTTGCCCAACTGGAGGCCTCAGGAAAGGCTAAATCCAGGCTGGGAGGCAGTGCCAGTCTGGGGATCACTTCTTCAGCACAAACACTGTATTTAGCACAGTGTTGCCTTATGGGTAAGACCTGACAAAGGGTGGTAACAGGGCCCCAGCCCCTCCCTACTTTGAACTATGGCATAGCTTCTGGGGACTGCCAAAGAAGTGCTTCTATTGCCAGTCAGAAGGTGGGGACTGCCACACTTGATGGCCTAACTGATTTTGGAAGCTATCAGATAGCTTTTAACTTTTTAAAATAAGACTGCCTGGAGAAATAACTACTGTGCAACCCAACGGCATATCTCCCAGCCTTTACTGACCTACATCATAGGGTCATTTGACAGCCTACCAGTGACTCCATAAGTAGGGCAGTGTCTTTGCCATGCAGGAGGTGGAGCCTGCCACCCCAGAGAGCCCCCTGGGGCCAGTCACTAGTGTACATAGAGGTAGTACTTGACAAACTCCATTCTCAGAACTATGCCTTAGCTCCTGTTGAGGCAACACCAGAGAAACTACACAGCCTCTAGATGGCCTGTAGGCAGCAGATTATTGCCAAGCATTTAAAGAAACAGCCCACCACAGCTCCAGAAAACTCCCTAAAAAAATGAATCATAAAACTTCCTAGATGAGGAAGGCTTTCTGAAATTATTGGAGGTTGACTACAAAAGAATTATATAGAGAGCCTTCCTGGAGACTAAACAAAATGCAGTAGAGCAAAATGAAAAACTAAGCAAGCTATTCAAACTGATGTAATATCAACATTTGGAAATCCAACAGATGAACAACAAAATTGCAAAATTACATAATTCAACTCAAAGCCAAAAGAGCAGAATTGAGGAAATGGAAGACAGACTTAGTGACCTTGAAGATAGCAACTGACACCAGCACTTATAAGGAGAAATTAGAGAGAATAAATAAGAAAAATGAGGAAGCATTGGGAAAAATGTGGGACTCTATTAAGAGGAACAGTTTATAATTAATTAGAATTCCTGAACAGGGAGGGATAGCTGAAAACACTGTGCATATTGTTATTGAGTTGCTGACAGAAAATTTCCCTGAATTTATGAAAGAGAACACAGATATCCACCATGTGTATTGAACACTACAAAAAGTAGACCCCAAAAGAAAGACACCAAGACATATTATAATCAAGCTTAATAAAATGAAACATAAGCAGAAACTCTTAAAGTCAACAAGACTCAAAGCAAAGCTAACATTCAGAGGGAAGCCCTGTAGGTTGTCATCTGACTTCTTCGCAGAAACAATGTCAGCACAAAGGCAGTGGAATAACACATTCAAATCCCAGAAGGAGAAAAACTTCCAATCAAGAATGATATGTTCTATACCAACAACGAGACTGTTAAGGAGGAAATTATCAAATCAAAAACATTTATGATAGCCCCTAAGAAGATAAAGTACCTAGGAATTAATCTAACCAGAGAAACAACAGACCTTTACAAAGAGAACTACAAGCCCTTACTACAATAAACTAAGAGAGACTTAGATAAATGGAAAAACCTACCCTGCTCATGGATAGGAAGACTTAACATTGTGAAAATGTCTATTTTACCCAAAGCAATCTATTTATATAATGCAATCCCAATAGAAGTCCCAGCATCATTTTTTAATGAGATGGAGAAACAAATCACCAATTTTGTTTGGAAAGGGAAGAAGCCTTGGATAAGTAAGGTACTACTAAAGAAGAAGAATACACTGGGAGGCCTCTCATTACCCAAACTTAGAACATACTACACAGCCACAGTGGTCAAAACAGCCTGGTACTGGTACAAGAACAGACAGATGGATCAATGGAACAGAATTGAGACCCCAGAGATGACACCGCCTGCCTATGAAGAGCTGATATTCGACAAAGGCCCTAAGACATTAAACTGGGGTCAAAACAGTCTCTTCAACTAATGGTGCTGGCAAAATTGGTTATCCTTCTGCAATAAACTGAATCAAGATCCATATCTTACACCTTATACAAAAACCAACTCCAACTGCATAAAAGACCTAAATATCAAACCTAAAATGATAAAGCTCATCCAAGAAAAGGTAGGAACAACAATGGAAGTTTTAATACACAATGAGGACAGACTCCAAAATCTGTCAAAGAAACCTCAATCAACAGAAGAGAAAGTAGATAAATGGGAACTATTAAGAATCAAACACTTTTGCTCATCCAAAGACTTTATTAATAGAATTAAAAGAATACCCACAGAATGGGAAAAAATATTTGGCAACTCTATGGCTTGCCTTGGCCATGTCAGACCAACGCCTGATCTCCACAATCTATAAGATACTACAAAATATCAATCAGAAGAAGATAAACCATCCAATTAAGCGATGGGCAAAGGAGATGGACAGACACTTCACTAAAGAGGAGATCCAGGCAGCCAAAAAACACATGTGGACATGTTCACGATCTTTAGTTATTAAAGAAATTCAAATCAAGACAACAATGAGATACCATCTCACCCCAACAAGACTGGCCATGATCCAGAAAACACAAAACAACAAATGCTGGAGAGGCTGTGGAGAAAATGAAACCCTCCTACACTGTTGGTGGGGTTGCAAAATGGTCCAGCCTCTTTGGAAGGCAATCTGGCACTTCCTTAAAAAAAAATGGATATCAATATATCATTTGACCCAGTAATTCCACTACTTGGAATATATCCTACAGATTCAAGGCCTTTCACACCAACGGACACATGCACCAGAATGTTTACTGCAGCACAGTCCACAATAGCAAAAAGATGGAATCAACCCAGATGCCCAACAACAGAAGAATGGATAGGTAAACTATGGTACATACACTCAATGGAGCACTACGCAATGATAAAGAATAACGATGACTCCAGGAAACATCTCCTAACCTGGTTTCAACTGGAAGACATTATGTTGAGTGAAAGTAGTCAGCGACAAAGGGACAAATACTGTATGAGACCTCTATGATAAGACCTCAAAAACAGACTTGTGTATAGAAGAAAAAGACACTTTGACAGCTGCAAGGGAGGGGAGGGAAGGAGGGTAAAGGGGGGAGGGTTTAGTTTAGGTAGTTACTAGAAATCTAGTTGGGAGAAAGCAGTGACAGCACACATTAGAAACAAGAACAACATTAAGTGGACTTCAGCGTAACTTGAGTACTCCTTCCATCTTGACTCAATACTGCAAGGATAGAGTAGCTGGGGCGGAGGTCGGGGGACCATGCTCTTAGGCGAATTCCAGGCCAACTGGCACAACTAGCATTTTGCTAAGAGAGCTCTCTGCACCCCACATTGGTGAGTGGCATCCGGGGTCTTAAAAGCTGCCAAGCTGCTATCCGAGGACACAGCAAATGGTCCCAACTCAGCAGGAACAGATGCTCACTGAGGACCAGAATGACATGTGGTAAAGACAACCGAGAAGAGAGAGAGACCCACAAGAGTGGGTGCCTACATCGACTTGGGACCAGAAGAACCGGATGGTGCCTGGCCACCACCAGTGATAGCCACGATGGAGCTCACAGAGAGGTGTCTCATTGGCAACACAAGAATAAAAAGGGGTGCATCCTGAGATCTCCACTAAAAGACCTCAACTGATGGTCTGGCGGTTTTGGGGTTCCTCTGAGAGCATGGCTCCTGGCCCTGATGCTGCCCTTTCCCATAAATTATAACAAAGGTCCACTCTTTGGACAGGAATGGATTGGACTTGGCAGTGCAGAGTGCCCATATATTGGAAGCACTTTGTGGTTCTATACATCTACAGGATATCATCTTGCTGACCTCTGGCTGGAGGAAGGGGAGTGGACGGAGGAGGGGAAAGGAGGTTATTGGGAGGGTGAGACATGTATGGAGCAGAGAGGAATAGTGTGCAGTCACCGGACAGGGAGAGCAGTGGAAGCTGCATATAGGTGGGCATGTAAATTTATACGTGAATGTACATTTTCACTCAGTTATGTTAAATAAAAATAAAAAAAGAATGATATATTCTGCAAAACTGTCTTTCAAATACGAAGATGAAATTAAAACATTTGCAGATAAACAGAAGCTTAGAGACTTTGTAAAAACCAAGTGAAAATTAAAAGAAATGCTTAAAGAACCTCTTTGCTTAGAAAAACAAGACCATTAAGTGTATACTTAAGGAGGCAACACAGGACACAACATTCAGGAATCTACTCAGGTAAGGAAGGCACAAAACGCAATCAAAACTATAATGTTGAAAGAAAAGAACCAGTGCTCATATCATGAAAACTATGACACCATCACAACAAAAAGAGGTATATCCTACAGTAGTTACAGTCTTTTCAGATGGAGAGGAAATTGAAAAGATATGTAGAAGTTAAAGTTGAGTTGAAACTTAGAATATTAAGAGAGATCATAGGGGCAGCCACAAAGCACAATAACAATGCAACATATCAAAACAAGAAATGTGAAACGAGTCTCAAAAAACACAAAACCAACATTGAAAAAGATAAAAAGTCAACCCATAAAGAAGAATGGCCCAGAACAGAATATAAGCAGCAACAAAGACACCAGCACAAAAATAAGCACATCAAAATGACAGCACTAAACACATACCTACCAATTTTTACTCTGAATGTAAATGAACTGAACATTCCAATAAAAAGAAAACAAATGACATCTTGGATCAAAAGACACAATCTGTCTATATGTTGCTTAAAAAAAAAACACAAGTTAGACTTAAAGATACAACCAAACTGAAAATTAAAGGATGGAATAATACATGCCAAGCTAAAAATATACAAAGAAAAGCAGGTGTGGCAATAGCAGTCTTGAATAAAATATATTTTAATATAAAAGCCACCATCATGCACAAGGATGGTCACTATTTATTGCTGAAAAGCTCCATATACAAGAAAGAATGAACAATATTAAATATTCATGAAAAAAATACCAGAGCATCTAAATACTTCAACCAAACACTGACTACTTTGAAAAACGAGATAGATCATTCCACAATAATAGTTGTAGACTTCAACACTCCACTTTCAGTAATAGACAGATCTAGCCGCAGATGATCTTATTGCCACAATTAAGGAATCCGACCTCCTCAACATATATGGAACTTTTTATCCATCAACAGATAAGTACACCTTCTTCTCCAATGCACATGGAACATTTTCCAGAATAGACTATGTGTTAGCACAGAAAGCAAATCTCAACAAAATCCAAACCACTGAATTATTGCAAAGTATCTTCTCAAACCATAAAACCACAAAAGTGGAAATCAGCAGCAGAAAATACATAGATAGAAACCGGAGCTCATGGAAACTGAACAACACCTTGCTCAAAAAACCATGGATTATAGAAGAAACTAAGGATGAAATAAATTTATGGGTTCAAACAAGAATGAAAACACATCTTATCTGAACCTATGGGATACAGCCAAAGCAGTGCTGAGAGGTCAATTTCTATCTATAAATGCACACATCAGAAGGAAGAAAGGATCCAAACCAAAGAATGAACACTACAGCTTGAACAAGTAGAGAGAGAACAACAGAGGAACCCCTCAGGCACCAAAAGAAACAGATCATAAACATTAGAACAGAACTAAAAGAAATAGAGAATTAAAGAACAATTTAAAAAATTGACAAAACCAAAAGCTGTTTTTTTGAAAAGATCAACAAAATTGACAAACCATTGGCTAAATTTACTAAAGAAAAACAGACAAGGAAACAAATAACCAAATAAGAAATGAGATGGGATATGTCATAACAGACCCAACTGAAATCAAATGTGTCATAACAGAATTTGAAAACCTAAAGGAAATGGACAAATTCCTAGATTCAGATCACCTACCAAAATTATCACAAGGAGAAGCAGAACAACTTCATAAACCCATCACAAAGGAAGACATTGAAAAGTCATCCCCAAACTATCAACCAAAAAAAGCCCTGGCCCAGATGGCTTCACTGCAGAATTCAAGCTTTTAGAGAAAAGTTAACGCCTATACTACTGAGACTATCTCACAGCATAGAAATGGATGGAACACTCTCAAATTCATTCTGTGAAGTCAGTATAACCCTGATACCAAAGCCAGGGAAAGATCCAACAAAAAAGGAAAATTACAGACCAATATCAATCATGAACCTAGATGCAGAAATCTTTAACAAAATCCTTGCCAATAGAATACAACAACTTATCCAAAATTAATTTATCATGGTCAAGTTGGATTCATACCAGGGATGCAAGGCTGGTTCAATATCAGAAAACCAATTAAGGTGATCAACCACAGAAATATCACAATGGGTAAGAATCACCTGATTTTGTCAACTGATGCAGAAAAAGCATTTGATAAAATCCAACATCCATTCATGCTAAAAACACTAAAAAAATAGGAATAGAAGACAAATTTCTCAATGCAATAAGGGCATTTTTGCAAAGCCAACCACCTACATCATCCTGAAGGGAGAAAGACTGAAAGAACTCCCCATGAGTACAGGAACCAGTCATGGATGCCTACTCTTATCACTTTTATTCAACATTGTACTAGGAGATCTGGCCATAGCTATTAGAACAGACCAGGAAATAAAGGGCATCTGCATCAGCAAAGAAGAAGTAAAAATCGCCCTATTTTCAGATGATGTGACTGAATATGCAGAGAATCCTAAAGACTCCATAAGTAAACTACTGAAACTAATAGAGTTCAGAAAAATACCAGAATATAGTATAAATATAAGTAAATCAGTAGGATTTCTTTATACCAACAAAGAGATCATTAAAGATCACTACAACCTCCAAGAAGATAAAATACCTAGGAATAAATCTAACTAGAGAAATAAGAGACCTATACAAAGAAAACTATAAAAATATAAGGCTGCAAGAAACCAAAAGAAACTTACACAAATAGAGAAACCTACCCTGCTCACGCACAGGAAGACTTAATATTGTGAAAATGGCTATTTTATCCTAAGCAATCTGTATAAAATGCAATCCCAATACAATGCAATCCAGTGACATTTTTTAATGAGATGGAGAAATAAATCACCAACTTTGTTTGGAAAGGGAAGAAATACCGGATAAATAAAGCACTACTGAAGAAGAGGAATGCAGTGGGAGACCTCATACTACCCGACCTTAGAACCCATTACAGTGCCACAGTAGTCAAAACAGCCTGGTACTGGTACAAAAAGAAACATATATACCTGTGGAACAGAATTGAGACCCCAGAGATGCCATCATCCTCCTATGAACAGTTGATATTCGACAGAGACCCTAAGATTCTAAACTGGAGTAAAAACAGCCTCCTTAACAAATGGTGTTGGCAAAATTGGATATCTACCTGCAAAAAATTGAAACAAGACCTATGTCTCACGTCTTACACAAAAACTAACTCAAATTGGATCAAAGACCTAAATATCAAACCTAAAAGTATAAAGATCATGCAAGAAAAAATAGGGTCAACAATCTGACAAAGAAAGATCAACAGTAGAGAAAATAGATCAATAGGAATTACTAAGAAGCAAACACTTTTACTCATCCAAAATCTTTATCAAAAGAATTAAAAGGCTCTTTTCGTCTCCTGCCACCACAGTGAAAAGAGCTGGCACCATGTCGGCGCATCTGCAATGGATGGTCGTGCGGAACTGCTCCAGCTTCCTTATTAAGAGGAACAAACAGACGTATAGCACTGAACCCCAAAACCTGAAAGCCCACAACTCCTTCCACTACAATGGGCTGATTCACCACAAGACTGTGGGCGTGGAGCCTGCAGCCGACGGCAAAGGAGTTGTGGTGGTCCTGAAGCGGACATCAGGCCAGCGGAAGCCAGCCACCTCCTACGTGCAGACCACCATCAACAAGAATGCCCGCGCCACACTCAGCAGTATCCGCCACATGATCCGCAAGAACAAGTACTGCCCAGATCTGCGCATGGCCGCCATCCGCAGAGCCAGTGCCATCCTGCGCAGTCGGAAGCCTGTGATGGTGAAAAAGAAGCGGACCCGCCCCACCAAGAGCTCTTGAACAACCTCCCCTCCTGAGCAATAAAGATAACTTTTCTGCCAAAAAAAAAAAAAAAGAATTAAAAGACCACCTACAGAATGGGAAACTTTACGTCAGGCTGACGTCTGGTCTCAGTAATCTACAAGGCACTGCAAAATATCAAGAAGAAAAAGGTAAATAACCCAGTTAAGCAATGGGTAAAGGAGATGAACAGACACTTCAGTAAAGTGGACAGCCAGGCAGCCAACAGACACATGAGGAAATGTTCATGATCATTAGCTATGAGAGAAATCCAAATTAAAACTACAATGAAATACCATCTCAGCCCAACGAGTTTGGCAATAATTCAAAAAACACAAAGCATCAAATGCTGGAGAGCCTGCGGAGAGATTGGAACTCTCTTACACTGCTGGTGAGACTGCAAAATGGTACAACCTCTTTGGAAAGCAATCTGATGCTTCCTCAAAATGCTGGAAATAGATATTCCATTTGATGCAGTAATCCCACTGCTCAGAATATATCCTACAGAATCAAGAGCAGTCACACAAACAGATACATGCATAAGAGAAGACCACAACTGATGGTCTGAAAGCCGGGAGTTCCCCTGGGACCATGCCCCCCAGACATGCTGCTACCCACGATCATAAATCACTGCTGAGGTCAACTCTTCAGACAAGAATGAATTGGATTCAGGGACACAATGTGACCATAGATGTGTGCAATTTATGATTCTGTGCATCTATAGAATCATGTCCTACTGGTCTCTTACTAGAACGGAGAGGGGAGGCAGAGAGGAGGGGACAAGACATTGTTAAGAGGATATGACATGTGTAGAACGGAAAAGAGGAGTGTGCTGTCACTGGGCATGGAGAGCAGAAGGAGCTGCAGATAGGTGGGCATGCAAATTTAATTCATATTGTATACTTTCACTCAGTCACCAAAAAAAATTATATATATATTGCAGACTAACCACCAATGAAAAAAGATTAGGAAATTGAAGAATTTCACCAACTTCTATGGTGTGAAATTGATCAAGATTGCAATCAAGATGTATTGATAACTACTGGTGATTGGATTGCAAACATTAGAAACAAAGAAGGATAGGGAGTTGGGAAATATGGCCTTAGTAATAGAAATAACACCAGAGATCACATCATAGAATTTTGCAAGACCAATGACTTCTTCACTGCAAATACGCTTTTCCAACAACATAAACAGCTACTATACAGGTGGACATTATCAGATGGAACACAGGAATTGAACTGACCATACCTGTGGAAAGAGACAATGAAAGAACTCAATATTATTAGTCATACCAAGGGCAGGGGCTGATATAGGACAGTTATAAACTTACATGTCAAGTCCTCGTATACAAGTTCAAGTTGAAGTTAAAGAAAATTAAAACAAACCCAAGGGTGCAAAAACACAATTTTGAGTATACGCTATTTGAATTTAGAGGCCGCCTCAAGAATAGATTTAACAATAATCACCAAAGACCAGACAAGTTGTGGAATGAAATCAAGTACACTAGACACGAAGAAAACAAAATATTATTTTAAAGTCAAGGAAGACAGAAAAGGCCAAAATGGATATCAGAAGAGAGTGAAACTTGCCCTTGAACATAGAGTAGCTAAAGGAGAATGGAAGAAATGATGAAGTAAAAGAGTTAAACAGAAGATTTCAAAGGGTAGATGGAGAAGACAAAGTATTATGATGACATGTACAAAGAGCTAGAGATAGAAAACCAAAAGGAATGAACATGTTCAATGTTTCTCAAACTGAAATAACTGAGAAGACAATTCAGTCCTTGAGATGCAATATTGAAGGATTTTATGGTAAAATATGAAACTATGCTGGAAGCATCAAAAGATGATGGAAAGAGAGAATGTAGAGGGTCATCATACAAAAAGAAGCAGTCAATGTTCAATCATTTCAGGAGGTAGCATATGATCAAGAACCAATGGTACTGATGGAAGAAATCCAAGTTGCACTGAATGCACTGGCAAAAAACAAGCCTTCAGGAATTCACTAAATATTAATCAAGATGTTTCTAGAAATGGATCCAGCACCAGAAGCTCTAACTTATCTGTGCTGAGAAATCTGGAAGACAGGTACCTGGCTGACTTGTGCCCATTCCAAAGAAGGATGATTCAACAGAATGTGGAAACTATCAAACAACATCATTGATATCACACACAAGCAAAATGTTGTTGAAGATTATCCAAAAGTGGTTACAGTGATACATTAAGAGGGAACTTTCAGAAGTTCAAAGTAGATTCAGAACAGGATGTGGAAAGAGGTATACCACTGCTGATGTAACATGGATCTTGGCTGAAAGCAGAAAATATCAGAAAGATGTTTACCTGTGTTTTACTGACTATACAAAGGCATTCACCTGTGTGGATCTTAATAAATCACAGATAACATTGTGAAGTATAGGAATCACAGAACAATTAGCTGTGCTCATGAGAAAACTCTAAGTAGACAAAGAAGCAATCATTCGAACAGAACAAGGGGGTAATGCATGCTTAAATGTCAAGACAGGCGTAGTTTAGTGTTATATACTTTCACTATACTTATTCAGTCTGCATGTGAGCAAACAATCTGAGGAGCTAGAGTACATGAAGAACAGGGCAGTAGACTTGGAGGAAGAGTCATCAACAACTTGTGATAAGCAGATGACACAACTTTGCTTGTTGAAACTGAAAAGGACTTGCTGATGAAGATCAAAGACTGTAGGTTTCAGTATGAATTAAACCTCAACATAAATAAAACAAAAATCTTCACAAATGGTCCAATAAACAACATCATGATAGAGAAAAGATAGATTGTCAAGGATTTCATTTTACTTCATTCCAAAATCAACAACCCCAGAAAGAACAGTCAAGAAATCAAGACATATAAGGTCTGACAATTGAGTCTGTGAACTTGCCACTGTGTGCTTACATTGGTAGCACTGTACGAATTGGTAAGGTTTCATAACCTAAGCATATCAATGTCTCACAGCTGTGTTTGTGTTGACATGTGGTGGTGTCTTGCTGAGTCATGTTCATTATTGTTGTTGTGTATTTTTGTGTGCTGTCATGAGGATGTCAGAGTTTGAATTAGAGCAAGAAACAAACTTTAAGTTTGTTAAGTCCTTACAAACTTGGCGACACCTAACAACAAAAGCAGTATTAAATTTTTTAACATATATAAAAAAAGATATCTGACAAATCACTAAATGAAAGATCAGTGCCATACTTCAAGTGGTTAAATGATGAAGAAGCAGTACATAAAAAAGAATACACAAGAGGTTTTCAAAATATGAAAAGAAACTCAACCTTAAACAAGAGACATCACCCCTGTGGATAGGTTGGAAGCACCATCATCTGACTTTTTAAAACAAGATATGTCATCAGTTAATGCTGGGTTGTAATCATTGAACTAGATATTGTATAAGATCCCCTAATATTGGATCACATTTTCTTTGTTTCTCAGTGAACCAACCTATTTTACTTTGCCATTTTCCCTACTTGCCCTACAAATATGCAACACTGAAAGAGTCATAGCTCTCTCCATTTCTTTTGGCAATGAGTTAGGTGCAGCTAAGGCAAAATATGCATGCACTGGAACTGGGACTAGCGCAAATTCATGCTTTCCAAATTTGGGGCCTCAATTATATAAATCAAGTTTTTGTTTCATTTTTAGCCTTGCCTCTGACGCTCCCTTTAGTTTTATCACCCTGCATCATTTCCACTTCCCTTAGTCCTCCTTCTCAGCTTGGTGCTGGTATATTCTTACCAGATTAACTCACTGCCTTTATCATAGAAGAAACAGAAGCCATCTCTTGACTTGTTGACCACTATCTCAGCACCAAATGCAAATTTTCTAACATTGTTATGCTCTTTTCTCTCTCATTTTGATGTCAGATGAAGATATGACTCTTCTGTTCATCTGTGTTCTGAATCCCAGAACTTCCTTCCACATCGGCGAACTCTGCATTATTTTTGTCTTATCTCTGCTGTCTTCAGTCTTTTCTGTTGTCTCCTTTCCAGACCAAGGATCCTCAACAGGGAATAATTCTTTTTCCCCACTCAGATCCTAGCTAACATTTGGCGGTGTCTGCAGACATTTTTGGTTGTCACAACTAGGGTTCTTACTAGCATCCGATTGCTAAAGGTTGTAGATGTTGCTAAACATCCTACCACGCATAAGACACTCCCTGGCTACAAATAAAAAGTATTATCTGACCCAGAATGTCTGCATCGAGGTTGAAAAGCCCTGTAATCTATAAATGTGTTCAATTACTTTTCTCTTTCCTTCCTCACTTCCTCCCTCCCCCTCCCCTCCCTCCCTCCCTCCCTCCCTCCCTCCCTCCTCCTTTCCTTCCCTCTCTCTTTCTCTCTCTTTCCCTCCCACTCTCCTTCCTTGGTTTCTTCCATTCCTTCCTCCTTCCCTCCCTCCTTCCTCTCTTTCTCTCTCTCTCCCTTTCTCTCCCTCTTTCTCACCCTCCATCTCTTCTTTCTTCCTTCCTCCCTCTCTCTTTGTTCTTTCTCTCTCTGTGTCTTTCACTCCTTCCATCCATGCTTCCTTCCTTCCTTCTTTCTCTCTCTCCCTCTTTCTGACTTTCTCCCTCTTTCCTTCCCTCCCTCCTTTCCTTCTTTCTTCCTTCCTTTTCTCTTTCTCACACACACACTAACTATATTTCTTAAGTACCATTTCCTTCATCCACTCTTATTTTTATCTTTCTTTGTCAGGCAAAGTTTTTGAAAAAATGATGAAAATCCACTGTTTCACCATGCTTATATCTCAAACACTTATGGCAATGTGGCTTCAGCCCCCACTTTACCATTAAAAGCATCTTAACAAATGTTAACAATGACTCCGTGTCATCAAATCTTTAAACATCTTAAAATTATCTCAAACTACTTCTCTACGGCAGGCATTTATTTTTTCTATTCTTTCTTTCTTTTTACAACTGACATCTTAAAGTTCTCCCAGTATGTTTCTTCTTGGCCCATTACATTAATATGTATCAGAATGAGCAATTTAAAAAAACCTGTGTCTTTGTTATTGATGCAACGATCTTCTCTAGCATTCTCTTGTCTCCTAACATACACATCTTCTACTTAAAGCATACTGTATCCACCATCTAAAAGCTGATGACATGCAAATATATATATTTATTATTATTTTGCTTCTTTTAAAAATATTTTTGAAGTAATTTCTCACCAGTTTCTCACTAAACCATCTATGCACATTTTGTTTTATAACGTTGGTTAGCAGGCCGCAACATGTCAACATTCTCCTCTCTCAGTCTTGGGTTCCCTATCACCAGCTTTCCTGTCCCCGCCTGCCCTTCTAGTCCTTTCATTTGTCTGGCATGCCCTTCAATCTCCTCTTGTTTTATGGGTCATCTAATCTTTGGCTGAGAGGTGAAACTCAGCAGTGATCTCATTACTGAGCTAGAGGCCACATTGTCAGGATTTCTTCAGTCTCTGCCAGGCCAGCAAATCTGGTCTTTCTTGTTGAGTTATAATTTTGCTCTACACTTTTCTCCAGGTCTGTCTGGGACCCTCTGATATGGGCAGACAGGTGGCGGTAGCCGGGCGCCATCCAGTTGTACTGCGCTCAGTCTGGTCAAGGCCAGTGTAGATGCAGTTTCATTAGTCCTTCGGACTAATCTTTCCCTTGTGTCTTTAGTTTTCTCAATTCCTCTTTGCTTCTGGAGGAGTGAGGACAGGGTGAGTGTCCTAGATAGCTGCTCTCAGGCTTTTAAGACCCCTGATACTACTCACCAGGGTAGAATGTAGAGGATTTTCTTTATAAACTATGTTATGCCAATTGAGCTAGATATTCTCTGAGACTATGCTCCCCGCAGTCCTCAGCCCAGTAATTTGTTCCCTCAAGGAGTTTAAACATGTCTGTGGAGCTTCCATGACCTCGCCTTATACAAGATGTGCTAACTTCCCTAGTAGTGCGTATTGTCTTAAATTTTCACTAAAGTTACCACTATCTGTTATCTATTGAGTGTTTTCTTCCACTCCCACCATTATCGTCCATGGTAACCACCTAAGTTTTTTCTTTTTTTTCCATATGTAATCATTTTCATGAGTTTTTATGGTAATGGTCTCACGTAATGTTTGCTCTTTTGTGATTGACTTATTTCACTCAGCATAATGCCCTCCAGGTTCCTTCGTGTTGTGAGATGTTTCACAGATTCATCGCTGTTCTTTATTGTTGCTTAGTGTTTTAGATTTTGTTAGGGTTGCTCTGAGGCCTGAGTTGTGGTCTAGTTTTGAGCAAGTTCCATATGCATTGGAAAAAAAATGTGTACTTTGCTGCTGTTATGTGGAGTGATTTATATATGTCTATGAGGTCCAGTTGGCTGATTGTGCCATTTAACTCTTCTGTATCTTTGCTGAGTTTCTTTCTAGATGTTCTTTTCTTCACAAAGAGTGGTATATTGAAGTCTCCTACTTTATTTGGAACTGCCAATTTCTCTTCTCAGTGCTGTTAAACTTTGTTTTGTGCATTTTGGAGCACTGTCATTGGGCACATAGATGTTCATCTTGGTTAAGTCTTCACTTCATATGGATCATCCTTTTAATCATTATATAGTGCCCTTTGTCTTTTATGGTGGATTTTATTTTAGAGTCTATTTTATCCGAGATTAGTATTGCCACTCTTGCCACCAGATTTTCCAGTTGTTGATAGGTGTGAGCTTATTGCTGTCATTTTGTAGTGCTTTTTATTTGTGGTGCTGACACTTTCTTTCTTCTTCTTACACTCCTGTACTGAATTCCTTTTGTTTGTAGATTTCTTATTTATTTATTTTGTTTTTGTAGATTTTGTTTGTATTG
The DNA here is from genome assembly GCA_028571685.1 of Heterohyrax brucei. Lineage (NCBI taxonomy): Eukaryota > Metazoa > Chordata > Mammalia > Hyracoidea > Procaviidae > Heterohyrax > Heterohyrax brucei. The sequence continues at coordinate 1,833,752 of CM053161.1, forward strand.
AAACTTTATGTATTCATTATTTTACAAGTTTGTTGTTTTTATGTAGACCAATGGAACAGAACTGAGCACCCAGAAATATCACCATCCTGTTATAAACAGTTAATATTCAACAAAGGCCCAAAGGTCATAAACTCAGACAAAAGCAGTCTCTTTAACTAATGGTATTGACAAAATTGGATATCCATCTGCAAAAGAACTGCAGCAAGACCCATATTTCACACTGTACACAAAAACTAACTCAAAATGGATCAAAGACCTAAATATCAAACATAAAACAATAAAGACCATGAAAGAAAAATAGGGTCAAAAATGGAAGCTCTAACACACAGATTAGACAGACTTCAAAATACGACAAATATAGCGTAAACAACAGCGGAGAAAACAGAAAAATGGGAACTACCAAGAATCAAACACTTTTGCTCATTCAAAGACTTTATCAAGAGCTAAAAGACTGCCTACAGAATGGGAAAAAATATTTGGCAATTATATGTCAGACAGATGTCTGATCTCCATAATCTACAAGTTCCTGCAAAATACCAACAAGAAAAAGGTAAATAACCCAATTAAGCAATCGGGAAAGGAGATGGCAGACATCCAGGCAGCCAAAAGACAAATAGGAAATGTTCATAATCATTAGCTATTAGAACAATCCAAATCAAAACTGCAATGAAATACCATCTCGCCCCAATAAGTTTGGCCATAATCCAGAAAACACAAAATAACAAAAGCTAGAGAGGCTGCAGAGAGATTGGAACTCTCTTACACTGCTGGTGGGATTGCAAATGGCACAACCTCTTTGGAAAGCAATCTGGTGCTTCCTTAAAAAGCTAGAAATAGAAATACCCCTTGATCCACTAATCTCACTGCTTGGGATATATCCTGCAGTAACAAAGGCAGTCACACAAACAGATACATGTACACGAATGTTTATTGTAGCATTGTCCACAACATCAGACAGGTAGAATCAACCCAGATGCTCATCAACAGATGAATGGATAAACGAACTATGGTATATATAGTTTCAACGGAACATCACGCAATGATAAAGAACAATAATGTTTCAGGAAGCATCTCATAACCTGGTTTCCACTAGAAAACATTATGCTCAGTGAAATCAGTCAGTGGCAAAAGGACAAATATTGTATGAGACCCCTGCTACAAGGAATTAAAAATAGACTTATACACAGAAGAAAAGACTCTTTGATGGCTACAAGAGTGGGGAGGGACGGAGAGAAGGTTGGTAATAGATTAGATAGTTGATAGAAATTTGGTTAGGTTAAAGCAGTGACAGCACATAGTACAGAGCAGAACAACTTAAGTGGACTTCATCATAAACTGAAGCCAAAGCCAAGTGCCATCTAGTCACAGCAAAATCAACCCAATGTTTCAAAGGATAGAGTAGCAGGGATGGATGTCTGGGGACCATGTATTCAGGGGCATCAAGATCAGTTGGCATAACTAGTCTATTGCTAAGAGAGTCTTCTGCACCACGTGTTGGTGAATGGCATCTGGAGTCTTAAAAGCCAGTAAGCTGCTATCTGTGATGCACCATTTGGTGTATCTGGAACAGATACACCCTCTGGAACAGATGATCACTGAGAACATCAAGAACACGAGGAAAAAGGAGTCCAGAAGACAGGAGGACCCATGTGAATGGGAGACTGTATCAAAATGTGATGAGAAGAATCAGATGGTACCTGGCCACCACAAAAGACAGTTGTGACAGGAGACACAATGTAAAGTCCCTGAGGCAACATGAGAAAAAGAGGTGTGCAGCCAAAGAACTTGTCTAAAAGATCAAAACTGATGGTCCAAAAGCCTGGACACTCCCCTGGGAACATGGACCCTAGACCTGCTGCTGTCCCTTACCAGAAACCAGTCATGAGCTCAACTCTTCAGACAAGAATGGACTGGACTGAGGGACACAGTGTGACCATATGGTGTGCATACTTCATGGTTCTATGCATTTATAGGAGGCAGTCCTACTGGTCTCTTTCTAGATGGGAGAGAAAATGGTGCAGAGGAGAGGACATACGCTTGTTGAGGAAATACTAGAAGTATAGAATGGAAAGGAGAAGCATGCTGTCACTGGGTGGGGAGAGCAGAAGTTGCTGCAGATAGGTGGGCATGCAAAATTGATTTGGACTGTACACTTTCACCTAATCACACACACACAAAAAACAGCTTATAGGCTTTTTTGTGGTCACCTTGAAATATTTACCCTTATCTTCCTAGGTTTAAACATGTCTGCTATGACTTAGTATTGCCACGCTTTCCATTGCCTTAAAAAGTTCTATATGTACCGTCATGGACGGAATTGTGTCCCCCGCCCCCCAAAAAATGTGGGTAGCCATTTGGTTATGCCATGATTCCTAGTACTGTGTGATGTTCCTATATACTGTAAACCCTGCTTCTACGAGGTTAATGAACGAGGATGGGCAGCAGTTGAGTTGGTGGGGCAGGACTCATCGTGTAAGATTGTATTGTGCCTTGAGGCAATCTCTTGAGATATAAAAGAAAGAAGCTAGCAGAGAGGGTTTTGAACTTCGTATCACCAAGAAGCAGTTTCAGTAGCACAGTGCACGCTTTGCGAAGGACCTGGGGTCCTTGAGCCTCAGAAGCTCTCAGTCCAAGAGAAGTTTGATGACAAGGACCTTGCTCCATAGCCAACAGAGAAAGATTATCCCTGGAGCTGATGCCCTGAATTTGGACTTGTAGCCTACTGGACTGTGACGGAATAAAGTTCTGTTTGTTAAATCCAACCACTTGTATCTCTGGTTATAGTAGCACTAGATAACTAAGACCACTACATCATTTATTTCTATCTCATTTCTTATTCAAATTATTGGCTTCTCCTGTTTTTCTTTTGTCACTTTGGCCCATGGTTTATCAATTTTGTTGATCTTTTCAGAAAACCAGCTTTTGGTCTCATTAACTCTTTCAATCACTTTTCTAGTGTCTAATTCATTTGGCTCTGCTCTCATTTTTATTAATTGCTTTCTTCTGGTGCCCAAGGAGTCGTTTTGCTGCTGTCTTTCTGCTTGTTCAAGCTGCAAGCTTACTTCTTTGATTTGAGCCCTTTCTTCTTTTTTGATGAGGGCATTTACTGAGATAATTTGACCCCTGGACAGTGCTTTTGCTGCGTTCCGTAGCTTCTGGTAGGATGTGCTTTCACTCTCTTTTGCTTCTGTGCATTTCTTTATACCATCCTTGGTTTCTTGTACAACACAGTACCTGTATGGCTTCAGTGTCTTTGCAATATTTCAATATTTTGAATTTTGTAAAGTATTGTTTTGTGGCCTAATATGTAGTCATTTCTGGAAAATGTCCCACCTACATTAGAAAAGAATGTATACCTTGATGCTATTCACTGGAGTATTGTTGTATGTATCTATGAGGTGAAGTTGGTTAATTTTGGCATTCTGTGACTTTATTGAGCTTTCTTCTAGATAGTCTATCATTCACTGTAAGTGGTGTGTTAAAAACTCTTCCTATTATTGTGGAACTGTGTATTTCTGTTTTCAATGCTGTTAGCATTGTGTGTGTATGTGTGTGTATTTTGGAGCACTGTTTGTAGGTGCATAGATATTTAATATGGTTATGTCCTCTTAGAGTATTAATACTTTAATCATTATATAGGGTCCTTGCTTATCTGATCTGGTGGATTTTACATTAAAGTCTATTTCATCAGCGATTAATATTGCCACTCCTGATCTTTTTTTTTTTTTTTTAACTTTTAGCTTGATATAGTGTGTTGTCTGCTAACCAAAGTGCTATGTATGCTAACCAAAAGGTCAGCAGTTCAACTCCACCAGGCATTCCTTGGAAACTCTATGAGGCAGTTCTATTCTGACCTCTAGGGTCTCTATGAGTCAGACCTGACTCAAAGGCAATGATTTTTTTTTATTTCCCATCTTTTTTGTTTTAGTTTGTTCTTGCCTTTTAGTCTAATCTGTGTCACTGTCATGGTTGGAATTGTGTTCCCCCCAAAATGTGTGCAGCCACGTGGCTGGGATATGGTTCCCAGTATCTTGGGACTGTCCTCCATTGTGTGGTTTTGCTAACCTGTATGTTAAAGGATTAGGGTGGGACTGTGAATTCCTGCTGTGGGGGGAGTTTCCCTGAGTATGGCTTGCCCCACCCTTAATGCTTTTAGCTTGCAAGGAATAAAAGGAAAAAGAAACAAAGGACAATTGGAGAACCTCGCTACCATCAAGCAAGCAGCACCGGGAGCACAGCGCGTCCTTCAGACCAGAGGTTCTTGCGTCAGGACGCTCCCTGGACAAAGACTGATGCAATACCGGACTTTCCTCCAGAGCCAACAAGGGGAAAGTCTTTCCCTGGAGCAGACACCCTGAATATGGACTTGCAACCTACTGGACTGTGTAAGAATAAATCTTTCTTTGTTAAAGCCTTCCACTCTGTGGTATTTCTGTTAGAGTGGCACTAGCTGACTAAAACAGTCACTGTAATTTCTTTATATGTGTCACGGTAATCACATATAGATGAGTCTTTTTTTTAAATCCAACTTGCCACTAACACTTTATGGATGCATTTAAACCATTTACATTCAACGTAATTATTGATAGGTATGAGCTTACTGCTGTCATTTTGAAATCGTTTTGTGTGGTGTAGACAATTCCTTCTCTCCATTTAATATTATCTGCTGAATTTTTTTTATGGTTTCTTTTCATCTTTTTCAATTTTGACACTTTTGTATTTGCTGAGACTTCATGTGTTGCTTGTTTTTCATTTTAATGTATAGGATTGATAGTTTCCTTTGTGGTATTTAAATATGTACCTCTTTTTTTTTTAATTCAAACTAGTCTTTAATTTCTTTATATCAACTTCACCTCCTCTCCATATGAAATATCTGTGACTACATTTTTTTGGTAAGTCCTTCACTTTTTCTGATGGTGTTTACACAATGACTTCTCTGTTTACCTAGTTTCACTATTTTGCTTTTTATTTATTTTTGTGTTTCCCACAGTTGTGTTGATATCCAGTTGTTGTCTTCTATGCTCTAGCCTTGGGTTGTTACCTGATGTTACTGATTTTCTAACCAAAGGATTCCCTTTAGTATTTCTTCTAATTTTGGTTTGGTGTTTGCAAATTTCCTATATTTCTGTTTATCTGGAAATGTCCTAATTTTACCATCATATTTAAGAAACAGTTTTGCTGGGTATATAATTCTCGGCTAGCAATTATTTTCTTTCGAAGTTTTGTATGCATTTGCCCTTTATCTTTTTTTCTGCATGGTTTCTAATGAGTAGTCCAAGCATAGTCTTACCCATCTTTTATTTTTCATTTGTTGGTTATTTTTTGTTTATCCCAGCTGCTTTTAAAATTGCCCTCATCTTTAGTTTTGGCAAGTTTGATTATATTATGTCTTGGTGTATTTCTTTTGCTATCTACCTTCTGTGATGTTGGATGAGAATCTTGGACAGATATCTTCTCATCTCTCATGATATCATGGAAGTTTTCTGTCAACAAATTTTCTACAATTATCTTGGTATTTTCTGTTACCCACTTGTTATGATACTTCAATCACTGGTAGATCATTTCTATTTATAGACTCACATAATTCTCAGTGTTTCTTGATATTTTTTAATTCTTTCTTTTGACTTTTCCTCAAATACATTGTAATCATGTGCTTTACCTTGAGTATCACTAATTCAGTCTTCCGTTGCCTTAATTCTGCTCCTTTAGCTTTGTATTGAGTTGTCTGATTCTGTAATTTTATTATTGATTTTTGAATTTCTAATTCCTGCCACACTACACTTTCTTGTAGCCTGTTCAGTTTGTCATTATGCTCTGCTGCATGTTGCCTCACCTCCTTCCTTATCCCTTGAAGAGATCTAAACATTAATCTTTTGTATTCTACTTCTGATAATTCCAGGAAGTTCTCCTCCTCCAGAAAATTTAAATCCTTTGTTTTGGTAGTTTTCTAAAATTGTGGTGGCCTGCTCCTTTCAGTGATTAGAAATTGACTGTTGTCTCTGAGTCATCAGTAAGTTGCATTTGTTTATTCCATGTTTTCCTTCTGTATTCTAACTTCTTGTTTTATTTTGTTTTCAAATGTCCAAATAGGCTGGTCAAGTGTGCTAATTTGGTTATTGTCACCTTAGAAGCTCTAGTGCCTTGTCATCAGGTGGTTAGAGCTGTTACTAGACATGCTAGCCCAAGAGTTTAATTTTCTTGAATGGATTCAGCTCAGGTGCCCAGGAAGTCAATCACCAAGTATATGGTGCAGACTCTAACCTACTGTTTTACATGGGCAGGAATGACTGCTGAAGGCACAGATAGCTGGCTTCAGCTGTTGAGAATGACAGGGGGCTACCAGCAGTCCCTGAGTGTCTGTGACGGTGGTGTGTCCCCTTACATCTGCATCTAAGTAAAGTAACAGATTCTGCCCTGAATTGCCAGTTCATGCAGTCAGCAGAGTTTTTTTTTTTCTTTCCCACTTCACCATTTGTTAAACTGTTCCCAGTCTGAGTTTTGGACTACTGCTCAGCATAGGCTTAAGGAGCCCTATTTCTGGTTCAGCGAATGGTGTCAGTTTCCAGAGCCAGACACAATGCAGAGAAGGAAGCAGAAGTGGTGGGAAAAGGGAGAGAGATTTATCCAAAAGGAAAGATTTAGACCCATGTGCAGTAGTTCACACACAAACACTCAGCTTTTGATGATCTCATGTTTTTTTCAGTGGTTCTGGAGGCATGAGTGGATTCTCTAGTCAACTTTTCCTGCTGAGGAGGATGTCCTCCATCCACCACCCTTAGCTCACCTTTCTGGCTGTAGCCATTTCCCAGCAGGTCAGGTCTGGTGAATTCTACTCTCCTTTTTCCATTGTTCAGTCAGATTTCTCAACTTTCCCTTTAATGTTCTGGGCTCCTAGGATGTCATATGTAATGACTTCGTTAGTTCTTTTGGGACTTTGTTGTTAGAGGTATCAGAGGAGGTATCTACCTTCATGGGTCTACCTCTTATTTGATGTTTTATTTCAGATATCTACTGGAATCATCATTCAGTAATTATTTTCTTTATTTATTGATTGTACATCTGTTTTTTTCACTATGCTTTTTTTGTTTTTTCTAGTTATATCACAGCATGCAAGCTGTGGTTCTTCATTATTGCTTCTCTATGGTCATGATACTTTTCACCTCCTTGTCCAATTGGCAGGGCTAGTCACTCAGCTATGTTGCAGCAGCACAAGCCCAGCTGAGGAGGAAAGACAAGTGATCTGTCTTTCCTGGAGCTCCCTGAAGCTGTTTTTTTGTGTATTCTCCATCTGCCAATCTCCAGTGTGGACAGGGAAAATTCAAGAAACATACAGGCTGCACTTGCTAGCCAGCTAGCAAGGATGTATCAGAAGTAGATCAGTGGGGAGAAGATTAGGTGGATGGGAAATCACGTGTCACTAGTTATTAGATGCTATGTCTCCCACTGGGAATTCCATGAAACTGCTTTCCAGAGTTCCCTGTCTGCTGATCTCTGATAGAACTCCCAGATGGAAAATCCATGGTGGGTAAGCTGATAGGATGCTTCCATTCATATTTCTTCACATTCTGTCCTCTGTCAGTTTCTCATTCCATTCAGCGTGTCTCTGTGTTCTTTATCTCTTCATTTGACACTTCAGACTCCAGTATTGATGCTTGCCTCTGTTTTACTTAGTTTTTCCAAGTCTTGACTGCGAAGAGACAGCATGGTGCTTCTGTCTATGATACCACATTGGCTGGAATTTCCAAATATGTAACTTCAAACAAAGTATTTCTATGTATTTAAGGCTAAAATAATCTGCTAGGATATCATCTGTATATCCCCAAGTTACCTCAAGTTTTATATATATATATATATCAACTTAGGTTATACACTTAAAAATAACACCCATATTTTTATATTTCCTATTTCATTAAAAAATTCCGTTATGCTACCAGTCTCTCAAGTTTTACCCCTGGGAGTTACCAATCACTTCTTCTTCTCTCTGTTACTCTGTACATGTAATCAGTCATAAGCATCATTAAGTCTACATCATCAATACTGCATATACATTCTACCCTATCCAAATTTTTCACTGCTAATACCTTAGTTTAGGTTCCCATCATTTCTCATTTGGATAATTGTAATAAATAGTGAAGGATTCCACATGGAAACTATTAAATGACTCAGGGAGCATCAAAAGAAGATGGAAGGAATACACAGAGTTGTTTGTTATACCAGAAAGAACTAGTTGATGTCCAGCCATTTGAAGAGGTAGCACATGATCAGAAACAATGATACTGAAAGAAGTCAAAGTTGCACTGTAGGCACTGGCAAAAAACAAGGCTCCAGGAATTGATGAAATATCAATGAGATATTTCAACAAACAGATGCAGTGCTGGAAGTGATCACTCATCTACGCCAAGAAATTTGGAGGACAGCTACCTAGCCAACTAACTGGAAGAGATCTATATGTATGCCCATCCAAAAGAAAGGTTATCCAACCAAATGTAGAAATCACCAAACAATATCACTGATATCACACACAAGTAAAATTTTGCTCAAGATCATTCAAAAGCAACTGCAACAGTATAATGACAAGGAACTGCCAGAAATTCAAGCTGGATTCAGAAGAGAACTTGGAACCAAGTATATCATCACTAATGTCAGATGGATCTTGGCTGAAAGCAAAGAATGCCAGAAAGATGTTTACTTGTGTTTCCTCAGCTACTCAAAAGCTTTCAACTGTGTGGATCATACTAAATCATGGCTAATATTGCAGAGAATGGGAATTCCAGAACACCTAATTGTGCTCTTAAGGAATTTGTATATGGATCAAGAGGCAGTCGTGAGAACAGACTAAGGGGACATTGCATAGTTTAAAGTCAAGAAATCTGTGTCAGGTTGTTTTCACCACACCTTTAATCTGCATGCTGAGCAAATAATCTGATAAACTGGATTATACAAAGAAGAACAAGGCATCAGGATTGGAAGACAACTCATTAACAACCTGGATTATGCAGATGACATCATCTTACTTGTTGGAAATGAAGAAGACTTGAAACACTTACTGATAAAGATCAAGGACCACAGCCTTCAGTATAGATTGTATCTCAACATCAGTAAAACAGAAGTCCTCACAACTGGACCAGTAAGCAACACTGTCATAAATGAAGAAAAGATTGAAGTTGTCAAGGATTTCGTTTTACTTGGGTCCACAATCAATGCCCTTGGAAGCAGCAGTTGCACTGGGAAAACCTGCTACAAAGGACCTCTTTAAGGTATTAAAAGTCAGGATGTCACCTTGAAGACTAAAGTGTGCCTGACCCAAATGATGGTATTTTCAATCACATCATGTGAGTGCAAAGGCTGGACAATGAACAAAGAAGACAGTAGAATTGATGCCTTTGAATTGTGGTGCTGGAGAAGAATGTTGAATGTACCATGATCAGCAAAAAGAACGAACAGATCTGTTCTGGAAGAAGTACATCCAGAGTGCTCCTTGGAAGCAAAGATGGCAAGACAGCATCTTACATCCTTTGGACATGCTGTCAGGAAGGATCAGTTCCCAGACAAGGACATCATGCTTTGTAGAGTGGAGTGTCAGGGAAAAGAGGAAGACCTTCAACGAGGTGATGGAAACAGTGGCCGCAACAATGGGCTTAACCGTAAAAGCGATTGTGGGCATGGCACAAGACCAGGTAGTGTTTCGTTCTGTTGTTCATAGGGTCACTATGAGTCGGAACTGACTCGACGGCTCCTAACAACAACAATTAGTCTCCCTTGTCTTTGCCTCCCTTTAACCATGTTTATCACACGGCTCTCTTTCCTAAAATCTTGACATAGTTTTTCATTGTCTAAGGCATATTTTCCCTTGTTTAACAAAGTATGTCAAGCTCTTAATAATCTGATCCTCTGAAGTTCTTAAGCCTCATGTCTCTTTACTTTGCTTCTTATACTTTATGATATATACATAATACGGAATTACATATACTTCCTCAGGCTCGTTAAATTTGTTAAATGTTTCACATCTTCTGGCCTTTGTAATTGTTATCTATGCTTCTATCATCAACTGGCATTTTCCATCTAGCAAATTTCTACCCCCAGGACTTAGAGAGGAAACCCTGTTTGTGTAGTGGTTAAGTGCTACAACTGCTAATCAGAATGTCAGCAGTTCAAAGCCACCAGGCACTCTTCGGAAACTCTATAAGGCGGTTCTACTCTGTCTATAAGGTTGCTATGAGTCAGAATCAACTCAATGGCACTGAGTTTTTTGGAGGGAGGGGTTAAGACTCAGAGATAGGTGTCTCTCTAAAACACATTCCTTGAAATTCTCTGAGACCCTGTTGTGTTCTGTCTCCTCCACATTGCCTTTGTGTTCTGTACATGAATCAAACATTACATTTCTCACATTATTTTTCAATTTTAATGTACGTATTTGCTTCTTCTACTAAATTATGACCTGCTTAGGGAGCATTGGTGTCTTAACAGGTCTATGATGTAGTACCAGAGCCTGAAAATGCTTACTGAATGTCTGTTGAAGCAAAAGAGGAAGGAAAGAGGGAAGGAATAAGGCAGGTATAAAGTTTACACTAATGAGCTATGAAACACGTTTAAACATTTTGAAACATCAGCATCCAAAAGTTTTATGAAATGCTTACATTTCCTCTGCAGTGTACTGAGTACAAGAAAATTAAACTATTTGGTGAAGTTTAGTTCTATGCAGAAAACTAAGAAACTAATAAGTATAAAAATAATATCTAATAAAATAATATCTAATAAAATTAATAAATTGTCCTTAACATTGGTAGAGATGATGCTGTTCTGTCTTCTTCACAGTAGCGTATGTTAGCGAATTACCAAAACCACGAGCTTCTCATTCTTCAGTGCCTCAGTGGATATTTATTTTCTTTGTTTAATTTTGATTCCTTATAAGTGAAAAAAAAATTTCTTAAAGAGTGCCCCAAGAGGACATCGTGGCCATTTGACATAATTAGCCTATTGCTTAGGGAGTCTTCTCCACCTCATATTGGTGAGGGGTGTCTGGAGTCTTAAAAGCTAGCAAGCTGCCATCTGAGGTACACCAAATGGCCCCTACTCAGCAGGAACAGATGGTCACCAAGGACAAAATCGACATGGGGGACAGAGAACCCAGAAGACAGAAAAACCCATGTGAGTGGGTGACTACATCAGCACACAACCAGAAGAACCAGATGGTGCCCTGCCACCCCCAGCCGTGATAAGGCTTCGCAAGTTGAGTCCCAGTGGCAATACGAGAATAAAGAGGGGTGCACCCTGAGAACTCCACTAAAAGACTGCAATTGGTGGTACGAAGGCCTGAGGGTTACCCTCGGAGCATGGCTCCTAGATCCGATGCAGCCCGTCTATAAATCATTACCGAGGTCAACTCCTCAGACAGTAATAGACTGGACTCTGTGACAGAGAGTGCCCATATCGTCTGTGCACTTTATGGTTCTATGCATCTATAGGATGTCATCCTACTGGCCTCTTACTAGAGGGCAGTGGAGAGGGTGGAGAAGAGGGGATAGGGGATTGTTAAGAGGATATGACTTGTATGGAACAGAAAGGAGGAGTGTGCTGTCACCGGGCAAGGACAGCAGTCGGAGCTGCATATAGGTGGGCATGCAAATTTAAACCAGATTGTACACTTTCAGTCAATCACAATAAAAAATAAAAATAATAATAGTAATAATAATAACTAAAGATAAGCACATAAAAAAAAAGAGTGCCCCAAGAAACTTACTCCTATAATATTTCCTGAGATAAAAGTTTCCCATGATCAGTTATGTTTGTATGATGGAGAGAGGAAGTACACATTAGCATATTAAAAGCTCTGAGAAAGTTCTATAATAAATCTATTTCCATTTGATCAGTCGAAATTTTATAAACTGATTTAATCAAGGAATCTTTTTTCATGCTTTATATAACATCTCATGAAACCAGTGTCCTGTGAAAAGTGCTTTGGGAAACACTAGTCAGAAGGCTAGTTTAGACAGCATCAACTCAGCCCTTTCTGTCACCAATCTGCCTTGACCCCATTGGCTCAGGTGGAGAAGGTGACAGCGAATGAGACGGGGGTGTATTCATTCCTAGAATGCCTCAAAAGTCCATATTTATTCAAAACAGTTTTATAAACTTATGTGAAATTAAAGTGACTATTTTCCCTCACTCCTTTTTAAAGAAACTATGTCACTGTTCCATACGGTATCATAAAAAATAAAATCATTTCATTATTTTCTGTGAGAATTGGCAGGTGGGGAGAGGTACAGTCATAAAAAACTATCAAAAAGTAACCTGAAAACAAAGTGAGTAAAAATCTAAATGATTCCGATTTTATAACTAGAATGATATCAGGCTTTCCTATTTCATCAGGAATGTGTATTTTAACTAAAAACAATCATAAAGCTGAAAGGAAAGCAAAAATTACTTAACTTAATCATTTGACTTTATCAGTGAGAACTCTGAGACTCAGAGGAAATAGTAGCTTATTAAATATGATCCAGATACTTACAAGAATTGAAAATATAGGACTTGTGATTTCCATCTCAAATTGCATCTTGTACATTCCATTTTGTTCTAGTGGATTTACATCTAAGAATACAGTACAGTGTTAGAATTAAATAAAATGTACTTTGAATTTAACCTGCAGCATATCCAGTTCTGTGTTCTTCATAAGAAAATGTTATATTTATTATTTCATTTAGCAGTCACTTCAGCCTTGTAAAGTTCACTATGCCTTCATCTTTAAGATATATAACCTGACCCTGAATGAAGAGTTCTCCATCTTCCTGAGCTAATGCTTTGTTAAAATGCAGAGAAGCTCAATCATGCTTCCCAGGTATCAGCCTAGGAAAACTACACACAGGTCAATAATGAGGTGAATGCACTTGAGTGGAAACCATGATTCTGAGAGAACTGGGTCTAATTATCGCTGTATTAGCCTATTTCCTGTGATTGCTTACTGCTAGCAGAACCCCTTAACCGTCTTAACACAAGGTTAAAAATATGAATTTTCAGAAATATGACATGTTTAATATGAATGAAGTCTAACGTTAAAAACAAATAGTCCTGCACATGGGAAACTCTTCTAAAACTACTTTCTGGAACACAAAAGAAAACAAAGTTGTTATCGAAGTGCAGCCACTCACCAAATAGCTCCCATCAGCTGGAACTGAGGCCTCTGTTAAAGGCCAGTCATTAGAGCTTCACGCAAGATTAGTAAACACTCAACTGCAAACAGCACTCACAGAGCCACAGAAACCAGGTCGCTGCTATGTAAACATTTTGCAACACCTTATAATCAGATAAAAATATCAAGTCAGCCTGATATAAACAAAGCAACAGCAGAAAAAGTCAGCTTCCTTCTCAGGAGGGTCTCTGTGGACAAGCAGAGACACTCTACTGAACAATTTAGAACTGCATTTGACTGTCCTCCTCATTTGAGTAATTTTTTCTTTTTTTTTTCCCCTGAAGTCTAGACTTTTGTTGAGAAGCCTGTGGGAGAACAGAAAGTTCAAAGTAGTCCATAACAGCCTCCAGATACTATTCCATAACCTGTTGTTCTGCCCACACCACTTCTGAAACCAACATCTATTTTTATGCCATAATGTAAAATAACAGTTGATCAGGACAGTCAGAGAAATGGCAGAGCTCATGAGCAGTGGGAGATGCAGAGACAGAAGGACAAGGGCAGAAAAACAAAGCCTGAACCTGAGTTAATACCCTACATGTATGGTGGGATGCATGATTTACAAACTTTCTTCCATATTTTGTCAAAGTAGTTCTCTTCCACTGTGCCCTAATATCTTGTTTGGCACATTCCAGCACTCCCCCAAATTTCTGCATTCACACATACCTAGAAGGAAAAGGAAAGTAGATCATGAACGGAGAAGCGGTTTACACACCTCAAACCTGTCTGGTATTGAAAGAACGCTTTAGGTAGATTATTTTGGTTTCATTGTCTTCCAAGATCTTTTTCAGTTGTAGGCATCAATAAATATATATTGAGTTCATTTTATTGCCTGATGCTCTGCTATGCACATGAATGGCAAAATGGATCAAACCTACCTCTTGCTCCCAAGCAGCTCACTTTATATATTTCAAGACATTATTAAATTGTGAGATATTCTTAAAATGTATGCCTATTTCCCCACACATCCATCTGCTTGTTTTACTGTGATGCTGGAAGTTATGCCACCAGTATTCAAACACCACCAGAGTCACCTGTGGCAGATGGGTTTCACTGAGCTTCCAGACTAGGACACACTAGGACAGTCTATTTCTGAAAAGACTTAGGCAGTGGAAATCTTATGAATGGCAGTGAAACACTGATACAGTGCCAGAAGATAATCTCCCTAAGTTGGAAGGAAGGCACTCAAAAAATGACTGGGAAAGTGCCGCCTCCACAAAGTAGAGATGACCTTAATGATGTAGATGGAATCAATCTTTTGGGTCCTGTTTTGCTAATGTGGCATGACTGAAAATGGAAAGAGACAGCAATACGCATCCACTAATAATTCAACCATGGAAAGTACAAGGTATGATACTATGAAAATTTGAAATCATCAAAGATGAGATACAACACATAAAGACTGACATCCTAGGTGTTAGTGAGCTGAAATGCACTGGTATTGGCCATTTTAAATCAAATAATCTTATGGTCTACCATCCTGGGACTGACAACTTGAAGAGGAATGATGTTGCCTTCCTTGCCAAAAAGAACATTTCAAGATCTACTTTAAGTGCAAAGCTGTCAGTGGTAGGATAGTATCTTCATACCCACAAGGATGACTAGCTAATACAGCTATTACTCTAACTTATACATCAACCATTAAGGACAACAGTAAAGAAGGTGACAATTTTTACTAATGCACACAGTCTGAAATTGATCAAACATGCAATCAAGAATCATTGATAATTACTGGTGATTGGAATGCAAACTTAGGAAAAAAAAAGATTCTGTCGTTGAAAAATGTAATCTTGGTGACATTGAAATGATATTGGTGATATCATGATCAAATTTTGCAAGACCAGTGACTTCTTCACTGCAAATATCTTGTTTCAGCAACATAAATGGTGGCTGTATAATGGACCTCACCAGATGGAATACACAGGAATCAAATCAATGACATCTGTGGAAAAAGACCATGGAAAAGCTAACTAACATCAGTTGGAACAAGGCTAGAGGCTGACTACAGATCAGACTGTTGATTACGCACATGCAAGTTCAAGCTGAAAATGAGGAAAAATTGGAACAGGCAAAGAAGAAAAATTGGAAGAGGTAAAATACAACCTTGAGTATTACCCACCTGAACTTAAAGACCATCTCAAGAATAATTATGATGCACAGAATGCTAACGACTGAAGACCAAACAAGTTATGGAAGGACATCAGGGACATCGTACACGGAGAAAGAAAGAGGTCCTTCAAAGGACAAGAGAGAAAGCCAAAACCAAAATGAGTGTCAGCAGAGACTGAAACTTGCTCTTGAACACCTTGCAGCTAATGCAAAAGGAAGAAACGATGAAGTAAAAGAGCTGAACGGGAGATTTCAAAGAGTGGCTAGAGAAGGCAAAGAATAATGATGACCATATACAAGAGTTGGAGATAGAAAAAAAATGCTTGTCATTTCTCAGTCTGAAAGAACTAGACAGAAAACTCAAATCCCAAGCTGAATTACCAAAGGATACTAGGGGGAAAATGTTAAATGACACAGCAAGCGTCAAAGGACTACACAGAGTCATAATACCAAAAAGAATTGGGTGACACGTGATCATTTCAGGCAGTAACATATGATCAGGAACCAATCCAAGCTGCAGTGAAGGTGAAGGAGCAGCCAGACTGAACACCACCCCGGCTCCGTTCGACACCCCCCACCCCCCGCCTCATGCCGGGAAATTCACCCCTTACTGCCCCCAGCACTGTCCCTTGCTGCGCTCGCCGCCAAGCTACTTCCTCTTGCTGCACTCAGCCCCTTGTTGCCCCCAGCCCCAAATATACCTTGCCCCCTGCTACACTCACCACCAAGTTACTTCCCCTTGCTGCACTCAGCATCAGCCCCGTTGCTACACTCAGCCCCCTTGCTGCCCTCAGCACCAAGTATACCCTGCTGCACCCGACCCGGAAGACTCCAACTCATAAAAGCCTGTTTAACTTCCCCTTCGGACCCAGGTGGAGGTTTGTGAGCCCCCGCTGGCCCTCTGGCTTTACTATAACAAACGGCTGCTGCTTCTCTCCTTGGGTGTTGGCTGATTTCCTAAAACAAAGGCACTGGCAAAAACAAGTCTCTGAGAATTGAAAGACTATCAAATGAGATATTTCTCCAGATGGATGCAGTGCTGGAAGTGCTTACTCATCTATGCCAAAAATTTGGCCAATGGACTGGCAGAGATCCGTCTTTATATCTAGTCCCAAGAAAGGAAATACAACAGAATATGGAAATTATCACCAGTATCATTAATATCACATGCAGCAAAATTTTGCTCAAGATCATTCAAAAGTGGCTGCAGTGGTATAGCAATAGGGAATGGCCAGAATTTCAAGCCAGATTTAGAAGAAGATGTGGAACCAGGGATATCATTGCTGATGTTAGATTAATTCTGGCTAAAAGCAGAGAAAACCAGAAAGATGTTCACCTTTGTTTTATCAACTCTGCAAAAGCAATCAATTGTCTGAATCACAACAAATTATGGATAATATTGTTAAGAATAGGAATTCCAGAACACTTAATTGTGCTATAAGTAATCTGTACACGGATCAAGAGGTACTCATTTGAATATAACAAAGGGATACTATATGGTTTAAAGTCAGGAAAGTTGTATGTCAGCATTGTATCCTTTCATCACACCTATTCAATCTGTATGAAAATTATCAGAGAAGCTGGACTATATGAAGAAGAAAGGGGCTTCAGGATTAGAAGAAAACTTATTCACAAACTGCAATATGCAGATGACAGAACCTTGCTTACTAAAAGAGAACTTGAAGCACTTACAGATGAAGATCAAAGGCCACAGCCTTCAATATGGATTATACCTCAACATAAAGAAAACAAAAATCCTCACAACCAGACAAGTAAGCAAAGTCATGATAAATGGAAAAAAGATCGAGGCTGTCAAGAATTACATATCACTTGGATCCACACTCAACACCCATGGAGACAGCAATTAGAGATGCATTGCTTTGGACAAATCAGCTGCAAAAAAATCTCTTTCAAGTGTTGAAATGTAAAGATGTCACCATGAGGAATAAGATTTTCATGAGCTGAGATATGGTGTTTTTCAATCACCTCATATGCACGTGAAAGCCGGACAATGACTAAGGAAGACCAAAGAACTGAAAGCCACTGCCACAGCCGTAGAGTGGATTCTGACTCACGGAGACTCTGTAAGTCAGACTAGGAGTGTTCCATGGTTTTCAAGGAGTGCCTGGAGGATTTAAACTGCCACTAGGGTTTCCAAAGAAGAATTGGCTCATTTGAATTGCGGTGTTGAAGAAGACTATTGAATGTACCATGTGCTACCAAAGGAAGGAATAAATCTGTCTTGCAGGAAGTAAGACAGAATGCTCCTTAGAAGCAAGGATGACTGGACTATGTCTCACATACTTTGGACAAGTTATTAGGAAGAATCAGTTCCTGGAGGACATTGTGGTTGCTCAAGTACAGTGTCAGAGAAAAAGAAAACCCTGCCTTAGTCATCTGCTACTATTATAGCAGAAACACAAGTGGGTCCTTTAAAAAGAGAAATTTTATTCTGTAGTCCAATTGGCTACAAGTCCATATTCAGGGCATCAGGTCTAAAAGATATACTTTGCTCTTGGTACTGCTAATTGATCTTATACAATTCCAGAATTTCTCTGCTAGCTTCTTTCTTTGATATTTCAAGAGATTACCTCAGGCACAATACAGTCTTACACGTTGAATCCTGAACCACCAACAAAATTGCTGCCCATCCTCCTTCATTAACATCACAGAGGCAGGGTTTACAGCATATAGGAACACCACACAATCCCAGGAATCATGGCCTAGCCCAATGACCACACACATTTTTGGCAGGACACAGTTCAATCCATAAGATTCCACCATTTAGCGTCTTAATCACTTCCTCGCAGTATGTGAAACATATTCACATCATAGCAAAGGTCTTAAATCCAATCAAAACTCCGGAAATTCCTCTTCACCTGTGAAACCTAAAACACATGCTGTCTGCTTCCATAATACAATGGTAAACAGGCAGGTAAAGCTAGGCATTCTCATTAAAAATGGGAGAAACTGAAGGGAAAGAAGGTATAACAGTCACCAAGCAAATTAACAGAACATATTACGTTAGACCTCAAGGCTTAAAAACAATCTTCCATTCTCTGAGATGTTTTACTCAATGGCCCTGCCCTCTAGGTTCTAGGAATTGGGCACATTCTCCAGGTTCTGAGTGTAGGCACAGTGGTTGTGGGCTACAGCACTGCCTTCCAGGCCCACTGAGATAGCAGGTCTGCTCCCTTGGCTTTAGGCACACCATTTTTCTAGTCTATCTGGGGGACAACTGTATCTTTAGAAACACCATAGGGCATGGCTCCACCCTTACAAACCCTTGAGGTCATGGTCATACCTTTTGGGACTGAGGCAGCTCAGCTCCTTGTATTCCTTTTCTCAGGTTAGCGTCTGCTTCCTGTGGCCTCTTGGCCTGGCCCTCTGCTCTGCTGGAACAAGGGTTCTGAAACTCTGTAACTCTACCAATTTAAGTGCCCGGAGGCATCCTTCTGCACCCAGAAGGCTCCTCTGCACAGGCACTCAGCTGTCTCTCTGTGCGTTGGCTCCAGGTCTGTCGTGCTGATCTGGTTCTGTGTTGCTGCTTCACACCATTGGCACCTTGGTGTTTACAGTTCCCCTTTGTTCCTTCTGCATCTTCTATCCACTCACAGTTTTAAAACTGCTTCCACATTTTATGTATCTTACAGAGCAGTACACCATTCTCTTGGTAACAAATTCTGTTTTAGTCATCTAGTGCTGCTTTAACAGAAGTACAAGTGGATGGCTTTAAAAAGAGAAATTTCGTTCTGTCACAGTCCAACAGACTACAAGTCCAAATTGAGGACATCACCTCCAGGGAAAAGCTTTCTCTGCTGTCTCCTGAAGAAGATCCCCATCATTAATCTTCTCCTGGACCAGGAGCTTCTGAGGTATAGGGGACCCTGGGTCCTTTCCAAAAGACATGTTCTGCTCCCAGCACTGCTTCTTCATGGCATGAGATCTCCAAATTTCTCTGCTTCTTTCTTTTGCATCTCAAATTTTAGAGGGGACACAGTTCAATCTATGACAACCCTCGACAAGACGGGTTGACACAGCAACTGTTAACAATGAGCTCAAGGATAGTGACAATTGTTAGGATGGTGCAGCACTAAGCAGTATTTTGCTCTGTTGTGCATGTTGTTGTTAGGAGTTGGAACCAACTCAAAGGTACCTAACAGCAACACCAACATGCCTATTTAGAATCCCTGCAATCTGTAGTGGAAACTAGTTGAAGAGAAACTGATCAAGTATACATTAAAAGTAATGCAACACTCACAGTCACCTTCCAGTGTGTTACGCAAATGGTGGATTTTGACAATTTTTATGAACTATAACCCTGACACTTCTGATCTCCTTCCTTTCTGGTATCACTCTGAAAGTTCTTTCCTTCTGTTTCTGAGAGCATGTTATATATAAACTCCCTGCCTGTCAGCTTTCTATTAGGTCTGCTTTTAGGGAAATCCAGATTAAGACAATCGGAATGATCTCTCGGTGTCTGAGTTATTTAATGATGCTAAATGCAAGTTACATGAACTTTTAAAAATAAATCATGCTACCTTTCTCTTATGAAAGTGCTTTCTTTTACATTTTCTTCAGTGATTCTTCTCTTAGGCATACAATTTTAGGAACCACAGTAAAGATGTGAAGATTAGCAAAGAGAGAAAAAGAGAAAGTGAAGGAATAGAGTAAGGAAGGAAGAAAAAAGAAAGGCAGAGGAAGAGAAAGAAAGATAAAAAGGAGGAAAGAAAAAGACATAGAAGCAGATTTTCTACTCCTTGGCAGAAACTGAGACTCCATGACACGCTTTTTTATTGTGATTAAGTGAAAGTATACAATCCAAATTAATTTTGCATGCTCACCTGTCTGCAGCTCCTTCTGCTGTCATTGCCAAGTGATAGCACACTCTTCCTTTTCATTCTGTACTTTGTGTCCTCTTAACAAGCTCCAGTCCCCTGCTCTGCACCCTTTTCTCCGCCATCTAGAAAGAGACCAGTAGGACAGCATCCTATAAATGGATAGAGCCATAAAGTACACACACCATATGGCCACACTGTGTCCTCAAGTCCAGCCAACTTTTGTCCAAAGAGTTGACCTCAGTAGTGTTTTCTGGCCAAGGGCAGCAGCAGGTCTAGAGACTGTGTTTCTGGGGGATTCCCCAGGCTGTTAACCATCAGTCGCGGTCTCAGTAAAGTTACTGAGCTTCATCCCTCTTTCTCTTGTGTTGTCACAGGGACTCGACATTGCGTGCCACATCACGGCTGTCTTTGGTGGTGGTACCATCTTGTTCCTCTGGTCACATGTTGATACAGTCTTCCTTTCACATGGGTGTTTTTGTCTCTTGAGCTCTTTTTCCCTCTTGTCTTTGTTGTTCTCAGTGGTCATCTGTTCCAGATGAATTGGGACCATTTGGTGAATCTCAGATGGCAGCTTGCTGGCTTTTAAGACCCAAGTGCTGCTCACCAATATGGGGTGCAGGAGACCCTCTTAGCAATAGGCTATTTATGCCAATTGGCCTCCATGTTCCCTGAGAGCATGGTCCCCAGGCCACGCCTCTGCTGCTCTACCCTTGCGATATTGGGTTAAGATTAGAAGCATTTTCAGTTTATAGCTAAGTACAGTTAAGTTGATCTAGTGTCTAGGTTTGCTGTCACTGCTTTCACCTAAGCAAATTTCTATCAACTGACTTGATGGCACTTGGCTGGCTTGGTATCTAATCTATGAACAACCCTCTCTCTCCCTCCCAACTCTTGCAGCTGTCAGAGTCTTTTCTTCTGTATATAAGTCTATTTTTAAGTCCTTAAAACAGGGGTCTCATACAATATTTGTTCTTTTGCCACTGACTGAGTTCGCTCAGCATGATATCTTCCAGTTGAACCCAATGTATGTATTGATTTGACTCAGCTATGAGTCCCACTGTAGTGCAGTTCCCTCATGTGCTGTGGATCCTGCCTCTGTGATAAAGGAGAGTGGGCTGCAGTTGTGCCGGTGAGACAGAACTTAGGCTACCAGCTCGTGAGATACAAGCGAGAGAAGGAAGCGGAGTCCCCGGGGAACCTCACGCTGTCAAAGAAAGCAGCACTGGGAAAGAGCACATCCTTCAGGCCTGAGGTTCCTGTGCCAAGACGCTCCCTGAACAAAGACTGATACAACACAAGAAATTTCCTCCAGAGCCCACAAGGGCAAAAGCCTTCCCCTGGAGTGAACATCCTGAATTTGGACTTGTAGCCTACTGATCTGTATAAGAATACGTTTTCCTTTGTTAAAGCCATCCACTCTGTGGTGTTTCTGTTAGAGCAGCACCAAATGTCTAAAACACCAGGTTATGAGATGTTTCCTGAAATCATCATTGGTCTTTATCATTGCATAACTGTTCCATTGAGTATATATACCACCGTTTGTTTATCCATTCATCTGTTGATGGGCATCTAGGTTGAGTCCATCTTTTTGCTATTGTGGACTGTGCTGCAGTAAACATTTGTGTTCATGTATCTGTTCGTGTGACAGCCTTTGTTTTGGATATATTCCTAGCAGCAGGATTACTGGATCACATGGTATATCTATTTCCAGCTTTTTAAGGAAGCACCAAATGGCTTTCCAAAGAAGTAGTACCATTTTACAATGCCTCCAGAGTATGGGAGAGTCCCCATCCCTCCACAGCCTCTTCATCATTTGTTGTTTTGTGTTTTTCGGATTGTGGCCAACTTTGCTGGGATGAGATGTTATCTCACTGTAATTTTGATTGGACTTTCTCTGGTAGCTAACGATTGTGAGCATTTCCTGGTTATTTATTCTTTGTTGTTGACCTTTTGCAATGCTTTGTTAGACTATGGAGAGCAGACATTAGTCTGACGTGTGGTACCTACGTATTTTTTCCCATTCTGCAGATGGCCTTTAACTCTTTAAGTCTTTGGATGAGCAAAAGTGTTTGATTCTTAGTAGTTCCCATTTACCTATTTTCTTTTCTGTTGATCATGCGTTGTTTGCAGCTTTTGAAGTCTAAGCTGTGTATTAGAGCTTCGATTGTTGCTCCTATTTTTTCTTGCACGATCTTTAACATTTTAGCTTTGATATTTAGGTC
The DNA here is from genome assembly GCA_028571685.1 of Heterohyrax brucei. NCBI lineage: Eukaryota > Metazoa > Chordata > Mammalia > Hyracoidea > Procaviidae > Heterohyrax > Heterohyrax brucei. The sequence goes on from CM053161.1 coordinate 1,856,110, forward strand.
TTTGAGCCATTTTGAGTTAGTTTTCGTGTAAGGTGTGAAATAGAGGTCTTGTTTCAGTTTGCTTTGCAGACGGATATCCAATTTTGCCAACACCATTTGTGAAAGAGATTGTTTTTACCCCAGTTTACAATCTTAGGAACTTTGTTGACTATCTGCTATTCGTAAGAGGATGGTGGCATCTCTGGTGTCTGAACTCTATTCCCTTGGTCTATAGGTCTCTTTTTGTACTGGTACCACACTATTTTGATTACTGTGGCAGTGTAATAGTTTCTAAGGTTGGGTAGTGTGAAGCCTCCCACTGTGTTCCTTTTCATCAAGAGTGTTTTACTTATCCAGGGTTTCTTCCCTTTCCAAATGAAGTTGGTGATTTTTTTGTCCATCTCATTAAAAAAAGACTTGGGAATTTGTATTGGGATTCCACTGCACTTGTAGATCACTTTGGGTACAACAGACATTTTCACAATGTTAAGTCTTCCTGTCCGTGAGCTGAGTAGTTTCTCCATTGTTTAAGTCTATTTTTGTTTCTTGCAGTAAGATCTTGTGGTTCTCTTCATATAGTTCTCTTATTTCTCTAGTTGGATTTATTCCTAGGTATTCTATCTTCTTGGGGGCTATAATAAATGATACTGATTTGGTGATTTTTTTCTTTGGTGATCTCTTTGTTTATCTTGTATCCTGATACTTTGCTGAACTCTTTTATCAGTTTGAGTAGTTTACTTATGGATTCTTTAGGATTCTCTGTGTATATAATCATATCATCTCCAAATAGGAACATTTTTACTTCTTCTTTGCTGATGCAGATGCCCTTTATTTCTTTGTCTTGTCTAATTGCTCTGGCTACGACTTCTAGTATAATACTGAATAGGAGTGGTGAAAGTGGGCATCCTTGTCTAGTTCCTGTTCTCAAGGGGAATTCTTTCAGTTGCTCTCCATTCAGGATGATGTAGGGAGTTGGCTTTTCATAGATGCCCCTTATTGCACTGAAGAACTTTCCATATATTCCAATTTTGCTGACAGTTTTTAGCATGAGTGGGTGTTGGATTTTCTTGAATGTCTTTTCTGCATCAATTGACAAAATTAGTAGATTCTTATCCTTTGTGCTACTTACATGGTTGATCACATTCAATGTTTTTCTTATGTTGAACTGGCCTTGCATCCCTGGTATGAATACAACTTGGTCATAATGAATTATTTTTTGATATATTGTTCAATTCTATTGGCTAGGATTTTATTGAAGATTTTTGCGTCTAGGTTCATGAGTGATACTGGTCTGTGTGTTTCTTTTTGGTAGGCTCTTTCACTAGCTTTGATATCAGAGTTATGCTGGCTTCATAGAATGAATTTGGGAGTATTCCATCACTTTCTATGATGTGAAATAGTCTCAGCAATGTTGGAGTTAACTCCTTTCTAAAAGTTTGGTACAACTCTGAGGTGAAGCCATCACGGCCAGGACTTGTTTTGGTTAGTAGCTTTTTTTTGTTGTTGTTTGTTTGTTTTTTCTTTTTTATTACTTTTTCAGTATCTTCCTTTGTGATGGTTTATTAAGTTGTTCTACTCCTTGTGATAATTTTGGTTGGTTATGTGAATCTAGAAACTTGTCCATTTCCTCTAGGAGGGGTCCTTCTGTTGCTCTCTCTCTACATATTCAAGCTATAGGGTTAATTCTTTGGTTTGGGTCCATTCTTCATCCCTGATGTGTGCATTTATGGAGATAAATTGACCACCGAGCACTGCTTTGGCTGTACCCCACAGGTTCTGGTAGGATGTGATTTCAATCTCATTGGATTCTATAGATTGCTTTACTTAGTCCTTGATTTCTTCTATAATCCATGGATTTTAGGACAAGGTGTTGTTGAGTTTCCATGTGTTCAAATTTTTACCTAAGTTTTTTCTGCTATTGATTTAAACTTTCACAGCTTTATGGTCCAAGAAGATGCTTTGCAATAATTCAATGATTTAGATTTTGTTGAGACTTGCTGTATCTCCTAAGACGTGTTCTGCTCTTGAAAATGTTCCATGTACATTGTCACAATAAAATCTTCTGTAACTTTACTGAGCTTTTTTCTGGGTGATCTGTCCATTACCGAAAGTGAAGTGTTGAAGTATCCAACCATTATTGTGGAGTGATCTGTCTTATTTTTCAATGTTGTCTGTGTTCGTTTGATGTATTCAGTTGCTCTGGTATTGGGTGCATAAATATTTAATATTGCTATGTCCTGCTTATGTATTGAACTTTTCAGCAATAAATAGCAACCATCCTTGTCCAAGATGGTAGATTTTACATTAAAGTCTATTTTATCTGAGATTAGTATGGCCACTCCTTCTCTTCTTTGTATGTTGTTGGCTTGGTATTTTTTTTACATCCTTTGATTTTTAGTTTGTTCGTATCTTTGAGTCTAAGGTGTGTTTATTGTAAGCAGCTTATAGAGGGATCCTGTGTTTTGATCTAGGATGTCACTCACTGTGTGTTTATTCCATTTACATTCACTATAATTTTTGATAGGTATGTGTTTAGTGCTGCTGGTTTGTTGCCTATATTTTTGCATTGATGTTTTCTATGTTTTCCTTAATATTCCATTCTGGGTCATTCTTCTTTATGGGTTGACTTTTCATCTTTTTCAGTGTTGGTTTTGTGTTTGTTGAGACTGCTGAGTTATGTTCCTTCTTATGACAGGTTGCATTGTTATTTGGTTTTGCAGCTAACCCTATAATCCCTCTTACCATTCTAAATTTAAGCCAGACTTTAACTTTTGCATCTCTTTTTAATTTCCTCTCCATCTGAAATGCGTATGACTACTATAATATATTCCACTTTTTAGTGTCATAGTTTTCATGTTCTGATCACTGGTTCCCTTCTTAGAACACTGTAGCTTTGATGGAGCTTTGTGACTTCCTTAACTGAGTAAGATTCTGGGTGATGTGTTCTGTTTTGCCTCCTTAAGTATACACTTAGTTCTTTTGTTTTCCTAAGCAAAGAGTTTCAGTATTTCTTGTAGTTTTGGTTTGGTTTTTACAGTCTCTAAGCTTCTGTTTATCAGTAAATATTTTAATTTCATTGTCATATCTGAGAGACAATGTTCAGATTGTATAAGTCTTGTTGGGAAGTTTTTCTCCTTCAGGGTTTTCAGTGTGTTGTCCCACTGACTCCTTACCAACATCATTTCTGCTGAGAAGTCAGATGATAGCCTACAGGGCTTCTGTCTGTATGTTAGCTTTGCTTGAAGCTTCGCTGCCTTTAAGAGCCTCTGTTTGTGTTAAATTTTATTTAGCTTGAATATACTGTATCTTCATGTCTTTCTTTTGGGGTCTAGTTTATGTGGCATTTGATAAGCATCTTGGATGTCTATGTTTTCTTCTTTCATAACTTCAAGGAAATTTTCTGTCAACAACTCTACCCCAATACTCTGTATTTTCAGCTATCTCTCCCTGTTTAGGAACTCCAGTTATTCATAGATTATTCTTCTTAATTGAGTCCCACATGTTTTTTAAGCCTTCTTTATTTTTATTGATTCTTTTATCTGATTTCTCCTCATAAATGCTGGTGTCAGTTGCTCCATACTCAAAATCACTAAGTCTGACTTCCATCTCCCCTGTTGTGCTCTTTTAGCTTTAGATTGAATTGTCTAATTCTGTAATTTTGTTGTTGATCTGCTGGATTTCAGATCACTGACATTCTATCAGTTCAGATAGCTTTGTTAATTTTTCATTTTGTTTTGCTGCATTTTGCTTAATCTCTAGGAGGGTTCTTTTGTACTCAACCTCCCATAGTTTCAAAGACTTGTTCATCTGGGAAGTTTTTGATTCTTTATTTTTGGAGTTTTTCATAGCCATGGTGGACTGCTTCTTTAAGTGGTTAGTTATTAACTGTTGCCTTTGAGACATCTAGTAGCTGTTTCGTTTCTCTGGTGTTACCTTAACAGGAACTGAGGCATAGTTTTAAGAGGAGAGTTATTCACCAGCTGCCTCTGTGTACTCTAGTGACTGTCCCCAGGTAGACTCCCTGAGGTGACAGGCAGGTGACACTGCCCTACTTATGGAGTGACTGGGAGGATGTCAGTTGATGCTATGATATGGATCAGTGTGGGTGGAGTAGATGTCGCTGGGCTGCTCGGTAGTCAGTTCTCCAGGTGATATTATTTTAAAAAGATACTTTAGTGCTAAGCCAGGAGCTCTCTAATAGGTGAGTAGGTAGGGTGTTCCAATACAGTTACTCGTTTACTGTCTAAAAACTCCCTCACAGACACTGCCATGTGAGCTGGTGCATTGTTGTGATGCAAGAGTCACGAGTTGGAGAAAAGTTTAAGTCAGTTTCTTCTAACTTTTTCATGTAGCCTTTTTAAAATTTCCAGTCAACTTGGTTAACTGTGCAGTTGGTACAAATTTTTCAGTGTTTTCATCAGTTCTACATATTACTGGCCACCCTGACCTCTCTTCGTCAGTGATGCTTTCTCTCCTCTCAGAAAAATGTTTACTCCATTTGTACACTGCCATTTTCCTTATGGCATTATCCCTACTAACTTTCACTAACATGTCCCTGATTCCACTTCCACTCTTGTGAAGTTTAAAGTAAATTTAATGTTTGTTCATTGCTCTAATTCAAGTTCCAACATTCTTGCAATGGCACACCAAAACACACAATAGTGAATGCCATGCAGCAAGACACCACCACATGTCAACATGAACACAGCTGTGAGACAATGATGTACCAAGGTTGTGAAACCTTACTGAGTTGTTTGTACAGTGCTGCCAACATATATGCACAGCAGTAAGTTTGCTAACTTAATTGTTGTACCCTTACGCAGCATATTTCCTACAAATTTAATTTTTTGCTTACTATTAATGAAATCTAATTGACGTATTATCTATTTTGTTCTCTTAAAAAGCAAAATATTCTAATGCTTGCTATCATTACCACCTAGAGAAATGCAAACCAAAACTACAGTGATATACACTCTCACCCCAACATTATTGACACAAATAAAAAAAGTAACAAATGTCACAAAGGGTGCAGAGAGATTGGAATTCTTGTGCCCTGTTGGCAGGAATATGAAACAGTATACCCACTGTGGAAAATATAGCAACTCTTCAAAGAGCTAAAAATAGAAATACCATATGATCCAGCAATCCCACTCCTAGGAATATATCCTAGAGAAATAAGAACCATCACGTGAATAGACACATAGACACCCATGTTCATTGCAGCACTGTTCACAGTAGTAAAAAGATGAAAGCTATGTTTCCATCAACAAATGAATGGATAAACAAATCATGGTACACATGCACAATGGAATACCACTCAATGACAAAAAGAAATGATGAATTTGTAAAATATATCACAACATGGAAGAATATGGAAGGTATTATGCTGAGTGAAATAAATCAATCGCAAAGTGACAAATATTTTATGAAACCATTATTATTATTATTATTTAAAAAAGCTTTAATGGTTACAAGTGAGGGAAGGAGTGGAGAGACAAAATCACTAGCTAGGTAATAGACAAGTGTTAACTTTGCTGAAAGGAAATACAATGCACAATGTAAGGAAAGTCAGCACAACTTGATCAAGGAAAAGTCATACAAGCTTCATAGACACTTCAAAACACCTTGAGGAACCAAGTTACTGGAACTGAGGGTTGGGGACAATGGTCTTAGCAAACATTCAAGTCAACAGGCATAACGCAGTTCATAATGAAAAAGTTCTACATTTTCCTTTGGTGAGTAGTGTATGGGGTCTTAAAAGCTTGCAGAGTGACCATCTAAGATACATTTGTGGGTCCCATCAAGTCAAGATCAAAGGAGAATGAAAAAAAAAAAACCAAAGACACAAGGAAAATATTAGTCCGAAGAACTAACGGACCATGTGAACCACAGCCTTCACCAGCCTGAGCCCAAAAGAACTAGATGGTGTCTGGTCATCATCCCCAACTGCTCCAATAGGGATTACAATAGCGGGCCCTGGACAGAGTGGGAGAGAAATATAGAACAACATTCAAATTCACATATGCAAAAAAAGACCAGACTTACTGATCTGACAGAGGCTGGCGTAATCCCGTAAACCACAGCACTCCAGATGGCCTGCTAACTCTGAAGCCACTCCTGAAGTCTACTTTTCAGCCAAAGATTATACAGGCCTATAAAACAAACAATAAAAACACATGAGGAAAGTACTTCTTAGTTCAGTCGAGAATATGAGATCATGCAGCCAAAAACAAAGATAAGACGGTAGGAAGGGATAGTAAAAGTGGGTAAATAGACAGGGAGATCTCAGGATGGAAAAGGGATGGGGGAGAGTGCTGACACAAGGCAGGGATTGCAACCAATGTCACAAAACAATTTATGTATAAATTTTAAATAAGGAAAAAAAACAATTAAAAAATATTTCCATAGTGTAAACATACTATATCTTACTTTGGCATTGAAGGGTATTTAGGCCTCTTTACACACACATAAAAATGTTAATTTTTGTGACACTTCTTCATTTTTGTGTCTCCATTTTTTTATCTGAACTTTGTATCTTGTTTTTACTGTTAATTACAACCTGATTCTATGTCTGTAAACTATTAATCAGTCAAAAAATTGTTTTTCAGAAAGAGTCTAGGACTGGCTGAGCAGTCAAAAGGACATGAATCCATGTCTATGAATTCTGAAGTCTTACAAAAGAATATATATATTACTTGAGAAACTTTAAAACAATATTTTTATACAAACTTTGTGATCTCAATTTACACAAAGAGGCAGGCCAGCAGGCTATGTAAGCCATTTCTTGTACAGGAAAATGACTTTACTGTTTTTTATATATCTCAGTATATAAAATGCTTTTGTGACATTCTTCCATTTTTATGTCTCCATTTTTTTACCCGAACTTTGTATCTTGTTTTGCTGTTAATTATAGTCTGATTCTATGTCTGTAAACTATTAACCAGTCACAAAACCAAAGCCTCCAACTGGATATTGTGTTGTGTCTTTACCTATTTTCTCCGGTACCACATCTGCCCCAGCGTACTCTGCTTAGAGCCCTGGGGATTAAGTGATTAAGCCGCAACTGCTAACCAAAAGATCAATGGTTTGAACCCATCAGCCCCTCCACTGGAGGTAGATGTGGCAGTGAGTTTCCACAAAGATTTACAGCCTTGGAAACTCTGTGGGAAGTTCTACTCTATCCTATAGGTAGGTCACTATGAGTCAGAATCCACTTGACCTCAAAGGTTTACACTCTGCTCTGAACCTCTAGAACTGATAAACTGTGAACTACATTTCCTTAACAGTTAGCTTCCTGTTTGGTTTTGTCAGTTTGAGTCAGTGTCACAAGACCACAAAACAGGAGAAACAGAAAAGTTCCTTGCTCCTGTATCACAAGATATTACCATTGACGGCAGTTGTGTGTTGTTTCTGTAGGAGCAGCCTGGGGTAGGGTGCCTAGAGGCTCTAACAATCTTGGGCAACAGCAGCACATGTGTGCTACCAGCTCTGAAAGTGGCAGCATGCTCATTCAGCAGAGAGCAACAAACGCGATTCTAGGGCTGTGGCCCAGCGACGTTGGCAAATTTCTGGCCTCTGGATATAACTCCTTCCTTTTTGCTGTCCTGGTAAGTGCTGCTTACTACCTTTTACTCTTCCAGTCCTCCCAGGGCCTTTGGATTCAACTCCCTTCTACTTGAAATACTTACCACAGTTTTGTTTTTCTGACTCGATACTGACTGATGCATTACTTTTAGCTCTAACAATGTCTAAGATTATTTTTGCTCCACTGTATTTATCCAAATTACACTAATTTATATTTTATGTCCCGTTAAAGTTTGACTTATGCAATATATTCTCAATTTAGTCTACATATACTATACCACTTGAGATTGTTTGGAACTTAGATATTGCTAATCTGGGCTTCAAAACAAAAAATCCTACCTTACGTATGTAAATGGTGAGCAGCATATCAGCAAAATACTAAAACATCAAGATGTCAAGTGGAAGGTTAAGCCCACCATCCGGATGTTTTCGACCCATAATGCAAAGCATTCAAGGGTTTAGAAACACCTAGGTGACTGACTGACATTTCTCAGGTAGCTTGACATCATATAACTACAGCTTTAGACGTCACTCAGACGTTGTAGGCTTTAACAGTTGTGCTTTTAGTGTATAAAAGTGAAATGCCTGAAAATAAAGCATCATATTCTCATCGTGTGGACCTCCATGAGCTTCGGTGTGTTATAAGAGTTTTAAAGAGGGCATTAATGAGTCCTTTGTGGTTTCAGAGACAAGAGGTCAACAGTACATACTGTCAGAATCACATGGCACGAACAGTACACAAATAGAGAATGCACAAAATATATGTATTAAGACACTAGTTAATGTTTCTGCACAGTTTGTTTTCTCAGCAGTATTTTGCTGTCTTGGGACCTAAGGGGAAAAAAACATGTTTTGTTACAAGTGTACATGGTTGATACTTTACTGGGAAAGACATTTCATAAAGGAATGGATGCCTCCTGACAAGAAAGTTACTGGTACATCACATTATTATAATAATGTTAAAGTTCAGTCTTAAGCAAACATTAGTGACAGAGTTCTGAGGAAAGTGATGGAGAGAGATAGAGAGATAATGCAAGAATGAGCAGGAAAGTAAGATAGAGTTTGGTCTAAATCTATGTACCTAACCTACCACATCGACTTACTCTGTGATACCTCAAGGCAGCACAGACTTCTCCAAAGGTGCACATATGCAGGTTTAAAAAGGCCAATCATTGCACACATTCACTTATCAATTTTAGCAGTTAAGAACTTCTATTTTTGAAAATATCCCTCAACTTTAGTTTGTCAAAATATCATCATGTGTAAATGAAGGTGATAGATCTCTCATTCCATCCTAGCAGATTCCTAAATTCATGCAATTAATTCATAAGGTATTGTTCTAGTGTTAATTAAACTAGAAGGATTTTTCATTATCACTTTGTCCAGCATTTAAGCTGACAGAAGTAAGAGGTTAGTTTTTAGAACTAAAAGTATTTCTGGAGGAAGTTGAAGAAGGAAGCTGTAAGCCTCCATAGGTGAGGGAAACCTGACGATTAACATACACACACACAATATTGAGGTCAGGATACATGCTGACATAACAGACCAAGTATCACCTTTCACAGACTTGATTTATTTAACAGTTTTCAAAAAAATCCTTGGTATCTAGCAATATATCCTATTGAAGAATATCACAATATGTATACACATATGGTTCCAGTACAAAAGATTAGTGTCCTTCATTATACACAAAGTGACACATTCCTTGGGCTGTAAACTGCTCTCAGAAGATTTTTTTCAACAACCAGACACTGTACCTGTTTCTTAGATTCATAGTCTGGATATGGTCACGGGAAGTAGTCAGCTTCTATTCTTTCATACCTGGTTGATTGTTCCATGCTACTGTTCTTTCTCAGCTATGCACAGCCATTCAGAATCATTGAAATGGTATTAAAGCATTTATCCTTTATATCCTGTTCTCAGCTATCATATTTCTGTTCCCTCCACAGCAGCACTTTAGAAGAACCTACTGACACTCGTCTGCATGTGTCCTGACAGGTCAAGAAGCGCAAGGATGAGGAGGTGGCATGAAGAACCAGGACGAAAATGGCTTCAGTCAGCTTCAGTGGTCTTGTCTTGCATTGCTTTAATAATTGATCATTGTTTTCACCAAGCCAAGTGAATCCAACCCCTGGAACGGTTTGATTATGATTTGCCAATCAAAACTATGTGGTTATCTAAGAGCTTAGACATATTCCATAGCAGTAAACCTTCAGTTGCCTGGAAATCACCGCCAGAATCTTGAAAACTCAATAAAGCATTCAGAATCCATAATGCATCTTTTTATTTTCTAGTTTATTGGAACAAGATTTTAACAAACTTTGATGGTGAATTTGGCCTGGTTTCTCTGTGACAGTTGACAAATATTATTTTTTAATTTTATGTATTATTGGTCATGGAATATTCATGAGGACATATCAGGACACGACAGACTCTGAAAGTCTCTCAAGAAAAGTTGGTCACAGTCATTGTATATTGAATCACAAGCAATTTTTCCCCAGTAGTGTAAACCCATTGCCCACTGAGGTACAGACAAAGTTTAGAGCAGATGATGATCCTTCTTGCACACGTCTTCCTGTGAATGTGTGGTTGGAAGTTGCTTACGAGTGTAAAGAAAAACTGCACATTTAAGACATGGTAGCAGTGCCCTAGTACACTGAATTAATCACGCTCCAGAGTCAAATATTGTTCCAGTAATCCTTATGACATCAAGATTTAACTTTGGCTTATGAGTACCCTACATTGGGTGTTGGTGGTGTTGTGTGCCGTCAAGTTGCCTCTGACTTAGAAGCACCCTATGTGACAGAGCAGAACTGGCCCATGGGATTTCCTAGGCTGTAATCTTTACAAGAACAGATTGGCAAATCTGTTTTCCTGTTTTCGAACCCATTGCTGTTGAGTCTATCCTGGCTTACAGTGACCCTTCGGGACAGAGTAGAAGTGCCTCACAGAGTTTCCTGGAACAGCTGGTGGGTTTGAATTGCCCATATTTATGTTAGCAGTACAGTTTTTAACCACTGTGCCACCAGGGCCACCACATTGTAGCAAGTAAGAGATCAGAAAAAAAAAATACAAACAAGGATTCTCCTAAACCTTTGCTGCTAGCAGATATATTAAATCAAGTAATTCAAAGAATATTGTGATACAGGGGCATTTATTCTTTACACATTTCACTTCAGATCAAAGGGGAACTCTTCTCGTGAGAAAATGTGGAGTATAACTTTCCTCTTTGCCTCAGTGGGTCCCAGAGTGAAGAAAGAGCTGAGAGCGAAGCTCATGAAGGCAGAGGCCTTGGATTACAGCCATTCCCATGACAACACTCTCAATTTGGCAACCAGCACTCTCCAGAGCATTTTAAATTTCTATAAAAGCTATTAATAAAGGTTTAATAATTGAAGCAAACGTTGAGTGAATGCATCAACAGAGACAGAATCTGAAAAGAGCAATAAGAACACTGGATACTAGGAAACTTAAGCATCAGTAATGGAACACAGATGAGAATCGGTGGAACATGAAATAGGTGTCTAGACCTGACAGGGTCATTCTCTCAATCAGCATGACAAAATGTTCCCATAAGTCCCCAGTGAAAAGGAAACAGGAGATCTTATCAGGATTACATGGTATATATCTTTAGTTCTCTCTCTAGAGTGTAGAGACAGTTTCAAAAAATCCTTGGAAACATTTTTGTATTGTGTTTAAACTATCTGAGTCGAAAACCTGTAAATACCTACCTGGGTAGATTGTACATGTCAATAAATATTCTTTTATGTTCTTGAGAGCATCTTTAGTAAATAAAAAAAATTAAGTTTAATTTTATTTTTAAAATTAATATCTAAAGCATTTTTTTTCTAAATTCTAAAGTTCAACTAATAAACTTTTTAATTGAGTAATCTGGCAAATTTTGCCAATAATCAAGATAGACACTTTTAGATGTTGTTGTTGTTAGGTGCCGTCGACTCAGTTCCACCTCATAGTCACCCTGTGCACAACAGAACAAAACGCTGCCCAATCTTGCACCACGCCCACAATTGCTTTTATGCTTAAACTCATTGTTGTAACCGCTGTGTAAATCTATCTTGTTGAGGGTCTTCTTCTTTTTTGCTGACCCTCCACTCTACCAAGCATGATGTCCATTTCCAGAGACTGATCCATCCTGAAAACTTGTCCCAAGTATATAAGATGCAGCTCACTGTCTTTGCTTCCAGGGAGCACTCCAGCTGTACTCTTCCAGAACATCTTTTTGTTTCTTTGGCAGTCTGTGGTACGTTCAGTATTCTTCTCCACTACCAGAATTCAAAAGCATCAGTTTATTTCTGTCTTCCTTATTCATTGTCCAGCTTTTGCATGCATGTGATGTGATTGAAAATACCATGGCTTGAGTCAGATGTACTGCCATAGACTGAGTTATGTCCCCCCCAAAATACATATTGCCTGCTGGCTGGACCATCATTCCCAATGTTTGTGATCTTCCTGTGCTATAAATCCTGAATTCTGCCTCTGGCTGATAGCTGGGATGATTATGTTAAAAGAGAATTAGAATGGGATTGCAAATGGAGTTTCTCTGAAGTGTAGTTTCTACCACCCTTTATCCTACAAGAAATAAAACAAGAGGGAAGCAAGCAAAGAACCGGGAATCTCTACCATCAAGAAAGCAGTACTGGGAATAAAAAGCATCCTTCAGATCTGGTGTTCCTATGAACAGATGCTCCCTGATCAAGTCTGAAGCAACACGAGGACGTTTCTCTAGAGCTGACAAACAGGGAAAGCCTTTCCCAGGGAGTGGACACCTTGAATTAAGACTTGTAGCCTAACGGACCATGTAAGAATAAATTTTCCTTTGTTAAACCCATCCACTTTGTGGTATTTCTACTAGAGCAGTACCACATGACTAAAACATGTACCTTAGTCCTCAAGACAATGGGTTTACTTTTTAACACTTTAAAGAGGTTCTTTGTGGTAGATTTTCCTAATGAAACACATCTTTTGATTTCTTTCCTGTTGCTTCCATGGATGTAGATTGAGGAACCAAGTAAAATTAAGTCTTTGACAACCTCAATCTTTTCTCCATTTATCAAGATGCTCCTTACAGGTCCAGTTGTGGGGGGTAGGGGTTGTTTTCTTGATGTTGAGGTGTAATCTATACTAAAGGCTGTGGTCTTTGATCTTCATCAGTGTTTCAAATCCTCTTCACTTCCAAAAATCAGGGTTGTGTTATCTGCATAACCCGGTTTGTTTATGAGTCTTTCTCCCATCCTGATGCCTTGTTCTTCTTCATACAGTCCAGCTTTTTGAATTAGTTGCTCAGCATAGAGATTTGAAAAGGTGTGGTGAAGGGATACAACCTCGATGCATGTCTTTCCTGGCTTTGAAACACATGATATCCCCCTTGTTCTGCTTGTAAGACTGCCTCTTGATCCATGTTCAGATTCCTTAAGAACACGACTAGTTTTCTGAATTCCCATTCTCCAGAGTGTTAGTAATAATTTGTTATGATCAACCCAGTCAAATGTCTTTGCATTGTCAATGAAACACAGGTAAACTTCTTTCTGGTATTTTCTGCTTTCAGCCAAGATCTGTCTAACATCAGCAGTGACAGTGATGGTTTCACGTCCTCTTCTGACTCTGACTTGAATTTCTGGAAGTTCCTTGTCAATATACTGTTGCAATCACTTTTGAATGATCTGGAGCAAAATTTTACTTGTGTGTGATATTAATGGTAGTGTTTGGTAATTTCCACATTTGGTTGGGTCACCTTTTGTCATGGATTGAATTGTGTTCCCTAAAAAAATATGTAACAATTTGGCTGTACCATAATTTCTGGTATTGTGTGATATTCCTCTATTTTGGAATTCCTGCCTCTGTGATGTTAATGAAGGTGGATAGGTGGCAGTTGTGTGGGTAGAGCATGATTCAACCTGCAAGTTTGTTTTGTGCCTTGAGGCAGTCTCTTGAGACACAAAGAAGAGGAGCTAGCAGAGACACTTTGGGAACCTCATTCCACTAAAAAGCAATGCTGGGAGCTGTATGTTTCCTGTGGAAAGGACCAACGTCCCTGTACCTCATAAGCTTCCATCCAGCAGAAGATTGCTGATGGGTAACTTCTTCCAGTGCCAGCAAAGAAAGCCTTACCCTAGAGCTAAAACCCTGAATTTGGACTTTAAGCTTACTGGACTGTCACAAATGAAATTTCTTTTTTCAAAGACGTTCATTTGTGAAATTTCTGTTAAAGCAGCACTAGCTGACTAAAACACCTTGCTTTCAATGGGCATAAACATTGATCTCTTTCAGTCCGTTGGCCGGGTAGCTGTCCTCCAAATTTCTTGGTGTAGGTGAGTGAGTACTTCTAGCACTACCTCTGTTTGTTGAAATATTTCAGTTGATATTCCATCAAATCCTGGAACGTTGCTTTTCACCAGTGCCTTCAATGTAGCTTTAACTTCTTCCTTCAGTACCATCAGTTTCTGGTCATATGCTACCTCTTTAAATGGCTGAACATCAACCAGTTCTTTCTTGCATAATGACTCTGTATGTTCCTTCCATCTTCTTTTGATGCTCCCTGAATCACTTAATGATTTCCTTGTAAAATCCTTCACTATTGCAACTCGAGGCATGAATTTTTTTCAGTTCTTTCAGCCTGAGAAATTTCGAATGTGTTCTTCACTTTTGGTTTTCTATTTCCAGCTCTCTGCACATGTCATACTACTTTATCTTGCCTTCTCAAGCTGCATGTCAAAATCTTCTGTTCAGTTCTTTTACTTCATCATTCCTTCCTCTTACTTTATCTGCTCAATATTCAAGAGCAAGTTTCAGAGTCTCTTCTGACATCCAGTTTGGTCTTTTCTTTCTTTCCTATCTTATTAATGACCTCTTGCTCTTTTCATGGATGATGTCTTTGATGTCATTACGGTTCATCTGGTCTTCAGTCGTTAGTGTTCAACACATCAAATCTGGTTTTGAGATGGTCTCTAAACTCAGGTAGGATATACTCAAAATCATATTTTGGCTCTTGCGGAATTGTCCTGATTTTGATCAGTTTCATCTTGAATTTGCTTATGAGCAATTGATGGTCTGTACTGCAGTCTTATTCTGACACCTGATACAAAGCTTTTCAGTACTGATTTCTGTGTATTCCATCTGGTGAGGTCCATATGTACAGTTGCGGTTTGTGTTGGTTAATGAAGAAGTCGTTGGTCTTGAAAATTTTATCATGTGATCTCCAGCATCATTTTTATTACCAAGACTGCATTTTCCTACTACTGATCTTTCTTCCTTGCTTCCAACTTTTGCATTCCAATTATCAGTAATTATCGCTGCATCCGGATTCCATGTCAATTTCAGACTGCAGAAGCTATAAAAATCTTCAGTTTCTTCATCTTTGGCCTTAGTGGTTGGTGCATACATTTGAATAATGGTTGTATTAAATGCCTTTCTTTGTATGCATATGGATATTATCCTATCACTGACAGCATTGTGTTTCAGGACAGATCTTGAAATGTTGTTTTTACCACTCCTCCTCAAGTTTTGGTTTACAGCACAGTAAACCAAATGATTGCCTGATTCACAGTGGCCAGTACTGGTCCACTTCAGCCCACTAACGCCTAGGTTATTGATGATTATGTGTTCCATTTCATTTTTGATGATTTCCAATTTTCTGAGGTTCGTACTATGTACGTTCAATGTTGTGATTATTAGTGGATGTTTGCTGCTGCTTCTTCTTACTTTGCATCATTCCACATCAGAAATTGAAGATCTGGAAGGCTTTACTCCATCCACATCCTTAAGATCAGCTCCACTTTGAGGAGGTACCTCTTCCACAGTCATCTCCTAAATGCCTTCCCACACGAGGGGCTTGTTTTCTGGTCTTGTATCTGACAATGTTCCACTGCTATTCATAAGTTCTTCATTGGCTAATTCTCTTTTCAGTGATGTGCTGAGTTACTTTTAGATAGATATGTTTAACTGGATTTATAAATTTACTGTATTTCCATCTTGAAATATCTGAAATGCTTCTTTTAAACAAAATCTGAGTATTGAAATATTCTTATGAATAGATAAATTTGACATCCAATTATAGTGACTTCTAAGTCACTCTAAGCTTCTAATGTTATTTATAAATAATACAGTTTCTTATCATTTTTAATTTAAAATCATGAGTCTAAATTAATTGCTCAATTATATTATAAACTGAGACATGAGTCAGATCTTTGGTAGTCTCTAAAATGCCAAATTCAATTAGAAGTACTTTGAAAATCATATAGATCATAAGAATTTCTAACCTAACACAAAATTGCTAATGCTTTGAATTTCTTTCATTATTTCTATACTTAAGTCTTCCTGGAATTAAATCATATGTCTTACTCTATTAATTAGAATTTAGAAAGAGCTGGTATTTAGCTGGGATTCAGTGATGAAGGATAAATCATTATTTATTTACAGCTTGCATCTCTTCTCACTGTATTAGATTAAATTCTAATTATCTGGCTCCAGTAGTGTGCTGGTAAACCAGCTCTCCAGAACAAAAAGCCTTGATTTGTAAGTACTTTCCAACTTTTGTGGTAAAAATATTCACTCATGGGCTATTTCAAACTACCAAAGATTTTGAAAACTAGCTTATAAAATTCTTGACTTTTTAAAAATTGACTCTCATGAGCTTCAACCCACTGCTGGTTGTTCCTTGTGGTATGTCAGTTGTCAAATATTGTGAATATCATTTCTGGGTAGAGTCTAAGCATCTACGGTAAAGAGGCTTAAAAATACATTTGTTAGATCGTATATCACTAGTGGGAAGGTAAAATGCTTAGAGCCACTTTGAAAGCTAGTTTGGCAATTTCTCAAAATATTAATCATAGAATTACTGAATGACATAACTTTTACATTTCTTCAGTTGCAGCAGCTAAGGTTATTCAAATTATAGCTGCTACTGCAACCAAGAGACTACCCTCCAAGTGTGGAAAACCAGATTAAGTAACACTATTTAGTAAATGCTAGCTTAAACCTTATGTTTTCTCTGTAGTCTGGACTCAAGATGGGACAGTAAGGACAAAAAATATTAAAGTTCTTGTTATTTAACATACCATTTCATGCCTTCCAATTTTACCCTTTTTGCTGATAGGTGTGAAAAGGTTATTTTGATCAGTGCATCTTGATTCTAATGGATATGTCCTTTTGTCCCATTAGTGTCCTCATTTGTAGGTCATAAGTGTGTGTGTTATTCTCTCGTTTTGGAAATACACAGTATGCATAGTTACTAGATAGCCATTTACATCCTAGTTTCATCATTTAACAATGTGTTTGATCTGGTTAGTGTGCTCATCTCCCTAGGCCTCCTAAATAAAATGGAGGCAATAAGAATATCTCTATTATAGACTAATATTAACGGTTAAGTAAAAAATATAGAACACTTAGTATATGGCAAAATCTCAAAAATGTTACTAGTTCCATAAATTGTAACAAAAGTCCACTCTTTGGACAGCAATGGATTGGACCTGGCAATGCAGAGTAACCATATATGGGAAGCACTTTATGGTTCTATACATCTATAGGATATCATCCTGCTGACCTCTGGCTGGAGGAAGGAGAGTGGACGGAGAGGAGGGGAAAGAAGGCTGTTGGGAGGATGAGACATGTATGGAGCAGAGAGGAATAGTGTGCTGTCACCAGACAGGGAGAGCAGTGGAAGCTGCGTATAGGTGGGCATGTAAATTTATACGGGAATGTACGTTTTCACTCAGTTATGTTAAATAAAAATAAAAATTAAAAAAAATGTTACTAGTTATTACTTTTAATGTCAATTTGCATAGATCTGTGATGAATGTCTGCCATTGCAAAAGGGCTTACCTCTGAGGAAACAACTTACCTCCTTTCAGTAAGAAAATTCATTCTAGGTCATTCTTAGCATGTAAGTGATACTTCATCAATAAACCTAGTTTTGTGATGGAGTAATAATCATATTTGAACTGTGTATGACAAATAGCATTGTCTTTCATTCCAATCTGTATCCTTTGTCCTGGTACCCCATGACATGTGTTTTGTTTTCTCTGAGTTAAGTAGAGTTTTCCTCTAGTAACCTTAGTTTAGTAAAGGTGGAAGAACTTTAGGACATCTTTTTACCTCTGAATCGTTTGAAGTAACTACTGGGTCCTAAGCAGAGATCTGTGGAACCATAATATATAGCAAACTCGACCATTCCATGTCCAACCACATGTCTTTCGTGGCTGTATTTGGTGTGTTAGTAACCGAGGACATGTGATTTATGATTCACTTTGTAAGTAATCGCATTACTGGGCTGAAGCACATCAGAAAAAATATTCTCTTAGATAACAATGATGATTGCAGGAAACATCTCCTAACCTGGTTTCAACTGGAGGACATTATGCTGAGTGAAAGTAGTCAGCGACAAAAGGCCAAATATTGTATGAGACCCCCTAGGATAAGAACTTAAAAACAGACTTATGCATAGAAGAAAAGACTCTTTGATGGCTGCAAGGGTGTGGAAGGAGGGAGGGTGATGGGGGGAGAGTTTAGATTATATAATTAATAGAAATTTGGTTCGGTGAAATCGGTGACAGCACACATTAGAAAGATGATCAATGGGAGGCGGAGTCCAGATGGCGGACTAAGCCCCCGTCTCCTCCTATCCCTCTGGAACCCAAGACCGGAATGGACAATGTTCAATAAGGGCTCAGCTACAAGTTATTTGACTGAACCCCAGGCCTCAGACGGCCTAGTTGGATCACAGCATCCCCAAAATAAAAAAAATACCAAATGCATGACACCACAGTTATGTTATGAGCATGGGCTGATTAGTCATTAGTACATCGAGATGTCTTATTTAAGAGGAACGAGTGGGCGATTTTAGGTGAGATGGTCCTGAAGTAAGAACCAGATGTCAGATATAGATTCAGTTTAGCTACCCCCACATGATATGGGCCCGGAGCGAGAAGAGGGGTATTTGGTGGGCGGGTTGCTGGTTTCACGGGAGTTGGTAGCTAATAAATCTCTGTCGGAGGTGATATGCGTGTTGGCTGGAACTTTCTCAGTTGTGTCCTGTGTTTAATTCAGCTGGTTTTGTTTTGATTAGACATGTTGTATGGGTTGTATGGGTTGTTATGCGGCTGTTATGCGGTGATCAG
This sequence comes from Heterohyrax brucei, assembly GCA_028571685.1. Taxonomy (NCBI): domain Eukaryota; kingdom Metazoa; phylum Chordata; class Mammalia; order Hyracoidea; family Procaviidae; genus Heterohyrax; species Heterohyrax brucei. The sequence continues at coordinate 1,874,805 of CM053161.1, forward strand.
AGCCTTCTGATCACCTAATCAGCCTCAGGACACGGCACAGAGCTGTTAATTGGGACTTTATACCACTCAGCGAAAAACCTCCTCTCTCTCGCTGACTCCTGCTCCTGGCTAGCCCCGGCTCTCACGGACGGAAGGTAAACGCACCGTTTTGACTTTTTTTTTCTCTCTGTCTCGGCCGGCGGGCGGAGCTGGGCCTTGCCCGGCGGCTGGACTCAGATGCGCTGCTGGGGGGACAGGCAGGCGAAATTCCCATATTCTGAGAGCCAGGCTCGGGACTCTGTTAATCTAGACACTTTGAGCCTTTCGTTTTGTAGCTGCGTCAGCGGGATTTGTGCGGAGCTCCGCGGTCAGGGTGCCGGAAGCCATGTTGGTACCGAGATTTTAGCGGGACCTCGTTCTTAGCCTGGGAGCCAGCGCCTGCAAACGGGACAGCACTTCTCCGTCAGAAAAGTAGTGATTTTGCACAGTGCTGCCTATGTTGGGGGCCCAGCAACAGAAGCAGAGGAATCGCTGCCTCTGGAGACCTTTAGCCCCCCTGTCTGCTGCCTGTGTGGAGGACGCCATCTTGGGTACGGTGGCTGCAGATGGACCTAATTCTTAGCTTGGGAGCCAGAGCCTGCCCACAAGAGAGTGCTTTTCTATCACAAAACCAGTACTCGACGCAGTGTTGGCTAAGGCTAGGCCCTGTCAGCAGAGGCCAACAGAGCAGTAGCATTGCTGTATTCTGAACTAGTTTGTTATCATCTGGGGTTGGATATAGTGGCACTTACTTTGTCAGATGAGAAGAGGGACCGCTACACCTGAAAAGCTAACTGACTTGTGAACTGGTCAGATACCTTTTGCTTTACATTTGAAGACAGCCTAGAGAGACATTTGCAATCTATCCTCACAGTACCTCTTCCAGCCTCTATATACTCACATGGGACCCAAAAAACAACAGACAATTGTGGCATACAGGCAATCACTCATGGCTTCAGAAGGCTCCCAAACAAAGCAACCAAGGAGTTTTCCAGATGAAGAAACTTTTATGAAAGCATCAGGAAGTGAATACAAATTGATTATATACAGAGCCCTTCTAGATCTTATACAAAATGCAGCAGAACAAAAGGAAAAATTAAGCAAGTTGTTCGATCTGATAGAACACCAGTACCCTGAAATCCAACAGATCAAGAAGAAAATCAAAGACATAGAAACTTCCATGCAAAGCCAAGAAAATAGAATGGAACAAATGGAAAAAAGAATTTCTGACTTGGAAGACAGAGCTACTGATGCCAGCATCTATGAGCAGAAATCAGAAAAAAAAAACAAGAAAAATGAAGAAACATTAAGAAGCATGTGGGACTCTATTAAGAGGAACAACCTTCTATTAATTGGAGTCCCTGAACAGGGTGAGACATCTGAGAACACAGAGAGTATTGTTGCTGAGCTGCTGAAAGAAAACTTCCCAGAAATCATGAAGGAAGAGAATATAGACACCTCAGATGCATATCGTATGCCACCCAATATAGATCTCAAAAGAAAGACTCCAAGACATATTATAATCAAGCTTAACAAAATGAAACATAAGCAGCAACTCTTAAAGGCAGCAAGACTCAAGGCAAAGCTAACATTCAGAGGGAAACCCTGTAGGCTCTTGTCAGATTTCTCAGCAGAAACCATGCTGGCACAAAGTGGCACAACACATCCAAAGTCTTGAAGAAGAACTTCCAACCAAGAATTACATATCCTGCAAAACTATCTTTCACATACGAAAATGAAATTAAGACATTCCTAGATAAACAGATTCAGAGACTTTGTAAAAACCAAACCCAAACTACAAGAAATACTGAAAGAAGTTCTTGGCTTTGGCTTAGAAGAACGAAATGACTAACTTTATATTTTAGAATGACACACTACTCAATACTCATTTAAGGAAGACTCCAAAGTAAATCACAGCTTTGATTTGGAAAGAAGCAATCCAGTGATCATCATGAAAACTATGGTGTCATCATAATAAAAATAGGGATGTACTACAGTCATTATAGTCCTTCCAGATGGAGAGGAAGATGACAAGACTGGTAGTAATTAAAATTGGGTTTATAAATAGTTTATTAAGGGGGTTCATAGGGACAGCTGTAAAGCACAACAAAGATGTATCATACCATTTCAAGAAATCTAACACACGAGTCTCAACAACTATAAAACCAGCTCTGAAATGGAGCACTACACAATGATAAAGAATAACGATGATTCCAGGAAACATCTCCTAACCTGGTTTCAACTGGAAGACATTATGTTGAGTGAAAGTAGTCAGCGACAAAAGGACAAATACTGTATGAGACCTCTACGATAAGATCTCAAAAACAGACTTGTGTATGGAAGAAAAGACTCTTTGACAGCTGCAAGGGAGGGGAAGAAGGGTGGGGTGGAGGGCTTAGTTTAGATAGTTACTAGAAATCTAGTTGGAAGAAAGCGGTGATAGCACACATTAGAAACAAGAACAACATTAAGTGGACTTCAGCGTAACTTGAGTACTCCTTCCATCTTAACTCAATACTGCAAGGATAGAGTAGCTGGGGCGGGGGGTGGGGGACCATGCTCTTAGGCAAATTCCAGGCCAATTGGCACAACTAGCATTTTGCTAAGAGAGCTCTCTGCACACCACATTGGTGAGTGGTGTCTGGGGTCTTAAAAGCTGCCAAGCTGCCATCCGAGGACACAGCAAATGGTCCCAACTCAGCAGGAACGGATGCTCACCAAGGACCAAAATGACATGCGGCAAAGACAACTGAGAAGAGAGAGAGACCCACATGAGTGGGTGCCTACATCGACTTGGGACTGGAAGAACCGGATGGTGCCTGGCCACCACCAGTGATAGCCACGATGGAGCTCACAGAGAGGAGTCTCACTGGCAACACAAGAATAAAAAGGGGTGCATCATGAGATCTCCACTGAAAGACCTCAACTGATGGTCCGGCGGTTTGGGGGTTCCTCTGAGAGCATGGCTCCCAGCCCTGATGCTGCCCTTTCCCATAAATTATAACAAAGATGCACTCTTTGGACAGCAATGGATTGGACTTGGCAACGCAGAGTGACCATATATTGGAAGCACTTTATGGTTCTATACATCTGTAGGATATCATTTTGCTGACCTCTGGATGGAGGAAGGGGAGTGGACGGAGAGGAGGGGAAAAGAGGCTGTTGGGAGGATCAGACATGTATGGAGCAGAGAGGAATAGTGTGCAGTCACCAGACAGGGAGAGCAGTGGAAGCTGCATATAGGTGGGCATGTAAATTTATATGTGAATGTACATTTTTACTCAGTTATGTTAAATAAAAATAAAATTTTTTTTTAAAAAAGAAAGATGATCAATATTAACTGGACTTCAACACAATTTGAGTACTCCTGCCATCTTAACCTAATATTGCAAGGACAGAGTAGCTGGGGATGAGGGCCAGGGACCACACTCTCAGGTGAAATAGAGGCCATTTGGCACAGCTAGCATTTTGCTAGGGAGGACTCTCTGCACCCCTCATCAGTGATGTCATCTGGGGTCTTAAAAGCTGCCAAGCTGCCATCTGAAGGTACAGCAAATGGTCCCAACTCAACAGGAAAGGATGATCACCGAGGACAACAATGACATGGGGAAAAGAGAAGGTCAACTCTTCCAACAGCAATGGATTGGACTTGGCAGAGTGACCATATCTTGTGTGAATTTTATGGTTCTATGCATCTATAGGATGTCATCCTGCTGACTTCTTGCTGGAGGAAGGGGAGTGGGTAGAGAGGAGGGGATAGGAAACTGTTGGGAGGATAGGACATGCATGGAGCAGAGAGAAGGGGTGTGCTGTCACCGGGCAGGGAAAGCAGTGGGAACTGCATATAAGCGAGCCCACGAATTTATATGGGAATGTACATTTCATTCAATCTTAAACAAAAACAAAAACAAAAAGTATTCCCTTGTGAACTTCTACATTACACACAGCCTTTGTCCTTCACTCATCTCATATGTCAAAGTCAACTGTCACAGCCTCACCAACAAGAAAATTTATTTGGCCTTCTACAAAAATTGTAGGCTTAGAAATCAGTACAATAAAAAGAATGATTTTAAAATTAGTGTATGTGAGGGACAGAACATCATCTATCTTTATATCTATATACACAAGTATAACGTACATCTATATACCCAAATATATATAAACATGTACTTATGTATGCACATACTCATTGTACTTATTTATACAGAAAGGCAAAATTTACAAGAAACTGAAATGTTTTAAAGAAAGTTAAAGCTTTATTCTATAATGCAGGGACTGAAATTCAGGTGATTACTTTCTTTGTGGATTTTAAATTTAGAAAAAAAATAAGAAAACAATGTTTCTTCTACATATCACCTCTGGCCTTTCCTTCATGTTTACAAGTGACACCACTGGACTGGTTTCAACACAAGCAGATGGAATATTTGACCAAGAATTATAATTGTCTGTAATTAGAAGTACAATTTGGCATACATGTCTACATTTAAAATATATTCAGAGACTCACCTCCTCCAGAATGTCTTTCTCTCCCTGTTTCAGACCTATGGGTTAGTCAAAGAATGAGTCAGAAGAATTGAAACGGGAACCCTGATATCATTGTGAGATAGACACCTGGGCTCGGTGGTATCCTTCCAGAGATTAAGCCTCAATTTGGAAGTTGGTCAGAAAGTGGTAGCAGGAGGCGTTAGTATGTTGGCAGGTTATGGAAACAGGTACAAGACAAAACTCTAAATACATATGTAATGACAATGCCAGAAGCAAGTAGTTAGAATCAGAAACGGCACCAGAGTCCGAGGTCCCTCCAACAGTGTTCAAATATAGTAAAGGGTCCTTATCCCCAGAAGCCCCTTACCAAAAGAACAGTTACAACATAATGGTCACCAGGACAGTTCTCTAACAAAGAAGTACAAACCAGGAGCTAGAAGTAGGCAGTAGAGGTAAGGATGGACTTCTCATAGTTGGCGTAAAAGACCTCAAATTTAAGACACAAGGTCATATTGGCCTGATGCATACTGAGTTGAAATTGAGAACTTGTGACTCTGTGACTTCTCTGAACATGTTGAGAATGGGTTTTCAGTTTCAGTTACAGGGCTTAGAAGAAGAATTAGTGAAGCGAAGAGGCAGGTTATTGAGAACCAAGGACCTGGGTGTTCTTGTCGATTAAACCAGAAGTCAAAGAGGTCATTTAACTCACAATTTAAAATAAAAAAGGCATTAAATTATGAACAGAAGGTCAAATGCTCTACATGCAAGCTATGACTTTATCATTCTCGGTTTGAAAATACTGGAAAGTAAATGAACCAACATCTAAATAAATGACTACATGAGCTGATGGCAACAAGAGAATTCTAGAAATTCTAACACTGAGTAAAATCCATACTAAGTCTATATTATTCTGATACACTATTCCACAAATCTACAACAAATAGAACCATAACTAGAAAAGAAATTAAAGGAAAGGGAAATAGGAACAGCATCATAAGGTATAACTCACCCTGAAATTCAAGTCAGGAGGCCCAGGACTTAGACATTACTGCCTAAAATGTGACCTTGTAACTCTAAGGAAAAGAAGAAAACTAGATTTTTAACAGGTTCTGCAGTCTGAAATCCACCAAACATGGGATCAGGATGCATTGTCAATTACTGGTGACCAGATGTGAAAGTTGAAAACAAGAAGGATCAGTCATCAGAAAATATCACTCTGGTGACAGAAACAATACTGAAGATCCTGTGAAAGAATTTTGCAAGACCAGAGCTTCTTCACTGCGAATACCTTTTTCACCAATCTAAGCTGTAGTTGTACACATGGACCTCACCAGATGAAATCCATAGGAATTAAGTTAACTAGTTCCGGTGAAAGAGATGACAGAAAAGCTCAATATTATCAGTCAAGAAATCCAGGGACTGAAGCTAAAGAAAATTAGAACAAGTCCATGAGAACCAAGGTATGACCTTGAGAATATTTCCATCTGAATTTAGAGACCATCTCAGCAACAGGTTTCATGCTGAACACTAATGACTGAAGGTCAGATGAGCTGTGGAATGTTATCAAGAACATCGTACATGAAGAAAGTAACAGATCGTTTAAAAGACAAGAAAGAAAGACCACGATGGATGCCAGAAGAGACTCGGAAACTTGCTCTTGAGCATTGAGTAGCTAAAGCAAAAGGAAGGAATGATGAAGTAAAAGAACAGAAGACTTGAAAAGACAGCTCAAGAAGACATAGTAGAGTTTTATAGTGACACGTGCAAACAGCTGAAGATAGAAAACCAAAAGGGAGAAACAAGCTCAGCATTTCTCAAGCTAAAAGAACTGAAGAAAAATTCAAGTCTTGAGTTGCAATAGTGAAGACTCTGAGGGAAAAATATTAAATGATGCAGGAAATATCAAAGAAGATGGAAGAAATATACAGTCAGTATACTAAAAAATATTTATCAACATTTAACCATTTCAAGAAGTAGCATATGATTAGGAACTGACGGCACTGAAGGGAGAAGTCCAAGCTGTGCTGAAGGCATTGGCGAAAAACAAGGCCCAGGAATTGATAGAATATCAAATGATATGTTTCAATTTATACAGTAGGGAAATGCTCACTTGTTTATGCCAAGAAATTTGGAAGACACCTACCTGGCCAGCCACTAGAAAAGATCTGTATTTATACCTATACCCCAGACTGTTAATCAAACAAATGTGAAAATTATTGAACCGTGTCATTAATATTACACACAAGGAAAGTTTTGCAGAAGATCATTCAGAAGTGGCTGCTTTAGTGTATCAACAAGGAACTGCCAGAAATTCAGTCCAGATTCAGAAACTGATATAGAATCAGAGATATCATTGCTGATGTCAAGTGGGGCCTGAGTGAGAGCAGAGAATAACTGTATTTTATTTACTGTGCAAAGGCATTCAACTGTATGAATCATGATAAATTATGAATAATACTATGAAGAATGGGAATTCCAGAACACTTAATTATGCTCATCAGGAACCTGTTGTAACAGAACAAGGGGATACGGTAGCTGAAAGTCAGGAGGGGTGTGCTTCAAGGTTTTATCCTGTATGTGGAGCAAATAACCCAAGAAGCTCGACCATACAAAGAACTGGGCTTCAGGACTGGAGGAAGACTCGTTAACAACCTACATCATGTAGATAACCCAAGTTTGCTTGCTGAAAGCGAAGAGGATTTGAAACACTGATGAAGACCAAAGACAACAGCCTTCAAAGACTTTACACCTCACCATAAAGAAAGTAAAAATTCTTACAACTTTACCAGTAAGTAATATTATGATAGAGAAAAGACTGAAGTTGTCAAGGACTTCATTGTACTTTGATATACAATCAACACACATGGAAGCAGCAGTCAAGAAATCAAAAGATGCCTTGCATTGGGAAAATCTGCTCCTAAAGTACTGAAAAGTAAAGACATCGCCTTGAAGCGCAAGGCGTACCTAACCCAAGCCATGGTATTTTCAGTAGCTTCATATACATGCAAAAACCAGGTAGCAAATAAGGAAGGCCAAAGAAGAATTGATGCCTTTGACTGGCATTGAAGAAAAATATTGAATATACCATGGGCTGCAAAAAGAATAAACAAATGTGTCCTGGAAGAATCACAACAAGAACGCTTCTTAGAAGCCACAATGGAGAGACTTTATCTTACATACTGTAGACATGTTGTCAGGAGAGCTCAATCCCCAGAAAAAGACATCATGTTTGATAAAGTACAGCAAAATATTCATATTCCCATGGAACTTACAGTGTAAGATAAGAATACACGTGATGCAAGATACAACATGCGTTAAAAAAAGACAAAGAGAGGGTAAATAGATTGAGAATAAAGAAAGAACAATGATGAAAGGAATCAGAAAGAGCTTCATGGAATACACAGCATTTGAAATCAGATTTATAGAATAAGCAGGCTATTGACAGAAACATGATAGAGATATTCCACAGGAAGAAAAAAATATGGGGGAAGGAAATGGGAAGATATAAGTCATGTTCAGTGCTGTCTGGCTAGAATACAGGAAGGAAGAAATAGGAGATAAAATCAGAATACCCACTCTGTCCCATATACAAACAGGCACACACACATTTATTGAAATATTAATGTGCTGACACCAACATTAGCAAGTCATTTCTGAGTAAAATACAGAACCTTCCAAAAAAGAATCATATAGCTTGATATTAGTATATCCTCTGGTGTAAGACAAAATTCATTATTCACACCAGGCATTATTTCCTTTATTCTGACTTTATTCTACACAAGCACTGTTTCTAGTGTGTGATTGCTGTTAGGATAACAGCACCATCTAGTGTGATCAGGTTTTATGTAAAGTTCAAGCGCCTCTAATCTGCTTCTAATGCTGTGAAACAGCGTAATCAAAGACACAAAGAAAATACTATTCACTTTAGCCGTTAAAATTTGCAGTTTAATAGACTAACATTTGTTGGGATTTCAGGTACTTCTAAAGAATCTCCCAGAGAGAAAATTGTCCTGTTTCATCAACAATAGGAAAAAGTATAAAAAATGGCATCTTATCTTTTGCCTGATTTGCCAGCTATGGCAACCGAAAAAAAAATATTCATTTTCAGTGAATTACAAAGAATAATTTTATTTCTAAGGACAGTATTTAATTTTCATGTAAATAAAACAATGAATGGACATCTTTACATGGCAACATAGGTGATCATCACTTAATTATGTAACGTAAACCTTAACATAAAAGTCGTGTTGTTGTTACAAGCTGCTCAAAGCCAGCTCTGACTCACAGAGAGCTTGTGGATAACAGAAGGAAACATTTCCCAAGTCCTGAAGAGGAAGAAAAACTTTAAGTCATATATTATAAACTAAATCAGATCATGAAAAAAGGAAACTGACAGGAGAATCTCAATTCTGTTTGTCCTGCTATTGGCTGTATTAGCAAAGAGTGAGGAAAACAGGAGTAAATAAGTCCTAGCCTCAAAAGAAAGTAAAAAAAGATGAGCAGAAGATGAGCAAAGATTGTGGGGGAAAAGAATGGAAGTCACATATTTCATCTCCTCATTTCACGTTCTTTAGATTTTTAAATTTTGACCTCAGATCTGCAATTCCCCAAGCTTTAGAAGTAAGCCAATGCTTTCCTTATTTATCAGCATTTTAAAAAGTCACAAAATAAACCAAAAGAATAAGAATAAGTAAATGATGAGACTCAACAAGGATAGTGTCCATGCCTCTCCTAAGCATTCTACAACGTACCTAGATGACATTTAAAGAGATACCACTTCACAGCTCACCCTTCAGGACCACAGTAATGAAGCTATTCTTCTGTTTAACTTTTTGTCTGCAGATAAATTCTGAAAAAAGCTGATACAGGCTCAGATGAAAGCAAATCCAGCCTCTCCTGACTAGAATAATTCATGTGGAGAAAACTCAGGTTGAATGTTAAGAAAGAGCAAGTGTATTGAATCTACTATTTTCCATTGCTTTATAGGTCTATATTTTCAGGACAGCCCTATGGAAAGGGACATGTGTTTTAATTAGACTAAAACAATTGTCTCATTGGGGCAAGATCAACTTTGTTATGGCCTCATGTGGCCACGTCTTGTTACGGGCTGGATTAATTGGAAGGAAGGATTTATCTTCTCAATCTAATATGAACAAATATTCACAAACTCCGGTATTAAGGACATTTCAAGATAGAGGGCCCCATTCTCTTGCATCTCTGGGCATCTCAGTCACCTGGGAACTTCATCAGCAGTTCGGTGTCCAGGGCCTCATACTCTTATGGGGAAGTTCTACTCTGTCTTATAAGATCATTATGAGTCAGAATTGACTCTCAACGGCAACAGGTGTAAGTAGAATTGACCACTTGGACCCCACGCCCTCTACTTTAACGTGTACACATCGCAACAAGTATTAACATTTAATAGCACCTATTTGTTTACATGTATCTCTGTATCAACCAAACCATTTAAGGGAGAGTTGCTTCCTATCCACTTTATAATCCAGTATGTAGCCTAGCTCAGAGAAGACAATGTTTGTAGAATACATGAATAACTATTTCTAAGTATCTTGTCATTTGGGAATCGAAAAGTAGGTGAAAAGTTTTCAGGCAAATAAATGCTATTCTAAAATAATAGTGCGAAGTTCTACATAGATATATCAATAGTGAAATAGAATTCTCATTTGACCTCAGCATCTTTAACTTGAGAATAGTTTCTTGCTTTTTAATCTGCTCCTAACAAAAAGAACATGTATTTGATATAAATAAAAATTTATCCCAGATGGTAGGTAATATAGTGGAAAGGAAGTGAGAAACAGCTATAAATGTCATCCCCAATCACGGCAATCTAAACTTAGTTGTTAGTGTCACTGTTACGTGCCACTGAGTCCCTTTCAACTTACGGTGACCCTTTGTACAACAGAGAAAATACTGTCTGGTCCTGAACCATGCTCACAATTGCTGTTACACTTGAGCCCACTATTGCAGATGCTGTATCAATCCATCTCATCAAGGGTCTTACTGTAAAAATTGGCATGAAGGTAGTCTGACCTCTAACTTCACAAGAAGGAAGGAGAAGTGAAATGAACAATCCAAGGTTGATTCCTATGAGGTGGAGGTCAGATATGCTTCTTCTTTCTGCCATCTTTAGCAACTCGGACACTAAGTGTCCCTTCTGTAGCACTCTGCTTCTCTGCCGGGTTTGATGATTCATTGCAGTGACCACACAGAACTCACAGGATATGCTCAAGATTATGAGGTTTACTAGGGAAGTAACAATTATAATTCAGTCTCAGGAACACTCAAGGATCCACTTCTGTGAGGAAAGCATCTTGCCATCTGTGCTCAGAGGCGTGCCTCTCCAGGGTCTGTGGCCCCTACCAGAAGGCACTCAGCTCTTTCTGTCCCCATGGGTTGGGAAGCCTGCCATGCTATCTCCTGCTGCTGGATCTCTGCTGCCACTGCTTCTCACAATCACTAGAGTTACAGATCAATGCCTCTCTCTTTCTCTCTCTCTCGGTCCCAGGAGCCTTCCAGTGCAGGGATTCCAAGTCCAAAAGACATGGATTCCTGGGTGTTTTTCCTTGGTGGCAGTGATATTCTCTCTTTCCCACTTCCAGGGTGACTTATTCTAAGCTCAGCAAGATGACAAAACTGACTAATCCTTTGGGTGTGCTACAACTGCCATATATGTCCAGTCCTGTCCAATCACTTGGGTGGGAGTTACAAGACTATGGTCAAAAAAGCCACACAAAATTCTTCCATCACACCATAATCTTTCTTTTTTTCACTAACCCTCCTCTAATTTACCAGGTATGATGTCCTTCTTCAGGAATTGCACCCGCCTGAAACAGTGTTTAGTGGATGTGGGATGAAGTCTCTTCATCCTTGCTTCCAAGAAGCATTCTGGCTGTACTTCCAAGACAGGCTTGTTCATATTTACAGAGGTTCATTGTATATTCAGCTCTGTTTGCCAACACTGTAATTCAAAGACATCAATCCCTATAAGCTTCCCTTATTTGGCGTCCAGATTTCATATGCGTATATTGTTGTTGTTGTTAGATGCCCCTGAGTCTGTTAAGGCTCACAGCAATCCTATAGGACAGTGTAGAACTGTCCCATCAGCTTTCCAACTAGTGGCTGGTGGATTAGAACTGTTGACCTTTTGGTTACCAGCTGAGCTCTTAACCACTACACTAAAAGGACTCCGCACGAATATGAGGCAATTGAGAATACCATATCTTGGGTCAGGCACACATTAGACCGCAAAGTGGTATCTCTGCTTAAGAATTTAAAGAAGTCTTTTGCAGCAAATTTGCCCAAGGCAATGCGTCTTTGGATTTCTGGACTGCTGCTTCCATGGCTGTTTTTCATGTTGATCCAAGTAAAATACAATTGTTGGCAGCTTCAACCATTCCTCTGTTTATATTAATGTCACTTATGGTCCAGTTGTGAGAGGTTTTGTTTTCTTTTTGTTGAAGCATAAACTGTACTGAAGGCTGTGGTCCTTGACCTTCCTTGGTGTTTCAAGTTTTCTTTACGGTCATTAAGCAAAGTAGTATTATCTGCTAATCACAGGTGGGGAACGGGTCTTCCACCTGTCTTGATGCCGTATTCTTCTTATGGTCCAGCTTCTCATATCATGGGATGAAAAGTTACAATACTGACACACATTTCGTGATTTTAAACCATGAAGTATCCTCTAGTTCTGTTTGAGTAACTGCATTTTGTCTACGGACAGGTTCCTCATAAGCACAATTAACTGTTTTGTAATTCCTATTCTTTGCAATGTTATCCATAATTTAAGATCCACACAGTTGAATGCCTTTTCATAGTCAGTACAAAACAGATAGACACTTTTTCTAGTGTTCTCTGTTTTCAATCAAAATCCACGGAATGATATCCTTCATTCCGCATCCTCCTCTGAATCCAGTTTGACTTTCTGGTGGTTTCCTGTCGATGTACTTAATGCTACAATCATTTTTTAGTTATTTCAGTAGAAGCTTACTTGGGAGTGATATTAATGACATTTTTTCCACTCATTTCTGCATTCTGTCAGATCACCTTTCTTTGTAATAGACACAAATAAGAGTCTCTTCCAGTTGATTGACCAGGTAGCTGTCTGCCAAGTTTCTTGTTGTAGATAAGTAAACACCTTCAGCTCAGTTTGTTAAAACACCATTGTTATTCTCTTAGTTCTTGGAGTCTTGTTTTTCTCCAGTGCTTTTAGCGCAGCCTGGACCTCCTCTTTCAACACCATCCATTCTTGATCACATGCTACTCACAGAAATGGTAGAACGTAAACCAATTCTTTGAGGTCTAGGGACTCGCTACAGTCCTTCCATCTTTTCCTGATGTTTCCTGCACCTTCCAGTAGTGTGTCCATAGAATAAAGGCTTGAATTCTTTCCTCAGTTCTTTCAGCTTGAGAAATGTCAGACATATTCTTTCACTTTGGTTTTCTACCTCCACTTCTTTGCATATGTCATTATAATACTTTATTTTGTCTTTTTGAGCTGTCCTTTGAAATCTTCCCTTCAGCTCTTGTACTATACCATTTCCTCTTTCTGTGTTAGCTACTCTACATTCAAGAGTAACTTTCAGAGGCTCTTCTGACATTCACTTTAATCTTTTCTTTCTTCCCTGTCTTTTAAATAACCCTTTACTTCATTCATGTCTGATGTCCTCAATGTCATTCCAAATGTAATTCATTTGGTCTTCACTCATTAGTGTTCAAAGCATCAAATTTATTCTTGAGATGTTCTCCAAATTCAGGTGGTATATACTCAAGGTTGTACTTTGGTTTTGGTGCAATTGTTTTGATTTTCTTCAGCTTCAGTTTACACTTTCCTATGAACAACTGATGATCAGTTCTGACTGATAATCTTGAGCTTCTCCATTGTCTCTTTCCATGGATGTAATTGATTTGATTCCTCTGTTTTCCATGCTGTGAGGTCCATGTTTACAGTCAGTGTTCATGCTGTTGGGAAGGCATTTGTAATGAATAAGTCATTCATCTTGCAAATTTCTAACATGCAATCTCTAATGTCATCTCTATTACCAAGGCCATATTTTCCAACAACAGATCCAATTATTAATGGATGTTTTCATATTGAATCATGCCACATCAGCAAATGAAGGTCCTGAAAGTTTCATTCCATTCATGTCAGTAAAGTTGGCTCAACTTTGAGATGGAAGCTCTTTCTCAGTGATATGTTAAGTGCCTTCCAACCTGAGGGACTCATCTCCTGGTACTGTATCAGACACTATACTCTGCTGTTGTCCATAAGTTTTACACTGGCCACCATGTGTCTACCAGTGTGTCATACTGTGGTGGCTTTCGTGTGTCTGTGATGCTGGAATCTACATCACTGTTATTTTAAATATCAGCAAGGTCTCTCATGAAGGAAAGGTTTCAGCAGAGCTTCTAGAATAACATAGACTACAAAGAAGGACCTGGCAGTGTACTTCTGAAAAAACTGGCCAGTGAAATTTTCTTTGAGATGTTTTATTTTGTTTTTCCTTTATGCCTAGATAACAAAGTTATACAGAGCTGTTGCTATTGGGAATAAGAAACACTATCAAACATTATTTTATTTCCCAGTCAGTTAGTTGAATTTCCAAAATTCTTCAGTCTTTCAAGAACAAAGAATGGTTTGGAATGAGAGGAATGAACTCTCAAGAATATGAGTAAATCCCAAAGGGATAAGTCCAACAGAGCACCATCCGTTTTAGAAGCTCCCAAGATATTTGCTCAAAGAAAACGAAAATAAAATACTTGTGAAAGTAGATGTATTTCTTGTAGACAAATTCTATAGATCTCTATAGGAAAGTACTTCAAGGCTCCAGGTAGAAAATTTAATCACTAATGAACGTTAACCAGATAATATAAAGTATTAAAGACATTGTATCTGCTTACATTTGAATGATATCACATAATATGTTTGATTTCTTATCAATGATGATAATAATAACTGAAAGAGAATAAATAATATCACACATACATTCCACTTTATCTTTTCAAATGGGAAATTCAGGTCACCAGAATGGAAACAAACAAAAAATCTGCTTGCATCATGTATTTTGTTAAGGTTGAAGCCACTACTGCTTCTGAATTACAAAGAAGGGTTTACTATAATGTGAACATATGGACTCCATTATTTATCTTAAGACATGTGCTAAAATTGATAAATAAAAATACATATCTAAAATTAATACACGCTTTCCATATTATTTTCTTGAGTGATGAAGACAAACTGCTGTAACTACCAGTGGAATTCACAAGTGCCTATGCTGCACAGTCACTGTGGAGCTTTCATTTATCAATACCAATCGATATGAAGCAAGAAAATACATAGTCCATAGTTTCATGATAAGTAAGTTCAGCATTTTGACATTTTTATTTTTATCCTTGTGATTCCATTAAAAGGTACTCACAGAGAAAAAATGCTAACATTTAGGATATGTATCTTATAAATATTGGAAATCCTGGTGACACAGCAGTTAACAGCTATGGGTGCTAACCAAAAGTCAGCAGTTAGAATCCACCAGGTGCTGCTTAGAAACTACGAAGCAGTTCCATTTGAAATCAACTTGACAGTAATAGATTTTTTTTTTTTAATTCTAATAAATGTAGTTTGGATAAAAGATCTATTAACTCTGTGATGTATCCTAATTGTGAGCACACTGAAAAAATGCTGCTTATGAAAGAAAGAGAAAAGTTTGGAGAGATTGTTTCCTTGTGTATGAAATGCATTAGTGCTACATATTTTTGAAAATCACAGTCACAATTAAATTAGTAGGAAAAAAATGGAGTAGTTAATCTAATGATTTAAAAAAGTACAAAAAGTACAAAAATTTATATTCTCACAGGTAGAAAATAATATGCCTTCGTTTGATTTCAGCACACACCAAAATTCAGTACTCGCATGGTGCTTTCACTTGCCTTTCCATAAAGTACACTTGAGGTTCTGCTTGTGTACATTGTTATGCAATATTTGTTTATTCATGCTTTTGCAGTCCCCTGTAGGCCTTTGTTCAATAGTTTCTACAGGTCTTTATAGTGAGTTCAAGAGAGCTCTAGATTCAAAGTGATGCTTAGTCAGGGTCTGCTTGTTACAGGCTTTTCTTCTTTTTTATTTTAATATGAAGGAAGGACAACAGAAGGAGGAAAAATATTCAGAGACAGACTAATTGAGGAAATATGAATCTGCGATGTTAAGTTGCTAGGCTCCAGAGTTCTTGTTTGATGAGTGAATGGCCTTAATCAGATCGTGAATTATTGCTTCCTTTCTGTTATTTTTGTATCTGTTGTTAGATGTCAATTTCTAATCTTTCAGCACTGTAGTATATGTTTCACTAAGAATTACCTGGTAAGTAATTTGAGCTCTGTGAGAATTGTGCATGTAGGGTAATGTTACAAAAATTAACAAAATACCTAGAAGTATTTTTTCTCATTTTGCTAAGTAGTTCTTTGCTATGAAATAGTCCCATCACTAAAAATCTCCTCAAAATTAGTCCCCTTATTCATGTATTTTTAAAGTTATAAACATTAATATCTGTCAGTAAGCATGAAAAGAATCAAATCAATCAAATTAGATGTAGTAAAATAGCCCCAATTTTATAATCAAAACTGAATGTGATCCCTCTCATTTTTTATCCAGGATAAAGTATACACAGACACATAATAAGCTCCAAGAATGCATTCCTCAGAATAGAAAGAAGAGTTAAACTTTAAAACAGACATTTAGTACAAGATTACACTTCTAGTTATCCATAATCTTGTAATACTCCAGGGTTAAAAAGAATGTACGTCCTTTCAGAAAATAGACCTTCTTATTTATTTGACACTAAATGGCTCAGATTCAAAATCTGTCTACATCTCCTGATTCCAAAGGGTGTCTGGCAATTCACAGCTAGAGTTTCCACATGCACTGTATTAGAAGGGCATGTTTTGACCTAATCTAAACCAAAAATATCACATGTACAACTTCAGTTTCTGTTCTTTTTTTGTCCTGATCTTATTTTTGTGGAGTCATTATCTTTGAGAAGCAATTAACCCACCCCCTGTTCTAAAGACAGATGATGAGATACAGCCTTCCACAGAAATCAGTCATAATGGTTAGCATGTCTCCCAGGCAAAAGTTTTTATCTCATCCATATCTCACATGGCATACTTTTTAACAAATCCCCTAACAGCACTTGGATTAAAGGAAAGGGTATTTGAAAGCTAGTAAGCTTAATGTGTTGGAAATTCCACCCTACATAAGAAATTGCTTATATTTAGCAAGAACAGAGATTAGTTCTTTCTTAAAGACAAAAATATAACAAAACTTATTTAGTAATTCATGTAATCTAGATCCCCTAAGTGGCACAGATTGTTAAACACTCAACTACTAGCCAAAAAGTTAGCGATTCAAATCCACCCACCTAGAGGTGCTTTAGGAAACAGACCTGCTTCCCGAAGCTGACAGCCCTGAAAACCCTATGGAGCAGGTCTCCTCTGCACATGGGGTCACTGTGAGTTGGAACTGACTCAAATGGCAACTAACAATAGCAATATGCTTCTAATTTAACACATCAGTGAAGCTGATTTTCTGAAAATTAATATGAATTAAGTTCTGCGACAATGTATTGAATAAAAACTTTCAGTAAGCCAACAAGCCTGAATCAAGAGCATACTAAAACAAGACTTTCCTCAAATGTGCTTTATCTAGTTTGCAAATTTTCGGTCTATGAGCCTTTCAAGGAATGTAAAAGTTTCACACCTTTTTTGAAGTGATTCAAAATTTTAAAATAAATCACATTTTTTAAATTCATAAAAATTTACAACACACACTATTTTAGTACTTTTTAAGGTTTAAAATGAACTTTACATGTTGATGACTTTTTACAGTTATATAAAACTATTCTTTTCAAATTCAAGATACAGAATACTGTCATCATCCCCAGATGTTCCATCGTGCACATTTACAATTCACCTCATCACATACCCCAGGAACCACTTAATGGTCTGATTTTAGAACAACAGTTCAATCTGTTCTGTAATATCATGTAAATGGAGTCACAGGATGATATATTTCTTTTATTCTGGCTTTTCTTCTGGTCAACAACATAACGTTTTCGGGATTCAACTATGTGGTCTGGCTGATCAGCAGTTTCTCATTTTTATCTCCGAGTAGTATTACACTGGAAATCCTGGTGGCATAGCGGTAAAGTGCTATGCCTGCTAACCAGAAGGCTGGCAGTTCAAATCTACCAGGTGCTCCTTGGAAACTCTACGGGGCAGTTCTACTCTTTCCATAGGGTCACTAAAAGTCAGAATTGACGCAACAGCACTGGGTTTGTTTTTGTTTTAATTTTGAGTATTCCATTACAAGGATATACTGCAATCTGTTTATCCATTCATCTGTTCATTTGTTGCTAGATAATTGAGTTATTTCCACTTTGGGATTATTATGAATGAAGCTATGTGTGGCGTGATATGTTTTACTTTTTCTACTGGGTTTGCTGCAAAAGACTTCTTTAAAATGTTGTAAAGCAAGGATGTCACTTTGAGGACTACAGCGCACCCAACCCAAGTCATGGCATTTTCAGTCACCTCACGTACACGCGGAAAGTGGACGATGAACAAAGCAGACTGAAGAAGAGCTGAAGCCTTTGAATTACGGTGTTGGTGAAGAGTATTAACTACACCACGGACTGCCAGAAGAATAAACAGGTCTGTCTTGGAATAATTACAGTTTTGTTTTGTTTTATTTCTTCTTGTTTTTTTATTTGTAGGTTGATGTTTTTCTAAAATTTGAGAAATTCATGGGCATTATTTCTTTAAAAAGTGTTTTTTTTTTTTCTTTCTAACTCCCATTCTCCTCTATTATTGAGACTCCAATTAAGCATAAATTAGACAAGCCTATATTATTCCATACATCTGTTAGGTTTTTTTGTTGCACTTCATTTTTTTTTTTCTGTTACTAAGACTGAATGACTGGACAGCACTTGGCTTGGCTTAAGACTGAATGATGTTATTTCTCTCTCACATTTACCAACTCTTTTTTTATACCATCAGAGAGTATTTTATTTCTGTTACTGTACTTTCCATTCCAGCACTTTCAGTTGGTTGTTTCTTTATTGTTTCAATTACTCTGTTGAGATTCCAACCTTTCCCACACAAAGACTTAGTGTTTTAGATAAATTTATAACAGTTTCTTTAGTCTTTGATTAAATTGAATAACTGTTATCTGAGCTTTAGTTTCTATTGACTTTTATTTTAACTATAGATCAAATTGTTTTTTGTTTCTTTAAATATCATGTTATTTTTAATAAAATACTGTACTTTTGAATAATACATTACAGAGGCTCTAGATTTACTCTTCCGAAAAAATGTTCATCTTTCTTCCATCAGGCAGTTCAAATTTTATTTTTAAAATTATGTTTATGTGAAAGTTGACAACTCAAGTTAATTTCGCATACAAAAACGTGTACATATGCTGTTGTGTGACTCTAGTGGCAACCCCTGTAACGTGACAGCACGCTCTTCCTTTCCAACACCCGTTTTCTTGGCCCTCTCACCAGCTCCTTCCACTGCCTGCTTACCCCACCTGCCTCCAGGTGGGAGGTATCCATTCGGTATCTTGTATCTTCTTGAACTAAGAAGCACATTCTTCACAAATATTATTTTATGTTTTACTATCCAGTCTAGTCTGTGTCTGAAGAACGGCTTGGGAATGGTTTTAGTTCTCAGTTTAGAAGGCATTCAGAGTCCATGGCTTTGGGGATTCCACCTGTATCAATCAAACCATTAAGTCTAGCCTTTTTACTTGTTTTTGAGTTCTGTACCACTCTTTTTCTCCTGTTTCATGAGGGACTCTTGGTTGTGTTCAGTTGTGTTCGCTATTAGGGCTGTCATGAGGATAACCAAGCACCATCTAGGCCTTCTGGGCTCAAGCTAATGAAATGTCTTGGAGTAATATTTTCCTATGTGTTTTGTGGTCTTCATTCTCCTTGGTCTGTGTTGGATGGGACTAATTGACACATTTTAAATGGCAGATCACTACCCTTTATGACTCCAGACAACATGCACAAAAGTGGGATGTGGAACATTTTCTTAATAAACTTTGTTATGCCAAGTGACATAAATGTCTCCTGAAACTGTGGTCCCTGAAATCCAGCCCCTGTTACTACATCCCTCAAAGTATTAGCTGAGTTCAAGAAACTTCTTAGCTTTTGGCTTAGTCCAGTAGTGTTGACATTCCCTGTATTGTGTGTTGTCCTTTCCTTCATCTAAGATAATTCTTGTCTACTATCCAGTTAGTAAATTCCCCTCTCTCACACTCTCCATCACTGTAACCATCAAAGAACGTGATTAATTTTTTTCTTGAATTCTTATAATAGTGGTCTAATCAACTATTTGCTGTTAATTCAATTAACTAATTTTACTAAGCATAAGGTCTTCCAGAGTCATCCATGCTCTGAGACATTTCATAGATTCATCATTGTCGTTTGTTTGTCACTGTATAGTATTCTACTGTGTGCATGTAACATAATTTTTGTTTATCCTTTCATCTATTGATGAGCATCTAGATTGTTTCCATGTTTTTGCTACTGTGAACAGTGCTGTAATGAGCATGGGTGTGATGGCTCTTATTTCTCTAGGATGTATTTCAGTGAGTGAGAATACTGGGTTCTATGATACGTCTAGCTTTTTAAAGAAGAGCCAAATCTAATTTCAAAGTGATTGTACACTTTTATGCTCCAGCAACAGTGTGTAAGTGTCTCAGTCTCTCCACAGCCTCTTCAACATTTACTATTTTGGTTTCTTTTGTTGTTGTTTGTTTGTGTTATTCTAGTTGGGGGTGAGATAGTATCTCATTGTAGTTTTGGATTGATTTTCTCTAATGGCTACATACTGAGGGCATTTATTCATGTATCTGTTATCTGTCTGAATGTCTTCTTCAGTGAAGCATCTGTTCATGTCTTTTATCCAATTTTTGATCAGGTTATTGGTATTTTGGCTGTTGTGGTACAGATATTAGTGATTAGACCCTTAGTGAATATGTCTTAGCCAAAAATATCTTTTCCTAGTCTGTACATAGTCTTTTTATTCCTTTGGCTAAATCATCTGATGAGCATGTGCATTTGATGGTTACTTGCTGCTGTTAATTCTGCCTCATAGCAACCCTAAGGTCAGAGTAGAACTGCCCCATAGGGTTTCCAAGGAGTGCCTGGTGGATTTGAAATGCCATCCTTTTGGTTAGCAGCTATAGCACTTAACCACTATGCAATCAGGGTTTCTGTTTGACTGTTAGGGGCTTCTAATTATCTAGTTTCTCTTCTAACATTTGTGCACTGTTAGTTATGACTCAGTCCCTATTTATGCCATGTATTAAGGCTACTAGTTTTGTCCTTATATTTTCTTCCATGATCTTCATCATTTTACGTTATATTTAGGTCTTTGATCTGTTTTCAATTAGCTTTTGTATACGGGATGAAGCATGGGTCTTGCTTCATGTTTTCGAGATGGATATCAGTTATGCCAGCACCATTTGTTAAAAAGACTGTCTTTTCCCTGTTTCACAGAATTTGAGCCTTTGTCAAACAGCAGCCGGTCACAGGTGGATGACTGTATGTCTAGATTCTCAATTCTATTCCATGGACTATGTACATTTTGTTGTACCAGGCTGTTTGACTGCTAAAACTGTATAATAGGTCCCCCACTTTGTTCTTATTCTTCAATAATGCTTTATTATCTGAGTTTCTTCTCTTCCCATACAAAATTGGTGATTCATTTGTCTGTCACATTAAAAAAAGTCATTGGACACACATGGAGTGTTCCCCAGAATTGACCACAGGTTAGGCCGGAAAGAAAGCCTTAACAAAATTCAAAGCATTGAAATATTACAAAGCACCTTTTCATATCATAAAGCCATAAATGTACAAACCAGTAACAGAAAAGGCAAGGAAAGAAAAATCAAACACATGGAAACTGAACAACACCTTGCACCCAAATTATTGGGTTACAGAATAAATAAATGCTGAACTAGAAAAAAAGTCACAGAATCAAATGCGAGTGAAAACATTCTACCAGAGCTTTGAGACACAACAAAAACAGTGCTTAGAGGTTAATAAATGCATGCATCCAAAAGAAGAAAGGACTCAAATCAAAAACCTTATCTGTACAACTCAAACAAGTAGAAAAAGAACAGCAAAAGAATACCATGAGCACCAGAAGAAAACAAATAATAAAAGCTAGAGGATAACTAAAGGAATTAGAGAGTATAAAAAGGACAAAAAAATGTTGGCAATTTCAAAAGCTGATTTTCTGGGGAAAAACAACAACAACAAAATTGATACACCTTTAGCCAAACTAATGAAAGGAAAACAGGAGAGGGAGCAAATAACCTGACTAAGAAATGAGATGGGTGATATCACAATGGACTCAACTGAAATTAAACACATCATAAGAGAATACTATGGAAAATTATACTCTCACAAATTAGAAAACTTAATAAAAATGGACAAATTTCTGGAAACACACTACCTACCTCAACTAACACAAACAGATGTAGAACAACTAAATAAACCCATAACAAAAGGAGAGAATGACAAAGTAATCTAAAAACTCCCAACAAATAAAAGTCCTGGCCATGACTGCTTCACTGGAAAATTCTACCAAACTTTTAGAAAAGAGATAATACCACCATTGTTAATGATATTTCAGAGCATAGAAAAGAATGGAACACTGCCAAATTCATTCTCTGAAGCCAGCATAACTCTGATATGAAACCAGGTAAAGAAAGAACAAAGAAGGATAATTACAAATGAAATTCTGGCAAATAGAATTCAGTAACATGTCAAAAAATAATTCACCATAATCAAGAGGGATTCACTCCAGCAATGAAGGGATGGTTCAACACTAGAAAAACAATCAGTGTAATCAACCACAGAAATAGGACAATTAAAGCAGAAAAGGCATTTGAGAAATTCCAACATGCATTAATGTTTAAAACTTCTCAGCAAAATAGAAAAGAAGGAAATTGCTCAACATAATAAAGCTCATTTACACAAGTTCAAAAGCTAACATCACCCTAAAAAGAACAGTCTAGAAGTATTCCCCTTGACAAAGAGAGCCAGAGAAAGGTATCTTTTGTCACTGCTTTTATTCAACATTGTGCTGGAGGTTCTAGACAGAGAAATCAGGCAAGAAAAAGAAACGACATCCAAATTGGAAAGGAAGAAGTGAAAGTGTTTCTATTTGCAGATGACGTGATATTATACACAGAAAACTCTAAGCAATCCACACAAAGAACTTCTGGAACTAACAGAAGATTTCAGCAGAGTATCAGTATACAAACTAAACATACGAAAATCAGTTGGATTCCTCTACATGAACAAAAAGAATGTCAAAGGGAAATCACTGAATCAATACCGTTTACAATAGCTCTCAAGAAGATAAAACAGTTAGGAATAAATCTAGCCAGAGATGTAAAAGAACTGTAAAATGGTAACTACAAAACACTGCTGCGAGAAACCAAATGGAACTTAGGTAAATAGACAAAACTACCTTGTTCATGGATAGGAAAATTCAACAACGTGAAAATGTCTATTCTACCCAAAGCAATCTATAAATACAATGGAATCCCAATACAGATTTTAATGGCATATTTTAATGAGATGGAGAAACAAATCACCAGCTTAATTGAGAAAGGAAAGAAGCCCCAGATAAGTAAAGCATCACTGAAGATGAAGAATGATAGTCAAAAGACAGCCTGGTACTGGTACAGCAACAGATACGTAGATAAATGGAACAGAATTGAGAATCAGAGTACAATCATCAACTTAAAAGCAGTTGATTTCTGACAAAGGCCCACAGTACATAAATTGGGGAAAACACAGTCCCTTTAGTAAATGGTGCTGGCATAACTGGATATCTATCTACAAAAAAAGTGAAATAAGGCCCACATTTAACACTATGTGCAGAAGCTGTCTCCAAATGGATCAAAGACCTAAATATAAAATCTTAAATGATATAGATCATGGAAGGAAAAATAGAAATAATGCTGGGAGCCCTAACAGATGGTATAAACTCAATACGAAACGTTACAGATAATGCATAAGCACCAGAAAAGAAAATGTATAACTGGGAACTCCTAAAAATCAAACACTTAAGCTCATCCAAAGACTTCACCAAATAAGTAAAAAGATAACTGATTGACTGGGAAAAAAAGTTTGCCTACCACAAACCAGATCAGGGTCTAATCTTCAAGATACTGCAAAAGTTCAACAACAAAAAGACAACCAAAATTTTTTAACTAAATAATTACAGTAAATGAATAAATTTTCTAGCAGCCATCAGCTATCTTATCCATGATAAACTCTCACCCCTGCCACCCTTGTAGCTATACAAGTCATTTTCTTCCATACATAGTTCTATTTTAAGTCCTTATAACAAGGGTCTCATTGGCCATACAGTATTTGTCTTTTTGACACTGACTGATTTTAATCAGCATAACATCTTCCAACTGACACCACGTTAAGAGATGTTTCCTAAAATCTACATTGTTTTTTTATCATAGCACAGTGTTCCATTCAGTGTATGTACCATAGTTTGTGTATCCATTCATCTGTTTATGGACATCTGGGTTGATTCCATTTTTTTTAGCTGTTGTGGACTGTGCTGCAATAAACATTCGTCTACATGTGTGTGTTAGTGTGACAGCCTTTGTTTCTGAAGGATAAATTCCGAGCAGTAGAACTAATGGATCAAACAGTATATCTATTTCCAGCTTTTTAAAAAGTGCCAGATTGCCTTTCAAAGAGGTTTTACCAATTTGCAACCCTAGTGTAGGGGAGTTCCGATCTCTCCACAGCCTTTGCAGCATTTGTTGTTTTGTGTTTTTTGGATCATGGCCAACTTGTTTAGGCTCAAATGATATCTCACTGTAGTTTTGATTTGGATTTCTCTGATAGCTAGAGCATTTTCTCATGTGTCTTTTGGCTGCCTGGTTCTAAGTGCGGGTAGTGTGAGTTCTACCATTGTGTTCCTCCTCTTTGGTAGTGCTTTATTCTAGTGAAGTGTCTACCCATTTCCTTTGCCCATCCCTTAAGTGGATTATTTACCTTTTTCTTATTGATATTTTGCAAAACCTTGTAGATTATGCAGATCTGATGATGGTTCAACATGTAGTTGCCAAATATTTTTTCCCATTCTGTAGGTGGTCTTTTCACTCTTTTGATAAAATCTTTGGATGAGCAAAAGTGTTTGATTCTTAGTTATCCATAGTCTCTCCTATTGGTCATGCTTTGTTTGTTAGATTTTGAAGTCTGTCTAAGCTGTGTGTTAGAACTTCCACTGTTGACCCTATTTTTTCTGGGATGATCTTTATCATTTTACATTTAATATTTAGGTCTTTGATCCATTTAGAGTTACTTTTTGTGTAAGGTGTGAGATACGGGTTTTGTTTCAGGTGTTTTGCAGATGGATATCCAATTTTGCCAACACCATTTGTGAAAGAGACTATTTTTACCTTAGTTTACAATATTAGAGTCTTTGTTGAATATAAATCATTCCTAAGAAGATAGTGGCATCTCTGGGGTCTCCACTCCCTTCCATTGTTCTGTATGTGTCTTTCTGTAACAGTACCAGTCTGTTTTGACTACAGTGGCAGTGTAATAGTTTCTAAGGTTGGTTAGCGTGAGGCCTCCCATTGTGTTCCTCTTCTTCAGTAGTGCTTTACTAAGCAGGGGTTTCTTCCCTTTCCAAACAAAGCTGATGACAAGTTTCTCCAACTCATTAAAAATGACATTGGAATTTGTATTGAGATTGTGTTGGATACATAGATCACTTTAGGTAAAATAGACATTTTCACAATGTTAGGTCTTCCTAACCATGAGCAGGGTAGTTATCTCCAATTTTGTAAGTCTTTCTTGGTTTCTTGCAGCAAGGCCCTGTAGTTCTCTCTGTATAGGTCTCTTATTTCTCTAACTAGATTTATTCCTAGATAATTAATCTTCTTGGGGGCTACATTAAATGGTATTGATTTGGTGTTTCTTCTTTAATGAACTCTTTGTTGGTATAAAACAATCCTAGCAATTTACTTATGTTAATCTTGTATCCCAATACTTTGCCAAACTCCTCTATTAGTTCCAGTAGTTTACTTGTGTGTTCCTTAGGATTCTCTGTATAAACAATCCTATCATCTGAAAATAGGGAGATTTTTACTTCTTAATTGCCAATACAGATGCCCTTTATTGATCTTGTCTAATCTCTCTGGCTAGAACTTCTAGCACAATGTTCAATAGAAGTGGTAGGAGTGGGCATCCTTGTGTAGTTCCCGTTCTGAAGGGTAATTCTTTCATGTTTCACCATTCAGGATGATGAAGGCAGATGGCTTTGTGTAGAAGCCACTAATTGTATCAAGTAATTTCCCCTCTATCCCTGTTTTTCTGAGAGTTTTTAGTGTGAATGGATGTTAGACTTTGTCCAATGCCTTTTCTACACCGATTGACAAAGTCAGGTGATTGTTATCTTTTGTGCTATTCAAGTGGTTTATCGCATTAACTGTTTTTCTGATGCTGAACCATCCTTGTATCCTAGAACAAACCAACTTGATCATGAAGAATTATTTTTTATATGCTGTTGAATTCTATTGGCTAGGATTTTGTTGAAGATTTTTGCATCTAGGCTCGTGAGTGATATTGGTCTATAATTTTCTTTTGTTGTGGGATCGTTCCCTGGCTTTGGTATCAGGGTTATGCTGGCTTCACAGAATGAATCTGGGAGTATTCCATCCCTTTCTATAGTGTGACATAGTGTCAACAGTATCAGAGTTAACACTTCTCTAAAAGTTTGGTAGAATTCTCTGGTGAAGTCATCTGGGCTGGGACTTTTTTTGGTTGGCAGTTTTCTGATGGCTTTTTCAATCTCTTTGTTTGTGATAGATTTATTAAATTGATCTACTTCTTCTTGTGGTAATCTCGGTGGGTGATATGAATCTAGAAATCTGTCCATGTCCACTATGTTTTCAAGTCTGTTACAGTACAGACTTTCATAATACTCCATTATGATACTTTTGATTTCAGCTGGGTCTGTTGTGACATCTTCCATCTCACGTCTTATTCAGGTTATTTGTTTCCTCTCCTGGTTTTCTTTTGTAAGTTTAGCCACTGGTTTATCAATTTTGTTGATCTTTTCAAAGAACCAGCTTTTGGTTTTGTTAATTTTTTTTTCAGTTGTTCTTCTATTGACTTATTCATTTAGTTCTGCTCTAATCTTTATTATCTGTTTTTTTTTTTTTTTCTGGTGCCTGAGGAGTTCCTCTGTTGCTCTCTTTCTACTTGTTCAAGCTGTAAGGTTAATTCTTTAATTTGGGGCCTTTCTTCTTTCCACATGTGTGCAAATATAGAGATAGATTGACCCCTTAGCACAGCTTTTTCTGCATCCCATAGATTCTGGTAGCATGCATTTTCATTCTCTTTTGATTCCATACAATTTCTTTATTTTGTCCTTCATTTTTTCTATAACCCATGACTTTTTGAGCATGGCTGTTAAATTTCCATAAACTTGAATTTCCACCTTTGATTTTTCTGCTATTGATTTCAACTTTTATGGCTTTATGGTCCAAGAAGATACTTTGCAGTAAATCAATGGTTTGGATTTTGTAGAGAATTGCTTTATGACCTAACACATGATCTATTCTGGAGAATATTCCATGTGCGTTGGAGAAGAAGTTGTACTTATCCTTTGGTGGGTGGAAGGATTTGTATATGTTGATAAGGTGAAGTTGGTTGATTGTTGCAATAAGATCTTCTGCATCTTTACTGAGCTTTTTTCTGGATGATCTATCCATTACTGAAAGGGGAGTGTTGAAGTCTCCAACTATTATTGTGGAATGATCTATCTCATTTTTCAGTGTTGTCAGTGTTTGTTCAATGTATTTAGAAGCTCTGGTATTGTATACATAAATATTTAATATAGCTAAGTCCTGCTTATGTACTGAACCTTTCAGCAGTAAATATTGATCATCTTTGTCAAGAATACTGAATTTTACATTAAAATCTATTTTATCTGAGAATAGTATTGCCACACCTACTCATTTTTGTGTTTTGTTAGTTTGGTATATATTATTCCATCCATTAATTTTCAGTTTGTTATTATCTTTGAGTCTAAGGTGTGTTCTTTGTAACCAACATATAGACGGGCCATGTCTTCTTTTAGCATTTATGAGGAGAAATCAGAGAAAAGAAATAAGAAAAAAGAAGCATCAAGAAACATGTGGGGCTCTACTAAGAGGATTAATTTACATTTAATTAGAGTTCCTGAACAAGGTAGGATAGATGACCATACAGGGAGCATCGCTGTATGTTTACAGAAAACTTTCCTGAGATTATGAACAGAGAACATAGATATCCAAGATATATATCAAACACTACAAAAGCTAGACCCCAAAAGAAAGACACCAAGACATATTATAATCAAGTTTAATAAAATGAAACATAAACAGATATCTTAAAGGCAGCAAGACTCAAAGCAAAGCTCACATTCATGGGGAAATTCTGTAGGCTTTCATGTGAGTTCTCTGCAGAAATGATGTTGGCTAGAAAACAGTGGAATGACACATTCAAATCTGTAAAAGAGAAAAACTTCCAACCAAGGATTATATATCCTGCAAAACTGTCTATCAAACATGACGGTGAAATTACGACATTTGCAGATAAAGAGAAGCTTACGGCCTTGGTAAAAACTAAACCAAAACTACATGAAATACTGAAAAAAGCTCTTTGCTTAGAAAAATAAAGTCATTAAACATATATTTAAGGTGGCAATGTAGGACACAGCATCCAAAATAAGTTAGGGAAGTAAAAAAACTAAATCAAAGCTATAATACTAAAAGAATGGAATCAGTGACTGTATCATGAAAACTATGACACCATCACACTAAAAAGAGAGATACACTACTGTAGCTATAGTTCTTTCAGATGGAGAGGAAATTAAAAAGTTAAGCAGAAGTTAAAACTGAGTTTAATCTTAATATGTTAAGAGGGAATCATAGGTGTAGCTGAAAAGCAAAACAACAATGCAACATAGCAAAATAAGAAACACAATACAGGAGTCTCAAGAAACACAAAACAAACCCTGAAAAGTCAACGCATAAAGAAGAATGACTCACAATAGAATATTAAGAACAATATAGAAAACATCAACGTAAAAATAATTACATCAAAATGGTGGTACTAAACACATACTTATCAATAATTATACTGAATGTAAACAGTCTGAACACTCCAATAAAGAGACAGCAAGTGACATCGTGGATTAAAAGGCAACCAGATTTTAAAAAAGTGGCAAAGGATATGAACAGGCACCTCACCAAAGACATTCAGGTGGCTAACAAACAGATGAAGAAATGCTTATGGTCATTAGCCATTAGAGAAATAGAAATCAAAACTACAATAAGCTACTATCTTACTCCAAAAAACACAAAATAGTAAATGTTGGAGAGGCTCTAGAGAGATTGGAACAGTTATACAGTGCTGGTGGGAATGCAGAAAACACCTTTGGAATCAATTTGGTTCTTTCTTAAAAAGCTAGAAATTCCGTAAAATCCAGCAGTCCCACTTCTTGGAATATAACCTAGTGAAATAAGAGCTATCACAAGAATAGATATATGCACACCCATGTTTATTGCAGCAGTGTCCGTAATAGCAAAAAGAGATGAGATCAGCCTAGATGCTGCCCATCAACAGATAAATGGATAAACAAAGTATGATGTACTCACAAAATGGAATACTATGCAGTGATAAAGAACAATGATGAATTTGGGAAACATAACATGGAGGAATCTTGAAGGCATTATGCTGAGTGAAATTGGTGAATTGCAAAAGGACAAATATTGCATGTGACCACTATTATAAGGACTCAAGAAAAGGTTTAAACAGAAGAAAAGAGTCTTTGATGGTTACAAGGGTGAGGAGATAGTGAGAGGTGTCTTTGTTAAATCAATAGTGGACAAAAATTATGTTGCATAAAGGGAAATGCTTTAGGCTGGGTTGTAGAGAGAAGCAAAACCAGTAAAGCATAAAAACATATAAAGAGAGAGATTTATATCAAGCAAACAGCTCATGCAATTGTAGAGACTGAAGCATCCCAAGTCCTGGATTGAATGCAGGACTTCACAACGACAGAAGCTGGTGAATTGAATGTTACCGTGTCAGAGAGCGAGGTGCCTGCTGACAGCTGTGAAGGTTGGTGAACCGCAAGACGGCAGGCAACTCTGCAAGGTTTCCCTTGATTCACATCACTTCAGGGGCTAGCAAACCCAGGATCGGAAGGCAGGGGTACAGGACCTTTACTCTCAGACTGTGAAGATGGAAGAACCTTAAGAGCTGCTAGCTCAGGTTCCCAAAACTGGATGTCGTAAGACCAGACAGCAGCAGCTTTCGGGTCCACAGCTACGCAAAACCTTGACAAGATGAGTAGGTAGGAAAAACACAGCTGAAAGGAGATGAGGGATTAGCAGGTGGTGAGACACCACAGGCCCCACACCTGTCAGTACCACAGCACATTCCATCATGGCAGGGATCTCATTATACAACTGCCCAAACCTGAGAATCATAGCCCAGCCAAGCTGACACACAGTCTTAACCACCACGGGAAGGACAACACGCAGCAGAGGAGAAGTCAACATAAATGGACTAAACTGAAAGCTAAGAAGTTTCCTAAATATAATCAAACACTCTGAAGGACAGAGCATCAGGACAGGAGTCAGAACCATGGTTTCAGGAGACCTCTAGGTCAATTGGCATAGCCAGCCAAAGCCAAGTGCCGTCAAGTCGGATCCGACTCAATTGCCATAACAAAGTTTATCAAGAAAGTGTTTTGCAATCCACTTTGATGAATGGTGTCTGGATCTTAAAAGCTAGCAAGTAGCCATCTAAGAAGCATCAATTGTTCCCAACACATCAGGAGCAGAGGGGAATGAAGGACATTAAAGACATAAGGAAAATACAAGTCCAAATGATGAGAAGGCAGACATAATCCAGAAATGACATCAGAATGAGACCAGAAAAACTAGGTAGCACCCAGCCATAACCAATAACTGCCCTGATAGATAACACAGCAAAGACTCCCTGACAGCAAGACTAAAATGGGGTGCAGAACTTCAACTCTATTCAAGACCAGACTTGATGGTCTGACAGACTGGAGAATCCATGGAAGATGTGGCCCCCAGACTCTTCGTTAGTTCAGAACTTAAACCATTTCTGAAGCCAACTCTTCAGACAAAGACTGGACTGAAATGATACTGGTGGGATGTGTAGTTCTTCACTTAAGTAAATACGTGAGGCTAACCGGGCAGCTCCTGCACAGAGCCTCGATGAGAGGACAGAGGGGAATGCGAGCTGGCTGAATGGGAATGAGAAATACAGGATAGAAAGGAGTGTACTGTCCAGAATTACATGGCAATGTGTGCTTAAGTTCTTGTATGACAAATTGAATTGTAAACATTCACTTAAAGCACAAGAAAATATTTTTATAAAGTGTCTTTAGGATTTGGATCTGGATTGCATTGCATGTGCACATTGATTTGGGTTGAACAGGCATTTTCACAATGTTGAGACTTCCAATCCATGAGCAAGGTATGTTTTTTTCACTTACATGAGTGTTTTGCGAAAGTGTCATGTAGTTTTGTTTGTTTTTAGGACTTTTACGTGTGGTTAGACTTATTCCTATTTTATCATTTGAAGGCTGTTGTAAACAGCATTGATTTGGTAATTTCCTTTTTGAACTTCTCCTTGTGCAGAAAAATCCAACTGATTTTTATATGTTTATCTTGTATCTTTACGCTTTGCTGAACTTCTGTATTAGATACAGTAGTTTTCTCAAGGATTCTTCCATGTTTTCACTGTATGAGATTATACCATCTGAAAATAGGGATACTTTTACTTCTTCATTACCAATTTGGATGACTATTATTTTACTTATTTTGCATAATTGCTGTGACTAGCATCTCCAACACAATGTTAAATAAGAACACTGATAAAGAGCATCCTTGTATGGTCCATTTCTCAATGGCAATAATTTCAGACTCTCTCTATTTACAGTGATGTTGGCTTTTGACTTTGTGTCTTTTATTATGCTGAGGAATTTCCCTTCTATTCCTAATTTACTGGGAGATATTAACATGAATGGATGTTGGACTTTCTCATTGATACATTAGATCATAAAGTTCTTTTGTTATATTTGTGATAGATTACATCAGTTGTTTTTCTAGTGTTGAATCATCCCTGATCCCACTGTTATCAAGTCATTTCAACTAACAGCGACCCTACTGGACAGAGCAGAACTGCCCCATAGAATTTCCAAGGAACTTCTGGTGGATTCAAACTCCTGACCTTTATCAGTAGCAAACTTGGATCTTAGCCACTACATCACCCCATTTGTAATTCATGAATCCCACTTGGTCATGGTA
Source organism: Heterohyrax brucei (assembly GCA_028571685.1). NCBI lineage: Eukaryota > Metazoa > Chordata > Mammalia > Hyracoidea > Procaviidae > Heterohyrax > Heterohyrax brucei. Next base: position 1,906,768 of record CM053161.1, read on the forward strand.
ACTTTTTTTTTTTTTTTAAATGTGTGGTTGAGGGATTTTTGTTCATGAGGGATATTGGTCTGTTATTTTATTCCTTTTTCCTTTTTTTTTTTTAACTTTTGCTTGGTTTTATCATCCAGGTTATACTAGCTTCATAACACGAGTTTGGGAGTACTCTATCATTTCCTATGCTCTGAAATACCTTTAGTAGTATTGGAGTTAACTCTTCTCTAAAACTGTAGTGTAATTCTCCAGTCAAGCTATCAGTGCCGGGGTCTTTTATTGTTGGAAGTTTTCTTTATTACCTGTCCAATCTCTTCTTTTCTTATGGGTTTCTTTGGCTTTCTACCTTGTTTTCTGTTAATTTAGGCAGATAATGTGTTTCTAGAAATTTGTCAATTTCCTTTAGGTTTTCAAATTTGTTAAAGTACAATTTTTCATAATATTCTGTTATAATTCTTTTAATTTCATTTGGATTCTTGTAATATCACCCATATCTTTTCTAATTCAGTTTATTTTCTACCTTTTCTGTTTTTCTTTTGTCATTTAGGCCAATGGATTGTCAATAACAGTTCTGTTGACTCTTTCAACTGTTTTTCTGTTCTTTATTTCACTTACTTCTGCTCTATTTTTCTTTATTATGATTAAGTGAAAGTATACAATCCAAATAAATTTTGCTTGCCCGCCTTCTGCAACTGCTATCTGCTCTCCTTGCCTGATGACCACACACTCCTCCTTTTCATTCTATACTTGCTGTATCCTCTTAACAAGTCTCTCTGCCCCTCCTCTCCACCTTCTTTTCTCCCATCTAGAATGAGACCAGTAAGATAGCATCCTATAAATGTATGGAGCCATAAAGTACACACACCATGTGGTCACATTGTGTCCCCGAGTCTAGTCCATTTTTGTCTGAAGAGTTGATCTCAGTAGTGTTTCCTGGACTGGGGTGGCAGCAGGTCTAGGGGCCATGCTCCCAGGAGATGCCCCAGACTGTTGGACCATCTTAGTAGAGTTCTTGAGCTGCACCCTTCTTTTTCTCATGTTGCCACAGGGACTCATCATTGTGTGCCCTATCACAGCTGTCTTTGGTGGTAGCCAGTCACTATCTGGTTGTTCGGGTCACAGGTTGATACAGTCTCACGTTCACATGGATCCTATTGTCTCCTGAGATCTTTCTGGCTCATTTGTTTGTTGTTACCAGTGATCGTCTGTTCCTGCTGAGTTGGGATGCTTTGGTGGACCTCAGATGGCAGTTTGCTAGCTTTTAAGACCCTAGACACTACTCACCAATATAGGGTACAGAAGACTCTCATAGCAATAGGCTAGTTACACCAGTTGTCCTTGATGTCCCCTTAGAGCATGGTCACAGACCCCATCCCTGCTATCCTATCCTTGCTGTACTGGGTTGAGATTAGAAGAGCTTTCTGTTTATGGTGAAGTCCAGTTAAGTTGCTCTACTTCCTACTGTGTACAGTCACTGCTTTCACTCAACCAAATTTCTATCAACTGTCTAATCTATGACCAATCATCTCCCTCCCTCCCCACCACTGTAGCCATCAAAGAGTCTGTTCTGTACAAGTTTATTTTTAAGTCCTTTTAGCAGGAGTCTTGTACAATATTTGACCTTTTGCTACTGACTGATTTCACTCAACATGTTTTCTAATTGAAACCGGGTTATCAGATGCTTCCTAAAATCATCATTGTTCTTTATCATTTCATAGTGTTCCTCTGAATACATGTACCATAGTTTGTTTATCCATTCGTCTATTGATGAACATCTGGGTTGATTCCCTCTTTCTGTTATTGTGGAATGTGCTGCAATAAGCATTCATGTGCATGTGACTGCCTTTATTTCTTAAGATAATCACAGCAATGGGATTACTGGATCAATTGGTATATCTATTTCCAAAGATTTTTACGGAAGTTCCAGATGGCTTTCCAAAGAGGTTGTACCACTTTTCAATCCCACCAACAATGTAGGAAAATTCCAATTTTTCCACAGCCTTTCCAGCATTTGTCATTTTGTGTTTTTGGGATTATGGCTAACCTTATTGGGGTAAGATGGTATCTCACTGCAGTTTTTATTTGGATTTCTCTAATAGCTAACAATTGTGAGCATTTCCTCATGCATCTTTTAAACAGAAGTAAATTAGTAGGATTCTTTTACACCAACAAAGAGATAATCAAAGAAGAAATCACAAATTAATGTCATTTGGTATAGCTCCCAAGAAAATAAAACACCCAAGAATAAATCTAACTAGAGAAATAAGAGACCTATACAAAGAGAATTATAAGGCCTTACTGCAAGAAACCAAAAGAGGTTACATAAGTGGAGTAAACTACCCTACTCATGCATAGGAAGACTTAACATTGTGAAAATGTCCATTTTACCCAAAGTGATCTACATACACAAGGCAATCCCAACACAAATTCCAGTGCCATTTTTTTGTTTGGAAAGGGAAGATACACCAGACAGTAAAGTGCTATCAAAGAAGAGGAACACAGTGGGAAGTCTCACACTATTTGACCTTAGAATCTGTTACACTGCTGCAGTAATCAAAACAGCCTGAGACTAATAAAAGAAATGACATACAGACCAACAGAACAGAGTTGAGACGGCCAAGATGCCACCACCTTCTTATAAACAGCTGATATTCGACAAAGGCCCTAAGATTGTAAACCAGGGTAAAAACATTCTCTTTAGCAAATGGTGTTGGCAAAACTGGATATCCATCCACAGAAAAACCTGAAACAAGACCCACATCTCACACCTTACATGAAAACTAACTCTAAATGGATCAAAGACCTAAATATCAAACCTAAAATGATAAAGGTCATCTCAAAAAAAATAGGGTCAGCAAGGGAGGTTCTAACACACATCTTAGACAGACTTCAAAATTTGACAAAGCATACCAACAGAAAAGAAAATAGATAAATGGGAACTGCTAAGAATCAAACACCTTTACTCATCCAAAGACTTTATCAAAAGAGTTAAAAGACCACTTACAGAATGCAAAAAATATTTGGTAACTACATGTTGGACCAGTGTCTGATTTCCATAATATACAAGATACTGCAAAACATCAGCAAGAAAAAGGTAAATAACCCAATTAAGTGATGGGCAAAGGAGATCTATAGACACTTCACCAAACAGGACATTCAGACAGCAAAACAACTCATGAAGAAATGCTCATGATCATTAGGTATTAAAGAAATCCAAATAAAAACTACAATGAGATACCATCTCACCCCAACAATGTTGGCCATAATCCAAAAAACACAAAACAACAAATGCTGGAAAGACTGGAACTCTCCTACACTGCTGGTGGGATTGGAAAATGGTGCAGTCTCTTTGGAAAGTAATCTGGTGCTTCCATAAAAAGCTGCAAATAGATGTATCATTTGATCTAGTAATCCCACTGCTCAGAATTTATCCTACAGAAATAAAGACTATCACATGGACAGACACATGCACTTCAATGTTTATTGCAGCACTGTCCACAATAGCAAAAAGATGGAATCAAGCCAGATGCCTATCAACAGATAAATGAATAAACAAATTATGGTACATACAATCAATGGCACATTACGCAATGATAAAAACAGCAATGATTTTAGGAAGCATCTGATAACCTGTTTTCAATTGGAAGACATTACACTAGGTTGAATCAGTCAGCAGCAAAAGGACAAATATTATATGACACTCCTGCAGTTAAATATAGGCTTCAGGTATATACCCTGTTATACTATGCTAATGAGGCTCTATGCTATTGAATGGCTCACAAAGTTCTAGGCAGGGAAGAAAGGCCTTTGAAGTTCATGGACCCCTTATTCCTGTGCCTAAGGAAAGATACAGTGCCTGTCCTGAGTTCCTGGTTTAGAGAGCTACAGGTTTCTTTTTTCTGTTTGTTCATTCATTTGTTCCCTCTCCAAAGCTGGAAAAGTGACTCAGGCAAGTGATCGGTCCCACTTCAAGCAACCACTGAACACTGCCTAACGAGAACCTGAGCACAGAGCAGAGAGGGAGGAAGAAGGGAAAGAGAGGCACTTCTCTGAGAGGCAAGTGTTACTTTGATGCTGTAGAGGATATTAGCTACTTGCACTTAACTTCTACAAATCCACCTCCACTTTTCCTGGCTCTAGGGCTTGTGAAGACTCTCTGCTGTTCAGTTTCTCCTTATTTGGAAAATGTGTCCTGAGCCCTACTACTTGCCTTAGCCCACGTGCACAAAACAACAATGCAGCCTACAGAGCATGAGCCCAGTCGGTTCTGGTACTTCCGTACTGCTTCTGGATTATCTCTCTCTAGCCCTGCCATTCAGTCAGAATCTTCAGCTTGGTGTTTGATGTTCAGAGCTCCTACATCATCATATGGAATCAGTTCACTTTGTGGGGAGCGCTTGAGTCTTTCTTGTATAAGGGACGGCAAGAAGCATCTGATTATTCTGCAGTCTTGGCTCCATCCCCCAGAGTTCAATTTTTGACAGCTTACTTTGAGCTTGTGTAGAGTTGAGTTTTCACTTGGTTAACACGGATTTGGTTTCTTCTGTGATTATACAGTAGGTCCCTGGGTTATGAATGCCCTAGTTACAGAAAACTTGTACTTCTCCTTTAATTTTGTATAAATTTTTCCTTACTTTGAATGGACTGAACATGCAACAATTTTTTTATCACAATCACCTTCACTTGCTGCAGGGAAAGCTTCTACATTATTGAGAAGGCTTTGAGCCTTTTATAGCACTAAAGTGCAACTAAATAGTAACTATATGCATCTGTTCTGATTTATCCATAAATTCTACTTAAAGTAATATCTAGGGACAGATTTTGTTCATAACCTGGGGAATTCCTGTATATAAAGCTCAAAATGTTTCTTTAATACATTTAGTTTAACAGCATTCAGTCTCAAATGATTTTATTTGCAGATTTTGTTGAGGTTTAGTATTAGATTTTGCTAGGGCACACCTGTACAATCCAAATGAATTTTGCTTGCCCGCCTTCTGCAGCTCCTGTCCGCTCTCCTTGCCTGATGGCCACACACTGCTCCTTTTCATTTTATACTTGTTGTATCCTCTTAACAACCTCCTGTCACCTCCTTTCCACCCTCTTCTCTCCCATCTAGAAATAGACCAGCAGGACAGCATCCTATAAATGCATAGAGCTAACAAGTACACACACTATATGGTCACTTTGTGTCCCTGAGTTGAGTCCATTTTTGTCCAAAGAATTGACCTCAGTAGTGTTTTCTGGACAGGGGCAGCAGCAGATCTAGAGGCCATGCTCCCAGAGGATTCACCAGGCTATTGCACCATTAACTGTGGTCTTTTAGTAGAGTTCTTAAGGCGCACTTCTCTTTTTCTCATGTTGCCACAGGGAGTCAACATTGTGTGCCACATCACGGCTGTCTTTGGTGGTGGCTAGTATGATCTGGTTCTTCTGGCCACATGTTGATACAGTCACCATGGTGTGGGTCCTTCTGTCTCCTGAGCTCTTTTTCTTCCTATGTTTGTTCTTGGTGGTCATCTGTTCTGAATAAGTTGGAACCAGTTGATATACCTCAGATGGTAGCCCACTAGGTTTTAAGACTCCAGATGCCACTTGCCAATATGAGGTGCAGAGGATGCTCTTAGCAATAGACCAGTTATGCCAATTGGCCTCGATGTCCTCCAGGAGTATGCTCCCTAGACCTGCCCCTGCTACTGTATCTTTGCAATATTAGGCTAAGATTAGAAGCATTTTCAGTTTATGGCCAAGTACAGTTAAGTTGACGTCCTTTCTACTGTGCGCTGTCACTGCTTTCACCCAACTAAATTTCTATGAACTAATCTGTGACCAACCATCTCCCTCTCTCCCCACCATTGTGGCCATCTAAGAGCCTTTTCTTCTGTACATGGGTCTATTTTTAAGTTTTAGTGGTGGTTTCATACAATATTGTCATCTTGCCCCTGACTGCTTTCACTCAGTGTAATGTCTTCCAGTTGAAAACAGGTTATCAGATGCTTCCTAAAATCGTCATTGTTCTTTATCATTGCATAGTATTCCATTGAGTATATGTACTATGGTTTGTGTGCTCATTCATCTGTTGATGGGCATCTAGGTTGATTCCATCTTTTTGCTATCATGGACTGTGCTGCAATAAACATTGAAGTGCATGTATCTGTTCATGTGACAGAATTTGTTTCTGTAGGATATATTCTGAACAGTGGGATTGCAGGATCAAGTGATATATCTATTTCCAGCGTTTTACAGAAGCAACAAATTGCTTTCCAAAGAGGTTGTACCATTTTGCATTCCCATCAGCAGTGTAGGAGAGTTCCGGTCTCTCCAAAGCCTCTCCAGAATTTGTTGTTTTGTGTTTTTTGGATTATGGCCAACCTTGTTGGGGTGAGATGATATCTCATTGTAGTTTTGATTTGGATATATATGATACTTAATGATCATGAGCATTTCTCATATGTCTTTTGTCTGTCTGGATGTCCTTTTTGGTAAAGTATCTGTCCATTTCCTTTGCCGATTTCTTAATTGGGTTATTTACCGTTTTATTGTTGATGCTTTGATGTACTTTGTAGATTATAGAGATCAGACCATGGTCCACATGTAGTTACCAAATATTCTTTTCCCATTCTGTAGGTGGTCTTTTACCTCTCTTGATAAAGCCTTTGGATGAGCAAGTATTTGATTCTTAGTAGTTCCCATTTATCTATTTCCTCTCCTATTGGTGCTTTATCAGATTTTGAAGTCAGTCTAAGCTGTATATAAGAACTTCCCTTGTTGACCCTATTTTTTCTTGCATGATCTCTATCTTTTTAGGTTTGATATTTATGTCTTTGATCCATTTTGAGCTCATTTTTGTATAAAGTGTGAGATATGGGTCGTGTTTCAGTGTTTTGCGGATGGTTATCCAATTTTGCCAACAACATTTGTTAAAGACACTGTTTTTATCCCAGCTTATAATCTTAGGGCCTTTGTCAAATATCAATTGTTCATAAGAGGATGGTGGCAACTCTGGGGTCTCAACTCTGCCCATTGGTCTATATGTCTCTTTTTGTACCAGTACCAGGCTGTTTTGACTACAGTGGCAGTATAATAGATTCTAAAGCTGGGTAGTGTGAAGCCTCCCACTGTGTTCCTCTTCTTCCATAGTGCTTCACTTATCTGGGGTTTTTTCCCTTTCCAAACAAAGTTGGTGATTTGTTTCTCCACCTTATTAACAAATGAGACGGGAATTTGTATAGCGTTTGTGATACATATGTAGATCACTTTGGGTAAAGTAGACATTTTCACATTGTTAAGTGTTCCTAACCATGAGCAAGGTAGGTTTCTCCATTTATGTAATCTCTTTTGTTTTCTTACAGTAAGGTCTTATTCTCTTTGTATAGGTCTCTTATTTCTCTAGTTAGATTTACTCATGGATATTTTATCTTCTTGGAGGCTATAGTAAATGGTATTAATTTGGTGATTTTTTTCTTTGATGATCTCCCATGTTTATCCTGTATTCTGATACTTTGCTGAAATCTTCTATTAGTTTGAGTAGTTTACTTATGAGTCTTTAGGGTTCTCTGCATTTACAGTCATATCATCTACAAATAAGGAGATTTTTGCTTCTTCTTTGCTGATGCAGATACCCTTTATTTCTTTGTCTTATCTAATTTCTCTGGCTAGAACTTCTAGTACAATGGTGAATAGAAGTGATGAGAGTGGGCTTTCTTGTCTAATTCCTGTTCTCAAGGGTAGTCTCTCAGTGTCTCTCCATTCAGGATGATCTAGGTGGTTGGCTTGTCACAGATTCCCCTGTTGCACTGAGAAATTTCTTCTCTATTCCTGTTTTTTTTTAGAGCTTTTATCATGAATGGGTCTTGGAGTTTGTCGAGTGCCTTTTCTACATCAGTTGACAAAATTAGGGGATTCTTATCTTTTGTGCTATTTATGCAATTGATCACATTAATTGTTTTCTGATGTTGAACCAGCATTGCATCCCCGATATGGATCCAACTGGCCATGATGAATTATCTTTTTGATATGTTGTTGTATTGTATTGGTAAGGAATTTTTTGAAAATTTTTGCATCTAGGTTCATGAGTAATACTGGTCTGTGGTTTTCTTTTTTGGGGGGGGGGATCTTTCCCTGGTTTTGGTATCATGAGGTTTTGCTAGCTTCATAGAATGAATTTGGCAGTATTCCTTCTCTTTCTATGCTGTGAAATAGTCTCAGTAGTACTGGAGTTAACTCCTCTCTAAAGGTTTGGTAGAATTCTGTGGTGAAGCCATCTGGGCCAGGGCTGTTTTTGGTTGGCAGTTTTTTTTGTTACATTTTCAATCTCTTCCTTTATGATAGGTTCATTGCATTGTTCTGCTTCTTCTTGTGATAATTTTGGTAGGTGATATGAATCTAGAAATTTGCCCATTTCCTCTAAGTTTTCAACTCTGTTAGAGTACAGTCTTTCATAGTATTCTGTTATGATACTTTTGATTTCAGTTGAGTCTGTTGAGACATCTCCCATCTCATTTCTTATTCAGATTGTTTCCTTGTTTTCTTTTGTAAGTTTAGCCAATATTTTATCCATTTTGCTGATCTTTTCAAAAAACCAGCTTTTGGTTTTGTTAATTTTTTCAATTGTTCTATTCTCTTGTTCATTTAGTTCTGCTCCAATATTTATGATCTGTTCTCTTCTGGTACTGAGGGGTTCCTCCGTTGTTCTCTTTCTACTTGTTAAACTGTAGAGTTAATTCTTTGGTTTGAGCCCTTTCTTCCGTCTGTATGTGTGCATTTATAGAAGTAAACTGACCTATGAACACTGCTTTGGCTGTATGTCTTATTTTCTGGTAGGATATGTTTTCACTGTCATTTGAATTCATAAATTTATTAATTTTGTCCTTGATTTCATCTATAACCCATGGCTTTTTGAGCAAGGTGATGTTCAGTTTCTATGAGTTCCAATTTCTGTGTATTTTTTTTCTGTTATTGATTTCAACTTTTATGGCTTTATGGTCCAGGAAGATGGTTTGCAATAATTCAGTGCTTTCGATTTTGTTGAAACTGGCTTTATGTTCTAACACATGGTCTGTTCTGGAAAATGTTCCATGTGCATTGGAGAAGAAGGTATACTTATATGTTGATGGTTAAAAGGTTCTGTCAATGAAGTCTAGTTGGTTAATTTCCCCAGTAAGCTCTCCTGTATCTTTACTGAACTTCTTTCTGGATGATCTGTCCATTACTGAAGGTGGAGTGTAGAAATCTCCAACTGTTATAGTGGAGTAATTTATCTCATTTTTCAGTGTCCCCAGTGTTTGATCGATGTATCTAGATGCTGTAGTATTGGATGTGTAAATATTTAATATTGTTATGTCCTGCTTATGGATTGAACCTTCCAGCATTAAATAGTGACCATCCTGGTCTATGATGGATTGTACATTAAAGTCTATTTTATCTGAGATTAGTATTGCCATCTCTGCTCTTCTTTGTATGTTGTTGGCTTTGTATGTATTTTTCAGTTCATTAATTTTCAGTTTGTGCATATCTTTGAGTCTAAGATGTGTTTCTTGTAAGCAACATATAGACAGATTGTGTCTTGTTCCAGGATGTCACTTGGTGTCTCTTTACTGGAGCATTCAGTCCATTTACATTCAGTGTAACTATTGATAAGTATGTGTTTAGTGGTGTCATTTTAATGCCTTTATTTTTGTGCTGTTGATGTTTTCTATGTTGCTCTTAATATTCTTTTCCAGGTTATTCTTGGTTTTGTGTTTGTTGAGACCCATGTATTATGTTTCTTGTTTTGATATGTCACCATGTTGTTGTGCTTTGTGGCTACCACTATAATCCCCCTTACTATTCTAAGTTTAAACCAGACTTTAACTTTGGCATATGTTTTTAATTTCCTCTACTTTTGAAAGCGTTGTAACTACTGTAGTATAGCTCTCTTTTTAGTGTAATTATGTCATAGTTTTCATGGTATGATCACTAGTTCCCTTCTTTTAATATTGTAGCTTTCATTGAGCTTTGTGACTTACTTGAGTAGGATTCTTGATGGTATGTCCTGAATTGCCTCCTTAAGTATTCACTTAATGTTTTTGTTTTTGTTTTGTTTTGTTTGTTTGTTTTTATTACTGTTATTAAATAAAAAGTGAAAGTGTACATACTCTGTGCTTACAATACTGGGTTAAGAGAGGAGGAGTACACATGTTGTGTCAAAGTCCCATTAATATTGATCCTCTTACTAATGTGTATTGTCACCAATTTCACCCAACCAAATTTCTAACAACTATCTAATCTGAACCCTCGACCCTTGCCCTCCCTCCCCTCCACTCTTCCCACCCTTGTAGCCTTCAAAGAGTCTTTTCTACTATGTATGAGTATGTTTTTAAGTTTTTATCGTAGGAGTCTCATATAATAATTGTCCTTCTGTCACTGACTAGTTTCTGTCCTCCAGTTGAGACCAAATTGAGAGATGTTTCCTGCTATCATCATCGTTCTTTATCAGTGTGTAGTACTCCACTGAGTATACATACCAAAGTTTACCCATCCATTATTCTGTTGTTGGGCATCTGGGTTGATTCCAACTTTTTGCTATCGTGGACTGTACTACAATGAACATTTGTATACATGTAGCAGTTGGTGTGAATGGCCTTGGTTTTGTAGGATATATTCCGAGCAGAGGAATTACTGGGTCAAATGGTATATCTATATCCATTATTTTAAGGTAACGCCAAATTGTTTTCCAAAGAGGTTGCACCATTCTGCAATCCCACCAACAGTGAAGGAGAGTTCCAATCTCTTCACAGCCTCTCCAACATTTAGTGTTTTGTGTTTTTTGGATCATGGCCAATCTTGTTGGGGTGAGACGGCATCTCATTGTCATTTTGATTTGAATGTCTTTAATAATTAATGATCATGAAAATATCCACATGTATTTTTTGGCTGCCTGGATCTCCTCTTTAGAGAAGTGTCTGTCCATCTCCTTTGCCCATTGCTTAATTGGATGATTTGTCTTTTTCTTATTGATATTTTGTAGAACCTTATAGATTATGGAGATCAGGCGTTGGTCTGACATAGAGTTGCCAAATATTTTTTCCCATTCTGTAGGTGGTCTTTTAATTCTCTTGATGAAGTGTTTGGATGAGCAGAAGTGTTTGATTCTTAATAATTCTCATTTATCTATTTTTCTCTTCTGATGAGTATGTTTTGTTTGTCAGATTTTGAAGTCTGTCTATATTGCATATTAAAATGTTCATTGTTGACCCTATCTTATCTTAGATGAGCTTTATTGTTTTAGCTTTTATATTCAGGTCTTTTATCCAAATTGATTTGGGTTTTGTATAAGGTGTGAGATACGGGTCTTGTTTCAATTTTCTGCAGATGGATATCCAATTATGCCACCACCATTTGTTAAAGAGATTGTTCTTACCCCAGTTTAAAATCTTAGGACCTTTTTCAAATATTAGCTGTTCATAGGAGGATGGTGGCATCTCTGGAGCCTCTACTTTGTTCCATTGGTCTATATGTCTCCTTTTGTACCAATACCAGGCTGTTTTGATTACTGCGGCAGTGTAATAGGTTTTAAAGTCAGGCAGTGAGAGGCCTCCAAGCATGTTCTTCTTTTTCAGTAGTGCTTTACTTATTCAGGGTTTCTTCCCTTTCCAAATAAAGCTAATCATTTGTTTCTCCATCTCATTAAAAAGTATCACTGGAATTTGTATTGGGATTACATTATATAAGTAGAGTGCTCTGGGCAAAATAGACATTTTCACAATATTGAGTCTTCCTATCCATGAGCAGAGCAAATTACTCCACTTATGTAAGTCTTTCCTAGTTTCTTTTAGGAAGATCTTGTAGTGTTCTCTGTAAAGATCTCTTCTTTCTCTAGTTAGATTTATTCCTAGGTATTTTATCTTCTTGAAGCTATAGTAAATGGAATTGATTTGGTGATTTCTTCATTAATAATTTCATTGTTGGTATAAAGGAATCCTACTGATTTAGTTATATCTACCTTGTATCCCGATACTTTGCTGAATTCTTCTATTAGCTCTAGTAGTTTACTTATGGATTTCTTTAGATTCTCTGTATAAACAATATATCATCTGCAAAAAGGGAAATCTTTACTTCTTCATCACCAATACGGATGCCTTTTATTTCTTTGAGTTGTCTAATTGCTCTGGCTAGAGCTTCTAGCATAATGTTGAATAGAAGTGGTGAGAGAGGGCATCCTTGTCCAGTTCCCATTCTCAAAGGGAATTCTTTCAGTCTTTCACCATTTAGGACGATGAAAGCAGTTGGCTTTGCATAGATGCTATTGATTATGTTGAGGAATTTCCCTTTTATTCCTATTTTTCTGAGAGTTTTAAGCATGAATAGATGTTGAACTTTGTCCAATGCCTTTTCTGCATCAATTGACAAAATCGGGTGATTTTTATCTTTTGTGTTATTAATATAGTTGATTACATTGATTGTTTTTATGATGTTGAACTAGCCTTGCATCTCTGGAATGACATCAACTTGATCATGATGAATGATTGTTTTTATATGCTGTTGAATTCTATTGGCTAGAATTTTGTTGAAGACTTTTGCATCTAGATTCGTGAGTGATATTGGTCTATGATTTTCTTCTTTTGTGGTATCTTTCCCTGGTTTTGGTATCAGGGTTATGCTGGCTTCATAGAATGATTTTGGAAGTATTTCATCTCTTTCTATGGTATGAAATAGCCTCACTAGTATTGGAGTTAATTCTTCTTTAAAAGTTTGGTAGAATTCTCTGGTAAAGCTGTCTGGGCCAGGACTTTTTTTGGTTGGTAGATTTTTGATGACTTCCTCAATCTCTTCCTTTGTGATAGATTTATTAAGTTGACCTATTTCTTCTTGTGATAGTCTTGGTGAGTCATACGAATGTAGAAATTTGTTCATTTCCCCCAGGTTTTGAAACCTGTCAGAGTACAGCTTTACACAGTATTCTGTTATGATATATTTTTATTTCAGTTGGGTCTGTTGTAACATCTCCCAACTCATTTCTTAATCGGGTTATTTGTATCTTCTGTTGTTTTTCTTTTGTGAGTTTAGCCAATGGTTTATCAATTTTGTTGATCTTTTTGAAGAACCAGCTTTTGGTTTTGTTAATTTTTTCAATTGTTTTTCTATTCTCTAATTCATTTAGTTCTACTCTAATCTTTATAATCTGTTTTCTTCTGGTGCCTAAGGGGTTTCATTGTTGCTTTCTTTCAACTTGTTCAACTGTGAGGTTAATTCTTTAATCTGTGCTCTTTCTTCTTTCTGGAAGTGTGCATTTATAGAGATAAACTGACCTGTGAGCACTGCTTTTGCTGTATCCCATAAATTCTGGTAGGATGTGTTTTCATTCTCATTTGAATCCATACATTTCTTTAATGTGTCTTTAATTTCTTTTATAACCCAAGGCTTTATGAGTAAAGTGTTGTTCAGTTTCCACAGGTTGGAATTTTTACCTGTGAATTTTCTGATATTGATTTCAATTTTTATAATTCTGTGGTCCGAGAAGGTACTTTGCAATAAATCAATGTTTTGGATTTTATGAAGAATTGTTTTATGACCTAACATATGGTCTATTCTGGAGAATGTTCCATGTGCTTTGGAGAAGGTGTATTTATCTGTTGATGGATAAAAAGATCTGTATATGTCAATAAGGTCAAGTTGGTTGATTGTTGTAATAAGATCTTCTGTATCTTTACTGAGCTTTTTTCTGGATGATCTATCCTTAACTGAAAGGGGAGTGTTAAAGTCCCCAACTATTACTGTGGAATGATCAATCTCATTTTTCAATGTTGTCAGTATTTGTTCAATGTATTTAGGTGCTTTGGTATTGGGTGCATAAATATTGTTAAGTGCATTAATATTGTTAAGTCTTGCTTGAGTATTGAACCTTTCAGCAATAAATAGTGACCATACTTGTCCACAATAGTGGATTTTACATTAAAATCTATTTTATCTGAGATTAATATTGCCACACCTGCTCTTTTTCATGTATTATTAGCTTGGTATATATTATTCCAACCTTTAATTTTCAACCTGTTCTTATCTTTAAGTCTAAGATGTGTTTCTTGTAAGCAACATATAGATGGGTCATGTCTTTTGATCTGCGATATCACTTGCTGTCTCTTTACTGGAGCATTCAGTCCATTTACATTCAATGTGATTACTGATAGATATGTGTTTAGTGGTGTCATTGCAGTATGTTTATCTTCATGTTGATGTTTTCTCTGTTGTTCTTATTAATCTCTTCTGGGACATTCTTTATGGATGGTATGAGTTTTGATTTTAAATTTGTTGAGACTCCTGTTTTGCAATTTTTAATTTCAAATGATATATTGTTAATCTGTTCTATGGCTACATACATAAACCCCCTTAACATATAATTATTGAAATCAATTTTAACTATTTTAGAAGTCAGAAACTGTTGCTGCATCAAAAACAACTGTAACTATTGTAGTGTATCCCTCTTTTAATGTGATGATATTATAGCTGTCATGATACGATCATGGATTCCCTTACTATAATACTGTAGCTTTTGGCTTGGTTTGGTGAAGTGTTTTGCCTTCCATAACAGATTAAAAATTTGGATGAAGTACCTTAAATTATCACCTAAAACATAAATTTAGGGAAGAGCTTCTTTCAATATTTCATGTAATTTTGGTTTAGTGTTTATGAAGTTTTTAAATTTCTCTTTATTTTCCAAAAGTCTTAATTTCACCATTATATTTGATAGACAATTTTGCTGGACAAATTATTCTGGGATGGAAGCTTTTCTCATTCAGGGTTTGAATGTGTCTGCCCATTGTTTTCTAGCCAGCATTGTTTCAGCAGAAAAGTCAGATGAATGTCTACAGGGTTTCCCTCGGAATGTTAGTTTTGATTTGAGCCTTGCTGTCTTCAGAAGCATCTCTTTGTGTTTTAGCTTATTAAGCTTAATTATAATATGTCTTGGCATTATTCTTTTTTGATCTAACTGTTGCGGTGGTCAGTAAACATCTTGGATTTCTATGTTCTCTTTGTTCATAATCTCAGGAAAGTTTTCTGTCAGGATCTCTACAGCAATACTCTCTATGTTGTCATTAATCCTCCCTTGTTCAGGAACTCCAATTAAATGTATATTATTCCTCTTCATGGAGTCCCATAGGCTTCTTAATGTTTCTTCATTTTTCTTTTTTCTCTGATTTTGCCTCATAAATATTGGCATTACTTACTTTGTCTTCTAGGTCACTGATTCTAACTTCCATCTGTTCGATCCTACTCTTTTGGCTTTGGATAGAATTATCCAATTCTGTATTTTTGTTATTAATCTGATGTATTTCAGATCATTGATCTTCCAGCATATCAAATAGTTTACCAAATTTTTCATTTTGTTCTATTACATGTTGTTTAATCTCTGGGAGGGTTTTATATACAACTTTTTTATATTCAACTGCTGTTAGATTCAGAAAGGCTTCTTCATCTGGGAAATTTTTTGAATTCTTTGAATCTTCATTTAGGGAATTTTCTGGAGCATTTGAAGACTGTTTCTTTAAACGATTAATTTTGGTCTGTTGCCTGCATGCCTTCTAGATGCTATTTGATTTCTCTGATAATGGATCTAAGAGAATTGTTGGTCACCAGCTGTCTCTATTACTCTAGTGATTTGCCCCAGGTGGACTCTCAAGTATGGAAGACTCTGCTTACTGGGCAACAAAGAGGCTACTCTGTTTATGGAGAAACTGGGGGCTGTCAGCCAATCTTATAATGTGAGTGAGAGAAACGACGTTTTTCAATAGAGAGATTTCCAGAGAGAAAATACAAGCCTCTCAGCCTTAAAAAAGTGAACCTTAAAGTAAAAGTAAACTTCACTTCTATGCAATGTGCTGCCCAGGTGCCAAATTGGGAACTGGAAGCTGTAAAACAGGCTGGCCTGAACAGGCAGTGGGGAACAGCAGACTTCACCTGCCAGCTATAATGAAAGTCTCTTACCATTACTGGCCATTTGCAGAAGCTGCAGTTCTCTGTTACAATGTAGCAGCAGAAGCAGAGGTCAAATGGTCACTGAACTGTTTTTGAGAGGAGAAGATTAGTCCGATACTGTTGCCCAGTCAAATATGTTAGGTCCCAAGCCTTCTCAGGTATTCAGTGCTCCTTAAAAAATATCATCCAGGCCTTAGTTGTCAGAGGGAGATGAGGAGACGTCTGTTTACTCTGCCATCTTGTAACAGACGTTTTTCTAAGCAAAGAGCTTCTTTGAGTATTTCTTGTAGTTTTGATTTGGATTTTACAAAGTCTCTAACATTCTGTTTATCTGTGAATGTCTTAATTTCATCTTCATATTTGAGAGACAATTTTTCAGGATATGTAATTCTTGGTCAGAAGTTGTTCTCTTTCAAGGCTTTGAATGTATGATCCCACTACCTCCTCGCCAAGATCTTTTCTGCTGAGAAGTAGGACGAAACCCTACAGGGCTTCCCTCTGAATGTTAGCGTTGCTTTAAGCCTTGCTGAGTTTAAGAAACTTGGTTTTATGTTTCATTTTATGAAGCTTGATTATAATATGTCTTGGTGTCTTTCTTTTGGGCTTCTATTTCTTGTGGTGTTCAATACACAGCTTGAAAATCTATGTTCTATTCTTTAATAATTTCAGGAAAGTTTTCTGTCAGCAACCCAGGAACAATAGTTTCCGTGTTTTCAGCTATTCCTCCTTTTTAAGGAACTGAAATTATTCATAGATTATTCCTCTTAGTGGAGTCCCACATGTTTTTTAATGCTTTTTTGTTTTTCTTAATTCTGTTCTCTGATTTTCAGCCAGAAATGCTGGTATCAGTTGCTCTATCCTGAAGATCACTAATTCTGGCTTTCTTCGCCTCAATTCTTCCCTTTTGGCTTTGGATTCAATTGTCTAATCCTGTAATTTTATTATTGATCTGCTGGATTTCAGATTGTTGATATTCCATCAGTTCAAACAACTTGCTTAATTTTTCATTTTGCTCTGTTGCATTTTGTGTAATCTCTAGAATAGCTCTCTATATAATTCTTTTGTATTTGACTTTCAATAGTTTCAGAAAGGCTTTTTCATCTGGGAAGTTTTTTGATCCTTTATTTTGGGAGTTTTCTAGAGCCATAGTGGACTGTTTCTTTAAATGGTTAACTATTGATTGTTACCTACACACCATCTAGAAGCTGTTCAGTTTTTCTGGTGTTTTCTCAGCAGGAGCTGAGGCATAGTTCTAAGAGAGTATTTGTTTACCAGCCACCTCTGCGTAGTCTAGTGACTGGTCCCAGGTGGATTCTCTGGGGTGGCGGCCTCTGCATCCTGGTTGGCAAAGATGCCACTCTACTTTTGGAGTCACTGGAAGGCCATCAGCCAAGCTATCAGTAAATAGTGGTGAAGAAGCTGCTGGGCCTCTCAGCTGTCAGTACTCCAGGTGGTCTTATTTTAAAAAGGTACTTCACTGCTAAGTGAGGAGGTGTCTATCAGCTGCTGAAATAAGTCAGGCCCTCATGTGTGGCAGGCCCTGCCTTTTGGTTTACGACAAAGGCACCTCATAGGCTGTCCCCAGTTGCTATGAAGTGGTTCACAGTAGGGAACAGTTACAGGTTTTCCGCCATCCTCCGCCATGCCCCACTTGTACCTCTAGCTACCACTGTCATAAACATAGCATTTCTGCTGGAGAAGCACTTTCCAGACAGGCACCACTTCTCAGCTTGAGATTTAGCCGCAGCTAAGACCATTGGTTGAGTGGCTCTACCTCCCAGCTGACCAAGATGGTGTCTTGCCCAAGCTGCCCTTCCTGCTGTGAAACAGCAGAATCTATGGTGCAGCTCAGAAAAGAGAGGTTGGAGGGGCAGCAGTGCCCTCAGTCAGCAGCTGGGCTTTCAACATCCCATGCACACTCTCTGTGCTGCACTACTTGCTGTTTATTTAAGCACTGTAGTTCAGCATATTAGTCAGCTGATGCCCAGGCCCCACCTCCCAGATAACAAGGAAGGCGTTAGTAGCTGCAGTCTTCCCAAATGGCTAGTCAGCAGGAGTAGGAGCCGCCTCACCTTTGAGAGAGGTAGTCACCCTGTTACTGTGTGTAATCCAATCTCACATCTGTTTGCCAGATCCTAGAGCTCCTCAGATGTCCATGCTGCTCCATTCAATTATTCTCCCAGGCCTTAGTTCTCAGAGGGAACTCAGGAGATGTGTGTCTAGTCTGCCATCTTGGCCCTGCCTCCAATAACATTTATTTAGAAACAAAAAAGGTTTTGTTTCCTATAAGATTCTTAGAGGAAATTGGTAATCAGTTGGTATTTATAGTATTCTGAGATATTTTCCTTTTCTTTACATCATGTTTATGTTAGAGATATTAAGTTCTTTGAAGATTTGTTAAACACCAGCATGAAGAAGAAAAAAAGGGTTATAAAGAAGGATCAAGTAAACGTTATCCTTTTATAAAATTAATGGGAAGATAAAAACTACTTAATGTGCTGTGTACAGTGTAGTAAGTGATGGAGGCTTAGCGACACCGGCATTCCCTCTTTCTGAATATTAAGGAAAGAGAATATTCAGAGTGAAAAAGTTACAAAAATTAAGAAGTTGACAGTTGAGATACATGTTGCATTAGTCATATTTGTTTATGCAAAAATAAGTCCACATTAAAGACAGAAGTGTTAGCAAAGACAAAGAGTTTGAAAAAAGAAATGTGTCTATAAAAAACAGTGAACACTTCAATTTGTTTGAAGCTTACAGTAAGGTAAATAAAAAACGAAGGAACATTTTTAAAATAAGCTGGAAGCAGATCTTAGATCATCAGTCCCAACGAGAGACATGTACTTTATTCTTCAAATGTTAAGAAATCATTGAAGAATCTTTTACAGAGAAGAATGTTTTGATCAGAATGAATGTTGATGTGTTATGAATGAATACATTCATTCAAGAAATAAAAAAAGTATTAACCAGTTCACCATGGAAGTTCATGTATGTTATGACTATTTAATCTCAGAGGAGCCTAAACATACTTTATTTTATGGCTGTCTGTAACAATTAGTTCTGAGTGAAAATTTTTTAAAGTGAGAAGTAATTTTAGATTATTGAAAAAAAAATTAAAGGGAAACCGTTAAAAATCAGTTTACTTATTTATAGATGTAATTTATAAATATAATTGTAAGTGTAATTAAAAACAATTATAAATCAATATATAAGTGCAATTAATCCTATGTATAGCATGATTAGATAAATTATTATTTCTTTGAAGGGAAGGTCATACCCAAGAACTGATGACATTTTGTGAATAAAGTGGTTTTGCTTCAGAGGATAAACTCAGTGGTTAAAACAGGAAAACTAGCCTCCAGTCCAGGCTCTGCCTTTAACAAGTATGTCTCAGTGTCCATAAAAGTAAAAGGAATAGGACTAGATATTTCCTAATTTCTTTTGCAGCTCTAAAAATCTGTAGTGCTAGAGAAGTACTTGCTAATACATTACCCCAAATATCTAGTTTATATTCTTTTATTACTGAGAAGTGCTATGGGCTAGAAGAATCCCATGCTATCTTAAAACTCTTCATAGTCCGTTTTTAGAGTTCATTAATTTTCATTAAGTAAATTTGTACTGAGTAACTGCTATGTGCACCATCACTCATCTGTCAGTTTACCATGGCTTATGTGTTGCTTTAGTGCTAGAAATTATGTTACTAGTATTTCAAGTAAAAGTGGAGCCATGGTGAACAGGCTTCAGATGAACTTCCAGACTGGGGCAGACTAGCAAGAAAGGCTTAGCATTCTGATTTGGAACATTATGCATACTTTATGTATCACAACAGAATATTGACTGATTTTCTTTGGACATATCATCAGGAGAGATCAATCACTGGAGGTGGACACCATGTTCAGAAAAGTTGAGAGCCAGTGGGAACAAAGGAGTCCCTCAGTGAGACAGATTGGAACAGTGACCACAACGTTGAATTTGAATATGCCAGCAGTTGTCAGGACAACAGAACCAGGCAGCATTTCGTTCTATTATCAATGAGATCACCATGAGCTAGAACTGACTCAATGACAGCTAACAACAACTACGTTCAAGGCTTTATGCCAGACACTTGAGCTATAGCGTTGAATAAGACAGACAAGATTCCCATTGTTAAGGACTAAATTGTGTCTCACCAAAATTTGTGTTGAAGGCCTAGTCTCTGTTACCTATGCCATGAATTTATGTGGAAACAGTCTTTGAAGCTGTCGGTTAACATGAGTTCATACTGGAGTACGTGGATCCTAATCCGATCCAAATAGTGTCCAATGAAAGAGAGGAGACCTAAAGAGACAGAGGGTGAATGAAAACGAGAGAACAGAATTACACTGGTTGCAAGCCAAAACATGCCTAATGCTATCAGATACCGGAAAGACAAGAAAGGATGTACACTTAGAGCCTTTGGAGAGAACATGGACCCTGCCAGCATTCTGAATTTGGGCCACTAGTCTCCAGAACTGAGAGGCAATACATTTTCTTTCTTAATAGCCAACCCAATTTGTGGTATCTTGTTAAGAAACCCTAGGAAAAGAATGCACTTATCTTCAAGAACTTTGCGATCCCCAGTCTCTATCAAGGAGACTTGGTGGCTCATTAGCTAAAAGCAAAGATTGCTAACAAAAGCTTGGCAATTGGAATCCATCAGCTGTTCCTTGGAACCCCTGTGCAACAGTTCTGCTCTGTCCTATATGGCTGCTGTGAGTGGGACTCACCTTAAAGACAACAGATTTGAATTTGAATTTGGAGTATCTATCAAAGCAGACCCTGGGGGGTGTAAATGATCAAACATGTGACTACTAAGCAAAAGACTGGCAGTTTGAATGTAGCCAGGCATCTCGGAAGAAAGTCCTAGCAATTTGCTTCCAAAAGATGGCAGCCTTAAAAAATGCTGTGGAGCACAGCTCTACTCTGCAACACAAGGAATTTCCATGAGGTAGAATCAACTCAGTGGCAACTGGTTTGTTTTTGTTTGATCTCTATGAAAGACATTGTTGTAGTAGCTATGCCAAATTTTATGTCACAAACCTCTTCTATGAAAAACAGGGCAATCAGAAAAGCAGTCACAGACTGTCAGCACTCATAGACTTCTTGGCATCCAGCAGCTCTGTTAGAGCAGAGTTCCTGTGGCAGGCCAGTGCTATTTAATGTTGCTTTTCCTGAAAACTTGGAATAATCAACCATAGTCTTCATATATATATTGTTTCCAAGAAAGCTTATTCTACTTCACTAAAAGAAGAAATTAGAATAATGAATTCTAATGACTGAGCCTCTGGACATGTGAGTCTACATAAATTTAGGTTTAAAACAAAAGGAAATTTTATAACTGGTTGCCTTGTTACCAGACACAATCTCTCATCTTTACCTTGCATAATCAGAGAGAACAACAGTGAGCTATTTATGTAACAACAACAAAATGTTTTAAAACTTCTTGAACATGTAAATTTTCAACATGTAAAGTTTTCAACAAAACTGACTCTTTATTAAGAAAGGCATTACTAAATGTGTTGGTTAGACACAGAGCAGAAATAAACAGTGAGATCACTTGCTCCAATAAAATTATAATCAATACTTAAAAAAGAATTTCCAGTTACAAGGACACACTAAAATGTACTGGCTTGGCTATATATACTAAAGAAATATATTCTGACACAAGACTTTTGGAAAGCAATTCTATAATCTATATCAAAAGTATACACACATTTGATCCACTAATTTTGCTGCAGAGATCTAATTTTTATTAGCCAGCATTCTTTCAAGTTTGCAATAGCATTAAACTGAAACTAGTTTAAGCTAAATAACTGAATAACTGAGGGTAGATGAGTGAAAAGTAGTGACATGGAATACATTTCAAGCAAAGTAAAACCTAAATGATGTATTGCAGGGTTGTATCTCCCTTCAGACCCCCTCCACCCTCATCATTCAGACAGATTCTTTCCAGACTGTGAGTTAGCTTACCTGCCAGTTTAGTACCTAGAGTAGGAAGCTGAGCCAAAAAGTCCTTGAAAAGATATTGATTGCCCTGGTCTGTGTCATGTGCTTTTCTATGAACTAATTACAGTGTTCTGAAGACCATGCCCTATGGACGCATCTGCATGGCTGATGTTAATTTCAACAAGGTCGTGGGATAAGTTCCCCCAGGAAATATGGCTGCTGCTTCTGGGAGCTGGGAAGAATTTTAGGCAAAAAATTAATAGGTTTCCTTTGTCTACCCTACACTTGTGAAAAGTTTTAGGACATGAAACTGTTTAGGGCATCAACACACTTCTTAATTGCTGGTTGCTGTGAAGTTCACTCCAATTCACAGCAACTTTATATTTCATAGAACACAACATTTTCTGGTTCGGCACCATCATCACTGAAAAACACACCAAACACCCAGTCATAAGAGAATAGTTAATAAATTATTATACATTCATATTACCAACTATTTTAAGTCTTTAAATTTCATGTACAAATAGATTTACTAGCATGGGAATAGGTTGTTACAACATTAAATGACAAAATAAGAACTCTGCTCTCTAAGACTTCATCTATCTGTTGTTCATCTATCAACCTAGCTGTTTGACTTCAGCTATACAAAAGTTTGTACTATACACAAGAAAGCATATAGAAATGTTAAAATATAAACAGTGGGTGTATTTGGATGTAAATAAATTTTTTCCTCTCCCCCCTTTTTTTGTATTTTTCTATTTTTGCAAGGGATAGATTTCATACTTATAAGATTTCACTTGAAATATAGGTTAAAAATAGTTTCTTATGTATACTAGCATTTGAATTTAGCACAGATCTTGCAGTTAGGAAACCAGAATCACAGGAGGAATTACAGGGTGATCAGGCTGCTTAAAAGCAGGGACTTAAATGACCAAATTATACTTCAGTCAAGTGAATGGAGCTTTTGTTTATTTTGAAAATGACAGAACTATCTTAACAGGCAGCCAGGGACTTGGAATAGTTTCAATACCTGACACTGAGATGCCTTTCTTAATTTTCTTTATAAGTAGTGTAGGGTGCATTGGCACCTTGTTTAAGAATCTGAGGTGTAGTCAGTGTGAAATAGCCTATAGTCAAGTTTCAATAGAAGAAGGAAAGGATGCTTTTGATCATTAACTCCACAGGGCTCACATTTGGCCTAGAACTTCAATAAAAGCAAAGAATAAATGAGACAGTGAAATAAAACTGCATGAACACTGGTAAGGTATCTGCCGACTTAAAGCAGTTCTTTGAACTGCACCTATTTCTAAGTGCAGTTAGGAATGATGGTTCTCAGGGTGTAAGAGACCTATAGTAATTTCTGAGCACTCCCTCTATCTGGATTCTCTCTGTAAGCATTCTTGCATTTTAATTAAATTTCTATATTTATTTGTTTACTTATTTTAACCAGAAATTATGTCTCAGATTTAATTTTAAGCAGTTAGACTATGCTACTGTGAACAAACTGCCTCTCACTTTCCCTGAGTTTTTCACAAGTGGTCTAAATGGCTGGCTGCCAGTAACAGGCCACTCATATCCATCCACAGAACCCTCCAAGTATTAGAGGCAAGTAATGATAGAACATAAACAAATTAATTTAGCACTGTAGCAGAATTCAGTTTTTTAATCCAAACTTTGAATGTTCAAGTTCAAAATCATTTCTTCAAACTTTCTTTGAGAACCTGCTTTTGTCATGATAGAGTTCTGACTGCATCCAAACAGTGAGTTAGAAATGGTGCCAGCTGTCAAGAAACACGCTGTGTTGTTGTGGAAATGAACATATGAACCACTGTGTATCATATGAGGTAAAAAATGATGAGGAATGGAGACAGCAATGAGAAATTTTGCTAATCAAGGAGAAAGGAAAGAAACTTTAGTTCATAATTGAAGGGTGAAAGGGGCAGTCAGAAAATCAAAAGATGTAGGGAGCCACAGTGAAGATGGCAGGCTAAACACACATCTCCCTAAATCCCTCTGGAAACCAAGGCCTGAATTGATAATTAAACAGACTTCTGGTCACCTAGTGAGCCCTAGGACACGACATAGGGGTGTCTATTTGGTCTACACACTGAGCGGAAAACTTCTTCTCTTTTGCCGATCCCTGTCCTTGTTGAGTCCCTGCTCTTACAGACTGAAGGTAAATCACCATTTTGACTTCTTTTCTCTGTCTTGGCCAGCTGGAGGGCCTAAGGTGACTGGCAGCAAGGCTCCAATGTACTGCTGATGAGATTGGTGAGAGGAATTGCCACATTTTGAGAGCCTGGCCTTGGAATCTGTGCAACTAAGCACTTTT
The DNA here is from genome assembly GCA_028571685.1 of Heterohyrax brucei. Taxonomy (NCBI): domain Eukaryota; kingdom Metazoa; phylum Chordata; class Mammalia; order Hyracoidea; family Procaviidae; genus Heterohyrax; species Heterohyrax brucei. The sequence continues at coordinate 1,930,994 of CM053161.1, forward strand.
AACTTCTGTCTCTATCTCTTGGAATCTCTGGATCACCACCACTGAATAGCTTTTCCCAAGGTGGGCAAGAGACCTCTTGTGGGACACCATGTTGATGCTCTGGAAGGCACAGTTTGCTATATGGAGGCCTCAGCTGAACCTAATTCCCAGGCTGGGAGGCAGTGCCTGCCTGGAGAGCACTCTTCCAGCAGTAAAGCAGCCTTTGATATAGAGGTGCATACTTTGCCAGCTGGGAAGAGGGACTTGCACTCCTGACAGCCTGACTAATTTGGGGAGCTGTCAGATATCTTTTACCTTACAGTAGAGAAATAACTGCAGTGGATCCAGACAGCTTCTCTTCTAGCCTTTACTATCCCACATTATAATCAGCTGACAGTTACCCAGTGACTCTGTAAGTGGGGCTGTGTCTTAGCCAATCAGGAAGTAGAGCCTGCTATCCAAGAGACTGAGCCAAATCACTGGAGTACACAGAGGTGTCCAGTGATCAACTTCCTTTTCATACTGAGCTTGAACCCCATTAAAGTAACACTGGAGAAACAAAGCAACTTCCAGATGCCCAAAAAGCAACAAACTTTGGACCAGAACATTAGGAAGAATTTACCTATGGCTTCAGAAGGCACACAAAAGGAAAATACAAAGAACTTCCCAGATAAAGAAGCCTTTCTGAAACTATCAGTGGGTGAGTACAAAAGGGTCATTTATAGAGCCCTCCTAGACCCTACACAAAATGCAGCAGCCAAAGAGCAAAATGAAATATTAAACTGTTTGATCTGACAGAACACCAGTACTCTGAAATCCAACAGATCAGTAACAAATTTAAAAAGATAGAAAATTCAGTTCAAAGCCAAGCAAAGAGAATTGAACAAAAGGAAAACAGACTTTCTGACTTGGAAGACAGAGCTACTGACTCCAGCATCTATGAGGAGAAATTGGAAAAAAGAAACAAGAAGTATGAAGAAGCATTAAGAAGCATGTAGCACTCTATTAAGAGGAACAATCTACAGTTAATTGGAGTTCCTGAACAGGGTGGGACAGCTGAGAACACAGAGAGTATTGTGGCTGAGCTTCTGACAGAAAACTTCCCAGAAATTATGAAAGAAAATACATATCCAAGATTCATATCAAATGCCACTCAATGTAGATCCCAAAAGAAAGCCACCAAGACATGTTATAATCAAGCTTAACATGAAACACAGGCAGAGACACGTAAAGGCAGCCAGACTCAAAGGAAAGCTAACATACAGAGGGAAACCATGTAGGCCTTCGTTTGATTTCTCTGCAGAAATGATGCTGCCATGGAGACAATGGGATGACACAGTGACAGCCTTGAAGGAGAAAGACTTCCAATCAAGAATTACATATCCTGCAAAGCTATCTTTCAAATATGCAAATGAACTCAAGACATTTTCAAATAAACAGAAACTCAGAGACTTTGTAAAAACCACACCAAAGCTACAAGAAATACTGAAAGAAGCTCTTGGCTTAGAAGAATAAAGCCATTACTTTTATATTTTAGGAAGAGAGTATAGGACACATCATCCAGAAACTTACTCAGTTAGGAAAGCCTCCAAATTCAATCAAAGCTGTTATAGTAGAAGAAATGATCCACTGATCCTATCATGAAAACTATGATGTCATCATATTAAAAAGAGGGATGTACTACAGTGGTTATAGTCCTTACAGATGGAGAGGAAATTAATAAGAATTTTAGTAGTTGAAATTGGGTTTGAACATAGACTTTTAAGGGGGACCAAAGGGGCAGCTGCAAAGCCCAACAAAGATGTAGCATATCAAGTCAAGAAATATCATACAGGAGTCTCAACAACCATAAAACCAACACTGGAAAAGGTGAAAACTCAACTCATAAAGAAGAATCTTCCAAAACAGAATAATAAGAACAACAGAGAAAACATCAACACAAAAATAAACATATCATAATGACAGCACTAAACATATACCTATCAATAATTACACTGAATGTGAATGGACTCAATGCTCCAATAAAGAGACAATGAGTGGCATCTTGGATCAAAAACCACGACCTGTCCGTATGTTGCTTACAAAAAACTCACCTTATCTTAAATATATGAACGAATTGAAAATTAAAGGATGGACTAATATATACCAAGCTAACAATACACAAAGAAGAACAGGTGTGGAAATACTAATCTCACATAAAATAGATTTTAATGTAAAATCCACCACATGACAAGGATGGACATTATTTACTGCTGAAAGATTTAATACACACGCAGGACTTAACAATATTAAGTATTTATGCACCCAATACTAAAGCATCTAAATACATCGAAGAAACACTGACTACACTCAGAAACAAGACAGATTACTCCACAATAGTAATGGGAGACTTCAACATTACACTCTCAACATTGGACAGATCCTCTAAAAAAGCTCAGTAAAGACACAGAAGATCTTATTGCCACAATTAACCAACTAAGCCTAATCAATATATATAGAGAACTTTCTATCCATCAGCAGATGATTATACCTTGTCCAGTGCACATGGAACATTTTCCAGAATACACCATGTGTTAGGACGTAAAGCAAGTCTCAACAAAATCCATAAAATTGAATTATTGCAAAACATCTTCTCAGACCACAAAGCCATTAAAGTTGAAATCAACAGCAGAAAAAACATAGATAGAAAGTGGAACTCATGGGAACTGAACAATATCTTGCTTAAAAAGCCATGGGTTATAGAAGAAATCAAGGACGAAATAAATTTATGGATTCTAGTGAGAATGAAAACACTTCCTACCAGAACCTATGAGATACAGCTAAAGTAGTGCTCAGAGGTCAGTTTATCCCCATAAATGCACACATCCAGAAGCAAGAAAGAACCCAAACCAAAAATCTAACCCTACAGCTTGAACAAGTAGAGAGAGAACAACAGAAGAAACCCTCAGTCACCAGCAGAAAACAGATCATAAAAATTAGAGGAGAATTAAATGAATTAGAGAATAGAAGAACAATGGAAAAAAAATTGAAAAGACTAAAAGCTGTTTTTTTTTTAAAAAAAAAGATCAACAGAATTGACAAACCATTGGCTAAAATTACTAAAGAAAAACAAGAAAGGAAACAAGTAACCCAAATAAGAAATGAGAGGGGAGTTGATACAACAGTTCCATCAGAAATCCAAAATAGTGTAACAGAATGCTATGAAAGACTAACAAATTTGAAAACCTAGAGGAAATGGACAAATTCTTAGATTCATATCACCTACCAAAATTATTACAAGGTGAAGGAGAACAACTTAATAAACCTATCACAAAGGCAGAGATTGAAAAAGTCATCAAAAAACTGTCCACCCAAAACAGCCCTGGCCCAGATGGCTTCACTGCAGAATTGTACCAAACTTTTAGAGAAGAGTTATCTCCAGTACTACTTAGACTATTTCACACCATACAAAGGGATGGAATACTCCAAAATTCATTCTATGAAACCAGTATAACCCTGGCACCAAAGCCAGCGAAAGATCTAACAAAAAAGGAAGAACTGCAGACCAATATCATTCATGAATCTAAATGCAAAAATCTTCAACAAAATTCTTGCCAATAGAATACAATAACACATCAAAAAAATAATTCATCATGACCAAGTTGGATTCACACCAGGGATGCAAGGCAGTTCAACATTAGAAAAACAATTAATGTGATCAACTACATAAATAACAAAAAAGATAAGAATCATCTGATTTTGTCTATTGATGCACAAAAGGCATTTGACAAAGTCCAATACCCACTCATGCCAAAAACTCTCAGCAAAATAGGAATAGAGGCAAATTCCTCCATGTAATAAGGGCCATTTATATGAAATCAACAGCCTACATCATCCCGAATGAAGAGAGACTGAAACAATTCCACTTGAGAACAGGAACTAGACAAGGATGCCCGCTGTCACCTCTCCTATTCAACATTGTACTAGAAGTTCTAGCCAGAGCAATTAGACAAAACCAAGAAATAAAGGGCATCTGCATCGGCAAGAGGAAGTGAAGGTGAAAGGGGTGCAAATGGCATGGAGAATTTCAAACAGAGGATCATTTTTTGTAAAATAAAAACGTCTGAGCCAGTGGAAGTCTATTCTGCAACAGTGATGAGTATGGTGTAACCATAACTAAGTACAGGAAAATTTCTGAGAGTGCTGACTTGTTGCTAGGGACCAAACATTGTTGTATTTGAGGTACTGAAACAATAGAGTGTGTCATGAATAGGTCTGGACTTTAATAAGAAAACTATTTTGACAATATAAATGACGGATTTAAAAGGAAAAGAAGCTACAAATAAAGACAAAATTTAGATGTGATAATACACAAAAGAAAAAGAAATAAACAGAGACAGTGACAGTAGAAATAAAAAAAGGACACTCAATCAACCGCACAGTAACAGACCCCATATAATAATAGTAGCTAAATACACATGGCCTGCCTTCTCTGTGCCCATTGCTTGTTTAAGGCCTCCATAAACACTGATTCCTTTACACCTTCATAGCAGTCCTATGATGTGGTTGTTGGGAGGTTCTACTGAGTCAGCTCTGACTTATAGAGGCCCTGTGACCAACTGCCATGGATTGAATTGTGTCCCCTCCCCCCCAAAATAGGTGTAGCCATGTGGCTGGGCCATGACTCCCAGTATCTTGTGACTGTCCTCCATTTTGTGATTTTCCTATGTTGTATGTTAAAGGATTAGGGTGGGACTGTAAATGCTTTTATAAGATCACCTCCCTGCTCCACTGTAAAGAGAATTTCTCTGGAGTATGGCTTGCCCCACCCTTAATCCTTTCATCCTGCAAGAGATAAAAGGAAAGAGAAGCAATAAAAGGTTTGGGAACCTTGTGCCATCAAGAAACCCACGCAGGGAGAAGCTCGTCCTTCAGACCTAAAGTTCCTGCGCCAAGATACTCCCTGGACAAAGAATGATACAATACTTGACTTTCCTCCAGAGCTGACAAGAGGGAAAGCCTTCCCCTGGAATGGACATCCTGAATTTGGACTTGTAGCCTACCAGATTGTGTAAAAATAAACCTTCTTTTGTTAAAGCCATCCACTTTGTGGTATTTATGTTAGAGCAGCCCTAGCTGACTAAAATACCAACCAATGGAAACTTGGCCAGGTCCTACTTCATACTCACAATCATTGTTTTGTTTGAGCCCATTGTTGCAGCATCTGTGTCACTCCATCTCTTCTTTCACTGAAACTTTGCTAAGCATTGAATTCTTCTCCAAGGACTGGTCCCTTATCAACATATCCAAAGGACATCAGACAAGTTATCACCATCCTCATTTCTTGTTTTGGTGATTGAGTGAAAGTGTACAATCCAATACAAATTTGAATGCCCACCTATGGGCAGTTCCCACTGCTCTCCCTGCCCGGTGACAGCACACTCCTCCTATCTGTTCTATGCATGTCATATCCTCCTAACAATCTCCTGTCCTTTTCTCTCTACCCTGTCCCCCTCTCCCCCTGTAATAGGCCCTCAGGATGTCATCCTATAGATGCACAGAATCATAAAGTGCACACACAATATGGTCACTCTTGTGTCACCAATTCCAATCTGTTCCTGTCCGAAGAGTTGACCTCAGTAATGATTTATGGACAGGAGCAGCATCAGGACAAGGGGCCATGTGCCAAGGGGAACCCTGAGGCCCCCTGGACCATCAGTTGTGGTCTTTTAGTGGAGTTCTAAGGGTGCACTCCTTTTATTTTCATGTTGCCAGTGATATTCAACTTTGTGAGCCCCATCACGGCTATCCCTGGTGGTGGCCAGGTACCATCCAGTTCTTCCAGTCACATGTCCATGTAGTTACCCACTCACATGGGTCTCTCGGTCTTCTGGGTTCTCTTTCCTCCATGCCATTTTGGTCCTTGGTGATCGTCTGTTTCAGCTGAGTTGCGACCATTTGGTATGCCTCAGATGGCAGCTTGCTATCTTTTAAGACCCCAAATGCCACTCACCAATATGGGGTGCAGAATAATCTCTTAGCAATACACTAGTAGCACCAATTGGCCTTGATGTCTCCTAAGAGCATGGTTGCTGAACCCCTGTTTCTGACACTCTGTCCTTGCAATATTGGGTTAAGATTGGAGGAGTATTCAGGTTATATTGAAGTCCAGTTAAATTGATCTTCTTCCTAATTTGTGCTGTCACTGATTTCACCCAACCAAATTTCTGTCAACTATCTAATCTAAACTCTATCTAATCTAAACTTGCCCTCCCCACAACTTGCAGCCATCAGTCTTTTCTTCTATGCATGAGTATGCTTTTAAGTTCTTATCATAGGGATCTCATACAATTTTTGTTCTTTTGCTGCTGACTACTTTCACTCAACGTAATGTCTTCCAGTTGAAACCAGGTTATGAGATGCTTCCTGAAATCACCATTGCTCTTTATCATTGCACAGTGTTCCATTGAGTATATATACCATAGTTGATCCATTTGTCTGTTTTTGGGCATCTTGATTGGTTCCATCGTTTTGATATTGTTGATTGTGCTACAAAAAACATTTGTGTGCATGTGTCTGTTGGTGTGAATGCCTTTGATTTTGTAGGCTATATCCCAAGCAGTGGGATTACTGGGTCAAATTGTACATCTATTTCCAGCTTTTTAAGGAAGTGTTAGATTGCTTTCCAAAGAGGTGGTACCATTTTGCCATCCCACCAGCAGTGTAGGAGAGTTTCAATTTCTCCACAGCCTGTGAAGCAGTTATTGCTTTGTGTTTTTGGATCATAGCCAACCTTGTTGGTGTGAGATGATGTCTCATCATAGCATTGATTTGAATTTCTTTAATAGCTAATGATCATGAGCATATCTGCATGTGTTTTTTGGCTGCTGGATATCCTCGTTAGAGAAGTGTCTGTCCATCTCCTTCTCCCATTGCTTAATTGGATTATTTATCTTTTTCTTATTGATATTTTGCAGTACCTTATAGATCATAGAGATCAGGTGTTACTCTGACACACAGTTGCCAAATACTTTTTCCCATTCTGTAGGTGGTCTTTTAATTGTTCTCATAAAGTCTGTGGATGGGCATAAGTGTTTGATTTTTAGTACTTCTGATTTATCTGTTTTGTCTTCTATTGATTGTGCTTTGTCAGATTTTGAAGTCTATGTTGCATATTAAATCTTCCGTTGTTGATCATATTTTTTCTTGGATGAGTTTTACTGTTTTAGCTTTGAATTGTGTTTTCTAATCCTTTAAATTTGTTATCAATCTGTTAGATTTCAGAATACTGGTGTTCCATCAGTTTGAACAGCTTGCTTAATTTTTCATTTTGCTCTGCTGCATTTACCACATTGTCTAGGAAGGCTATATATAATCCTTTTGTACTCAACCTCTGATAGTTTCAGAAAGGCATCTTCATCTGGGAAATTCTTTGATTCTTTCTTTTGGGAGCTTTCTGGAGCCATATGTGAATTTTTCTTTAAATTTTTGGCCAAAGTTTGTTGCATTTGGGGCATCCAGAATTTGTTTAGTTTCTATGGTGTTATTTTAACAGGATCTGGAGTACAGTCTGAGAAGGAAGGTGAATACCAGTCACCTCTGTGTACTACAGTGATTGGGCCCAGTGGTGTATCAGGCTCCACCTTCTGACCGGCAAAGACACAGCCCCACTAATGGAGTCACTGGGGGGCCATCAGTTGACCCTATGATGTGGGTCAGTAAAGCCTGGAAGAGATACTGACAGGATGCACTGTAGTTATGTCTCTAGGTAGCCTTAGTTTGAAAGGTAAAAGCTATGTGACATCATCCAAAATCAGTAAGGCTGTCAGGTGTGCAAGCCTCTCTTCCCAGTTGGCAAAGCAAGTATCTCTATGTCTAACCCCAGATGCTGTAAACTAGTTTAAAGTATGGAAAGGCTATTGCCCTGCTGTCATCTTCTGCTAGGCCCCAGCTGTGAAGCCACACGGTGCTAAACATAGCTTTTCTGTTGGAAAAATGCTCCCCGGTCTGGCACTGCACCTTAGCCTGGGAATTAGACCCTGGTAGGCCTCCAGTTGGGTAACTCCATCTCCTAGTCGAACAAGAAGGCATCTTACACAAGCTCTCCTGCCTGCTATGGATTAGCCAATTCAATGGCGGAGGTTCAGAAAGAGAGGGTGAAGGGGCTGAGGTGCCCAGAGCCCTGTAGCTATTTCTCCTGCTGATCCCATCAGCAGCGCAGATAAGCTTTGCTGCCAGTTAAGGCCAAGCCCCGCCTGCCACCTAAGACGGAGAATGAAAAGTTAAAACTCCATTATCTTCATTCTGCAAGAACCGGCATTCAACAAGGGCAGAGATCAGTGAAAGAGAAGAAGTTTCCCATTCAGTGACATGTAGTCCAAATTGGCAGCCCTATGCCATGTCCAAGGGCTCAGTGGATGTCCAGAATATTCCATTTAATTATCAATCGAGGCCTTAGTTTTCAGAGGAAATTAAGGAGATGTGTGTCTAGTCCTTCACCTTGACTCCACCCTCCACCATCCTTATTTCTAAGGGACATTCTGGTTGTACTTCTTTTAAGACGCATAGGTTTGTTCTTCTGATAGTCCAGAGTATATTCGGTATTTTTCAACACTATGATTCAAACACATCAATTATTTTTTCTGTCTACCTTATTAATTGCCCAGCTTTCCCATACATATGAGACAACTGAAAGTACCACGGCTTAGAGCAGGTGCACCTTAGTCATTGACGTGACATCTTTGCTTTTTATCACTTTTGAGAGGTCTGTTATTGCAGATATGTCCATTGTAATAGGTCCTTTGTTTTCTGGAATGCTGTTTTTCTATGGAGACTACCAATAGAAGCAAGTAAAATTAACTTCTTGACAAGTTCAACATGTTTTTTTTTGTTTGTTTGTTTATCATGATGTGGCTAATTGGTCCACTTGTGAGGATTTTGTTTGCTTTGAGATGTAGCTTTTGATCTTCATCAGTAAGCGATTCAGGTCTCTTTCAAGCAAGACTGTGTGATTTTAATAATTTTAATAATTCTTCCTCCTATCCTGATACCTCATTCTTTTTCACAAATCCAGCTTCTGAGATTATTTGCTCAGCAAACAGAATAGATTAGCATGGTGAAAGGGTGCATCCTAGAAACACACCTTTTCTGATTTTAAGCCACAAACTATCACTTTGTTCTCTTCTAAACACTGCCTCTTATCCTATGTACAAGTTCTGCATGAGCACAATGAAGTGTTACTGAATTCCCATCCTTCACAATGATATTCATAAGTAGTTATGATCCACACAAATGCCTTTGCATAGTCAATGAAACATAAGTCAGCACCATTCTAGTAGTCTCTGCTTTTAGACAAAATCCATCTGATACCACTAATGATACCCCTTATCCAAGGCCCTTTTTTGAATCCAGCTTGACTGGGCTTGGCTTGAGTTTCTGGCAGTTACCTGTCATTGTGCTAGGGCAACAGTTATTGAATTATATTCAGAAAAACTTTACTTGTATGTGATATTAATCGTATTGACCAATAACTTATGCACTTCCATGCATTGCCTTTCTTTGGACTGAATACAACTATAGACCTGTGCTAATCAGTTGGCCAGGTAGCAGTCTTCAAATTTTCTTGGCACAGATGAATGAGACCTTCCAATGTTGCATCTACATGTTGAAACATGCCAAGCGGTATTCTGTCAATTCCTGGATCTTGTTCTTTCTACAATACCTTCATTGTAGCACAATTCACTCTTGATTATGTTCTACTTCCTGAAATGGTTGAAATGCCAAGCAAGGTAATCTAACCAAATAGAGAACTTCTCAAATAATGTTATTAATATCACACACCAATAAGATTTTGCTAAAGATCATTTAAAACTGGCTGTAGCAGTACATCAACAGGAAACTGCCAGAAATTCAAGCTGTATTCAGAAGAGGACATTAAACAGGGAATATCATTGTTAAATCAGATGGATCCTGGCTGAAAGCAGAGAATACTGTAAAGATGTTTACCTGTGTTTTATCAACTATGCAAAGGCATTCAGCTGTGTTGGTGGTGGTAGGTGCCGTTGAGTGGCTTCCAACTCATAGCAGCCCTATGTACAACAGAACAAAACACTAACCGGTACTGTGTCATGCCCACAATTGTTTTTATGCTTAAGGTCATTGTTGTAACCACTGTGTCAACTCATCTCATTGAGGGTTTTCCTTTTAGCTGAAGGTCTACCAAGTCTGGTTCCCTTTTCCAGGTATTGATCTTTCCTGACAGTATTTCCAAAGTATGTAAGACATAGCCTCAGCATCCTTGATTCTAAGAAGCACTCTGGTTTTATTTCTTCCAGGACAGATCTGCTTGTTCTTTTGGTAGTTCAAGGTATATTCGATATTCTTCTCCAACACCACAATTCAAAGGAGTCAGTTCTTTTTCTGTCCTCCTTATTCATTGTCTAGCTTTTTTCATGCATATGATGCAACTGAAAATGCTAAGGTGCACCTTAGTCTTCAAGGTGACATCTTTATTTTTAAGTACTTCAAAAGGTTTTAAAGATTTTCCCAGTACAATGTATCTTTCTGTTTTTTGATTGCTGCTTCCACGGGCATTGATTGTGGAGCCAAGTAAAATGAAATCCTTGACGACCTGAATCTTTTCTTCATTTATCATGATGTTGTTTACTGATCCAGTTTTAAGGACTTTTGTTTTCTTGATATTAAGGTGTAATCCATTCTGAAGGCTGTGGTGTTTGATCTGCATCCACGTTTCAAATCCTCTTCACTTTAAGCAAACAAGCTTGTATCATCTGTATAACACAGGTTGTTAATGAATCTTCCTACAGTATCTATCTACCATTCTTCTTCATATAGGCCAACTTCTTGGATTATTTGCTCAGCATTCAGACTGACAGAGGTGGTGAAAAGTTACAACCCTGACAAACACTTTTTTTGACTTTAAACAATGCAGTGTCTCTGTATTCTGTCTGAACTACTGCCTCTTGATCCATGTACAGATTCCTCATGAACACAACAGGAAACATTCTGAGGAATGGGGATTCCAGAATGCCTAATTATTCTCCTGAGGAAGTTACACATAGATCAAAAAGGAGTCATTTGAAGAAAACAAGAGGATGATGCATGATTTAAGATTAAGAAAAGTGTGTTTCACAGTTGTATCTTTTCAAAACGTTTACTCATTCTATATGCTGAGCAAATAGTCCAAGAAACTGAACTATATGAAGACGAATGAGGAGTCAAGATTGAAGGAGGACTCATTTATAAACTGAATTAAGCACATGACACAACTGTGCATGCTGGAAGTGCAAAGAATTTGAAGCATTTACAGATGAAGATCAGTGACCACACCCTACAGTATGGATTATACCTCAAAATTCAATATAATAAAACGAAAATCCTTAAAACTGGACCAGTAAGCCACATCATAATAAATGAAGAAAGGATAGAAGATGTTAAGGATTCCATTTTGCTTGAATCCACAACTAAAACCCACGGAAAGCAGCAATTATATAATCAACATCAGTGGATGCCTACATTGACTTGGGACCAGAAGAACCAGATGGTGCCCGGCCATCACCAGTGATAGCTGCAATGGAGCTCACTAAGTTGAGTCTCACTGGCAACACAAGAATAAAAAGGTGTGCATCCTGAGATCTCCACTGAAAGACCTCAATTGATGGTCCAGTGGTTTCAGGGCTCCCCTGGAAGCATGGCCCCCGGCCCTGATGCTGCCCTTGTCCATAAATCATAATGAAGATCCACTCTTCAGACATGAGTGGACTGGACTTGGCAATGCAGAGTGACCATATATTGGATGCACTTATGGTTCTATACATCTATAGGATATTATCCTGCTAACCTCTGGCTGGAGGAAGGAGAGTGGGTGGAGAGGAGGGGAAAGGAGACTGTTGGGAGGATAAGACATGTATGGAGCAGAGAGGAATAGTGTGCTGTCACCAGACAGGAAGAGCAGTGGAAGCTGCATATAGGTGGGCATGTAAATTTATATGGGAATGTACATTTTCACTCAGTCATATTAAGTAAAAAAAAAGGGGGAGGGAAATCAAAAGATGAATTTCATTGGGCAAATCTGCTGCAAGAGATTTCTTGAAAGTGTTAAAAACCAAAGATGTCCTCTTGAAGCTAAGACACTTCTGACCCAAACCATGCTGTTTTCAGTGGCCTCATATTTTGTGAAAGCTAAGTGATGATTAGGGAAGATCAACAAAGAGCTGACGCCTTTCAATTGCAGTATTGGAAAAAAGCATTGAGTATAACATGGACTGCCCAAAGAAAGAGCAACTTTGTCTTGGAAGAAGCACAACAAGAATTAGAAACAAGGATGTTGACACTGTATGTCACATATTTTGGACACGTTATCAGGAGGGGTCAGTCCCTGGAGAAGAACTTTATGCTTGGTAAAGCAGAGGGTCACTGAGAAAAGGTGAAGACCCTCAGTGAGATGGATTAACACAGTGGCTGCAACAATGGGCTAAATCATAACAATGGTTGAAAAGATAGTGCAGGACTGGGTGTATTTCATTCAGTTGTACCTAGAGTATTTACAATCAGAACTGTCTGAAAGGTAACTAACAGCAACAACACAACCACCGATTCTTGATCTTATGCTGCCTCCCAAAATGGTTGTACATCAACCAGTTATTTTTGTTATACTGCCTGTGTATTCCTTACATCTTCTTTTAATGCTTCCTTTATCATTCAATATTTTGTGCACAGAATCATTTAATACTGTAATTCAAGAATCTTTTCATTCACTTCTTTCAGTCTGAGAAATCCCAAATATGTTCTTCTTTTCTGGTTTTCTAACTCACAGTCTTTACACACTCCATAAAACTTTACTTTGTTGTCTATAGCTGTCCTTTGATATTTTCTGTTCAGCTCTTTTACTTCATCATTTAGTTCTGTTCAAGAACAAATTTTAGATTTCCTTCTGAAATTCATTTTGGTCTCTTTTTTTTCCTGTCTTTTTAATGACCTTTTATTTCTGTCTTAGTGTCATTCCATAATTCCTGTGGTCATTGGTCATTAGTGTTCAACATGTCAAATGAATTCTTGATATTGTTACTGTAGAACACAGTTTTAAGCCACTTGTTGCAAAAACCAATACTGAGACAAGTGTAAAGTAAATGCCCCACATATTTATTACATGCTGGCATGTGAGGGATGAGGGAGTTCAGGTCCTCAGAGCCTGTTTGAACCTTCCAGACAAGCTCAAGGTTTTTATATTGGGTAGGTAAGGGTAAACATTAGGTGTGAAGGAAGAAAGGATGTGGACATTTGGGGTGGCATTGATTGGAGGGGTCCGGAAAAGATACGCATCTGGAATGAGGGGTCCCTCCTGAGATAGTAAGCCTCTGGCATTTCTCTCTCTCTCTCTTCTGTTCTCTCTCCCTCTGTCTCTGCCTCTCTCTGTCTAGGTTGCCATCTGAGCAGATGGTCCTCAAACTGGTGCCTCCATTGTTTGATGATTCTAAGCAAAAGGCAGTGAAGGCTGCAAACATTTAATCTCAGTGACTCCTACAAGTTAAATATGATATCCTGGACCACGCAGTGCTAGGACAGGAATTTCAAGGAAAAACCATTATAAACATTTGAGGTTAGTCCTGGCTACATCAAGATGATCTCCAAATTCAGGTGAGCAATGCTGATGGTCAGACTTAGGCTTTGTGGAGTTGTTTTAATTTTCTTTAGCATCAACTTAAACTTGCCTATAAGCAATTAATGGTCTGTTCTTCAGTTGGCCCTTGGCCTTGTTTAGACCACTGATATTGAGCTTCTTCATTATCTATTTGCACAGATATAGCTGAGTTGAATCTTGTGTATTCCCTCTGGTGAGGTTAACATTTGTAGTCACCATTTGTGTTGTTGGAGAAAAGGTATTTCCAATGAATACATCATTGCTCTTTCAAAATTCTGTCCTGTGACGCTCAGCATCATTTCTATCACTGGAACTCTATTTTCCAGCTACTGATCCTTCTTGTTTGTCTCCAATGTTTGCATTTCAGTCATCATTAATTACTAATGCATTTTTTGCATGCCTGATCAATTTCAGTTGGTGACAATCTTAAATTTCTTCATCTTTGTCATTGCTGTTTCCCATATAAATTTGAATAGTAGTCACATTAACTTGTTTTCTTGGTAGTGTATAAATATTATCCTGTCACTGATGACACTGTTATACTTCAGGATGGATCCTGAGATATTTTTTTTTTTTATAATTTTGGCGCCATTCCTCTTCATTTGTCATTCCCTGCATAGTAGACCATACAATTGTTCAATTCAAAATGACCAACATTGGTTCATTTCAGGTCACTAATGCCTAGAGTTTCAAGCATTTCATTTCATCTTTGACAATTTCCAGTTTTCCTTGATTTACACTTCATATATTCCACATTAGGATAACTAGTGGATGTTTGCAGCTGTTCTCATTTTGAGTCATGTCACATCACATGTCACCAACAGATTAAGGTCCCAAAATGTTTACTCCACTGAATGCCATAACAGCGTGACAAACTGAAAGATAAGTGGTGGTCCTAGAAAGTAGGTTCTATTTACTATGATTGTTTTACAGATGATATAATTAAGGATTAAAGAACTCTAGTAGCTTCAGGATCACTTTACAAGTAAATGTTAGAACTGAGCTTCATCTCAGTCTAAATAACTTCAGAGTACAATAAATTTCCTCTACGATATATAATCTCCAGTTGGCATAGGTGACCATTGGAAATAAGACAAAGTGGAAATTAATGATAACCAAGTTATTTCTAGCCTGGGTAACAGGAATTATTGTGAGCGCATTAACTATGGTAACAAATATATGAAAAAGAGCATGTTCTGTTTAAAAAGTAAAAAGACTTTAGTGCTGAACACAATGGCTTTGAATACTGAATGTCTGTGTTAGTATTTTCATAGAAGCATGAAATTTAGTTTCGGCTGAAAATCCAACATACTGAGTTATTTTAGTTGAAGTTATTGTGGAAACCATGGCAAAAAAAAGTGGATTGCCAGTGAGTGTAGCCAATGTATGGTAAGATGATAACTCTGAGTGTAAACATCAATGGGATTACACATTTCATTAAAGAAAAGCACAAAGAATAATGCCTCTGAGAAGGACCTTCAGAGAGATAGTCAAAGATCTTGGAAAATATAGAGTTAAGGGAGCTACAGAAGAACAGAATATCAAGAAGGAGATTGGAAAAATAAATTCAATGAACATAGTGTCAAGTATCAAAGAGAGATCCACTTGGAGGAGAATTGAGAATTGTTTGTTGGATTTGGCATTCAGATGGTGAGCGATTACTGACATTTAAGAAAAATGGTTCAGGAAAAAAAAAGTGATCTGAAACCAGACTTCTAGCAAGAAGGATGAGGAATAGCTTTCTGAGACAAAATTTATTCTTTATTGGTGAGTGTGTTCATCTTCTTCCCAAATATCATGATACCACAAAATAAAACAACAGCCTACACTTTTTCCTTCTTTAAGTTTCTGTCATAAATCCATGAGGACTTTTAATCATTTAGTTAGAAGAGAAATCTTCCTCCTCATGTCTGATGTTTTCTCCCCATCAAGGACATTCAATTAGTGTAATCAATGCCTAGCCTACTTTTGCCCTTTTACTAACTCCCCAGCAACCTAAATGAAGTAGCTTATCTAGTTGACAATGCTGAAAAGGTAAACTGGGCATGCTTGGCTCAACTCTCTTCCATTCTTCTCTTTAAGAGCCTGTTTCTAGGCAAAGAAAGGGACAATTTCAACTGCTTTATCCACGCAGGTGTCCTGAAGTTTTGAGGATAACTTTAAAGGATAACTTTAAAAGATAACTTTAAAGACTTAAAAAGCTGGTGTTTTTGGCTGAAAACATAGAAATGGTATACAAAGATAAAAGCTGAAAATAAATAAGTGAATAAACAAGCACACGGAGGATATTTCACTGGGCCAAAGGCATACAGTTTGGAGTTTTCCCATTAGGTTTGTGGAAGAATGTTTTGTACTTGGAGATTTGTAATGACTTGAATTGGATCAGAGTATTATGCTGTAGCATGGGCCAGCAGATTTAAGATTTCAGGTGTATAGTATTTTAATTTGGGTCTATGAATACTGATTATGATGTATTTCTCTCTAAGAAAGGAACTTCCTTTAGAGTAAAGACTAGAAAGGCTTTGACAAAGATAGTTGAGACAATAAAGGCCTTAAGCAGATAACAGCAGCTCAAAGTTAAAGTTGCTGTTTCTTGACCTTGAAATACACATACGACATGTGAATAGCAAAAGCCACAACAGATGCAAGAGACTGAGAGGTGTTAGTGCTTAAGTGTAGCTGAAGCAAGAGTTAAATTATTGAGTGAACTGTAGTTTTTCTCTAAACTATTAGATCTTGATAAGACTACAAGGCAAGAGAGAGGGGACCAAGATGGCAGATTGGTCACACATCACCTTGATTCCCTCTGGGAACTAAGACCTAGAAAAGCAATTGAATGGAACAGAGTGGACATTCTGGGAGACCCAAGATCAGGCATAGGGTTGTGAGATTGTACTGGGAGACAGGAAGGGGAGAACTAACTTTGCTGGAGATGAGACAGCACAAAAAGTCCCACTTCTGCTGGCACAGCAGCTGAGAAGCTTACAGGTATGGAATCATCTTTGTTGACCAGGAGACTGAGACTAAGACTGTCGAGCCTGAGAGCCTGACAGGACCCAGCTGCATGCTGAGCTGTGTTACCTAAGTAAACAGCATCTTTCACAGCAGAGTCTGTGCTTAAGAAAGTCACATCCAGAGACCCCAGCAGTGGCAGACAACTGAGGGTACCAGTGCCCCTCTTCCCTCTCTTCTGTGAGCTGTGCCTCAGATTCTGTTGTCTCAACACAGGAAAGGTGGTGTAGGCAGGACACCATCTTAGCCAGCTGAGAGGTGATGTCAGCCATGCCTGAAGGCCCGGCTGGGGCTGACTGCTAGACTGAGCAACACTGCTTGTTTGGGCAGTGACTCTTACAGCAGAAAAGCTATTTTGAAGACAACTGTACTTAAAGAATACAGTGGTGGCCGGTGGCCAAGTGTGGCAGCACACTTACCCCTCCCTTGTTTGAGCCATGGCATAGTATCTGTGAATGCAGCCCCTGAGAAACTCCACAAGTGGGTTGCCAGCCAGGACCTGAGTGGTACTGGCTGCTGCTGGACAGCACCTCTCTCAGCCAAAACACATTTCTCAAGAAAATCACCTCTAGAGAACAGAGTACTGGCTGGCAACTGAGTGTGGCAGTGCCATTTCCTCCTACTTTCACTGAGCCATGAGCCAGATCTGACTCGACAGCACTTGGCTTGGCTTCACTGAGCCAGATCATAGTGTCTGCTGATGGGCTCACAAAGGACTGTACAATTAGGGCATCATCTTTGTCAGCCGGGAGGTGAGCCTGCCATCCAAGTACCCAGCTGCTGCCAGATGTGGCTGGACATCATCGGTCTCAGGAGAAAAGCAGTTTTTAAGACAAGAGCAGCTGGAGAACACAGTGGTGGCTGGTGGCCAAATGTGGTGGCACCCTTCTCTCCTCTCTTCTCTATGTCATGCTGTCTGCTGGCATGACTCCAGAGAGCACAAGTAGATTGAGATCTTTGTCAGATAGGAGGTGGAGTCTGCCACTCCTGAGGGCGCAGGTGCGGCCAGCCACCAAGCCAAGGAATATCTCCAGACTGGAGAGCATATCTTTCATCAGAGAAGCTGGACATAAATCAGCTGCACCTAGAGAATGTAGCAGCAGCTGGCAGCCAAGACCTGCTGTGCCCTTACACGTTCCTTTATTAGAACTATAGCAGAGGTCTGGCTGCTGCAGTACGAGAAAAATGGAACAGCTTTTTGATGGCTCAAAGACAGCAATCAGTATCTAACCATTTAAAGAAGCATAACACCACGGTTCTGGAAAATTTCCAAAATAAAGAATCAGAAAACTTCCCAGATAGACCCTTTCTGAAATCATCATAGAATACACAAGAATTGTGTATAGAGCTGTTCTAGAGATTAAACAAAGTGCAACAGAACAAAGTAAGAAATTAAAGAAGCTATATGAACTGCTAGAACATCAATAATCTGAAATTCAGCAGATCAATAAGAAAATTATAGAGTTAGACAACTTAATGCAAAGCTAAAGAGCAGGACTGAGGAAATGAAACACAGAATTAGCAAAACTGAAGACAAAGTAACTGATGCCAGCATTTATGAGGCAAAATCACATAAAAGAATCAAGAAAGGTGAAGAAGTATTAAGAAACAGGTGAAACTCTACCAAAAGGAATAATCCTGAACAGGGAGGGATAGTAGAAGATACAGAGAGACTTGTTGAAGAGCTGCTGATAGAAAACCTCCTTGACATCATGAAAGAAGAAAAATAGTTATTCAAGATGCCTACAAACTCCACAAAAGGTAGAACCCAAAAGAAAAATGCAAAGATTTATTATAGTCAAGCTTGATAAAATGAAACATAAGGGGAGCCTATTAAAACAGCTAGGCTTACATAAAAAGGGAAGCCTTGTAGGCTGTCCTCTGATATCTCGGCAGAAACCATGATGGCAATGAGGCACTGGGATGACACATATAAAGACCAACAGGAGACAAATTTCCCACCAAGAATTACATATCCTGCAAAAATGTCTCTCAAATATGATAGTGAAATTAATACATTCTCAGATAAACAGAAGCTTAGAGACTTTGCAAAAACAAAACCAAAATTACAAGAAATACTTAAAGGAATTCTTCCATTAGGAAATCAGTAACATTAGACGTATACTTAAGGAGGCAATGCAGGACGCAGCACCCAGAGTCCTACTTAGTTAAGGAAGTCACAAAGCTCAATGAAGGCTAAAATATTAAAAGTAGGGAATAAGAGATCTTAACACATAAACTGTGATGTCATCACACTATAAAGAAGGACACATTACAGTATTTAAAAACTTCTCACATGGAGGGGAAGTTAAGGAGACACACAGAAGTTGAAGATTGGTTTAAACTTAGAATATTAAGGGGGAATGAAAGGGTAGATGCAAAGGAAACTAGCAATGCTGCACATCAAACCAAGAAACATAATGCAGGAATCTCAACAGACACAAAACCAAAATTGAAAAGGATAAAAAGAAAATTCATAAAGAAAAATGATCTAGAAAAGAATATTAAGTGAATCAAAGAAAACATGAACAACAGAAAAATAAAGGCGCTAAAATGACAGCACTAAATACATATCTATCAATAATTACACTGGAGGTAAATGCATTGGATGTGCCAGTAAAGAGACAGACAGTAACAGGTTGGATCAAAAAAACCCAACTTGCCTATATGCTGCTTACAAGAAACATAGCTTAGCCTCAAAGATATGAAAAAACTGAAAATCAAAGAATGAAAAAATACATACTGGGGGCGGAGTCAAGATGGCGGACTAAGCACACGTCTCCTTATATCCCTCTGGAAACCAAGACCTGAACTGATAATGAAACGGAGCCTTCTGATCACCTAATCAGCCTCAGGACACAGCACAGGGCTGTTAATTCATAGCACTGAATGAAAAATCTCCTCTCTTTCACTGACTCCCGGTCTTGGCTAGCCCTGGCTTTCACAGATGGAAGGTAAACACACCATTTTGACTTTTCTTTTTCCCTGTCTTGGCCGGTGGGCAGAGCTGGGTCTCACCTAGTGGCTAGACTCAGACATGCTGCTGGGGGATAGGCAGGCAAAATTCCCATATTTTGAGAGCCAGGCTTAGGACTCTGTTAATCTAGTCACTTTGAGCCTTTCATTTTATATCTGCCTGAGCGAGGTTTGTACGGAATTTTACAGTCACTGTGTGGGACGCCATTTTGGTACCCAGATTTTAGTGGGAGCTAATTTGTAGCCTCGGAGCCAGTGCATGCAAACAGAACAGCACTTCTCCAACAGAAAAGCAGTAACTTACCGAAGGCCACCTACGTTGGGGGCCCTGCAACAGAAGCAGAAGAATCACTAACTCTCGGCACCTTTGGCCCCTCTATCTGCTGCCTGTGTGGAGGATGCCATTTTCGATACGGTGGCCGCAACTGGATCTAATTCCTAGCTTGGGAGCCAGAGCCTGCCCACAAGAGAGGGCTTTTCTATCACAGAAGCAGTACTCCAAGCAGTGTTGCCTAAGGCTAAGTCCTGTCAGCAGAAACCAACAAGGCAGTAGTATTGCTCTATTCTGAACTAGTTTGCTATCATCTGGGGTTGGATATAGTGGCGCTTACTTTGTCAGATGAGAAGAGGGACCTCTACACCTGAAAACATAACTGACTTCTGAAGTGGTCAGATATCTTTTGCTTTACATTTGAAGACAGCCTAGAGAAACATTTGCAATCCATCCTCACAGAACCTCTTCCAGCCTCTACATACTCATATGGGACCCAAAAAGCAACAGACAATTGTGGCATACAACCAATCACTCATGGCTTCAGAAGGCTCCCAAACAAAACAACCAAGGAGTTTTCCAGATGAAGAAACTTTTAGAAGCATCAGAAAGTGAATACAAAATGATTATATACAGAGCCCTTCTAGACCTTATACAAAATGCAGCAGAACAAAACGAAAAATTAAGCAAGCTGTTCGATCTGATGGAACACCAGTACTCTGAAATCCAACAGATCAAGAACAAAATCAAAGACATAGAAACTTCCGTGCAAAGCCAAGAAAACAGAATGGAACAAATAGAAAAAAGAATTTCTGACTTGGAAGACAGAGCTATTGATGCCAGTGTCTATGAGCAGAAATCAGAAGAAAGAAACAAGAAAAATCAAGAAACATTAAGAAGCATGTGGGACTCTATTAAGAGGAACAACCTTCAATTAATTGGAGTCCCTGAACAGGGTGAGACATCTGAGAACACAGAGAGTATCATTGCTGAGCTGCTGAAAGAAAACTTCCCAGAAATCATGAAGAGAATATAGACATCTGAGATGCATATCGTACGCCATCCAATATAGATCTCAAAAGAAAGACGCCAAGACATATTATAATCAAGCTAAGAAGATGAAACATTAGCAGCAACTCTTAAAGACAGCAAGACTCAAAGCAAAGCTAACATTCAGAGGAATACACTGTATGCTCTTGTCAGATTTCTCAGCAAAAACCATGCTGACACAGACACAGTGGCATGACACATTCAAAGCCTTGAAGGAGAAGAACTTCCAACCAAGAACTACATATCCTGCAAAACTGTCTTTCAAATACGAAAATGAAATGAAGACATTCCCAGATAAAGAGAAACTCAGAGACCTTGTAAAAACCAAACCCAGTCTACAAGAAATACTGAAAGAAGTTCTTGGCTCTGGCTTAGAAGAATGAAACCACTAATTTATATTTTAGAACGACACACTACTTAATACTCTACTCATTTAGGGAAGCCTCCAAAGTCAATCACAGCTTTGATTTGGAAAGAAGCAATCCAGTGATCATCATGAAAACTATGGTGTCATCATAACAAAAAGAGGGATGTACTACAGTTGTTACAGTCCTTCGAGATGGAGAAGAAGATGACGAGACTGGTAGTAATTAAAATTGGTTTTATATATAGTTTATTAAGGGGGATCATAGGGGCAGCTGTAAAGCACAACAAAGATGTATCATACCATTTCAAGAAATCTAACACACGAGTCTTAACAATTATAAAACCAGCTCTGAAAAAGGTGAAAAATCAACTCACAAAAAAGAATGTCCCAGAACAGACTAATAAGAACAACAGAGAAAACATCAACATAAAAATAAACATATCACAATGGCAGCAGTGAACACATACCTATCAATAATTACATTGAATGTGAATGGACTGAATACTCCAGTAAAGAGACATCGAGTGTCATCTTGGATCAAAAGACACGACCCATCCATATGTTGTCTACAAGAAACTCACTTGAGACCTAAAGACAGGAACAAACTGAAGATTAAAGGATGGAAGAATATATATCAAGCTAACAATGAACAAAGAAGAGCAGGGGTGGCAATTCTAATCTCAGACAAAATCAATTTTAATGTCAAATCCACCATCGTGGATAAAGATGGACACTATTTATTGCTGAAAGGTTCAGTACACAAGCAAGACTACATTAAATATTAATGCATCTAATATGAGAGCACGAAATACGTCAAAGAAACACTGACTACGCTCAAAAGAGAGTTAGATGACTCCCCAATAATAGTGGGAGACTTTAACACTCCACTCTCATTACTAGACAGATCATCTAGAAAAAAGCTCAGTAAAGATACAGAACACCTCATTGACACAATTAACCAACTAAACCTCATTGATATATACAGAACTTTCCACTCATCAGCAGACAACTATACCTTCATCTCCAGTACACATAGAACATTCTCCAGAATTGACCATGTGATAGGCCATAATGCAATGCTCAACAAAATCCATACCATTGAATTACTGCAAAGCATCTTCTCAGATCATAAAGCCATAAATGTTGAAATCAATAGCAGAAAAAACATAGATAGAAAGTGGAACTCTTGGAAACTGAACAACATCTTGCTCAAAAAAACATGGGTTATAGAAGAAATCAAGAATGAAATAAAGAAAGTCATGGCTTCCATTGAGAACGAAAACACTTCCTACCAGAACCTGTAGGACACAGCCAAAGCAGTGCTCAGAGGTCTGTTTATCTCCATAAATGCACACATCTGGAAGGAAGAAAGAAACCAAATCAAGGAATTAACTCTACAGCTTGAAAAAGTAGAAAGAGAACAACAGAGGACCTTCGGGTACCAGAAGAAAGGAGATCATAAAGATGAGAGCAGAGCTAAATGAAATAGAGAATAGAAAAACAATTGAAAAAATTGAAAAGACCAAAAGCTGGTTTTTTGAAAAGATCAACAAAATTTACAAACCACTGGCTAAACTTACTAAAGAAAAGCAGGAAAGGAAACAAATAACCCAAATTAGAAATGAGAGGGGAGTTGTCACCACAGATGCAACAGAAATCAAAAATATCATAACAGAATACTATGAAAGATTGTACATTAACAAATTTGAAAACCTAGGGGAAATGGACCAATTGCTTGACTCATACCACCTACCCAAATTATCACAACGTGAAGCAGAACAACTTAATAAACCCATCACAAAGGAAGAGATTGAAAAGGTCATCAAAACACTGCCAACCCAAAAAAGTCTGGGCCCAGATGGCTTCACGGCAGAATTCTACCAAGCATTTAGAGAAGAGTTATCTCCAATACTACTGAGACTATTTCACAGTATAGAAAGGGATGGAGTACTCCCAAACTCATTCTATGAAGCCAGCATAACCCTGATACCTAAGCGAGGGAAAGACCCAACACAGAAAGAGAACTATAAACTGATATCACTCATTAAAGTAGATGTAAAAATCTTCAACAAAATTCTTCCCAATAGAATACAACAACATATGAAGAAAATAATCCATCATGACCAAGTGGGATTCATACCAGGGATGCAAGGCTGGTTCAACATCAGAAAAACAATCAATGTGATTAATCACATAAATAACACAAAAGACCAGGATCACCTGATTTTGTCCATTGATGCAGAAAAGGCATTCGATAAAGTCCAACACCCATTCATGCTAAAAACTCTTAGCAAAATGGGCATAGACGGCAAATTCCTCAATCCAATAAGGACCATTTATACAAAGCCAATTGCCCACATCATCCTGAATGGAGAGAGACTGAAAGACTTTCCCTTGAGATCAGGAACTAGACAAGGACGCCCACTCTCACCTCTTCTATTCAACATTGTGCTAGAAGTTCTAGCCAGAGCAATTAGACAAGACGAAGAAATAAAGGGCATCTGCATCAGCAAAGAGGAAGTTAAAATCTCCCTGTTCGCAGATGATATGACTGTATATGCAGAGAACCCCAAGGAATCTACAAGTCAGCTTCTCAAACTGATAGAAGAGTTCAGCAAGGCCTCAGGATACAAGATAAACATAAGTAAATCAGTAGGATTCCTTTATACCAACAACGAGACTGTTAAGGAAGAAATTATCAAATCAATACCATTTAAGATAGCCCCTAAGAAGATAAAGTACCTAGGAATTAATCTAACCAGAGAAACAACAGCCCTTTACAAAGAGAACTACAAGCCCTTACTACAAGAAACTAAGAGAGACTTAGATAAATGGAAAAACCTACCCTGCTCATGGATAGGAATACTTAACATTGTGAAAATGTCTATTTTACTCAAAGCAATTTATTTATATAATGCAATCCCAATACAAGTTCCAGTGACATTTTTTAATGAGATGGAGAAACAAATCACCAATTTGTTTGGAAAAGGAAGAAGCCCTGGATAAGTAAGTTACTACTAAAGAAGAACACACTGGGAGGCCTCTCATTACCCGACCTTAGAACATACTACACTGCCACAGTGGTCAAAACAGCCTGGTACTGGTACAAGAACAGACAGATCGATCAATGGAACAGAATTGAGACCCCAGAGATGACACTATCTGCTTATGAACAGTTGATATTTGACAAAGGCCCTAAGACATTAAACTGGGGTAAAAACAGTATCTTCAACAAATGGTGTTGGCAAAATTGGTTATCCATCTGCAATAAACTGAATCAAGATCCATATCTTACACCTTATACAAAAACCAACTCCAACTGGATAAAAGACCTAAATACCAAACCCAAAATGATAAAGCTCATCCAAGAAAAGGTAGGAACAACAAAGAAAGTTTCAGTACACAATGTGGACAGACTCCAAAATCTGTGAAACAAACCACAATCAACAGAAGAGAAAATAGATAAATGGGAACTATTAAGAATCAAACACTTGCTCATCCAAAGACTTTATTAATAGAATTAAAAGAATACCCACAGAATGGGAAAAAATACTTGGCAACTCTATGTCAGACGGATGCCTGATCTCCATAATCTATAAGATACTACAAAATATCAATCAGAAGAAGATAAACCATCCAATTAAGCAATGGGCAGAGGAGATGGACAGACATTTCCCTAAAGAGGAGATCCAGGCAGCCAAAAAACACATGTGGATATGTTCATGATCTTTAGTTATTAAAGAAATTCAAATCAAGACGACAACGAGATACCATCTCACCCCAACAAGATTGGCCATGATCCAGAAAACACAAAACAACAAATGCTGGAGAGGCTGTGGAGAAAGTGGAACCCTCTTACACTGTTGGTGGGGTTGCAAAATTGTCCAGCCTCTTTGGAAAGCAATCTGGCGCTTCCTTAAAAAAATGGATATCGATATACTATTTGACCCAGTAATTCCACTACTTGGAATATATCCTACAGAATCAAGGCCTTTCACACCAGCAGACACAAGCACCAGAATGTTTATCGCAGCACAGTCCACAATAGCAAAAAGATGGAATCAACCCAGATGCCCAACAACAGAAGAATGGATAGGTAAACTATGGTACATATACTCAATGGAGCACTACGCAATGATAAAGAATAACGATGATTCCAGGAAACATCTCCTAACCTGGTTTCAACTGGAAGACATTATGTTGAGTGAAAGTAGTCAGCGACAAAAGGACAAATACTGTATGAGACCTCTACGATAAGATCTCAAAAACAGACTTGTGTATAGAAGAAAAGACTCTTTGACAGCTGCAAAGGAGGGGAAGGAGGAAGCGTGAATGGGGGAGGGTTTAGTTTAGATAGTTGCTAGAAATCTAGTTGGGAGAAAGCAGTGATAGCACACATTAGAAACAAGAACAACGTTAAGTGGACTTCAGCACAACTTGAGTACTCCTTCCATCTTAACCCAATATTGCAAGGACAGAGTAGCTGGGGCAGGGGGCAGGGGACCGTGCTCTTAGGTGAAATCGAGGCCAATTGGCACAACTAGCGTTTTGCTAAGAGAGCTCTCTGCACCCCACATTGGTGAGTGGCGTCTGGGGTCTTAAAAGCTGCCAAGCTGCCATCCAAGGACACAGCAAATGGTCTCAACTCAGCAGGAACGGACGCTCATGGAGGACCAAAATGACATGCGATAAAGACAACCTAGAAGACAGAGAGACCCACAAGAGTGGGTGCCTACATTGACTTGGGACTGGAAGAACCAGATGGTGCCCGGCCACCACCAGTGATAGCCACGATAGAGCTCACAGAGAGGAGTCTCACTGGCAACACAAGAATAAAAAGGGGTGCATCCTCAGATCTCCACTAAAAGACCTCAATTGATGGTTCAGCAGTTTCGGGGTTCTCCTGAGAGCGTAGCACCCGGCCCTGATGCTGCCCTTACCCATAAATTATAACAATTATAACTCTTTGGACAGGAATGGATTGGACTTGGCAATGCAGAGTGACCATATATTGGATGCACTTTATGGTTCTGTACATCTATAGGATATCATCCTGCTGACCTCTGGCTGGAGGAAGGAAAGTGGGTGGAGAGAAGGGGAAAGGAGGTGGTTGGGAGGATGAGACATGTATGGAGTAGAGAGGAATAGTGTGCTGTCACCGGACAGGGAGATCAGTGAAAGCTACATATAGGTGGGCATGTAAATTTGTATGGGAATGTACATTTTCACTCAGTTATGTTAAATAAAAAAGTATATATATGTATACAAAGCTACCAACATACAAAAAAGAGCAGGAGTGGTAATACTAGTCTCAGATAAAGTAGATTTTAAAGTAACAACCACCATTGTGGACAAAGATGGTCACTATTTATTGCTGAAAGTTTCAGTACACAAGCAGGACTTAACAATATTAAATGTTCATGCACTCAATACCAGAGGATCTAAATGTGTGAAAGCAACACTGACAACACTGAAAAATGTGATAGATCATTCCACAATAACAGTAGGAGACTTAAACTCTCTACTTTCAGTAACTGACAGATCATCCAGAAAAAAGCTCGACAAGGATACCAAAGATCTTAGTGCAACAATCAACCAACTAAACCTCACTGACATAGACAGAGCTTATTACCTAACAACAGAGAAGCACACCTTCTTTTCTGAAGCACATGGAACATTCACCAGAACAGACCATGTATTACACCATAAAGCAGGTCACAACAAAATCCAAACCATCAAAATATTGCAAGGCATTTTCTCAGACCATAAAGCCATAAAAGTTGAAATCAATAGCAGAAAAAAAAAATTGGTAGCAATTAGAACTCAAGGAAACTCAATGACATCTTGCTAAAAAATTTGTGGGTTATAGAAGATATCAAAGGTGCAATAAAGAAATTCATGGAGTCAAGTAAGAATGAAAACACATCTTTTGAGAACTTAAGAGATATAGCAAAAGCAGTGTTCAGAGGTCTATTTATCTCTGTAAATGCATACTTCCAGAGTGAAGAAAGGCCCCAAACCAAAGAATTAACCGTATAACTTGAACAAGTAGAAAGACAACAACAAAAGAACCCCTCAGGCACCAGAAGAAAACAGATAATAAAGATTAGAGCAGAAGTAAATGCATTAGGCAATAGAAAAACAATAGAAAGAACTAAAATCAAAAGCTGATTTTGGAAAGATCAACAAAATTGATAAACCATTAGCTAAACTTACAAAAGAAATACAGGAGAGGAAACAAATAATCATGAGAGACCCAACTGAAATCAAAAGTGTCATAACGCTACAGAAAACTGAACTCTAACAGATGTGAAAACCTAGAGGAAATGGACAAATTTCTAGACTCACATCATGTACCAAAATTATTACAAGGATAAGTAGAACAACTTAAGGAACTCATTACAAAAGAAGAGATTGAAAAAATCATCAAAAGACTATCAACCAAAGAAAAGTCCTGGCCCAGACAGTATCACCAGAGAATTCTACCGAAGTTTTAGAGAGCAGTTAATTCCAACACTACTGAACCTATTTCAAAACATAAAAAGGGATAAAAAAAAAAACCCCAAATTTATTCTATGAAGTCAGCATAACCCTGATACAAAAGCCAGGGAAAAAAATCCCACAAAAAAGAAATTATGGACCAGTATCACTCACAAACTTAGTGGCAAAAATCTTCAGCAAAATCCTAGACAATAGAATTCAACAATGTATCAAAAAAATAATTCATCATGACCAAGTTGGACTCATACCAGGGATTCAGGGATGGTTCAACATCAGGGAAACAATTCACGTGATCAATCACCTAAATAACACAAAGGATAAGAATCACATGATTTTGTCAACTGATGCAGAAAAGGCATTTGAAAAAGTCCAACACCCATTCATGTTAAAAAAACTCTCAGCAAAATGGGAATAGAAGGGAAACTCCTCAGTGCAGCAAGGGGCATCTACTCAAAGCCAGCTGCCAACATCATCCTGAATAGAAAGAGACTGAAAGAATTCCACCTGAGAATGGGATCTAGACAAAGATGGCCACTGTCACCACTTCTATTTACCATTGCACTAGAGGTTTTGGAGAGAGGAATCAGATAGGACAAAGAAATAAACGGCGTTGGATCAGTAAAGACACATTAAAATTATCCTTTTTTACATATGATACGATCGTATACAAAGAAAACCATAAAGAATCCATCAATAAACTACTGGAACTAATAGAAAAACTCAGCAAAGTGTCAGGATATAAGATAAACATAAAGAAATCAGTATGACTCCTTTATACCAAAAAAGGGAACAGCAAAAAGGAAATCACCAAATCAGTAACATTTCCAATAGCCCCAAAGAAGAGAAAATCAATACAATTTCCAATAGCCTCCAAGAGGATAAAATATCTGTGAATTATTCTAACCAGAGAAGAGACCTATACAGAGAAAATTACAAGACTCTACTGAAAAAAGCCAAAACAGACTTACATAAGTGGAGAGATACCTACCTTGATCATGGATAGGAAGACTTAACACTGTGAAAATGTCTATTTTACCCGAAGTGATCTACGTGTACAAGGCTATGCCAATACAAGTTCCAGTGTCATTTTTTTTAATGAAATGGAGAAAAAAATTACCAACTTTGTTTGGAAAGGGAAGAAACCCTGGGTAAGTAAAACACTACTGGAGAAGTGGAACACACTACCTGACCTTAGAACCTACTATAATGCTACAATAGTCAAAATAGCCTTGTACTGGTACAAAAAGAAAAATATAGACCAATGGAACAGAACTGAAACCCCAGAAACATCATCATCCTCCTGTGAACAGTTAATATTCTACAAAGTTCTAAAGCTTGTAAACTGGGGTAAAAAACAGTCTCTTTAACAAATGGTGCTGGCAAAATTGGATATCCATCTGCAAAAAACTGAAACAAGACCCATATGTCACACCTTCCACAAAAACTAACTCAAAATGATCAAAAACCTAAATATCAAACCTAAAATAGTAAAGATCATGCAAGAAAAAATAGGAACAACAATGGAAGTCCTAATACATGGCTTAAACAGACTTCAAAATCTAACAAACAATACACGAACAGAAGAACAGAAAATAGATTAATGGGAGCTACTAAAGGGTAAACACTTATGCTCATCTGAAGACTTTATCAGGAGAGTTAAAAACAGTACCTACAGAAAGGGAAAAAAATATTTGGCAACTACAGATCAGACCGACTTCTGATCTCCGCAATCTATAAGGAACTACAAAATAGCAACAAGAGAAAGATAAATAACCCAATTAAACAATGAGCAAAGGAGACTGATAGACATGTCACCAAAGAAGGCATCCAGGCAGCCAAGAAACATCTGAGGAAACACTCATGATAATTAGCTACTAGAAAAATCCAAATCAAAACTACGATGATATACCGTCTCACTTCAACAAGCTTGGCAATAATCCAAAAACCATAAAATGACAAATGATAGAGAGGCTGTGGAGAGATTGAAACTCTCCTACACTTCTGGTGAGAATGCAAAATGGTACAAACTCTTTGGAAAGCAATTTGGCACTTCCTTAAAAAGCCAGAAATAGAAATACTATATGATCCTGCAATCCCACTGCTTGGAATATATCCTACAGAAATAAAGGCAATCACATGAACAGATGCATACATGCACACAAATGTTTATTGCAGCACTGTCCACAATAGCGAAAAGATGGACTCAATCTAGGTGCCCGGCAACAGATGAATGGATAAACAAACTGTGACACATATACACAATGGAGCACTACGCAGTGATGAAGAACAATGATGATTTTAGGAAGCATCTCATAACCTGGTTTCAAGTAGAAGACATTATGCTGAACGCAATCAGTCTACTACAGAAGGACAGGTATTTTATGAGACCCCTGCTATAAGGACTTAAAAACGGACTTAAACACAGAAGAATAGACCGATGGCTTCAAGGGTGGGGAAAGAGGGAAGGAGAGGGCTGGTTATAGATTAGATAGTTGATAGGAAATTGTTTAGGTGAAGGTAGTAACAGCACACAGTAGAAGACAGATTAGCATAACTGGACTGCACTATAAACTGAAATGTTTTATAAACTCAACCCAACATTTCAAAGGATAGAATAGCAGGGACCATGATTTCAGGGAACGCTGAAGTCAGTTGACATACTAGCCTTTTGCTAAGAAAGTCTTCTGCATCCTGTATTGGTGAGTGGCGTCTGGGCTCTTAAAAGCTAGCAGGCTGTCATCCAAGGTACGTCAAATGGTCCCCACCCACCTGGAACAGATGACACCAAGAACATCAAAGATGAGGAAAGTGAGCCAGGAGACAGAAGGACACCTGTGAATGGGACACTGCGTCAGCATGAGACCAGAAGAACCGGATGGTGCCCGGCCACCGCCAAAGGCAGGTACAGTGCAGAGTCCCTGATTAGCATGAGAAAAAGAAATGTGTCATTCAAGAACTCAACTAAAAGACCAAGACTGATGGTCCAGAGGCATGAAGAGTCCCCTGAGAATAGAGTTGCTAGACTTGCTGCTGGCCCTGACTTGAAACCGGTACTGAGGTCAACGCTTCAGACAAGAGAGGACTGCACTTGAGAATACAGTGCGATCATGTGGTGTGTGTACTTTACGGTTTTATACATTCATGGGAGGCTGTTTTACTGGTTTCTTTCTATGTGGGAGTGGAGAACGTGGAGAGGAAGAGACAGATTTCATTAAGAAGATACTAGGAGAGTGAAAAGAAGGAGTGTGCCGTCACAGAGTGAGGAGAGCAGATGGCGTTGCACATAGGCAAGCATGCAAAGTAATTTGGGTTGTATATTTTCACTTACTCATAAAAAACAAAGCAAAACAAAACTGTAACGCAGCCAAGTTTTGTGCATGCTTGAAGGTACTTCTAAGAGTGTGTCTTTAAATTGTTAGTGCCAGGCTTTGGTAGGCAACAAATATTAACTACCCCAAATTATTCTCTCTATTAAGCGCCAAGGAAAGGATATTGGAACTATTACGTTTGTCCACAGTCTTGAGTGGAAACTAGTAAAGAAAAAATACTAATGGGTATCAGGGTAAATAGTATTGTAGGGAGGTTTTCAACTGTTCCCTGCATTGTGAGGAACTTGACTCACAAACTTGAAGGATCCACAGCCACGGAAAGACAGTGTCTTAAGGAGCACATGCCACAGACCTTGGGTGTCAGCGGAGCCCAAGGGGCATAGACTTTGAAAGGAATCATAGCAGTTTTATTTTAGAAATATGATACTGGTTGAAATAAATATAGGAACAAGATGAAAAGCATTGTTAAAGCAGAGTCCTTAGTCCTAAGCAATTCCATAAAACGAGGCAGTGGCGTTAGTCACTGTGGCATCTGTCTTTCCACAAATGTTGGGGTGCCTATTTGAACAGACAGAGCTCATTCTATGCAACACTAAGTACAAAGAACACAGAGTTCAATGAGGAAATGGAAATTAAGAAGACACATGTGGACAGATTGTTCTCCCAGAGATAGTTGATACATTGTGCTAAACAATTTTGCTAGAGACTTTTACAAATTTAAATTAACAAGTCATAAATTCTGCTTACTTTTCATAGACTGACTGGAACCTCGGTGAGAATAAAAATCAGAATTCTTTTTTTATCATCTTCTGTGGAAATCAGTCTCTAAGATGTTCTTCCAGTGAGTACCGCCTTCTGGCATTCACACTGTGGTGTAATATCTTCTCATTTAGGGCGCTGCTATACTTAGTGACTCATCCCTAACAGAATAATGCAGAAGCAAGAGTGTATGACTCTAAGATTAAGTCACATATACACAAGAAGTATGGCACTATTCTCTTGTTTTCCGTCTTGTGAGTCGCTTCCTCTGATGGAAGCCAACTGCCATGTCAAGAAGACACGTAAACTGCCCAGATGGCAGGAAACTGAAGTCTTGGTCTACCACTGATGAGACTCTGTAGGCTGCCAAGAACCAAATGAGTGAGTTTAGAAATGAATTTTCACCCCTTAGATGACTGTAGCCCTGGTCACAACTTCATGGCAGACCCTGAGCCAGAACCAGCCGGCAAGAAGAGCTCCCAGACTACGGAGTCACAGAAATTATAGGACAATGAATAAGTGCATGCTGTCTTAAGCTATCAAGTTATGGGGTGATTTACTACCCAGCAGTAGATAATTAATTCACCTTCCTTCACTTAGAAATAACTGAGTATTTACTACCATCTTAGCTAATATTAAACGATGGATTCAGGGAACTTTAACCTAGGAAAATTTCTGGAGCCTGAAGCTTGCTCTTTCTCTTGAAGTTAGTATGTATTCCAAAAATCAAACCAAACTCACTGCCGTCGAGTCAGTTCTGACTCATAGTGACCCTATAGACAGAGTAGAACTACCCCATAGAGTTTCCAAGGAGTGTCTGGCAGATTTGAACTGCTGAACTTCTGGCTGGCAGCCCTAGCACTGATCTGTCCTGTTCACTTTCATTGGACTCTAAAAAGAGAGACATATTAGATACCTTGTGTTAAAGTAATTAAATATAAAACCAAATCTAAACTCATTGCCACTGAGTCAATTCTGACTCATAGAAACACTTTAGGACAGAGTAGAATTGCCTCATAGGATTTTTAAGCAGCAGATGGTGGATTCCAACTGCCAACCTCTTGGTTAGCAGCTGAGTTTTTGATTGCTGTGCCTCCAGGGTAAGACCCTAAATAAATAAAAATGATTCTGATGTAACTAGATAATTAAGAAATCTCTGCATTTGGACAGCATCAAAAATTGGGAAATACTTTGTTTTTTAACTTTTAACTCCTATTAAGAAAACTAAAAGCTAAACACTAATTATTGCAAAGTTGATTTGTTTGTTGTAAGTTGTGAAGTCAGTTGTGACTCATAGTGACCCTATGAACATAAAATAAAACACTGCCCAGTCCTGAGCCATGCCTACAGTCTTTTTTCATGCTTAAACCCTTTGTAACCATTGTATCAATCCATCTCCTTAGGGGTCTTCCTCTTTGTAGCTGACACTCTACCAAACGTGATATCTTTCTCCAGGGACTGATTCCTCCTGACAAGTCCAGAGCATGTAAGACACAGTCTCACTGTTCTTGTTTCCAAGAAGCACCCTGGTTGTACTTCTAGAACAAATCTGTTTGTTCTTTTCTCTCCATGGTATGCTCAGTATTCTTTTCCAGCACCACAATTCAAAGACATCAATTCTTGTTCTGTCTTCCTTATTCATTGTCCAGATTTCATACGCATATAAATCCGACTGAAAATACTATGGCTTGGGTCAGATGCACTTAGTCTTCAAGGTGACATCTTTACTTCTCAACACTAAAAGAAGGGGGTTGCAGCAGATTTTCCCAACGCAACACATCTTTTTGATTTCTTGACTTGCTTCCACAGGTGTTGATTATGGGTACAAAGAAAATGAAATTCTTGTTAACCTCTATCTTTTCTCCTTTTATCATGATGTTTCTTCCTAGTCCAGTTGTGAGGACTTTTGTTTTCTTGATGCTGAGGTGCTGTGGTCTTTGATCTGAATCCGTGTTTTAAATCCTCTTCACTTCCAACAAGCATGTTTGTGTCATCTGCATGACACATGTTGTTAGCGAGTCTTCCTTCAATCCTGATGCCTTGTTCTTCATGTGGTCCACCTTCTCAGATTATTTGCTCAGCATACAGACTGAAAAGGTATGTTGAAGGAATACAGCCCTGATGCACACCTATCCTGGCTTTAAACCATACAGTATCTCCTTATTCTGTTTATACAATTGCCTCTTAATCCATGTACAGATTCCTCGTGAGCACAGTTAACCGTTGTGAAATTCCCATCCTCCACAATTTGTTATGATCTACATAGTCAAATGTCTTTTCATAGTCAATGAAACACAGGTAAACATCTTTGTGGTATTCTCTTTCTTCCAAGACCGTTTGACATCAGTAGTGACATCCCTGGTTCCATGTTCTGTTTTGAATCCTTCTTCAGTTTCTGGCAGTTCCCTGTCAATATACTACTGCAATGGCTTTTGAATGATCTTGAGCAATATTTTACTTGCAGGTGATATCAATGATACTGTTTGATAACTTCCTCATTTGGTTGGATCACCTTTCTTGGGAATAGGCTTAAATATGGATCTTTTCCAGTTGTTTGGCCACGTAGCTGTTTTCCAGATTTCTTGGTGCTGATAAGTGAGTACTTCGAGTGATGCATCTGTTTTTTCAAACGTCTCAATTGATACTGCATCAGTTCCTGGAGTCTTGTTTTTTTGCCAGCGTCTTCAATGAAGTTTTGACGTCTCCCTTCAGTACAGTCAGTTCCTGGTCACATGCTACCTCTTGAAATGTTTGAAAGTCAATCAGTTCTTTCTGGTATAATGGCTCTTTGTAGTCCTACCCTCTTCTCTTGATTCTTCCTGAGTCATTTAATAATTTCACTGTAGAATCCTTCCTCTATTACAACTCAAGGCTGAAGTTGTCTCGTCAATTCTTTCAGTTTGAGAAATGTAGAGACTGTTCTTCCGTTTTGAATTTCTGTGTCCCCCTTACTTTGTCTTCTCAAGGCACCCTTTGAAATCTGTTCACTTATTTCATCATTTCTCCCTTTTGCTGTAGCTACTCAATGTTCGGTAGCTAGTTTTGGAGTCTATTCTGACATCTAATTTGCTTTTTTCTTTCTTTCTTGTCTTTTAACGACCTCTTGATTTGCTCATGTATGATGTCTTTCCACAGTTCGTCAGAGTTTCCGTCATTAGTATTCAGCACATCAAATCTGTTCTTGAGATGGTCTCCAAACTCAGCTGGAATACACTCAAGGTTGTGCTTGGCTCACATGAACTTGTTCTGATTTTCTTCAGTTTCAATTTGAATGCAAAGAGAAGGCCCATTTCAGAGACTTCTTGAGGGAAAAATACATTTTTCTTACCAATGGTCTTAATAGGATACTAAAGAAGCAGTGATTCATCTTTTCTGAGAAAGTGTAAAGGATGGCCTTGTGAATATGGTAAACAGACTTAAGAGTCTGTTCTCCTCCCAGAGTGGGAGAGCCCCGCTTAACCACAGACTCAGAGGCTAGACAAGTGAGTTGTTGTTGCTGTTGTTGCCAGGTGCCATCTAGTCAATTTCAACTCATAATTACTCCATGTGACAGGGTAGAATTGCCCCAAAGTGTTTTCTTGGCTGTAACCTTTACGGAACCAGATTGTCAGGTCTTTGTCCTATGGAGCCACTGAGTGGATTCAAATTTCCATCCTCTTGGGTAGCACTTAAACAATTTGCATGGCGGGGGGTGGGGGGGGATCAGGGGAATGCTAGAAGGAGAGCTGATGTGTCTTTCCCCTGAAGTCAGTTCTATTACTATAACACCTACACTCTCTCTGTGGCTTCATTCTGCCTTGAGGGACAGGATTTAAAAAAATGAAAATAAAAACTAGGTAGACAGAGTCAATCCCACCTATTTTTCCTCTTGAGAGTTACTGACTCTCAGGTATAAATTCACCATTGCTCTTAGGGATAGATTTTCGTCCAATGTGATGTAGTCAGTAATGCCAGACTAGGTGGATCCCACTAGCTACAATGTAATCAATTCTGTCTCATTATAACCTTGTGTGTGTGAGACTGTGAGGACTGTCCACTGAGTCTGTGAACGTAATTGTTCTCAGTGCTACTTGCTTCATTGCTGAATCCCGCTGTGGTCACTTCTGAAGTACTCCCCGTGGGAAGTTATGACCGACCTCAGCGCCTTGTCTACCCTCCAGAGTAATTTGGAACTCTCCTGAAGTAGCCACTGAGCACAGTAGCATCGTGGCAAGTTTGTGAAATTACTTGTATAGTTATTGGTGATGGAGTTTTCAGCTAGCAAAAAACTGTATTGAAACACCCTACCTACTCACCTGATCTGTCACCCAGTGACTTTTTTCTTTACCCGAAGGTAAAAGAAATATTGAAGGGAAGACATTTTGATGACATTCAGGACGTCAACCAGAACCTGATTACAGCTCTGATGGCTATTCCAGGAAAAAGAGTTCCAAAATTGTTTTGTTAGGTGGACTAGGCACTGGCATTGGTGCATAGCTTCCCAAGGGGAGTACTTTGAAGGCAACCACAATGATAATTCAACAATGAGGTATGCAGCAGTTTTTCTAGGATGAGTTCTGGAACTTAGTTGGCAGTCCTCATAGAACTGCTCCAGAGGGTTTTCAGTAGCTGATTTTTCAAAGTTGACCACCTGGATTTTCTTCTGAGGAAACTCAGAGTAACCTTTGGGTTAGCAGCTTAGTGTAGTAACAGTTTTCACTACTTAGAGACTGTGATTGGATGTGTAAGTATGACTAGTTCTCGGATTTCATCACCAAGACTATTGGGCCCTTACATTCTAGCCTTAATCAAGTCTTTAAAATATAAATGCAATATATTTATTTTCCATATGCTTTACTCATCTTACTTCTCAGATTTTTAGAATCTGGACAAAGAAGAAAATTGTTATGTAAATAGAAAACCATCAGAGAACCCAACATTTTTAGTGTGATTCAAGTAACTGAAAGGGTTTAATCTGAGAAGTTCAAAAGTAAATTTGGTTATCTGGTGCTGCTATTGGTGGCACAGTAGTTAAGAGCTATGACCACTAACCAGAAGGTCACAGTTCAAAGCCTCCAGGTGCTCCTTGGAAACTCTATGGTGCAGCTCTGCTCTGTCTATAGGGTTGCTATGAGTTGGAATTGATTCAAAAGCAGTGGGTTGGTTGGTTGTGGTGCTGCTGTAACAGAAATTCTTTCACAGTTAAGAGGCTAAAATTCCGAATTCAGGGTACCAACTATTTCTATCTGATCTGGTGAAAGTCATTGTCACGGGTCTTTCCCTGGTCTAGAAATTTTTCAGTGCAGGGACATCGGGTCCAAAGACACAGTCTCCTTCTGGTTCTTCATTTTTGGTGGTGTGAGGTCCTGTTGTTTCTCTACTTGCTTCTATTTTTTATATTTCAGAAGAGATAAATTCAAGATGCAACCTAGTCTTGTAGTTTGAGTCCTGTGCCATTAACGTAACTGCTTCTAATCTTGCCTTGTTAACATTATAGCGGCAGGATTTATAATATGGGAAATCACATCACATGATAAAATGGTGGACAATCACATAACAATGGGAATCCTGTCCTAGCCAAGTTGACACATATTTGGGAGTGGGGTGGTAT
Source organism: Heterohyrax brucei (assembly GCA_028571685.1). Lineage (NCBI taxonomy): Eukaryota > Metazoa > Chordata > Mammalia > Hyracoidea > Procaviidae > Heterohyrax > Heterohyrax brucei. The sequence continues at coordinate 1,968,467 of CM053161.1, forward strand.
ACAATTCAATTCATAACAGTAATTACATAAAACTTCTTTTTAACTATATGCTTTTATCATGAACTATTTGATATGTGATTCAAGTGTTGACAGGGTGCTCCTTTGAAAAAATATATTTTCCTTAATTAATGTAACAACCAAAACACAGGTAAAGAGGCATAAGTCATAGTCCTATTTGTTCTGTACTCAAAAACTGAGTTTTGGAGCTAGGCAGATATGGTTTCTTATCCCAGATCTACTCAACAGGTGAATCACGTAATCTCATTGAGGTTTATGACATCATCTCTGTCTTAATCTTTATCTGTGTGGTTAGAAATAGCGGTTACTTCTGCAAACTAATGTGAGAATGAAATGAAAAAATGGATGTGAAGTCAAGCTCGGTATCTAATGTGCAGTGGACACCCAATAAATGACAGCTATTGTTATATTAGATCCTAAGTTCTGTTGCTTTACTGTACAATAATTAAGCGCCAAAGCTCACACATTTTTCACCCAGAGGATTTTTACATAATAAGGAAATTTCCCAAAACTGCAATTGCCTTAAGATATTTTCCTTCTCATGTATGTTTTTTCTGTTATGTTGGCAGTTAGCATGTTATATTAGGCAAGTATTAGGTCATCTTTCCTTCCATTTTAAATTTATAATGTGCTATTTTAAGGTAATCCCAACATTTTATCAGCTTTTACCACTTAATTTGTATGGATTTTGGATCTAGGTGCAAAGTAAAGTCAAGGACAAAAAACCTAGTGGATATTGCTGTAAAAAAAAATTAAATAGTGTTAGTATTAAATATGTTTGTGGCATGTCCGTGATACAGTGTAGTAAATTCAGGTTTTGTTTCGTTATTAGAAAACTTCTAACATCTGTTCTTACAGAAATTTTTTGTTCTCTTTTAAATTATCCCATTAACTGAACAGTATACTGCTGAGATACTGAACTGTGTGTGTGTTAAACAGAATATATGAGTAAAGACACTCAATTAGTATATGACTTAATCCATTTTCTTTACCTCTTTGATTCGTGTAACATAGCATAGATACTAAATTTCTTCTAACAAGTTATTTAAGTTATTTAGACAAGTTATTCCTGACACTTCATTTACTATTACATTGCTTGGACTGTGCAGCAAGTTTCTAACCTCAGGCACATTTTCATGCCTTAGGTTAGTTATTCAGAGACACTGAGAACAACTCATTTCCAAAGATGAACTTACTTGTTAATGGGACCTGAGTGTTCAGTTACATCTAATGATTAAAGAAAAACAAACAAAAAACATTTGTTGGAGAGTGGACTCTGACTAGTGGTGTTCCTATGTGTTTCACGACACAACTGTACTCCCTAGAGTTTTCAGTGGGTGATTTTAACAAACGTATACTCCTAATCAGGTTACACAGCATTTCCATTACCCCAAGCAGACTGCCAAGGCTTTCTTCAAAGGCATCTAGGGATAGACTTGAATTGTCAACCTTTTGGTTAGTAGTTAAGTGTACTAACCATCTGGACCACCCGGGGATTTCAAGGTTTAAAGAAAGTTTTTTTTTTTTTTTTTTTTTTAATGGAGCTGAGAGTATTGGCATTTCACATTTCATTTTATAACTAGGATAAAGCATAATGATGGAGATTACTATCAATAATACATCAATCTTCCAAGCTTGGTTTTCTTTAAATCTACTTGGTATACCCAAATAACAGGAGTAGTGAATCAGAGGTCAGTTAAGATTGAGGACAAGTCTTAGGCCCATTCTTGCCTCTAACATTCACTAGTTATGACTACTGGCAGATCTATACTTCTCAGTTTTTCAGTACTAAAGAGGAATAAAAATAGTTTCTACCTCATTCAGTTGCTATGAAAATTAAAACAAATGAAATGTCTAATGCAATTAGTGCAACAGTGCTTATGTACTGATATGCTCAATGAACATTAGCTTTGATCCTTCATTACTGTTCTTAGGGTAAGGTCGCTAGGATCTGGAACCAACTCAGCAGCACCTAACAACAATTTATCACTAGTGTAAGAATTTATGATTTATTTGATGAATAAGGTGCTTAATGCACACTCTAGTTTAGTCATGTTTTAGCTGTGTTAAAAGAGATTTTTCTCTCTCTTTATTTCCTTTGAACATAGCTGTTCCGCAAGCTCAAACACGTATATTGAATTCTCCCAACACTTCATTTCCTGTTACATCCCTTGGACTATACAGCAGGTTTGTAATCTCAGGCGCATTTTGGTGCCTCAATCACCTTAAAATAGTAGCCAAAACTAGGATTTAAAAAACTCGTGTAGCAACACTAACACGCTTAAGATAGACGTTTTCACTTCAGACTACATGGCAAAAAAAGCAATAATTTGATCAGATTACTTTCAACCTATGAATTTGGAAGCAAACTAATTCATTTTGGAGGTCTCCTAACACCTTCCTTGATAACAGATTCAGTCTGTGCTCAGCTTTAAAATTAACCAGAGGCGCTATCATTTTTTTCACTAGTACTTAAAATAAAACTTTGTGGGATCTTATGTGCCACAGAGGAAAAGCAATACACACACACACATTTGTATACTCCCATTTGAGTCAACTACTCTTTCTTCCTGTGAACTAGACTTCTCATTTTGATTTCAGCATTTCTTTTATTTATTGTATTACTACTTGAACTCCATAAAGATGACTTTTTAATGTACTTTTATTTTAATTATTAAATAATTAAAACCTGTGACTGTCATCACTGTTCTCAGATGATTTAGTCCCTAGTCTGTTCTCTCATTTTTGAACAAATATGAATTACACTGTGAAGTATTGTCATGGCCGTTTTTATATCTTACCACTGTAGAAATTGATTTTTTCCCCTTAGATCCTCTCCACTACCCCATAGTCTTCTCCAAACCCCAAATAGAATATAATTGCTGTTGCTCTTCATGAGTCGGATCCGACTCGATGGCACTTGGCTTTGGCTTATATTTCTAGAGTATTTTATGAAATCTCTTTTAACTATATGCCTAACACTGCCACAACCTGGTATTACAGCTGGTTAGATTCATGTCTCTTCTCCGATTGCAATTCTTCTGAGTGTATCGGCATTGTTTGAATCTTTTTTATATTTCCTATGTCTCTGAGCACATAATTTGAACATATTTACTTAATATCAGTTGAATTTATTAGCATCTTTGAATTGAATATTAGTGATTCAGCTCCTTGAACTTCCTGGCCCCTTGCTATATGTCAATTGTTCTGCCTTCACTGAAGATAAAGGAGTAAATAAAAAAGGCTACTGACCTCACAGGGGTGAGGGAGCTCCACTCTGTGTCCCTGTTTACCCAGAACATTATTGCAATTATAGTAAACACCTTTAAAAGTGGAAAGACGTTATATGAAGGCTATACCAGTCCAAGTCTGCTTCTGCCAAAAATGTTTCATTGTTTCCAAACTCTTTTGAAGCAAGGCTGTTATGTTACAGTCCTAGACAGAAGGTATTACGGATTGAGTTATGTGTCCCAGAATATGGAATCCTAAACCGTATGCCTGTGAACGTAATCCTGTGTGGTAATAGAGCTTTCTCTATTGTGTTAGTGAGATCACATCAGGGTTGGGTGTGTTCTAAACCTAATCATTTCTGAGTTGCAAAAAAGGTGATTAGACACAGAGGCAACAACATACTGGGGAAGAAACCCCATTTAAATATCTACTACAAGCCAAGGAACTACCAGGGCTTTTCTACAGGCCAGGACTACCTTAAAATGAGGGGAAAGGACAGGAGACTCTCCAAAGTAGCTGGCCTTGTCATTACTGAACTGCTGAACCAGCGCCCTCAGTTGTCTAACTCCTGACTTCCAGTCAAGTTTGAAAAATATCCTTTATATGTTTATAAAGCTCTTTCTTGAGTCTTATCCTCATTTCATAGAAGTTATTTCTCCAAAAAAGGAGAAAGTGGCTCAAAGCAGCTAGCATGTCCAAGGTTGAATTTGTTATACAGCATGGTCTCAAAGTTTAAAAATGAATACAGGTTGATTTGTAGAAAAATTTCTATGCAAGTTGTCATGGATTGAATTGTGTCCCCCCCAAAATACGTGTAGCCATGTGGTTGGGCCATGATTCCCAGTATCTTGTGACTGTCCTTCATTTTGTGGTTTTCCTATGCTGTATGTTAAAGGATTAGGGTGCGGCTGTAAATTCCTTCATAGGATCACCTCCCTGCTTCACTGTAAAGGGAGTTTCCCTGGAGTATGGCTTGCCCCACCCTTAATCCTTTCATCCTAGGAGAGATATAAGGACAGAGAAGCAGGCAGAGAACTGGGAACCTCCTACCATCAAGAAAGCAGCACCTGGAAAAGAGCGCGTCCTTCAGACCTGAGGTTCCTGCGCCAAGATGCTCCCTGGACAAAGACTGATGCAATACCAGACTTTTCTCCAGAGCCAACAAGGGAGAAAGCCTTACCCTGGAGCAGACATCCTGAATTTGGACTTGTAGTCTACCAGACTGTGTAAGAATAAGCCTTCCTTTATTAAAGCCATCTACTCTGCTATGTTTCTGTTAGAGCAGCCCTGGCTGACTAAAACACAAGTATTCTAGATAATAATTTCAGCAGCTTGAACACTAGTGCATACGTTTCTACTTGTTGTCACATTGTATAGACAAAGGATCTCAAGGAACTCTTAAGACCCAATCCTACCTTTGAATCTTTCATCTTTCATGTGAGGTTATTTTATTTCTCAGTAATTTTTTGAACAATGTGGCTAAAGAAGGAGTGTGAAATAAATGTCTCTTACTTTATATAATTGCTTTTGCCAGTGAAAGACAGAGTGGAAACCTGACCCACTGAACTAAAATCACACTGCTTGGACTGTACACTCCCCTTCCAAGTGGCAGAAACCAACAACTTAAAACAAAGAGTGGATACAACTCCCACAGAAACACCTCTGCTATACAAAATAACATGCATTTACTTGTCTACAGCCAAAAGGTTGGCTTCCCTCTTTAAAATACTGCCCCTGAATCCTAATAGCTCTGAAAAACAATTCACTGTCAAGTTTAAGAACAAATTCCTTCCTAATTTGGACTATATCCTGCCATTGATATTTATTTTAATCTTCTATTGATTTCAGTGGGAATTCTTTACGTAGAATGAAGGCAGGATATAACCTCAAAGGAATTTCTACAAAGTAGGTGTACACTTTCATTTCTTTGTATTTGATTTTTATTAAAGTCTAGTTCATGATGTTCTGTGTCTAAAAATAAGTCAACGGACTAGTTTTGTGATAAGGTTTTCTATTTTTGCATTGGTGTTGAAAAGTCACTGAGAATTCTAATGTCTCTCAGTGAGGAATTACATTATGAATTAGTTGTGACTCCATATTTTTTTGGTTCGTTTCCTACTAAAAACAAAAGGCATTTGTGTTATTTAAAAGTGTCTTTTTTTTTCACTTTGCATATCCCTAAATACCTCTCTCTCATGATCTTTGTGCATGCAATACAGTGATATACTAGATTCATTCTAATTATGCTCATCCAAACCACATTCCAAGAGCTTTTAATGCACTAAATATAACATTATACAGCCACTTAAAATTATGTTAATGATGAACTTAGAATTATGAATCTTGGGCAATTCTGAATAGTGTTAAGTGTTAATAAGTTACAATAAAAAGTATATATATAATCTTTATGACAATATCAGTATATATGCAGATAAAGACTGGAAGAAACTAAAAATCAAAGTTTTTTTATAACTAGTGGATTTTTATGTTTTTGAATTTCTTAATGCAGCATGGTTTCTATGTTAATATTAAAATATAAATTTAAAGAAAATAATATAACTCACTCTATAACACATCAACCTAGTGCAGCCTAAAAGCCTTGATAAGAATTGAAACAAGAAACAGTAATGTCATTAAGAATGAGCTGAATTCTAGTTTTTGATTCAGTAGTCTTTGGATTAGCACCAGTACAGCGGAGGACACACATGGCCATGTGACTACCTCTTTTATTTCCTGATGTCATAAAAGTATCTCTAGAAAACATGAGATATCAATAAAATTAACTAAGAGAATTGATACTAACAATTGATACAGGACTTGAACACTCTATAGGACTTATACAGAACATTCTTGAAGCTTCTCTGCCCACCTGGTAGGACTGGGTTATTCTGAGGACCAAATCAGATAATATGTAAGAAAGCATCTTTTAAAGTATACATGAAAAGTAGTATGATAATTGTCAATGTTACTGAAAATATATTAAACCTGAGATATATAACTTGGTCACAATTTTTCAAATGTAGAAGTGTATGTGAAACAATTTTCTCAAGTCCCTGTGACATGGGACTCAGATTTTTCTCTCCCTCTCAAGAGGAAACTAATTCTAAAATGAGTCTCATAATAGCAAAGGCCCTAGTCTTGGGAATCGAGACGGTGGCACTGTGGTTAAGTGTTTGGCTGCTAACCAAAAAGTCCACAGTTCAAACCCACCAGGTGGTCCTTGGAAAACGTATGGGCCACTTCTACTGTGTCCTGGAGTTCTCTATGAGTTGGAATTGATGCAATGGGTTTAGTTTGACTTTTTTTTTTTTTTTTTTTTTAGTCTTGAGAATAGTGTTGCTGAGAAAGAAATGTCCAGCTTCCATTGTTAGAACATTCTTAGATCAACTATTTGAAATATTCATAAACATTCTGTGGCAAAAAAAAAATGGAAACAAGTCTTTCAGATTCCTCTTTGACAAAGGATTCCATTGTGAGCAATGTGGTTAGCTAACAGCTTTTCAGTCAGTATCATACTCTGGGGTCCAAATAGCTTCAGCAATGGTTGAACAAGACTACTGAATAAACATCTTGCCATTTATGCCCTACTGAGAATGTCTTATAGGCTCCCCATTGGCACAGCAGAAGTTTTGTTCGAGCTGCATCCTGGTCTGACAGGGTCTCCTGCACAATTCTGCTTCTTCTCTTTCCTGTCCACAGGTCTTGATCTCTACAAAAATCTTTGCAGTTCTAACTCCATCTCAATATCTGCTTCCCAGAAAATCCAACTGATGCCAGGAGCGGTAGGAGAAAGCCGACAGTAAAGATATGGTTTCAGAATGGTGTCATGGATTGAATTATGTCCCCCCTAAAATATGTGTAGTCACATGGCTGGGCCATGATTTCCAGTATCTTGTGACTGCCTTCCATTTTGTGGTTTTCCTATGTTGTGTGTTAAAAGATTAGGGTGGGTCTGTAAATCTCTTAATAAGATCACCCCTCTGTTCCACTGTAAAGGGAGTTTCCCTGGAGCATGGATTCCCCTACCCTTAATCTTTTCATCCTGCAAGTCATAAAAGGAAAGGGAAACAGGCTGAAAATTGGGAACTTCACTCCATCAAGAAAGCAGCACCAGGAGAAGAGCGCGCCCTTCAGACCTGAGGTTCCTATGCCAAGACGCTCCCTGGACAAAGACTGATGCAATACCGGACCTTCCTCCAGAGCCGAAAAGGGGGAAAGCCTTCCCCTGGAGTGGACACCCTGAATCGGACTTGTAACCTACCAGACTGTGTACAAATAAACCTTCCTTTATTAAAGCCATGCATCCACTCTGTGGTATTTCTGTTAGAGCAGCCCTAGCTGACTGAAACAAATGGGATCGCTGACCACTTACATGGTAATGAGCACAGCACCATTCAAAATGATGTGCGGATGACTGGCACAGGGAGGCAGCCTAGTTTCTCAACATTTACTGAAGGCGACTTGAACACCTGTCTTGGTGGCAAGAAATTTCCTGACCAGTACACTCACAAAGTATTACAAGGAAAATGGGTGTGGTTCTTTGTCATAAAGGTAATAAATATCATTAAAAATAAATAAAAATACAAAGCTAATAGTGGTCAGCAAATTATCTAAAGCCAAGTATACAAGCCAGAATGTGTTCTTGGTAGCCTATAAAAAAGTCCTTTCTTCTTGGTGGACAATAAAAGCTTGAGATAATACTTAGGATTTACCATTAGTCATCAGTCTTCACAGGTGAAAGCTCAGATGAAGCAAGTCTGATATGCCAAGACCTGGGCTCTGCTTGAGAAATCCTGGAACCACAGCATGTGGAGCAAGTGTATCTGGGTGAGTGCCTGCTAAGATTTTAGATCCTTGGGTTCTTCTGAACCCTTCAAATCTACAGATGTAACCATGTACCCTATTATATATTACTCCTCAGGTAAGAACAGTGGCCCCTCAGAATATGCTCCTACCTCCTCTGCTGGCTGCCAGAATTATATGATCAAGTCACAGCACAACCCAGCTAGTAACCTGCTGGGTCTGATAAGAGAGTAAAAAGACTAGATCAAAAAAGCCAAGCCAAGTGCCCCCCAGCCCCAAAACCCTGCAAGAATTAACTAGGATGTGCCAGCAGGAACTAGTGAGTTCCTGTGTGACTGAATTTGAAGGTTGCATGATCAAGAGGAGTAGAAAATCAGACTGGAAAACAGAAGGTTTATTGTATTAGGGGCACACTCACAGGATATGGCATTAACTTTCTGTCAAGGACTCGATTCGCGTAAAATTGATCCTAGAGGATAACTCCGAGAAGCCTGATCCATGATGAGCAAAGCTGAAATCCCTAAATTGGTATGGCAGCAGACATGAATAAAGAGCTACTGGAAGCAGACCAGAAACCCTAGTAGCATAGTGGTTAAGTGCTACAACCGCTAGCCGAAAGGTTGGCAGTTCAAATGTTCCAGGTGCCCCTTGGAAACTCTATGGGGCAGTTCTACTCTGTCCTATTGGGTCACTGTGAGCCACAATCTACTCGATAGCAGTGGGTTTGGTTTGGCTCTTTGGTTTGGAAGTAGACCTGCTGAAGTGGCATAATTTGGGGGCCAGAAAACCCATCAGGTGGTTATTTTCCTCAGGACAGCTTAGAGGACACAAGAAACTCAGAGGCTGGTAACACAGTAAGAGTCAATGGTAACTGTCCTCTGTAGACCAGGATTGATGCTAATAGAAGTTGTAGCAGAATTTGGCTCACTGATGGTAAAAGAAACCTTGGGGGGCTGAAGCAATAAAAGCCAGAGTACAATATTTAAACATCTGAGCCAGGAGGAGGATGGGGGGTTAAAATTATCATAACAACTTCAAAGTCAGATGAGGAGTCAATGAGATGTGGTCCACAGAGAAATGTAAAGATGGTTATTACAATGCAGTTTCCTTGGGATAAAGATATACGTATATACAATGAGGGTATAGCTTAATACACTCAAAAGATAGCAAGAATGGATGAACAGTAGCCAGAGGGCAGTCATTGCCAATAATAAGTTCCAATTCTGAGCCAGCTTTCAAAGTTAAGAGCCACAGACAGAAGTGGCTGTGTCCGAAGGAGGAAAACCATATAACAATATGGTAAATGTGTGCTGGAAAGACTCATGTACTCCTTCCCCCAAAAGCCTACAACAAGTTATTTAGGTAACCAGACACTGAGGAAAGATGGAATACACAGATATTTCAAGGATAGAAAGATGAAAGATTTCAGTTGATTTGGATACCCAGAGAATTCAAGTACCAACATGGCCCACTACTAGAATGGTGGACTGTGGAGTCCAGATAACAAATGGGGGCTTTGAAAAACAACTGAGACTACTGGTCTGATCTTTCTTCCAAAATGCCCATTTGAGTAACTGGGATTGACTTACCCAAAAATTCACATTGTATTCTCAGCTATCATAATGGCATGTGACAAATGGAAGCCTTGGACATGACCGTTATAGCCAAGACAGTAAATACCAATCTGTCTTGCAAGCTAGAAAGAGTGGTACTCTGAAGGTCTAAAAGGTGCAAAGACTGTGATCCGTATTTCAGCTCCATTCAGTTGGCCAGTCTAGTCCTTATGGAAGGTGGTTGGACCATGGAGGTTATTCTAGACTACTTCAAGTGGAAGGCTAATCAGTTACCATGACGGATGCAATATCACTGCTGTAGCAGATAAATGTCACCTCGTGTACATGGCAGACAAGCATTTATTTAGCTCATACATTCTTTTCTCATCAAAAAATAGAATAAGAAACTGTTAACCCTCACTTGGAAAACAATATCTATTCACAGTTTTGTCTCTGTTACAATACTGTCTGAAGGAATCTGGACCATTTAGACATTCCACAAAACATCACATTGATCCATTATATGATGCTGACTGAACAAAATGAGTAATATGGCCTTTTTAGTACTTGTCCTCCAGAAGGTAGAAAAATAAAATCTATGAAGATTCATGGAAACCATTTTAGTAAATGTTTTTGTGTTCCTTGGTCAGGGATATATAGGGACACAGCCCTCACAGTAACCAATTGTTGTATCTTCCACTTCCTACCAGAAAGAAAATAGCACAGTACTTGGCAGGTCTCTAAAGGTTCTTTGTACATCACATTCCTTACCTGGGAATGCTGCTCTAGCCCACACATGGGGCAAATGAGGCCCAGAGCGGGAAGGTGCTCTACAGCATTACAGTGACCAACCGAGAGCACAACTGAAGCTCCAGCTTGAAACCAATAGTCTGTGAGGACAGGACCCGTTTTTCCTGGATGCACTGTGTATACTCAGCCCCCAAGAGGAAGACTACGTCACTGGGACCCAGGCAGGGAAGACAGGAAAGAACCACCATCATTCCCAGTGACCCATCAGAAGACTTTTGCTTCCCATTACTGCAAGTTTGAGTTCTGCAGGGTTGCAGGTCTTGTTCTTCAAAGAATAACAATCATCGTAATAGCTAACATTAGTGCTCCTTCAATAAGCCCTTAATATGTGCCACATAAGGAGCCCTGGTGGTTACGTACTCAGCTGATAACCAAAAGTTGGCAGAACCCATCAGTTGCTCCAGGGGAGACAGATGTGGCAGTTAGCTTCCGTAGAGATTACAGTCTTGGAATCCTTATGGGCATTCTACTGTGTCCTATTGGGTGGCTATGAGTAGTAATCAACAAAGTGATAATGGGTTTATTTGTCATATAGATGTATGTTACTTCATTTGATGTCATCAAAACATTTTTGGATACTTACTATTACTAACCTTCAAATAATGTGAAAACTAAAACACAGAAAGACACCTTGTCCAAATTTACAAAGATAGCAGAGTTTATGACAGTAAGGAGTCTAATAACATATAGTTGATATTTGGCAGATAAGATCATTGTCGCCTGATCTTCATTAGATATTCCCTGCCTGCTAAGGTCAAATGGCAAGTCCAGGTGACACGGTGGTTAAGTCACCATCTGCTAGCCAAAAGATCAGTAGCTCAAATCTGGTAGCCCCTCCGTGAAAACCCTGTGGGACAGTTCTATTCTGTCCTGGAAGGTGGCAATGAGTTGAAATTGACTCAGGCTAGTGACAAGTCAAGAACTACTTACAGAAAATAGCATTATTTCACTCCAACATCATTAGGACCTCCATGAGTATTCTCTCAGCCCTGGGTCCATTCAGCATTCACAGAATCCATCACAGCTTGTACCAGTAGGAGAGCATTCTTGTTCTTTGGCTCAAAACAGTTTTAGAAAAACTCTTTATATGGGTCAGCACAGCTCACAAATATCTAATTTGTTTTTCCTTCAAACTCATGGAGGACCAACAAATATTTTAGCCTTTTTTTTTTTTCATTTTGGAGGGAAAACGCCTTAGACTATCAGACTGTCGTAAACTTCATGGAGATGGCAGCTTTCTACACTTTCGTGACATTGACTTCTCATGTTGTGACACTCACGTTGTTGTCAAGCTAACAGAGATGACTGGTATATTTTCTGTGTGATGCCATCAGGGAGATTGTCAATGCGATTTCCAGAACTGTTGTGATAGTTACTTGTCCCTTCAGAGTGACTTGGAGCACCTGCTATGTTGATCTAATGCTTTAGCAAGACAGTAAGCGTGCCCCATTGTCGGTGCCACATGAAAAACAAACTATCTCTGTTATTTTCTGCCTTAAGTATAGAGATAAACAGCATTTTCCAATCATTTTCTAATTACCAGGCTCTCCATTGGTTTGTTCCAATGAAGAGACCGCCTTTTGCATAAAAAATTACAATGTTGAGTCTTAGTTTGTTTAAACTTCTGATAATTTACTTTCATACTCCATGATAATTTCTCTGTCTTCTTCACTAGCTAGACATTTAACTATGGAAATCATGGGAATCTCTTTCCCTGTGTCTTCCAATTCTTTAATAATACTGTAAATTTTTGTGATTATACCAGTATGGAGTATCACTTTTGGCTTATTTGTATTATAGGTGGGAAACATTCCAGAAGCTTCCATTCATTCTTTCCTAACAATAATAACAAGAGCAAAAACTTTTAAGGTTTTTACTATTTAAATCACTTCACATATACCAATTCAGCTAACCTCTTAACAACTCTAAAATGTAGATGCTATTACTATTACTCCATTTTACAACCAAGACCATAGTAGGTCAAGAAACCATTTAGAGTTTTATATGGTGATGAAAATGTATATTATAATTTTGCATTCAGTAACTGGGGAAATAACTGTGGGCTGGTTTGTAGTGTGTTGTCAAAATTCTACTAACACCTGACCTTCACTAGCTCCACTTTTGGTAGACTTTATTAGACATCTGTACCTTAGGAATTAATAAAAAACAAGTGTTGGAAATATCATAGTTAAACAAACAAGGGTGATCGCATACATGCTAGATCTTCTGATGCATTATTTATTGCAGACACTCATAGAGACAAAAGTGATATCAAATGTAGAGGTCCTCTGAGGCCCACGTAATTCTGGAGCAATACCAGTGCATCTTTCAGTGCCTAGTATCTGACTCTGAGAGGTAGCCCAGACCTCTGGCTTTGAGACTTTTAAGTTGCACGATTAGAGAAGTATCAGCTCCCTCCCATGTCAAGACCCAGCAGAGGTTACAGGCTTGTAGTCAGGCAGTATGACAAGTTAGATGCTTCTCTTCCCAGTTCCTTCTATAGAGTGGCAAGGGTCTAGATCCTGTAGCTCAAGTCCACTACTTTAATACACTACCAGCCTTGACTGCTGTAAACATGTGGCTTCAGCAATTTTCATGAAGCTTTTCAGAAGGCTAACATGCAGAGAGGGTAAGAAAAACGGTGCTTCAGTCACAAATTCTCGCCTATCATGTGAGAGTCTCAGTTTTGATCGCCCGTAAGTACACGTCAAGCACAGCCACCACCCACCTGTCAGTGGCGGCTGTGTGTTGCTATGATGCTGAGCAGGTTTCCACAAAGCTCCTAAGCTAAAACAGACTAAGAAAAAAGGCCTGGTGATCTATGTCTAAAAATTAGCCAGTGAAAGCCCTACAAATCACAGCAGTCTGATCCTTTTGAGAGTGCGGTTATCATATGAGTTGGGGCTAACTCAATGACAGCTAACAACTAAAGCCTGAAGGGAGTCATGTCTTTTGACTCTAAAAATCTGGATGCCTCACCTTCCTTTTTGCGTGGTTAACTCTATAAGTCAGGCCTTTTTAAGGAACGCTAATAGAGCCAGAGATTTTTGAGTTACCATTGCATGGCTTCTTCTTGTTCATGCCTGGCTTATCTTTCACTCAAATGTCTTTGAGTCTGGGAACTGAATTAAGGATTACTGTTGTTATTGTGTCCAAAGGGAGACCTTCGTTAACTTATCTGTCCTCTCTCAGACATACACATCAAGTAGGACCTTAATAGACATTCCATCTGTTTGCAACCCGGGAATTCCAAGTTATCTAGCCACCACCACCAGTAATCTCAGAGAAAAGACCACTCTGATCACCACACACTCCTTGATGTCTATTAAAGTAATCATATCCATTTTACCTTTGCTGATTAAGAGTAGCCACTGGACTTCTGTCACCTCAGGAACATCACTTGTTCCCTGAAGTAAAGAAGTCATTTCAACTGCAGCATCTTCTCCCAGCATCTCTCACTTAGAAACAGCCAAGAAAGATGTGAGACAAGCTGGCACCCCTTTCACCGGTGCTGTCATCCAGCCAATGATGAGTTCTCTGTCTTCAGAGCCTTCTCTCAGTCACTGTTAGGCAGTGAGAAGTCAAGCACGTGTGTTAAATTTGCTTCAACATCTTTTATCTTCCAAATCTTCGGATCATTTTACTGATTTATTCCAAAAAGTTCCTGCCATCTCAGTTTAACTTAGCATGAACTATCGAAGACCATATTTTAATCACTCAACAAAGCAATTATCATTACTTCACACTGAATCCAAACTTCTCAAATTTGTAGGTAAATTCAGTTCAATTTAATATTACAATTTTCCCCCCTCTTGGTTCTAGCAAGCTCAGATATAGTCCTTAGATTTTTGCTGATACCAATTAAAAGACTGATCTGATTCTCTTGGTGCGTAAATCATATCCTAGTAGTGCTAGTTCTGCAATCTACCTTTCCTCTGTCCCATAATACTATGAATCTACATTAGTTGTAGATTTTCATACAATATAATATGATGAGGGTGGAATAGGTCACCTGGTTTCCCACTGAAATGTTAACTACCTTTAGCAGTGAGTTCCACAGTCTTTAAGCAAAGCAGGAACAGCCTCTTGGAGAGAGGAAAGGAATTACTTCAGTCTACAGGGAAAACTCATTAGAATTACATATCTAGCTAACTCTTAGTTCTCTAAACCTTCCCAAATATCTCCCTCTCAATTCTAGAAGTTTCATTATTACCAAAAAATGCTCTAACTTTCTCATAAGATTTCCACTAAGCTTGTAAAGTCAACTGATATGGAAAGTCACAGCCTGGAAAAATATAATATACATTTACATTTCAGCTAGTTCAGTACCTCAACTGAGAAGAAATTCATTTAGCAGTCACAGAAAGTCTTTGGGATTTTGTTTATGCTTTGATTCAGGCGTTTTAATAACTCAGCCTATCATTTACGTCTTCAAACTTTTCAATGTTAATAGAACATCTATTCAAACAAATCACTTGTCTTAGATGATACTTGATTTACTTGTTTTTCTCTGCATGTCACAGTCACATTCTTGTACCCTGAGCTGTCTGTATGTTACTGCCCTATGTCCCAAAGTAACCACCTCCTTTTATTTGAGACACAGGGCAATAGCATATAAGTACTGATTGCTTTCAATTCCAATCATTTCTAACATCAATTTCTAAGTTTATTAAAATGTTTATATCTGGAAGAAACTGAAACACCTACATAGACTAATTTACATGATGTCACATGAAAGGTAATCCATAGGAAGTACAGGCTTCAGGGTCATTTAATTGTACAGAAAAGAGATGTCAACCAGGTTTCAGATTATTTCTGATTTTGTTCTCTCTGCCATGCAGAGTGTTGGATTCATTTTGAGGTCATGTTGCCTCAAGGCTCTAGGAATGTTGCCAGCGGCAACAAATGGATGTCAAGTGGAAGAAAGATGGACTTTTTACGGTTCTGTGTTAGGAGTAGGAAGAACTTGAACACGTAAAAGAATTCCTGAGAACTGAACAAAGTTAAAAACAGTACTAGAGATTTATTGTTCTATCATCAATTTGCAGATTGGAGAAATCACAGCCAAAGCTGCCAGTTCCAAAGAAATGTGGCAGCACTGGGGTTAATACAGTCAGAAGAACACAAAGAGAGTCCCAGAAGTCTGGGCTATTGTAGTCGTTTTTTTCAGAGGTTCATTAAAATGCCCTTCAAAGTCCTTTCTTCTCTGAAACATTAGTTTGCTTAAGAAAAATGTTGAAGTTTGGAGGGGGAGGGGCAGAATCTGTGTCTGCTGAAAAACAGATAATGAAGTGTCTCCAGTGCTTTTCTGTCTACAACACCAGAGTTAAAGAGCAGGAATCATTGATTGTACATAAATCTACAGAAATAAGTAAATTATTATTTATAAAGTTAGGTCATACTGTCTTAAACTTCTGCCCTGTGAATCCAAGTAGTAGCCGTGTTCTTCTGGCACAGCATAAGGGATTCAGTTGGCTTTAGCTTTCACAGCCACTTTCCCCTTTTGATTAAGCCTCACTAGGAAATGCGGATCACCTACAGATGGAGTAACTTTTCCTCTGCAAGGTCTTCTACTTCTTGTTGATCGCACTGTTGTTTACCTATTTCACAGACATTTTATCTCTCATGTATTTTCTTCACCTTGCCTCCTCTTCAGGGACGAGTCCTTTCAAGGTTTTATTAGTGGCAAGTTTAGGCCAAATTTGAGAAGAGCCTCAGCCAAACTGAAGAACATTTGCCAATATCTGTATGTCAAAGGTCAAAGTTTACACATTTATTTCTTGTGGAAAAGCGCAACTGAAGAGCATCAGTTTATCCAAAGAGTGAGTAGGTTTTGATACATAACATGACACAGAAATATAATAGATGATCAATGTAAAACAACATTTTCTAGTTGTAAACCCTACCGCTGTCAAGATGATTTCTACTCATTGCGACCCTATAGGACAGAGTAGAAATGCTCCATCGAGCTTCCAGGGAGCATCTAGTGGACTCCATCTGCCAACCTCATGATTAACAAACAGCATTTAACCACTACACCACCCAGGGTTTCCGTAATTATAAAGATAGATTTAAAAAATTAATAGAAAGAAGCCAAGTAAAATTATTACTTTCTTTGATCATCCACCAGAAGCATTAAAGCAATTATTTAAAATATCAGCCAAAAGGGAAGGATTATTGAGCTTTGACACTATGTATCGCATATGGGAAACATAGTGAGTGATATTAGCACCACTATCGGGAATATAAATGCAACAATCAACTTTAACAATGGCGCAGGTCTCTCTCTGAACCACAGTGAGAATGCCAACAGTCATTCAGTAGGAAACTACTCTTGTCATAGTCACTTCAGTATTTATTTCTTGGAGTCTATGGTGGATATGTTTAAAACGTCCTGAATATATTTAGTGAGAACTTTGATATGTGCCTTAACATCTTCTAACCTTATTTCAGATACAAAATAGATGCTAAATGATTATGCTGTTGAAACATCTGAAATTATGAGTTCTTAAAAGGGGGATGTCAGCTGGAAGAGATATAAGTCAGTTAATATTTGACCTTGAGTCTAGCTCAACACTGTAGTGTGTTTGTTAATCGATCCAAGTAGGAGTCAAGGTCAAAGGTTAGAGTCACATAACCAAGATACATTGTTTGGGCTAGTCAAGTAGCAAAAATCAGGAGGTGAGAGAAAACTCGTAGTGTAGTATATAGCTTAGCCAGCAGAGTGCTACTAGTTACTGAAATAACTAATTTTTAAGTTAAAAGAAGGAAAAAGTGTTATCTAGAAATTAAATGTTTAGCAAAAGCAATAGTCTCATAGAAACCCCATGGTAATTCTTTAGCCTACTTAGTCCAATGTAGGTAATTTTGGTTCTGTGCAACTCAGGGTTAGCAGCAGTCTGAAAACAGCATCAGTTTCTACATGAATACTCTGCAAATCTTGATGTAGTCTGATTTCATCCATATTCAAAATGTTATAATACTTTCATAATTTGCAACTCTGATGACGCTGTGGTTAAGAGCTCAGCTACAAACCAAAAGATCAATAGTTTAAAACCACCAACCACTCCTTGGAAACTCTATAGGACAATTCACTCTGTGCTATAGGGTCACTGTGGAAACTCTGCGAGCAAAATGGGTAAGTGCTATGACAAACAAGCAGTATGAACCCACCAGGCACTAGGTGCTCCTTGGAAACCGTGTGAAGCAGTCCTGCTCTGTCCTATACAGTTACTATGAAACCGAATTGACTCAACAACAATGGATTTCAGGTTACAGAGTCGTTATTTGAAATCGACTCTATAGCATTTTTTTTTCATTTGTTTCATAAATCTGATAGAATTCATATTTGTTGAAATATTTTGGTCAAGCATTTTCAGTAATCAGCAAACTAAAACTTATCTGCAGATGATAAACTTAAAAGTCACCGTAGTTAACAAGTGAAAGAATTGATGGGAATTTACTACAAAAACAATGCAAAGCCAAATGAAGTCAATCAAAAAAAACTTCAGATGACAATGCCTCTAACCTTAATTACTAACTTTATTTTTATACAGCTTCAGATATAACACATAATAATCTTGTGAAATAATATTAGCCAGGACATACCAAGTATATACCAATATTATGAAGTATGTAAACATTTCAGTAGTAATAAAAACTCTGTGGGTCTCCACCCTTGTGAATTTCCCAGTAAAACCATTGGCTTGATGATTCTAGATTCATATGAAACAAGGTTGCAACTGACTTTACCAATAGAAATACTAAAATTATTACAACCTTGTATGCTTGTTACCTAACATAAGGTAAATGTTACTGACACATAAATTTTAACCCAAAGAAAACTTGGCACTTCTCCTAATTTGAAAACATTTTTCATGTAACTCACAACATATAAAATAAACCCTTTTGGTCTTTAGCATTTTTATAAAAAGGAAACAAAATTTTTATGACTTCCACAAAATTTCAGACTTGTCCTGAGTTTATCACAGGTTGCTGAGAAATAATACTTGAGTTATTTGACCAAAGATGTTAAACATAAAAACTTTAGGTTTTTCCAAAGCCATGCAGCTTAATTTTCACCTCAGGAATTTATTTTGTAAAATTTTGCCTTTGAGGCAGGTTTTACAAAGAATAAAATTAACCTGTCAACCTATTAATCAAGGGAAATTTTGTTATCTTAGCAACAAGGGACCCAATATTGGTTTTATATTCAAAATTATGTACCATAAATTAGCCCATTAAACTATCAGCTACAGCAAGTAAGAACTTTGACCACGTCAAATAAATTCTCTTTAAATAAACGATTTAAATTTCCTGTGGCCATTACATATATCTCTTATAGTACAGCTGTTTAAGTGGCAAGCTAAACATACTTCATACCAGACCCATATACTCTGACCCCTGAAGCATGTTTTCAGCTCTTGACTACTGTGACACTGCTGGTTCAGAGATCAGCTGCCAAATAAAAAGTCAACTGTTCAAATCCACCAGCCAGTCCTTGAAAGCCCTATGGGGGATGTTTTACTGTCTCCTCTTGCCTACTGGGTCACTACGAGTTGAAACTGACTCAACAGCAACAGATTTGTTTTTCTTTATACACGTACACACACCCCCCAAATACACACATATCTTTTGTGGTATAAAAAGAAAGAGCCTACGAGGTCTGACAATTAAGTCCATGTACTTAATAGTTCTAGGTGCTATATGCCTAACTGCTCAATATCGCTGCAGTCACCTTTGAAGTATTTCTCTTGGGAATCTATGCACTGATGTCAGCACCTGGTCCACCCTTCAAAGCAATTTTGGAACTCTTTCTGAAACGGCCACTGCACACGGTGGCAAGTTTGCTAACTTAATTGCACAGTTGTCTGTGAGGGAGTTTTTAGCAAGTACACAAATCACTGTATTGGAACACCCTCCCTACTCACCTGCTCTGACCCCCAAAGACTTTTTTATTTACCCAAAGATCAAGGAAATATTGGAAGGAAGATATTTTGATGACACTCAGGACATCAAGCATAATGTGACTACAGCTCTGGTGGCCATTTCAGAAAAAGAGTTCCAAAACTGCTTTGAAGGGTGGACTAAGTGCTGACATTGGTGAAGTACTTCCCACGGGGATTGCTTCAGAGGTGACTGTAGTGATATTCAGCAATGAGGTATATAGCACATTTTCTGATTGTCAGTCTACCCATAAACTTCAATTAGAATGAATATCCATTAACTCAACTGGATATCAATAAGTTACCTAAAATTATTGGAAATTAATTTAAGTTAAACACAATTGTTGTTGAAGTAAATTTCATCTAAATAGTCTATATTCCTATTCCAACCTTCACCATTTCTCGTATTTTCTCAAGCTAATCTTAGATTTTTTTCACATTTTTTTTTTACATTGAGAATTGATACACTTTCCAGTAACTCTAATAGGATATCATTTATCTTATTTTAGACTTTATTGAAGTCCACATTATATAA
This sequence comes from Heterohyrax brucei, assembly GCA_028571685.1. Classification (NCBI taxonomy): domain Eukaryota; kingdom Metazoa; phylum Chordata; class Mammalia; order Hyracoidea; family Procaviidae; genus Heterohyrax; species Heterohyrax brucei. The sequence goes on from CM053161.1 coordinate 1,988,362, forward strand.
CTTATTTTCTTCTGTCTTAGAAAGATTTTCACCTGCTGGTGAAGGCTCTTTTGAAAATATTTCCCAGAACAGTATGGCTCTCAGAGACTCACTGTAAAGAGGACAACTCCAATCATTTACCTAAGTTTATGTTGGCTTGGGTATTTTGAAAGACAAGAAATAATTTTTTTCCTTCAACTTGTATTATTTGATGTAACTAGAAATTACTCCTTTTACCTAACTAAAAGACATTTTGGATAATCTCTATCTTAAGTTACTTAGAAAAGATTTTCTTTTAAAATTTTTCTTTCAAGGCTGACATAGACATAAAAATCATTGTCAAAGTAGATTTGTTTCCATTAATTCCTGAGAATATAGGACTATTTGATTTACATAAGAACTTATTTATCATTAAACCCAACCACAGTAAATTCTTTGAAGGGATATTATAATTGAATTCAGTATACCATCTGGAGGGACACGCTGGTGACATAGTGGTTAAGTACTACACCTGCTAACCAAAAAGTTGGGAGTTTGAATGCACCAGGCATTCCTTGGAAGCTCTACTGAACAGTTCTACTCTGCCTTATAGGGTCACTTTGAGTAGGAATAGACTCGATGGCACTGAGTTTTATCTGGAGACAGAAAATTATTACATTTTCTTAACTTTGTTGTCCTTTTTTAAGGGTCCTGTTATAGCAATCAAGATAAACAATGCATCATCTTCAATGCACCCATCAAACAGATCGAGTGATGTCAAACTTTTTAAGTGCATTTGCTGAAAGCTCGTCTCACTAGGCAGGTACAAGAAGCAGTTTTCTCAGAAAAGATCTAAGACTTGAAAGACAACCTCATGAGTTAAAAAATAAAACAAATAAATGCCAATGACATTTTTCTCAGAAAAGATAGAAACTCAGACACAAAATGAGACAGAAAAGCCACATAAATTCAGAGATTTATGAGACAGGCTCAAAATCCAAGCTTCTATTCAACACTATATAAAACAAAAAACTGCACTTGGCTGGCTTGGCATAGAGAATCCAGTTTCCTGATACGTGTATAGAGATTCTTGGATGAGATAGACTCAGTTCAACAGAAAAACAGGTCCTGGATAAACATTAGCTTGCAAGAGTCTCAGCTAGAGTGACCATATTCAAACCCTTTGATTGAAACTAAGCATTAACTAAACATTTCTGAAAAGGACAATGAAAATAGGAATTCATTTTCTCAAAATGAACACTGAAATTTTAAATTACTTCAAATACATTCAGTTTGTAGTTTTCTGAACATGAACCCCAAACCAGTATCTTGATAAGGGTCACATTCTGGCTCATTTGTCAAGGATGTTAAGCATCCTATTCTGCTTGGTTAAAACTTTGGTTTCATAGAGTCAAATAAAACTCCTAGTCAGGAGTCTGTCACGGAATTTAATCAGTGTTTTATTTCTCCATGTGCCACTGTTGCATACAAGATTTGTAGCCAGTGTAGAGCCTAGTGCTCTGGCCCTTCTTATGTTCAAGTTTATTCTTCCATGAGTATATTTCTGTTGGTGGCAAGTACCATAAGGGTATCGAAGATGCTTAACCCTTACCCCCAAGGTTCTGTGGCTTAGAGACCCTGGGATTCATAATAACCATATAAAATCAGGTTTCATACATTCTGAATCTAATTCATTCTGCTGACTAGAGACCCAGTATCTTGTTTTAGGCTTTAACTGTACTAGTATCACTAAGTACAAAGTATATTAGACACTGATTTAGCAAGCTATCATCCTGGAGCTCAAATAAAAATCCAAATACAAATGAAACTGACAACCACACGCAGTTCTTCGCAATATAGCAAGGCAGAGTTTTATTAGGAAAATCAACTGCTGTCATGGATTCAGGATAAGCCACAGTGAGACAATCTTAAAGGATATGATTGATGAGCCAATAAATGCTGGCATTCACGCTATCCCTCAGGATTCTGTTCTTGTTGTTAGATGCTGTCGAATTCATTCTGTCTCATAGTGACCCTACGAAGAACAAAACACTACCCAGGCCTATACGATGCCCCCAATCATTTTTACGCTTAAGCTCACTGTTGCAGCCCCTGTGTCAATCTATCTCCTTGAAGGTCTTCCTTTTTGCCCCTGATCCTCCGCTTTACCAAGTGTCATGTACTTTTCCAAGAACTCATCCCTTCCAACAACACGTCCAAAGTACGTAAGAAAAAATCTAATATTCTCTGGTTACACTCTATTGTACTTCTTCTAGAACAGATATGTTCGTTCTTTCGGCCCACATAGTGCATTCAATAGTCTTCTCCAAAGCAATCTATATATACAAGGCAATCTATATCTATATGTATATATATAGATATATGTGTATCTATACGTATATATATATATATATACACAAGGCAATCCTAATATAAATTCCAGTGTCATTTTTCTTAATGAGATGGAGAAATAAATCACCAACTTTGTTTGGAAAGGAAAGAAACCCCAGATAAGTAAAGCACAGCTGCAGAAGAGGACACAGTGGAAGGCCTCACACAACCCAAACTTAGAACCTCTTACACTGCCGCAATAGTCAAAACAGCCTGGTACTGGTACCAAGACAGATTATAGACCAGTTGAACAGAATAGAGAATCAAGAAGTATCATCCTCCTCCTATGAACAGTTGATGATATTCTACAAAGGCCTAAAGATTGTAAACTGGGGCAAAAACTGTCTCTTTAGCAAATGATGATGTTGCCAAAATTGGATATCCATCTGCAAAAAACTGAAACAGGACCCATATGTCACACCTTACAAAAAAAATAAATTCAAAATGGATCAAAGACCTAAATATCAAACATAAAACAATAAAGATCATGTAAGAAAACACAGGGAGAACAATAGAAGTTCTAATACACGGCCTAAACAGACCACAAAATCTGACAAACAATGTACAAACAACAGAAAACAGAAAAATGGGAACTACTAAAAATCAAACATTTATGCTTATCCAAAGACTTAATTAAGACGGTTAAAAGACTAGCTACAGAACATGAAAAAATATTTGGCAACTAAGTATCAGATCAACATCTGATTTTTCAGTCTACAAGGTACTGCAAAATATCAACAGAAGAAAGGTATATAACCCAGTTAAACAACGGGCAAAGGAGACAGCCAGACACTTCACTAAAGAAGACAACCAGGCATCCAAAAGACACATAAAGAAACGCTCACAGTCATTAGCTACTAGATAAATCCAAATCAAAACTACAGTGAGATAACATCTCACCCCAACAAGGTGGGCCATAATCCAAAAAAAAAACAAATGGTGGAGAGGCTGTGCAGAGATTGGAGCTCTTCTACACTGCTGGTGGGATTGCAAAATGGTAAAATCCAGAAAACACAAAACAAGTGCTAGAGAGGCTGTGAAGAGATCTGAACTCTCCTATGCTGCTGGTGGGATTGCAAAATGGTACAACTTGGAACCAACTTGGAACTTCCTTAAAAACTATAAATATAAATATATATGATCCAGCAATCCCACTGCTTGTAATATATCCTAAAGGAATAAAGGCAGTCACACAAACAGATATATGCACATGGATGTTTATTACAGGACTGTTTTAGTCTGCTAGTTCTGCTCTAACAAAAATAACCACAGAATGGATGGCTTTAACAAAGGAAGGTTATTCTTATACAATCCAGTAGGCTACAAATCCAAATTCAGGATGCCTGCTCCAGGGAAAGGCTTTCCCCCTTGTCGGCTCTGGAGGAAAGTCTGGTACTGCTTCAGTTTTTGTCCATGGAGCACCTTGGCGCAGGAAACTCAGGTCTGAAAGATATGCTCTTCTTCTGATGTTGCTTTCTCGACGGTGTGAGGTTCCCAATTATCTGTTTGCTTATCCTTCTTTTATCTCTTTTAAGATGAAAAGATTAAGTTTGGGGCCAGCCATACTCCAGGGAAACTCCCTTTACAGTGGAACACGAAAGTGATCTTATGAAGGGATTTACATTCACACCCTAATCCTTTAACATACAGCACAGGAAAATCAGAAAATGGAGGACAATCACAAAATATTGGGAGTCATGGCCCAGCCAAATGGCTATACATCTTTTTTGGGGGGACACACTCCAATCCATGACAAGCACTCTCCACACTAGCAAAAAGATGGAGTCAAACTAGGTGCCCATCAACAAATGGATTTACAAATGATGGTACATATAAATAATGAAACACTATGCAGTGATAAAGAACAATACGATTTTAGCAAGCATCTCATAACCTGCTTACAACCAGAAGACATGCTGAATGAAATCATTCAGCTGCAAAAGCACAAGTATTATATGAGACCTCTGCTATAAGGACTTAAAAATGGACTTAAGTACAGAAGAAAAAGACTCTTTGATGACTACAAGTGTCGGGGGAGAGGGAGAGGATTGTTTATAGACTAGACAGTTGATAGGAATTCAGTTAGGTGAAGGTAGTGACAGCACACAGTAGAGGGCAGATCAGCATAACCAGACTACACCAGAAACTGAAAGATTTTCTACACTCAACTCAATATATTAAAGAATAGAGTATCAGGGACAGGGATCTGGGGACCATGTTTTTAGGAGACATCAAGGTCAATTGGCCTAAGTAGTCTGTAGCTAAGAGAGTCTTCTGCACCCCATATTGGTGAATGGCATCTTGGGTCTTAAAAGGTAGCAAGCTACCTTCTGAGGAAAACCAAATGGTCCTAACCCATCTGGAACAGATAATGAGTGAGAATTTCAAAGACACAAGGGAAAATGAGCCCAGGAGACAGAAGGACCCACATGAATAGGAGGCTGCATCAGCATGAGATCAGAAGAACCAGATGGTGCCTGGCCACCACCAAAGGCAGCTGTGATGGGGACACAAGAGTAGAGTCCCCGATGTAACACGAGTAAAGGAGGTATAGAGTTCAAGAACTCTACTAAAAGACAAGAATTGATGACTGACACCTTGGAGCGTCCCCTGGGAACATAGCCTCTATACTTGCCGTGGGCCCTGACCTGAAACCAGTACTGAGGTCAACTCTTCAAAAAAGAATGGACTGGAATCAGAGATAAGGAGTGACCATGTTGTACGTGTACTTTATGGTTTTATACATTTATGGGAGTCTGTCCTTCTGATTTCTTTCTAAGTGGGAGAGGAGAGGGTAGAGATGAGGGGACAGGTGTTTGTTAAGAGGCTACAAGAATTAAAGAGTGAAAAAGAGGAGTGTGCTATCAAAGAGAGAAGAGAGCAAATGGGGCTGCAGATAGGCAGGCATGCAAAATTGATTTGGATTGTATACTTTCACTTAATCATAACAATAATAAAAAAAGAAACACTTCATATAGTATACAGGATCTCCTACTGGTAAGGTAATCTCTTAATCAACTATATGAGACCAAAGTGTCAACATGTACCCAAAAGCAAAGATGGGGGTGGGCGGGCACAAAAGCAAAGCTAGATCAATGGAAACTGAATATACAAAACGGAATAATGAAGAAAAAAAAAGTATGATGGTTTGGATCAGGCACATCTTAGTGTTCAAGGTGACATCTTTACTTTTCAACTGTTTAAAGGTGTCTTTTGCTGTAGCTTTTCCCCATACAATGTGTCTTTTGACTTCCTGATGACTGCTTCCATGGCCATTGATTGTAGAATCAAGTAAAATGAATCCTTGACAATCTTAATCTTTTCTCCATTTATCACGAAAACGTTTGCTCATCTAGTTGTGAGGATTTTTGTTGTCTTGATGTTGAGGTGCAAGTCATACTGAAGGCTGTGGTCTTTTATCTTCATTAGTAAGTGTTTCAAAACTTCTTCATTTTCAGCAAGAAAGTGTGTCATCTGTATAATGCAGGTTGTTAATGAGTCTTCATCCAATCCTGATACCTCCTTCTTCATATAGTACAGCTTCTTAGATTATTTGCTCAGACACAGACTGAAAATATATGAAGGGGTACCTGAGACCCACCTTTCCTGATTTTAAACTAAGCAGTGTCCCCTTGTTCTGTTCACATGACTACCTCTTGATCTTTCTACAGATTCCTCATGAGAACAATTAAGTGTTCTGGAATTCCCATTCTCCACAACATTATCTATAATTTGTTATGATCCACAGAGTTGAATGCTTTTGTGTAATCAGTGAAGCACAGGTAAGCATCTTTCTAGTACTCTTGGCTTTCAGCTAAGATCTACCTGGCATCAGCAGTGCTATCCCTGGTTCCACATCCTCTTCTGAATCTGTCTTGAATTTTTGTCAGTTCCTTGTCAACATATTACTACTACAAGAAATATTTTATTTGCATGTGATATCAGTGATATTTTTCAATAATTTCCTTATTGGGTTGGATCACCTTTCTTGGGACTAAACATAAATACAGATGTCTTTCGGGATACCAGTACCAAAATCATCAATTCAAAACATAAATTGAAAAATAAGTCTCAGAAGATCTACTACGCAAAGTGTAGAGGTCAGATTCCAAGCAGATTTTAACCTGGGTAACCATGATATTAAGCAGAGATGAAAGAGTCTGATCATCTTATCTTGATATAGAAGCTCAAAATCTGTAATTGATCCTGTGATCACAGAGGCTGCCTAGAAAATCCCACTTCTGACACCAGAGATGTAAAAGAATTTCTAAAATTGAAACAAAGGTAAAACAATATTAGAGAATTGCTGTCTGATCAATAATCCCTGAATCAAGGAATACACATCTTAAATTGCATATTCCAAAGAAATGTGGCATGTCTGAGTTAATATAGCCAGAGGGAAACAAAGAGACTCCAAAAAGTCTAGGCTGTTGTATTTTTTTTTCAGAGGTTTATTAAAATTTTCTTCAAATTTTTTTCTTCTCTGAAATGTTAACTTGATTCAGACAAATGTAGTTTTCATGATTGTGGAGTTCCATGCCTGCTGAATGGAGTCATATACCAGATGTCTGCATGGAATGCAGGAATTAAAGAACAGGAGCTGTTGGTTACACACAAATCTACAGAAACAAGCTAATTACTATTTCTAAAATTAGGTGGACATGTTATCAAGTGATAGCAGTCCCTGGGGGAAAAAAAAAATCATGCTTGACAAAGTAGAGGATCAATGAAGAAGAGGAAGGCCCCCAACAAGATGGATTGATACAGTGACTGCAACAACACAGCAACAATAGTGAGGATGACACAGAATGAGGCAATGTTTTGTTCAGTTGTTCATACAGTCACTGTGAGCAGGATCAGATTCAGAGGTACTTAACAACAAAAGTTAGGTTACTTACTGTTTTAGTCAGCTAGGCTGCTCTAACAGAAATACCACAGAGAGTGGGTGGCTTTAACAAAGAAAGATTTATTCTTACACAGTCCGGTAGGTTGCAAGTCCATATTCAGGGTGTCCGCTCCAGGGAAAGACTTTCCCCTTGACGGCTCTGGAGGAAAGTCCAGTATTGCATCAGTCATTGTCCAGGGAGCGTCCCAACGCAAGAACCTCTGGTCTGAACGACGCGCTCTGCTCCCGGTGCTGCTTGCTTGATGGTAGTGAGGTTCTCAAATTGTCCTTGGTTCTTTTTCCTTTGGTTCTTTTTCCTTTTATTCCTTGCAAGCTAAAAGCATTAAGGGTGGGGCAAGCCATACTCCAGGGAAACTTCCCCCATAGCAGGAATTCACAGCCCCACCCTAATCCTTTAACATACAGGTTAGCAAAACCACACAATGGAGGACAGTCCCAAGATACTGGGAACCATATCCCAGCCACGTGGCTGCACACATTTTTGGGGGGACACAATTCAAACCACGACACTTACCATCTTAAACTTTTGCCTTGTGAAACTAGTATGTCATAAGGGACTCCATGTTGGTTTTAGCTTCCATAGTCACAATCCCAAGTCTCTAACAGACTATTGTCATGTTTTTTTCTTGGTCAGAATTGGGTATATATCCAGTTCTGAACTAAATTTCTCCAAGAGCAGCCAGAATTTCATTAAATCAATGGGCCACCCTTTAATCAGTGATAAAAGACTAGGGAAATTGATGTGCTGAGTTATTAACAATGAGCATGATAGTTCAACTACCATCCTGAATGATTTTCATGTCTAATGCTATGTAAGCCATTGATCTAATAGATCAAATTCATCAGTGCCCATTGATCTTTTAAGAGATTTTTTGAGAAATGAGGGCAGGTCATGCAGCTTTCAATTTGCTGCCTTTCCAAAGGCTATAATCTCAAAACATTTTTGAATGACAGTTGGACAGTACTGTATTATTTTTAAGAAAAAGCATATTCCTTTCTCTAGATAATAAAAGACTAGAAAAAGTTCACTTGCAGTTTGATTTAATTGATACAAAACTTTTGACCACATGAATGAGGTGCATAATTAAATGTATGTTCATAATTATAAATTCTGCTTAGAAATAAACTTTTAAGTTAAAATAACATTCAGAAGTAGGAATGTTTATTGCTTTTCTTTCTGGAATATTTATTTTGTTACTATCATATGGCTACATTAAACTATTTACTCCCCAACTTCCATCTGTCATCTCTTAGGGGCTTACTCAGCTAACCTATTCCCAAATGAGACTGTAACTACAGGCATAGAAGTTGGAATTTACAGCACGTATTTTAGGGGACACAAATCAACCCAAGCAGATAATATTTATTGAAACCCACAACCACGAAGTCGATTCTGACTCATAGTAACTGCCATAGTCTGAATTTTGTCTCCCCCAAAATGTGTGTAGCTATGTGGCTTGGCCATGATTCCCAATATTTTATGATTATCCTCCATTTTGTGATTTTCCTATGCTGTATGTTAAAGAATTAGAGTGGGACTGTAAATCCCTTTATAAGATCACCTGCTTCCTCCACTGTAAAGGGAGTTTCCCTAGAGTATGGCTTGCCCCACCCTTAATCCTGCCATTTTACAAAGGATAAAAGGAAAGGGAAGCAAACCAAGAACTGGGAACTTCACACCATCAAGCAATCAGCACCAGGAGAAGAGCACATCCTTCAGACCTGAGGTTCCCATGCCAAGATGCTCCCTGGACAAAAACTGATACAACACAAGGACTTTCCTCCAGTGCAGGCAAGGAGGAAAGCCTTCCCCTGGAGCAGACATCCTGAATTTGGACTTGTAACCTACTAGACTGTGTAAGAATAAACTTTGTTAAAGCCATCCACTTGTGGCATTTCTGTTAGAGCAGCACTAGCTGACTAAAACTGTAACTCTGTCCCATAGGGTTTCCAAAGAGTAGATGAACTAAAATGTTGACCTTTTTTTCATTAACAAGCTGTTAATGACTGCGCCACCAGAGCTCTACATGATATGACCCAGGCTGACCTATTTCAGAGCCTGCAAGTTTCACTTCTATGTGATGCTATCAATAGAAGCATCTTGCAGATTTTACAGTTTAGTCTTTGTGTTGTTCCAGTATGATTCTTATTTTTTGTAAACCCAAGGGCTGTTATTTGGTGTTTCCGTGAACATGGTCTCCAGATTCCTGTATCTTTCACTGTGACTGTGAAAATTCAGTTCAGTCCCTACTATACTGGTGTGGTTTGGCATACAACAATGACCTACCTGTTGATCCCTTTAATCCATTCACATTTTCCAAGGCTGTCAACAACCAATCTCTCATTTTTTTTTAACACTTTACTTATTAGGTCATCATAAAATATTTAAAGAAGTATAAGAGAACCCTCTGCCACTATAAAGTGTGCTCTTAGAATGCATAGTGCTGGTATCTTTGCTCATTTTCTGTAGATGATAAGAGCACTGAATATTTACTAAAATTGCCATTTGATTCTTATAGATAAATCATTGGGATTAGATGGCTTGGGGAACTTACAGAAAGTGATAAGTATTCTAAACTCCCATATTCAAAGGAAGTAATTGATAATAAAAGTCAAAGCATGATGTAAAACATTTTTAAACTATTGCATGCGTTAAAAAGGTCATTGCATAAACACACACAGTTACTCATTAGGAATCAGGTTCTTATTTTATAAAATCTTAATTTTCCTTTGTTGTATCATGTTCACTATATTAAAAAACAGAGTTGGATGTTTTGTAAATCAAGTTTAATTTAAAAAGTGATCCTACCAACTAAAATTTATGTCTACATTCTGAAAACAAAATGGATTTTCCTATTTAAAACTTTTGTGTAGGGTCACCTTTAAACACTTTGAAATAATGAATAGCATCAGCCCCCTTTTGGCTACAAATGTTTTTGATTTATTCCTCTTCCTTGAGCAAACAAACTTATTAAAATCTGGCAGTCCTTTTGCTTTTTCCTTTTTTTCCAGACAAAACAAAAATAAAAACTTTTCTGTGGTTATGGAAAAAAGAAGCAGTACAGTATTTTACCTTTAGTGGCCCTTTTCTAAGTATCACTAGTCTCAAAGTTCTGTTCATTATAGAGAAGATCATGTGTCAAAACAATTACTATTCATGTTGCGGGGAAGTCAAGTAAAAAATTTAAAGCAACACAATATTTCCTTAATAAGCAATCTAATTTCTAGTCAACTTAGTTCAGGTATCTTCCAAAATACTTTCTGGGCCTTTACTCCACTTTGATGAAATAAATAAAATTAGGTTCAGAGGATACTAATGCAACTGGTTCTCTAAAGTGTAACCTACTGGCAGATGAACTTAATCACCTTCTTTGTTTTTCACACAACTTTCTTTGCCAAGCCAAGACAAGTGCCGTCGAGTCAGATCTGACTCACAGTGACCCTAGAACTTTCATTAGTGTGGCTTTATTTTACTTCATTAAATTTCCAGCTGCAATTTAGTTGCTTACCAGCTACATAATCCATATAATTTGTACTATCATAATTGTCCATGGTTCTATTTCTACACTATGTTTCATTTTTACTTTGCCACTCACATGAAATATCTGTAGTCTTAAAATAGTAATTAATCATAAATATTGTTATTATAAATTATAATTAATCATTTAAAGAAACAGCCTTCAAGTGCTCCAGAAAATTCCCAAAACAAAAATTCAAAAAATTTCCCAGATGAAGAAGCCTTTCTGAATCTATCAGAGGTCTAGTACAAAAGAATTATATATAGAACCCTCCTAGAGATTAAACAAAATGCAGTAGAATCAATGGAAAACTTTAGTAAGTTATCTGAACTGATGGAATACCAATGATCTGAAATACATCGGATCAATAACAAAATTACAGAGTTAGATAATTCTGTCCAAAGCCAAAAGAGTAGGACTGAACAGACAGAAGTTAGACTCAGTCACCTTAAAGACAGAGCAACTGACTTCGGCATTTATGAGGAGAAATCATAGAAAAGAAATAAGAAAAAAGAAGCATTAAGAAACACGTGGGACTCCATTAAGAGGAATAATTTACTTTTAATTGGTGTTCCTGAACAAGGGGGAATTAATGACAATATAGAGAGTATTGCTGTAGAGATGCTGACAGAAAACTTTCCTGAGATTATAAGCAAAGAGAACATAGATACCCAAGATGTTTATCAAACACCACAAAAGCTAGACCCTAGAAGAAAGACCCCCAAGACATATTATAATCAAGCTTAATAAATGAAACATAAACAGATGCTTCTGAAGGCAGCAAGGCTAAAAGCAAAGCTAACATTATGAGGGAAATCCTGTAGGCTTTTGTCTGACTTCTCTGGTGAGAAAACCATGGGCAGATACATTCAAAGCCCTGAAGGAGAAACACTTCCATCCGAGAATTATTTACCCTGCAAAATTGTCTATCAAATATGATGGTGAAATTAAGACTTTTGAAGATAAAGAGAAGTTCAAAGACTTTGTAAAAAGTAAACCAAAATTACATGAAATGTTGAAAGAAGCTCTTCCCTTAGAAAAACAGAACCATTAAATGTATATTTAAGGTGAGAATTCAGGACACATCATCCAAACTTCTAATCAGTTAGGGAAGTCACAAAACTTAATCAAAGCTACAGTACTAAAATGAGGGAATCTGTGATCATATCATGACAACTATAACATTACATTAAAAGAAGGATACACTACAGTAGTTATAGTAATTTCAGATGCAGGGGAAGTTTAAGAGTTATACAGTAGTTAAAATTGAGTTTAATCTTAGTATGTAAAGGGGGATAATACATGTAGACATAAAGCAAATTAGCAATACATTGTATCAAAATAAGAAATGCAATACAGGAGTCTCAATGAACACACAACCAACACTGAAACAGGCACCCATGAAGAATGGCCCAGAACAAAACATTAAGAGCAATATAGAAAGAATCAACATAAAAGTAATTACATCAAAATGATGACATTAAACACATACCTATCAATAATTACACTGAATGTAAATGGACTGAATGCTCCAGTAAGGAGACAGCAAGTGACATCCTGGATCAAAAGACACAACCAGTCTATATGTTGCTTACAAGAAATGCATCCTAGACTTAAAAATATGAACAAATTGAAAATTAAATGATGAAATAATACATATCAAGCTCACAATATACAAAGAAGAGCAGGTGTCACAATACTAATCTCAGATAAAATAGATTTTAATGTGAAATCCACTGTTGTGGCCAAGGATGGTCACTATTGCTGAAAGGTTGAATACTCAAGCACAACTTAACAATATTAAATATTTATGCACTTAATACCACAGCACCTAAATACATTGAATAAATACTGACAATACTGAAAAATGTGATAGATTATTTCAGAATAATAGTTAGAGACTTCAGCACTCCCCTTCAAGTTACAGATAGATCATCCAGGAAAAAGCTCAGTAAAGATGCAGAAGATCTTACTGCAACAATCAACCAACTTGACCTTATCGACATGTACAGATCTTTTCGTCCATCAACAGATAAGTACACCTTCTTCTCCAATGCACGTGGAACGTTCTCCAGAATAGACCATGTTTTAGGACATAAAGCAATTCTCTATAAAATCCAAACCCTTGATTTACTGCAAAGTATCTTCTCAGATCATGGAGCTATAAAAGTTGAAAATTCATAGGTAGAAATTCAAACTTACGGAAACTGAACAACACTTTGGTCAAAAAGCTTTGGGTTATAGAAGAAATCAAGGACAAAATAAAGAAATTTATGGAATCAAATGAGAACGAAAACACGTCCTACCAGAATCTATGGGATACAGCAAAAGCAGTGCTCAGAGGTCAGTTCATCTCTATAACTGCACACATCCAGAAAGAAGGGCCCAAATTAAAGAATTAACCTTACAGCTTGAACAAGTAGAAAGAGAGCAACAGAAGAATCCCTCAGACACCAAAAGAAAACAGATCATAAAGATCAGAGCAGAATTAGAGAATAGAAGAACAACTGAAAAAATTGAAAAGACCAAACGCTGGTTCTTTGAAAAGTTCAACAAAATTGATAAACCACTAGCTAAACTTACAAAAGAAAAATAGCAGAAGATACAAATTACCTGATTAAGAAATGAGATGGGAGTCGTTACAACGGACGTAGCTGAATAAAAAATACTATACCAGAATAACATGAAAGGCTGTAGTCTAGTTTGAAAACTTAGAGGAAACTGGACAAATTTCTAGATTCATATGACTCACCAAGATTATCACAAGGAGAAGTAGATCAACTTAATAAATCTATCACGAAAGAAGAGATTGAAATTCAAAGTCAGCAAGAATCTACCAACCGAAAACAGTCCTGGCCCAGATGGCTTCACTGGAGAATTCTACCACACTTTTAGAGAAGAATTAACTCTGATGATATTGAGGCTATTTCACACCATAGAAAGGGATGGAATACTCCCAATTCATTTTATGAAGCCAGCATAACCCTAATACCAAAGCCAGGGAAAGATCCCACCAAAAAAGAAAATTTCAGATGAATACCGCTCATGAACCTAGATGCAAAAAACTTCAGTAAAATTCTAGCCGATAGAATTCAACAGCATATAAAAAAATAACTCATCATGATCCAGTTGGTTTCATTCCAGGGATGCAGGGCTGTTTCAACACCAGAAAAACAATTAGTGTAATCAACCACATTAATAACACAAAAGATAAGCATCACCTGATTTTGCCAATTGATGCAGAAAAGACGTTTGACAAAGTTCAACATCCATTCATGCTTCAAACTCTCAGAAAAATACAGGAGAAGTTTCTCAATGCAATCAGTAGCATCTACATAAAGCCAACTGCATTCACCGTCCTCAGTGGTGAAAGACTGAATGAATTCCTTCTGAGAATGGGAACTAGACAAGGATGCCCTCTCTCACCACTTCTATTCAACATTGTGCTAGAAGTTCTAGCCAGAGCGATTAGACAAGACAGAGAAATAAACAGCATCCATATCAGCAATGAAAAAGTAAAAATTTTCCTATTTGCTGATGATGTGCTTGTTTAGACCGAGAATCCAAAGGAATCTGTAAGTAAACTATTGGAACTAACAGAGGAGTTTAGCAAAGTAAAGGGATACAAGATAAATATAAGTAAATCAGTAGAATTCCTTTACACCATCAGTGAGATTATTAAAGAAGAAATCACCAAATCAATTTCATTTACTATAGCCCTCAAGAAGATAAAATATCAAGGAATAAATCTAACTAGAGAACTAAGAGATCTTCACAAAGAGAACTACAAGCCCTTACTACAAGAAACTAAGAGAGACTTAGATAAATGGAAAAACCTACCCTGCTGATGGATAGGAAGACTTAACATTGTGAAAAGTCTATTTTACCCAAAGCAATCTATTTATATAATGCAATCCCAAACATCTCATAACATGGTCTCATTTGGACGAGATCATGCTGAGTGAAATCAATCAGTGTCAAAAGGACAAATTTTATGATACTCCTGTTATAAAGACAATAAGAGAATTATCCACGGAAGAAAATGACTGTGTTGGCTCCACGGGTGGGGGCGTGCTGAGGGTTTATCATAGATGAGATAATTGATAGATGTTAGAAATTTTATTCTTTTACTGTAACTAATAAAAAATAAAATTAAAAAAATATTTTTTTTGCTAATAGATATTTCTTTCAGGCAGTCAAGATCTGGAGAAAAATGTTGGGCAATCAGAAATAACCTTCCAAATCCCAGGAGGTCAGCAAACCGAGCGGTGTTATCGGTGCATCTGGAAGGGAACAAGAAGGACCTCCACCTGCGGGTGTTTGACAGCCACAGACTAACGTACGGACCAGCAGATAGAGGGAGGAATGGCTGGGGTCATCCTTGTTACAAACATGTGAAATCTGATGACTTGACAGGTTTGATAACTCTGGCAAGCGAAGACCATGAGAAGTTAGGAGAAGGAAGGCAAACAGGAACCAAGATCACTCCCTCCTCCACTCTTATCATCCTGTCAGTATTTGAGTCTAATTTTCACAGGCTGTTTAGCTTCTTCCAGTACCCAGAGGACCAGAAGACATTTTGCAATATTAGATCTCATTCATGGTAAATATCAAAACCTCAGTAATTCATTTAGAGTCTAATGACATATAGAGAAAAGGCTAACTTTTTCCTCCTGATAATTCTTCTCAATAAAAATAAATTGACGCATCTATCTCACTGTTGGCATTGTTTAGCACATTATTGCCATATTATTACAAAGGTTTATTTCCAACCAACCAACTTTTTTTTTTTAGTTTTCAATTTTTATTTTGTTTTATTTTATTTTTTTTTGTGAGGCAAGTAGCTTCACCTATTTATTTAATTTTTCCTTTTTAGTTTTGTTGTTTTATAAGCTACTACGTAGTTTCAAAATCAAACACAAGAAATAAACATATCAGAAAATTCTAACTTCTATCCCTGCCTCCTCCTTCTTATACTTTACATAGGCATGTAGGTAAATGATCGCATTTGTTCTTGAATCAAACTTCCACTATTTATTTCCAGGGGCGTGAAATATATATGTATGTGTATATATATGTATGTATATATACACACACACACATACATGCACACATGGTATTCATTTATGAACATTACATTAATGTTGCTGTTTTCACTTGAAGAGCTTTGACTGGTCAGTGGTTAAGAGGTTGGCTGATAACCAAAAGTTAGTTAAAATCTACCAGTTACTTCTTAGAAACCCCATTGAACAGTTCTACTCTGGAGCCTTGATGGCAGATACAGTGAGTTAGGCTGTTAACCGAAAGGTCAGCAGTTTGAATGGATGCACTGTTCCTTAGAAACTCTGTGGGGCAGTTCCACTGTGTCCTATAGGGTTGCTATGAATTGAATTTGACCCCAGGGCAATATGTTTGATTTTTTTTTTTTTTGTCTGCTCGTTGTTTGCTTTTTCACTTAACAAAATATTCTGCAATAAGATATAGCAGTATCTACAGACACTCTTATGCCATTTTACAACTGTATAGTACACTGCTGTGTAGAAGCATTGTAGTTTGTTCAACCACTCCTGTAGTGACAGATATTTGGATTGTTTGTTGTATTTTTCTGTTGCAAATAATGGCAGACAGAAGGAACTGCATGCATTATTCTTTGTTAAAATTTTGCCAAAAGTTGTCTAGCCAACTTATTTTTAAAGTGATCTTTCTAGGTGAGGGTAAACCACAATTTGCATACAATCCATGTGATTTGCATTTTATCCACAAAAACAATCTCCATAAATATGGTGGAAACATTTCAGAATTCAAAGCAGAGATTGCGTGACTATTAAGCTTCAGAGGGTCTCTCCCATTTAAGAAAGTCACAAAGAGTTTATCAAGTGCAGAAAAGGGAGCCACTGCATGATTTTTTTACAGGGTAAATAAACATTGTGAAAGATTTGTCACCAATAGCAGGATGAAAACTCTGGAGATCTAATAATATTTAAATAATTACAACAACACAGATGCCAAAAACTGTATTTTATTATGACCATTTATTATTCACTTCATAGCAGTAACTGAGAACTAAAACTGGAGTTTCTCTGATGTAATAAAAGCTAGACTGAGAGAATGAAAGTTTAGGGAATGTCAGAGTTGTCCAGAGAAAGAAAACTAATAGGAGACATATATATGTATGTATTTCTTTTCTCTCTGGATCCATCTGTCTATTCAGATAAATAGAGATAGATCGTACATACACTCATTCATTCATTTATTTTAAGGGACTGGCTGACGCATTATTGGGGCACAACTCTCATGGCAGGCTGTGGGCCAGAAACTTAGGCAAGAATTGATATTATATTCTTGAGGCAGAATTTCTTCTTCTCCAGGACACTTTAGTTTGGTTTTAAGACCATTAACTGATTGGTTGGGGTCCACCTGGATCATTGAGGATTATTTCTTTTACTTGATATCAAACATTTGTCAATGTTAGCCACATCTACAAAACACCTTTATAGCAGCGCCTGCAGTAATGTCTCATTATGTCACTGATCACTGTAGCCTAGCCCACTTGATGCATAGAATTGCCACAGTATTGGTGATTCCATGCTTGTTACTAAGAATAAAATTTCTAATTTAATCTCTGGCTTATTAAAGAGATTGATCTTAATTTTTTTAAAAAATGTCTGTCAAATTCTGTCACAGATTGAATTGTGCCTCCCTGAAAATACGTGTAGTAATTTGACTGGTAATTCCCTATATTCTGTGACTGCCTTTCATTTAGTGATTTTTTTCTGATTCTGTAAATCCTAATCTCTGCCCGTGGTTAACAGAGTTGATTATGTTACAGAAGATTAGGTTGGGACTGTAAATCCCTTCATAAGATCACCTCCCTGCTCCACTGTAAAGGGAGTTTCCATGGAGTATGGCTTGCACTATCTTTAATCCTTTCATCTTGCAGGAGATAAAAGGAAAGGTAAACAGACAGAGAACTGGGAACCTCACACCATCAAGAAAGCAGAAGAGTGTGCCTTTCAGACCCTAGGATCCCGTGCCAAGATGCACCCTGAACAAAGACTGATACCAGACTTTCCTCCTGAGATGACAGACAGAAAGGCTTCCCCTGGAGTGGACATCCTGAATTTGGACTTGTAGCCTACCAGACTGTGTAAGAATAAACCTTCCTTTGTTAAAGCCTTCCACTCTGTGGTATTTCTGTTACAGCAGCACTAGCTGACTAAAACACAGAGAAATCTGCAGGGAACCAGGAAGCAGAAACTGAGGAGACAAGGATCTTCCTCCAGAACCAAAAGAAAGTCTTTCCCTAGAGATAAAACCCAAACTCACTGCCATCGAGTCAATTCTGACTCAGAGTGACCCTATGGGACAGAGTAGGACTTCTCCATTCAGTTTTCAAGGAGCACCTGGGAGATTTGAACTGCCAGTCTTTTGGTTAGGCGACCCAGCATTTAACCACTATGCCACCAAGATCTCTTAGAGAGAACACCCCGATTTTTGGATTTCTAGCCTCCTAAATTGAAAAAATAATCTCTGTTTCTTGATGCCACCTACTTGTAATATTTCTGTTATAGCAGCACTAGATTACTAAGACTGAGTTTTGTATCAGGAATGCTTGCTGTGACTCGAGGAACAAGATGATGCTTTCCCACTAGCAGTGATAGCTGCATAGGGCTCACAAAGTTGAGTCTCATTGGCAACACAAGAATAAAAATGGATGCACCCTGAGAACTCCACTAAAAGACTGCAAATGATTGTCCAGGGGCCTCAGGGTTCCTCTGGGAGCATGGCCCATGGTCCTAATGCTTCCCCTGCCCATAAATCATTACTGAGGTCAGCTCTTTGGACAGGAATGGATTGTACTCGATGACATATGTACTCGATGACTCATGTGTGCACTTCATGGTTGTATGTATCTATAGGGTGTTATCCTGCTAGCCTCTTACTGGAGCTGGGGGACAGGGTGAAGAGGAGGGGACAGAAGATTGTTAGGAAGACATAACACTCATAGAATGGATAGGAGGAATGTGTTGTCACTGGGCAGGGAGTGCAGTGGGAGCTGCACTTAGGCTGGTATGAAAATTTATGTTGGATTGTACACTTTCGCTCAATCACAATAAGAAAAAGAAAAAAGGAATGGGGTGCTGCTCCAACAAATACCTGCAATAAGGAAGTGATTTTGGAATGCAGTAAGGTGTAGAGGCTGGAAGAGTTTCAAGGTGCCCAGCAGAAAAAGCCTACGTCGCCTTGAAAAGACTGTTAGCAAAACTAGGGACAGAAAATGTGTTTGTGAGAGCTCAGAAGGGAGTGAAGAGAGTTATTAAGAAAGTCTCTAACATTTTCAAGGACACATATAAGAGGTCTGACAGTTAAGTTCATAAAACTTGTCACTGTGTGCGTATGTTTGCAGCACTGTACAAACAACTCAGTAAGGTTTCATAACCTCAGTATATCAGTGTATCACAGCTGTGTTGGTGTTGACATGTGGTGATGTCTTGCTGAGTAGTGTTCATTACTGTTGCACATTTTTGTGTGCCATCACAAGAATGTCGTAGCTTGAATTAGAGCAATGAACAAACATTAAATTTCCTGTTTAACTCAGTGCCGTGGATTGATTGTGCTCCCCTCAAAATGTGTGTAGCCATGTGGCTAGGTCATGATTCTCAGTTTTATGATTGTCCTCCATTTTGTGATTTTCCTAAGCTGAATGTTAAAGGATTAGGGCGAGACTATAAATCTCTTTATAGGATCATCTCCCTGCTCCACTGTAAAAGGAGTTTTCCTGGAGCATGACTTGTCCCACCCTTTATCCTTTATCCTACAAGGGATAAAAGGAAAGGGAAACAAGTGGAGAGTTGGGAACCTCACACCATCAAGAAAGAAGCAGCAGGAAAATAACATGTCCTTCAGACCTGTGGTTTCTGTGCCAAGATGCTCCCTGGACAAAGACTGATGCAACACAGGGACTTTCTTCCAGAGCCAACAAGGAAGAAAGCCTTCCCCTGAAATGGATATCCTGACTTTGGACTTGTAGCCTACTGGACTGTGTAAGAATAAACATTTCTCTTTTAAAGCCAGCCACTCATGGTATTTCTCTTAGAACAGCACTAGCTGACTAAAACACTTGCCAAGAGTCAAAATGAAATCAGGGAAATGGTTGTCCAAGTTTATGAGAATAATGCCATGAAGAAAACAACAGCGTACAAATGGATTAAATGTTTTTCTGAAGAGACAAACATTACTAATGAAGAGGGGTCAGGACAGCCAGTAATGAGCAGAAACTGATGAAAACACACAAAAATTTGTCAAATTGTATGGCAAAATCATCAGCTGACTGTGACAAGCAAAGCAGACCAAGTAAACATCAATAGAGAAACAAAAAAATCTTCACTGAAAATCTTGGCGTAAGAAAGGTGTGTACAAAAATGATCCTACAGGAGCTCACTGATGAACAAAAGCAAAGGAGAATTGAAGTCTGTTAAGACCTTTTGAAGAGGCAAGCTGATGTCTGGAGTTGTGTTATCACTGGTAATGAAACATAGGTGTACCAATATGACCCTGAAACAAAGCATCAAAGTGCAAAATGGAATTCAGTCAATTCTCCACAACCAAAACAGTGTTGTCAGTCCAAATTAAGAGTCAAAAGGGTATTGCTAACCTTGTTTAATATCTGACAGATTGTTTATTGCGAATTTGTACCAAGTGGACAAACAGCTAATACCAAGTTTACTACTTGGAAGTGCTAAAAAGACTGAATGAAAAAGTTAGATGAAAATGACCTGAACTTTTCGTCAGCAGCTCATAGATCTTGCATCATGACAATGCACCAGCTTACATGGCACTGTCTGTTAGGAAGTTTTTAGCCAGTAAACAAATAATTGTATTGGAACACCCTAGCTACTCTCCTGATCTGGCCAACAATGACTTTCTTTAGCCAGAGATAAGTGAAATATTGAAAAGAAGACATTTTGATGACATTCAGGACATCAAGGTTAATACTATGAGAATTCTGAAGGCCATTCTAGAAAAAAATGGTGATCTCAACCATTAGTTTCATGCCTTCCCTAGTTTGATCATGCTAAAGTGGAAATAATGATTTTTCATTTAAGATAGAACATGTGGAGGCTGTCATGGATTGAATTGTGTCTCCCCAAAAATATGTGTAGCCATGTGGCTGAGCTGTGATTCCCAGTATCTTGTGACTGTTCTCCATTTTGTGGTTTTCCTATGCTGCATGTTAAATGATTAGGGTGGGGCTGTAAATTACTTCATGGGATCACCTCCCTGCTCCACTGTAAAGGGTGTTTCCTTAGAGTATGGCTTGCCCCACCCTTAATCCTTTCAGCTTACAAGAGATAAAAGGAAAGGGAAACAGGCTGGGAATTGGGAAATTCTTGTAATCAAGAAAGCAGCACTGGGAGAAGAGCACATCCTTCAGACCTGAGGTTCCTGCTCTAAGATGCTCCCTGGACAAAGAGTGATGCAATTCTGTACTTTCCTCCAGAGCCGACAAGGGGAAAGCCTTCCCCTGGAATGGACCTCCTGAATTTGGACTTGTGGCCTACTGGACTGTGTAAGAATAAACTTTCCTTTGTTAAAGCCATCCACTCTGTAGTTTTTCTGCTAGAGCAGCCCTAGATGACTAAAACAGAATTTGGTACCGTGAGAGTGGGGTGCTGCTCTAACACATACCTAAAATGTGGGGCCATTTTGAAGCTGTGAATGGATAGAAGATTCAGAAGGCATTGAGAGGAACTGTTAACATCGAAGAAGATATAGATGGTGAGAAACAACAGAGGATTTGTGGCAGCAGCAGAGGCAGCAGCAGAACCAGAGGCAGCAATGGAAC
Organism: Heterohyrax brucei; assembly: GCA_028571685.1. NCBI lineage: Eukaryota > Metazoa > Chordata > Mammalia > Hyracoidea > Procaviidae > Heterohyrax > Heterohyrax brucei. The sequence goes on from CM053161.1 coordinate 2,009,981, forward strand.
TGACCCATGGAGTGAGAGAGCTAAGTGCCTGTGCAGAATTTTCTTTGCAGAACAGAGTGCCCCTGGGCACTTCAATCAGTGGAGCTGGCCTTGCTGACCCACAGAATAAAAGAGCTGAGTGCCTTTGGGCAGGACGCTTTCTAGCAAGAGTGGAGTGCCTCTGGGCACTTAAATCAGTGAAGCTACAGAGCTCTGGAACACATGCCCTGGCAAGACAGACGTGGGCCTGAGGCCCCAACCATGAGGCCATAGGAAGCTGAAGTTGAAGAAACAAACAGCATGAGAAGCTGAGCTGCCTCAGTCTCAAAAGGTATGGCCATGATCTCAGGGGTTTGAAAGGGTGGAACCATGATGTCCTGTGTTCATAAGGGTGGAATTGCCACTCATTTGGGCTTTGAGTGCTCCTAAAGCTGATGGGGCAGTTTCTGTCCAAGTGGGCCTTGAAAGCAGAGTTGTAGCACAGGGCCGGGGGTCTCCACTCAGAATCCGGAGAGTATGGCCAATACTTGAGTCTCGAGGTCTGGGTCATTGTGTAGGATGTCTCAGAAAATGTCAGAGTATTTCCAAAGCCTTGAGGGCTAATGTAATGTGTTCTGTTGACTCACTTGTTGCCTGTTAATGTCTTTTCCTGCAATTTCTCCCACTTGTAATGGAATGTCTTAACTTGGGCCTATTCTGCCATTGTAACTTTAGAAGCAGACAGCTTACCTTCTAGGTTTCACAGATGTAGAAGAGTTCTGGTATTTTGGACTTGGAACTGATTTAAGACTTTTATCATATGGGATGGACATGGTTTTGACATGAGATGAATGTGGTACATGTTTCAGTGATGTGATTTCTGTAGTGCCAAATGGTGGGATGTCATGGATTGAATTGTGTCCCCTCAAAAACATGTGTAGACATGTGGCTAGGCCATGATTCCCAGTGACTGTTCTCCATTCTGTGGTTTTCCTATGCTGTCTGTTAAAAGATTAGGGTGGGGCTGTAAATCCCTTCATAGGATCACCTCCCTGCTCCACTGTAAAGGGTGTTTCCCTGGAGTATGGCTTGCCCCACCCTTAATCCTTTCAGCCTGCAAGAGATAAGAGGAAAGTGAGACAGGCTGAGCATTGGGAACATCTTACCATCAAGAAAGCAGCACCTGAAGAGGAGCGTGTCCTTCAGACCTGAGATTCCTGCGCCAAGATGTTCCCTGGACAAAGACTGATGCAATACTAGACTTTCCTTCAGAGCCGACAAGGGAGAAACCCCTTCCCTGGAGCGGACCTCCTGAATTTGGACTTGTAGCCTACTGGACTGTGTAAGAATAAACCTTCCTTTGTTAAAGTCATCCACTCTGTGGTTTTTCTGCTAGAGCAGCCCTAGCTGACTAAAACAGAGGCCTAAAGCCAAAGCCAGAAATTTCCTCAGGAAATAATACTAGACTACAACAACACAAGATAAAAAGATGATACACCATCTAATAAATTTTCCAGCACACAACATGGTCAAAATTATTTTGAGATGCAAAATTATGTGACTGTGATTTTGAGTAACAGCAAATCCAAATGAGCTGTTAAAATAAATTAACAAAATTGTGCTGCCGAATAAATACTCTCTGGTAAACTCTCTACTATATACGTTTCCACCTTGTAGTTGTAGGTTTTCTATTATATATTCTGGTATCAGTGGATGCATTATACTTATTCTATTTTTATCAAAACTTTGATTACACTCTGTTCTTATTTCTTTTCCTTGTCTAGATTAAAATAATATTTATTTTGATCACCACTATTTTGTTCATCTCCATTACTAAGGGCCAGCCAAAAAGCATCTACTAACGGCAGTAGATGAAAAAAAAAGGCTTTATGTCACCAATTCATTTGAATGCTAGAGAAAAGAGGTGCTTGCACTTACAAAATAATTAATATTCAATTATTTTAGTTTGACAATATTTAGATACCACAATTAATTTCATCTTGTCACATTAAGATTCGTGATTATAAAATTATATCATCAAAATGTTTAGGGGGTGGAGTCAAGTTGGCAGACTAGACACATGTCTCTTTAATTACCTCTGAAGACTAAGGCCTGGACTGATAATCAAACAGAGCCTTCTGGACACCCACTGAGCCCTAGGAAATGGCGTAGAGCTGTCAATTTGGACTATATGACACTGAACAGGAAACCTTCTCTTTTGGTGACCTCCATCCTTGCTGAATGGCTGGCTCTCACAGACTGAATGCAACAGGCCTTTTTAACTTTTTTTCTTTGTCTTAGCCAGCAGGCATGGGTTGAACTGGCAGCAAAGCTCAGCCACACTTATCAGCAGCCAGAATAGCCACATTTTGAGAGCCTGGTTCTGGACTCTGAGCACCTCCACACCTCCATCCTCTCTTTCAAAACAACCGCTATTGATTTGGCTACTTTACAGCAGGCAGGAGACCATCTTATTTAACTGAGAGGCAGAGTTACCCAAAGGGAGGCCTCAGCAGGGGCCAATTCACAGGCTAGGAGGCAGTGCCATCCCAGAGAGCACTTTCCTAGCATAAAAGCTGTGTTTAACACATAGTAGGACTCAGCAGCAGATGACAGCAGGGCAATAGCATTTCTGTACTTTGAACTAGATCACAGCATCTGGGACAGATATAGAGGTGCCTCCGTTGCCAGCTGGAAAGAGGGGCTTGCACATCTGACAGCCTGACTGGTTTTGGAAGCTGTCAGATAGCTTTTACCTTTCAACATAAGACTACTTAGAAAAATAGCTGCAGTGCATCCTGACAGCATCTCTTCCAGCCTTTACTGACTACATCATAGGGTCAGCTGATGGCCCCCCAGTGACTCCATAAGTCGGGCCGGGTCTTTGCAAACCAGGAGGTGGAGCCTGCTATCTCAGGGTTTCCACTGGGCCCAGTCACTGGAGTACAAAGAGGAGACTGGTGACCCCCTTCCTATTCAGACTGTGCCTCAGATCCTGTTAAGGCAACATCAGAGAAACTAAACAACTTCTAGATGCCCCCAAAGCAAAAAACCCTGGCCATATACTTAAAGAAAAATCCAGCCATGGCTCCAGAAAGGTCTCAAAAGAAGGAACAAAAGAACTTCTCCGACGAAGAAGCCTTTCTGAAACTATAGGAGGTCGAGTGCAAAAGGATTATATATAGAGCCCTCCTAGACGTGTTTGCTCTGCTCTGTGTTTTCAGGTGTCCCTTCCTGCTCAGGAACTCCAGTTAATCATAGATTGTTCCTCTTGATAGAGTCCCACATGTTTCTTAATGCTTCTTTATTTTTCTGTTTCTTTTCTCTGGTTTCTTCTGATAAATGCTGGTGTCAGTTGCTCTGTCTTTCAAGTCGGAAAGTCTGTTTTCCAGTTTTTCAATTCTGAGCAATTCAGAACAAACATGCAGCAGAGCAAAATGAAAAATTAAGCAAGCTGTTCGATCTGATGGAACACCAGCATTCTGAAATCCAACAGATCAATAACAAAATCAAAGAATTAGACAATTCAATTCAAAGCCTAAGAAACAGAATTGAAAAACTGGAAAACAGACTTTCCGACTTGGAAGACAGAGCAACTGACACCAGCATTTATCAGAAGAAATCAGAGAGTTCCAATTTTTATCTGTTTTTTTTCTGCTATTGATTTCAACATTTATGGCTTTATGGTCTGAGAAGATGCTTTGCATTAATTCAATGGTATGGATTTTGTGAAATTTGCCTTATGTTCTAACACATGGTCTATTCTGGAAATTGTTACATGTGCAGTGGAGAAGCTGTCAGATAGCTTTTACCTTTCAACATAAGACTACCTATTGGTTGGCTTGAAAATGTCCTTTGAAGCACCAAAGCATTTAATTTTCCCAGAGTCTAATATGTCTTTTTGCTGTTGCTGGGTAGTTTTGTGTAATATCAAAGAATTTATGGACAAATCAAAGGTTGCAAAGATTTTCCCCTGTCTTTTTCCCAAGATTTTTGGCTCTCACGTTTAAGTCTTTGATGCATTTGGGTTTAATTTATGCATATCATGTGAGATAAGGGTCCAACTTCTACTTTTTAATTTTTGTGGCTACTCAGCTGTCCCATCATGGTACAAGTTCTCTAGTGAATATGAATTGCATTTCACATAGTCAAATAGAGTTTGTTCCTGGTTGTTATTTGGAAAACTCTAAAGAAAAATCAAATGGTGTCAAGAGTTGTGAAGCACTGAGTTTGCAAACTAACAAGGTAGCCTATGACAGCTTTATAGGTTCTGGCAAAAGACACAAAACTCCTGAATCAGAAATGAAGGACTTTGTTACTCTTGGCTCTGCAGGCAGCATGAACTTCTTGTTCATATTAATTCCTCATGTACCCTGCTTCTGAGCTCAGTAAATTGCAGTCTTTTAAAATGGGCCCTAAGTACATTTCCCCAAACTTTGCCCTAGAGAGAGACATGATCTGAATTAAACTGGTCATCACAAACCTTCGCCCTCTGCTTAGTACAAAGACATCCCTATCTATGTTTCAAGGCTATTTTCTACACAAACATAATTGAAATATTGTTTGTGATCGCTGTTTGCCTCTGAGTGGCTTCCAACTCCCAGTGACTGTACCCACAACAGAACAAAACACTGACTGGTCTTGCACCGTGTCCACAATAATTTTTATGCTTAAGCCCATTGTTGCAGTCACCGCATCTCCTTGAGGGTTTTTCTCTTTTTCACTGACCCTCCACTCCACAAAGTGTAATGTTCTTCTCCACGGATTGATCCTTGCTGACAACATGTCCAGAGTATGTGAGGCCCAATCTCACTATCTTTGCTTCCAAGAATGGAACTTCTTCCAGAACAGATCTGTTCATACTTTTGGCAGTCCACGGTACATTCAATAGCCTTCTCCAATAGCATGGTTCAAAGGCATCAGTTCTTCTGTCTTCCTTATGTATTGTCCAGCTTTCATATGTGTATGATGTGACTGAAAATACCGTGATTTGAGTCATGTGTACCCTAGGCTTCAAGGTGACATCTTTACTTTCCAAGACTTTAAAAAGTTCCTTTGCAGCAGATTTTCCCAATATGCTCCATCTTTAGGTTTCTTGACTGTTTCTTCTACGGGTGTTGACTGTGCAACCAGATAAAATGAAGTCCTTGGCAATCCCAATCCTTTCTGCACTCACCATGATGTTGCTTACTGCTCCAGTTGTGAAGATTTTTGTTTTCTTGATGTTCAGATTCAACCCATACTGAAGGGTGTGGTCTTCAGTCTTCATCAGTGTTTCAAATCCTCTTCACTTCTAGCAAGCAAGGTGTGTCATCTGCATAACACAGGTTCTCAATGGGTTTTCTTCCAATCCTGATGCCATGTTCTTCTTTATATAGTCCAGCTTCTCAGGTTAGTTGCTTGGCATACAAATTGAAAAGGTATGGTAAGAGGATATGACCCTGATTGACACCTTTCCTGACTTTAAAGCATGCAGTGTTCCCTTGTTCTGTTCAGAGGACTGCCTCTTGAGGTATATGCAGATTCCTCAAGAGCACAGTTAAGCGTTCTGGAATTCCCATTCTCCACAATGATATCCATAATTCATTATGATACACACAGTCAAATGCTTTGGCATGGTCAATGAAACACAGGTAAACATCTTCCCGGTATTCCTTGCTTTTAGCCGAGATCCATCTGATGTCAATAATGATATCCCTGGTTCCATGTCTTCTTCTGAATCTGGCTTGAATTTCTGGCAGTTCTCTGTCGACACACTGTTTCAGTCACTTTTGAATAATCTTGAGAAAAAATTTTACTGGCATGTGACTTTGATCATATTGTTTGATAATTTCTGCATTCAGTTGGATCACTTTTTTGTGAATAGATATAAATATGGATCTCTTCCAATCAGTTGGCCAGTCTGCCAAATTTTTTTCATAGATGAGTGAACATTTATACTGCTACATTCATTTATTGAAACACCTGAGTTGATATTCCATTAATTTCTGGAGGCTTATTGGTTCTTCAATGCCTTCAATGCAGCTTTGACTTCTTCCTCCAGTACAATCGGCTCCTGATTGTATGCTATCTCTTGAAATGGTTGAACATTGATTATTTATTTCTTGCATAATGACTCTGTATATTCCTTCCGTCTTCTTTTGATGGTTCCTGAGTCACTTGATATTTTCCCTGCAGAATCTTCACTACTGCAAAGGAAGCCTCTTTAGTACTTTCAGCTTGAGAAATGCAGAATGTGTTTTTCCCTTTTGGTTTTCTATATCTAGCTCTTTGCACATGTCGTTATAATACTTTGTCTTCTCAAGCTGTCCTTTGAAATCTTCAGTTCTGTTTCTTTGTCATCCCTTGCTTTTGCTTTAGCTACTTGACATTCAAGAGCAAGTTTCAGACTCTCTTCTGACCTCCAGTTTGATCTTTTCTTTCTTTCTCGTCTTTTTAATCACCTCTTGCTTTCTGCATGAACGATATCTTTGATGTCATTCTACAACTTGTCTAGTCTTTGGTCATTAGTGTCCAACGTATCAAATCTGTTCCTGAGATGGACTTTAAACTCAGGTGGGATATACTCAAGTTCATACTTTGGCTCTCTTGGACTTGTTCTAGTTTTCTTCAGATTCAGTTTGAACTTGTATATGAGCAATTGATGATCTGTGCTGCAGTCAGCACCTTGTCTTGTTCCGATTGATGATACTGAGCGTTTCCATCATCTCTTTCCACAGGTATAGTCAATTTGATTCCTGTTTATCCCATCTGGTGAAGTCCATGTGTATAGCTGCTATTTACTTGGTGAATGTTTTAGTCAGTTAGGGCTGCTCTAACAGAAATATCACAAAGTGGATAGCTTTAACAAAGGAAGGTTTACTCTTACATAGTCTGGTAGGCTGCAAGTCCATATTTGGGGTGTCTGCTCCAGGGGAAGGCTTTTTCCCTTGTTGGCTCTGGAGGAAAGTCTGGTATTGCATCACTGTTTATCCAGGGAGCATCTTGGTGCAAGAATCTCAGGTCTGAAGGATGCTCTCTTCTCCTGGTACAGCTGTCTTGATGGTATGAGATTCCCAACTTCCTCAGCTCACTTCACTCTGTTATATTCCACAAGCTTGTAGCTTGGGTCCTGCCTCACTAACACAACTGCAAACCATTCTACATCATCAATATCACAGAGACAGGATTCACAACACACGGGAGGAGTGGTACCATATTGGAACTCACAATCAAATCAAATCAACACAGACATTTTTGGGGGGACACAACTCAACCCATAACAGTGAAGAAACGTATTTTGAATGAAGAAGTTGTTGGTCTTGTAAAATTCTATCATGTGATTTCCAGCATCTTTTCTTACTATTGCCAAAGCTGAATTTTCCAACAAATCTTTCTTGTTTCCAACTTTTGCATTCCAATCATGAGTGACTATCAATGTATCCTGGCCACATATTCAATCAATTTAGAACTGCAGAAGCTGTTAAAAATCTTGTTTAGGCATACATAATTTTTTTAATGGAGATGCTACGATTTTATTTTTAATTATATTTTTAACCTCTGCTAGACTAAATTTTACCACATGAACACATATATGTTTAGTTATGAGTATTCATTTAGTCAGTTACATGGCAGTTGTGTCATAATAGTTAAGTACATTCCATTAGAGCCAGAGTACCTGGGTTAAAGATTCAATTCTGTCACTATTACTTGTGTGCCTCTGAATAATTTATTTAATTTCTCTATGTTCAAGTTTCCCACCTGTTAGGGTAATCACAAGCACCTACTGCAAATGATTGTTCTGAAGACTGCCTGAATGTCTAAATACAAAGTAAATCATTTGTCAAGGTTACATAACAGCTTTATATCTCTCAATATCAATATTTCAAATTGCAATAATCATATTATCTACTTTACAGGGCTGTTTTGAGGATTAAAATGTAGTTCTTAAAGTTTTCTCTCTCTCTCTCTCTCTCTCTCTCTCTCTTTTGGGGGGGTTTATTTTTGTGAGTCCCTTAAGCTTGAAGATTTTTTTCCTTTAGTTCTAGAATGGATTTTTTTTTTTTTCTTCTTTTTGCTGTTCCTAAAGGTATTAGAACTTTTGGACTTTTCCTTGAACTATTTAACATCTATTCCCTACTTTCCCTCTCTTTATTTATGTATCATTTGTTTTCTAAATATGTAAGCTTACTCTTTTAGTTCATGGACTCTTTTCTCACTGGTATTCATTCTGCTTTCCAACTGTGTTAGTTTTTGCTTTCATTCAAAATTTTATTTTTCTGAATTTTTCTCTGGATCTTTTACATAAATCATCTCCCCCTCACATATTTCTAAACTCCAGTGTGGAGGGATAGTGATGCCCACAGCCCAGATGGGATGAAATACATCTAAGAAGTCTACAGTAAAAATCAGTAATAGCCAAGGACAAGACCCGCATCCCCATTCTGCTCCCTGCCATTGTTTTATTTTCCCTAGTCTGTGGGTCAGAACCAGGTTGATGGTACCTAAGGACAACAACAATAACAAAACTTTCAACTACATCTTAAATTCTTTGAGCTCAGAAACTATGTCCTTATTATCTCTGCAATTCTGTATTTCTTAGCCAATGTATTAGGTGCTTACTAAGTGATCATTTAAAAGTAATTATTTGTTGAACTCTTACCAGGGACCAAGGCACTCATAAAATGTCTTCTAATGCTTTGAGATCACCTTTGCCTATTATTGCTTTTCAGAAAGAAATGCTATCCGAAATGGTAGTTAAGAATGACTATGTTTTTGTTTAAATCAGCTTTCTGCTACTGAGTTATATTTTCTTCTCATGTTTGGATCAATCCTTATGCCTTTGCATCTTGCACATGGAGTTTCACCTGTTTTCAGTCCATTTTAAAAACTCCGTTGTCTGGCCACATTCTGTACACAGGACATTACAAGTTTCCTTTTGTATGATCACTTTACTTTGAAGCTAATGAAAGGGTGGGTTCGATTTCTGGCCCTCTGAGTGTTTAGCCAGGACAATTTCTGTAACTCCACCACTTTAATAATGAGGAAAGAACTGGGTAATGTTTGATGAAGAGGATATCCTGTCCTGGCCCTATCCTCACACCTCGCGCAACTCTGCTTTCCTCAATAAATAAACTCTCATGTGTCTTATGTTCCTGAAGTTCATACTTCAGCATAGAATTCTATTAACTCTTCTACACAAGGTTTTTCAGAGGGCAGAGGAGGAAATCATGCTTATCTTAAACTCTATTACAGATGTAATAAGATAATTATAATGCTATTGAATGATTATTTTGTGTAAAACACCAAATTCACCAACTCCGTTGTCATGACCGCAAGTAAAGCAAGAATTTATAAGGTCTTGTAAATTTTCTGCTCGTATTTGTTTGAAGACACAGATACATAAGAGAGAGCCACATCAGAAACATTGAAGGCACTCTGACAGAGCCTGTAAGTCTATGTTTGTGTGTGTTCTTGCGCATGAGAAATAGATGATGTCATACAGACACACTTAAAAACCACTACACTTCAGTTGAGACAGGATTGGTACCCTTTAACTAACTTGGGTCATGGGGTAAAAATTCCTACTTAGCCTTGTTTAAAATCAGAGCTTCCTATGTTGGCTGTGGACACTGATTCCACCTAGAGAAGCAAAAACAGTGATCTGATAGCTGACACATTAGGGATGGGTGTTGATGAAAAGATTTCCTTGTATTATTTTCGCTAGGTTTCCTGCTTGCCTCATCAATGCTAACAGGCTTGGAAGCCAGAAAGTGGAGATTACTTTTATGGAGCATCTTGTGAGTTTATTTCCTGTAAAACATGATGATATTTCGCCTCAGTGATATAACAGAGCATGCCCTTTAGTGCAGTTAACAACCAGTGGGCCAGGATGTGCGTAGTTGTTAAACACCCTAGGGGAATCAGCCTGAAGCATTCTCAGATAAGCTCAAGTCCGTCTGTGGTCATTGTCTTCCAAGTTCACAGATGATGCCCCACACCACTGTGCTGATATTCCAGTTATCAGGGTTCTGAACATGGTAATCTGTGTTCCAGTATGTGAATAAGACAGCTTTTTATATCATGTCTACAGTCCCTGTCTTTAAGTTGTGTCTGGTTTAACCGGTTTAACAGCATCTTAGCTGTTCCCTTTGTGTTTTCTGTAATAGAGTTTCTCAGTCTCAGCATTGTTGACATTTTGAGCCATGTCACTCTTTGTTGTGAGTGGTGGTGGCTGTTCTGTGCTTTATAGAACATTTAGCAATGTTCTTGGTCTCCGCTCACTAGATGCCAGTGGAATTCCTCCCCAGCTGTAGCAACCAAAAAACTTCTAGACATTACCAGCTGTCCCTGGAAGACCAACTACCCGCCGCCATCAAGTTGATTCCAACTCACAATGAGCCTCCAGATAAAGCAGAACTGTCCATGGAGTTTCCAATGAGCCTCTGGTAGATTTGAACTGCCATATTTTCAGTTAACACCATGGCACTTACGCACTATGTCACTGCGCTTTCCAACAGTTGTTACCAAATCCAACTTTCAGGGCTTTCAAGGAACTGGTGGGTTTTGTCATTCTAACAAGAGTAGGATTTGAACCCACGTGGGCATAAGCCCACTGGATCTTCTTAAATCCACTCTTGAGCCACTGTGCCATCCTGTTGACATACCCATGGTCAAGAAGCACTTCTGTTTACCAAGTTGATTTTTCTGCTGTTGTTTTCCATACTCAGAACAATTCTGCTGCGTCCTATAATTTATTTCTTTAAATGAACATTTCATTAATTACATAATTTTAAAATTAAGGAAATGGAGAGCCAAGGTAATTAATTCACTTAGCCAAAGTGATACATCATTGATGAAAAAATCCAGGGCTACCCAGACTTTGGAAACCCTGGCAGCATACTAGTTAAGTGCTAGGACCATTAATCAAAGGCCAACAGTTCAAGTACACCAGGTGCTCTTTGGAAACCCTATGAGGTGGTTTTACTCTGTCCTATAGGACTGCTATGAGTTAGAATCAACTCAAGGGCAACAGGTTTGGTTCTTCTTTCATCCTACTGTTTCTTCTGACCCACCTATGCTTTGTTTGATTTGCTCCATCACAGGAAGAGCCAGGAGAGAGTTTCTATGTGCTGTGCCCTGTGCTGTACAAGAATCTTGGGTTAAGCAGCTAAGTAACATTGTTACTCATTTATTCATGCATTTAGCAAATATCCGAGTGACTGCTTTGTACTAGATACTGTTGTAGGTTCAAAGAACATAGTAATGAACAGCATGCACTGAGTCTTGGCCATCCTTGAAGACGCATAAAATATGCCAGCTGGAGGCCAGCACCATAGAGAAATATGGATCTGCAACAGGAGATTTGATATTTGTGATTGATTTATTTCCCTTGGGTATTATGACCGCAGGGTCAGTGAGGGTCTCCCTCATAAGGTGATGTTTATTCAAAGAAATAAAAAAAATCCATCGGGATATGTAGGAAAACATTCCAGAAATAGAGAACAGCAAGTGCGAGGGCCCTGAAGTGGCACATGGCTGGCATGTTCATGAAACAATAAGGAGACTATACATCTAGAACAGCGCAGACAAGGCCATTTAAAGCTGTGCAACTGGATTCAAACACCTGGTGAGTGTGCACACAGGAGAAGAAGGCTGAGAAGTGAGCTGGGGTCACTTCAGCATATATAAGCTAGAGAGATAAGGAGAAGCAGCAAAGGAGAGGACGATGAGTGCGAAACAAAGATGAGGCCCTCAAAAAGTGAACGTGCTACTGTGGAATTCAGTAGAAAAAAATGTTTCAAGACCTGCAAGGACTTCTAATTCTAGTATGGGCAGACTGCAATGTAAGTAGGACAAGCCCTACTTCTGAGGAAAACCAGAAAAGGTAGACAAAATATAAACAGTGTCTGCTAGAAAACATCGGAGAGCTAAGGACAAAATAGTAATTGTTTAATTGTTGTAAAAATACATACAACACAAGCCAACATAAAACCAGTTGCCATCCAGTTGATTCCAACTCACGGCAGCTCCATGTTTCCAGAGTAGAACTGTACCCCATAAGATTTTCAAGGCCACAGGCTTTTGGAAACAGATTGCCAGGTGTTTCTTCTGAAGTGCCTCTGATTGTGTTCAGACTACCACACTTCAGATTAGTAGCTGAATACTTAATTGTTTGTACTGCAAGGGACTTTTATGTATACATAACACAACATTTCCCCATTCAATGGCTTTCACCAGTACAATTTAGTGATCCAGTTACATTAGTGATGTGCTGCTATCACAAGTATTCTTGCTGGATTATCCACATCACCATAAACTCGCTGCTTCCTAAACAGTAACCACTAATAAAACTGTTTTCTGTACATTTGCCTATTCTAGACATTTCATGTAAGTGAGATCATACCACATTAATCGTTTCTGATTGACTTCTTTCACTCAGCATAATGTTTTCAAGGTCCGTCCATGTAGTACCATATAAAAACTGATGACTTTTGAATGAGAATACATGCTTTGCAGGCACATTGTTCTCCCCTCTTTAATTCTAAGTGTTTGTGGTTGTTCTTGCTGTTTTCAATAATTCCTGATATATGATCTAGGAAAAGATAAAAAATTCAAAACAATGAACCTAGCATCTGATACCTTTTAGACCCTGGCATACCTACTGATTCTGCAGAAGGTAGGTGAGGAACTAGGAAGAGCTTTACAGGTTTAGTAGGACACAAACTGGAGTTTGGGAAACTCTAGGTGGGGATAAGTGGGGGCGTAAATGCTACACACTTAATTTGGCATCCCAGGGAGCTAAACTCTAAGAATTATGAAGAACCATTCCAGGAATCTTCTCAACTTCTAGAAACACTCTCAATTTGTTGCTATAGTTTTCTTTTTTAATAATTTTTAAAAACATTTTACTATGTTTTAAATGGAAGTTTACAATCCAAGTCACTTACACACACATTTCTATGTAACTCTCACTGCTCTCCCCACACTGTGAAAACACACTCCTTTCTATCCTGTATTTCCTGTGTCCATTACACTAGCTCCTGTCCCTTTCTGTCCTCTCATCGCACTGCTGAACAGAAGCTGCCAAGCTAGTCTCATGTATCAACTTAAGCCAAGAAGCACACTCTTTGCTAGTATCATTTTATGTCTTATTGTCCAGTCCAATGTTTGTCTGAAGAGTTGGCTTTGGGAATGGTTCCATTTCTCGGATAACAGCACATGGGGACCCTTCAGTCTGGCAGAACACCAGCTCTGGTCTTCTTAATAGAGGTTCATTTCTGCACCCCATTTTTCTCTTGCTACATCTGGGATTCTTTGTTGCGTTCACTGTCAGGGCAGTCATGGGTGGTGACTGAGCACCACCTAGTCCTTCTGGTCTCATACTGATGTAGTCTCTGGATTGTGTGGCCCTTTCTGTCTCTTGGGCTCATATTCTCCTTATGCCTTTGACGTCTTTCATTCTCCTCTGTGCCAGGTAGGGTGTGACACATTGATGTTTCTTAGATGGCCACTTGCTGGCTTGTTTAATTTTTTAATTTTTTTACATTTATTGTGCTTTAAGTGTAAGCTTATAATCCAAGTCAATTTGCCACATAAAACCCTGCACACACACTGCTATGCAACTCAAGCTACCCTCCCCAAACTGTGACAACACACTCCTCCCTTTCATTCTGTCCATCTCAAGTCCATTCAACAAGTTCCTGTAACCCTTCACTGTCTCATCACACCTCTGGACAGGAGCTCCACAGTCAGCCTCATGTACAAGGTGTGACAATTAAGTCTGCAAACTTAATTATTCTAAGTGCTACATACCTCATTGCTGAATATCACTACAGTCACCTTGGAGATACTCCCTTTGGGAAGCTATACACTGATGCCAATGCCTAGCCCACCCTTCAAAGGAATTTTGGAACTCTTTCTGAAATGGTAATCATACATGGTGGCACAGTTGCCTGTTCTCAAACTTAATTGTGATAGGATTTTAGCCAGTAAACAAATAACTCTATTGGAACACCATCTCTACTCACTTGATCTGGCCCCCAATGACTTTTTTCTCTACCTGAAGATAAAGGAAATACTGAAAGGAAAAAATTTTGATGACATTCAGGACATCAAAGGTAATCTGATGACAGCTCTGACAGTCATCCAGAAAAAGAGTTCCAAAATTGCTTTGAAGGACAGACAAGGCACTGGTGTTGGTGCATAGCTTTCCAAGGGGAGGACTTTGAAGGTGCCTGTGATGATACTCAGCAATGACGAAAGTAGCACTTTTTCTCGGATGAGTTCATGAACTTCATTGTCAGTCCTTGTGTGTACCTAAACCAAGAAGCACACTATTGCCAGAATCACTGTGTCTCATATTCTAGTCCAGTCTTTGAAGAGTCAGGTTTGGGACAGTTTCAGCTCTGTGCTAACAGAATCTGGGAGCCATATCCTCAGGAGACCCTCCAGTCTGGGGACCAGCATGTCTGATCTTCTAATAGAATTCTAGTTCTGCACACCCGTTTTTCTCCTCTTAATTGAGGTATTCTATATTATATTCCTTGTCAGCACAGTCACTGGTGATAGCCAGGCACCGTCTAGTTCTTCTGGTCTCATGCTGATTGATTTATCCTGATCATATTTCCCCTTCTGTCTTGGCTCATAATTTCTCCCATGTCTTTGTTGTCCTTCATTCTCTTCTGCTCCAGGTGTGTCGGGACTATTTGATACTACTTAGATGACCTCTTTCTAACTTTTCAGATCCTAGATGCCATTCACCAAAGTGGGATGCAGAACATTTTCTTAAAAAATTCAGTTATGCCAATTGCCCTAGATTTCCCCTGGACCTATGACCCTCAGACCATTTTCCCTGCTACTCTGTCTTTCAAAAACTTGGGTAATATTTAGGAAAGATCTTAGCTTTTGGTATAGTTCAACCGCACTGACCTACCTTATACTTTGTGCTGTCACTTCCTTCACCTAACCCAATTCCTGTCTACTATCTCATCAGTAATTACCTCTCTTCCTACCTCCCCAGCATTGTAATCATCAATGTTTATTTTCTTCTGTGTTTAAACCTTTTCTTTAGTCTTAATAATAGTGGTCTCACAATATTTGCCCTTTTACAAATGACTGATTTCACTCAGTATAATGTCTGTCATATTATGAGATGTTTTCTAAGATCATTGTTGTTCTTTATCATTACATAATATTCCATTGTGTGACTACACCATAGTTTATCTGTTCATCTGTCAGAGGGCACCTAGGTTGATTTCATCTCTTTGCTATTGCAGACAATGCTGCAATCAATATTGATGTACATGTATCTATTTGTATGACAGCCCTTATTTCTCTAGAATCTACTCCATAAAGTGGGTTTACTGGATTATATGGGATTTATATTCTTATCTTTTTAAGAAAGCCCCAAATGTATTTCCAAAGTGGTTGTACCATTTTGCATTCCCACAAGCTGTGTAAAAAAGTTTGAGTCTCTCTATAAACTCTCCAATATTTATTATATTGTGTTTTTGGATGAATGCCAGCCTTTTTGGAGTGAGGTGGTATGTCATTGTAGTTTTGATTTAGATTTCTCTAGTGGCTAATGAGTGTAAGCATTTCCTCAAGTGTCTGTTCACCACCTGAATGTTTTCTTTGGTGAAGTGCCTGTTCATATCCTTTGCCCATTTTTTACATGTGTTATTTGCCTTTTCACTTTGAGGCTTTGCAGTACCTTGTAGCTTACAAATATTAGACACTGATCAGATTTGTGGTAACCAAAAAATGTTTCCTTTTCTGTAAGTTGTCTTTTTATTCTTTTGGTGGAGTCTTTGAATGAGCATATGTGTTAGGTTTTTAGGAGTTCCCAGGTATCTATTTTCTCTTCTAATGTTTGTGAATTGTAATGTCTTATACTCTGTTTATGCTGTGTATTTAGGCTTCCAGCATTGTCTCTAATTTCCCTTCCATGATGTTTATTGTTTTAGATTTTATATTTTGGTCTTTGATCTATCACAAGTTAGTGTTTGTGCGTGGTGTGAGGAATGAGTCATGTTTCATATTTTTGCAGATGGATATTCTGTTGTGTCACCACCGTTAGTTAAAGAGACTTGCATTTTCCCCTATTTATGAGCTTTGGGACTTTCTCAAATATCAGATGCTCATAGGTATACAATGTTATATCTGGATTCTCAATTCTATTCCATATGTCTGTTCTGTACTAGTTTCTGTACCACTGAGTGCAGTGGCAGTGTAACAGTTTCTAAAGCTGGGTAGAGTAAGGCCTTCCAGTTTCTAATTCTTCTTCAGCAATGTTTTACTTATCCAGGCCTTCTATTCTTTCCACATGAAGCTAGTGATTGGTTTCTCTACCTCATTAGAAAATGCCACTGGAATTTGTACTGGGATTGCACTGTGTCTGCATATCACTTTGGATAGGATATTTTCATCATGTAAAGTGTTCCTTTCTATGAGCAAGTTACATTTCTCCACTTACATAGGTCTCTTTCGGTTTCTTGCACCAGAGTCTTGCAATTTTTCTTTGTGAAGGTCTTTTAAATCTCTGCTCAGATTTATTCTTAAGTGTTTTATCTTCCTGATGGCTATTGTAAATGGTATTGATTTGGAGATTTCCTCTTTGATTCTCTCTTTGTTGTTGAAAAGAAATCTCAGTAATTTTTGTATATTTATCCTATTTCCTGATTAATATACTGAACTCTTCCATTAGTTCCAGCAGGTTTGTTGTTGTTTTTGTTTGTTTGTTTGTTTGTTTTGTGGGTTCTTTACAGTTTTCTGTTTATTAGATCACATTGTCTGTAAATAGAGTTAATTTTACTTCTTCCTTACCAATTTGGATGCCCTTCATTTCTTTATCTGGCTAGAACCTCCAGCACCAAGCCAGCCAAGTGCTGTCGAGTCGTATCCGAACCCATCACAGTAATGAATAAAAGTGGTGACAATGGGCATTGTTGTCTGGTTCCTATTCTCGAGGGAAATGCTTTCAGACTCTCTCCATTTAGGATCATGTTGGCTGTTGGTTTTATATAAATCATCTTTAGTATATTGAAGGATTTCCCTTCTATTCCTATTTTGCTGAGTTTTTTTTTTTTAACATGAATGGATGTTGTACTGTGCCACATGACTTTTCTGCATCAATTGATAAAATCAAGTGTTTCTTGTCTTTTGTTTTGTTTATGTGGTTGATTACATTGATCATTTTCCTAATGTCAAATCACCTTTGTATGCCTAGTATGAATCTCACTTGGTCATGGTGAATTATTTTCTTGATATATTGTTGACTTCTATTGGATGGAACTTTGTTGAGGATTTCTGCATCTAAGTTCATAACAGATATTGGTCTGCAATTTTCCTTTTTTGTGCTGTATTTACTTGCTCTTCATATTAGGGTTGCGCTGGCTTTGTAGAATGAATTTGGGAGTATTTAATTCTTTTCTATTCTTTGAAATGCTTTTAATAAATAGTAGTGTTAACTCTTCTCTAAAATTTTGGTAGAATTCTCCAGTAAAGCCGTCAGGACCAGGGCAAGGCTTTCTGTGTCTGTGAGTCTTTTAATAACCTTTTCAATCTCTACTTTTGTGATTTATTTTTTTTAATTGTTCTACTTTTTTGTGTTAGCTTTGGAAAGTAATGTGTTTCTAAGAATTTGTCTATTCCCTCTAGGTTTTCAAGCACATTAAAGCACAGTTTTTCATAGTATTCTGTTAGGATTATTTTAATTTTACTTGGATCTATTGTGGTAGAAATTCAATGGTAGACACAGGTGTCTGGCTATAGCCACTGAGAAAGGGAGGAGGCTAACAGCCATTCATGAGTGTCCATCAGGATGACAGATCCCCTTTCGTCTGAATGTAGGTGAGGGAACAATTTCTGTCCTGATTTTATGGCTCAGGGATGTCAGCAGATTTTTTTTTTCTTCCTCCCCTCCCCTCTTCCCTTAGTTTGCTAAATTGTTCCCTCTCTGAGTCTTGGAGAATGGCTCAGGGAAGGCTTAAGGAGTCCCATTTTTGGATCAGCTAATGGTTTCAGACTCTAGACCCAGGCCAGTGCACACAAGAGAGAGGGAAGTGCTTGGGGAGGGGATCAGTCTATCAAGAAAAGATATGAATCTGTGTGTGGTAGCTTACATGCAAAACTTTTGACAATCTGGTGCTGTTTTCACTGGTTCTGGAAGCATGAGTGGGTTCTATGGACAGTCTGTGAGAAGAGGGTCACCAACCTCCAGCATTCCACCCACTGTGCTGGCTACGGCTGTTTCCCAGCGGGTCAAGTCTCTGTGGACTCCTATGTACTCCTGGCACTACTCTGCATTCCCCATTTTCAGTCCACTTGTCAAATAGTCCTTTGATGTTCAGGGTTCCTGAGATGTCATATGTAATGGATTAATTTGTTGTTTTGGGTCTTTGTTGTCACAGGGATCATGAGAAGCATCTGTCTACTCCACCATCTGGCCTCTGCCTCCTGCTTGCTAGCTTTTAAGACACAGACACCACTTAGGAAAATGGAATGCATAACTTTTTATTAAAAAACTTTGTTATGCCAGCTGACTTAGACGTCCTCTGAGCCCGTGATCCCCAGAACCCTGCCCCTGACACTCTGCCTTTCAAAGTGCTTGCTTATATTCCAGGAACTCCTTCACTTTTGGTTGACTCCAGTTGTACTGACTTCTCATCTACTGTGTGCTGCCCCTGCCTTCACCTAACTTAATTCTTATCTACTATCCAGTTAATGAATATCCCTTTCTCTCCCTCTGCAACCTTGTAAACATCAAAGACTGTTTTCTTCTGTGTTTAAGGCTTTTCTTGAGTCCTTATAATAGTGGTCTCATCCAATATTTGTTCTTTTGCAACTAATTTCACTCAGTATCATGTCTTCCAGATTTCTACAAGTTATGAGATGTTTCCCAAGATCATTATTGTTCTTTATCATTGTATAGTATTCCATTTTGTAAATATATCATAGTTTGGTTACCAGTTCATCTGTTGATGGGCATCTAGGTTGATTCCATCGTTTTTCTATTGTGGAAAGTACTGCAATAAACATTGATGAGCATATATCTACTCATGTGATGGCCCTTATTTCTCTAGGATATACTCCAAGAAGTGGGATCTCTGGATCATATGGGATTTCCATTCCTAGTTTTTTCAGAAAACACAAAACTGATTTCCAAAGTGGTTGTACCATTTTGCATTCTCACGAGCAGTATAACAGTGTTCTGGTCTCTGTACAGCCTCTCCAACACTTATTATTTTTGTTATTTTCAATTAATGCAGGATTTATTAAAGTGAGATGGTATCTCATTGTAGTTTTGACTTGGATTTTTCTAATAGCTAGTGATTGTGAGCACTTCCTGATATCTGTTAGCTGTCACAATATCTTTCTTGATGAAATGTCTGTTCATAACTTTGACCATTTTTTAAATTGGGTTGTCTTTTTTTTATTGAAGCTTTGTTATTGCTACAACTGTTTAATACCATATTTGCTATAAGAAAATTTAACTTACCACATGAGGAAACAAGTCTGACTGTATGTTTTTAAGAGTAGAATAGTGTGACAGTGAAAGTAGATTCAAACAGCCTGCAACACTGAGTTGCAGTGGTGCCATGGTTGTTAAGATCTTTGCTGCTAACCAAAACACTGACAGTTGGAATCTACCAGCCACTCCTTAGAAATCCTACTCTGTCCTATAGGGTAATTATGAGTTGGAATCAACTTGACAGCAATGGGTTTGGGAGGGGTGCATGCATGTGTGCACACACACGTGCATATGTGTATACTATATATATAAAATTTACATATAAATATAATACACATGTATCCTAGTTTGCTGTAAATAACAAATGAGATTGAGAAACTGGGCAGATAATTGGAAAATGTAACAGAAGATAAGCAGATTGGAAAAAGACTAGTAAAACTAAGAAATCAATAAGTGGATTGAATAGCCGGTTAGTCAGAGCTAGAATCAGTTAATTAGAACAAGGGTTTGAACAGACTATCCACAAGGAAAGACAAAGCCACAAAAAGTTGGAAATACAGTAAAGAAGGTAAAAGATACAGAGACAAGTGAGCAGGGCTAGCAAATAGACACAGTAATTTCTGGAAGAAAGGGAGACAGAATATGATAGAAGCAAATTTAAAAATAAAATGATTAAGAATTTCAAAACTGATGAAATGCATAAAAATAGATTCAACCAGGATATACATTTAGGATAAATATTAAAGAAAAAGTACACTTAGGGATAGCACACTAGCAGTTCTAAGACCCAAATATAATAATAAAGTATTAAAAGTAAATAGAGATGAAAGGTAATTTAACTTTAAAGCAGCAATGGTTAAAACTGACCACTGACTTCTCAGAAATACAATGTCAGCCAGAGGAAGGGAATTCTGAAATGAAATTATCACCAACCTTTAACTTTGTGTGAGTGAAAATATGTTTCAGAGGGTAAAATAAAGACACATTCAGATGAACAAAAGCTGAGAATTTAACACCAGCAGAAGTACACTGAAGAAATGCTAAAGTGAGTTGACCAGATGAAAAAAATTCACAGAAGCAAGAAAGAAAATTAAAGAAAGAATATAGAGACATGAAAAAGATAATTACATGGGAAATCTAAAACAAATGTTGATTATATAAAACAATAATGCATTGTAGATATTTAAGTATATAGCGTTAAAATACATTTTAAAATTAAATGAACAATTCAAAAGTCACTAAATGAAATAAAAGATAAAAAAGGCCTTTGTTTTATCAATGAAAGAGGTAAAAATAAAAGTAAAATCAGAATAGAATTAGTTAAGAATACATCCTCTGGACTCCAGGAGGCTTTAAAAAGCACTGAAAAGTATTATAATTGTGAAAGTTTATCTAATGAAGCTAAGTAAGACAGAGTTATCCTCTTCACCTTCTTTATCCTTCACCCACTAACTAATCCTCATTCATCCACTTCACTAGTATGTGTTTCAAAAACGAGGATGCTACCCACTTGCTCAAAAGGCTGCTCATGGTTTTAGTACATTAAAATAAAGTACTATCACTGGATTTAACAACTTATAGGTCACTAATAACATTGTCTACAGTTGTTTTAATGGCAGAGTGTGTGGTAAAATGTCAACTGAAGTGAATTCAAGAGAGAATAGGATGAGAGAAAGAGGAAATTGCAAGCACAGGTAACTTTTCTGGGAGATTCTTCAGTAAAAGAGAGCAAAGAGAAAAATAGCTAGACATAAATGCAGGATCAGTGAAGGGTTGTTTTTTCAGGTAAAAGATAATATAGATGGTTTGTATTAATTGAAATGACCCTACAAAGAGAGCAAAGAGAAAAATAGCTAGACATAAATGCAGGATCAGTGAAGGGCTGTTTTTTCAGGTAAAAGATAATATAGATGGTTTGTATTGATTGAAATGACCCTACAGAGTGAAGACTTAATTGTGAGGAGGCAATATCTCAAACGATGCATAAAGGACTAGAATGCAGGGCTCAAGGGAGGGGATTGGCTTTAGGCAGAAACAAAATACATTAGCCTGGTTTCTCTATGAAGAAATTAGTAAAGCATATACGTATACAAAGATTTTTATCAAGGATCTGGTTGATGAGGTTGTAGAGGTTGGAATGTCCCAAGGCTGTGGATCAGGTCTGGAGCCTTCTCCTGAGTCATTTAACTACAAGTGCTGGCAAACTCAAGATCAGCAGTTCAGATAGCAGAGCTCTTGCTCACAGGCTGCAAAGAGCAACAAATCCCAGGATGGGCAAACAGTGTGATGGGTAAGTGACTAAGTAAATGCCCAAGAACTGGAGGTCAGGCAAAAGGGAGCTAGCTGTAGGATCCAGAGTGAGCAAAAGCCCAAGAGCTTTGCCAGAGAGTCCACCTATATTGGATGCAGGCCTCACACCCAACAAAACTCCTTTCAGTTGATTGGCTGCTCACAGCAGATCCCGTCATGGAGATGATCTGATTACATCAAATCTCATCATGCAACTTGTCATGGATTGAATTGTGAATTGTGTTCCTCACAAAAATACATGTAGCAATTCGGTTGGTCCATGATTCCCAGTATTTTGTGAAATTCCTATGCAGTAAATCCTAATTTTTGCCTGTGGGTAATAGACAGGATTGTTAAAGAGGATTAAGTTTGGACTGTAATACCCTTCCTGAGATCACTTCCCTGCTCCAATGCAAAGGGAGTTTCCCTGGACTGTGGCTTGCATCACCTTTTATCCTACACGAAATAAAGAAAAGGGAAGCAAGCAGAGAGTTGGGAATCTTGTACCACCAAGAAAGTAGCACCCAGAGCAGAGCCCATCCTTCAGACCTGAGGTTTCTGTACCAAGATGCTCTCAGACCATAGAAAGAACGATGAAATGCAAGGCCCCCCCACCAGAGCCAACAGAGAAAACTTGTGTTCCTCTGGAGCCAGGATCCCGAATTGAAACTTTCAGCCTACTGGACTGTGTAAGAATAAACTTTTTTTTTCTAAAGCCATCTACTTGAGATATTTTTGTTAATACCATATCATACAACTGAGACACAAGTCATCACATCATGTGACTGGAAAACTACATCATAACCGCCAAACCACTGAGAATCATGGCCCACTCACATTAACACACAGTTTTCATGATCGCACAAGATAATCTGTCCATTAAAACAGGAATGCAGGCAGGTGGTTGCAGAGACAAATAGGCTGATAGACATAGGTGGTAGTATGAAAGATTTTTACTGATTTTTTTTACTGTTTGAGTGAAATATCAAGGAAAGGAAGTATAGCTGCCAGCCAAAGTTAAAGAAACATCAGTATAAAGTGAAGCCAGTCACCAAAGTTGTATGTTCTTCTTTAACAGACTGGGTGTAGGCAGAGGAGATCCAGGTTTAAACAGATTTGTGATAATCCCAGGTGAAAGATGAGAGAGTAATAAAAAGCTGGTAAAATCCAAAGGTTGTAGATCCTGATAAAATCAAATAATTGCTAGAATTATGGTCCTTGAAGTAATGATGTGAAATACATGAAGTGGTACGTGGATAGTAGGATATTTGATATAAGACTATAGTGGGATATAGCTAACAGTAATGCTAGATTTAAGGTATGGTCAAAAGAATCAATGGGTGATCAAATCAGCCAATTAATCAATCTTAGATTTAATCAACCAACACTTATTTGGTAGGTTTTCCAAAGCACTCTGAAATTCAAATCTGATTTTACCACTATTGAAAATCCTTTAAAAACCACTCCTCTCAAATTCTGTGCTACTGTTCAGAATAAACGTCAATTGCAAAAGGTTGGCATAAAAACCTTTTCATTATTTGATCCCTTATTATTTCTACTTCAGGAATTTCTTCCCTACCCATACATGCTGCCTAGACTTTGTATATTAACTCATCTAAAAGTGAATCACAGAAGCTAACAGACCTAGCTATTGCATCCAATTATCTGAGTTTAAGCACAAAATCTGTGTTTAAGCATGTACCTCTACCACTGCACTTAAGAGAGTGTCATGGATTGAACTTTCTCCCCAGCAGAATGTGTGTAGCCATGTAGCTGGACCATGATTCACAATATTTTATGATTGTCCTCCATTTTGTGATTTTCCTGTGCTGTATGTAAGAGGATTACGGTGGGACTGTAAATCTGTTCATCAGATCACCTCCCTGATCTACTATAAAGAGAGTTTCCCTGGAGTACAGCTTGAACTGCCCTTTATCCTTTCATCCTAAAAGACATAAAAAGGAAGCAAGCAGAGAACTGGGAACCTCACATCATCAAGAAAGCAGAACCAGGAGAAAAGCGTGTCCTTCAGGCCTGAGGTTTCCTGCACCGCGATGCTCCCTGACCAAAGACTGATGCAAGATAAAGACTTTCCTCCAGAGCCAACAAGGGAGATGGCCTTCCCCGGGAGTGGACATACTGAATTTGGACTTGAAGCTTACCAAACCATGTAAGAACAAATGTTTCTTGTTAAAACCTTCCACTTTATGGAGTTTCTGTTAGAGCAGCACTAGTAGACTAACAGAGGTACATTTTCACTATTCACACAAATTGAAAGTTCTTCAAGGAGGTTTAGTTATTAATCTAACTCCTCCTGCCTCATACCCACTTCCATACATTTTTTGACGAACTGTACTGAAAGAATGAGCAGATAAATGAAGTAGCAAGTCTTCATCCCATTCTCAGTACAAACCAAGCTAAAGATTTAACTTTGAAACTGCAGTTAGAAATTGAAATGTGGTTGTACTTGGTGAGAAGGGCACTGCAAGGAGTGGGAATAACAGTCGTTTGTGGGAAAAAATAATGAATGCCATTTCTTTAGAATATAATAAATAACGTTAATAGCCCAATTTTGAAAGCTTATGAGTCAATTCCAAAGAAAACAGAATGTCCTTCAAATGAAGAAGAAACTAGAAACCGATTTCAGGATAAAGATTTTGTATAAGTGCCAGTCACTTCTGATATCTTTCTTAATAAGTTGACTATTCAAAGCTTAGAAGGTTCCCCCTGCCCCATTCTTAACATGGCTGTATTATGATCTCAGTTGTTTATATAAAAGAAGCAATTAATGCTTGGCAAGGAAATGGAAACAATGATGCTCTGTTGTACCTTTATTAAAGTTTTGTTAAACATCTTTGGTTTCTATGTTCAGCTGTTTATTGGTATCTAGGTACTTATTTTAATGATAACATTTATTACTGTCAGGATAGCCACAATCAAGGGCATAACATAAACAAAATATGAAAATAGATTAAAATACCTTCATCAGCCAAACAGGAGCTTCTATACAATGGAGACCTTTCGTTGTTTCAAGTCTGGTATTGAGATTAGCCTGATTGACTTTCTGGCTTTGATTCAGTAATTTACTATCTCAATTTCAGATAAGATAAATCCAGTGAGAAATAGTCACTATATCATTTGCTTTGCAGGCACCAGCAAGGAAAGGTATATTCATTTACCTATGACAGCACCTAGCAAAATAATTTACCACAGTGAAACAGAACTGGATACTTTTTGCATACTAAACTTTATTCTACACTAACTTCTTTGCTGTTTTAAGTTTTAAGAAGATCAGAGTTTTGGTGGTCTGATTATGTGACACAGACAGAAAATAGTTTCTTTCATATTATGGTGAACACCAGTAGAACATGACAATTTCAAATTGTAGGAAAAAAGAGATGTACTCTCTGTTTATATAAACAAATACATACATATGTATATATATGACATTGGAATCCCTGGTAGTGTAGTGGGTTAAGTGCTATGTCTGCTAACCAAAAGGTCAGCAGGTCAAATCTATCAGGCACTCCTTGGAAACTCTATGGGGCAGTTCTACTCTGACCTCTAGGGTCACTATGAGCCAGACCTGACTTGATGGCAGTGGCTTTATATGACTTTATGTATTACCAATCTTGAGCTGGGTAAACTTAAAAATGGATGAGATTATAACTATTTGCAGGAAGAAAGATTGTTGCACTTCTAAAAAGTCCCTGGGAACTTATACGTAAGAATCACCTGGGAATCTTGTTGAAATGTGGATTTCAAATTGGTATCTCTGGAGTGGAAATGTAAATTTTCAGTAAGGGTTCAAACTGGGATGAACTGGAAGCTCTGAACAAAATTCTGGCCTCCTCAACATGGATTTTCTGTCTGTGTTTCTTCCCACTGACATATCTTAAGATGTTCACCTCCTCCAAGTATGTACTATGCCTGTGTATGATGTTCAACCGTGTTAATAATCACATTTAAAAGGGAAAAAAACTTTAAGAAAAAAATTTCAAATATGTAGACTGAATACACTGTCTTATTTCTTCAAAATCTAAACCACATGCTTTTTATGTGCTAAAAGACTCTGGACTGCATCAGCAACTTTCATTACAGTGAACTTAGAATACTCCCAGTTTTAGAATTTCAAAAGGCATTGTTGTTCATATACACATCTTGACCCATGCTAGGAATTCTGACTGCTTTCCCAGGAGTGATGACGGAGTTTTTCTGATTAATCCACCCTGTTTCGTCTCATTCCTTTAAGGACAGCAGCAGGCATTTGAGGGATTATAGTTCAACTGAGCCTGAAGCCTGTGGCTGTAGAACAATGTCATCATTTACTGACCCACATGAAGGCAGAGTCCAAAACCACCAACTGAGACTCGTTAGCACCAGGCCTTCGTCAACTGGGTCAACCAATCCACACTTAAAGGATTTTGCTATAT
This sequence comes from Heterohyrax brucei, assembly GCA_028571685.1. NCBI lineage: Eukaryota > Metazoa > Chordata > Mammalia > Hyracoidea > Procaviidae > Heterohyrax > Heterohyrax brucei. Next base: position 2,036,114 of record CM053161.1, read on the forward strand.
ACCACGACTATAGGAAATACAATATTAGAGAATATACTCATCACAATCCCAAATGAGTAATTGAAATATTGGGATATTTTTGGCAGGTTCTCCTTTAATACTAAAGTGAAACTAAGGAATTAAGATAACAAATGTTATGTCACATGCTATTAAAAAATGTTGAGAGGTGGAGTCAAGATTATGGACTCAACACACATCTCCCTAAATTCCTCTGGAAACCAAGACCTGAATTGATAATTCAGCAGAGCCTTCTGGACACCCAGTAAACCCTAGGACAATACAGGGCTGTTAGTTTGGACTTCATACCACTGCAAGCAAAATCTCCTCCTGTTCACTGACCCCACTCTCGGTGAGCATGGGCTTGCACAGACTGATGTTAACTCACCATTTAAATTTTTTTTCCTCTGTCTTAGCTGGAAGGGGAGCTGGGACTTGACTAGCCTCTAGTCTCAGACACAGTGATGGTTGGATCAGCAAGTGAAATTGCCATATTTTGAGAGCCAAGCTTTGGACTCTGTGTAACTCGGCAGCTTTGGCCTCTCTTTCTGCCTCCACCATATAGTAGCTGGCACCGAGGCAGTGGTGAGCTTCTGAGGGACACCATCTTGACCCATTGGGAGGCAGAGACACCATATGGAGGCCCCAGCTGGACTTAGCTCCTAGGCTAGGAAGCAGTGCTTGCCAAGGGGAGAGCACTTTTACAGCAGAAAAACAGTATGTTATACAGTGTTGCCTATGGCTGGGACCCGGCAACAGAGGCTATGGACTCAGTGCATCTCGGCACCTTTGCCCACTCCACCATACAGCAGCCTGGCCTTAGCCAGCTGGTAAGCTTATGAGGGGTACCATCTTATTCCACTAGGAGGCGGAATACCTATATGGAAGCCTCAGCTGGACCTAATTTCTGGGCTAGGAAGCAGAGCCTGCCCAGAGGAGAGTGCTTTTCTGGCAGAAAAGCAGTATTTTTACACAATGTTGCCTACAGCTGTGGCCCAACATCAGAGTCCAGCAGGGCAGTAGCCTTTCTTTATTTTGAGCTAGGTTATAACATCTGGGCTTGGATATAGAGGCGCTTACTTTGCCAGCTGGGAAGAGGGTCTTATATATCTGAAAATCTGACTGACTTTGGAAGTTGTCAGGTGCTTTTTACCTCTCATTTTAAGATGGCCTAGAGAAACAACTGCAGTCCATCCTCACAGCATCTCTCCCAGCCTCTATTCACTCACATGATGCCCCAAAAGCAATGAACTCTGGAGAAAATTGTAACCAAGAAATCACCCATGGATTCAGAAGGCCTCCCAAAGAAAGCACATCAGAACTTCACAGATGAAGCTTTTCTGAAAATGTCAGAAGGCAAATACAAAAGGATTACATATAGAGCTCTGCTAGACCTTATACAAAATGCAGCAAAGCAAAATGAAAAATTAAGCAAGCTGTTCAATCAGATACCAGTACTCCGAAATCCAGCAGATCAAGAGGAATATCAAAGACACAGAAGTTTCAATTCAAAGCCAAGAAAACAGAATGGAACAAATGGAAAATGACTTTGTGACTTGGAAGACAGAGCTACTGAGTCCAGCATCTATGAGGAGAAATCATAAAAAAGAAACAAGAAGAATGAAGAAGCATGTGGATCTCTACTAAAAGTACAGTCTACAATTAATTGGAGTTCCTGAACAGGGTGAGACACCTCAGAACACAGAGAGTATTGTTGCTGAGTTACTTGCAGAAGACTTCCCAGAAATCATGAAGGCAGAAAATATAAATATCCAGGATGCATATTGAACGCCACTCAATATAGATCTCAAAAGAAAGACTCTATGACATATTGTAATCAAACTTAACAAAATGAAACATACGCAGAAACTCTTAAAGCCAGCAAGACTCCAAGCACAGCTAGCATTCAGAAGGAAACCCTGTCAGTTTTCATCAGATTTCTCAGCAGAAACCATGCTGGCACAGAGACAGTGGCATGACACATTCAAAGCCTTGATGGAGAGGAACTTCCAACCAAGAATTAAATATCCTGCAAACCTATCTTTCAAATATGAAAATGAAATTAATACATTCCCAGATAAACAGAAACTCAGAGATTTTGTAAAAAGCAAACCAAAGCTACAAGAAATACTGAAAAAAATCTCTTGGCTTAGAAGAACAGAACCACTAACTTTATATTTGAGAAGCAAATACAGCAAACATCACCCAGAATCCTACTCAGTTAGGGAAGGCTCCATACTCAATCAAAGCTATAATAGTGAAATAAGTGATCCAGTGATCATATCATGAAAACTATGATGTCCTCATATTAAAAAGAGGGATGTACTACAGTCATTATACTCTTTCCAGATGGAGAGGAAGTTGATAAGAGTGGGAGTAATTGAAATTGGGTTTATATGTAATTTATTAAGGGGGATCATGGTGCAGCCATAAAGCACAATAAAGATGCAACATGTGAAATCAAGAAACGTAATACAGGAGTCTCAGCAACCACAAAACCAACCCTGAAAAAGGTGAAAAGTCAACTCACAAAGAAGAATCTCCCAGAACAGATGAATAAGAACAACATAAAAAACATCAACACAAAAATAAACATATCACAGTGGCAGCACTGAACACATACCTATCAGTAATCACGTTGAATGTGAATGGACTGAATGTGCTAGTAGAAACATTGAGTGACATCTTGGATCAAAAGACATGACCCATCCATATGTTGCCTACAAGAAACTCACCTTAGACATAAAAATAAGAACAGGCTGAAAATTAAAGGATGGAAGAATATATATCAAGCTAACAATGAACAAAGAAGAGGAAATGTGGCAATTCAAATCTCAAATAAAATAGATTTTAATGTAAAATCCACCTTCGTGGACAAGGATGAACACTATTGCTGAAAGGTTCAATACTCAAGCAATATTTGGCCAATAACAATATTAAATATTTATGCTCCTAATATTGGATCACCTAAATACATCAAAGAAACACTGACTATACTCAAAAAGGAAGATAGATCACTTCACAATAATAGTAGGAGACTTCAACACTGCAGTCTCAATATTGGACAGATGGTCTAGAAAAAAGCTCAGTAAAGACACAGAAGACCTTATTGCCACAATTAACCAACTAGACCTCATCGACATATACAGAACTTTCTGTCCATCAACAGCCAAGGGCAGATTCTTCTCCAGCGTACATGGAACATTCTCCAGAATAGACCATGTGTTAGGACATAAAGCAAATCTCAACAAAATCCATATCACTGAATTAATGCAAAGCATTTCCTCAGATCATAAAGCCATAAAAATAGAAATCAATAGCAGGAAAAACATAGATAGAAAGCAGAACGCGTGGAAACTGAACAACATCTTGCTCAAAAAGCCATGGGTTGTAGAAGAAATCAAGGACGAAATAAAGGAATTTATGGATTCCAATGGCAATGAAAAGTCTTCCTACCAGAACCTATGGGATACAGTGAAAGCAGTGCTCAGAGATCAGTTTATCTCCATAAACGCACACAACTGGAAGGAAGAAAGAAACCAAACCAAAGAACTAACCCTACAACTCGAACAAATATAGATACAACAACGGAGGAGCCCCTCAGGGACCAGAAGACAACAGATCATAAAGACTGGAGCAGAATTAAATGAAGTAGAGAACAGAAGAAAAATTGAAAAAATTGAAAAGAACAAAAGCTGTTTTTTTCTGAAAGATCAACAAAATTGACAAATCATTGGCTACACTTACTGTAGAAAAACAGGAAAGGAAACAAATAACCCAAATAAGAAACGAGAGGGGTGTTGTCATAAGAGATCTAACAGAAATCAAAGATATAATAACAGAATACTATGAAAGGCTGTAATTTAACGAATTTGAAAACCTAGAGGAAATGGACAAATTCCTTGATTCACATCACCTATCAAAATTATCACAAAGTGAAGAAGAAAAACTTAAGAAACTCATCACAAAGGAAGAGAAAAAAGTCGTCCAAAAGCTACCAGTGAAAAAAAGTCTGGGCCCAGATGACTTCACTGCAGAATTCTACCAAGCTTTTAGAGAAGAGTTATCTCCAATACTACTTAGATTATTTCATAGCATAGAAAGGGATGGAATACTCCCAAATTCATCCTATCAAGCCAGCATAATCCTGGTACCAAAGCCAGGGAAAGACTCAACAAAAAAGGAGAACTACAGACTGATGTCACTCATGAATCTAGATGCAAAAATCTTCAACAAAATTCTTGCCAATACAATACAACAACATATCAAAAAATAATCTATCACGACCAAATTGGATTCATACCAGGGGTGCAAGGCTGGTTCAATATCAGAAAAAACAATTAATGTGACCAACCATATAAATGACACAGAATACAAGAATCACTTGATTTTGTCATTGATGCAGAAAAGGCATTTGATAAAGCCCAATACCCATTCATGCTAAAAACTCTCAGCAAAATAGGAATAGACGGCAAATTCCTCAGTGCAATAAAGTCCACTTATATAAAGCCAACAGCCTATGTCGTCCTGAATGGAGAGAGATTGAAACAGTTTCCCTTGAGAAAAGGAACTAGACAAGGATACCCACACTCACCTCTCCTAGACAGCATTGTACTAGAAGTTCTAATCAGAACAATTACACAAGACCAGGAAATGAAAGGCATCTGCATCAGCAAGCCAAGTGCCGTTGAGTCGGAGCCGACTCATGGAAGAAAAAGTAAAAATCTCCCTGTTTGCAGATGATATGACTGTATACACAGAGAATCCTAGAGAATCCGTAAATAAACTACTCAAACTGATAGAAGTTTTCAGCACAGTGTTGGAATACAAGATAAACATAAGTAAATCAGTAAGACTCCTTTACACCAACAACGAGATTATGAATGAAGAAATCACCAAATCAATGCCATTTACTATAGCCCCTAAGAAGATAAAGTACGTAGGAACAAATCTAACCAGAGAAATAACAGACCTTTACAAAGAGAGCTACAAGTCCTCACTACAAGAAACTAAGAGAGACTTATATAAATGGAGAAACCTACCCTGCTCATGGATAGGAAAACTTAACATTGTGAAAATGTCTATTTTGTCCAAAGCAATCTACTTATATAATTCAAACCCAATACAAATTCCAGTGACCTTTTTCAATGAGATGGAGAAACAAATTATCAACTTCGTTTCAAAAGGAAGTAAGCCCCGGAGAAGTAAAGCACTACTGAAGAAGAACACACTGGGAGGCCTCTTGCTACCTGATTTTGGAAACTACTACACTGCTACAGTAATTAAAAGAGCCTGGTACTGGTACAAAAAGATACAGATAAACCAATGGAACAAAACTGGATCCCAGAGATGACACCATCTGCCTATGAACAGTTTATATTCAACAAATGCCCTAAGACATTAAACTGGTGAAAAAAACAATCTCTTCAACAAATGGTGTTGGCAAAACTGGCTATCCATCTGCAAAAAATTGAAACAAGACCTATACCTTACACCTTATACAAAAACCAACTCAAACTGGATAAAAGACCTAAACATCAAATCTAAAACAATAAAGCTTACCCAAGAAAAAGTAGGAACAACAATGGAAGTTTTAATACACAACGTAGACAGACTTCAAAATCTGTCAAACAAACCAAAAACAACAGAAGGGAAAATAGGTAAATGGGAACTACTAAGAATCGAACACTTCTGCTCATCCAAAGACTTTATTAATAGAATTAAAAGGCCACCTACAGAATGGAAATCGACAGCACTTGGCTTTGGTTTGGCTACAGAATGGAAAAAAATATTTAGCACCTATATGTCTGACTGACGCCTGATCTCCATAATCTATAAGTATCTTTAAGAAAAAGATAAATAACCCAATTAAGTGATAGGCAAAGGAGATGGACAGACGTTTCTCTAAAGAGGAGATCCAGGCAGCTAAAAAACACGTGTGGACATGCTCATGATCATTAGATCTATTAAAGAAATGCAAATCAGAACAACAATGAGACACCATCTCACCCCAGTAAGGTTGGCCATGATCCAAAAAACACAAAACAACAAATGCTGGAGAGGCTGTGGAGAAATTGGAACTCTCCTACACTGTTGGTGGGATTCCAAAATGGTGCAACCTTTTTGGAAAGCATTCTGGTGCTTCCTTAAAAAGCTGGATCTAGATATGCCATTTGACCCAGTAATTCCACTGCTCATAACATATCCTGAAGAATCAAGGCCATTCATATGAACTCATACATGCACACCAATGTTTATCACAGCACAGTTCACAATAGCAAAAAGATGAAATTAACCCAGATGCCCAACAACAGAGGAATGGATAGGTAAACTATGGTATATATACTCAACAGAGCACTATGCAATGATAAAGAACAATGATGATTTTAGAAAACATCTCATAACCTTGTTTCAAGTGGAGGACATTATGTTGAGCGAAAGTAGTCAGTGACGAAAGGACAGATATTGAGTGAGACCCCTACGATAAGAACTTAAAAACAGACTCATGCATAGAAGAAAAGACTCTCTGATGGCTGCAAGGGTGGGGAGGCAGGGAAGGTGGAGGGGGGAGGGTTTAGATTAGTCAATAGAAATTTGGTTGGGTGAAATCTGGGACAGCACACGTTAGAAAGAAGATCAATATTAACTGGACTTCAACATAACGTGAATACTCCTCCCATGTTAATCCAATATTACAAGGACAGAGTAGCTGGGGCAGGGGGCCAGGGACCATGCTCTTTGCTAAGAGAGCCCTCTGCACCCCACATTGGTGAGTAGCATCTTAAAAGCTGCCAAGCTGCTATCTGAAGGTACAGCAAATGGTCCCAACTTAGCAGGAACAGATGATCACCAAGGACGAAAATGACTAGCAGGAAAGAGAAGCCAGAAGACAAGGAGACACACGTGAGTGGATGACTACATTGACTTGTGACCAGAAGAACCAGATGGTGCCTGACCACTCCCAGTGATAGCTGTGATGGAGCTCACGAAGTTCAGTCTCACTGGCAACACAAGAATAAAAAGGGGTGCACCCTGAGATCTCCATTAAAAGACTGCAATTCATGGTCAACTGGCTTCAGAGTTCCCCTGGGAGCATGGCTCCTGGCCCTGATGCTGCCCCTGTCCATAAATCATAATGGAGCTCAACTCTCAGACATGAATGGATTGGACCTGGTGACACAGACAGACCGTATCACGTGTGTACTTTATGTTTCTATACATCTAGAGGATGTCGTTCTGCTGACCTCTTACTAGAGGAAGGGGAGTGGGTGGAACGGAGGGGATTGGAGATTGTTGCAAGGATAAGACACGTACGGAGCAGAGAGGAAGAGTGTGCTGTCACTGGGCAGGGAGAGCAATGGGAGCTACCTATAGGTGGGCATGCAAATTTATATGGGAATGTACATTTTCATTCAATCATAATAATAAAAAAGTGTTGTTTTCAAAATAGAACCTTTTTATCTGTGTATCATTTAACTGCGCGAGGTCAAGTACAGAAGTGTTAGACATTGAACAGTTGAGGTTCAAGGAGCCATGTACCAAAGAGTCATGAGTCTCCAATCTGTACTACACTCTGCTCTTTCAGAACATTTTGGCACTAGAAGATTGCTTCTCAAAGGCTGGACTGAGAAAAATTTAATTCCGTTTTTTGTAAAAAATGTAGTTTATTTTGTTGTTGTTGAGAATATGCAAAGCAAAACAGTTTAACAGTTTCTATGCGTACCATTCAAGTTACATTGATTACATTCTTACAGTTGTGTAGCTATTCTCATGCTCCTTCTTTCCACTCATTTTATTGGGACTTGTAATTGTGTATTTCTATCTCCAACTCATGGCCTAACAGTATGGAAGTCTACTGAGCAAGAGCATGAAACTTACCTCAAAATAATGTAACCAACCTTCCTATACAAAGGTAGCTTCTGTTTTGTCTAGCTGCCGCTTGAAGTCTCCACGGCATCCTACAAAAGTCTTAGTTAAGGCTATCATGCAGCCTGACCTCTATCAAAGATATGATCTTCAAATGCCTAGAAAGTTTAGTCCAAGATTCCATAGCTGACTGTGGAACACATACTAAAATCCATGTATGATAGACTGCTGACCTCAGACTCTTTCCATAGGCCAATGCTATGATATTCTTTTAGACACTGAAGGAAGCCTACAATGAGTTAAGTCTGATGGCAGATAAGGAATACATGGCTACTGTTCATTAGCTTAAGGCCCACGGGGTAGAAACATGGAAAAACAAAGACCAAGAGACATGCGTAAAGCGTAAATGTGATTAGTAGCAGAGTTGGGCTAAAATGTGAATCTATTAATGCTTTCTATATAAGGTATTGAATTAGAGTATCTCCTGGTATGTTTTGAGACAGATATTTAGACACCAACTGGAAATTTTGATAAAACTTCTAAAGCCCAGAATGGATAGCCAATTGGGTACTCAGCAAACCTTAAACAGTGAGGTTTTTTTAAAAGCTTATTTCTGCTCAGTGTGCCAGGTTCTATACCAAATCCTTTCATTCCAAATCTTACAATCCATAGTCTGATGTCCTGCAGAATAATCCTTTCCATATGAAGCAAAATACATTACTTTCTACCTTAGTTTCATCTGTAGACAGCAATGAGAGTGCTTCCCCCCTGCTTTGTACCTAAAATTGTGAGTCCCACCCAGCAACCTAGTACAATTGTAGGATCAAAGGAATTGTATAATGCTATTGTAATAAATGGAAGTGACAGTATCTGGAGTCTCATCCATATTCAATCAAATGTAAGAGCCTTGCTTTTCAACATTAAAAATATCCTACAGCCCAAACTGTATTGATTGCTTCATTTTCTGGTCCTCTGAAGACTGATAAAGATTAGTGACTATATTACAAGGTGATTTATCTATGTATGGTGTTATAAACAAGATTCTCTCTAGGGAAAAAAAATTATTGCGCATAATGTTAGTATCTGTCATGTTACCAGTCCTTAATTTATGGTAAGTAATTCCAGAGAATTTTGCCTGGAAAACAAACAAAGTAAAACAACTGTAAAGGTTCTTTATAGTTTCTACTTTGCCTCGCAGTGAAGACCATTTAAAAATAAAAAGGAAAAAAGAAATACTACAAAGTCATTAATATTGTGGTGCTGGAAATGAATTTTTAAATTCTCTTAGTTCAGGAACCCATATATGTAACAAGGCAAATGAAGTATTATGTAAATGTACTCCATTATTCCCACATAATTATTGAGATAATTTAATTTTGAACTTTTCCCTTTGAAAACTGTAATGATCCTGATAAACAGTTTTCTAATACTGCTGATACAGTTTTCTCCAAAATAATTTATACCATTTTAATTTGCCAACTTGCAAAAGGACAAGTTTTAAAGTGATTGTTAGCCCCAACTCATAGTGACCCTATAGAACAGAGTAGAACTACCCCATAGAGTTTCCAAGGAGTACCTGGTAGATTTGAATGGCCAACCTTTTGGACAGCAGCTCGAGTTTTTCTGGAGAGAGGTTTATCTTTACTCATAAAGGTTATTAGACTTCAATGTTAACAGAAATCAAATGAATCAAATTCAATTTCCTGATAATGCTTCCAGGGAAAAAGAGTATTACGAATGTATCTACTTTTAAACTTTAAAATTATACTGACGGTTGTCTTAGGCATATAGTGCTGCTCTAAAAGAAATACTGTAAGTGAAAGACTTTACCAAAGAGTTTATTCTCTCACAGTCCAGTAGGCTATAAGTAGGAATTCAGAACGCTGGCCCCAGAGAAAGGCTTTCTGTCTCTCTGTCAGCTCTGAAGGAAAGTACTTGCCATTGTTCTTCCCTTGGCCTGGGAGCGTATAAGTGCAGAAATCATAGGTCCAAAGGACTCACCCTGTTCCTGACCTTGCTTTCTTAGAGGTATCAGGTTCCCAGGTCTCTTTGCTTGCCTTGTTATTTTATATCTCAAAAGAAATTCTTGCTTAAGACATCATCTAACCTTGTAGATCTCATCAATATAACTGCCACTAATTCATCTCTTTATATCACAATGCTAGAATTTATAACACTTTGGGGATTCTTATCAAATGACAAAATGGTAGAGAGTCTTAGAATACTAGGAATCATGACCTAGTCAAGTTTACAGATATTTGGGGAGCACACAATTCAAGCTATGACAATGGCATTTGAAAATTTTTCTTTTCACTTTTTTTGTTGTTAACTGCTTTGCGATTAGCTAACTCATGGCTGACTCATGGCCATTCCATCCAAAGCAGAACAAAAGACTACCCAGACCCATATTGTTCCCAGGATGTTGTAATCTCAGAGTTCTCACTAACTGATTTTCAGAATTAAATTTCCGGGTCTTTCTTACTAGTTCACCTTAGTCTAGAAGTGTGATGAAACAACAATCAAACTTCTAGTGACAAACAGGTGGTAGCTGTGCATTAGATGAACTGGCCATAAATTGAACTGGTTCTCCCATAAGGAAGGTCAGAATTCTACCAGTGAACCACCAGTGCCCTCTATTTTACATTAGTTACATTTATATTACTTTCATTGTAGAAAGACATTATTAACTTGTCCTGGTTTCTCACATAAAAGATTTCAAAGATAAATTTTTAAATTCCCACACTTACAAATTATTGTTATTATAAATTATTACTTCCTATAAGGCAAACTATCTTGGTTAAACTAATAAGCAACTGAATATTATCTTGTCATTGTTCATGACTGTAAACAACAACTATACCTGTTGCTTTGTAGGTCTAAGTTGTGCCATGCTCATATAGAATTTTTTATTGGGGGTCAATGTTTGATGTACAGCCCTCCCATTCATGAAGAAAACTGAAGAAAATAGAAAACAATGAATAATTTTTAACCAAAGAAGCACACAAACCCATTGCAACTGAGTCAATTCTGACTCACAGCAACCCTATAATAGCTTTAAAATTTTTCCCAATTTTAGTTCCTGTTAATTTGAAGTAAAGGCAACTGCTTGTGTATGTATAGAAGCTTCTTACATTCTAGGATGTGGTGATAATAACAGTAACTCTTTCATTACACTTTTTTGGGAATTAAATGAGATAAGACATGTAGAATACATGAGAAGTACCCAGCACATAAAAAGTACCGAATAAATTATAATGATTATTGTCATAATTTATAATTATTTTTTAAAAATATTTTACAACAGGCATCTTCAATCAAAAAACTAGAAAGAAGTGAAAAGAGGGTAGATCAGTCTGTTGGAAAGTTACAATTTCTTTCTCTTCTTTTTTTAAGTTAAACCTCCTTCTCACTGAACATGGCAAACACAATGATGTAATATATAAACCATGAAACTTCAAATCAGTATTGATCTTGAAAATCTTCAAGGGAAATGCTAAACAAGAGCAAACAATTTGAAAAACAAGTTAACAAGAAATTTTGATTTAACTGTAATAAAACTTTATCTTTTTCTTATACTTTTCGGTTTTCTTAGCACATGCTCAAACATACATTATCTAATTTCACTCCATCAAAAATGCTGTGAGGTTCAGTAGGTTTGGCTATGTTACCTTCACTCAGGCCTGTGAAGGAAGGTACATGGTAGGAAGGAGGTTCTGGATTCTTCCAAGTCCAGCAGACACCAAGGGAATGGTCAGAGTTCCAGCTACTCAGATTTGCTCATTCCTGGATGTCCCATTCAACCACACTGCCTTTTATATAGTGTTTACTTAAATAACTGTTTAAAAAAAAAAAAACTAAATGAACCTCTGAACTTTTATAAATAAGACAGAAAGATATATTGGTCTCAGTAGGCTTTATAATTGGGCCTATGAGGCATGAATGCATCACCTGTTACTTTGTGACACTTCTTAATCCTGGTAGCAAAAAGACCCTAACAATTAAGACTCAAAAACATTTTCAGTGGGAAAGTGGGAAACGGTATGTAAAGAAGTGCGTAGGGAAACTTGAAGAGCAGTTTACTAATTTAAGAAATTCTTTTAAGACCTATGTTCTACTTTCTTTCTTCTAAAGTTCTACATTACACCCTTAATTCTTCTCCTTCATTGAAATACCTATGAAATAAGAAAACTGTTCTAGTCAGCTAGTGCTGCTCTAACAGACATAACATGAGTGGATGGTTTTAATAAAGAGAAGTTTGCTCTTACACAGTCCAGTAGGCTACAAGTCCAAATTCAGGATGATTGCTTCAGGGAAAGGCTTTCTCTCTGTGGCCTTTGGAAGAAGGTTCTTATATTCTATCAGTCCTCACTTGGGGAGCATCTTGACACACGAACTTCAGGTCTGAAGTATGTGCTCTACTGCCAGTGCTACTTTCTTGATGATGTAAGGTTCCAAATTCTCTGCTTGCTTCTATAAGCTTGCTATGAGTCAGAACCGATTCAAGGGCACCTCACAATACAACAACATTCCCTTTCTTTTTATCTCCCATGGGATGAATGGTGGTGCAAGCCACATTCCTGGGAAACTCCCTTAGCAAGGATGTTATAATCCCACACTAATCCTCTTAACATAATCATCCTTGCTACTAGCCACATGCCGAGACTAGGATGTATAACAGGAAAATCACAAAATATTGGAAATGATGGCCCAGCCAAATGGCCACACACAACTTTGGGAGACACAGTTCCATCCATGATAAAAACTAAAAGGAAAATGTTTAGAAGAGGATGATGAAGAAATAGTGTAATATGTAAAATAATTTCAAAAAAATTTATTTTGGTGACAGAGTCAAGATGGCAGACTAGACACACAGCTCCTTAATTCCCTCTAAAATCTAAGGCCTGGATTGATAATTGAGGGGAGCTTTCTGGACACCCAGGAACCCTAGGAGACAGTATAGGGCTGTCAGTGTGGACTACATGCCAATAAACAGGAAACTTCCTCATCTCACCAAGCCCTGCTCCTGCTGAATGGCTGCAGGCATGGACTGAAGGTACGGGTGCTTTTAACTTTTTTTTTCTTTTTGTTGGCCAGGAGGCAGGGTATGGGCATGAACAGGTATGTATACTGAGCTGCAGTGCTGAAGTGAATAGCATGTGCCGCAGTGGAGAGACAGGGTGCAGAATAACCATGTTTTGAGAACTTGGTGGTAGACTGAGTGCACCACAGCCCCTCCACCCTCTCTTTTCTGAGCTCTGCCATAGATTCAGCTGTTTCATGGCAGGAGGGGCAGCTTGAATGGGACATCATCTTGGTCGGCTTGGAAGTGCAGTCACCTACCCACAGGCCTCAGCAGGGGCTGATTCCCAGGTTTGGAGGCAGTGTCAATCTGGCGAGCACTTTTCCACAGAAAGTCTATGTTGTCTTACAGGTAGGGACTGGTGGGTGATGGCAGAAGGGCAGTAGCACCTCCCTACTTTGAAATACATCACAGCATCTGGAGACAGCTGAAGAGGTGCCTCCATTGTCAGCCAGAGGGAGGGGCCTACCACATCTGATAGCCTGACTGATTTTGGAAGCTGTCAGGTAGCTTTTGGCTTTTTAAAATATGACTGTCTACAGAAATAACTGCTGTGCAGCCAGACAGCATGTCTTCCAGCCTTCATCTACCCACATCATAAGGTCAGTTGACAGCCCCCAGTCACTACATAAGTACAGCAGCATATTTGCAAGCCAGAAGGCAGAGCCTCCCACCCCAAAGAGCCCACGAGGGCCAGTCACTGGAGTACACAAAGGTGGCTGGTGATCAACTGCCTTCTCAGAACTACACCACAGCTCCTCTTGAGGTAACACCACAGAAACCAAACAGCCTCTAAATGTCTCAAAAGCAACAGACCATTACTAATCATTTAAACAAACAACCACGGCTCCAGAAAACCCCCAAAATAAAGAATCAAAGAACTTCCCAGATGAAGACTCCTTTCTGAAACTATCAGAGGTCGAGTACAAAATAACTGTGTATATAGCCCTTCTAGAGATTAAACTAAATGAAAAACTAAGCCAGCTGTTTGAACTGATGAAACATTAGCATTCTGAAATCCAACAGATCAATAACAAAATTACAGAATTAAACAATTCAAGACAAAGTCAAAAGATGAGAAGCGACAAAATGAAAATCAGACTTAGTGACCTTGAACAGAACAACTGACACTAGCGTCTATGAAGAGAAATCAGAGAAAAGAAATAAGAAAAATGAGGAAGCATTAAGAAACATGTGGGTCTCTATCAAGAGGAATAATCTATAATTAGAGATCCTAAACAGGTAGGAATAGCCAAAAATGCACAGAGTATTGTTGTTGAGTTGGTGACAGAAAACTTCCCCGAAATTGTGAAAGAAGAGAACATAGATATCCAATAGGTATATCAAACACCACAAAAATAGACCCCTGAAAAAAGACACCAAGGTATATAATAATCAAGCTCAATAAAATGAAACATAAGCAGAAAATCCTAAAGGCAGGGAGAATCAAAGCAAAGCTAACATTCAAAGGGAAGCCCTGTAGGCTTTCATCTGATTTCTTGGCAGAAATAACGTTGGAACAGAGTCAGTGGGATGACATGTTCAAAGCCTTGAAGGAGAAAAACTTCCAATAAAGAATTATATATGCCTCAAAACTGTCTTTCAAATATGAAGATGAAATTAAGACATTTGCTGATAAACAGAAGCTTAGAGACTTTGTAAAAACTAAACCAAAGCTACAAGAAATATTGAAAGAAGCTCACTGCTAGTAAAACAAAACCATTAAGTGTATATTTAAGGAGGCAATGCAGGACACACAGTCTAGAAACCCACTTGGTTAGGGAAGGTACAAAGCTCAAACAGAGCTCAATCAAAGCTATATTAAAAGAAGGGACCCAGTGATCATATCATGAAAACTAGGACACCATCACATTAAAAAGAGGGCTATAATACAGTAGTTATAGTTCTTTCAGATGGACAGGAAGTTTGTAAGATGTCTAGAAGTTAAAACTGGATTTAAACACAGAATATTAAGGGGGATAATAGAGTTATCCCCAAAATACAATAACAATGCAACATATCAAAACAAGAAATGCAATACGAGTCTCAACAAACACAAAACCAACACTGAAAAAGACGAAAAGGCAACCCATAAAGAAAAATGACCCAGAACAGGATGTCAAAAGCAACAGAGAAAACACCAACACAAAAATAAATGAATCAAAATGACAGCACTAAACACATACCACATAATCAATAATTACACTGAATGTAAACAGAGACTGAACTCTCCAGTAAAGACAATGTGTGATATCTTGGATCAAAACACATGACCTGTCTATACAATGTCTACAAGAAACTCACCTTAGACTTAAAGATACAAATAAACTGAAAATTAAAGGATGGACTAATATACACCAAGCTAACAATATACCAAGAAGAGCAGGTGTGGCAATATTAATACCAGACAAAATAGATTTTAATGTAAAATCCACCATCATGGACAAGAACAGTCACTATTGCTGAAAGGTTCAATATACAAACAGGACTTACCAGTATTAAATATTTACGCCCCCAATACTAGAGCATTTAAATGCATTGAACAAACACTAACTACACTGAAAAATGAGGTGGATTACTTCACACATTAGTTGGAGTCTTCAACACTTGACTTTCAGTAATAGTGAGATCATCTAGAAAAAAGCTCAGTGAAGACACAGATCTTATTGTGACAATTAACCAATTAGAACTCATCACATATACAGAACTTTTTATCCATCAACAGAGAAGTACACTTTCTCTTCCAATGTACATGGAACATTTTCCACAACAGACCATGTGTTAGGACATAAAGCAAATCTCAACAAAATTCAAACCACTGAATTAGTGCAAAGCATCTTCTTAGATCATAAAGCCACAAAAGTCAAAATCAATAGCAGAAAAAACACAGGTAGAAAGCAGAACTCACAGAACTCAGCAACATCTTGCTCAAAAAGCCATGGGTTGTAGAAGAAATCAAGAATGAAATAAAGAAATTTATGGATTCAAAAGAGAATGAAACACATCCTACCGGAACTCATGGGATACAGCCAAAGCAGTGCTCAGAGGTAAATTTATCTCTATAAATGTATACATCCAGAAGAAAAAAGAATCCAAACCAAATAATTAACCCTACAGCTTACACGAGCAGAAAGAAAGCCACAGAGCAACCTCTCAGGCACCAGAAGAAATAGATCATAAAGATTAGGGCAGAACTAAATGAATTAGAGAATAGAAGGACAATTGAAAAAATTGATAAAAGCAAAAGCTGTTTTTTTGGAAAGATCAACAAAAGTGACAAATTATTGGCTAAACTTACAAAAGAAAAACAGGAGATGAAAAAATAACCTGAACAGGAAATGAGATGGGAGATGTCACAACAGATCCTACAGATCAAAAGTATCATAACAAAATACTATGAAAGACTGTACTCTAACAGATTTGAAAACCTAGAGGAAATGGACAAATTCCTAGATTCATATCACCTGCCGAAATTCTCACAAGGCAAAATAGAACAATGTAATAAACCCATCACAAAGGAAGAGATTGAAAAATTCATCAAAAAACTACCATCTAAAAAAAGCTCTGGCTCAGATGGCTTCAAAGCAAAATTCTACCAAGTTTTTAGAGAGGAGTTAACTCCAATACTATAGAGACTATTTCGTGGCACAGAAAGTGATGGAATACTCCCAAATTCATTCCATGAAGCCAGCGTAACCCTGATATCAAAGTCAAGGAAAAATCCCACAATAAAGGAAAATTACAGACCAATATCACTCATGAACCTAGATGCAAAAATCTTCAACAAAATATTTGCTGACAGAATTTGACAACATACTAAAAAAAATAATTCATAATGACCAAGTTGGATTCATACCAGGAATGCAAGGCTAGTTCAACATCACAAAAACAATTAATGTGATCAACTACATAAATAACACAAAACATAAAAATCACCTGAATTGGTCACTTGATACAGAAAAGGCATTTGGTAAAGTCAAACAACAAATAATGTCAAAAACTGTCAGCAAAGTGGTACTAGAAGGCAAATTCCTCAATGCAATAAGGGTCATCTTTGCAAAGCCAACTGCTTACATCATGCTGAATGGAGAGAGACTGAGAGAATTCCCCTTGAGAATGAGAACTAGAGAAGGAGGCCCACTCTCACCACTTCTATGCAACATTATACTAGAAGTTCTGGCCAGACCAATTAGACAAGACCAAGACATAAAGGGTATCCATATTGGCAAAGAAGAAGTAAAAATCTCCATGTTTGCTGATGATATGATTGTATATGCAAAGAATCCTAAAGAATATATGAATAAACTATTTGAACTAATAGAAGAGTTCAGCAAAGTATCAGGATATACGACAAACATAATAAATCAGTAGAATTCATTCATACCAGCAGAAATCATTAAAGAAGAAATCACCAAAAAATATAAAATAGCTAGGAACAAATCTAACTAGAGAAATAAGAGATCTATACAAAATGAACAACAAGACCTCACTGCAAGAAACTAAGAGACTTACATAAATGGAGAAAACTACTCTGCTCATGGATAGGAAGACTCAACATTGTGAAAATGGCTATTTTACCCAAAGTCATCTAGGTATACAATGCAATCTCCATACAAATTCCAATGACATTGTTTAATAAGATGGAGAAGCAAATCTCCAACTTTGTTTGGAAAGAGAAGAAACCAGGATAACAAAGAACTACTGAAGAAGAACACAGTGGGAAGCTTCTCACTACCTGACTTTAGAACCTATTACACTGCTACATTAGTCAAAACAGCCTGGTACTGGTGCAAAAAGAGACACATAGACCAATGGAACAGAGTTGAGACTGCAGAGATGCCTCCATCCTCCTATGAACAGTTGATACTTGACAAAGGCCCTAAAACATAAACTGGGGTAAAAAACAGTCTCTTTAAGAAATGGTACTGGCAAAATTGGGCATCCATCTGCAAAAAATTGAAACAAGAACCATATCTCACACCTTAGACAAAAACTAATTCAAGTTGGATCAAAGACCTAAATATCAAACCTAAAACGATAAAGATCATGCAAAAAAATAAAATAAAATTGGGTCAACAATGGAAGCTTTAATGCACAGCTTAGACTTCAAAATCTGACAATCAAAGTGCTGTCAACAGAAAAGAGCTAAATGGGAACTACTAAGAATCAAACACTTTTGTGCATCCAAAGACTTCATCAAAAGAATTAAAAGACCATCTACAGAATGGGAACGCATATTTGGTAGCTATACGTCAGATCAATGATTGTATGTCCATAATCCAATCTCCATAATCTACAAGATATTGCAAAATATCAACAAGAGTAAATAACCCAATTAAGCATTGGGCAAAGCAGATGGACAGACACTTCTCTAGTGAGAGCATCTAGGCAGTCAAACAACATATGAGGAAGTGCTCATAGTCATTAGCTATTAAGGAAATCCAAACCAAAACTACAGTGAGATACCATTTCACCCCAACAAAGGTGACTATGACCCCCAAAACACAAACCAGCACATGTTTGAGAGACTGTGGAGAAATTGCAACTCTTACACTGCGACTCGACAGCACTTGGCTTTGGCTTGGCTACACTGCTGGTGGGATGGCAAAATAGTACAGCCTCTTTGGAAAGCAACCTGGCACTTCCTTAAAAATCCAGCAATAGATATACCACTTGACCCAGTAATCCCACTGCTTGGAATATATCCTACAGAGTCAAGGGCAGCTGCATGAATAGATAGAAGCACTTCAATGTTTATTGCAGTGTAGTCCACAATAGCAAAATGATGGGATCAACCCAGATGCCCAACAACAGATGGATGGATAAACAAACTATGTCACATACACTCAGTGGAACACTATGCAATGATAAAGAGCAACGATGATTTTAGGAAGCATCTCATAACCCGGTTTCAACTGGAAGACATTATGCTGAGTGAAATCAGTCAGGGGCAAGATGACGATATTGTATGAGACCCCTACTATAAGGACTTGAAAACAAACTCATACAGAAGAAAAGACTTTTTGACAGCCGCAAAGAAGGAGAAGGAGGGAGGGAGGGAGAGGGGTGGTTAAAGATTGTATAATTGATGGAAATTTTGTTGGGTGAAAGCAGTGACAGCACGCATTAGAACGAACATCAACTTAACCGGACTTCAACAGAAACTGAAAGCTCTTCTAATCTTAACCCAATACTGCAAGGGTAGGGTAGTGGGGGCGGGGGGCTTGGGAACCATGCTCTCAAGGGACATTGAGGCCAATTGGCATAATTAGCCTATAGCTAAGATAGTCTTCTGCACTCCATATTGGTGAGTGGTATTGGGGGTCTTAAAAGCTAGCAAGCTGCCATCTGAGGTGCACCGAATTGTCCCAGCTCAGCCTGAACAGATGATCAACAAGCACAACAAAGACATGAGGGGAAAAACAGCCCAGAAGACAGAAGGACTCATGTGAATGGGTGACTGTATGAACATGTGACCAGAAGAACAAGTTCATGCCAGGCCACCGCCAATGACAGCCATGATGGGGCTCACGATGTCAAGTCCCAGTAGCAGCTCAAGAAAAAGAGGGATGTACCTCAAGAACTCTAGTGAAAGACCACAACTGATGGTCCAAAGACCTGGGAGTTTCCCTGGGAATATGGCCCCTAGATCTGCTGCTGCCTTTGATCATAAATCATTACTGAGGTGAACTCTTTGCACAGGCATGGATTGGATCTGGGGGCACAGTGTGACCATGTGGTGTGTGCACTTTATGGTTCTATGCATCTGTAGGATGTTGTCCTACTGACCTCTTTCTAGAAGGGAGAGGAGAGGTTGGAGAGGAGGGGACAGGAGACGGTTAAGTTGGTATGATGCGTATAGAATGAAAAGGAGGAGTGTGCTGTCATCAGACAAGGAGTGCAGAAAGAGCTGCGGGTAAGTGGCCATACAAATTTAACTTAGATTGTGTGTTTTCGCTCAATAATAAAAAAGAAAAAAATTATCTTTAGTCATTTTCTTTTTATTCAAGTACAAGAGGCAGTCTGTTCTCATACTACTGTGATTCACTGGAAGTATTTCAATATTTGCATTATTTGGATAATGCAGCTGTCAATGGATTGCATTGTGTCCCCTCAAAAATGTGTGTATTGATTTGACTTGGCTATGAGTCCCAGTGTTGTGCAATTCCTCCCACGTGTTGTGAATCCTGCCTCTGCAATACTGATGATGGAGAATGGGCAGCAGTTGTGCTGGTGAGACAGGGCTCAAGTTACCGTCTGTGGAATATAAGGGAGAAAGAGGATAGACAGTTGGGAACCTCATACCACCAAGACTGAGAGTAGAGCACGTCCTTTGGACCTGAGGTTCCTGTGCTGAGATGCTTTCATGGATTTTGGACTCTTCAACTACCAGACTGTGATAACTTCTCATACGGAGTGGACTTGCAACCTGTAAATAGATTTGTGGCTTACCAGACTGTGACAAGTAAAGTTTCTCTCCATGAAGCCTTCCACTCACGGTATTTTCTGTTAGAGCAGCGTTAGGTGACAGAAACAGCAAGCAAAGTGATCTGCTTGTTATTTTTGTACTAACAGGTGACTTTACTTGTATTCCTCATGTTTTTTTCTCTAGGTAAAATAACAAGCTACTTGTGTTACAAAATGCTGAATTTTTAAGTTATTATTATGTTTTTCCTGGACTTAATTGATTACTATTTGACTCATAATTTCTTTCTTTTTCTATTTTAAATTTTTCTCCAAAAATGCTCTTTTTTCTATTTCTTACAGTAAATATAGTTCCTTACATTGGACAACTTAAATTTTATATAACCCAGTAAGGAAAGAATACATTTGTTAGTATGTGAATGTATCAATAATTGATTTCTGTCTGTAATCAATTTTGAAAAAAAAATCATATTAGTTATAGAAAAAAGTAGGTATTATCACTTTGTTTTAAAACACAGTCAATAAGTTGCTTTTCTCATACCATAGTTTCTGTAACCTACTCGTGACATGAAAATATCCTAATTATATAATATCCAACATCTGAACATATTTTTCCTTTTGAATCTTGGAAAAGACAAAAATTGCCAAAATGATTTGTCTTTGTAAAAAAGCAAAAGAAAATTATGTCAGTAATAAAGTCAGCTAGTAAAAGTAATTAGCACAAATTGTAACTGTAGTCAGGCATGACAATGAGATTGGAAACAGCCTCTGGAAAAATCCATGGATACATTGCTGAGAACTTTTCAAGTGTTGCTGGTGTTACTGCTGTTTAAAAATAAATCTGTCTTTAACAATGACTCAGAAGTTTGAAAAAAGAAGAAAAAGAGACAACTCTTCACAAGGTCAAATCATCTTATTTTAAAGCAAAATTTGCTATTGTAATTTATCCTTAGGCTATTTGTATAGAGATAACATTGGAAATCTTTTCCAAAGAAATGAGATTTCCTCTTATTGTGAAGATAAAAACATTCCTTCTTAGTCACAGTAAGTGGGGGGAAAGATCAGTCCTTTGGTTCTTGGTTTTAGATGTGCCTACTCAGACAGATGCCATTCACAGACACTCAGGATACAAGACAAGGACTTTTCCTGAACAGTTCTTAAATACCAAAATAATAATAGATCTCAAAATCTTGTGCTGGTAAGGGGGAGTCAAGTTACCAGGTGTGGAATATAAGGCAGAGAAATGAGCTACTCTTTGATACTACTTTGATACTACTAAAGAAGAAATAACATGTAATTATGATTTCTGACTGCTCATAACAAAAGTCAGCTAATAAAGCTCACCCCAAAGAACCGAACTGAATTCTCAGCTAGGTGTCATTGCCAGTAACCTGACACCTGGGTTTTAAACTGAGATAAAAGAGTTTCTTGGCAGCAAAAACTAGCTCATTTCTAAAGTATAAAGTATTTTAATGGCATTGGG
Organism: Heterohyrax brucei; assembly: GCA_028571685.1. NCBI lineage: Eukaryota > Metazoa > Chordata > Mammalia > Hyracoidea > Procaviidae > Heterohyrax > Heterohyrax brucei. Next base: position 2,057,965 of record CM053161.1, read on the forward strand.
GAAATTTATCAATTTTAAAGAAAAAATATGTATCATTTTATGAGCATTTGTACCCTAAAGAATCACAGAACATGTTTTAAAACATTCTTATCTAACCTTAGACTGCCGTTCATTTGCTAACAGAAGTGTTTGGATGAAATGGGAAAGAGGAGATCTAGCTTCAAATTCCAATTAGCTAGAAAACTAGAAAAAATTCAAATGTACACTTTATTTTAAAATAACATTGTTATTTAAAATAACAATGATTTCTGACAATCAATACTTGGAAACCTAGTGGTATAGGGGGTAAGTGCTACAGTTGCTAACCAAAAGGTCAGCAATTCAAATCCACCAGCTGCTCTTGAAAACTCTGTGGGGCAGTTCTACTCTGTCCTATAGGGTTGCTATGAGTCAACAGCAATGGGTTTGGTTTGGTATGGAATCATTATTGAGAAATTAACAATAGTAATAATAAATCCTGTTGTAGGAACTACAGTGTTGCAGGTATCTCCTTAACTTTAAATGTCTAAAATGTTAAGTAAATCTTTGTCAATAGAGCTGGAATACTTTTTCAATACAGTAGTTTTTCATATGAAATATTTACATCATGTATAATAGTTTTTTAGTTTATTTCTCATGGTTTTACTCCTATTGATTTCTCTCTATGAAATTAATATTTACCAGTGTATTTATTGGAAATTTCTTTCGTTTAAGTATTTGGTTGTTGTTTAAGTGAAAGTTTACAATCTAAATCGATTTGCCATCTAAAACCCTAAACATGTTACTGGATACAATTTTAGCTGCTCTCCCAACCATGCGACAGCATACTCCTGCTTTCCATCCTGGACTTCCCCTATTCATTCAGCCAACTCTTCTCCCCTCATTGCTACCCTCCCATTTCACCTCTAGAAAGGAGCTGCTTTGACAGCTTCACATATATGTTTAAGCAAAGAAGCACATGCTTCACCAGCATTACTCAGTGTCTTCCAGTCCTGTCAAATTTTTGTCTGGAAAGTTGGTTTCATTAAAGGTTTCAGATCTCAGCCAGCAGCAAGTCCTGAAGACATGTTCTCAGGGGACCCTCCAAGATGTCAGACCTTAAGTCTGGTCTTTCTGCATTTTTTTCTGGCTACATCAGGACTCTGCATTTTGTTCACTGTCAGAGAAGGCATTGCTGTTGGCCAGGTATCATCTAGTTCGTTTGGTTTCACGCTGATGTAGTTTCTTGATCATATGGCCCCTTCTGTCTCCTGGGCTCGTAATTTCCTCACGTCTTTGATGTCCTTGCTTCTCCTCTGTTCCAGGTGGTTTGGGTCCAGTGGATGCTCCTTAGATGACAACTTGCCAGCTTTTAAGACCCTAGAAACACTCCTGAAAATGGGATGCAGAACATATTCTTTCAAAAAAGAGCTAATGCCAATATGTTCCCTGAAGCTGTGGTCCACAGACCTCTACCCCTGTAAATCTGACATTCAAAATGTTGGATTGTATTTAGGAAAACTCTTAGTTTGGGGTATAGTCCAGCAGTTCTAATCTCCCTTATACTGAGTACTGTCACTTCCTTCACTTAACCCAATTCGTATCTACTATCTGAACTATGAATACCTCTCTCCCTCCCTTTTCTCTCTTGTAACAACCAAAGATTATTTTCTTCTGCACTTAAACCTTTTCTTGTGTTCTCATAAGAGTGGTCTCATATGGTATTCGTCCTTTTGCTTCTAATTTTTCTCAGCATAATGTCTTCCAGATGATTCCAGTTTATCAGATGTTACCTAAGATCATCATTCCCATTGTTCTTTTTTATTGCATAGTATTAAGTTATGTGACTATCACAGTTTGTTTATCCACTCATTTGCTGGTGGGCATCTAGGTTGATTCTGCCTTTTTGCTATTGTAGACCTTGATGCAATAAACTTTGATATGTGTATATCTACTTGTGTGACAGCCCCTATTTCTCTAGGATGCATTGCAATGTTGATATTGCTATCATATGGGATTTCTATTTCTAACTTTTCAAGAAAGCATGAAATTAATTTCCAAAGTGGTTATACCATTTTACACTCCCACCAGAAATGCAGAAGAGATGCAGTCTCTCCACAACCATCAAAGAGTGTTTTCTTCTGTACATGAGTCTGTTTTTAAGTTCTTATCATAAGGATCACACACAATATTTGTCCTTTTGCCATTGTAGAACATTCCTCTTTTTAATTATATAGTTTTCATGAAATGATCATTAGATCACTTCTTTTAGTATTATAACTTTAATTGACTTTTGTGCTTTTCCTAACTGAGTAGGTTTCTGGATGATGTGTCCTGTATTGCCTCCTAAAATACAGAGTTAATGGTTTTGTTCTTATAAGCTAAGAGCTTCTTTCAGTATTTGTTGTAGCTTTGATATGTTTTTTATAGTCTCTGAGTTTCTGTTTATCTGTGAATGTCTTAATTTTGTTTTCATATTTGAAAGATAGTTTTGCAGGATATATAGTTCTTGACTGGAACTTTTTCTTCTTCAAGGCTCTGAATGTGTCATTTCCTTGCCTCCGTGCCAGCATCGTTTTTGTTGAGAAGTCAGGCGAATGTCTACAGGGTTCCCACTTTAATGTTAGCTTTGCTTTGCATCTCACTGCCTTTAAGAGTTTCTGCTTATGTTTCATTTTGTTAAGCTTGATTATAGTGTGTCTTGGAGTCTTTCTTCTGGGATCTATATTGAGTGGCATTTGATACACATCTTGAATATCTATGTTCTCGTCTTTCATAATTTTAGGGAAGTCTTCTGTCAGCAGCTCAACAACAATATTCTCTGTGTTTTCAGGTGTCCCTTCCTGTTCAGAAACTCAAATTAATTGTAGATTGTTCCTCTTGATAGAGTCCCACATGACTCTTAATGCTTCTTCATTTTTCTTATTTCTTTTCACTGATTTCATAGATGCTGGAGTCAGTAGCTCTGTCTTCCAAGTCAGAAGGTCTATTTTCCAGTTGTTCAGTTTTGTTTTCTTGGCTTTGAATTGAATTTTCTATTTCTTTGATTTTGTTATTGACCTGTTGGATTTCAGAACACTGGTGTTCCATCAGTTCAAACAGCTTGCTTAATTTTTCATTTTTCTCTGCTGTGTAATGCCTAGGAGGGCTCTACATATGATCCTTTTGTACTCAACCTCCAGTAGTTTCAGAAAGGCATCTTCATCTGGGAAGTTCTTTGGTTCTTTCTTTTGGAAGCTTTCTGGAGCCACAGGTGAATTTTTCTTTAGGTTTCTGGCTAATGTTTTTTGCTTTGGGGGCATCTAGATGTTGTTTACTTTCTCCAGTGTTTCTTTAACAGGATCTGAAGCATAGTCTGAGAAGGAAGATGATCACCAGTTACCTCTGTGTATTCCAGTGACTGAGGCCAGTGGAATCTCTGAGGTAACAGGTTCCATGTCCTGACTAGCAAAGACACAGCCCTACTTATGGAGTCACTGGGGGGCCATCAGCTGACCCTATGATGTGGGTCAGTAAAGGCTGGAAGAGATGCCATCAGGGGGCACCACAGTTATTCCTCTAGGTAGTCTTACATTGAAAGGTTACGCTATCTGATATCACCCAAAATCACTCAGGCTGTCATCCCAGCTGGCAAAGTAAGCACTGCTATATCCAATCCTAGATGCTGTAAATTAGTTCAAAGTACAGAAAGGCTACTGTCCTTCTGTTATGCACTGCCGAGTCTCACCTGTAAGGTTACACTGTGCTGGACACAGCTTTTCTTTCGGAAAGCACTCCCCAGGCTGGCACTGCCTCCCAGCCTGGAAATTAACTCCTGCTGAGGCCTCTGTTTGGGTAATTCCACCTCCCAGTCAAACAAGATGGCATCCCACACAAGCTGTCCCACCTGCAGTGGTATAGCCGATTCACTAGTGGAGGTTTAGAAAGAGAGGATAGAGAGGCTAAAGTGTATGGGATCCAGAGCAGGGCTCTCAAAATGTGGCTATTCCACCTGCTGATCCTGCCAGCAGTGCAGCTGAGCTTTGCTGCAAGTTAAGCCCAAGCCCCGCCTGCCACTAAGACAGAGAAAAAAAAAGTTAAAACCACCATTACTTTCAGTCCACAAGAGCTGCCATTCAGCAAGGGCCAGGAGCAGGAAAACAGAAGAAGTTTCCCATTCACTGGCATGTAGTCCAAATTGGCAGCCCTATGTTGTATCCAAGGGCTCAGTGGGTATCCAGAAGCCTCCATTTAATTGTCAATCCAGGCCTTAGTTTTCAGAGAGAATTAAGTAGATGCATGTCTAGTCCACCGTCTTGACTCTGCCCTGCAAAACCTGATTTGTCTTTTTCTCGTTGGACTTTTGTAGTATCTTATAGGTTGTGGAGATTACACACCAATTAGATTTGTGGTTGCCAACATTTTTTCCCCAGTCTATGGGTACTCTTTTTATTCTTTTGGTGAGGTTTTTGGATGAGTATAAGGTTGGATTTTTAGGAGCTTTCATTTATCTGTTTTCTCTGCTAATGTTTTATAGCCTCTTTTAGTCTGTGCCATGTATTAGTGCTCCTAGCATTGTCCCTATTTTTTCATTGATTATTCTTATCATCTAGATGTTATTTTTAAGTGTTAGATCCACTTTGAGTTAGTTTTTCTACATGGTGTGAGATAGAGATCTTGTTTCATTTTTTCTGCAGACAACCAGTTTTGCCAACACTATTTGTTGAAGAGACTCTTTTCTTCACAATTCATGGACTTTGGGCCTCTGTCAAATATCAGCTGCTCATAGGTGGATGGTGTTATATCTGGATTATCTATTCTGTTCTACTGACTTACGTAGTTGTTTTTGTACCAGTAACAGGCTGTTCTGAATACTGTAGCAGTACAATAGGATCTAAAGTTAGATAATGTGAGGCTTCTCACTTTGTTCTTCTTTAACAATTTTTTACTTATTAGTGGCTTCTTCCCTTTCCACGTAAAGTAAGTGATTTATTTCTCCATCTCATTTAAAAATGGAATTGTAATTTGTATTGGGATTGCCTTGTAGCTACAGATCACTTTGGGAAGAGTAGATATTTTCATAATGTTAAGTCTTCCCATCCATGAGCGAGAAAGATTTCCTTACTTCTGTAGGGCTCTTTGGTTTCTTCAAGTAGTGTCTTCTAACTTTTTTGATGTATTGACCACTAATGACTGAAGACCAGAGGAAATGTGGAATGATATAAAAGACATCATTCATGAAAATAGCAGGAGATCATTAAAAAGACAGGAAAGAAAGAAAAAACCAAATTGGTTGTCAGAAGATACCCTGAAACTTATTCTCAAATGTCAAAAAGCTAAAGTTCAAAGAAAGAATGTCAAAGTAAAAGGCCTAAACAGAAGATTTCAAAGAGCAGCTCGAGAAGACAAAATAAAGTATTATACTGACATGCGCAAAGAGCTGACAATGGAAAACCAGAAGGGAAGAACACATTCTGCATTTCTCAAGCTGAAAGAACTCAAGAGTTCAAGCTGGATTCAGAAGAGGATGATGAAGTAGTGATAGCATTGCTGATGTCAGATGGATCTGGGCTGAAAGCTGAGAATATCAGAAAGATGTTTGCCTGTGGTTCATTGACTATGCAAAGGCATTGGAATGTAATGTGTGTTTCATAACAAATTATGACTAACCGTGCAGAGAATGGAAATTTCAGAACACTTAATTGTGCTCTTAAGGAATCTGTATGTGGATCAAGAAGCAGTCATGTGGACAGAACAAGGGGACACTGCATGGTTTAAAGTGAGGAAAGGTATGCATCAGGGTTGTATCCTTTCATCATACCTTTCCAATCTGTGTGCTGAGCAAATAATCCAAGAAACTGGATTACACAAAGAAGAAGCAGGCATCAGCCTTGGAGGACTACTCATTAACAACCTGTGTTAAGCAAATAACACCACTTTATTTGATGAAAATGATGAAGATTTGAAACACATGCTAATGAAGTTCAAGGACCACAGACTTTAGTATAGATTGCACCTTAACATCAAGAAAACAAAAATCCTCACAACTGAACCAGTAAGCAACATCGTCAGGAATGGAGAAAGGATTGAAGTTGTCAAGTGTTTCATTTTACTTGGGTCTACGATCAACACCCATGGAAGCAACAATCAAGAAGTCAAGAGACACGCTGAACTGGGAAAGTCTGCTGCAAAGGATCTCTTTAAAATATTGAGAAGTAAAGATGTCACCTTGAAGACTAAGGTGTGCCTGACCCAAGCCATGGTATTTTCAATCACATCATATGCATGTAAAAGCTGGACAATGAATAAAGACAACAAAAGAAGAGTTGATGCCTTTGAATTATGGTGTTGGAGAAGAATATTGAATGTCTCATGGACAGCCAAAAGAACAAACAGATCTGTTCTGGAAGCAAAGATGGCAGGACTGAGCCTTATATACTTTGGACATGTTGTCAAGAAGGATCAGTCCCTGGAGAAGGACACCATGGTTGGTAGAGTGGAGCATTAGTGAAAAAGAGGAAGACCCTGGATTAGATGGATTGACACAGTAGCTGCAACGACGGGTTTAAGCATAAAAATGATTGTGGACATGGTGCAAGAAGTGACAGTGTTCTGTTATTTTCTTCATAGTGTCACTATGGGTCAGAATTGACTCAACAGCACATAACAATAAGAACACAAGGTTTTTGTGTAGATTGTTTATACTTCTGGCTAAATTTATTCCTAAGTACTTTATCTTCTTAGAAGCTATTATAAATGGTATTGATTTGGTGGTTTCCTCTTTGATGGTCTCTTTTTTGGGGTACAGAAATCCTACTGATTTATTTATGCTCATCTTATATCCTAATACGTTGCAGAACTATTATATTAGTTCCAGTAATTTTTGTGAGTGTGTGTGTGGATTCTTTATAGTTTTCTGTGTATAAGATCACATCACCTACAAACAGACACACTTACACTTCCTTACAAATTTGGATTTAGATGCTGTCATGGTTGGAATTGTGTCCCCCCAAAAATGTGTGCAGCCATGTGGCTGGGATATGGTTCCCAGTATCTTGGGACTGTCCTCCATTGTGTGGTTTTGCTAACCTGTATGTTAAAGGATTAGGGTGGGGCTGTGAGTTCCTGCTGTGGGGGGAGTTTCCCTGAGTATGGCTTGCCCCACCCTTAATGCTTTTAGCTTGCAAGGAATAAAAGGAAAAAGAAACAAAGGACAATTGGAGAACCTCGCTACCATCAAGCAAGCAGCACCGGGAGCAGAGCGCGTCCTTCAGACCAGAGGTTCTTGCGTGAGGACGCTCCCAGAAACAAGGACTGATGCAATACCGGAGTTTCCTCCAGAGCCGACAAGGGGAAGGTCTTTCCCTGGAGCGGACACCCTGAATATGGATTTGCAACCTACCGGACTGTGTAAGAATAAATCTTTCTTTGTTAAAGCCATCCACTCTGTGGTATTTCTGTTAGAGCAGCCTAGCTGACTAAAACAGATGCCCTTTATTTATCTTGCCTAACAGTTCTGGCTAGAACCTCCAGCACAATTTTGAATAACAGTCATCACAATGGACATCTTTATCTGGCTCCTGTTCTTAAAGGGAATGCTTTCAGTTTCCATTTAAGATGATGTTGTCTGTAAAAAAAAAAAAACAAAAAAACCCACTGCCATTCAGCTGGGTCCGACTCATAGTGACCCAAGAGGTCAGAGTAGAACTGCCCCATAGAGTTTCCAAGGAGCACCTGGGGGATTTGAACTGCTGACCTTTTGGTTAGCAGATGTAGCATTTATTCCACTATGCCACCAGGGCTACCTTGGCTTTGCATATTTGCACCTTATTATGTTGAGGAATTTCCCTTCTAGTCCTATTTTGCTGAGTTTTTTTTTTAACATGAATGTTAGACTGTATCATATACCTTTTTTCCCTGAGTTGATAAAATCAAATGACTCGTATCTTTTATTTATGTGGTTAAGTATATTAATTGTTTTTCTAACATTGAACAATCCCGGGTATGAATCCTACTTGGTGAATTCCTTTTTTAATGTGTTTTTTACTTCTATTGGCTAGAATTTTGTTGAAGATTTTTGTATCTTAGTTCACAGGAGATATTGGTCTCTAATTTTTCTTTTTTGCACTGTCTTCACCAAGTTTTGGTACAAGGGTTATGCTGACTTCATAGAATGAATTTGAGAGTATTCCATTCTTTTCTATATTGTGAAATGCCATTAATAGTAGTGGTGTTAACCCTTCTGTAAAAGTTTGGTAGAATTCTACACTGAAGCTGTCTGGGCCACAACTTTCTTGATTGGGAGTTTTTAACTAAATTTTCAATTTCTTCTTTTGTTAGTTGATTAATCAAATTCTTCTACTTTTGGTTGTGGCCGTATTGGTAGATAGTGTATTTCTGGAAATTTGTCTATTTCCTCCAGATTTTCAAATTAATTAGAGTACAAGTCTTCATACTATCCTGCTACGATTCTTGTAATCTCAATAGCATCTGTTGTGATATCATCTATCTCATTTCTTATTTGAGTTATTTGCTTCCTCTTCTGTTTTTTTTTTTTTTTTTTTGATCAGTTTGAACAATGGTTGATTGATTGTGTTGATCTTTTTTTTTTTTTTTTTTTAATCTTTTTAAGTAAAACAGCCTTTGGTCTTGTCAACTCTTTTAATTGCTTTTATGTTCTCTAATTCATTTAGTTCTGCTCTCATTATCCATTTTCTTCTGATGCATTAGAGGTTCTTTTGTTGCTCTGTTTCTACTTGTTCATGTTGTACGGTTAGCTGTTTGATTTGGGCTTTTCTTTTTGGATGAGTGCTTTTATTGAGATAAAATGACCTCTGAACATTCCTTTTGCTGTATCCCATACATTACAGTAGGATGTGCTTTCATTCTCATTTGATTCCATGCATTTTTTCATTGCATCCTTGATTTATTCTATAACACAGAAGTTCTTAAGCAAGGTTTTCTTCAGTTTCCATAAATTTGATTTTTTACCCTCACTTTTTCTGGGATTCATTTCTACCTTATGGCTTTACGGTCTGAGAAGATGCTTTGAAATATTTTAACAGTTCTGACTTTGTTAAGACTTGCTTTAAGGGCAAACATGCTCTATTCAGAAGAATGTGCTATATACACTGGAAAAGAAGGTATACTTGTCTGTTTTGGGGTGGAGGGTTCTGTATATGTCTATGAGGTCACGTTGGTTGATTGTGGTTTTTAGATCATCCATGTCTTTATTGAGCTTCATTCTGGATATTCTGTCCATCCCCAAAAGTGGTCTGTTAGACTCGGCTACTATTATTATGGAACTGTCTACCTCACTTTTTAATGCTATTAGAGTTTGTTTTGCATTCCATTCAACAGTAATTATCAAGGCATGCTAATGGCATGTTTGATCAGTTTTGAACTGCAGAAGCTGGTAAAAATCTTCAGTTTCTTCATATTTGGCCTTATTGGTTGGTACTTAAGTTTGAATAATAGTCATATTAACTGGTCTTCCTTGTAGGTGTATGGATACTGTCCTATCTCTGACAGCACTGCAGTTCAGGAGAAATTTTGAAATATTCTTTTTGATGATGAACACAACACCATTCTGCTTACAGTTTTCATTCCTCGTGTAGTAGTCCATATGATTGTCTGATTCAAATTGGCCAGCACCAGTACTTTTCAGTTTATTAATGCCTAGGATATTGACATTTATGTGTTCCATTTCATTTTTGAAGATTTCTGCTTTTCCTAGATTGGTACTTCGTATATTCCATGTTCAGGTTATTAACGGAGTTTTGCAGCTATTTCTTCTCATTTTGAGTCACACTACATCTGCAAATGAAAGTTCTACAGGTTTTACTCCATCCATGTCAATCAGGTCAATTCTCCTTGGAGGAGGCAGTAGTCTTCTTAATGTCTTCCAGGCTGGGGGGCTTATTTTTTGGCACCCTATCTGACAATGTTCTGTACCTATTCACAAGGTTTTCATTGTCTAATTCTTTTCAGAAGTAGACTGCCAGGTCCTTCTTCCTAGTCTGCCTTAGTTTGGAAACTCAGCTGAAAATTGTTCACCATGGGTGACCCTGCTGGTATCTTAATACTGGTGGCATGGCTTCCAGCATCACAGCAACATGCAAGCCCCCACAGGCAACAAACTGAGAGATAAGTGGGGGCAGAGTGGAAATACAAAAGTTGGAGATAAGGAAGTGTTCATAGTTGGAAAATATAGTTTTTGTGACAGAAATGATGTAGGAGATCCCATGATAGAATTTTACAAGACCAACTACTTCTTCACTGCAAATATTTTTTTTCACCAACATCATTGGCAACTTTACACATTGGCCTCACTAGATGGAATATGCAGGAATCAAATTGACTACATCTCTGGAAAAGAACAATGGAAAAGATCCTTATAAACAGTCAGAAGAAGACCAGAAGCTGACTGCAGCACAGACCATCAGTTGTTTATATGCAAGCTCAAATTGAAATGGAAGAAAATTGGAAAAAGCACATGAGAGCCAAAATACAACCTTGAATATATTACACCTGAGTTTAGAGACCATGTGAAGAACAGATATGACACACTGAGAACATTAATGACTGAAAACCAGATGAATTGTGAAATAACATCAAAGATGATATCGATGAAGAAAGCTAGAGGTTGTTAAAAATACTGGAAAGAAAGAAAAGATTAAATTGGATGTCAGAAGACACTCTGAAACTTGCTCCCAAATGTCTAGCAGGTAAAGCAAAGGAAAAGAAGTAAAAGAACTGAACAGAAGATTTCAAAAAGCAGTTTAAGGAGACCAAATACAGTGTTAGAATGATATGTGTAAATGACTGGAAATAGAAAACCAAAAGGGAAGAATATGCTCTGCATTTCTCAAGCTGAAAGAACTCAAGAAAAAATTCAAGCCTCAAGTTCCTATAGTGAAGGATTCTGCAGGAAATTATTAAATGACTCAGAAAGCATCAAAAGAAGGTGGAAGGAATACACAGAGTCATTATACCAGAAAGAACTTGTCAATATTCAACCAACTGAAGAGGTAGTAAATGATCAGGATCCAATGGTAGTGAAAGAAGTTGAATCTGCATTGAAGGAACTGACAAAAAAATAAAGGCTCCAGGAATTGATTAAATGTCAACTGAGATGTTTCAACAAACAGTTGCAATGCTCGAAGTGCTCACTTGTCTATGACAAGAAATTTGGAGGACAACAACGTGGCCAACCAACTGGAAGAGGTTCATATTTATGCCTATTCCCAAGAAAGGTGATCCAATTGAATGCTGAAATTACCAAATATTCTCATTAAGATCACATACAAGTAAAATTTTGCTCAAGAGCATTCAAGAGTGACTTCGATGGTATATGACAGGGAACAGTCAAAAATTCAAGCTGGAGTCAGAAGATGATGTGGAACCAGGCATATCACTGCTGATGTCAGATGGATATTGGATGAAAGCAGAGAATACCACAAAGATGTTTATCTATGTTTCATCAGCTATACAAAGTCATTTAACTGTGTAGATCGTAACAAAGTATGTCTAACATTGCAGAGAATCGGAATTACAGAACACCCAATTGTGCTCTTAAGGAATATATACATGGATCAAGTGGCAGTCATGTGGACAGAACAAGGGGACGATGCATAATTTAAAGTCAGGAAAGATACGCATCAAGGTTGTAGCCTTTCACCATATCTTGTCAATCTGTACGCTGAGCAAATAATCTCAAAGCTGGACTATACGAGGAAGAACAAGGCATCAGGTTTGAACAAACACTCATTAACAACCTATGTTATACAGATGACACAAGTTTGTTTGGTACAAGTGAAGAGGATTTGCAACACTTACTGATAAAGATCAAAGACCACAGCCTTCAGTACGGATTGTACCTCAGCATCAAGAAAACAAAAATCTTCATATCTGGACCAGTAAACAACATCATCAGAAATGGAGAAAAGATTGAGGTTGTCAAGGATTTCATTTTACTTGATTCCATAATCAGTGCCCATGGAAACAGCAGCTGAGAAATCAAAAGATGTGTCACATTGGAAAAACCTGCTGCAAAGGACCTCTTTAAAGTATTGAAAAGTAAAGATGTCACCTTTAAGACTAAGATGTGCCTGACCCAAGCCATGATATTTTCAGCAGCATCATAAGCATGTGAATCATGGACAATGAATAAGGAAGACAGAAGAAGATTTGATGTCTTTGAATCACGGTGTCAGCAAAGAACACTGAATGTAGCATGGACTGCCAAAAGAACAAACAGATCTGTTCCGGAACAAGTACAGCCAGAGTACTCCTCAGAAGCAGAGATGCTGAGACTGCATTTTACATACTTTGGACATGTTGTCAGCGTGGAACAGTTTCTGGAGAAGGACATCAAGCTTGGTAGACTGGAAGGTCAGAGAAAAAGAAGTCCCTCAATGAGATGATTGACACAGTGGCTGCAATGACAGCCTTAAGCATGAAAATGATTGTTGGCATGGGTCAAGACCAGACAGTGTTTTGTTCTGTTGTGCATAGGGTCACTATGAGTGAGAACCAACTCAAAGGCACCTAACAACAACAGCAACAGAGTTTATTTGATACACTTAGAAACTCCATCATTTGGTGCACAAATACTTAATATGGACATGTCCTCCTGATGTACCTGACACTTTAAACAATATATAGTGACCTACCTTGTCTACTGTGGGGGATTATATGAAATAGAGATTGCCACTTCTGCTGTTTTTTAAATGTTGTTAGCTTGGTATATATTTTTCTATCCTTTGAGTTTCAGTTTGTTTATATCTTGGAGTCTGAGATATGTCTCTTGTAAGCAGCATATAGATAGACCATGCTTTTTAAATCTATTCTGCTACTCTGTCTCTGTATTAGTGCATTTAACCCATTTATGTAACATATAATTATTGATGGGTATGAATTTAGTGCTGTCATTTTGGTGCCTTTTTGGTGTGATATTGATAGTTTCTTTGTTCCACTTAATTTTCTGTGCTGAGTTGTTTCTCTTTTGGGGTTTTCTTTTCAATTGTTTTTGGTTCTGTATCTGCTGGGGCTTCTTGATTTTGTTTCTTGTTTCGATGTGTAGGATTGTTTGTTTTCTTTGTGATTACCTTGATGTTTGCTCCAATGTTCTAAGTTTGAACCATTCTTTAACTTTTTTCTATCACCTTGTCTTCCACTCCATCTGAAAGATCTGTGAATGCATTACTTTTCCCTCTTGTGGTCTAATGTCATCTTTTACATATGGAGATCTCTGTTTCCCTATGTTTTAGTATTTTAGCACTGATTTATTTTCATGGTCTATCTGTATTGATATCTGGATGTTCTGTCCAGCATTGCATCCTTGAATATTTATCTGGTATTATTTGTTTTCTAATCAAAGAACTACTTTCAGTGTTTCTTGTAATTTGGGTTTCATTTTTGCAAATTCCCTAAACTTCTGTTTATCTGGGAATGTCCTAATTTTGCCATCATACTTGACAGACAGTTTTATAGGACATATAATTCTTGATTGTTTGTTTTTGTTTTCATTTTCTTCAAAGCTTTATATATGCCATCCCATTACCTTCTTGCCAGCATGGTTGCCATTGAGTAATCTGAGCTCAGACTTAATGACTCTCTTTTGTATGTTGTTGTTGTTTTTTGTTTGTTTAAGCCTCCTTCCCTTTAGAAGGACCTCTTTGCCTTTAGTTTTGCTAAATTTGGTAATAATATCTCTTGGTGTCTTTCTTTTGGGATCTACCTTGTGCAGAGCTTGGTCATCATTATGCATAGATATTTCCTCATTATTATTATATCAGGGAAGTTTTCTGTCAATATACCTTGAATTATTCTTACTGTATTTTTTGTTATCCCTTTCATTGTGTCATTCCAATTATTCCTAAGTTATTCTTCTTGATGGAGTCCCACATAATTTTTAATGACTCTTCATTTTTTTAAAATTCTTTTATCTGATTTTTCCTCATATATGCTGGTGTAAATTGTTTTCAGTCTCACTGATTCTGCATTCCATTGCCTCAACCCTGCTCCTTTGACTTTTTATTGAATTGTTTAATTCTGTAATTTTTTTGTTAATGTATTGAATTTCAGATCCTTGTTACTTAAGTGTTTTTTGCAGCCTGTTTAATTTTTCATTATGCTTTCCTGCACTTTATCTAATCACCTTCCTAATGTCTTGAATAGCTCTAAACATTATTCTTTCATATTCTACTTCCAATAATTGCAGAAAGTCTTCTTTGTCTGGAAAACTTTTTGATTCTTTGTTTTGGGAGTTTCTTTGTTTTGCTTCCTTAAATGATTAGAAATTGTTGTTTCCAAGCCATCAGACAGTTGTTGTAATTTATTTGTTTTGTTATTGTGTTCTAGCTTATATATATTTTCAATTTGGTTTTTAAGTGTCCAGATAGTCCAGTTCCTCAATCTAGGCTCATTATTTAGCTTTAAAAATTCCAGTGTTCTGTGACCAGAAGATTAGAGCTGTGAGCACATTGAAAAAGGTAGAGGTATTTGTCAGCTTTGAGTAGCCAGTGGAATTTTTTTATTTCCTGTCCTTTGTTACCTCTTCCAGGTTTGGGAAAATCTCTCAGGACATGCATGAACTGTCCCACTTCTTGCCCAGGTGGTGCATCAGAATTTAACACAGGGTACAGAACAGAGAAGGGAGAGGGAAATGCTGGAGAGAGAGACATCAGCTTGTAGGAAAGATTTTGAGTTCACAAGAGTTCACAAGTTTTTAGCTTGTGATGCTCACTTCTGTAGGTATGACTATCCAAAGCTTGGCTTGCCCACTGAGAAACACATATTTCACTCACAGCAGTGCTGCTGTGCTTGGCTGTCCACCACTATGCCACAGTTCCACTTGGCTGGGTGAAACGGGTTCCTCTGCAGGGCGTGGTTTTTAGATCTGGCCAAAGTAGTTGCTTCTGGACCTGCTTTTCCTCCCTGTCTCCCTGTCTGATCTCTCAGCTTTGCACCTGATATTCAGGGCACCTAAAATGTCCTATATAATTCATTCAGTTTTTTTTGTGGTTCTTTGTTGTTACAGGTGTTAGAAAATAGCTCTGGTTACTTTACCATCATAGCGTCACCACATCTTTTAATTTCTAGCTAAGGTTCATAACTATCTTAGAAAGTGTTCTAGATGATTCCAGTCCATGCTTTGATTCATTTTCACACAATACTTGTCACACACACTGACACACACACATAATTCTTTGCAGACAGTTAAGGACCTTCAATATCTTCATATCAAGGCCATTAATTTCACAAGTTTAGGGTGTATCTTTCATATTTTATAGTGTCTGTACATTGTGCTTCTTGAAGAAATCGTGCCGTGCAACCTGAACGACCAGTCATGCCAGGCCTGAGAACATGCTGGTGAAATGATTCTTAATGAAATGAGACAATCCTATTCTCTTGGCTCTATTGGCTGACAGACTTTGGATTTTGGTGGTGATTGTGTGCTATTTTTTTTCATGCCTACTGTTCAGTTGGGGAGAAAGAAATATAGACGTGGCAAGTTAAAACACCTAAAAAGTTGTTATCCTTATTAATATTTAGCTATTTTTCTTAAATAAACAACATCATACTGCTACAAGCACTAGGTTAATTTCTGGAGCTCTAAAAAACAGTTGATTCTCACAATATTTGCTGGTAAAATCAATGCTTTTACAGAGGGAATATTCTTTGAGTTCCTTGTTTCACCATTCTTAAAAATGTCTTCTCCCTAGTCTACTTTTAAGGAATCAGTGTCAGCATTTTATCAGATGTCCCACATTTTCACCATAGTAACAAGACACCTAATGAGTCCTAGTTGTGCAGTGGTTAAGCACTTAGCTGCTAGTCAAAGAGTTGGCAGTTCAAACCTAAGAGCTGCTCCACAGGAGAAAGATGTGGGAGTCTGTTTCTATAAATGTTACAGCCTTGGAAACTCTATGGAGTAGTTCGACTCTGGTTACTGTGTGTCATAGTCAACTCAAGGGCATACAGCAACAATGATGTGACACTTGACACTGAATAACCTGCTAAGGCAGCACACAACCATCAAATTTCTGTGCAGTGTGTATAAAAGTACGTTTGCTCGTAGGAAATATGACTGAACAAGGTATTCTTTTCTAATCCATTGGCCTCATCTGTAAAGTCAAAAACTAGATTAATGATTTCTAATCTTTTTTCTAATAGAAATCAATCCTCATTTAAGGAGATCTTACTTGAAACCTTTATATGTTAAAAGAGACACAGACTCTGGTGAGAAACTAAGGAAGACAGTGAGAGCATCCTGAAACCACATCTGAAGAAGCTAAAAGCTTATCAGAACACAGCTGGAAAGATATTTGACTTAGACTATCTCTAAAATCCTTTCTGGTTTTATCTTGTTTTTCCATAAAATTTTATTTACATATAGCCAAATATATTATATTATCTAAATGATGTATATTTCTAAATGTAAGAGAAATATGTATAATAGATATAGCATTTGGCTATAAATTTATCAGAGTAGCATTAAGGCCTATAAAGGATACGATTACCAAAAAGCATAGGAATTCCTCTACTATTGCTCCAAAATACAAAAATTAAAATTAAAAAATTCTTTTAATTGCATCCGCAAAACCCAAAATAAGAAGCTTTCTTTTTAAGTATAACCAGATATCAAATTCACATCGTTAAAAATAACAACAATAAAAAAAAAAAACCTCTGAGGGCCCTAGTATGTCAGTTGGAAAACATCCCTCATATCCTGAAATTTTACTTGAGAACACATAAACCACCAATGACACATCCATTTTTCCTAAGGAACTGAGTTGCGAGAGCTTTCCAAGGACCGCTTCTTCTTATTGCTTACCCACTGCTGTCAAGTCAGGTCTGACTCACAGCAACCCTATAGGTCAGAGTAGAACTGCTCAGTAGTAGAACTGCTTCATAGCTTTTCCAAGGAGCACCTGATGGATTTGAACTGCTGACCTTTTGGTTAGCAGATGTAGCACTTAACCCACTATACCACCAGGGTTGCCTCTTACTGTTTAATATATACATATTTTGACTGTGTGTATATCCATACATAAGTGGCACTGCTTTTTTATATAAAAATTCATTAATTCCTACCTACCTTAGCATAAGCAGATGCCAAATAGGAACTCACATACACCTCTTCTCTTTTTAATTTTGTCAACAATCTGTACCTAAAGCATCAGCTATATTTTTATTGGTAATAAGTTCAAAACATGTGAAAACTGTTTTTATGGACTATTAGCCATAGCTGTCTGGCAAAGCCAAGAGCTAAATTGCACGATACTTGATTAATTTTTTACTTCAAATCCAAATTTTTAATAATCTCTTTGAACAACAACAAATACTTCTATCTTATTTGGCTTTGGAGACAAATCTTCATTACATAAAATTTCCTCCTATATTTTTTAAAGAAATGCTTTTCACTAGATAACAAAGCACCTTTTCAGGTCTGTGGCTGGCCTTAGAGCTGCTGGGGCAGGTGTAGTTGTAGAAAACTCTCTTCTTTGTGTAGCTCTGTTTCATTTATTATTTTACATGGAAATTTTCTGTATATGGTTGAATCAAAAGTGAATGATTCTTGGTTTAGCTAGATCCAAGTGGGGAGAGTGAAAAAAAGGTACAAAAGAGGGAAAAGTGGTGAAGGTAGCATGGTAGTTTTCCTGCCTCAGGACTAGGTTTCAAGGGGCTTACCTTTTCCAGAAAGCTTCATTTATTAGTCCTCCACTACCTCTGGCCTCTCTCTTAAACTTATTCTGCCTTATTTTTTTCTTCAGCATTTAATACTTTCTTATTTATTTTGTTTATTATTTTAACCACCCAACTCCTCCCAGCTTCAGGGTGAACTCCATCTTGCCACGGATGGCATACACTTCCGGTCCTTTCTGTGTCCCTACCACTTTGGCTATCACATTAAAGGCCCTCAGCAAATGCTTCTTGAATGAATAAATAAAGAAACTGCAGAAAAAGATTACATGACCGTTTTAAATGTCAAAACCTTTATCGTATTTCTCATGAGTTGGAATCAACTTGACAGTAGTAGGTATAGTGTCTCTGTTCATTGATATCCACTCATCAGCAGTGAGCTTGGTTTTTAACTTACCAGGATATTTAAAAATTATGCACCATGATGAATCTCAGAAGCATCATGCTGTGTGAAAGAAAGAAGCAAAAAAAATGACGCGTTCTATGACTCCACATATGTAGTGTTCCAGAAAAGGCAAAACACTAGAAACAGAAATACCGTCAGTAGTTGCCAGGAGCTTAAGTTAGCACTTTTGGTAAATAATAATAATGATGATGATCATATTAAAATATTACTTATAAAAGCAAAAACTAAATAATTTATTATCACTTACAAAGTAATCAGTTACACTGATGTTTACAAAGAACTCATAATAATGGAAAAAAGTAGTACAGGCAAACTATGATTTCTAAAAACACAAATACTGCTACAAAATACCCTCCAACATATAAGTAATTCACCATGATCAAGTAAGATATGCCCTAGAAATGTAAAGCTATTTTAACATAAAAAATTTACATGGATGTAACCAAGCATATTGGAGAATAACCATGTCACTGTGACAGAATATCTCAAAATGTTGAAATATTCCATCCTGGTCAACTGCCTTATGTCTTAGCATATGTACAGTAAACTGATTTATAACTATTTTCCTCTTTGAGGACATAATATGCATTCTTAGGAAGGCCAGTTAAGGAAGTAGAGTGGTGATCCAGGGTCTTCTTATGTGTGACCATATTCATCCTTTCTCACATATAAATAGCACAGTAAATTCTCACATACTAAAATAACAAAGTCGTGCTTTAAACTTTGAGGCCACAATGCATAAAAGAAACATTGGTAAGTTTTTATTAGCTTTTACAACAATAATTTAATAATGAATATACAATATTTATACTTTTAAACTATGACAGATAGTGTAAATTTGTTCACTTAACACACATTCAAACCCATTGTGGTAGAATTCTTGAACTATCAGTGTCAGAAAGCTCAAAACCACATTTTTTGAGACTTTTTGCAGCTCAAGTTCTGTTTTTAACTTGGTTCCAGGCAAGTAGACCTACTCACATGAAGTGAGTAGTGTGAGGGGACACGTGGCAGGGAGACTGTGTTGCGGTAGCAGCGGCTGGGCTCGTCTAAGGAAGCCGGAGGAGAGTCAGAGTACCTGGTACCAAAGGACATGGGTGCTGAGGGGCCAGCAGAGGCCACACTGCTATTTCATTAGGACAGTGCTGGGGTGCAGTTAGACATTTCTCATTGAAGATCTACTCCTATTTATGTAGAATCCAAGCCCAGTTCTTAGGCTTTCTCAGAGATATGTTCTAATAAATCCTTGTCTGATTAAATTAGCTAGAGTAGAATCTTCTCTGTCTGACCCTGAGAACCATACTTAATACAGTAACCAACTACAAACTTCAGCAAATATCATAATTAATGGAAGAGTATTAGACATAGCCTCTCTTAATATTAGATGGATAATAAGCCACACTACAAAACATAGTGCTGAAACAAAATGTAGATTCAGACATGTAGCCCAAGGTCAATTGTGTAAAGTAAAAATTCATACACACACACACACACACACAAGTTTATTATGCCACTGTAAAATAGCTTGGGGGAAGTATCTTACCTCCTCCAACCCTACAACCCAATCCAAACCAAATGCAGTGCCATAGAGTGGATTTCAACTCATAGTAATCTTATGGGACAGATTAGAACTGCCCCATAGAGTTTCCAAGGAGCACTTGGTGGATTTGAACTGCTGATCTCTTGGTTAGCAACTGTAGCACTTAACCACTATGCCGCCAGGGTTTCCAAGAGGGAAGGAAAACCAAGATCAGCAGCACAAGGCTGATTCCCGTGAGATGGAGGCCTCTCCATCATCTTTGCTAATTCTGACACTGTCCCTGAACACGGTATTCTCTACTTCTGTACTGAGTTCAATAATTAATTGCAAATAGCCACACATCACAATTACGGGGTGTTTTAGTCAGCTAGTGGTGCTCTAACAGAAATACCACAAGTGGGTAGCTTTAAAAGAAGAAATGTTATTCTTACACAGCCCAGGAGGCTACAAGTCCAGATTCAGGATGCCAGCTCCAGGGGAAGACTTTCACTCTGTTGGCTCTGGAGGAAAGCCCTTGTGTTGCATTGGTCTCTGTCCAGGGAGCATCTTGGTGCAGGAACCTCAGGTCTGAAGGACACATCTACTCCTGATGCCACTTTTTTGATGGTGTGAGGTTCCTGATTTTCTGTTTGCGTCCTTTTTCCTTTATCTCTTGTAAGATAAAAGGATAAAGGGTGATGTAAGCCACACTCCAGGGAAACTCCTTTTACACTGGAGCAGGGAGGTGACCTTAGGAAGAGATTGAGTCCCGTTGCCCCCCAGTCTTCTTTAACATGCAGCATGGGAAAATCGCAAAATGGGGGACAGTCATGAAATATTGAGGATCACGGCCCAGCTCAATGGCTACATACATTTTGGGGGGATACAGTTTAATCCATGACACGGGGTTTATTGATGGAGGTAACAGTTACAATTCAGACTCGGGAACACTCAGGATACAGTTCTTCCATCAGGATAGCCCCTTCCCAACTGTGCCCACAGGCACTCCTCTCCCTGGCCCTTACTCTCTCCCCAAAGGTATTCATTCGGCTTTCTGTCTTTTGGACTACAAAACATACTACCCAGTCTTCTGCTGCAGGTGGAGAGGGTGTCTCTCCTTCACTGATAGTAATGGATTCATCCTTCCTGCTCTGCAATTTGCTCTCTTTTAGGGCAATGTTAACAAATCCCCTTGGTAGGCCACAATTACCCCACCATACAGTTACCTGCGTGGGAGTTACAAGACCGTGGCCAGACAGACCACACACAGAAGTAATTAATCACACCATAACCACAAATATATTCAGAAGCATATGTCAAACATGTTTCCAATTGAAGTAAGCAAGAATGTGATTTGGCAATAAAGATAGGAAACAGGGGGATCAGAGTCTAACAGAGAGAAAGGGCCTCCGTCGCTTCTCCAGCACCATTTGTCGCTTGAGGACTTCAGGACACTTTCTTTGCCTTTAGCTGCTGGTGCAGCGTACAACTGTGGGAGACTGACCAAATTCACTCGGGCACAACTTGATGACGAGTCACCATAAGAACTTTTTACCTCCTTCTTGGAGCTTTCCCGTTAGCACATAACTATATAAGGAGCTACAAATCCTAAGCAAGGGTTTTAACACAAGAGGGAAAATCTTCTAGCAATGGGGATCATGAACCACTGGATGGATTCTTTTCCCTTTTCCCCAGATAGAATGCCTTGAAAAGCAATCACTTATTGGTAGAGCCTCTTGAGAGAGACGGCCAACAAAGCCAAGCAGTCTGGCTTGATACTTCATATTTGTTCTTCCTCCCCAACTTGTTCACTGTCTTTATCCTCATTTATTGCTGTCTGAGATTGCATGTTCTGGTAACATTTTAGTGTGGATGTCTTTTCCTCGGGCCCTAGTTCTGGGAAACTTGATGAGACAGGCAGACAAAGCGGACTCGTGTGGCCCGTTGACTTCAGAAACGTGATCCACTCCTGTTCACTCCTGTTTACGTTAACATTTACCCACACACTCATGTTTACGTTTGCTCCCGCTGAGGTTGAAGAATGAAGGTGCAGATAGGAGAGAGGGTGGGGAGAAAAAACAATGAAGAACAAACTACAAAATAACTTAAAAAACTAACAAAAAGTTTGATATTTAAAAAGACAAATAGGATAGGCAAATCTCTAGTAAGACAAACAACAAAAATAAAAAAGATAAACTTTTAAAAAAACAAAATAGAAAAAATAATAACATATGTAATACGTATTTAACATTATGAAAACTATTTGATAAGACTATGCACCTATAAAGTTGAAATTTCAAATAATATGAATGTAAGCCTGGTAAGATTATTTTTCAGTCTTAACAACCAAAATGAGAAATAAAAAACCTGAAAACAAATTAAGTATTAAGGAAACTGAGATAGGGGAAAAATACTTGTTTTCAACACATACTCCAAGGAAGAGCTCTTGAACCAGATATTTAACTACAGAATTCTAACACACTTCAAAAACAAGTAATCTTTAATTCATAGAATCAGAAGATAAGAAAAATGGACTTCCCTGTTTATTAAGCTAGTTTAAGTTAGGTAGTCAATCCAAATAGGAATAGCATACTTACACAAAAGATATAAACTATAATTACTGTTGTGGGTATGAAGTCAAAATAGGAATAGTGTACATACATAGAAGATATAAACTATAATTACTGTTGTGAATATGAAGTCAAAATCCTAGTTACATTATTAGGTTTCGGATTCAAATAATATTTTTAATGCAGACATTCATTTACGTTTTATTACTGGAAAACAAAATGATTTAGTAGCAGAAAATTTATCAGTGTGATTCACTACATAATTGACTAAATGAGAATTACCTATGTTACCATCTAAATAGTTGAAGGATAAGCACATGATAAAATTCAACATATGCTTACAATAAAAGTTCTAAAAAAAAAAAGCAGTAGGGAACTTTGGTTACTTAGTGTGGACTATCTGAAAAATAAATTACAGATACCATTATGTCTAAGGAAAAAAATTTAAATTTCTTCTTAATGTCGAGATGAAGAATACCAGCTATCACTCACGTTGCTCAATACATAAATGGGTATCTTGGATAACAGTTGAGGACTAGGAAATAAAATACCGATGTGTGGTCAAAAGAGTTCAAATTGTCCTTGTGTGAACGTGGTATGATTGTTACCATAGAAAGTCCATGAAACTCAGCTAAGCTTGTCATCTGAAAAACTTCCAGATTTAACGTGTCTATATTAATCTAATATTAAACAATTCAAATATTAACATTTTTATGTCTGATTGCAAATAGCTTTTCCACTTCACCTTATTCTTCCCTTTGTGTCTCATATATGGGCAAGCTGATAACAAAACCTATAAAACTTTGCCTGCATATGCAACCTTCATCCTTGCCCCACACTTGAACTACAATAAGCACTCTAAACTGATTTCCTTTCTGTGGTCTTTGCAGACAATTTTGAACCACTTCTCTTTTGCAATACATATGTGTAATGCTATCAACCTTGATATTCAAACCAAATTTTAGGTGGGGGTGTATCCTGTCTTTGAAGAGTGTCTACCATAATCAGTGAGCTTACTAAATACAAGATCATTATACCAAAACAGACAAACAACAACAACAAAACAGCGTTCCTTTCTATCAGAGGCTACAAAGGGAAAATGAGGTATAAATAAGAGCAAAAACTACAAAATACCTACAACTAAATTTAAAAGAATTCACAGATTTTTTTTTTTTTTGAGGAAAACATTAAAACTCTCGTTTCAGACATAACAGATAATACTGAACTGAGTAATATAGTATTTGGCACTACTCCACTGCTTAATACCAGTAGATGCCATTACACAGACTATAACACTAACAGTGCCTCTACAGTCACAGAATGTGTGAGTCCTGATGGTGTTCATAGGGGAAACTAAAGATGATAATTCTCACCAAATCTATAAATGTAATGTAATGTAAATAAAACTACCTGCAGGATAATGAGGATAAATATAAAGAAATGATGCTCAATTCACTATTTGTATGTGAGAAAATAAAAATACAAATAAAAGCCTACATAAAGGTAGTTTAATTCCACTATGATTAAAATCATATGATACTGACTTCCACTTCTAGTAAAGATATAATAACAGAGTCTTTATTGAATCTCCTGCCTGACACAAGTCAAAAAAAGCCAAAGTACACAATATAGCAATTTTCCAAACACAGGATACCATACAGTAAAGAACAGTGCTCCCTGATTGCTGGAAAACAGAATGACCACTGTGTGAACCCACCTTACTGCTCTAAGAGGATTTCCAGGACACAGTGCAAGAATGAGGAGCCCAGACAGAGCCCAGCAGTCTCCCAGAGCTGAGGAGACAGATCTGAGAGCTCAAGATGCAAAGCAGCTAGAATTTTTGTGACAAAATATCAGAGATGGGAAAACTGCACAGAAAGAAGTCTGGAGTTCTTTCAGAGTATTTAGCATCCTCTCTAAGTATTCCGCTGAGTACAGATCGGTTCATGTATATGAGAGAGCTATACAAATCCACGTACAGAACCACCACCATTAAAGGTAACAATTACATAATATATAGACTGGGAATAGTGCCTGTTTCTAACAACCAGAATGGAAGTGTCAAAATTCATGGGGCATTAAATAGACTACTAGTAGTCGAAAATAATTAACACTGCTCTAGCCCCACTAAAAAGTTGTAAAAGCAAACTTGAGAATATTGCAAGGTGTCTGTCGACTCTGTCCCAGAATGAACTAGAAAATATTTGTAGAAATATAAAAACATCCACCCTACAAACCAATCCCACTGCCATGGAGTCAAAGTCACCATCAGCAAAGTAGAATTCCCAATGCCTGCCATGCAATTAACAATTACTAGACAAGCAAATAAACAGTAAAATATGACCTATCATATGAGATCTGACAATTAAGTTCACGAACTTGCCACCATGTGCTTACGCTTGCAGTACTGTACAATCAACTTGATAAGGTTTCATAACCTTGATATATCAGTGTCTTACAGCTGTGTCTGTGTCAACACATAGCAGTGTTTTTCTGAATTGCCTTCATTATTGTTTTGTGTTTTTGTGTGTTGTCATGAGAATGTCAGAATTTGAATTAGAGCAATGAATAAACAAACTTGATAAGAGTGGAAGTGAAATCAGGGCCATGTTAGTCCAAGTTTGTTGGCATAATGCCATGAAGAAAATGACAATGTGTAAATGGATAAAACTTTTTTCTAAGGGAAGATAAAGTGTCACTGACGAAGAGACATCAAGATGGCCAGTAATGAGGAGAGTTGAAGAAAACATTGCAAAAATCTGTCAAATTGTAGAGCAAAATCATCAGCTGACTGTGAGAAGCATAGCAGACCAAGTAAACATCAACACAGAAACCCTTAGGAAAATCTTAACTGAAAATCTGTGCAAAAATGGTCCCAAAGGAGCTCACTAAATTTACCAAGGCCTTTTGGAGATGCAAGATGATGTTTTGAGCCATGTTATTATGGGTGATGAAACATGGGTGTTCTAATACCACCCTGAAGTAAAGTGTCAAAGCACACAAGGGAAGTCAGCCAATTATCCAAGATCCAAAAAATTCCATCAGCACAAATCAAGAGTTAAAACGACGTTGCTAACCTGTTTTTGATAGCAGAGGGATTGCTCATTATGAATTTGTATGAACTGGACAAACGGTTAACCTAGTTTACTATCTAAAAGTGCTGAAACAGCTGTGTGAAAAAGTTAGACAAAAACAACCTGAACTTTTCACCAACAACTCATGACCCTTGCAACATGACTATGGACCAACTCACATGGCATTGCCTGTGAGGGAGCTTTTAGCCAGTAAGCAAATAGGCATACTGGGACACACTCACATGATTTGACCACCACTAACTTTTTTCTTTACCCCAAGTTATAGGAAGTATTGAAAGGAAGACATTTTGATGACGTTCCGGACATGAATGGCAATACAGTGACAGCCTTGACGGCCCTTCAAGACAGAGTTCCAAAACTGATTTGAAGGGTGAACTAGGCACTGATGTTGATGTATAGCTCCCCAGTGGGAGTACTTTGAAGGTGACCGTAGTGATATTCAGCAGTGGGGTATGTAGCACTTTTTCTAGTATGAGTTTGTGAACTTAATTCTCATATCGAACAAGAAGAAATCAAACAGACCCCAAAATTTCACAGATGACATAATTGTTCTTGTCGTTAGGTGCCATTGAGTCAGTTCCAACTCATAGCAACCGTATGGACAACAGAACAAAACACTGTCCTGTCTTGCAGCGTGTCCACGACTGTTTCTATGCTTAAGCCCACTGTTGGAGCCACTGTGTCAATCCATCGCATCAAGGGTCTTCCTCTTTTTTGCTGACCCTCACTCTATCAAGCATAATGTCCTTCTCCAGGGACTGATCCCTTCTAGCAACATGTCCAAAGACATACAAGACATGTAAGACACAGTCTTGACATCTTTGCTTTCAAGAAGCACTCTGGTTGTACTTCTTCCAGAACAAATCTGTTTGTTCTTTTGATTATGCATAGTGCATTCAACATTTTCCTCCAACACCACAATTCAAAGACAATCAATTCTGTCTTCTTTGTTCATTGTCCAGCTTTCACATGCATATGATGTGATTGAAAATAAAATGGCCTGGATCAGGCACAACTTAGTCTTCAAGGTGACATCTTTACTTTTCAATACTTTAGAGAGACCTTTTGCAGCAGATTCCCCCAGCGCAACACGTCTTCTGATTTCTTGACTGCTGCTTCCGTGAGTGTTGATTGTGGACCCAAGTCAAATGAAATCCTTGACATCCTCAATCCTTTCTCCATTTATGATGATGTTGCTTACTGGTTCAGTTGTGAGGATTTTTGTTTTCTTGATGCTGAAGTACAATCCATACTGAAGGTTGGGGTCCATGATCTTCATCAGAAAGTGTTTCAGATCTTCTTCACTTCCAGCAAGAAAGGTGGTGTGGTCTGCATAACACAGGTTGTTAATGAGTCGTCCTCCAATCCCGATGCTTTGTTCTTCTTTGTATAATCCAGCATCTTGGATTATTTTCTCAGCATAGAAATTCAAAGGTATGGTGAAGGGATACGACCATGATGCACACCTTTACTGACTTTAAACCGTGATATAATTAGTAGACAAGATACTAAATAACTATTAAGACTTTATGTATTCAATAAATTAGAGGAAAGATTAAAATGCTAATAGAAACATAAGAAACAAAGACCAAACTGTCAGAGATTAAATGCATACTGGATGTAATTAGTTGCCAACTGCTATTGTAGTTTCTCTTTAATCTACTCCCAACTCATGTCAACTCCATGAGTGCAGAGTAGAACTGCTCTATAAGGTTTTCAAGGCTGTGACCTTTGTGAAGCACATCAGCAGGCTCACCTCCAGAGACACCTAGGGGTGGGTTCGAACTGCCAAACTTTCAATTAATAGTTGAGTACTTAATTGTTTGCACCACCCCAGGAATCCAATTAAACAGTAAAAAAAGTTAAAGATTAGTGTATTTGGAGACATAATAATTGAATATATCATGAATGTAACATGCAGAGAAAAAATTTATAAACAAAATGGACAGAGATCAGTGAGCAACCTCAAGCTGCCTAAAATATGTGTGCTTTATGTTCCATAATGAAACGAGAAAAGATAGAAAAAATTTTTAAGCAGGATAATAGCTGAGCTTTTCTTACACTTGATAAAAGCTATAAACACAGAGATTCAAGAATTTCCATGAGCACTAAGGACAAATATGATGAAAACTACACTAAGATATTATAATCAAATCACTTAAAAACAATGATAAACTGCAAAATACTGGACAACCAGAAAGAATAGTCACGTTACATACCACAAAACCAACAAACTAACCCACTGACATCAAGTCGATTCTGACTCACAGTAACCCTACGGGACAAAGTGGAGCTGCCCCATAGAGTTTCCAAGGAGAAATAAAAATAAACGAGGGAAACATTTTTCTTGTTAGAAGTAATGCAAGCCAGAGGCAGTGGAACAATATCTTTAAAGTTTGGTGTTTTTTGTTGTTGTTGTTGAGTGAGCAGAGTAAGGACTATGGCGCTGTCAATTTAGACTTTTTACTCAGCAAAAATGCCTTTCCAAAATGCCACGGAAGATTTACGCTTTAACAAGGATAAGGACAAAGAGTCAGTAGATGAAAAATCTAAGTAATGCCTTTGATACTCATAACACCAATGCTGGAGAATACAATTTAGAACCAAGGAAGCAGTCTTCCTAAGGCTAAACCATAGAAACTGATTTAAAACATCAATCACCAGCAAGGCGAAAAACTGCAAACTTCCAAGGTATCATACAAGCGCTTTTCAACCACGCTTACGCGGCAAACAGCAATCTACAATTGTATATTATACTTCAATCTGTTTAAGAATCATCTTTAGAGATGCTTAAAAATTAGTTTCTTGAGCCCCAGCCCCACATATTCTGATTCAATGGGCCTGTGCTACAGCCTCAAAATCTGATTTCTGTCAAGCTTTGGTACTGCTGATGCTCCTTTCAGCAGAGTACATTTTGATAAGAGGGTGTGTGGTCTCTGTTACATAAGGAATGATCCTAAAAGGAATGACAGGCAATAAAAGATCAGGACTGTACATGTGCACTTTTTCCTTCCAAACTTTTCTGCCATGGGTGTGAGAGGAGTTGATGAGTGCGTGGGTAAAGAATGGGGTACTGTGCCAGCAGAGTTTCTTCTTCTTAAAAGAGAATAACAACAAAATGTCCTCTAATGCTATTTAGCTTTTTTGTTCTCCTAATCCTTTGTGTTTCACTACTAAGACTATGGCCAGCCTGCAGCAGGACTATTTTTCTCACAGAGTGAGAGCAGCAGTCCATCAGAACAATATTGCTGGCATCTTCATAATGTGTCCTTCCTGATGCCATCTCTGCACTCCTGGGTATCCTTCAGGAACCCCTGGTGAGAAGTACAGATTTTGCTCAGAGGAGGCTGTGAAATGGGTCATAGCAATATAGTAATTAAATCCACTTTAAATCCTTTTCCATGCTGCGTCCCAAAGTATCTACAGCCGTATTTTCTATCAGAGCCTCTCAGAAGGCGACCATCCATCCTGGTTTGCCAGAGACTGAGGGGATTCTGAGACGTGGGACTTTTAGTTTAGCTGTTTATTATGTTTGTTTTCTAACTGCCCCTTTTTCCAATTTTATTTTCTCCATGTATAATTCTATAATATTAATTACATTCAAATTGTGCACCCATTCTCCCCCTTCTTTGTTGAGCTGTTCCTCCCCCATTACCATAAGCTCGTGTACCCTAAGTTTCCTGTCTAATCTCTAGAGTTATGGTTGTCAGTTTGAACTTACATGCATGATCCTGAAGGGACGCAGTACTGGAAACAGACATTCCTTCATATTTAAATAGTTGTTTACTTTAAGGAAGATTTCAGGGAATATTATTGGTTAAAGGTTTAAAGATTATCTCAGGTGAGAGTTTCAAGGATTCATCTAGGCTCCACGCCATTCAGAATGTCTAGAGCCTAGGACAATGTGAAATTCTGTTCTCCATTTTCCCTCTTTTGATTACAGATTCATAACTCTCCTTCGTCTGTTGCCCCGGAAGAATAAAGACTAATTGTGTCTTGCATGACTGTTAGAAAGTTTTTAAGACTCCAGGTACTACACAATGAACAGAATAGAGGCACTAAACACACTATTGGTCAATTAACTGGGATGTTCCTTGAAACTATGACCCTAAACCTTGAAAACAAGGAACCAAATCACATGAGGTTTTGATTTACATAGCAGCCTGTAATGATATGATCATCTTCTGTAATATAATTAAGTAACAACATGAATATGCCTCAAACTCGAATATAAACCTCATCCCAGTTAATGAACTGTGAAGGAGAAATGTAAGATAAATAATAAAATTACTTTCCAAGATATGTAGGAAATACACAGCTAAAACATCAGTCTGAAATCCAATCTTTTTTTTTTTTTCCTTTTTTTACCATACAAGGTAAAACTCTAGAAAGTTAAAATCCAAAAGTCATCTCTCCCAGCATTTTATTCTTTTCTGTCTCTGAGAGAGAGGTTCCAGGTGAAGCAGGCATGTCTTCAGTGACCAAGACCTAGGAGTTTTTCGCTGGAATGTAAGCTAGTTCAGGGCTTGGGAAGCTGTAGCATTAGCTCAGCTATAAGACTTTCACTTGTAAAGAATCCAAAGAGTTATTAGGACTCACATGATTATTCATAAGATTGTCAAAGCCATAACTTTACACCCATTAAATTCAGAAGATGAGATAATTCCTGGTCTCTAAAACAATCATCTAATGCAAAACCATGTGCCCCGGACCCAGGAAGTTTTGTTAGCATTATCATAACAAAATCCTGTATCTGCTGTAAGCAAAGAATCTGTTGCTCAAGGGGGTATATACAGAAAATCTCTGTTTTAATTGTTCCAGGAAGTCAGTCATCAGTCAGTTGCTCAGGATCCATCACCTTCAAACTTCAACTCTTTAATCTCAAAGCAAGAGACAACTTTTGATAGTCTCCAGCTTTTACTGTAATGCTTACTGTCTTCACAAAAGTTTTGAAATTTGCAGACGAAGTGGTCCAGTCACCAGGTCTCTTACGAGTGTCTTTTTCTTGCATCCATTACATTAAAAAGTGCTTAGTTCCCATTTCACTATGAGACTGGTGTTTGGGGGACCCTCACAATGTTAGCAAGCATATTCTGCAGCTGTAGTGCTTTTGAGAGCTCTATTGCAGTGGCTGCTTCCCTTGCCTGTAGCTGTCAGTGCTTTCGCCTAAGAAACCTGTCTCAGGGAAGATTACTCCCTCACACGCAATT
Source organism: Heterohyrax brucei (assembly GCA_028571685.1). Taxonomy (NCBI): domain Eukaryota; kingdom Metazoa; phylum Chordata; class Mammalia; order Hyracoidea; family Procaviidae; genus Heterohyrax; species Heterohyrax brucei. The sequence goes on from CM053161.1 coordinate 2,088,411, forward strand.
CACTGTCTGTATTTAAGGTGAGAGCACACAGCGGGGTCTGACTTCAGAGCTGTTGTGTAGCCACATGAAGGCAATGTTTTCTCCTTCTCGCCTCCCTCCTTGGCCCTGCACACAGGGTAGATTTCATTTCAGCTGACCTGGCACTGCTTACCTAAGACTGATGCTAACGATTCCAAACTAAAGCCTCAGTAACTAAGTCTGTGTTCCATGAAAGGCTGGCTTCTGAAGCCCTGTCTCTATAAACAGCCACTCTCCTCTGAGCGAAGCTGTCATAAGCTGCTGTCATAAGCTGCAGTCATTGCCAAAAGCAAAATCTCAAATGGCCTAAAATTTAAAACCATTCACCCAGGCCACAGTAATTAATAATGAATTTACCACAGACCTCTAGAAATGATGTTGCTCTGCACAAAATATCCTGCCTGAAAGAGCCGAGATATCAAAACATGCAAGTCCAGGACAACACTGCAGGCAGCTTTGTGCCTTGATTTCCCCCCGTGTACTTCTCCAGGTCTCCTGCCCAAGATGTGGATGATGTCAGTTGCCTTAACTGAATAAATCTCCCAAAAACATACAATTTCACCCACAGTGCCTGTCACTGTGTAGCTTACAACTTGAAGTGGCAAAGCACCCTCTAAGAAAAAAGTATGAAGAAATATTTTTGTAATCTCAAAAAACTCAAGAAAGTATTTCTTAAAAAATATTCCCAGCTGTTGCCACCTCAGAGAAGTGAGAACAGGAACTAAGAAAAAAAAAAGAAAACAAAAAACACTAAACATGCTACATCTTGATTAAATATTTTGTTAAGGGAAAAGTACATTTGTTAAGGTAAGGTTAGAAAATTGACAACTTCCGTTTAGCTCCTTGAAGGTGGTTGTAATTTGAGTATTTGAATGTCCTGTTCTTTCGAGGACATAATTCAAGGCCTAAAAGAATGGACATATCTGTCTTTTCCAGATTAAAAAATGAGAATCTGAATTCAACTGAGCAGAGTTCAGTTGGCTTAGTGTGGACTTCAGCAACTAGAAAGAATGGGAAGACAATCTAGACGAAGAACACTGGCCTGAAATATAGCATCTTTCTGAGGCGGTGATGACAGGAGGGGTCATCAGAATGTTGACCAGAAGTAAATGGAGCAAACAGTGGTTCACACACCAGCAAGAATGAAAAAATGCCAGAAATGTAACAGGAAATACTGTCATCTTTAGGGTTTAGGGAAAGAAAGATAACTGCAATGCAACATTTCATAACATTGGAATAAGAGAATTCCTGAGTTGGTACCTCTAAATAAAGTTTTTGCTTCCTTACCAATTTGAAGTCAATTTTAACTGATTTTTACTTTTAAGGATTTTGCTAAGGTGCGATGCATAGTTTTGTATGGGGCAGCCTTAGATTATCAAGTGTGATAATCATATATAAGAACATTTTTATATTTCCATTGAAGCAACTGACTTACAGGCAACTGTTTCAGCAAGTGCAATAAATAAAAATATTTTACCTATGTTTTCTTAATAGCACAGATAGTGTTAGGAAGCTGCCAGTATAGCATCAGTAAGTTACATTTTCCTCCCTTTTCCAAAAGTAGGGAAGGTAGTTAATTTTAGATATTAGTAGATGAGATTCAGCGAAATGAAATTTTGACTCTCACTTGACACTCCTAACTCTGTACCTCCACGGTGTCTTAATAATTAGTTTACTTGAGTTTCATTTTATTCCACTGCTGTGCTTCAGTTATGACTTGCCAAGGTTCTAGGTGTGTGAGAGTTAAATCTAGTGAATAGCTTGAACTACATGTATATGAAACCTGCATTTGAGATTCTTCATCTTGTTCCACAGTAAAAATATCACAAAGTTCAATAAAGAAAAAGTAAGGATTTATTCAGCATATATTCAAAAGGCAAAGCAGGAAGCAGACAAGCATGCTGCCATAGCCGGGTTTGCTGGCGTCTTAAGGAATGTTACAGCATCGTCACTATATATCAATGTCACGAACGTGCAAAATCACTGAATGTTTGAAATGCTCACAGATTGACTAGAAAATTCTAAATCACTGATTCTATATTTTGAATTGTCTTTCTTAATAATCACTGGTACAGATAATGACAGGAAGCTCTTCATTCGTTCAACAAATCCTACTATTCACTAAATGCTAATAATAGTAATAAAGCCAAGAGTAGAAAGCATGTGGGTGTTTTGTGCTGCTTTTATGAGTTGTTTATATAGAAGATTCCCCTAAAAGATGTTTTCCAAGATTGTTCTAGCCCTTATCTTCATAGCTCAGGGCCCAGTTGATGTGTACTTGTGACTCGGAGCCCAGTTCCACCTGGGTCACATTCTAGAGTAGAAGATAATAGCTCCAATACTATCTTCTAAATCAGTCTTTTACAAAATAAAGACATATTGACATATTGTTAAAAAGAGGAAGAAATCAAATTCCTGTATCACACCATTTATAAAATAAATTCCAAGGAAATTAAACACTTAAATGTGAAAATGAATATTTTAAACTTTTAAAATCTGACATAGAATAGTCTCATACTTTCAGGAAAAGATTTGTAGGACACAATACTACCGTCTAAGTAAGAAAATCAAGATTGATGTATTTGAGTGATTAAAATTTTGAAAAAATACATCATGTATAGCTGACAGAAATTGACAACTGAGATAAATGAAAAGTTCAATTCAAAAATAGCAAAAAATAATAAATTCAGTTAAAATGTTAAAAAAGACATTCTATATGTATATACATAAACAAGCAAGGCATAAAAGAGGAAACTCAAATAGCTGATAAACACATAAAAAGATGCTCAAACTCATCAGTGTTTTAGAGAAATGCAAAGTAAAACTATAATTCTTCATTTTTCATTCATCAGATTGATTACAAAGAAGTCAATGTTGTAAAATAGCAAATCCTGGCAAAGACAGGGGATGGAAATAAAAACTGTAGTAAGGCCAATTCCCAAAACGCAAAAACTGACTCATAACTGGACTTTCCCACTTCTCTGTTGTCTTTGAAACCAGCCACCCTCTTGGAACTTTCTCCCTCTCTCTCATCACTGAGTTAGGTCAGCCCTTACAGATTAGAAGATCTTTGTTCTTCAGACTGACTGCTTGCACAGCCCTTCTCTGTCCCCAGCCACCCACCCCTGGGTCTTTACAACTATAAAATACTCTGTTCTTCTTCTAAGAAGCCAAAGTGGTTGGATTCCAGCCTCTTTGGGCTCTCACAGCCCCCAGTGAGTTTAAAATTCACTAGAATGACTCATTAAACTCAGAGAAAGGACTATAGACACTATGACAACTTTAACCTAACCAAAAAAGGATGTGAAGAGGCATGAGATCTGGGATAGTTCCTGGAACTAATCTTCTGTGTCCTAACAGGCGTGCCGCCCTCACACGAATATGACAGTCTGCTTCACTGGTCAGGAAGGCTCCAAACTTCCATGTTGAAAGCCATTTATTAGCTTCATCGTGTAGTCCTGAGTGGAGCCTCACTGCATAGCTGGGATTGATCAAGTCACTGACTACGCATGATGGAATTATGCCTCCCTCCCTTCCTCAGAGTAGTGTGGTCTGTGGCGCTCTAAGACACTTGCACAAGTTCTTGTTATGTGGGGTTTTACATAACAAAAAACCCACTGCAAACCAAGTTGATTCTGAATCGTAAATACCGTACAGGACAGAGTAGAACTGCCCTATAGAGCTTCCGAGGAGTATCTGGTGGATTCCAACTGCTGGACCACTTGGCCATCAGGTTTTCTTTACATAATTATGGCCCCTCAGTGCCTGGGGAATTCCAAGGGTTAGCTTTCAGGAATCAAAGACAAAGAACAATTCCAGTTCTTTATCTCTCATCGGGTGGAGGGGTTGACTCACAGGTAGCTGGAAGAATATGAATTGCTACTACTTTGGGAAGACAATTTTTAGTACTCTTAATTGTAATTTAACTTTCATCCAGTAAAGATGAAGACACGCCTCGCCTTGAACCCAACAATCCAGTTTCTAAGTATACGCTCTGCCATGAAGCCAATCTCTGAGACAGGAGGTCAGTAATCAGAGGTTTATTTCTGTATGCTGGCAACGTGGGGGACAGAGGGGATATTCTTTCTCTGCGATCTGTCCACCCATTGTCTACAAGTAGGAGTTTTTAAAGAGAGAGACTACCTGCTGGTGCAGAGATTCAAAGGGGTCTTGAGGAAAGGGCTGGGTTCCTTTAATTCTTTGACCTCTCTAGGTCATCCAGGTGCAATCTGCAGGCCATCACTGGCCACCAAGGAAAACAAAGTGGTGCTAGATACCATCTGGCCACCAATTTGAAAGAAGAATGCTCAAAAACAGGTTTGTTTTTCTGACCTTCCTGGACTTTCACTTACTACTTTTATCAATGGTTAGAGCCCAATTATCAAGATAAGAGGTGTTATTCATAGCCTAACTTACTAGGAAACACTGGTGGCATAGTATTTCACTGCTGTGGCTGCTACTCAAAAGGTTGGCAGTTCAAATCCACCAGGTGCTCCTTGAAAACTCTATGAGGCAATCCTACTCCGTCCTACAGGGTTGCTATGAGTTGGCATCGACTGGATGGCACTGGGCTTGGTTTGTTGGATAGCTTACTAAATCTATGATTGTGCCTCTAAGGCTGAGAGCAGTGCCCTAGCATCACCACCTGGGGCTTGTGAATGTGCAAGTCATGTTTTCCAAGGAGGTTGTGGTTGGTGGAGCTGAAGAAATGCCTCTCAGAACCTCGGTCTTAGGTCCTCTCTGTTATTTGAAAACAGTGCTTTTCAGGCCTCCAGTTTCGATATCATTCTTTAAATACTTTAAATCTAAAGATAACCTTTATTTATGAATATAAATTATCAACAGTGCTAAAGTGTGAACTTAAAGAATAGTAATTGTCTCTTAGAAACCTTTGTGGTATATGTTAAGACCAATGGCTGCTCACCAAAAGTTCAGCAGTTTGAATTCACCAAGTGCTCCTTGAAAATACAATGGGGAAGTTCTACGAACCAGAGTCAACTCAAGAACAGCAGACAGGTTAAGGGTTTTTTATTTGTTTGTTTTTGGTTCTTGTGAGGAAGATCTGAACATGCAACTGAGGAGGGGTGCAAAGGAGGTGTTCCTCAAATCAGTTAAGTATTGTTACCTGAAATAAGTCCTGCCTAGTGCAGTTTCTCACCAATAAAGACCTTCTCACTAGGTGAGAGAGGAGGAAGAGCATTCACTGTAAGCTCCCAGGCAAGGAGCAAGAAGCTGTACGCCTCAAAGAAAGCTCCCCAAGCAGGGTGGCAAAACTTTTCATACTCTTCTTCACAAGGAAGTATCTCTTATACCAACATGATGGACTGCACAGATTATCACTAGACGCAAGCACAGTAAGACAAATTGTTTTCCCTTAGTATGTACAAAAGACAGTAGCTAATTCCAGCCCTGGTGAAGATTTTAATATTTAATTATGTATTAATGAGGATTAGGTTACTTTAGGACACTTTTGAGGCTAGTAAACTGATTTTGACTGTTTTTGACTGACTTAAGGCAGAAGCTGAGTTACATGGTGGTCAAAATCTTGGTAATGGACAGGGAGAATAAGTCTTACTTGATAGTAGGTGAGAAGCTGCCTGCTGTGGTCTGTGTCATTACCTTTTAAAAGGCTGATTTGAAGCAAATAAGGTAAGAGAAGTAATTGTTAGATATGAGGCATAAATATACTCATGTCGATTATTACTGTAATTTGCTTTGCGTTTTTAAATTTTCCTAGTACACTTCAAAAGAAAGGTAATGTTGAATTTCCAGCAACGATCTGATCGCATTTCAATCTTAATGGAAAAAGGAAGGATGTTGAGTACACTGTAGGACCGCAGCAATGCAGAGCAGCCATGGTAAACTGGCAGCTCACAGCCTAATAAGAATCCCAACACTTGTTTGGCTTCAATATGCCACAAAGTTGGCTACAGAGTGTTCTAAAATACGTGAAAGAGTTGTCAACATTTAAAACTTGAGAGCTAGCTCACAAATTCTGATTTCTCCTTTCTTTTGCAAAAGTCCAAATATCTGGCAATAGTGGAAGCACAGCCGAGTGGCTTCTGACTCCTTTGGATTCGATTCTCAGTGCCCTGTAACCTTTGCATGTAGCATAGCCCATCCTGAAATTCCACCAGAGTGCCAGTTGACATTTCCCATCACAAGTGGCCTTTACATTGTATCAAAGAGCAAAGCTAGGCATTTCACCCAACCCATTTGTTCTTGTTATCTGTCTACTCCTCATAGGTATCTAAGTTTGGAATACCAATCAGGATCCCTAGCTAATGTGTTGCCAACCTGGATGCAGCTTGGAAGAAAGTTCCAGGGACTTATTTCAGTAAACATACCAGCTGCTGAAAAACTGTATGGAGCGTAGTTATACTCTAACACACGTGGAAACACCGTGAGTTGACTAGAGGACAATTTTTATTTTTAATATTAATTTTATGTGGGCATATATATATGTGAATGTTTGTATGTATATATATGCATGAAAAACTGAAAAGACATAAAATATTTTTGACTCCTGTCTCTGGCTTATTTGACAACCAGTTTTCAAATGCTACTCCCCAAACCAAAAACTCACTGCCTTTGAGTTGATTCTGACTCATAGTGACCCTATAAAACAGAGTAGAACTCCCCATGGAGTTTCCAAGGAGTGCTTGGTGGATTTGAACTGACAGCCTTCTGGTTAGCAACTATATACCTAACCACTATGTCACTAGGGTTTCCAAAGCTCACACGGCACTGTGTAAAAACCTGTTAAACAGTCAAACCAAAAAACATTCTTCTATGCTGCTTTCTCAGGTTTTAGTAGAGCCTTCAATAATCCTTCTATCTACAATCATTTTCTGCTGCAACTTCCAGCCTCTTTGAACTCCTATCACAGAAAAATCAGACCATATTTCCCCAAACACATTGCACATTTTAAGACACCCCTTTTTTTCCGTAGGTCATTTCTTTTATAAAAGAACGCAAACGAGCAAACAAAACCCCAAACTTTTCCTTCCATTTCTGGCTTTCAACTACAAACTTAAGATTTCTTCAAAGATTTTCCTGACTTCATTTGAGCATAGAATTGTTCTCTAATCTGCATTGACGTAGCCAGCAGTTCTTAGTGCTCATAGTTCTTACTTGTAAGCACACACGTCATCTGTGTGTGTCCCCAGACAGATCTCACAGACCTTTCAGATCTCTTCCTTTCTAGTATAGAAAGGAATTATCTAAAATATAGTTGTTGTCATTGTTAGGTGCCATCAAGTTGGTTCCAACTCATAGTGGCTTCCATGTACAACAGAATGAAACACTGCCTAGTGCTACTGTGCCATCTTCACAAACATTGTTATGCTTAAACCTATTGCTTCACAGCTGACAGAGAAAGCCTTCACCTGGGGCTGACATCCTGAATTTGAACTTGTAGCCTACAGGACTGTGATAAAATAAATTTCTCTTTAGAGACTGAAAAACATTCCTCTTATGAACAGGAACTAGACAAGGATGTCCACTTTCACCACTTCTGTTCAACATTGTACTAGAAGTTCTGGCCAGAGTAAATTTGACAAAACAAAAAAATAAACAACATCCACATTAGCAATGAAGAAGTAAAAATCTGCCTCTCTGCAGGTGATATGATTGCACACACAGAGAATTGTAAAGAATCCATAAATAAACTCCTTGACCTAATAGTTCAGCAAAGTATCAGGATATAAGATAAACATAATAAATCAGTATGATTCCTTTATACCAAAAAACAGATCATTAAAGAAGAAATCACCAAATCAATACATTCTACTATAGCCCCAAAGAAGATAAAACCCCTAGGAATCAATCTAACTAGAGAAATAAAAGACTTATACAAAGAGAACTACAAGACCTCACTGCAAGAAACTAAGAGAGACTTACATAAGAGGAGAAAACTACCCTGCTCATGGATGGGAAGACTTAGTATGTGAAAATATCTATTTTACCCTAAGCGATCTATGTATACAACGCAATTCCAATACAAATTCCAGTGACGTTTTTTAGAGATGGAGAAACAAATCACCAAATTTGTTTAGAAAGGAAGGAAACCTTGGGTAAGCAAAGTACTACTGAAGAAGAAGATCACAGTGGGAGGCCTCTCACTATCTGACCTTAGAACCTATTACACTGCCACAATAGCCAAAACAGCCGGATACTGGTACAAAAAGAGACATATAGGCTAATGGAACGGAGTTGAGACCCCATCTTCCTATGAACAGTTGACATTTGAAAAGACCCTAAGATTGTAAACTGGGATAAAAACAGACTCTTTAACAAATGGTGCTGGCAAAATTGGATACCTCTCTGCAAAAAATTGAAACAAGACTTATATCTCAAACTTTGCACCTAAACCAACTTAAACTGCGTAAAAGATGTGAATATCAAACCCAAAACAATAAAGATCAAGCAAGAAAAATTAGGATCAACAAAGGAAGTTTTGATACACAGCTTAGACAGACTTCAAAATGTGACAAAGCACATCCAACAAAAATAAATATATGAGAACTACTAAGAATCACACACTTTTGCTCATCCAAAGACTTTATCAAAAGAATTAAAAGACCACCTACAGAATAGGAAAAAATATTTGGCATCTATATGTCAGACCAATGTCTGATCTCCATAATCTACAAGATACTACAAAATATCAACAAGAAAAGGATAAATAATCCAATTAAGTGATGGGCAAAGTAGATGGACAGATACTTCTCTAAAGAGGATATCCAAGCAGTCAAAAGACACCCATGGGATTGTTCATGATCATTAGTTATTAAAGAAATTCAAATCAAAACTACAATGCGATATCATCTCAACCCAACAACGTTGGCCATGATTCAAAAAACACAAAACAACAAATGCTGGAGAGGCTGTGGAGAAACTGGAACTCTCCTATACTGCTGGTGAGACGGCAAAATGGTACAACCTCTTTGGAAAGCAATCTGGCACTTCCTTAGAAAGCTAGAAATATACATACCATTTGACCCGATAATCTCACTGCTTGGAATACACCCTACAGAAGCAAGGGCTGTCATGCGAACAGATACATGCACATGAATGTTTATTGCAGCATATTCCACATTAGCAAAAAGATGGAATCAACCCAGATGCCCAACAACACACGAATGGATAAACAAACTACAGTATATATACTCAGTAGAATACTGTGTGATGATGAAGAACAATGATAATTTTAGGAAGCATCTCATAACTTGGTTTCAATTGGAAGACATTATGTTAAGTGAAATCAGTCAGCAGCACAAGGACAAATATTGTATGAGACCTCTACTATAAGGACTTGAAAACAGACTCATGTATAGAAGAAAAGACTCTTTGACGGCTGCAAGGGAGGAGAGGGAGAGAGAGAAGAAGATAACTGATTATAGTTTAGATAGTTGATAAAAATTTGGTTGGGTGAAAGCAAGGGACAGCACACATTAGAAGGAAAATCAAGTTAATTGCACTTTAATATAAACTGAAAACTGTTCTAATCTTAACCCAATATTGCAAGGATAGAGTAGCAGGGGCAGGGGTCGGGGACCATGCCCTGTCATGAGTTACATCTTCATCCACTTTTAGTGCCTTCTCTTTCATAGCTAGGTGTGTTTGAGATTTCTCAAGATATGCTTTAAGAGAATTTGTCTATCTAGCAATGTGAAAAATAATGGATAGAAAAGTGATAAAAGCTACTAAGAAGTACAATTTTTATGTCTGACCCTACGGAAAGTTTATCTTTCTATCCTAACCATTAGAAGCTTAAGAGATACAGGCTCTATCTTTTAAATTCCTTAATACACTGAAAACTTAGTGCTAAGCAATCTTCATAAATTTTACTTTAAATTTAGCAATAACATCCAAAGAAATGGAAATGTACAGACATGGAAGTTGTAGTTAATTCTCACTGACTACCTAGCATTTAGTTACATTTTGCAGCTCCCAGCAATTCACTGTAACATAGCCTTACTGGAATATGACAGATGCCTTGATAATGAACATTCTTTATTGAAAGCAGATTTCAAAATGTTACAAATATAGCAGGTAAAAAGAATGCTACATTTGAACTCAAAAGGCAAAGATTATTACTATGTGGGCCAGAAGCATTAAAATAGCATCTATGTTGCATGAGCTAGGATATGGTCCCTGGCAATAACTCAAGGGTAAAATTCTTTACCATGACTCTAGTCAAAACATAAAGTAACTCAAAACCTGAAGCATTTGTCATTTTTTGAAAAAGGAAAATTCACATTTTACTAAATGTGGCAAACAGCACGGATGAATGACTTACATTCAAGTGTCTTATCATGTGGGATACCATGCTGCGTATCAGTGACAGCAAAGGGAAAAAGGCAAAGTTGTAATCATGAATTCTCCTTCAAGTTATTGAATTTTAGGTAACATGACTGGTACACAGCTTTTGTTGGTTCAGAATGAAAAAACATTTTGTGAAAGTATGAAAACTCAAGCCAAACCCATTGCCATGACATTGATTCTAACTCTTAGCAAACCTACAGGACAAAGTAGAACTGCCCTACAAGATTCCCAAGGTGGATTTGAACTGCTGGCCCTTTGGTTAACAGCCAGAGGCTTAACCACTACACCACTAGGAATCCTTGGAAAGCATGTTGTTGCTGTTAGGTGCCTCCCAGTTGGTTTCAACTCATAGCAACCCTGTGCCCAACAGAACCAAACACTACCTGGTTTAAGCCGGGATCACAATTGTTGCTACGCTTGAACACTTTGTTGTAGCCGCTGTGTCAATCCATCTCATTGAGGGTGTTCCTCTCACTCACTGAACCTCTGCCAAGCATTTTGTCCTTGTCCAGGCATTGATCCCTCCTGATAACATGTCCAAAGTATGTGAAATATATTCTCTCCACATTTGCTTCTAAGGAGACTTCTGCTGATGCTTCTTTCAAGACAGATCTGTTCATTCCTTTGGCAGTCCATGACATAATTCAATATTCTTCACCAGCACCATAATTCTGTGAAAATGGGGTTGCTGTTAACTGCTGATTATTTTATCTATTCAAAAGTTACATGACATGTTGTATATGAATAATATGCATTTGTACATTGGCAGTTCTTTGGTCTTCCATTTAATACGTATACTCGGGCAGAATTACCTCCCAAGAAACATATATTCCCAAGATGTGTGTACAAAAGACCTTTATAAAAACTAAGATTATAACATTTGTAGAGAATTATGAATAGGTTGATGACTAACATCAAAGTTCCAGAAGTAGGTTTTGTGGTTTCAAGTTCTCCTCTGGTACTTCCTGGCTGTGCTATCTTCAGAGTTATGTGTTCCCATTTGCTCTCCTGAAAAACAGCACTAGTCTTAAAAGTTGTTGAGAAAGAATGCTACAACATCAGAATTACCAAATGTTTACTTGAATATCTATATAAATGTACTCAAAGCATGTATTATTAAATATAAAATTCACCATTTAAACACAAAATTCATAATTTATATATATTGACTTCATGGCAATTAAGTCCTCAAACTTAATTGTTCTAACTGCTACATACCTCACTGCTGAGTTTCCAAAACCACTTTCAAGTGTGAACCAGGCACTGTCACCAGCGCATAGCTTCCCAAGGGGAGTACTTGGAAGGTGATTGTAGTGACATTGAGCTGTGAGATATGTAGGACTTTTCCTAGGATGAGTTTGTGAACTTAACTGGTAGTTTTCATACAGGAACACTTTTTCTGGAACGGCTGTCAGAACTGTTGGTATATTACCATTGATGTCTTCTTATCAATATTTCCTGTATCTTCAAGTAAAGAAAAAAGTCACTGGGAGCCAGATCAGGTGAGCAGGGAAGGTGTTCGGATACAGTTATTTGTATACTTGCTAAAAACTCCCTCACAGACAACTATGCCATTAAGTTTCCAAACTCACCACCATATGCAATGGCCATTCCAGAAAGAGTTTCAAAATTACTTTGAAGGGTAAACTAGGCACTGGTATCGGTGCATAGCTTCCCAAGGGGTACTTGGAAGGTGATTGTAGTGACATTGAGCTGTGAGATATGTAGCACTTAGAACAGCTGAGTTGGAGGATTTGTCTTAATTGTCAGACCAAACTAGTAGACATACTCTTATACCATTTGGAACTAGATTTTTCTCACTCGTAAGAGATCCTATGTGTGTAGTAAAAAAAAAAAAAAAAAAATTGCAGCCCAGTCATTTTCAATTCATAGCAATCCTTTAGGACAGACTAGAACAGTCCCATAGGGTTTCCAAGGAGCCTCTGGAGGATTTGAACTTCTGACCTGTTGGTTAGCAACTGTAACACTTCAAACTCTATGCCACTAGAGTTTCCATTTCCTTACTTACAGATACATAATAAGCTCTTGGTAATCAAATCACCCCTGTCTCAAGAAATCTCCCCTGTAGTAGGTGGTCCATACCTTGTTCCACTGAGGTAACAATCGTACAGATGTATCCATTATTTGTTTATGACTTTATCTTTTGAAGGACCTCTCCAGTGCTTCATGTGCAAGTGTTTGTGAGGGCATCAGTTTTGAAATCAACTGGATGAATGCCTAGGACTGTAATTGCTATGTCTTACAGTAAGATTGTATCTACCTTTGTAAGAAACTGTCAACTTGTCTTTCAAAGTGGCCACACCACTTTACATTCCAAGTGGCAATGAATGAGAGTTCCTATAGCTTTGTATCCTCAACAGTAATTGGTATTGTTACCTGTCAGGATTTTAGCCAGTCTACTAGTGTGTAGCTGTACTTCTTGTTACTGTGTTTATGTGGAATTTCTTGATGACAAATAATGTTTACCATCTTTTCACATGCTTATTTTGTATCTGCATATTTTCTTTGAGGAGGTGTCTGTTTAGATCCTTTGCCCATATTTTAGTAGGGTCGTTTGTTTTCTTATTGTTGGTGTTTAAGTGTTCTTTGTGTATCTTAAATTGAAACCATTTATAAGATAGGAGTTTTGCAAATAATGCCTCCCAGTCTCTGGCTTGTCTTTTCATTCTCTTGACTGTGTTTTTGCAGAGCAAAAGTAATTCAGCTTACTCAAGTCTGCATTATAAATAGTTTCATGGATTGTGCTTTTGCGGTTGTATCTCAAAAGTTACTCATCAAATTCAAGTCTCCTAACTTTTTTCCAGTATCTCTTCTAGAAATTTTATAGTTTTATTGTAAGTAGATTCTCTCTCTGGATTTCAGAGAGGTTTACATAAACCATTTTCTGCCACGTCCCTGGATTTCAAAGAGGCTTTAGCCTAAACCTTCTTCCTCTACCATCACCCAAAAACAGCCCACAGGAATTTGACCACAAACAAAATTTTATGCCTGCCACCTCACCCTCCCAAGGAAAGCCCTTCTCTTATCCAACCGTGACCATCAACCAACCTTACTCCCTCCCCATTCTGATCAACACTTCTTCCTTTTCAGGCCATAAATCCCCTTACCACAATTTCTTGCAATCCTCTTTCTTCTGTTAATTAACCTTCTTCCCTTATCAAACCATAAACCCCCTCAACCCACACTACCTCACTGAGATTTTAAAACTATTTAAAAAACTCTGCCCCACTGGCCAGGGATGGGCTAAACAACCCCTTCGCTCAGTTCCCACCTTCTCTCTTCTAATAAATCTTACTGGACCCTCAGACTGGTGTGCCTCTTCGTCTGTTTCCTGTCATTCTCTCTCCAGCACATTGTACTTTGCATTGAGGTCTATGACAACTTACAAGTGTTTAGAGTGTTGGTTTTTGCTTGTTTGTTTTCTTGTGCTTTAAGAGACAGTCTACAAGCCAAGTCACTTTGCCATATCAACCCTGCACCCACACTGCTGTGCAACTCTAACTACTGTCCACACCCTGTGGCAACACACTCCTACTTTCTACCCTGTACATCCTGTAGCCATTTAACCAACTCCTGTCTCCCTCCACTTTCTTATTGAAGGAGAGGCCAGACTGAACACTGCCCCCACTCCATTCACCCCACCTCATTCCAGGAAATTTGTCCCTTGTTGCCCCGAGCACCAAATATACCTTGCCCCTTGCTACACTTTCCACCAAACTACTTCCCCTTGCTGCACTCAGCACTCAGCCCCTGTCTTAGGCTGGGTTTTCTAGGGAAGCAAAACCAGTAACACGTGTAGGTACAAGGAAAGATTTATAATATATAGATAGATAGATGGGTAGATACAAATACAGGAAACAGCTCACGTAATCACAGAAGCTGAATGTCCCAAGCTCTGACACAGGCCTCACGTGGCCACGGAAGCTGAGGAACCCAAAGTCAGCAAGTCGGAGACCAGAGTGCTAGATCACTGGTTGTGTAGGTCAGTGGATCCCAAGCTGGTGGTGAGACGAAGCAACAAGGCTGGCAAACCCAGGATCAGCAGGTCAGGGAGCAGGACTCTCAAGTGCCGATTGTAAGGACTGATGAATCCAACAGCTGCTAGTTAAGTCCCAGAACCAGACGTTGGAACAAGAGAGCAGGAGCTCCTGGCCATGTGAGCAACCAGCAGCCGTAGTAAAAGGTCACAAGATGAGAGCCGAGGGGCAGGGAGCCACCACAAACCCCGCCCTGCCACTTAATACAGCAGCCAAATATGTAGTAGACAAGTTGACATAATCCTGATCACCACAGTCCACCCCTTGTCAACTTGGCATCTGCACACGTCTCACCTTACCATGCACAGTCTCTGAAGAAATACAGTTACAAAGTCATACTTATGTCAGCATGATATAACTAACACATGTACAACTGAAAATGCATTAACCCGCTTACATCTTATGTTTCATAAGTAAACAAAATATCCAATACACACATACAAAGCAGGAATATTCATAGCAATTACAGTCCTCCTTTCTGCAACTGCTCACGTGGCCATAACTGATATTTAGAACTACCTTCTTCTACAACCCATTCTGTATTCCCTTTGCCCTCAGCAAGTACCTCAGCTGGTTGCGGTTCCTTGCCTGGTGAAGTGACCCAAACCTTCATTCCTGAAGGGTCTGGGATATTATCACCACTTATTTGGGAGCTGGGTTGCTGTAGTTTTCCATTGACCTTAATCACTGGACATGGTAGTACTAGGAGGCGTCCTAAGGGATCTCCTGCATTCCAAACATACTCTTCTTTACTCTGTTATGTAATGTCAATCCAATTTCATCTTTATGGTCAGGATCAATCACACCGGCCAGTATTGTAACTCCCTTCTTTGTCTGTTGATCCAGAGGTACAAAGAGCCCAAAATAGCCTGGTGGCAATTTTAGATTCCAGTTCAGTGGAATCATTGATGTGTCTCCAGGTGGCAGCATTCCTCCCTTCGGAACTAGGACATTTAATCCTGCAGAACATAAAGTCATGGGGACAGGAAGCAAAAATCTTGCAAGTGGGTCACTAGGGGTAACAGTGAGGGGTGCCACTCCCATTTCCACCCCTTGATTCCTGGACCCATGAATCCTGGCAATAGGAGAAACAGCACCGTATACTGGATGCTGGTTTAGAGCATACACAGCCTCTTGGAAAACACTTCCCCAACCCTGCAAGGTTTTGCCACCCAGCTGGCAGCGTAATTGTGTCTTCAGGAGACCATTCCATCGTTCTATCAAGCCAGCTGCTTCAGGATGATGGGGAACATGGTAAGACCAGTGAATTCCATGAGCATGGGCCCACTGCCGCACTTCATTTGCTGTGAAATGAGTCCCTTGATCAGAGGCAATGCTGTGTGGGATTCCATGACGGTGGATGAGGCATTCTGTAAGTCCACAGATGGTAGTTTTGGCAGAAGCATGTCGTGCCAGGCAGGCAAATCCATATCCAGAGTAAGTATCCATCCCAGTGAGGACTAAACGCTTTCCTTTCCATGATGGAAGCAGTCCAGTGTAATCAACTTGCCACCAGGTTGCCGGCTGATCACCTCGAGGAACAGTGCCATATCGAGGACTCAGTGTTGGTCTCTGCTGCTGGCAGAGTGGGCACTCAGCAGTGACTGTAGCCAAGTCAGCCTTGGTGAGCGGGAGCCCACGTTGCTGGGCCCATGCATAACCACTGTCCCTGCCACCATGACCACTTTGTTCATGGGCCCACTGAGCAATGACAGAGGTAGCCGGAGAAAGAGGATGATTGGTTCCCACAGAACGGGTCATCCTATCCACTTGATTGTTAAACTCATCCTCTGCTGAGGTTACTCTTTGATGAGCATTCACATGAGACACAAATATCTTCACTTCTTTGGCCCATTCAGAGAGGTCTATCCACATACCTGTCCCCTATAAATTCTTGTCTCCAATCTTCCAATCATGTTCCTTACAAGTCCCTGACCAACTGGCCAAGCCATTGGCCACAGCCCATGAATCGGTATACAGCCGCACATCTGGCCACCTCTCCTTCCAAGCAAAGTGAACAACCATATGCACTGCTCGAAGTTCTGCCCACTGGGAGGATTTGCTTTCACCACTGTCCTTGAGGGAGGTCCCAGAAAGGGGCTGTAGCGCTGCTGCTGTCCACTTTCGAGTGGTGCCGGCATACCGCGCAGAACCATCTGTAAACCAAGCACGAGTTTTCTCTGCCTCAGTCAGCTGGTCATAAGGAATCCCCCATGAGGCCATAGGTGCAAACTGGGAGACAGGAGGTAATGTTACAGGAGTGGAGACCATGGGCATTTGGGCCACTTCCTCATGCAATTTACTTGTGCCTTCAGGTCCTGCACGGGCCTGATCTCATATATACCACTTCCATTTAATGATGGAGTGCTGCTGTGCTCGTCCAACTTTATGACTCTGTGGCTCAGACAATACCCAGTTCATGATAGGCAGCTCAGGACGCATGGTGACCTGGTGTCCCATGGTTAAGCGTTCAGTCTCTACTAAGGCCCAGTAACAAGCCAAAAGTTGTTTTTCAAAAGGAGAGTAGTTATCTGCAGAGGATGGCAGGGCTTTGCTCCAAAATCCTAAAGGTCTGCGCTGTGATTCGCCAATAGGGGCCTGCCAAAGACTCCAAACAGCATCTCTATCTGCCACTGACACCTCGAGTACCATTGGATCAGCTGGATCATATGGCCCAAGTGGCAAGGCAGCCTGCACAGCAGCCTGAACCTGTTGCAGAGCCTTCTCCTGTTCTGGGCCCCACTCAAAAGTAGCAGCCTTTCTAGTCACATGATAAATAGGCTGAAGTAGCACACCCAAATGAGGAATATGTTGCCTCCAAAATCCAAAGAGACCCACTAGGCGCTGTGCCTCTTTTTTAGTTGTCGGAGCAGCCAGGTACAATAACTTATCCTTCACTTTAGAAGAGATATCGCGACATGCCCCACACCACTGGACCACTAGGAATTTCACTGAGGTGGAAGATGCCTGAATTTTTGTGGGATTAATTTCCCACCCTCTAGCATGCAAATGTTTAACCAATAAGTCCAGAGTCACTGATATTTCTTCCTTACTAGGTCCAATCAGCATAATGTCATCTATATAATGGACCAGTGTCACATCTTGTGGAAGAGAGAAGCAATCAAGGTCCCTGCAGACTAAATTATGACACAGGGCTGGAGAGTTAATGTAGCTCTGAGGCAGGCAAGTGAAAGTGTATTGTTGGCCTTGCCAGGTGAATGCAAACTGCTTCTGGTGGTCTTTGGAAACAGGTATGGAGAAGAAGGCATTAGCCAGATCAGTAGCTGCATACCAAGTACCAGGAGATGTATTAATTTGCTCAAGCAGTGAAACTACATCTAGAACAGCAGCTGCAATGGGGGTTACCAGCTCTTTAAGTTTGCGATAATCGACTGTCATTCTCCAAGATCTATCCGTTTTTCGCACAGGCCAAATGGGCGAATTGAATAGGGATGTGGTGGGAATCACCACTCCTGCGTCTTTCAAGTCTTTAATGGTGGCGGTAATTTCAGCAATCCCTCCAGGAATACGGTATTGCTTTTGGTTCACTATTTTCTTAGGCAGTGGCAGTTCTAGTGGCTTCCATTTGGCTCTTCCCACCATAATAGCTCTCACTCCACTTGTCAGGGATCCAATGTGAGAGTTCTGCCAATTGCTGAGTATATCTATTCCAATTATGCATTCTGGAATTGGGGAAATCACTACAGGATGGGTTCAGGGACTCACTGGACCCACTGTGAGACAAACATGAGTCAAGATTCCATCAATAACCTGACCTCCATATGCCCCCACTCTGACTGGTGGGCCACAGTGACGTTTTGGGTCTCCTGGAATTAGTGTCAGTTCAGAGCCAGTATCTAGTAATCCTCGAAAAGTCTGATTATTTCCTTTTCCCCAGTGAACAGTCACTCTCGTAAAAGGCCGTAGATCCCTTTGGTGAAGGGCAGGAGAAAGATTAATAGTATAAATTTTTGACAGGGTATCAGAAATCTTCCTCAAAGGGACCTGGCCTCCCCTTCATTCAAGTGGTTGTGGGTCCTTAAACTCGCTCAAGTCTGGGAATTGATTGAGGGACCGCGACTCTCTCTTCTGGCGATTTGAGTTAGACTGCTGTTCACCTGACCTAGAGTTCATCCTTTCATACATATCACGTAAATACTTAGTAGGCTGATCATCTATTGCACTGCTAGGGACACCATGACTAAGGAGCCAGTTCCACATGTCCGCACGAGTCAGATTATCACGATTACTATTTTGCCTCTGCTGTCCATTACTGTAAACACGCCCACCTCGTCTTTGTCGACTGAGTGCAGCCACTTGACCTCTACCACCACGGGATCCAGTCAGCCCCATTGTAGTTAGGTGTCTTAATTCAGCTAGGGCAGCTCCCACTGTCATGTCTGATTTACATAAAATGGCAATCACAGCAGTCATCAAGGATCCCAGAGCTCCCTTCACAAATTTGTTTCTCACAGTTGTGGTAAGTTATGTCCTCTGGACATGCTATGTGTGGATTTGAAGGCCTAACTGAATAAATCCACTCTAGCATGCCAATTTCCCTCAGCCTTTGGATATCCTCTTCTACAGTACCCCAAGACAAGTCTGGCAATTCACCCTGATTTAGTGTAGGCCACCACATCAGCCATACTTCAGCAATCCAGTCAAACAAACTGTTAGGTCCTCTCCTAACTTCTCAAGCTGAAACATTGAATGAAGGGTCTGTGCTCAGTGGACCCAGGTCAAGAAATTCAGACTGATCCAGCTTTATGTTCCTTGCACCATTATCCCGCACCCTTAACAGCCATTCCCAAGCATATTCCCCAGGTTTCTGTTTGTATGTGTTAGAAAAGTCAAGTAGTTCCTTTGGAGTATAGCATGTCGTCTCCTGGGTCACACTTTGTACTTCACCTTTTGGAGCTTGCTTGGTCTTAAGTCTAGTTATAGGTCTAGAAGCCAAAATCGGCAGTGCAGAAGCGTTTTTAGAATCTTCAGCAAGCTTTCATAAAGCATCTGCCTTAGGCCGTGCCCCAGGCAATGGCTCTGGCAGGCGCTCTTCAGCGGCAGGGGGGCTGCAGCTAATCTCACTAGGTTGGAACCCAGGGGATAATGGCTTTACTGGGCGGGGCGGTTTCCGCAGACAAAGGCGAAGTAATCCCTTCACACGGGTGTGGTTCAGCTGGCAGGAGTGATTTACTGGAAGTGAGGGGCTCAGCGTCCCCAGCTTCCATATCATCCTCCCATATGTCTCCATTCCCAGTTTCAGGGTCCCATATTTTCCCAATCAATGCCCTCACTTTAATTTCAGATACTTCTCTAGTTTGACAGTTGAGCCGGCGTTGTAATTCCGCCACTCTAACGATAAGCATCTGGGTTTGGCTTTCAGCAGTTTCAGCTCTGCTATTACAGGTAACGAGGTTTTCTTTAAAAGCACAAGCAGAAGCTTTGAGGTCTTTTACATGACATGAAAGCTTTGGTTCCAAGGCCCTGAGCTCATCTTTTTCCTTCACCAGCTTATCTAATGCAAGTAGGACCAGACAAGCAACTTCTTTATGCTGCTCATCCGCACATAATTTCAAAAAGTTATCACACATGTTTTCACCCTGAGGGTCACCTTTCACCAATATCTGATCTATTGGTGGGGCTATTTTGTGGATGTGTACCGCCACCTCAGCCCACGGACTAGCAGGGCACTGCTGGTACTTGTTACCTATAGGAGCAGAGTTAGCAACAGTGTTACTATTAGCCAGACTCAAGAACCACTTGAAAGGATTCATTTTTACAACTTTGTTTCCCTAGAACCACTCCTGGTACCAAATTGTCTTAGGCTGGGTTTTCTAGGGAAGCAAACTCAGTAACATGTGTAGGTACAAGGAAAGATTTATAATATATAGATAGATAGATACAAATATAGGAAACAGCTCACGTAATCAGAAGCTGAAAGTCCCAAGCTCTGGCACAAGCCTCACGTGGCCACGGAAGCTGAGGAACCCAAAGTCAGCAAGTCAGAGACCAGAGTTCTAGATCACTGGTTGCGTAGGTCAGTGGATCCCAAGCTGGTGGCGAGACGAAGCAACAAGGCTGGCAAAACCAGGATCAGCAGGTCAGGGAAGCAGGAGCAGGCAGAGGCTGGCGAACCCAGGATCGGCAGATCAGGAAGCAGGACTCTCAAGTGCCGACTATAAGGACTGATGAGTCCAACAGCTGCTAGTTAAGTCCTGGAACCAGACGTTGGAACCAGAGAGCAGGAGCTCCTGGCCACGTGAGTGACCAGCAACCATAGTAAAAGCTCGTGAGATGAGAGCTGAGGGGCAGGGAGCCACCACAAACCCCGCCCTGCCACTTAATACAGCAGCCAAATATGTAGTAGACAAGTTGACACAATCCTGACCACCACAGCCCCCTTGCTGCACTCAGACCCCTTGCTACACTCAGCCTTCTTGCTGTACTCAGCACCAAGTACACCCTGCTGCACCCGACCCGGAAGATCCCAACCCATGAAAATCTGCTTAATTTCACCTTCCGGGCCAGCTGTTTGAGGTCTGTGAGCTCCTGCTGGCCCGCTGGTGTTACTATAATAAATGGCTGCTTCTTTTCTCCTTGGGTGTTGGTTGATTTCCTATAACATTTTGGTTCTCTGACCGGGAAACCAACCATACCGGCCCCTTGAGCCAACTAGCCTCCCCGGCTCAGATGCATGTGTCCGGGCCTGACAGGGACCAGTAAGATGGTGCCACCTGACATTCTTGTACCGACCAGTACAAGATCTAAGGGCTATCAGTCAGAGTGCAGTAACAGTTCATCCAGTTGTCCCCAACTCATATACCCTTCTGGGTCTAATTCCACCTGAGGCTGCCTAGTTCACTTGCCTGAATTTAAAAGATGCCTTCTTCATCCAAGTAGTGCCAGGTAGCCAGCTTCTGTTTGCCTTCAAGAGGGAAGACCCAGAAACTGGACAGAAAGGACAGCTCACGTGGACAAAACTCCCACAAGGATTTAAAAACTCCCCAATCCTCTTTGAGGAAGCTTTGGCAAGAGACCTCTCTGACTTTCAGCCAAAAACACATACTGAAAAACAAGTGACATTATTACAACATGTAGATGACTTACTGCTAGCCTGTGAAACTCAATATCAGTGCCAGCTGGAAACATGAGCCCTCTTAGGTCACCTAGACGCAAAGGCTACAAAGTCTCATGGGAGAAAGCACAAATCTGTAGGCAGAAGGTGAAACATCTCGGAATTATCATCTCCAAAGGACACCGTGCCTTGGGGACTGAAAGAAAATGGGTTATAACCTCCTTTCCAATACCTAAAACAAGAAAACAAGGGAATTCTTAGGGTCTGCTAGTTTCTGCTGCATCTGGATCCCTAGATTTGCAGTCCTGGCTAAACCACTGTAGGAGGCGTTTAAAGGCCTGGAGACTGAGCAACGTGGCTAGAACCAAGACCAAGAAAAATCTTTTCTAAACATCAAAGAGGCCCTCTCCAAAGCACCAGCCCTAGGAATACCTGACATCACATGAGACTTTAACTTTTTTGCCTATGAAAAGAACAAAACTGCACTGGGAGTCCTGACCCAAATGATCAGGCCATGGCAAAGGCCAAAAACAACCAGACCCCGTAGCAGCCAGATGGCAACCTTGCCTAAAGGCCCTGGCCACCACAGCAATCTTAGTAAAACAAAGCAACAAACTAACCTTTGGACAAACTCTTAAAGTGCCCCATAACATCCAGATCCTGATAAACACCAAAGGACATCAATGGCTGACTAACGCCCACATCACTCAATATCAGGCTCTGCTGTGTAACAACTCAAATGTTATTATAGAATCAGTGAAAACGTTGAATCCTGCCATATTACTCCCATCTGAAGAAGGACCTACAGAACATGGCTGTGAAGAAGTTGTTGAAATCATGTCCAGCAGGCCTGATCTCAGCAACATACGTCTCTCTAATGCAGACTGGACTTTACACAGATGGCAATAGTTTCATTCAGGGAGGAAAAAGGACCACAGGCTATGCAGTCACAACTCAAAGTAATGTCATAGAGAGCAATCGGTTACCAACCGGGTGGTCAGCCCAAAGAGCAGAACTTTGGGCTCTAATAAGAGCCCTCAACCTGTCTGAAGATCGATGAGTTAACATATATACAGACTCCCGGTACATCTTTGCCACCTAACATATACATGGAGCTATTTATAAGGAAAGAAGACTGCTCACGGCCAAAGGAAAAATTATTAAAAACAAAGATGAAATCCTCCAACTACCAATGCCATTTGGAAGCCCCTCCAAGTAGCAGTCATGCACTGTAGAGGTCATCAGAAATCTAATACTCCAGAGCCCAGAGGAAATAAATTAGCTGATCAGGCAGCATGAGCTGCGGCCAAGTCAGAGGAGGAACCTGCCCAGTGCACCCACATCCTCCTGGCTCCGGAGTTGCCCCCAGAACCCACCTACAGTGCAGCCAAGAATCAATGGGCTAAACAAGAACAAGCCACTTTAAAAACTCATGGATGGTGGGAATTGCCAAATAATGAAATTTTTGTTCTCCAACATTTAGGATTTCCCCTGGTACAAAACCAAAACAACCTGACCCACTGGGGAAAAAGGAAACTACAGGAAGCCTGAAAAAGATACTTACATTTACCCAACTTACCCACTGTGTGTGCGCAAGTAGCCAAGTGGTGAGTCATCTGCCAAAAGGACAAGCCCAAACAAGGACCAGCGGCCCCACCAGGGGTCCAGCACTCAGGAACCTCCCCCTTTGAAAACATCCAGGTAGACTTCACTAAATTCCCTCCTTGGGGGCGGGGATTACAAGTACCTACTGGTAATGGTCTGCACCTATTCTGGATGGACTGAGGCATTCTCCATCAAGACTGAAACTGCCAGAGAAGTTACTAGGGCACTTCTAAAAGCCATCATACCCAGATATGGGTTGCCCCTCTCAATAGAAAGTAACAATGGACCAGCATTTACAGCACGAGCTGTAAAAGAAATAACAAGAACTTTAAAAATCAAGTGGAAATTTGCATGCTGCCTGGAGACCCCAAAGCTCTGGAAAGGTTGAAGGGATGAACCACTCCCTCAAGTCTTACTTAGCTAAAATGTGTCAAGAAACTGGGCTCCCATGGTTCCAGCTACTGCCCCTGGCTTTGTTAAAAGTTAGATGCACCCCTGGACCACACAAATTCTCCCTTTTTGAGATTTTATTTGGAAGGCCACCCCCAACCATTCCCCAGTGTAACCAGTCCAAGAACTGGGACAATCAGATCAAGTCGGGTAGCTTATTGCCCTAGGAAATGTACTAAAAGATATCTCTAGGTTCGTCCTAGAAAGAAACCCCGTAAGCTTAACGCACCCAGTACACCAAGTCCAGCCGGAAGAAAGAGTATGGGTGAAAAGGTGGGAACTAGAAACCCTAAAACCCAGGTGGAAGGGCCTATACACAGTTGTCTTAACTACCCCCACAGCTGTTAAAGTTGCAGAAATTCAGCCCTGGATACATCATAGCCCTGCAAAACTAGAATGGACAGTCACCACACTGCTGGATCAGCCCTTGAAGTGCAGTCTGAAGGGAGTCAAATAACTTTCTACCCCTCAGGCACCATCCTGCAGGTCATCCTTGTAATCTACATCACAATACTCACCTCGGGATTAGGTGTAACTACTCCAGAGAAGAGGACTCCAACACAAATACTACGCCTAGACATGCTATACCTCTTCATAATCTCATGTTTTGCTTTCTTGCTGAATTCATACTCCATTTCCGAGTTAGACTGGGGTGCTTCCAGGAAAGCATAGTGCAACCAGGGGGGCTGAGAAAGTGTTCTGAAATTGTAATTTATATGCACTCTGCCTGCTATTCAGGACAAAGTCCAGAAATCACCACCTCCTCTTGTGACAGTTTTCGTAGGTAGTGTGTTTCTAGAAATTTGTCCTTTTCCTCTAGGTTTTTGAATTTCTTAAAGTACAATTTTTCATAGCATTCTGTTATAATTCTTTTAGTTTCACCTGGGTCTTTATATGGCCCATCTCATTTCTTATTTGACTTATTTGTTTCCTCTCCTGTTTTTCGTTTGTCACTTTGGCCAATGGCTTATCAACTTTTTTGTTATTTTCAGAAAAACGAATTTGGTTCTTGTTAATACATTCAATCTTTTTTCTGTACTCTTATTTAGTTCTGTTCTAATTTTTATTATTTGCTTTCTTCTGGTGCGTGAGGGGTACTTTTGCTGGTCTTCTTTCCACTTGTTTAGTTTGTTGGATTAATTTTTTGCTTTGGGACCTTTCTTCTTTTTGGATGTGGCATTTACTGAGATAAATTGACCTCTGAGCACTCTTTTGCTGTGTCCCATAGGTTCTGGTTTGATGTATTTTCTTTCTAACTTAATTCTATGAATTTCTTTATTTCACCCTTGATTTCTTTTGTAACCCACTTATTTTTGATCAAGGTGTTGTTCAGTTTCTGTGTTTATTTTTTTTTCCTTTTTTCTGTTATTAATTTCTATTTTCATGGCTTTATGGTCTGAAAATATACTTTGTAATATTTCAATACTTTGAACTTTGTCACCGATTATTTTGTGGCCTGACAAGTTGCAACTTCCGGAGAATGTTTCATGTGCAGTAGAAAAGAAAGTATCGTTGGCTGCTGTTGGGTAGAGTGTTCTGTATACAGTGGACTGCCAATTAAGTTTGCTAACTTATCCTAGAAAAGGTGCTACATGCCTCATTGCTTAATATCACTATGGTAACCTTTGAAGTACTCCCGATGGGAAGCCATGCACCAATGTCATCACCTACCCCATCCTTCAAAGCAATTTTGGAACCCTTTTTCTTGAACAGCCATCAGACCACTCACTGTGTTACCCTTGATGTCCTTCCTGAATGTCATCTAAATGTCTTCCTTTCAATATTTTCTTTATCTTCAGGTAAAGAAAGTCACTGGAGGTGGAACAGGTGAGTAGGTGTTCCAGTGCAGTTGGTCACAGGCTGAAAACTCCCTTACAGACAACTATACAATTAAGCTCTCAAACTTGCCACTGTGCCGCCATGTGCAATGGCCATTCCAGAAAGTTTCAAAATTGCTTTGAAGGTTGATCTAGGTGCTGGCATCAGTGCGTAGCTTCCCAGAGAGAGTACCTCAAAGGTGACCATAGTGACTGTAGCAATGAGGTATGTAGCACTTAGAACAATTAAGTTTGCAGACTTAATTGTCAAACCTCTTAAGTCTATGAGGTCAAGTTGGTTGACTGTGGCATTTAGATCTTCTGTGTCTTTACTGCAATTTTCTTCTAGTTGTTCTGCCCTTTGCTGAGAGTGGTGTGTTGAGATCTGCTGTTATTGCGGAGCTGTCTATTTCTCTGTTCAGTGCACTTAGTATTTGTTTTACGTATTTTAGAGCCCCATCATTGGATGTGTAGATATTGGCATATCCTCCTTGAGTATTGATCCATTAATCATTGCATAACATCTTTCCTTATCCCATGTGGTGGATTTTACTTTAAAGGCTACTTAATCAGAAATTACCAGTCCTGCCCTTTTTGCATATTGTTAGCTTGATATGTTTTTCTATCCTTTAAGTTTTAGTTTCTTTGTGTATTTGAGTCTAATGTGTGTGTCTTGTAAGTAGGCTATACATGTGTTCTCTTTGTCTTTTTATTGGTATATTTAATGCATTTACATTCAGTGTGATTCTTGATAGGCATGAGCTTAATTGTTGTCACTTTGATATCTTTTGTGTGTGTGTTGTAGACAATTGCTTTGTTCCATTTAATTTTCTGTGGTGAGTCTTTTTTCTTCATGTGTTTTTTTTCCAAACGTTTTCAATGTTGCTAGCTTTATGTTTGCTGAGACCTCATGATTTTCCTGGCCTTTTTTTTTTTTTTTGATGCACAAGAATGATAATTTCCTTGGTGGTTACCTTAATATTTACTCCATTTTTTCCAAATTCAAACTACTGTTTAATTTCTTTATATCACCACAACTTCTGCTCCATATAAAAGATCTGTGTTTACATTTTCTTTCGAGTCCTTCCTTTTTTTTTTTTAAATAATGTTTACATAATGGCATCTCTGTTTCCCTGTTTTTATTGTTTTGCCTATGATTTATTTTTGTTATTCTTCTATTTAGGTTGATATCCAGTTGCTCTGTATGGTGTTCTGGTTTTAGGTTGTTACTTAGTGTTATTATTTTTTTAACCAAAGGACTTGCTTTTGTACTTCTTGTAATTTTGACTTGGCTTTGGTAAATTCCCTAAATTTCTTTGTATCTGAAAATGTCCTAATCTCCCCATCATACTTGGGAGACAAGTTTACCGGATATATAATTCATGACTGGTGACTATTTTCTTTCAGATCTTTGTATGTGCCTTCTTGCCAACATAGTCTCCATTGAGTAGTCCAAGCTTAGTTTTATTGATTCCCCTTTGTGGGCTATTTTTCATTTATCCCTAGTCACTTTTAAAAGTATCTCTTTATATTTAATTTTGTTAAGTTTGATTGTACTATGACTGGGTGTCTTTCTTTTGGATTTACCCTTTGTAGAGTTCAATGAGTGACCTAGATAGATACAGTGTCATCTTTAATGATATTGAGGAAGTTTTCTATCAGGAGATGGTTGACATTTCTCTCTGTGTTCTTCATTTATGTCCCTGTGTTCTGGTACTACAATTACTTGTAGAGTATTATTCTTCATAGAGCCCCCATGTGATTCTTAAGTTCTCGTGATTTTTTAAAAAATTCTTTTATCTGATTTTTCCTCACATATTTTGATACCTTGTGCTTTATCTTCAGTGTCCCTAACTTAACCTTCCATTGCCTCAATTTTGCTCCTTTGACTTTCTATTGGGTTCTATAATTCTATAATTTTATTATTAATTTTTTGAATTTCTAATTCTTGCAGCTGTGTGCTTTCTTGACGTTTATTCAATCTGGTATTATGCTTACTTCATTTTGCCTCATCTCCTTCCTCATCCCCAAAGAGTTCTGAATATTAATCTTTTGTATTCTGCCTCTGACAATTTTAGGAAGTTCTCTTCCTTTGTAAAATTTGATTCTTAGTTTTGGGAACTTACTGTAGGAAACATGGCCTTCTTATTTTAAGTGATTGAAAATTGTTATCTCCAAGCCATCAGTATGTTGTATTTATTTATTTATTTTGCCTACTGTGTTCTCCCTTCTTGTTTTGAAATGTACAGATGGACTGGTTTTATGAGATAGTTTGGGTGTTGTTGTCTTTGAAGTTCTACCATCCTGTCACCAGGTGGTTAGAACTGTTTCTAGACTTGGGAGCCCAAGAGTCCATTCTCTCTCTTTTTTTTTTTTTTTTTTTACATGGGTTCACATCAGGTAGTCAGTCACCAAGTGTCTGGTACAGAAGGCTCCAGCCTTCTGTACTAGATCAGCAGATGTGGTTGTTACAGGCACAGATGTCTATCTGTAGTCACTGAGAAAGGAGGCAGTTGGATAATAGCCATTTCTGAGTGTCTGTGAGGATAGCATATTCCCTTATGCCTGAATCTAGGTGAAGGAACAATTTCTGTCCTGATTTTCTGGCTTAGGGGAGCAGAAATTTTTTCCCCCTTCCCCAAGTTTGTTAAATTGTTCCCTTTCTGAGTCTTGGAGAATGATTCAGGGCAGGCTTAGGAATTCTACTTCTGGCTCAGTTAATGGCATCAGACACAGTGCAGAGAAGGTAGTGGGGAGCACTGGGAGAAGGGAGATGGGCCTATCTTGAAGGAAAGAGTCAGATCCTCGCAAGGTATGTTACACTGAAAGACTTAGCTTTTGATGATCCCACTGGTTCCGGAGGTGCAAGTGGACACTCCAGACAATTTCTCCCGTTGAGGAAGATCTATTACTCAGCTTACCATGATGGCTGCATTCATTTCCTAGAGGTCAGATCTGTGGAATCCTATATACTTCTGGCACTAGTATCCCTTCTGTGTTGCTTAGTCCAATTTTTCAGCTTTCCTTTTGATGTTCAGAGCTCCTAAGATGTCATATGTCCTAGATTTATTTGCTCTTTTGAGTTATTGTTAGAAAAGTTATGGAAAACATTTATCTACTCTGTTATCTTGTCCCTACCCTTCTTACTAATTTATTTTTGTGAAAGCTATAATCCTGTTCCTAGATTATTATTATTATTTCATACATGGAAATTTAATTGTTCCAGGACCATGTGTTCAGAAGATCTGTTATCAAGTTCAGTTGATTATTTTATTTCTGAGTCCTCTATTCTGTTCTATCAATATATTGTCTATTTTTTTCTAATACCATAGTGTCTAGATTACTATAACTTTATAACAAATCAACAATTTGAGTAGTATATTTTCCAGCATTTTCTTCAATATTCTGTCTACCATTCTGTGTGTTTTGCCCTTCTGCATAAACTTAGAATCAGTGTGTTGACATCAGCAAAATTGTTTAGTAGGCATTTTGATTTAGATTGCATTAAATCTCTCGATCAAGTCATGAAGAATTGACATTTTAACAGTATGAATCTTCCAATTCATTTCCAACATGAAAAAGTTTTCTATTTGTCTATATGTCCTTCAGTTTCTTTCATAGCTTGCAGTGTTTTTCATGTAGAGTCATTATATATTTTGCTGGATTTTGTTTTTTTAAGTTTCTTGTGTTTGAAGTAATATTGTGTTTTAATTCAAGCACCATTTGATCATTGATGAGCTATAGGAAGACAACTGACTTCTACATTTGGATCTTACAATATTTGCATTTTTAGTTTGAGATTTTTGTCATTGATTCTTTGAATTAACTACACAGATAACTATGTCATCTAGAATTAAGACAGTTTTATTTCTTCCTTTCAAATATATATACTTTTTACTTTATTTCCATAGTGTGATAACTGGGACTTTCAATATGGTGTTGAATAGGATTGAGAAAGGAAAACCTTGGCTTATTCCCAGACTTAGGGGTTTAGTGATCAATTTCTTACCATTAAGTATGGTATTAGTTGTAGGGGTTTTGTCAAGTTGAGGAAGCTCCTTTATTCCTAATTTACTTAAAAGTTTTCATCATGAAATAGTGTTGAATTTCTTCAAATACTTTCTCTGTGTCAACTGATGTAATCATGTGATTTTTCTTTAACCAGCTGATACGGTGAATTACGTGATTGATTTCAAAGTGTGAATTTGTCTTGCTGACCAGTGATAAAACCAACTTGGTTGTGGTGTGTAATTATTTTTACACATTGTTGGGTTTTTCAAAATATTATTTGATAATGTTTCAGGTGAAAGTTAACACAACAAATTAGGTTGTTATTTAACAATTGTTATGCAAGATGTTCAATGACCATCTTAGTTATCTGGTACTACTCTAACAGAAATACCACAAGTGGATGTTTCAGCAAATAAACTTTTGTTCATTCTTACACAGTCCAGTAGGCTGGAAGTTTGAATTCAGGGTGCCAGCTCAAGGGGATCTACTCTCTCTATTGGCTCTGGAGGAAGGTACTGGTGTTGCATCAGTTTTTCTCTGGTCTGAGAACAGCTCAGTGCTAGACCCTGAGGTCTGATGGACACAGTTTGCTCTCAATTCTGCTTTATTGATGATATGAGGTTCTCAACTCTCTGTTTGCTTCTTTTTCCTTTTATCTCTTGTAGGAGAAAAAGTAGTACAAGCCATGCTCCAGGGAGATTCCTTTTACATTGGCACAGGAAGGTGATCTTAGGAGGAGCATTGCAGTCTTACTCTAATCCTCTTTCACATGATCCAGTCTATTAACCACAGGCAGAGATTAGGATTTACAGCACAGCAAACTTACAAAATGTAATACAACCACAAAATACTGGGGATGACGGCTAGTGGCTGCCACACACTGTTTGGGGAGACACAGTTCAATCCATGACAACAACATTGGTTACAATTTTTATAATGTGTCAGCATTCTCATTTTACGTTGTGTTTGTTCTGTTTTCATTGATCTAGCTTCCCTTCTTCTTGCCTTCTCATGTTTCTTTTGAGTAAATGTCGACAATGTGATCTCACATGGCTAATTATTTCATACTGCACGTTATTCATGGATGATATTGTTAATATATTATTTGGCTGAATGGTGACCTGTAGAAATAATTTCATTTCCAAATTCAAAGAGCAGCTTGGGGTGATAGTGTCTGGGGATCCTCTAGTTTCTATCAATCTAGTATATATGACCTTTTTTAGGAGTTTGACTTTTGTTCTATCTTTTTTTTCTTCCATTCTATCTAGAACCTTCTGTAGTGTCCCTGGTCAGAACAGCTGGTAATGATATCCAGGAACTATGCAGTTCTTCTGGTTCTCAGGTTAGAAGAAGCTGTGGTTTGTGTGGACCATTAGTTCCATGGACCAGTTTTTCCCTGAGCCTTTGATTCCTTTCATTGTCTTTTGCTCCACATGAGCAGAATTCAACAGTTGTATCTTAGGTGGTCACCCACAAGATAAGACCCCAGACACCATTCCCCAAATAAAGACACAGAACACTCTTTGTGAACTATGTTATGCCAGTTTACTAAACTGTCCCACAAGCCTATGGTCCCAAACCTTTCAGCCCAGTAAACAATACTGTGAATTGTTTAGATATGTCTAAGATGGCTCCGGGACTGTGTCTCCTATGTGATTTGTGGATATATATACAGCACTCACAAACATACATCTACATAGGCCTATAGATACACCTATACATGCACGTGCATTTACTCGCATGTGCTCTCCTAGATAGATATGTACATCCGTATGTAACACACATATTTTTTAGTTGTTATTACTGTTGCTGCAAAATTATGTACATTGCAGCATTTACCAAAATTGTCTCTTTTTCTGTTATTGTTCTTAGTGTGTTTATTTCTCTTGGTCAAGTTATACTGACTTCACAAATATCTGAGACTGCCAAATATTACTAATAGTACAAGTGTCTACTGTCTAGAAAGTGATTCCTCTTCCCTCTTTCTCCCATCCCTGGTAGTCATCCCAGAACTTTGCTTTCTGTATGTGTATCTATTCTTGAACTTTTATAATAATGGTACCATATAATATTTATCTTTGGGAGGATTGACTTATTTCACTCATTATAATGTCCTCTAGATTCATTCATGTTATGATTCAAGGACTCCTAATTATTCATTGCAGTTGAGTAGTATTCCACTGTGTGAGGAATGCCAATTAAGTTCATGAACTCATCCTCGAAAAAGTGTTACACACCTCATTGCTAAATATGACAACTTTGAAATACTCCCCTTGGGGAGCTATGCACTGACATCAGTGCCTAGTCCACTCTTCAAAGCAATTTTGAAACTCATTTTCTGAAATGGCTATCAGAGCTGTCATTATTATTACCCTTGATGGCCTCCCTGAATGTTATCAAAATGTCTTTCAATATTTCCTCTATCTTCAGGTAAAGAAAAAAGTCTTTGTGGTCAGAACAGGTAAGCAGGGAGGGTATTCCAATATAGTTACGTATTTATTGGCTGAAAACTCCCTCACAGACAGCTATACAGTTAAGTTCTCAAACTTGTCACCTTGCCACTATGCACAATGGCCATTCTAGAGAAATAATTCCAACATTACTTTGAAGGGTGGAATAGAAACTGATGTCAGTGCATAGCTTCCCAAGGGGAGTACTTCAAACATGGCCATAGTGGTGTTCAGCAATGAAGTAGGTAGAACTTAGAACAATTACGGTCACAGACTTAATTGTCTATGTATTTATATTACACATTTGATTATCCATTCATTCATTCACAGGTATTTAGTTTTTTTTCCCCATCTTTTTGCTGTTCTAAATAATGCTGCAATGAGCATAGGTGTGCATATGTCAACTCTTGTGACTACTCTTGTATCACTAGGATATGTATATAAGTGGGACTGCTGGATAGTAAGATGTTTCTATTTCTAACTTTTTTCATATTGTTGTTGCTGTTAGATGCCATCAAGTTAGTTCTGATTCATAGAGACCCTACGAACAACAGAACAAAACCCCGTCTGGTCTTGCACCATGTCCACAAGCATTTTGATGCTTAAGCCCATTGTTGAAACTATTGTGTCAATCCATCTCATTGAGGGTCTTCCTTTTTTTTCACTGACCTTCCACTCTACCAGGCGTGGTGTGCTTCTTGAGGGACTGATCCTTCCTGACAACATATCCAAAGTATGTAAGATGCAGTCTTGCCATCTTTGCTTCCAAGGAACACTCTGGTTGTACTTCTTCCAAAACAGATCTCCTTGTTCTTCTGGCAGTCCATCATACATTCAGTGTTCTTCTCCAACACTAAAATTCAAAGGCATCAATTCTTCTTCTTTCTTCTTTGTTCATAGTCCAGTTTTCACCTGCACATGATGCAATTGAAAGTTTTATGGCTTGAGTCAGGTGCATTTTAGTATTCAACATGATATCCTTACTTTTGAATACTTTAAAGAATTCCTTTGCAGCAGATTTTCCCAATGCAATGTCTTTTGATTTCTTGACTGTTGTTTCTATGGGCATTGACTGTGGACCCAAGTAAAATGAAATCCTTGACAGCCTCAACCTTTTCTCCTTTTACGATAATGTTGCTTACTG
Source organism: Heterohyrax brucei (assembly GCA_028571685.1). NCBI lineage: Eukaryota > Metazoa > Chordata > Mammalia > Hyracoidea > Procaviidae > Heterohyrax > Heterohyrax brucei. Next base: position 2,121,368 of record CM053161.1, read on the forward strand.
GTCCAGTTGTGAGGACTTTAGTTTTCCTGATGTTGGGTTGCAATCCATACTGAAGGCTGTGGTCCTTGATCTTCATCAGTGTTTCAAATTTTCTTCATTCCCAGCAAGTAAGGTGGTGTTGTCTATGAAATACAGGTTGTTAATGAGTCATCCTCCAATCCTGATGCCTTGTTCTTCTTCATAGAATTCAGTTTATCAGACTGTTGGCTGCACACAGATTGAAAAAATATGATGTAAGAATCTAACCCTGACACACACCTTTCCTCACTTTAAAACATGCAGTGTCCCCTAGTTCTGTCTATAAGACTGCCTCTTGATCCATATACAGATTGTTTAAGAGCGTAACTAAATGTTCTAGAATTCTCATTCTCCACAGCATTAGCCATAATTGTTATGATCCATACAGTCAAACACTTTTGCGTAGTTGATGAAACACAAGTTAATGTCTTTCTGGTAGTTTTTGCTTTCAGCCAATACCCAACTGACATCAGCAATGCTATCTCTGGTTCCATGTCCTCTTCTCAATCCAGCTTGAATTTCCAGCAGCTCCTTGTCAATGTACTGTTGCAGTTGCTTTTGAATGATTTTGAGCAAAAGTTTTCCATATTAGTTGCACAATTTTACAACAGCAATGTATAAGAGATCCGATCCCCATACAACCTTGTGAGCATTTGTCATATTTTGGTTTTTTGATCATTAATACTTCGGCAGGAGTAAGATGATATCTCACTGTAGTTTTGATTTGCATCTCTCCAATGGCTAATGACTGTGAGCATCTTTTCATTTATTTGTTGGCTGCTTGAATGTTGTCTTTGGTAAACTGTCTATTCATGTTTTCCTAGACATCTGGTGCTGCTATAATAAAAACACCACAAGCAGATGGCTTTAACAAAGAGAAGTTCATTTCCTCACAGTAAAGTGCAGACTAAAAGTCCAAATTCATCACATCAGCTCCAGGGGGATGCTTTCTGTCTCTGTCAGCCTTCTCGTCAATCTATTCCCAGACTAATAACCTCTTCATGCGGGGACCCCAGGTCCAAAGAAGGAGCTCTGCTTCTGGCACTGCTTTCTTGGTGATATGAGGTCTCCCTGTCTCTCTGCTTATTCCTTGTTTTTCTGCTTACTTATTTCTTTCGTATTTCAAGAGATTGCTTCAAGATACAATCCTGTCTTGTAGGTTGAATCCTACCTTACTAACCCAGCTGGCTCCCATCCTTCATTAACATCACTGAGTCACAATTGGCAAAACACAGGAAAATCACACAACACTAGGAATCATGTCCCAGCCAGTTGGTACGCATGTTTTGGGGAGGATATTATTCAATCTATGAGATAATTTGACACAGTGGCTACAAAAAAGGACTTAAACAAAGCAACAATTGTGAGGATGGCACAGGGTGGGCAATGTTTCAGCTTGTTTTCACATGGGGTCACTGTGGGTTGGAACTGACTTGATGACACCTAACAACACCATGACAATCTCTGTCTTTTAATCGGTGTGTTTATGCTGTTCATAACAAAACTGAACTTTGAAATAGTTGTTTTAATATATCTACTATGTTTGTATATCTTTTCAGTTTCTTGCTTTTGTTTTTTTTCATTCTTTTTTTTTATGGTCTTACTTGAACACTTTCTATGATTCCTTATTATATCCTGTTAACCTACCAATTATGCTTGTTATTAAATTACTTATTTTCTGATGCTTTTCCTTTCTTACTATATTAATTCAAGTTTTGACAAATAACATTTTCTTTCGCTTCAGAGATTTTTTTTTTTCTCTTCATTTCTTGCAGGACAAATTTGGTGGCAATGACTTCCCTCAGTATTTATTTGTTTGAGAACATCTTTAGTCATCATCACTTTTTAAGGACAATTTTGTTGAGTATTGAATTCTAGGTTGGTGGATCATTTTTTTCAACACTTTAAATATATCACTTCACTTTTGTGTTACGTAGTTTCCAATTAGAAGTGTGCTATAAATATTATTTTTGTCCATCTATAGGTGCGTCTTTTTGTTGTTTTATTTTGACTTTTTCTGCCTTCTTTGGCTTCTCTCTTGAGATTTTCTCTTATGTCTGGTTGCGCAGTTTAAATGTCATGTGCCTAAATGTAGCTTTTTTGTTTCTATTTTTGTTTTTGTTTTGGCTACACTGCTTGGTATTTACTGAGTTTCCCAAATTTGTGGTCTGAAAATTTTGGAAAGTGTAGGAAGTTTCTCCACCAACCTATCTTTAAGCTCACTGATTCTCTCCTCAGATTTTTCCATTCCACTAATAAGACCAAGAACTTTGGAGGACAGCTACACGGCCAACCGACTGGAAGAGATCTATATTTATACTCATTCCAAAGAAAGGTGATCCAACCGAATGGGTAAATTACCAAACAATATCACTAATATCACATGCAAGTACAATTTTTCTCAAGATCATTCAAAGGTGACTGCAACAGTATACTGACAAGGAAATGTCAGAATTCAAGCTGGATTCAGAAGAAGATGTGCACCAGGGATACCATTGCTGATGTCATACGGATCTTGGCTGAAAGCAAAGAATACCAAAAGATATTTCCTTGTGTTTCATTGACTATGTGAAGGAATTCAACCATGTGGATCATAATAAATTACGGCTAACATTGCAGAGCATGGGAATTCCAGAACACCTAATTGTGCTCTTACAGAATCTGCATGGATCAAGCGGCAGTCATGCAAACAGAACAAGGGGACACAGCATGGTTCAAAGCCGTGAAAGACATGTATCATGATTGCGTCCTTTCACCATACCTTTTTAAACTATATGCTGAACAAATAATCCGAGAAGCTGTATTATACAAAGAAGAATGAGGCATCAGTATTGGAGGACGACTCAATAACAACCTGTGTTATGCAGATGACACCACCTTACTTGCAGGAAATGAAGATTTGAAACACTTACTGATGAAGATCAAGGACCACAGCCTTCAGTATGGAATGCACCTCAACATCAGGAAAACAAAAATCCTCACAACTGGACCAGTAAGCAGCATTGTCATAAATGGAGAAAAGATTGAGGTTGTCAAGGATTTCATTTTTCTTGGGTCCACAATCAGTGCTCTTGGAAGCAGCAGTCAAGGAATCAAAAGATGTGTTGCACTGGGAAAATCTGCTGCAAAGGACCTCTTCGAAGTATTCAAAAGTAAGGATGTCACCTTGAAGACTAAAGTGCGCCTGACCCAAGCCATGAAATTTTCAATCACATCATATGCATGTGAAAGCTGGAATATGAACATAGAAGACAGAAGAAGAATTGATGCCTTTGAATTGTGGTCTCGGAGAAAAATGTTGAATGTATGATGGACTGTCAAAAGAACAAAGAGATCTGTTTTGGAAGAAGTACAACCAGAATGCTCCTTGGAAGCAAAGATGGCAAGACTGCATCTTACATACTTTGGAAATGTTGTCAGGGAGGATCAGCCCCTGGCAAAGGACATCATGCTTGGTAGAGTGTCAGTGAAAAAGAGGAAGACCCTTGACGAGATGGATCAACACAGTAGCTTCAACAATGGGCTTAAGCATAAAAACAGTTGTGGCCATGGCACAAGACTGGGCAGTGTTTCATTCTGTTGTTCACAGGGTAGCCATGAGTCAGAACCAACTTGACGGCACCTAACAACAACAACAAGACCATCAAAATTATTCTTCAGTTCTATTTCAGTTTTTTAATTTCTTGCATTAGTTTTTACTTTCTTTAAGCTTTCACTTCTTTTTATAGTACTTGCCAAGCCAGCCAAGCTGTTTTAAGTATATACATATATTATACTTTTTTCACTGAGAGCCTTAACATGTTAATCACAGTTATTTAGAAATTCCTGCATGATAATTTTATTTATATCTGAATCTACTTCTTTTATTTGCTTTATTTCTCAGACTATTGTTTTTATTGCCTTGTACATGTCTTATAATTTGTTATGGAAATCTAGACGTGAAGTATTGGGAAATAAGAGCAGCAGTGTGTCTTTACTATGAAAATTTGTGTTAATCTATTTAGAAGTTGGGTCTCAATATTTGCAGTATTTGAAACACTGATCCTTCCTGATAACGTTTCCAAAGTATGTCAGATGCAGTCTTGCCATCTTTGCTTTCAAGGAGCACTCTGGTTGTACTTCTTCCAAAGCAGATCTTTTGTTCTTTTGACAGTCCATCATACATTCAACATTTTTCTCCGAGACCACATTCAAAGGCATCAATTCTTCTTCTGTCTTCTATGTTAGGTGCTATGTCTGCTAACCAAAAGGTCAGTAGTTCAAATCCACCAGGAACTCCCTGGAAACTCTATGGAGCAGCTCTATCCTATTCTATAGTGTTGTTATGAGTCAGAATCTACTCACTGGCTCTGGGTTTGGTTTGGTTGTTTGGTAGATACCGAAAGTGAGATCTAGTGCCCTTGATTTTGTCTTACCTCTTGACTTTGGGCTTCTCAGAGAGTCTAAATTGTCCTGCTTTACAATTGTAATTTATTGTTATTCAGCTTGACCCTTTCTGGTATGGTGTTAAGTGGGTGAAATTGGAAAAATTCTATAATCTTATTATTTTATCTCAGTCTTTTAGTAGTTCTGTATCTTTGAGTTATGACTGTAAGTGCTTTTCCAGTACTATACAGACCCTTTTCTCTTTTAGGTGGGACTAGAAGGATATAAGGGACTAGAGTAGAAAGAATGCCCTGGGGTAATCCAAAAAATTCATTGCCGTCAAGTCAATTCTACTTGCAGTGGCTCTTGGACAGAATAGGTTGGGCCTGTAAAGTTTCTAAGGAGCAGCTGGTAGAGTCAAACTTCATATCTTTCAATTAGTAAGTAGCCAAGTTTGTAACCACTGTGTCAAACTGGGGTAAGACTCCAGTAGAGTCTTTCGCCCTGCAGAGTAGGCCCTTGTTACGGAGAATCCTTTGAGGATTTTACAACGATTATTCTTCTCTCTAAGGTCACTATGAGTTAGAATTGACTCTAAGGCAGTGGGTTTATTTTTCACTTTTGGATAAAGCCAAGAGGGGATCTGTTCTTGTCTCTTCACTTTGAGAACCTGGTGAAGTTCCTGGAGGAAAAACCTATAAAAGTTTGCCTCTTCCCCCAGGATTGCAGTCCCCAGGAGTTTCTCACCCTCAATCTAGTCTATATTCATCTCCTAGCAATTCCTCAGAATTATCACTTAAGTTTTTCTGCCATTTTGTGACTCCAGCAACTCCTACTCCAGATGTTTAGGGTGTCTTTTTGTAAGTACTGAAGTGACACCTTCCAAAGTCTTTAAATGTTGAGACTAGAAGTCTTCATTGAATTTCATTTGTTAATTTTTGTTGGGATTTTACACACACACATATACACACAGAGAGAGAGCCCTGGTTGCACACTGGTTAGCTCCTTGGAAACACTGTGGAGCAGTTATACTCTGTCCTATAGGGTCAGTATGAGTCAGAATCGATTCTAAAACAATGGGTTTTTGGTTTTGGTTGGCACAAATGGTTAAAGCTCAGCTACTACCAGTTCAATCTCATCCAGCTGCTCTGTGAGAGAAGGACTAGGCAATCTGCTTTGGTAAAGAATATAGCCGTGAAAATCCTATTGGACAGACTTCCCACTTCCACCTCTCCCAGAGTCTGGTAATCACTGACAGCCTTGTGTTTCTACGCATGGCACAGGGCAGGGCAGTGCTTTGTTCCGTTGTGTGCGGTGTTGCCATGAGTCAGAGCCGACCCAGTGGCACCTAACAATGACATCATGAAACAAACAGTAATGCATGTGAGAAACGTGCGTCTTTTTTCATTCAAGTACAGGAGACCAAATGTGTAACATCTGTCTGAAAGCAGATACACGACAGCAGGGAGGGAGAGGAAAACTGGATGAATGGACACAGAGGAGCCAGGCCAGAAAGGGAAACGGAGAGTGTTGACACATCGTGGATTGCAACCAATGGCACAAAATAATCTGTGTATGAACTTTTGAAAGAGAAACTAATCTGTGTTGTAAATTTTCACCTCAAACACATTAAAAAAAAAAAAGCAAGGCAGAAAAATGCTTTTTAAACTTGTACCACTACATAAATCACTGTACTTATTTTCCAGGCTAATTAGATGATATCGGTGGAAAAAGCATCAAAAGAAGCCTACATGTGAGCATTAAATTAATGTAACTTTTTATTAAAACAACATTGTTGTGGTAATATTAAGTCCCCAACTGCTCTCTGCCATCTCCAGCAGATAAAAAGGAAAAGAAGACCCACTGTTTACACGGAGGAAGTCCTGTGGATAGTCGATCACTGTTTTGCTTTTGCTCTGTATTTTACATTACCATCAGATTTCCTAACTGTAGTCTCTGAAAGATGAAAGTGGACTCTCACTGAGATTTCCACACAAATGGATTGATTTGTGTCACCATCTTTGGCATGTCGCCATGGATACAGCCATCTGAAGGCCTCAGTGCAGCTGTGAGTTGATTGACAGTCCATTCACAGAGCAAGGCTTTTCAAAACCAGCATCATGAAAGAACACTCATTAGTGGACAAAGGGCTTACTTATACATTTAGGGGACACTTCAAAGGCTGATGCTACCTCTCAGAAAATCTGACCTTACTAGCCAGCATCCCCAATGAGAGTGACAGTTACACCATGAAAGAAAATACTCAAAAATGCGGAGTTAATTTATTTACTTCATACTACTTTTATTCCGCTTTCATTCAAGTCTACCTAAAAGTGGAATGAAGACTCAAACAGAGAAGCATTTGTGTTGTGATTTCTCTGTTTTCTTACAGAAAAAAGAAAAAGACAAAAAGTAATTTCTCACTAGGTGTTCATATGTTGGTAAATAAATTAATAAAAGGAGAGAATTTTCATGATTTGTTGTAAACTGAAAGCAAAAAAAGCTGGTTTTGTGCTTTTTTCTGCCTTCTTTCTGGTATAGCACATTGTGAAGTATAATATGGATAATTCTACACTGTCACACTCCCAGGTGTGGCAGATACAACATTAGCTTACAAGACTCCACTATTGATAAGTAGCTCAATCAATAGTTAACTTTTACATTTTCAAGGTAACCTATCAACTGAGGTTAAACACTTAGGAGTATCTATTCTGTCAATTTGGGATGCTCCCCATCTCACACCCTACTTGTACTCTTGAGGTGGCTAATACAAGGACTGGAGACTGTCTCCTATGCTCATCACTGCCTTCAATGGCCTTACGCTTTGGCTCAGGTCTTCCTGCATCTGCTGCTGGTACTGATATCCGTATACAGCATCCAGTGGTCAGCCTATATGCCAGCCCGGCTGTTCACTAAAGTTCTTAACATCAATCACAGTTGTTTAGAAATTCCTACCTGAAAATTACATCTGTTCATATCTGAATCTAGTTCTTGTAGTCACTTTGTTTTTCAGACTATTGGTTTTCTTGTCCTGTACATGTCTTACAATTTTTTATTGAAATCTAGACATGAAGTAGCAGGCAATAGGAGCAGCAATATGTCTTTAGCATGAAAATTTGTGTTAACCTGTCTATCTGCACAGCTGTTTCTGTGTGCTTCTTGGAGTGTCCAGAAAAGTTTGGGGCTTTCTGACACCACAGGAAGGTGCTGAGACCCTGTGAGGCTGGCCTGAAACAGAGCAGTATAATCATCTCAGTATCTGAGACACCGAGAAAGAAGCATTTTAGCTAACTGGACACAGAGCAACTTTGTCAAACTGTGCTGCACAACAGACCAGCTTTAATTTTCCACATTGCGTCTTGTCAGAGGAGTAAATTACGTGTTAAGTTGATTTTGACCTTTTGATATTCTTCAGCTATAAGTCTCCCTTTACTTCTATCAAAAGGCCAGAAATAACAACTCCTTCAGGACCTTCGTCACTTGTGGTTCCTGCTGTTTTCCTTGGAATCAGAATCAAAAGATATCATTTGGCACATAACCCATGTATGCTAGAGACTAATCCATCAACATGACAGCACACATGTAACTGAGACCCTACTGTCCTCTCCATTGCTTGACGAATTCAGTAGGATTTACTATCTCCATTGTTTCAGTTAAATTGGGCTGAAAACCAGATCAAAATTAACATCTTGGAACTGCTAACTTAGAAGCATTTCACATGAATTGAAACTTCAGCACCGTAATGAATCAGAGCACTGATGAACTGTGAAAGGCAGGAGTATTTGTAAGCACTTGCACAGGTGCACGCTAACTGAAAATATTCCTGTTAAAGAGATCTGACTAACATGTCTTAAACTGTGGAAATGAATAAAAATACTGTAAATTACATATAGGAAAAAGTTATGTGGGTAAAATACTATGGTGGGTGGGATATTGCCTAAAACAAGACATAATTTAAAAAAATTTACATTTTGTGTCTTTTTCCTATGTCATTATTTGCAAATTATCCAACCTCATTACTTTGTGGTACAGAAGACACTGAGGGGAAGGAGAAAGCAGCTGAGAACTCTAAACCATGAGATGAAATCAAAGGCAATTAACAAAGTGAAAGATAACTCTTAGCAAGAGACAGAACTTAATTTGACAAAATAAAGAATATAAAATTCATTACCCAGTGAAAGCAATTAGTAGGCAGTATTGAGTCTCCAGGGAGCCCTAATGGTGTAGTGGTTAAGAGCTTGGCTGCCAACCAAAAGGTCCAGAGTTTCAGTCCACCAGCTGCTCTTTGGAAACCCTATAATGCAGTTCTACTCTGTCACATAGGGTTGCTGAGGATTGGAATCAACTCAGTGTTAAAGGGTTTATGGAGTTCTTGGTATGATAGTGGTTAAGCACTTGGCTGCTAACCAAGAAGTCAGTGGTTTGAACCCACCAGCCACTCCACGAGAGAAAGATACAGCTGTCTGTTTCTGTAAAGATTACAGTCTTGGAAACCCCATAGGGCAGTTCCACTCTGTCCTTCAGGATTGCTTGGAGGCAGAATGGATTCAGTGGCAGAGAATTTGGTTTGTGTCCTTGGTTGGTGCAAATACTTAATGGACTTGTCTGCTAAACAAAAGGTTGAAGGTTCAAGTCCATCCAGCATGGACTTGTAAGAAAGGCCTGATAATTTGCTTTGGAAAAACCAATCAAGGAAAACCCTACAGAGTACAGTTTCACTTTGACGCACAAAGCACCACCATGAACCGGCAACTGGTTTTGCCTTAGTGGGTGATGGAAACACTGGTGGCACAGCAATTAAGTGCTATGGCTGCTAACCAAAAGGTTGGTGGTTTGAATCCTCCAGGTGCTCCTTGGAAACTCCGTGGAGCAGTCCTCTGCCACATAGGGTCGCTATGACTACAGCACTGGGTTTGAGAGGTGGTAAGCACTCACTAGCTTACCTCCTAGTATCTTTTCAGGAGAAAAGATCTGGTGATACGCTCCCATAAAGATTATAACTGATCGCTGCTGAGTCAGCTGTAGCTCATAGTGGCCTAGGAAATCCAGTAGGGGCAGTTCTGCTCTACCCTATGGGATTGCTATAAGTCAGAATCAGTTTGATAGCGTATGACCGTAACAACAAATATAGAACTTAATTCTTGAAGAAATCTAGTTTCTGTCTGTTGTAAAGGTCTTTTTACTTTCCTACTTCCCTTCAGATAACAATGATAACATCAGATCTCTCTCTTTTTTTTTTCTTTCTGTATTTGTGTTTGAAATTCACTGGTAGTTAACTTGGCGATGAAACTTTGATCAGGAAATAACAGAGGAGTCTTTGTATTTAAGCTTCTCAATCTCAAAGCTTTGAAAAATGAAAAGCGGTCAGAGAGAAAAATCAAACACTGCAGGACTTAAAATTATTAAATAAAACTTTAAATAAAAATAAAAAGGAAGCCTAAAAAGCAACAACTTGGAGAAATTTATTTCTTTTATAAGAATCTTTTTTATAAATGGAGAATTAGTGGACACAGGGCCCGATTTTGCAAATACATGCAATCAGGGATCAGGACCAAATGAGAAAACCGCTCTCACAGGTAACTAAGCAGAGCCATTCATTGTGGTTAGCTCCTGGCTTGTAATCTCTACGTGTACCTTGGGAAAAAAAGTCAGTTAACTTGTCTATGCATGCCAAGCCAAGTGCCGTCGAGTCGGAACCTCCTTAATATCAAAAATACTCCAAGCAAAATAATTGAAAACATAAGAGCTGTGGAACAAAAGTTGCAAATCAAATGCACAAATAGATTATTCTAAATACATTGGTAAACAGCCACTGATTTTACTTTTAGAAGTTTCTGATTGTGTTTACTCTTATACAGCAGCATTTTAGTAATTTTAAGTTTTTAAATCTATTTGTTCAAAGGAAAGTTATGAAACCTCTTTGTTTGAGACCCCACATACCATTTATCAAACATATTAGCATTCGGTTATACCAAACTTGATCCCTAGTTTTATGAATTTACTGAAAAAATAAATGTGACCACATTTCTGGCTGAAATTACAATTTTAGAGATCATTACTTAAAAAAATAGCTTTGATGGATGATATGCACTTATCAGTGAGCACTCAGCAAAGTGTGAATATGTATGTTAATGCAATAAAATGCAAATTAAATAACAGTTAAATATAATGACATAATATTGTAACGTATTTTATGAAAATCTTTTAAGTTTAAGTAATTAAACATAAAGATGGCAAATATTGAAGACTTCCAGGAAAAGAAGCCTGTTTACTGCCTTAAAAATGATTTTAAAGGAAGAAGAGTAATTTAGAATGTGTGGCTTTGGCATTTAACAGTGACAGCTAAGGGCAGATATAGAAATTGACACTCTGAATCATTAACTGTAACTTTGTCACTGATGTGCCTCACTTCTTTTAACTTTAAAAAATAAAGATACCACAAACTTCTTAGAAACATCAAATATATATATTCAGAGTGCAATTATATATACATGACATATTTGAGTGGAAAACTTTACATTGAAAATTTAAGTGTAATTATCTGTAAGTAATTTAAACCCAAATCTTAGAGCTAATGTTTTTATATAATTCTATTATCTCCCCACAGTTTATTCTTAAATAAGCACTTGACTTTATAACTTTGAATCTCGTAGTTTCTTTTCCATGAGTCCCTTTTTATTTTTTACTGATACATAAAGAAAATTAGTAACTGTACGTAGTTCAGATACAGCAACGTCAGCTAACGTTTCTTAAGTAGTTGCTCTGTGTCAAGCACTCTGCTCTATACTTCATATGTTGTATGTTGATACAATAAAATGCAAATTAAATAGCAAATATTATAATTATATAATATTTTAATCTATTTTATGAAAATCTTTTAAGTTTAAGCAATTAAACTTACCTCATTTAAACTCAGGAAACACCTGTAAGAGGTGCTGTTTCTTTTTACAAATAAACTGAGACACAGCAAGATTAAATAAGTTGCCCAAAGCTAAAAATCTAACAAATGGCATAGCAAAGGCAAGGTTCTAATCTTGACTAGACTTACCATTTTCAGACAATATTCTTCAAAGTTTTAAATGCCTCTGTTGCATTCTTTATTTGATTAACATGATTCTATAAATGATTCTATAAATTTACATGATTCTATAAATTTACTAGGAGGACTTTGGAGGTTCACTGGTAGAATTCTCGCCTTCTGTGGTGCAGGAGATCTGGGTTTGATTCTTGGCCATACACAGCCATTGCCTGTTGGTGGCGGCTTGCATATTGCCATGATGGTAAATAGGTTTCAGTGGAGCTTTCAGATTAAGATGGGCTGGAAGAAAGTCTGGTGTTGTGTTTCCAAAAACTGGCCAATGAGAATCCTATGGATCGCTACAGTCCAATCTGCAATGTACCGTGGGAATAGTACAGGACCAGGCAACAGTTCATCCCACTGTGTGTGGGATCACTGTGAGTCAACTCAAGGGTCATTAATAACAGTTTATTGCTAAAGAAGTTGCCATAAATTCAATTTAGGATAAACAAAACTTCATTAATTTGTTGCTGTTGTTATTTGTTGCTGTCAGGTTGTCTCCAACTCAGATACCTTATGTAAAATACAACAAAACGTTACTGAGTCCTGTGCTGTCTTCATGATTATTGCTATATCTGAGTCTGTTGTTTTGGCTATTGCATCAGACAGTTTACCTGAGGCTTTCCTCATTTTTGCTGACCTTTTACTTTACAAAACATGATATCCTAGGGCTAAACTAAACATGAAAGTTGTTTTGCCATCAGGTAAAGTCAAAAGTCAGTAAGGAGATTTTTCTTTTTTTAAATAGTGTCAAGTACTTGTAAACTTAAATTCACAGAAATATAACTGTATGATATTTAGACTGAGAATAAACATGAAACAAGGAAACAACATGTATTGACAGTATAAAATTCATTAGATTCTATCCTTCATAATGAAATAAGATGAAATAGTCTATAATCTCATGAGCATATTATAGCCTCTTTGTTTCAATTTCCTACTCCCGATGCATTCTGGAACACACTCATGTCTTGCCTTCTATGCTATCTTTCCCACTTCATTGAGCAAAAAAGTAATAGAGTTAGCTATTTTTAAGTACCCAAGCAGTATCCAAGTCCATTGTACACGACAGAATTTTACTGAAGATTTGTGAACAAAAAGAGAAGGTTATATGAGAACAAAGCATAGCTAACACTTTGGATGTGAAAATTATGACATCCTTTGACTCAATCTGTTTCCAATTTCTTTCACATTCTTAGATATTCAGAAGAAATATGAGTACCACAACGAGTCTTCTATACTGAAAACCACCAAAACTTTTTTTTCCCTCACCTCAGAACTCCCCAGGAGGCTTTAGCCCTTCTCATATCTGCCTTAGACTCTGCCCTTTAAAGAAGCAAAACCAGTACAGTGTATAAATATATGTAGAAAGGTAACAGCTCATGCAATTGTAGAGGCTGACATGTCCCAAGTCCTGGATCAGGATATAAGTCTCAAGCAGTCATGGAAGCTATGAAACCAGAGGTAAGCAGGTCAAAGAGTAAGGTTCCTATTCCCAGACTGTGAGGGTTGGCAGATCCCAAGATGGTAGGTCAGACTGCAAGGTTTCTCCTGTTTCACATAGCTGTGGGGGCTGGCAAACCCGAGACTGACAGGTCAAGGAACAGGAGTTTTACTCATGAGCTGTGAAAACCAATGAGTCCTTAGAGTTGCTAGCTCAAGACCCAAGAACCTGAAGTCAGAAGACAAGAGCAACACGACAGGTGCTGTATTCACAAACCAAAACCTTGGAAAGGTGAGCAGACAGGAAGTAGGTGGCAGAAGGTAGACAGATGAAGGCTGAGGGTGCAGTGAGTCAACACAGGTGCCACTCCTGCCAGCACTACTGTACATTTCATCATGGCAGTGGCCAGTACATTGTGCAGCTGTCAAAACACTGAAAATCGTGGCCTAGCCAGATGGACACATAATCTCAACCATCACAACACCACAATTCTCTGTTGCCTTATAGTATTCCAACCCAGCAAAATGTTCACAACAATCCTTAAATTGTCTCCTGACAATTTGACTAAGATAATGTATTCTTGGTGAGGCCAAGATGGCAGAGTAGTCAGACACTTTCTGTAGTCCTTCTTAGATTAAATACCTGAAAAAACAAGTGAATTGATTATATATGACAATCTAGGAGCCCTGAACATCAGAAGCAAAGCTGAAGATTTGGACTGTCGTGGAGGAGGAAGAGACAGTTGACAAACAGCAAAGAGTTGCCGATCTGACCCAGCAGGAACCAGAACCCTGCAGGCTGGGTTGGTTATTGTGTGTGGTGAGGCAAGCAAGGGCCTTTGGGATGTATTCTCTACATCAGCAGGGACCAAGTGGTGGAGAGTCTACTCAAGCCTCCAGAATCAGTGAAAAGAGGCATCAATCAGCAAAGACACATACATGTGCCTGACCTGCAGCACACATACACTAAAAAACCTGTTTGCAACAGCCTGTATCTCACCTACCTCTTCCATCCTCTGTGGAAATGCTGGTGGTGTGGTGGTTAAGAACTATATCTGCTAAACAAAAAGTTGGCAGTTCAAATCCACCAGGCATTCCTCAAAAACTTTATGGGCAGTTCTACTCTGTCCCATAGGGTGACTGTGAGTCAGAATTGACTCAACAGCGGTGCGTTTGGCTTTGTTCTCCATCCTCTGCACTGGATCCCAGGCCAGTTTCAGTGCATGCCTTGGGCCAGAATTAAGACCTCTTATGTGCCCTGAGCTCTTCTCCTGGCTGTGGAAATGCAACAAATGAACCAACAAATAACAAATAATCTGCCAACACTCCTACACTAGGAACTCAGGACAACCACAGCTCCTTTGCCTGGGCACAGGTATACGGGGCACACAGACTTTGAGTGTCTGTCACACCTGCACAAGCTTGTGTGGGCACGTTGTAACAGCATAGGCTTTAGTTAGTACAGTATAACAGAACATATGCCTGAAGCTTAACTTCAACATTATCATCTGTATGGTAGAGGGATAACTTTGTGACATTTGTTATCATTTTTTCCATTAAGCAGGATCCTGACCTACCCACATCAGGGGCCTGAGGATAGGTGGCTCCATCTATATTATCTAGTCGCCTATTTTGAGAAGGGTCCAAGAAAAAGTGGTGTCTTCCTGTCCTTACAGCCAATGATCTGGAGTGCCGTAGTCTGCCTACAAAACTCACCCACCTACACACCGGAGAGAACAAGGACACCCTTTCAGACACTAAGAGGCAACACTAAGTCCCCTGCCTTGATTAGCACATGACCTCCTACTGCAGCCAGATACTTGTGCCTATTTAAATCATCCCAACCCCTCTAGGACTGTAATGGGAACCTGCACCACACTTGGTGACAGACTACCAGGACGCTTGAGCTGAATTCATGCAAGAAAAGTAAATGGTGTCTTGGGCTCACATACCTAGGAAGAAGAAATTAACCATCTGGTGAAAGGAAGTTAGAGCTTCAGTGGCACTGATAATTAAACTTGTTCACGCAAGCATCTGTTTAGGCATATCAAACCAAAGAAAACAGAGGAAAAAATGAATATAGTAGAAAAAACAAAAATAAAAACAAATAAGTACAATAACTTATAGACGGCTCAGAGACAACAGTCAGTATCGAATCACATAAGGAGGTAATAAATGACGACTTTAGCACATTCCTAAAGTGAAGAATCAAGAAATTTTCTGGAGGAAGAGAACTTCTTGGAAATACTAGACATAGAATACAAGTGATAAATACACAGAGCATTTCAAGAGGTCTGAAACGGCATAAGGCAAATGCAGAATAAGCCGAGGAACACACAGGCAAAGCTATAGAGGAAATGAAGAAATTTAGAGAGGAGCACAATGTCGAATAAACAGGCTGCCAGAATCCATAGAAAGCCATCAAATAAAAATCCAGTAGATTAACAATAAAATGTCAGGATTAGATAAGTCAATAGAAAGTCATAAGAGTGATGGAAGTCAGAATTAGTGAGGGGATGGAAGTCAGAATTAGCGATACTGAAGATAAAGTGCTTGACATCAACTTATCTAGGAAAAAAAATCAGATAAAGAATTTTTTAAAATGAAGAAATACTAAGAATTCTGTGGGACTCTACCAAGGGAAATAACCTGTGAATACCAGAAACCAGGGGGGGAGGGGGGCTAAGATAGAAAATATAGATAGAATTCTTGAAGATTTGTCCACAGAAAACTTCCCTGATATTGTGAAAGATGAGATAATACTGATCCAAGATGATCACTGAACTTCACACAAGGCAGATCTCAAAAGAAAGACACCAGGACATATTAAAATTAAACTTGCCAATATCAAAGATAAAGAGAGAATTTTAAGAATAGCTAGGGATAAACAAAAAGTAATCTGCAATGAAGAGTCAATAAGACTACACTCAGACTACTCAGCAGAAACCAGCAAAAGGCAATGTTGATGATAGATGCTGCTGAGTCAGTTCTGACTTATAGCAACTCTGTGAACAACAGAAGGAAACACTGCCCAGTCTTGTGCCATGGCCAGAATCGTCTTTATGCTTAAGCCCGCTGTTGCAGCCACTGTGTCAATCCATCTCGTCAAGAGGCTTCCTTTTCTTCATTGAGCCTCCACTCTACTAAGCACAATGTCCTTCTCCAGGGACTGATCCTTCCTGACAACATATCCAAAGTATGTAAGATGCAGTCTTGCTATATTTGAGTCGAAGAAGCACTCTGGTTATACTTCTTCAGAACAGTTCTGCTTGTTCTTTTGGCAGTCCATGGGTCATTCAACACTCTTCTCCAATACCACAATTCAAAGGCATCAATTCTTCTGTCTTCTTTGTTCATTGTTCAGGTTTCACAGGCATGTAATGCTATTGAAAATACCATGGCTTCAGTCAAGTGCACTTTAGTCTTCAAGGCGACATCTTTACCTTTGAATAATTTGAAGAGATCCTTTGCAGCAGATATTCCCAATGCAATGTGTCTTTTGATTTCTTGACTGTTGTTCCATGGGTGTTGATTTTGGATCTAAGTAGAATGAAACCCTTGACAATCTCAATCCTTTCTCCATTTATGACAATGCTGCTTACTGGTCCAGTTGTGAGGATTTTTGCTTTCCTGATGTTGAGGTGCAATCCATCCTGAAGCCTGTAGCCTTTGATCTTCATCCATGTCTCAAATCTTATTTTCCAGCAAGTGAGGTGGTATTGTCTGCATACCTCAGCTTGTTAATGAGTCATCCTCCAATCCTGACACTTCGTTCTTCTTCATAGAATCCATCTTCTCAGATTATTTGCTCCACATACAGATTGAAAAGGTATAGTGAAAGGAGACAACCCTGATGCTCACCTTTCCTGACTTTAAACCATGCAATGTCCCCTTGTTCTGTCTGCGTAACTACCTCTTGATCCATACTTAGATTCTTTAAGAGCACAATTAGGTGTTCTGGAATTCCTATTCTCCACAATGTTAGCCATAGTTTAGCACGATCCACACAGTCGAATGCTTTTGTGTAGTTGACAAAACACAAGTAAACATCTTTCTGGTATTCTTCACTTTCAGCCAAGATCCATCTGACATCAGTAATGATATTCCTGGTGTCACATCAGCTTCTGAATCCAGTTTGAATTTCTGGCAGTTTCTTGTGAATATACTGTTACAGTTGCTTTTGAACGATCTCGAGTAAAATTTTACTTGTGTGTGACATCAGTGATATTGTTTCATAATTTCCATATTTGGTTGGATCACCTTTCTTTGGAATGGGCATAAATATGGATTTCTTCCAGTCAGTTGGCCAGGTAGTTGTCCTCCAAATTCCTTGGCATAGATGAATGAGCACTTCCAGTGCTGCATCTGTTTGCTGAAAATATCTCTATTGATACTCCATCAATTCCTGGAGCCTTGTTTTGGGCCAGTACCTTCAATACAGCTTTGACTTCTCCCTTCAGTATCATCATTTCTGATCGTGTGCTACCTCTTCAAATGGCTGAACATCAACTAGTTCTTTCTGGTATAATGACTCTGTGTATTCCTTCCATCTTCTTTTGATGCTCCCTGAATGATTTAATATTTTCCCGGTAGAATCCTTCACTATTGCAACTAGAGGCTTGAATTTTTTCTTCAGTTCTTTCAGCCTGAGAAATGCAGGATGTGTTCTTCCCTTCTGATTTTCCATTTCCAGCTCTTTGCGCGTGTCATTATAATGCTTTATTTTGTCTTCTCTGAGCTGCTCTTTGAAATCTGCTGTTCAAGCCTTTTGCTTTGCAATTCTTTCCTTTTACTTTAGCTGCTCAATGTTTCAGAACAAGTTTCAGAATCTCGTTGATATCCAATTTGATCTTTTCTTCCTTTCTTGTCTTTTTAATGACCTTTTGATTTATTCAAGGATTATGTCTTTGATGTCACTTCACAATTCATCTGGTCTTCAGTCATTAGTGATCAACACATCAAATCTGTTTTTCAAATGGTCTTTAAACTCAGGAGGAATATACTCAAGGTCATACTTTGGCTCTTGTGGAGTTGTTACAATTTTTTTCAGTTTCAATTTGAATTTCCATGTGAGCAATTGATGATCTGTGCCACAGTCAGCACCTGGTTTGTTCTGACCACTGATGTGGAGCTTTTCCATCTTCTTTTTCCACTAATGTAGTCAGTGGGGCTCCTGAGTGTTCCATCTGTGAGTTCCATGTGTACAGCCACCGTTTTTGTTGGTTAAAAAAGGTATTTGCAATGAAGAAGCTAGTCTTGCTAAATTCTATCATGCAATCTCTGGCATCATTTCTATCACCAAGATCACATTTTCCAACTACCAGTACTTTTTCTTTGTTTCCAACTGTTGCATTCCAGTCACCAGTAATTATCAACGCATCCTGATTGCATGTGCGATCAATTTCAGACTGAAGAAGTTGATAAAAGTCTTCAACCTCTTCATCTTTGGCCTTAGTGGTTGATATGTAAATTTGAATAATAGTCTTATTAACTGGACTTCCCTGTAGGCATATGGGTATTATCGTGTCACTGACAACATTGTAATTCAGATCTTGAAATGTTCTTTTTGATGTTGAACACACCACCACTCCTCTTCAAGTTTTCATTTCCAGCACAGTAGACTACATGATTGTCAGATTCAAAATGACCAAAACTGGTCCATTTCAGCTCACTAATACCTAGGGTGTCAATGTTTATGCATTCCATTTCATTTTTGACAATTTCCAATTTTCTTAGATTCATACATTGTGCATTCCATGTCCTGAAAATTAACGGATGGTTGCAGCTGTTTCTTCTAATTCTGAGTCGTGCCACATCAGCCAGTGAAGATCCTGGAGACTTTACTCCACCCACAACATTAAGGTCAACTATACTTTGAGAAAGCAACTTTTCTCCAGTTATCTTCTGAGTGTCTTTCAACCTGGGGTCTCACTTTCAAACACCATATCTGACAATGTTTGGCTGCTATTCATAAGGTTTTTCCCTGGCTAACTCCTTTCAAAAGTAGACTATCTGGTCCTTCTTTCTAGTCTGTCTTAGTCTAGAAGCTCAGCTGAAACTTGTCTACCGTGGGTGATCCTGCTAGTGCCTAATTACCAGTGGCATAGCTTCCCATATCACAGCAACAAGCAGACCTCCACTTACAGACAAGTGGGGGCTGCTCCCTCTGTTTTTACTCCCCTTACCTGATGCTGTTACTTTGCTTACCTGGTGGTGTTACTCTGCTAAGCCGATGGTGTTGTCCTTCTTATCTAGTGTTGTTACTCTATTTATGTGACGCTGGTTGTCTGTTTTACCTGACGCTGTTATCCTCCTTACCTAATGGTGTCACCACCCTTACCTGATGGCGTTACCTTCTTTCCCTGATGCTATTATTTTCCCTGCCTGACGCCATTATCCTCCCTACCTGGTGCTATTATCCTCCTTGCCTGATGCTGTAAACCCTAAAAAAGACAATGAGATGACATGAAATCCAAAAAAAAGAGTAATGACAATTTTAATCATAGACAAAACAGATTTTAAAGTAAAATTCACAACAAAGTATAAGGGAGGATATTATGTAATGCTTAAAGGGTCAATACACCAAAAGAATACAGCCATAATAAATATTTACATGCACAATGACAGAGCTCTAAAATGCATAAAACAAACTCTTACAATATTGAAAACAGAAACAGGCAACTCCACAATAATAATGCCAGCCAAGTGCTGTCGAGTCAGATCCCTCTCACAATAACAATAGAAGACTTCAAAACACCACTTTTAGTAGAAAACGGAATATCCAGAAAAAAGCTCAATACAGAAACAGAAGATCTAAATGATACAATCATCCAACTTTATCTCATAGACATATACAGAACAATCCACTAGACAGAGGTCAAGCGTGCTTTCTTTTTTGACAATGGTAGAACATTCACCAGAAGACACCATGTAGTAGGTCCCAAAGCAAGCCTTAACAGAATCCAAAGCTTCAAAATATTATGAAGCACCTTTTCTGAACACAAAGCCATAAAACTAGAAATTAGTAATAGGAAAAGGAAGGAAAAAGATACCAAATACTTGAAAACTGAACAACACTTTGATCGAAAACTACTGGGTTTGAAAAGAAATAAAGAATCAAGAAATTCACAGAATCAAGGGAGAATGAAGAAAAGAGGCAGCAGTTTTACTCTGAGGTTATACCCTGTGTTTTAGTCAGCTAGGGCTGCTCTAACAGAATATCACAGAGTAGATGGCCTTAACAAAAGGTTTATTCTTACATAGTCCAGTAGGCTACAAGTCCATATTCAGGGTGTCTGCTCCACGGGAAGTCTTTCCCCTTGTCGGCTCTGGAGGAAAGTCTGGTATTGCATCAGTCTTTGCCCAGGGAGCATCTTGGTGAAGGAACCTCGGGTCTGAAGGACACATTCGTCTCCCGGTGCTGCTTTCTTGATGGTACGAGGTTCCCAATTCTCACCCTGCTTCCCTTTCATTTTATCTCTTGCAAGATGAAAGGATTAAGGGTGAGCAAGCTATACTCCAGGGAAACTCCCTTTACAGTGGAGCAGGGAGGTAACCTTATAAAGGGATTTACAGTACCACCCTAATCCTTTAATGTACAGCATAGGAAAACCACCAAACGGAGGACAGTCACAAGATACCGGGAATCATGGCCCAGCCACCTTGCTATATGTATTTTTGGGGGACACAATTCAATGCATGACACCCTGACAGACTCATCAAGACGTTTTTCTTTTTTTTTTTTAAATGCTAGTGTCACTTTTAAATGTGATAAGTGGCCATTATGGCCGTGTGTTTTTATCCTGGTCCACATCAGACATAATCTTGCTTGAGACAAAATCTTAGACCCCACTCTCCCACTGGTAGAGGAGACTCTTAAGGTGTTTAATCAGGGATTTAGCAGCAGTGAAAATAAAAAGAAATAAAGGCTATTATAGGCTGTCACCTCAGGTAACCCAGTTAGTGTTCGAGACTTAAAACACCTGACTGGCCAGTGAATACGGACCCTGGTCATTACACGTACTGTCAAAAACGAGGCCACTTTAAGGCAGAGTGTCTTGAGTGTTCTACAGCAGGATGTTCATAGGACCTCTGTGAGGCCCAGATAGACAGACCCTCCTGGACTCTCTCAGAAGAGAAGTCTGAAAAACTGACCACTGATGGGACCCCAAAGCCTATCTGCCTCCAGGCCACATCAGAGAGCTAAGGGTTACACTTGACATGGAAGGTAAGAAGACTCAATTTGTCTTAGACACAATAGACACCTTCTCAACATTAATTTACCCAATGGGTTTACTCTCCAGGAGGGACTGTATAATTATTGACTTAGACTAAAAATCTCAAATAAAAAGTTGCTGTTGTGTCTGATGGAGTCACAGTTGTTGAGACATTGCCATGTAAGAAAAAAAAAAGAAAGAAAAAAGACCAAGAAAGTAAAGTGAAGGTAAAGAAAGAGTAAAGAAAAAGAAAGATATAAAACTAGGTAACTCCAGGCTGGGTTTCTGGAACAACTCTTATGTCTCAGACTGCAGCAGTTCCAAATAATGTACATGGGACCTGACTGATGCTCAGGAATTGTCACCCTGGCCATTATAAATGACTGACACTGTCAAGGAGAGATTTCTACTCAGACAGGCAGGCCTACTCCCCTCCTCAGCATGACACAGATACGGAAAACGAGACCTCCACCCATTTTCCCATGAAAATTTTCAGTATGAAATCTCTTAGAAGGGTTATAATAAAAACACGCTAATGACCAGGACAATTACTTCTATAAGAAATAAAAGTGCTAAATAATTATAAAATTTTGATTGAAAATCCTTACCTGATCTCCTATGCTGAAACTAACCTGGAGACTCAGGTGGTTGTTTTTTAGATCCTGCCCAGAGGACTGAATGACATAACGTCAACCCACCTTGCCCAGGGACCTGAAAAACTACTGAGGGAAGAGAACACCACAGTTCCTGTAATAGCGGGAAGGTTTCTTTGGGACAGAATTTAAAGAAATATTTTCAAGACTCCCAACCTAGGCTGACTATACGTACATGGGTAAATTGTTTGTAGACTGTTTGTTCGCTGTTTTATGTAATATGTGTCCTACCCTGCGTGTTCCCGTTCCTATCCCAGACCGCAGAGCGAACCCTAGTCAACCAGATCACCTCCCAGATCCTAGCACTCCAGCGGTACCGGTGCCTATACCCAGAACAGCTGGTGTCATACCCCTCCCCCTATGTCATTAAAGGGAGGGGTACCAAAGGGGGAATGTGAAGGAAAGAATCCCCTGCAAGATACTTCCCCTTGTCTTATTCCACCCCGTTCTGCTCAGGACCCTGTGCTCTGCATCTGGCCCCTCTGCTCACGACCCTCTGCTCTGCACACAGCCTCTCACCCTGCCTCACCCTGCCTCAACCCTAAAAGCCTGTTCCACTGCCCCATGGGGCAGGCGCTGGAGGTCTGTGAGCCCCCCCTGGCCCACTGGCGTTACTTCAATAAACGGCGCTGCTTCTCTCCTTGGGTGTCGGTTGATTTCCTGTAACACTGTGAGTATTAAAATATCCACAATTTTTTCAGCAATTCAGGTAATTATATCTTAAATATAGAATGTTATTATTTACATGACTTTTTAAAGTATTCTGTAAAATTTCTGGATGTTATTCTAAAAAAAACTATAATTCAGTTAAGCGCCAAAAGAAAGTAGTCAGATTTGCTCCTTATAATTTAATCTCATTTCTTCTGATACTTTTAATTACTTTACAAATATTTGCTGAATAACTTTCCTACTTACTAAGACATGAAAATACACAGAAAAACTTTCTCTCAAATTTCAGAAAGATATTAACTGTGAAATAAACCAGCCACGAATTAAAATAGATTAAAGATTTGTGACTTGTGGTCCAGTTGTAAGGATTTTTGTTTTCTTTAAGTTGAGGTATGATCCATACTGAAGGCTGCAGCCACTGGTCTTCTTTGGTAAGTGCTTCAAGTTGTCTTCACTTTCAGCAAGCAAAATTGTGTCTTCCTCCAAACCTGCCTTGTATAATCTGGCTTCTCAAATTATTTGCTCAACATACAAATTAAATAAGTATGGTGAAAAAACACAACCATGCCACATACCCTTTTTTATTTTAAACCACATACTATTCCCTTCTGTTCAAACAACTGCCTCTTTATCTGTGTACAGGTTCTGCATGAGCAGAAGTGTTCTAAAATTCTCATTCTTTACAATGTTATCTGTAATTTCTGATGATCCACACAGTTAAATTCCTCTGTATAGTCAGTAAAACAACTGGAAGATATTATGCTGAGTGAAATCAGTCAGTGGCAGAAGGACAAATATTGTATGAGACTCCTGTTATAAGGACCTAAAAATGTAATTATCTACAAATGAAAAAATGTCTTTGACAGCTACAAGGGTGAGGGGTGAGGGTTTATCATAGATGAGACAGTTGATAGATGTTAAAAATTTTATTCATTTGCTGTAATAAATAAAATTATTTAATAGTAAAAAATAAGTAAACATGTGTATCTGATAAAGCCTAAAGTCAAAAACATAATTTTTCAAACCTGTATAATTTAACAACAAAAAAGCAAACAACAGAATCCAAAAATTGACCAACGACTTAAACAGACATTTTACCAAAGAAGATATTCAAATGACCAGCAAGCGTATGAAAAGATGCTCATCATCATTATTAGCAAGATCAAAATCAAAACTGCCTCACCCAAGTTAGAATGGTACTGAATACAACTTGTGTCTGGGAGGTCAAGGAGAAATAGCACCTCCTCTATTTTTGGTGGGAGTATAAAATGGTACAGCTACTGTGGAGAACAGTTTGATGATTGCTTATAAAGTTGAACACGAAACTACAATATGACCTGGCAAGAAGTGAAATCAGGAATGCAAACAGACACACGTACACTAGTGTTCACTGCCGCAATTTTCACAATATCCAAAATGCAGAAATAACCAAAGTGTGCATCAACAAATGAGTGGATAAACAAAGAGTGGTGCAATGAAACCTCTAAGTGTTGAAATTCAGTGGGACTGCTTTATTTTTCTGGGTCTTACAAGTTTGCTGTCCTTG
The DNA here is from genome assembly GCA_028571685.1 of Heterohyrax brucei. Classification (NCBI taxonomy): domain Eukaryota; kingdom Metazoa; phylum Chordata; class Mammalia; order Hyracoidea; family Procaviidae; genus Heterohyrax; species Heterohyrax brucei. The sequence goes on from CM053161.1 coordinate 2,145,356, forward strand.
ACGGGAGGCAGTCTTATCATTTTCTATCAATGTCTATTAAGACTCCTACCTCAGAAATACACAGAAAGTGTTTCCTTTTGATTTTATACATTAAAAAAACTAAACCATTTTTTATTTATGTATTTATTCAAGTCTTATACAGATATTTGTATAAACTATTAAAACACAGGCATGAGCAAAATTCACTTTTTAATAAAAACACCAAACTGAACTGTTAAGTATAAATTTCTAAGCCAGAAGCCTTATCAAAAGTCTTTGATGTTTCCAAATTCCTTGGCTTGAGCTCTTCTAATTGTATATTTTTATTCTTTTCATTGCCATCATCTTTAGATTTCAGGTCCACAAATCTTCCAGGTTTATATCGTCCACTTTTGCAGTAATTTATTTGTTGGTATCAGTGTAAGATGTTGCATTAATCCTGTTTTCTGAAATATCACTGCAGTGTCATATTATTATGTCTTTAATCTGCATTATGTTGTGAGGCTCAGTAACTTTCATTTTGTATACTGTTGCCACTGCCAAATAAGAAATCTCAATTTTTAAAGCATTTTCTTATGATTTCTTCCTTTATCATTTTGACTGATCACTTAAGAAATGAAATTGCATCAAGGACACTGATTTTCACCATAATACTTGATTTCATCTTGTGTGTCTCAATGTTGATAATCAACTAGGCAGAAACCATGCAGGAACAGGCAATGGCATGACACATATAAAATCATGAAAGAAAAAAAAAATTGCCAAATGTTGGTAATCACTTTTAGAAGCAATAGATTCCTATAGTTTAATATTTTGGATAATGTCATTATCCAGAGATTGTAGGACCCAAATCATGGATGGTGGAAAAAAAATTAAAATTGGACAAGGACAGTGACCAATGACAAATAGCATTATTAACAAACAAGGGAATGCTTCCATTTTGTTTGTCCATACTATTGTTGGGTTTAACTTAAAAACTATTCAAAAGTTGCTCCAGTAATCCAAACTTTTTGATTGCATTTTCATTCTGTTGAAACCTGATTAATTCTGATATTCTTTAAGTACTATGGTTTCTTTCTGTTTACAATTATCCATGATTTCTCAAATGCCCTGTTTGTGGGCTGGTTCAAGAGGACAGTAAGCCACTCTGTGGACCTGGAAACATTTTCTCCCTTCATTTTCCAGAGTCCTATTAGAAATTGCTCTGTAAAATGGTGCAGTATCACCGGTGTTTGTAATGTCTTCAGGATCACAGACCCTAATGATCTCTTTTACTTTTGTGAGCCAGCATTGAACACCATCCCTGTCATCCTCATTTGATTCCCCACAGGATACATTGCAAAAGATTTCATGGTTTGGGCCATTTTGTTTGTTTGTTTTTGATTTTGAAGCTCTGAAAGCACCTGTAAAAAAAAAAATCAAACCCAGTGCCATCAAATAGGTACAGACTCATAGCAACCCTACAGGACAAAGCAGAACAGCCCTGTTGAGTTTCCCAGGAGTGCCTGGTGGACGTGAACTGCCGATCTTTCGTTTAGCAGACATAGCACTTAACCACTACACCACCAGGGTGTCCGAACCACACATTAGACACTGAGAATTTATAACTTTTTAAAGTTTTGTAACTTCCTTTGCCATTGCTTACAGCATATGTCCTAAAATGGGAGCACTTTTGATGGAATCTTGAAGAAAGTACTCAAAAATAGATATGTTGACTTCTGTATAATTTGCGTCTCTTCCTTTCTGGATGACTACATTGATGCTACGCACGTATTTTTCAATTTGCTAGATTGTGATGAAAATAAAGGAATTTATTAGTATTTCTTTGCTTCTTCTAAACTTACAGATGTTGTTCTTCACTGGAAAAAAATCTACAGGCCAAAAAAAAAAAAGGCAAATCTGTAAAGAGTAGAAATACTCAGAAGACAGTAGGGATGCACACCAGGCACTCACATACATTAACAGCACAAAAAGAAATGACAGACTGAATCTTTATTGCTATTACACTACTTGGAACTACTTCTTGATTTGGCACCTGGATTTCTTCTTATTCATGATGCAATACCAATGATTTTCAGATTCCATCCACTTCTTAGAGGGTCTGGTTTTCAGAAAATATTTACTAGAACAAAACAATTGTTTTAGTGGGAGATACATCTACTCCTCACTTACCATAAACCCTGGTGATGTAGTGGGCTAAGTGCTCCATCTGCTAACCAAAAGGTTGACAGTTCAAATCTACCAGGTGCTCTTTGGAAACTCTGTGGGGCAGTTCTACTCTGACCTCTAGGGTTGCTGTGAGTAGGATTCAACTTGAAGGTGATGGCTTAGTCGTTGGTTGGCCCTCACTGATCCACGTGGCTAAGTTCCAAATAAGTAGTCACTGTGCAAAGACTGCCTTGTGCAAAGGTCAGCACTGCACCCACTTCAGTGCCAGTGTCTCCGTCGTCATTCACCACCCGTGGGTCTGACTGGCACAGCTCAGGATGCACACAGTGTGGCTGCTTCCCATCCCCACCATGCCTCTCCCACCACCCTGGAGCTCATGGGGGCTGGAAGTGGTAATGGTGGTGGTGGACGGCTGGAGTTGCCTGTCCTCTCCAGAACATCACCATCACCTGATTGTACTCCAGGCTGCCCTGTAGACTCCTTGCCTTGCCTTGCCTCTCCACCTTCTCACTCCACCAGCCCTGAGATGGACCTGGGAGGTAGATAGCTCCCAGGCCTGCAAGTTTTACTGTACTACAGACATACTCAGCTGTAAAGAGAAGTGGAGTCCTGATGCTTGCCATCACATGGACAGACATTGAAAAGATGCTGAAAGAAATAAGTCGGTCATAAAAGGACAAACAGTGTTGCCATAGATTGAATTGTTTCACCAAAAAATATATGTATCAGTTTGGCAAGGCCATGATTCCCACTGTTGTGTCTATCATTTTATCATATGATCTACTTTACCTATGATACTGAGAAGATGGGATTGGCAGCAGTTGTGTTAATGAGGCACAACTCAATCTACAAGATTGTGTTGTATCTTGAGCCAGTATCTTTTGAAATACAAAAGACAGAATTGAGTAGAGACATGGAGACCTCATACTACTCAGAAAACAGTGAACGGAGCCCAGTGCATCCTTTGAACTAGAGTTCCTGCTCAGAGAAGCTCCAAGGGAGACTGATAAGAAGGCCCTTCACCCAGATCCAGCATGGACAGAAAGACTTCCTCTGAGCTGGCAGCCTGAATTTAAACTTCTAGCCTCCTAGACTGTGAGAGGATAAATTTCTCTCTATTAAAGCCATTCACTTGTGTTATTTCTGTTATGGCAGCACCAGAAGACAACTGTGTAGTCTCACATTAAATAAGCCAATACGTGGAAATCAACAATCATTAATGATTGCCATGGGTGGAAGGGAGGGAAAAAGGGGAAACTTTTCTTAGGGAACATTCAATTTGTGTTAGTAGTGGTGGGATAATTGGCAGAAAGAGTGAAACAGTGGTGGCACAACACAAAGAATTCAATCAGTGACACTGAATTATACCTGTAGAAATTATTGAAAAAAACTAATATATTGATGTATGCAAGCCTGTCTGTCTATTTTATCCTTCAAACTAGGTAGAAATGGGTTGAATAATCTTAAAGTTAGTAGAATAATCCACAAATATTTTTATAATTCAATTTAGACCTTTAAGAATTCTAAATCTGAAAATATACTTTATACATATATTTTTATGACTTTTTGCCAAAAGATGTAGTTAAATGATAATTTTTGAAATGATGACTTATTTAGAGAGTAACATGTCATAGCAAAAGCTCTTCAAACATAGTCTTTTATTAAAGAGCTCATGAGGCTTCCATATATTAATGGGTAAAAAATTCCATGACATGTTACAGTTTAAAAAATCTCAGCATTAGAAATGCATAAATGCATCACAGTTCTACTTCAAGGACAATTCTTGAGAGCAATAATTGGCAAATACTATGAAACAGTCAATTAGAAGTTTCCATGAACAACTGGGAACCAAGGCACTGTGGTCTTGCCTCAAAGATATCTCAGTGGAACGCCCGTTCCAATTCGTCATGAGCAGGGTCCACTTTGTTTCAAATGACACTTGTGTACTTCATCAAGGGAAGTGCTGATCAACGTGCAGTAGATTATATTTCATCATATCATGCTTATAAAGGATAAGTCACTGGTAGCTTTTCCAAATGATCTCTGACAGGAAAAGAGAAGCCAGAATAAGCAGGACAAGCCTGCTGCCCCACCAGTGACCTTTATCTGGAGCTAAACTTACTTCCTGATGTAGATGTTGGAGATGGTTCAGGTTCTAGTGACTTCAATCCAAACAAGCTCTCTTAATGAGGTTAAAAAAAAAAAGTTAGATTGCACAGAACAAAAGGAATATAATATGATATGTGCTACTGCTAAATGTAGTCCACTGTACCTCTGGCAGGATTTTAATTTTTGCTTCTTGTATACTAAGGTCTGGCTTTCTGAGACTAAAGTAGACACAAATGTTATGTTGCTGATATCCAAATGCAAACATCTTCCATTCACATTTAGAGTTAAAAAGTTGAACAAGGAGTAATTATTTTAAGAGACAAGAGAGTCTTGTAATAAGACTGAATGACAGCGGTTAGACCTTTAAGGTTTGAAACAAAATGTGTCTTTAAAAGTTCTTGTACTAAATAGGATGAGGGGAAACATCTGGGAAAATGAGATCATGAGCACAGAAAAAAGGGCTTGAGTATGTTACTAAACTTAATTGATATCCCAGTTTGAAACTAGGAAATAGGAGCTAGCTAGCCTGTCCAAGTACACAGATCTTCTAATCAACCTGTCTTAAACAACTTGTATATCATCTGCCTGAAGCTTTCTGAATAACCAGAAAATTCAACACCGAGGTTCCAACCAGAAAATTTCAGATGGGGTATGAACACAACAAGTAGTCCTAATGAATTTGTTCAATAAATTTTAGCCCAAGATGGCCACATTCTATTTTTTATGTCCTTTCAGATTCAGTGGGGGTGGGGGATAAATAAAAATTATTATAAGAGGTGAAAAAAAAGTCTCCAAGAGTGTTTTCATTTTAATCATAAAAGTACTAAGGTGATGGAGAATAAAAGAAAACTCACACATGTACCTCAACGCCCCCCCCAACTTTTTTTAAGAAAAGGCTTATCAGAATTGATTTATGAACTGTCAAGTTTAAAGCAGCTGTATTCTGAGGAAAGTCACAATTTCTCTTGCCATCATCCATCATAGAAAACTACCTATAAACAATAACGAAGGAAATAGCATACAGATAGCCTGGGAAAAGCATTGTGAGCCGGAGAGAAGGCTTAAATACAGGAGACAGGTGCTATCAAAAAAAGTCAGTGAGCAGACTTGTGGGTGGAGGAAGTAGATAAAATATAGATAAGAGTGGTAATAGAGTACAGAAGGCTTGAGGAATGTTTAGAAGGCGTAAAAGGGTTATTGGTAAGTAACATAATAGGAAGCAATATTAGGGTTCTGGGAAATTTGAGAAGTTGATAAGTTCTTTTAAGACAAGTGAAGGATGGAACCATACTAATATTTATTGACCCCCTGCTACGTGTCAGTTGTGCACCAATCCATAATGCATCTCCATGAGGTGTGAGTTTAATTTGCACAATTTCACCCGTGACATGTGAATTTGTACTCTTTTATACATGAAATGACCAGTACTGAAAGTCAGCGTCTTGCAAAAAGCCACATAGTAAATAAAACTAGGTTAAGAACAATGGTAGTAATGGCCAGTTAAAGAAACACGGATCCTGAAGAAAAGAAGACCAACAGAAGGTTGAAACAGTGGAAGTGACAGAAGAATTTGAACTCTGTTGTGACTCAAGTCACACCGAACTACTTCCACTTCTCAGGGAAACATTGTGCTCTCTGGCCTCTGGACTCCTCAGGATTTCTTACTTTTCCTGAAAAACCTCCTTCACTGTCTCAGTTTACCCAGTCAGTACTGTTAGGCCTGGGAACTCAGACTCTTTACTTCCTTTAAAAGGCCTAGACTGGTGGCCTGCACAGGATAATGTGGATCTTCCTGGTAGTCTGCGTATTTCAGTCGTCACATTCAACCTTCATGTCTTGATTTCTCGGAAAAAGGTTTATTTTCTGTCTTGCCAGTGAAGACTGTATCTTTTCCATCCTTTCGATGCTAAAGTCTTACTAAGGCCTCGAACATGTCGCTGACAGACGCAGTCTGACTGATGGTGGTGGACGTGCTTCAGGTGAATCGGCTGCAATTGAACCTGAGTCCCCTGCTTGGAAGTTGAAAATTCTGCCACTGAACCATCACTGCCCTCACCCAGAGTGTCGTATTTTACATAGATTTGAACAAAGGCTGTGGTGTTAAAAGTGAATACATATTCAAATGATGAAAACATACTCAAATTATGTTATCAAAGTGAAAAAGACAAACCAGGCTTAGAAAAAAAAAGATTAATTTATCCAAGTTTTCTAGAAAACAAGATGGCTTTGCATTTTAAGGGAATAGGGGAGGTGGACAGGGTGAAGGGCCCATCAACAATTTAGGTAAGCTGTGCCCTGTGAAGGGCTTGGTGGCAAAGTGAGGTGAAAGTTTTTGAAAACTGATGGTACCTCTCATTTCTTTATTCATTCTGAGGAGACTTTCCTTATGCTTGGAATGAAATTTGTACCTCTTAGCACCCCTATTTGACTCTACCTGATCTGATCTCTGCCTGTGTCTCTGACCGCGTCACCTATTTCTATTTCAAATAGCCCTCTGGCTATTTCTAAAACATGCTAAGATTATTCCCACCTGAGGCCTTCGCAGGGCTGGCTCATTTTTTTAAGATGCAGGTTATCATTTGTTCCGTGAGAGATTCGATGATGACAACACTAAAAATGTTCCCTGCTGCATTCCCACACATTTTCTGTGCTCTTTTCAATGCTTATTGTCTTTGACCGTATGTTATTTGTCTGATAACTACTTGTTTTTCTTTCATCTCTGTCCTGGAATTAAAAGATCCATGGGTAGGTACTTGGTCTTTTTGCTCTTGAATTCCCAGTGCCTGGTATACAGTAAATATTTGTGAATGAATGAAGTATTGAGCAATCACCTGGTCATTATGCTATGTGGCAGTATCAGTGGACATGTATAAATATGATGACAGTAATTAATAACTAATGATAGCTAATATATATTAGTGTGCTATTTGTATTTTGGGTACTGATTTAAGTGATTTTTGTGCATTAATACATTTAATCTTCAAATAATCCTATTATTAAGCCAATTTTGTCCATGAAAAATTGAAACACTGAGAGCTAATAGTGTATACTATAGCATACTATGCTGTACCATAACATAGCTAAATATGTTAATATACAGTCTAGATTAAAATCACTGTAACATTACAGTAAAACAAACAGAAAAGGTTGTATTGAGCATATGTTCAAATGGGCAAAAGTTAGAAACAGATAAGCATACTGCCAGAGCCTTGTCTACCCAAACCTGTGGAACATTACAGTCTTGAAACCAAACCAAACCAAAGCCGTAGCTGCCCAGCTGGTTCTGATTTATAGAGACCCCACAGGACAAAGTAGGGCTATTCTATAGGGTTTCCAAGGAGTAGCTGGTGAATTCAAACTGCCAGTTCTGGGTTAGCAGCCATAGCTCTCTGTGGTTCTTACCCTCTGTACAACAAAGATTCCAGTATATATTGTGATTACAAATGGGTAAAATCATTAGAAAGCTTTACCTTCTCAGACTGGCTAGAAAGTGTGATTCTACATTTTGGTATGGGTTGCAGTAAAAAGAGTAGTGTCTTCATTGGTCCAACAAATCTGACTATTCAGTCAACACTAAAAGAAAGAGACTGCAAAGTATATGTCATTTGTGCTGTTTATAATTTGTTTATATGAAAGTTTCCCTAGAAGGTGTTTTCCAGTATTGTTCTCATTACTGACTTTGTACCTCAGGGCTCAGTTGATATGTCCCTCTGAATCCAGCTCCAGCTGGGTTACATTCTTTATTCTCAAGGGACAGGAAATAATGCTTTAATTTTAATAACCTAAATCAGATACATAAAGTGACAGCATCTGGCTTTCTAGCTTATCATCTGTCATCGATACAGTTCTTAAAATCCCTTGTGGCTATCTCTTTTGACCCTCCTACCTTGGAGGAAGTTCTTCTTTTTCGTTCAGGATTTGATGCACATCTTGCTATCACCGTATGTTTTATCGAAATGTCACCTGTAGCATCAGATGTAAAAACCTCTTTGTTCCCACAGAGCCCTCTGCCTAATTGTATTAAAGCTCACTGCACATTTAAATGGAAAAATATGTGTTTTGCTTGGCTGCTTCTTTAATTAAACAGAACTCTTTGAGTAAGATAAAGAAATAAGAAGGACAATTCAATCAAAATACAGATTCAGAAACTGTTTATTGATTTATTGTTCATAAATTAAAGAGAATTGGGTCTTTGGTCCTTCAAATTTATGAATCCAAAATATCACTCAAAAATAAGTATTTGTTAGTAGAGAATCTTCAAATAAGTGAGGTTTGATTTTTTGAAAGAGAGTTTTCTTGCTTTGTACTATGAATAATCGAAGAATTTAGTTATACATTTTAGATTTTAATCGTGTCAAAGATAGGCATCCCGTAAAATATTTACTGGCCTTAAAAAATTCATAAACTTGACTTTCCCTTAGCCATGTTATTAAAAGTGTAACTGTGGAGTTTTTAATTCCCTTCCCATATAAGCAGTGGCTCATTTGGCTTCTCCTTCAGACCACTGCTGAAATCAACACTTGGTCCATCCTAGATTAGAAAACCTCAAGCAGTTCAGTACTGAGATTTAGCTGAGTAGATAATCTAAAACACTGGATGTTTTCCTAAGGCTTAACTGAATAATCCAAGTCTCTACAGTCTACTACATTGGGCTAGACATCTTAGAAGGAGAGGTATTCTCATAATATTTTTCAACAGAATTTTTCAGCTTAACCAAAAGTAGTGTAAGAGAGATTTGTCAGCACAGTAAGACTCAACCTTAGATTTCTTTCTTTCTTTTTCTTAAAGCCTTCAAGAAAAGAAATAAAAGTGTTAGAAAAGTCATGAAGTTCCACTCTGGCTTGAAGTTAAAACAGCAATAAAACCACAAAAGTGGTAGGTGCATTGAACATTCATCCTTTATTTTGATAGTATGGTGTAGTTCCCATTCAGATCTGAATGGAGTCCATTCAGTCTTTCCCTGCCCCTGGCAAATTCACCTCTACTAAAAGGACTGGGAGATGATGAGGAAGAGATAAGTGTTCTAAGGAGGGCAGCCTATAATAAGAAACACAATAACAGGAAATAGGTGGTGGTCACACAAGCATTAAAATGTGCCTTAAGTGTGAACTTGGGGGATGGGGAGAGTGAGAACAAAACAACAGCTGAGCCCTAGAAGCAGAGCGCTTCTTTTGCCCTATAGAGAAAAGCCTGGTCTCTGTATTAGTAATTGTGTCGATTTTTTACTGTCAGACAACCCATATTCTATCAGAGGCCAAAAAAATATAACGTGCCACCTGGACATAAACTGAGAATTTAGTTTGCATACTCGAAGACAAATTAACATTTTCAAGAGCATTTCAAATATTTTGTTGTTATTATTAATACAGGAGCTATTTTGCTTTTTAGTATTCCTCAAAGCAAAAGTACAATTTCATTATTTTAGTTACATTTGATATAATTACACACTTGTTGGAAGGGGATTAGAATCTCAGGAATCTTGAGACCCAGCCCCAGCTACATTATTTAGGGATGTTACTTCAGGCAGAATAAAGCGTAAAGAAAACTACGACACACAGAATCTACGTAGGAAGTGAAAGAAAAACCTTAACCAACTTCGAGTTCGTCTTTTAATAGTTATTTTATGCCGTCACAGCACTAGTTCACTGATGTTCAAGTGCAAAATCTATGTGGAGAAAATGTGTTCCGTTTCCTTTTATATTTTAAACTAGATGTGTATCAGCTGCCATGATCATGCACCCTATTAATTGGGCTATTTTTGTCTTTTGGACAGTTTTTTCACATTTAAAGTTTGCTCTTAAAGAGCAATTTTGTCTCATCACAGAGAATATTTAGTACTCCAAAGCTGAGCTTGAGAAAAGAATTCATCTGAGTGGAACAACACACTTAATGTTCCAAGACTGGAGGTGAAGAAGGGGGTTGAAATAACTCTAGAGCATTGCTGATAGAGATGTTTTTGTTTTAATTTGTCTTAATTCCTCATATGCACATCATAATAACAAGCTTGAGCTTACAGCCTGGCTTCTAAATAAACTATTTCTTTTCCATAGTCCCCAAAATATTTTGTATGAAACAAAATCCAGTCACAAAATGTGCAACTGCACACCCAGTTGACCCATTTGTGAAATGTGGAGCTCATTACTGATAGTGGAATTGGTGGGAATTTGAAACCTATTTAGAAATGTTAGGAATTATCTCAGGAGGAATAAGAACCTTATTTGGAGCAAAACTGCCTGAAAAACATGAAAAGAAAGACTTAAAGGCTGGCTGCTGTTTGTGCTTTTACATGCGTGCCAGCCACAGCGCAGTTGGGTGGAGATAGCTCCTTTTCTTCTCACTGAGGGGAACAAGGGAAAGGTAGTGGAGAACAGTGCAGAAATTTTCTACCAGCTGCCTGCTTTTCTTCACCAGGAGCAGCAGCAAAGGTTAAAAACCTGCTTATGGCTGAAAAATTCTTCCCGGGTCTTGAGGGGTGTCAGAGAGTCCAGGCTACCTCGCCCCAAGCTCGTGGAAACTGAATGTATTTCTGTGGTGAATGTAATCTGAGCCACACGTATGAAGAGGTCAAGCTGTTTCTTCCGCCAGTCACTCTGGGATGTGAGGCATCGACTGCTTCCTAATTCTAACGAGGGTTTGGGAATTTCCAGGTAGAAAAATACATCATTATCATCTTGTGATATTGATAGGTTAGGATAACACAACTAACCCATGGTAGTTTTTGGACTTTCCTTCCCCTGGGTTTGAAACACCTTTATGGGAAGCCTTCTGTGTGACTTTCTGGATTTATTGTGTTCTTCCAGGGGTGACCACTGTCCCATTGCTGTCAAGTCAATTTCAACTCATAGGAACACTTTAAAACAGAGTGAAATTCCTCTCATAGAGTTTCCAAGGAGTGCTTGGTAGGTTTGAACTGCCAACCTTTTGTTTAGCAGTTGAAGCACTTACCCACTACACCACCAAGGTTTACAATAGTCAGCAAAGTAACGCAAGACACCTGCACCAAGTGTATGGGAAGGAGAAGGAAACTAGGGTGAAGAGATGCTAAACAAATAATGTCCAAATAATTACTTTCATTAGGATTGTAACAAAAGATATGAAGTTAAATTATCTCTATTACTCATCAATACTTGATTGCTTTTCTGGTTCTTGCCGGCCTCCTTAACTTTTCTAGGTAGACCGTAAGACTTGGCCTACCAAAGCCAAGTGCCGTCGAGTCGGATCCGACTCGTGACGACCCGAGAGAACACTTATCTAGCAGGGCTCTTTGTGTATCATACCAGTTACCGTCAAGATGATTCCAATTCATGGCATCAGAGTAGAACTGTGTTCTCTGAAGTCTTTGAAAGTAGATGACTCCATCTTTCTTCTGAGGTATTGTCAAGGTCATGTAAGTGATTAGACCCTGAGTCACCTGATTCAGGTACTGGAGAGTGAACTAGCAAGTTTGGTCTCCTGATGGCTGGCAGACTGGGCTCCCTCTCCCCCAAAGCACACGAGGATACATCCTTTTGGGCAGCAAATGACAGAAAAGTTTATTAAGGAAAAGTACGTTCTGAAGAGGGAATGGGTAAATCTCCCTGAGTGGAAAAAGAGCATGGATTTAGGAGGTACTTTTTATTGGCAAAAGCAGGGGGCAATGTCGTAGATAGAAGGTGGAGGTAGTAACTTAGTTTTTGATTAGGTTTGAGGCTGACTGTAGACTGCCGGGAGAAATTGGGAGAAATTGTTGTATTTGTATCACAACTGCCAGGAAGAACTTAGATTTATATCACAAACTGCGGGGAGAACCGTTCATACGTGGCGGAAAAGATCAGCTTCCCTACTAACCTTGACAGTGTCTCTAAGTGTACTCAGAAGTTAAACCTTTTGATTATCAGTCAAGTATGTGAAGTATTTGCATCACGCAGGAGCTCCTTGTACATAACAGCCATTCAAAAATACATATGGTGTTTTGTTTTTTGATTAACTGAATTATACTGTGTAACAAAGGTGAGAAACCCCACTGCCATTGAGTCTATTCTGACTCATAGTGACCATGTAGACAGAATAGATTTGCCCCATAGTTTCCAAGAAGCATCTTGGAAACTTTTCTTAGCAGCTTTTCTTAGCGGCGGTAGCCGCCAGGGTTACCACAAAGGAGAGAAGGAGATTGTTTATAGCCAAGATCACTGTTGCTGCTGCCCAGATCATGTGGTATTACTGAGGAAGGGAAATTCCTTCAGAGGTATAAATCTCTATCCCTGTCTTGGCTACAATCTGAAATCTGTAAGAAAGGAGAACAATTAAGTTGTCTACCTCCTGTACCTCTAAAGGGTGGAACCTGAATTGTCAGCCAGTAGTTCAGCAGAGCCCATGCACGAGCTGTCAGAAATGCAAAGGTAGCAATAAAACCAAGTGAGGGGAGTTAACTGCTATTTTATTTTGTGTAATAAAGTGAGGAGAACTAAAGTAGAAAGAAAACTGATGCAACACTTTGTGCTAAATGTTAGATGTGAGTGATACTTTGAAAATCAAAGAAAACAGGATGTGCTTAACATCTGGGGACTTTTCTTAAAGCAGAAACACCCAGATGGCAGCATGGTCTTGTACACTCATTACTTCACTGGAAGCAGGAACTGAGTCAGAACAAATCCAATCAACCATCAGACAAGGAACCCTAATGGACCCACATCACCAATTCCACTGAATTTTCCTGCTTTAGTCTGCATCCTCAGCCCATCTTGGTTTTCTCAGCCAAAATTGACCTGTCCTGAAAACCATTCTTTCAGGATCCTGCTTTGTGCTGCTTTATTTCGGGAGCTAAATATTACTTAGGTGGCAGTGACTAATAAGTCTTCCAGATAAGCTATTTTCATTTTAACGGAAGTGAAAAAGCTTTTATGGAGTTCTGGTGGCGGTGTTTAAGAGTCACAGAGAGCGACAGCCTCTGGGCAGTTCAGAGCTGCCCGACACTCCTTGGAACCTCTACGGGGCAGTTCTGTCCTGTCACATAGGATAACTACAAACTGGAATTGACCTGATGCCAATGGTTATGGGTATGTGTTGTGCAGTGGTTAATGTGACAGATAGATAAAAGTCAGATACTTGATTAGGAAGGCCTCCCTACCCCTTTTCAAGACCATACGACACAGATGAAGACCAGAGCCAACTACAGAATGCTAGTTCTGACTACTTCATTCACCAAAGCTTCAGACTGATGCCGAGCACATTGGCAAAGCCCCAAATAGTGCCTTAAATTGCTAAGCCACCTTCCAGCTGCTAAGGATAATGCTTCTCTTCCCCAGTGTCCTAAAGAAGATTCAGTGGAGCCAGGAATCATTGTCAGTGAATATTCAAACTTTATGCAAATCAGCCAAGTCTGTTCTGTGATATGCTTCCTTATCAAAAAACGTTAACAACTACCATGAGAATTTTTCCAAATTCTGGTTACCAAACTCTCTAGAAATAGAATATCTATTGTTTGGCTTTTGCAATGTAATATTAGAAACATCAAGTCTTTTTAAGACCACAAAGAGAATAAAGCTGAAAAGTTTGGTATTATCAGGGCAAAACTCCAGATTCCCCACCAGATTCAGCCCTGTAGTAACAGTTGTTCTTCTTTCCAACTTGGCTCCTAACCACGGAGACCTGCGCTGCACACAAAAGGTTTATCGTTTTTCTCTCCTGCTGTTATTCATGAGTGAAACGGCTCTAGAAGGCAGGTGTGGGAAATGAAATATTATTGGAATATAAGGTGATTACCATTAGATTTCAAGCTCAATTTTCTAACCAGGACTTAAATCATTTAAACTTCATGTAATTGCAGAGGCTATCTTTTTTCCTTAAAAGAAAAACACCTGGCAGATTAGTTAGTGAATTCTAGTAGAAAGAACCAGAGGAAATTATCTTTGACTGCCAGCAAGGATAAGTGGTTATATATTTCAACTGTGAAATATAACTATTCCTTGTAAATCCTAAATGACAACTAGTCTTTTTCCTCCCCATCCTCTGATATTCTCTTTTCTTAACACCCAAACAAGAAACTAGAACATATTTCAGCTCTAGTTTAATTTTCTCAGATGTCAGACAGATGTGCAATGCCTCCTTGATATGGCATCATTACTTATTAAATAAAATCAGAACAAACAGTAAAGAGTTCCTTGAATGGCTGTGGGGGAAACACTGAAGGGAAAAAACAGAGAGAGAGACAGCAGGAAAGACAGTGATCTCATTAAAATAAAAAATGTGGTTAATTTCCTGTTTCGTCTTAAAGTAGAACATATCCTAGAAAACGAATAACTGGTAACTGTAACAGAATGGCATTGCTGGCCAACAGGCTCGGCAATGAACAATCTTGAGTGCATTTGTGATGGCAGCTACAAAGGCAAATATGCATGCTCCGCTTCTTCGTGGAGCCAGGTGTTATTACCAAACCAAACCCAGTGCCATTGGGTTGCTTCTGACTCACAGCGACCCTATGGGATGGCGTTGAGCTGCCCTATAGAGCTTCCCGGGAGTGCCTGGTGGGTTTGAACCACCAACCTTAACTGAAACGTTGGAGGAGTCTACCCAAAGACACCTCAGAAGAAAGGCCTGGCTATTACAAATCAACATGATGGCAATTGGTTGGTTTAAGGAAGTGAAATCTTAGTGGTCTTCAAACTGCTCTCTAGCAAAAGCTAGCATCCTGAGGATATTGCTCTGGGCTATAGATGAGCACAGCTGGTAGTCCAAGAAGTCTTGCTCCCTGCTCCTCACCCCTGATGCCACTACATCATCTCTATTTGTTTCGTGTTTCTCAGAGTCAGTATCTTAAACAGTGCCTAAAACCCACTGCTGTTGAGTCGGGTCTGATTCATAGTGACCCTAGAGCTCAGAGTGGGACTGTCCCATAGCTTTTCCAAGGAGTGCCTGGCAGATCTGAACCACTGACCTTTTGGTTAGAAACACTGCCTAGCAGAGAGAAAATAGTTGGTATTCAGTAAGTAGCCAAAAAAAAAAAAAAGAAATATTTGTTGAATGTTGATGTCTTCGAAATCTAGTGCTGCTACAGCAGATACCACACATGGATGGCTTTAAAAAGAGAAATTTTGTTTCATCACAGTCTAATAGGTTAAAATTCGAGATTCAGGGAAGACTTTCTCTGCTGGCTCTGGAGGAAGGTCTTTGTCATCAGTCTTCCACTGGACTGGGAGCTTCTGATGCACAGGGATCCCTGCCTTTTCCAAATGATGCTCTCCGTTACTGGTTCTTGGTGGTATGAGGTCACTACTAGCTTCTTTCTTTTATATCTCAAGAGCAATATAATCTTACATGTTGAGTCTTGCTCCACCAACACAACTGCCACCCATCCTCCCTTGTTAACATCATAGAGACAGGACTTACAACACGGAGGAACATCACGCGGTACCGGGAATCACAGCCCAGTCAAATCGCCACACGTTTCTACTTACATTTGCTTCAGGGACACAATGTCATGCGTAGCAGTCGATTACATATTTAAGAAACCAGTGCTAAAAACAATAGTTTAAATGCCTTGACCTTATTTAACACCCTGATGGATGAAACATTTTTGTCAAGGTGTTTAACAATTTACTAGCTAAACCTAAACCTCTGGCTTCTGATCCTTAATTCTCTACAGCACACAGCTGTCCTTTATCTTCTCTTCACAGGTTTACAGCTTATGTAATTCAGATACTTTGTCATCTCACTCTGTTAATGAAGCTCCAGATTTGCCTATATTTGTCTTTAAAGTCTTGATTCAAGCCAATTGTAATAGAATTACATTTGATGACATGTTAATAGTCCAAGGAGATATCTAAATACAGTTATATAAATGGCTGGTTGAGGTCTGTAAACCATAAATCTTTTAGTGTAAGTGAAGGATTAAGTGAAAGTGGTTCTGAAAAATTAACATCATAGTTCGGCTGCTTTTCTCCTGTTTCAGCTTCTTTTACCTCTTAGTGCTCTCGGTTGTGGGATCACAAGGCTAAATAAAACAGACCCCGATTTGACTCAAACAGGAAATACCAGAAATATCATGAGACAATTGGTCCCTGAGACATTTCTGGCCCAGGTTGTATACCACAGAAATTGAAATATGTTGGATAACATTTAGAAGAAAAAAATATACTAAGTTATTGGTTGTCACACAAATACACCCTTTGCAAAATAATTGCTAATATTCAGATTTCAGTTAAAAACTACTTGTGGTAAACCTTGTATCTTTGATTCTTCTACCCTCTCTTTCTTTAAATTCGTCATGTCTTGATTAGGAATCAGTTCTTATTGAATTATGCTGAGGTGATTATCACTACACCAATGTAATATTGGTATTAATTTGCCAAAATTGCTAATAGCCTAATTAATAATCCAGATTGAATATACCTATCCTTAGTTATTCCTAAAGCTACCTAAATGCCAATGCAATTATTGGCTTTACTAACTCCTGGAGACCCTACAGTTATTGTCTTCCTTAAAAGCAGAAATTAAGCACAATTTTTTAGTTGTCAGAATCCTTAGATGCGCCAGTATTTCCTTGTAATTAGAAAAGAAAAAGTTTCTTCATGCAAGAAATACCAAAGTTCTAAATGGTGCTTCCTAAATTTCTAAATATAATGGAATTAGTTACTTCGGTATGCAGTTTCAATTATAAATATACAACATAGTAAAATAATAGTGACTATAAATGACACCCCAAAGAAAGTGGTGTTTGATACTGTAGGATATGGGAAAACCAGCTGCCATCCAGGTATACACTTCACAAGTGTTCTCAGGAGCACGTTGTTCATGGATTGTGTATCTCGGCTAGCCAGCTTTTGAGAAAAGGAAACTACTTTACCTCTGGATCCAGTTTTCCAGTGTAATGTGTTAGTACAAAGTATACCAGTGTTGACTTCACCCAGTGCCAAGAAGTTAAAATTATGCTATTATGTTTAGAGCAGAAACTTTTGAAATTGCTTAGCAGAGGATTCATTTGTTCCTCTCTCTCTCTCTTTTTTTTCCTTTTCTCAGTAGGCAGGTGTACTGTGTCTTGCAAGCTGTTTTCTGAGTTTTTATTGAATACCAACAAAACCATAACAATATGATACAGAACTTCAAACATGATCACTGCTCTTAGCTAGAATAACAAGAAAACCCCTGAGCTAGGCCATGGCTTCCGTGCCAAGTCCTCAAATAGTCTTGATGTGGAGCAGACTGCTCGAAATGCAAGACACTTACCTCACAGAAATCTAATGTGCTTCATCTAGCCAATAACCTCCCTCACCCAGATACACATTCTGCCTGATTTACACAGGGCTACGTAATTTGGAGAAATTTTAAGCTCAGTTGCATTAAGATATTTCTAATGTTGATGAACTAATCAGCCTCCTTTCAAATGTGGAGGAGGACAATAGTGAAAAGGCAGAACCTAACTCTCAGGTGGTTGAGGGTTTAGTATGTGTAGGCAGAAGCCCCGGTGGCACAGTAGTTAAGATCTCTGCTGCTAACCAAAAGGCTGGCGGTTCAAATCTACACACTCCTTTGAAGACTTTGGGGGCACTTCTACTCTGACCTGTAGAGTCACTGTGAGATGGAATCTACTGGACAGCAACAGATTTGGCTTTTGGTCTTGGTACATGCAGATGAAGTAAGGCTCAGGGAAGCAGATGTAGATTGAAGAGTAAATATGTAAGAACAGAAAGAGAAGCAAATACTCTAGTTCTGGTTATAAGTGAAGGGACTTGTCAATATGAATGGAGAACAGAGCATCCCAAGGGAAAATAACAGCATGAAAAAATGTCTAAGGTCGAGGGACCATCACTCATCTCTCAGTTTGTCATACTATCTTGGCTTGTATAGTGCTGTGATACTGGAAGCTGTATCATTGGTATTTCAAAAGCAGAAGATTCATCAAGGATCAACAAGTTTCAGCGGGGATGCTAAAATCAGATAGACTAGGAAGAAAAGCCTGTCAATCTACTTCTGAAAATTAGTCAGTGAAAACACTATGGGTTACAACAGAATATTGTTGTCCAACTCACTTGCTTTGGACATTTATCAGGAGGAATCAATGGCTGGAGGAGGGCATCATGTGCAGTAAAGCAGAGGGCTGGGTAGGGCAAGGTAGAACCTCGGTGAAGGGGATTGGCACAATATCCTCAGTGATGGATTTCAACATGCTGGCAATCACAGGAATGGCTCAGATCAGGCAACATCCCATTCTGTCTTGTGTAAGGTCACCACAAGTCCATGGATTCAGGATTTACTCAGAGGCAGATAGACAGCTGTCTGTCAAGGTTGGGAAAGGGCATGGAATTCAAAGCAGCTTGGTATGACTACAGGTAGAATAATGTGTGCGTGTGCACGTGCTGAGAGGGAGAGGGAAAGCAGAGAGAAGGCTGATAGATATACTTTAGTTGAATTTAGGGAGTTGCATCATTGCAAGTTTTTAATGTTATATGAAGGGCTTTGTCTTCAAGGCAATGAAGTCATTGTAAGAATCTAGTAGAAAAACATGTCCATATCTGTATTTAAAAAGATAATTCTCCAGTGGCCTGAAGAATGATTTGTCTCAGCTGAGAGGGCTGTTAAGAAACAGGAGAGAGATAATAGTTGAACTGCACTGAGTTAGTAACAGAGATTTTGAAAACAGGCAAATTTAAGATAAAATAAAGATGCATATGACTGTCAAATTTCAGATTATCTGGACACAAGGATAAGAGAAATGGAATATTCAAGCTAATGTCTTATTATATTTTCTGCTACCATGCAGATAATGGTATTATCCAGACAGTGAATACAGGAAAAAGAGTAAATACGGGTGGCAGCTAGTTGAGCAAATGACCAAAGAAGCAGAAGTGAGACTTATTAGATGGGTAGTTGACAGCATTAGAAAAATATGAACAGGATTTAGAAAAATGCATAGAATTTATTATTGTTGTTAGAGCAGAAGCCATTAATAGCTAATTTTTATAGCCCTATCCTGTAAAATGGGCAAGTTCATTAGAACAGAAAGTCTTCTTTGCTGAGTAGCATCTGGGGTTTTAAAAGTTACCAAGCTGCAATATAAGTATCATTAATCTACCCAAAGCAGAGAAGAACAAAGGACATCAAAGACATGAAGAAAATATGATCCCAGCAGACAGAAGGTGCCACATGATAAAGAAACTACATCAGCATGACACCAGAAGAACTAGATGGTGCCCGGCTACCACCAGTGATTTCCCTGACAGGGCACACAAAGTAAAGTCTCTGCTGTGGCACCAGCAAAACTGGTGTGCAGAACTAGAACTCTATTAAAAGACCATACTTGATGGTTTATCCGACTGGAGGGTTCCCCCGAGGACATGCCCCTGGACTCTTTGTTAGCCCAGAGCTGAACCAGTACCAAAGTCAACTATGCAGATAGTGATTGGCGCGAACTATAAGACATAGAATCATGCTGGCAAAGAATGTCCCTCTTGGCTTAAATATAGACATGAAGCTGTCTGAGCAGCTCTTGTCTGGAGGCAAGATGAGAGTGTGGAGGGGGACAGGAGTTGGTTGAGTGGATATAGAACGTACATAACGGAAAGGAAGAGTATGTTGTCACAGAGAGGGGTGGAAAAGAGGAGCTAGAGTTGCACAGTGGTGTGTTTTTTGTTTTACATGGCAAATTGACTTGGATTGTAAACTTGTACTTAAAACCACAATAAAATTAAATTGTTTCACAACAAATATTTTTTCCTTGCACTTTTCTCTTATTTCTACGCATGTTAATGCTAATTGTTGGCCACATCAATGTTTTCCATGATTCCACTACATCTCAGATCCTCAAAATGTCCACATAAATAACACTTGTTCAGACATGAAGAAAAATGTCATATCTTGGCATCCAAAGTATTTTTAAAAGATTAAACTTGTACAAATACGAATGATCTAACAATAAAAAAAAAAAAAGTCTTATCTTAAAGGTACAAATATCCCATTTAAAATGTCCAGGATATAATGTAGAATAACTCAATATGAAGAACTAGGAAAGTCCCAGTCAATGTCATCAGATTCAACCTAAAGACAATACAGATACTGGAACTATTAGACTTTAAGGCAGTTGTTATAACCAGAACTAAGTATGGATATTCTTAAAATGCACAGAAAGTTTGAGTCTCAGTACAGAAATAGAAAATGTAAATGGACTTGTTAGATCTGAAAATTTTAATAGAACAAATTTAAATTTTCAACAGGTATGCTTAGTAACAGAATTGACATGAAAGAAAAAAAAATTCATTAAAGACAGAATAAAAATTATCCAGTTTGAGCAACGCGAAGAATAAAGAATTTTTTAAAAAAAGGAACAGAGTTTCAGGAACCTGTTGTACAAGACTACAAGACATTACTGTCCATGTCATCTGAGTTTCAAAAACCAAGAGGAGAAAGGGTGTGCTGTAGAGAGTGTATTTGAAGAAACAATGGCTGAAATTTCCCTAAATCTGGCAAAAGCCATAAACTTATAGGTTCAACAAACCCTTCAACAGGATGAACTCAAAAGCACACAAACTATAACTAGAGATGTCATAATCAAACTGATAAAAACTGAAAGCAAAGAAAAAAGCTGCCAGAGAAAAACAACTCTTCATATAGGAGAATAGTGAATGGTGATGAATTTTTCATCAGAAATCATAGAAGTGAAAGGAAATGGTAAAATACTTGTCAAGTGCTGAACCAAAGGAAGTCTTAGCCTAGAATCTGAAATTAGCAAAATTCACTTTTAGAGTAAAAGTGAATTAAGTGAATTAAGACGTTCTCAAACAAAGGAAAATAAGGAGATGCCATCACCAGTTCTACAATAAATGACACAAACAGAAGGGAAATGATTGATACCAGAGTAATACAGAAAAAGCAACAAAAATGGTATCTAAGTAAATATAAAAGATTCTTTGTCTCATTCAAATCCTTTAAAAACATATGATAGTTGAAAACAAAAATTGAAGTTTTCAGTGTATATAGATGTCACACATTTGAGAACTGTAACTTGAAAGAGAGAAGGTAAAGGAACATACATGATTTATTTCAAGTACTAAGATATTAGCTGTAAGTAGATTGTGAAAAATTAAGTATGTGTAATCTCTGTAGCAACTGCTAAAACTATACAAACAGATATATGAAACTCAATTGAAAAAATTAAATAAAATATTCTTGTTTTGTCTTCTGAATAACTTGGCAAAATTCTTTATATTCTCTAGCATCTGGCCAAATCTGAATCTTAAAGAAATCGTAAAGAAGAAAGTAAGCTTAACCTTTACTTAAACAAAGTTAATGTAAGTTATATACATAGGACAGTAATTTGCAACAGGTTCAGGGGTCAGCGATTACAAGTTTATAAACTCAAGTGCCCAGAAATGGATCCAGCTTTCTGCCTATTTTCACATCCAGCTACAGGAAATAAAATGTGAATGATATATTTGGTTGATTTATTTTGTCATGATCTAGATCTAAAACTGCATATATTGGGGAATCATAAATACCTGGTTTATTACTAATGCAATATTCTTAATTGTCTCCAGAGAATCTAATTTAAGTTTCCATCTTCCAGAATGTCTTCCCTATTCCTTTCTTCTTTCCCAAGCGTGGTACAGTTTTACTCTTGAAAAACCAGCTAACATTTTGAATCTTCAGTCTTTCTCACCCACTTGTCACCCCAGCAACTGGCTTCCTGCTAGTGGCACTCATGCCTATCCCTAATTTTTATCACTGTATTTTTCTGTATTTTTTAAATTGAGTCCAGTACTAGATTACAAAATCCGTAACAGCAGGAACGAATGTGTCTCATTCACCCTTATATTCTGGAAACCTAACACAGAGATTAGCACTTAATGATTTATATATACGTTAAATGAAAGCAAATAATGTAATTGGATTTTGACATTAAAATATTTACTGTTCTTTCACATAATATGTTATTGATTGTTTCTTACTAATTACTATGCTTTCAACTTCTTATAAATTAATTTGACAGTCTCATTAATAAGGCAGTTCCATCTTCAACAAAACAATGAATCTATTTTTCCTAAGACTTCTTAATATCACCTTGAATCTAAAATCTTCCGTGGCAGATCTTAGAATTGTAAATTATGTTATTGTGGTTTATTTCTGTTTTTTAAAAAATTTGACACATGATAGGTACACAATAAATACAAAAGACACAGGCAGGCAGACTTTTTAATTGTACTTGATTTAAGACAGATATTATTAGAGGAAGATTTATTTTTATTTCAGTATTTAAGTGTTATCAAGAAGCTACTAGTTAAAATTGCCATTTAGTAATGACAAACAAACCTTGTGCTGTGGTGCTGTGGTAAGTTTTTAATCACCAACATGTATTTAAAGGAAAAATGTGTTTTTGTGCTCAGAAATCATGAAAAAGTGTTGACTTGTCTCATAACAAAATAAAAGGATGTATCTTGGAAAATTGCTTTTCACTTTATTTTATTCTGAAGGAAATGACACTTATTAGTATGTGAATGCCTGTCACTTTATTTATGACTATTTTTAAGTGTCTTACACTGTTTATCCCCAATACTTTATTATTCTTTGCCACTAAGCTATTTAAAATCAATTTAGACACCGAGAGTTAATGTGGCTCTCACATGCTAAAACTTACAATGTCTCAAATATCTTGAAAGTGAGGTATCAAACAAGAATATCAGCCCACCAAAGTGATGCCTCATGTGCATGTTATGTTAAATCAGGCCAAATGCATTGAACTTAACATACGGAGTGAGACAGAAACCTAGGTACAGCAGTTTCTTTAGCCTAAACCCTGTGAACAGACACACACGCACACACACACACAACTAATAATCATGAAATAGTGAACATAGATATATTTATAGCATAATAAGGAACAATAAACCCACTTACGATGTTTAAAATTAAGGATGTCAGAGCAAATTAAAAGATAGTTCAGCAAAAACAGCAGTTTTTCATTGAAAGCTACATAGACTTTTTGGCTTTCAAAGAATCTATGTGGGCAAAACTGTTGGTAAATTGTAAGCTAAATATATGTTTGATGGTTGTCATTTTTAATAATTCCTTTTTGGGCTTTGAAGATAAATTTAATCTTAGATATCTTTACATATTTGGATCAGGATTTTATGGCACACAATAATTTCATGAACTGCTCTAGAAGCTAATAAACGAAACTATTTTATAAATACAATGAATAATAACTCGTTACACTTTTTTCATTTGGAAAAATATGATATATAAGTCAACTAATGTATTAATAACTGGTTATTTTTTCTAACCATACATCTTTGTAGAAACTGTATTTGTATCAATCTAGAGTTTTGTATAGTTTATGGCACCTTGAATTGAAGCAAATCAAAGGTAATGGAGCTAGGATAGAAGTTAGTCCACACAGGATAAGTATGTGCTGGTAAAGCAAATGTTAAGTATCGTGAGTGGAGGAAGAGACTTTCTTCTTCTAAGGAATGGTTTGACCTCAACTTCCAGAAGCAAATCACAACACGCAACAGACAAAAGCTGTACCACAAAATCTTAGTTCATATTTCACAAACAGGAAACAGAAGCTTAGATTTTAACTATTTGTCAAAAGCTACAGCTGTCGTTGTTAGGTGCCATCCAGTCAGTTCTGACTCATAGCAACCGTATGTAGAGCAGGACAAAACGCTGCCTGGTGCTGAGCCATCCTTACGGTTATGGCTGGGTTGGAGCCTGCTGTTGAAGCCACAGTGTCAATCCATCCGGTTGAAGTTCTTCTTTTTTGTTGACTTCCTCTATACCAGGCATGACATCTTTCTCCAGGGACCAGTCCCTCCTGATAACATGCCCACAGTGTATGAGAAGTTTCAGTATCCTCATTTCTGAGGAGCACTGACTGTACTTCTTCCAAGAAATTTGTTTGTTCTGGCAGTCCATAGCATATTCAATATTTTTCACCAATCCCATGATGCAAAGGCATCCTAGATCTTCCGTATTCATCATCCAGCTTTCACATGCATATGAGGTAATTGACAATGCTGTGGCTCTGGTCAGGGGCATCTTAGTCTTCAAAGGTATCTTTGCTTTTTAACACTTCAGAGAGAGTGTTTGGAGCAGACTTGCCCAGTGTCATTTGATTTTTGCTGTTTCCATGGTATTGACTGTGGATCCAGGTAAAATGAAATCCTTGACAACCTCAATACTTTCTCCATCTGTAATGAGATTGCTTTTTGGCCTGGCTAGGAGAATTTTTGTTTTTCTTATGTTGAGGTGTTATGCATACTGAAGCTTGCAGTCTTCCATCTCTATCAGAAAGTACTTCAAGTCTTCTCCACTTTCAGCAAGCAAGATTGTGACATATGCATATCACGGGTTGTTGATGAGTGTTTTAAGGCTGGGTTCCCTAGAAAAACAAAACCAGTAAAGCATTAAACATATAATCACAGAAAGAGATTTGTATCAAGGAAGCATCTCATTGATTGTAGTTGTCAAAACATCACAAGTCTGTGAATCCAGATGGAAGCTTCTCCTGACTCACATCCTCAGAGGCTGGTGCACTCAAGACTCATAGGTTGGAAAGCAGGGCTCTTGCTCACAGGCTGTAAAGCTTGATGAATCCCAAGATCTGCAGGCTAGATCTCAACGCTTATCCTGAATCACGTAGCTGTTGGGGCTGGAAAAATCAACATCAGCAGGTTGGAGAGCAGGCACCTCGCTCACAAGTTGTGAAGATTAATGAATCCCAAGATCAGCAGGTAAGCTGCTAGTGGAAGTCAAGAACCAGAAGTCAGAAAGTGGTTCACAAAGGGTAAAAGACAGAACACCAACTTATATTTGCATTCTGGCTACCTATCCAAGGAAACTCCCTTTCAGCTAATTGGCAACTCACAGAAGATCCCATCATGGAAGTGATCACATATAAACACTGTGAATCAAGACCCAACCAAGTTGACATACAATCTTAGCTATCACAGTGAGTATTCCTTCAACTCTGATGCGCCATTCTTCTTCATATAGTCCAACTTCTCAAATTATTTGCTCTGCAAACAGACTGAATAAGTACATTGAAAGGATAGAATCCTGCCACACACCATTCCTGATTTTAAACCACGTATACCCCTTTATCCTGTTAAAAGAACTACCTGTTGATCTATGCACAGATTCCACATGAGCACAGTTAAGTGTTTTGAAATTCCCATCCTTTGCAATATTATCCACAATTTGTTATGATCCACCCAGTCAAATGCCTTTGCATAGTCAACAAAAGACAGGTAAACATCTTTCTCATATTCTCTGCTTTTAGATAAGATCCATCTGGTATCAGCAATGATCGTTAGTTCTATGGCCTCTTCTGAATCTGGCTTGAATTTCTGGCAGTTCCCTGTTGATGTACTTCTGAAAAAAATTTTGAAATATTTTCAGCAAAATTTTACTTTCTTGTGATGTTAACGACAATATTTGCTAATTTCCACGTTCTGTTGGTCCACCTTTCTTTGGAATGGGCACAAATGTGGATGTCTTTCAGTCAGTCGGCCAGGTAGCCATCTTCCAATTTTTCCGGCATGGATGAGTGAGCACTCTCACCATGGCATCATTTGTTGAAACATCTTAGTTAGTATTCTGTCAATTCTTAGTTTCTTACTTTTCACTAATGCCTTCAATACATCTTAGACTTCTTTCAAAAAGATTGGTTCTGGACTGTATGCCTGCACCTATGAACTCTGGCCAACCAGTTTGGTTTTGGTGCGGTGATTGCTTCTACATCCTTTTGATACTTTGTGGGTCATTCAATATTTTTCCCATGGAATCTTTCAGCACTGCAACTTGAAGTTTTAATCTTCTCCTCCAGTCTTTCAGTTTCAGAAACGCTGAGCATGTTCTCCCTTCTGGTTGTCAAGTTCTAGGTCTTTACACATTTCATCAAAATACTTCATCTTCACAAACAGCCCTTTGAAATCTGCTTAGACCTTTAACTTCGTATTTCTTCCATTTACCTTAGCTACTCTATGTTCAAGAGCAAGTTTCAGAGTCTCT
Source organism: Heterohyrax brucei (assembly GCA_028571685.1). NCBI lineage: Eukaryota > Metazoa > Chordata > Mammalia > Hyracoidea > Procaviidae > Heterohyrax > Heterohyrax brucei. The sequence continues at coordinate 2,171,591 of CM053161.1, forward strand.
TCTGACTTCAGGTTTGGTCTTTTATTTTTCTTTCCTGCATTTCAATAACCTTTTACTTTCTTCATGTTTGATGTCCTCTGCGCCATCCCACATGTTGTCTTACGTTTAGTGTTTATTGCAGCAAATCTATTCTTGAGATGCTTTCCAGATTCAGGTGGAGTATACTCAAGATTGTACTTTGACTCTCCTCTACTTGTTTTAATTTTTTTCAGCTTCAGCTTCAGCTTGCACATGTGCAATTCTTTGGTCTGTCCCACAGTTGGACCCTGGCTTTGTTATGACTGATGATATTGAGCTTTTGCATTGTCTCCACCTATGTAGTTGACTGGATTCCTGTTTATCCTACCTAATGAGACCCATGCTTACAGTCACTGTTTGTGCTGTTAAAAAGATATTTTCAGTGAGTGAATAAGTCATTAGACTTTCAAAATTCTATCACCAAGTTCATATTTTCCAACTACTAATTTTGCATTCAACTTTCACATTCCAATCCTCGGTAAATCACTTCAAAGCATCTTTTTTTTTTTTTTTGTAATTGAGTGGAAACGTACAATTAGTTAAAATTTGCATCCCTGACTATCTGCAGCTCCTTCTGCTCTCCCACCCAATGAAAGTACACTCCTCCTTTCTGTTCTATACATGTCATATCCTCTTAACAATCTCCTGTCCTCTCCTCTCCAACCTCTCCACTCCTGCTACTCTGTCCTTACAATATTGGGTTAAGATTGGAAGAATTTTCAGGTTATGTTGAAGTCCAGTTAAACTGATCTTCTTTCTAATGTGTGCTGTCACTGATTTCACCCAACCAAATTTCTATCAACTATCTAATCTATAACCAAGGCTCTCTCTCATTCCCTCCCCTCCCTTGCAGCCATCAAAGAGACTTTTCTTCTGTCAGTGAGTCTGTTTTTAATTCCTTATAGTAAGGGTCTCATACAATATTTGTCCTTGTGTCACTGACTAATTTCACTCAACATAATGTCTCTCAAATGAAATCAGGTTATGAGATGCTTCCTAAAACCATCATTGTTCTTTATCATTGCATACAGTTCCATTGAGTGTATATACCATAGTTTATTCACCAAGTCCTCTGTTGTTGGGCATCTGGGTTGATTCCATCCTTTTGCTATTGTGGACTGTGCTACAACAAACATTCATGTACATGTATCTCTTCTTGTCACTGCCCTTGCTTCTGTAAGATATATTCCTAGCAATGGGATTACTGGGTCAAATGGTATATCTATTTCCAGCTTTTTGAGGAAGCTCCAGACTGCTTTCCAAAGCAGTTGTACCATTTTGCAGTCTCACCAGCAGTATAGGAGAGTTCCAATTTCTCCACAGTCTCTCCAGCATTTGTTGTTTTGTGTTTTTTGGATCATTGTCAACCTTGTTAGGGTGAGATGGTATCTCATCGTCGTTTTGATTTGGATTTTTTTAATAGCTAATAATTGTGAGCATTTCCACATGTGTCTTTTGCCTTCCAGGATGTCCTCCTTAGAGAAGTATCTGTCCATCTCCTTTGCCCGGTTGGTTAATTGGGTTATTTATGCTATTCTTGTTGATATTTTGCAGTACCTTGTAGATTATGTAGATCAGATGTCGGTCTGACATATAGTTGCCAGTTATTTTTTCATTCTGTAGGTGGTCTTTTAATTCTTTTGATAAAGTCTTTGGATGAGCAAAAGTGTTTGATTCTTAGCAGTGCCCATTTATCTATTTTATCTTCTGTTGATCATGCTTTGTTGGATTTTGAAGTCTATCTATGTTGTGTATTAAAACTTCCATTGTTGATCCTATTTTTTTCTTCTCAGTTTGAGTCGGTTTTTGTGTGAGGTGTAAGATACAGTGTGGTGGTCAGGAGTATGCCAACTTGGCTACGACATGTATGACTGCTATATCAAGTGGCAGAGCGGGGCCTGTAATGGCTTCCTGCCCTTTAGTTCTTATCTCTCTGTCTTCCACCACCTACTGCCGGTCTGCTCATATAGCCAGCAGCTCCTGCTCACTTCTGATGTCTGGTTCCTGGACTTGAACCAGCAGCTGTTGGATTCATCAATGGTTACATCTGATGCTTGGGAGTTCTGTTCCCTGACTTGCTGGTCCCGGGTTTGCCAGCATCTGCAGCTCTTTGTCGCCGCCAGCTTGGGATCCACTGACCTACACAACTGGTGATCTAGAACTCTGGTCTCTGACCTGCTGACCTTGGATTCACCCAGCTCCGGTGGCCACGTGAGGCTTGTGCCAGAGCTTGGGACATTAAGCTTCTGCAATTGTGTGAGCTGTTTCTTTATATATAAATCTTTCCTTGTACATATACGTGTTACTAGTTTCACTTCCCAAGAAAACCCAGCCTAAGACATATGTGTCTTGTTTCAATTTCTTGCAGACGGATATTGAATTTTGGCAGCACCATTTGTTAAAGAGACTGTTTTTACCCCAGTTTACAGTCTTATGGCTTTTGTCGAATATCAGCTGTTCATAAGACAAAGGTGGCATCTCTGGGGTCTCAACTCTCTTTCATTGTTCTATATGTGTCTTTTTGTACCGGTACCTGACTCTTTTGACTACTGTGGTGGTGTAATACATTCTAAAGTTGGGATGTGAGAGGCTGCCTAGCGTGTTCTTCTTCAGAGCTGTTTGCTTATCCAGGGTTTCTTTCCTTTCCAAACAAAGTTGGTGATTTGTTTCTCCATCTTATTGAAAAATGTCACTGGAGTTTGTATTGGGATTGCATTGTATATGTAGATCGCTTTGGGTAAAATAGACATTTTCACAATATTAAGTCTTCCTATCCATTAGCAGGATAGGTTTCTCCACTTAGGTAAATCTCTCTTAGTTTCTCACAGTGAGGTCTTTTAGTTCTCTTTGTATATGTCTCCTATTTCTCTGGTTAGATTTATTCCTAGGTATTTTATCTTCTCGGGGCCTATAGTAAATGGTGTAATTTGGTGATTTCTTCTTTAATGATCTCTTTGTTGGTATAAAGGTATCCTACTTATTTACTTACATTTATCTCATATTCTGATACTTGGCTGAATTCTTCTACTAGTTTGAGTAGTTTGCTTATGTATTCTTTAGGATTCTTTGCATATACAATCATATCACCTGCCAATAGGGAGATTTTTACTTCTTTTTTGCTGATGTGGATGCTCTTTATCTCTTTGTCTTGTCTGACTGTTCTGGCCAGAACTTCTAGTACAATGTTGAATAGGAGAGGTGAGAGTGGGCATCCTTGTCTAGTTCCCGTTCTCAAGGGGAATTCTTTCAGTCTCTCTTCATTTATGATGATGTAAGTGGTTGGTTTTGCATAGATGGCCCTTATTGCATTGAGGAACTGGCCTTCTATTCCTGTTTTGCCGAGAGGTTTTAACATGAATGCATGTTGGACTTTGTCAAATGTCTCTTATCATCAATTGACAAAATCAGGTGATTCTTATCTTTTCTGTTATTTATGTGGTTGATCATATTAATTTTTTTCTGGTGTGGAATCAGCCCTGCAACCGAGGTATAAATCCAACTTGGTCATGATGAATTTTTTTTTTTTTTTGATTTGTTGAACTCTGTTTGCAACTATTTTGTCAAAGATTTTTGCATCCAGGTTCATGAGTGATATTGGTCTGTAGTTCTCCTTTTCTGTTGGATCTTTCCCTGGCTTTGATATCAGGGTTATGCTGGCTTCATAGAATGAATTGGGGAGTGTTCTGTCCTTTTCTATGCTCTGAAATAGTCTCAGTTGTACTGGGGTTAACTCTTCTCTAAAAGCTTGGTAGAATTCTGCAGGGAAGCCATCTGGGCTGGTAGTTTTTTGATGACTTTTTCAATCTCTTCCTTTGTGATGAGTTTATTACATTGTTCTACTTTTCCTTATGAGAAAGTTGGTAGCTGATATGAATCTAGGAATTTGTCCATTTCCTCTAGGTTTTCAAATCTCTTAGAGTATATAGTCTTGTAGTATTCTGTTACAACACTTTTGATTTCAGTTTGGTCTGTTGTAACATCTCCCGTCTCTTTTCTTATTTGGGTTATTTCTTTTCTTTCCTGATTTTCTTTGGTAAGTTTAGCCAATTTTTGTCGACTTTGTTAATCTTTTCAGAAAACCTGCATTTGGTCTTATCAATTTTTTTGGTTGTTCTGCTCTAATCTTTATGATCTGTTTTCTTCTGGGGCCCGAGGGGTTCCTCTGTTGTTCTCTTTCTACTTGTTCAAGCTGTAGGGTTAATTCTTTGGTTTTGGTGATTTCTTCCTTCAGACATGTGTTTTTATAGAGATACACTGACCTCTGAGCACTGCTTTGGCTGTATCCCATAGGTTCTGGTAAGATGTGTTTTCTTTCTTTATTTTGTCCTTGATTACTTCTGCAACCCATGGCTTTTTGAGCAAAGTGTTGTTCAGTTTCCATGAGTTCCTGTTTCTACCTATGTTTTTTCTGCTATTAATTTTGACTTTATGGCTTTATGGTCTGAGAAGATGCATCGCAATAATTCAATGGTTTGGATTTTGTTGAGATTTGTTTTACATCCTAACACATGGTCTGTTCTGGAAAATGTTCCATGTGCACTAGAGAAGAAAGTATTACCGTGGAGAAGAAGGTGTAGTTATCTATCAGTGGATAAAAAGTTCTGTATATGTCAATGAGGTCTAGTTGGTTAATTGTGGCAAAAAGATCTTCCATGTCTTTACTAACCTTCTTTCTGGAAGATCTGTCCAATACTGAGAGTGGAGAGAGGAAGTCTCCCACTATTATTGTGGAGTGATCTATCTCATTTTCCAGTGTAGTCAGTGTTTCTTCAATGTTACTTTGATGCTCTAGTGTTGGGTGCATAAATATTTACTATTGTAAAGTCCTGCTTGTGTATTGAAACTTTCAGCAGTACATAGTGACCATCCTTGTCTATGATGGTGGATTTTACACTAAATCTATTTTATCTGAGATTAGTATTGCCACACCTGCTCTTCTTTGTATATTTTTAGCTTGATACATATTTTTCCATCCTTTAATTTTCAGTTTGTTCATATCTTTAAGTCTAAGGTGAATTTCTTACAAGCAACATATAGAGGAGTTGTGTCTTTTGATCCAAGATGTCACTCATTGTCTTTATGGGAACATACAGTCCATTTACATTCAGTGTAATTATTGACAGGTATGTGTTTAGTGCTGTCATTTTGATGTGTTTATTTATGTGTTAATGTATTCTCTGTTGCTATTAATTTTCTGTTATGGGTCTTTTTCTATGGGTTGGTTTTTCATCATTTTCAGTGTTGGTTTTGTGTTTATTTAGACTCCTGTATTGCATTTCTTGTTTTGATATGCTACATTTTTATTGTGTTTTGAGGCTACCATGGTGGTCCCCCTTAATAATCTAAACTTAAACCCAATTTTAACTTCTACAAATCTAATTAACTTACTTTCCATCTGAAAGGATTATAACTAGTATAGTATGTCCCTCTTTTTAACGTGATGGTATCTTAGCTTTTGTGATATGATCTCTGGATTCCTTCTTTTAATATTATGGCTTTGATTGAATTTTGTGCCTTAGCTGACTGTGTTTCTAGATGTTGTATCCTGCATTGCTCCCCCACCTGACAGCCAACAAAAAGAAAGTTAAAAATTCCAGTTACTTTCAGGCTGTGATAGCTGCCGGATTCATCCAGAGAAGGTCTCAGCCAAAGACAAGCAGTTTCCATTCAATGGCATGTAGTCTAAACTGACAGCCCTATGCTGTGTCCTAGGGCTCACTGGGTGTCCAGAAAGCTCCATTCATTATCAATCCACACTTTGGTTTTCACAAAGAATAAAGGAGACTTGTGTCTAGTCTGCCGTCTTGACTCCACGCTCTTCAACACATCTTAAATGCATGTCTATTCAATTTCAAACTGCAGAAGGTGGTTAAAGTCTTCAATTTCTTCTTCTTTGGCATTGGCAGTTGGTGGGCAGACTTGAAATGGTCCTATTAATTGGTCTTCCTTGTGGGCATGTGGACATTATCCTATCACTGACAACATTGTATTTCAGGACAGATCTTGAAATATTCTTTTAGACAAAGAACGGGATACTATTGTTCTTCAGTTTGTCATTCCAGGTGCCACAGATCACACGATCATCTGGGTTCAAACGGCTGCTATCAATCCATTTCAGCTCACTAATATCTAGGATATCAATCTTCAAGTGTTCCATTTCATTTCTGACAACTTCCAATTTTCCTAGATTGATACTATGTACGTTCCATGCTCTAGTTATTAATGGCTGTTTGCTGGTGTTTGTTTTTCCTTTTGAGCCACACCACATCAGCAAATGATGTACTGTACATCTAGTGATCTATTTCTAAAACTATTGACTAGTAAAAACGTTATGAACAGCAGCAGAACCTTGTCTGATATAGTGACAGAAGATGAGCTCCTCAAGTTGGACAGCACTCAAAATATAACTGGGAAAGATCTATCTCCTCAAAGTATAGTTGGTATTAATGAATTGGAGAATGGGGTAAAGCTTTCAGAGGTTTATTTGTTGATGTGGTATTGCTCAAAATGAAAAGCCACACCCACTGGAGACAAACTGCCAGAGACTCCTGCCTTTATTTATTTTTGCTTAGTAACAGAACCACTACCGCCGAGTCAGGTGTGACTCACAGCAACCCTAAAGGTCAGAATAGAACTTCCCCATAGAGTTTCCAAGGAGTACCTGGCAGATTTGAACTGCTGACCTGTTGGTTAGCAGATGCAGCACTTAACCCACTACACCACCAGGGCAGTTCAAATCCACTAGGTGCTCCTTGGAACTCTATGGGGCAGTTCTACTCTGACCTCTAGGGTCAGAATGAGTTGGATCTGACTCAACAGCAGTGGGTGGTTAGGAATATACTAGGTGAAATTGGTGGTTCAGTGGTAGAATCCTCTGCTTCCTGTAGGAGACCTACTTTTGTCTCAGCCAGTGCAGCTCATGAGCAGCTGCCACCTGTCGGCCAGTGGAGGCTTGCATGTTGCTCTGATGCTGTATGGCTTCCAGATTAAGACAGACTAGGAATGAGGGTCCGGTGATCTACTTCAGAAAACTTGTCACGGAAAACCCTGTGGATCTGAATGGCCAGATCTACCACCATGATGGAGATGGCTTAGGACTGTGCAGTATTTGTTCCATTTTGCAAGGGGCCACCGTGAGTAAGTAGAAACCATAGCAGCTAGAGGCAGCAAATGGGGTACCCTCCGGTAAGAGAAAGATCCTCCTGAGGGCTAGTAGAAAGGAAAAGTGTGGTATATTTTATCTGATGCTTTCTGTAGCCCCAACACTTGGGCCCATTGTTGTTGAGTCAATTATGATTCACAGTAACCCTATAGGACAGGGTAAAATTGCCCCATATTGTTTCTAAGACTTTAATTGTTATGGAAACAGACCACCACGTCTTTCTCCCATGTGGAATGGCTGGTTGGTTCAAACTGCTGACCTTTCAGTTAGCAGCCCAGAGCTTGTCCACTATATGCCACCAGAGTTTGTTCTTCTAACTCAGTGTTTGCCAAACTTAATAACACAGGCATCTGTCATAGTGCAGATTTTGATCCAGTAGGTCTCAAGCAAGGCCTCAGGCTGCATTTCCAGGAGGTTCCCAAGGGATGTGGACATGTTGGTCTACAGAATTCACTTTCAGTAACAATATACTAGGTGAAATGGAGAGAAAATTTTCTTCCTATTTTCACAAGTCCCTTTGAACTCAGCAGTCCCTTTCACTACCTGAGAGAGTGGCAGATCAGTGAAGGCAGAACTTCACACAGCCTGAACACAGAAAAAAAAAAAAATTGAAATGGAATTCTTGGAAGAATTAGATTGACTTTTGTCATGGATTAAGTTATGTCCCCCAGAAAATGTGTGTAGTAATTTGACTAGGCTGTGATTCCCAGGAATGTGTGCTTGTCCTCCATTTGGTGATTTTCCTATGCTGTGAATCCTAATCTCTCTGTCTGTGGTTAACAGATAGGACTACGTTAAAAGAGGGCTAGGTTGGGACTGTAACACTCTCACTAAAGGTGCTTCTCTGGAATATGGCTTGCACCACTTTCTATCCTGCAAGAGATAAAAGGAAGCAAGAAAAGAGCTGAGTACTTCATACCGTCAAGAAAGCAGCACCGAGAAGAGAGCCACGTCCTTCCAACCTGAGGTTCCTGCAACTAAAGGCTGTCAAGCCAAAGAAAGACTGATGCAAGGACCTTCCTCCAGGGCTTACAGAGAGAGAGTACTTTCACCTGGAGCCAGCACCCTGAATTCAGACATCTAGCCTACTGGACTGGGTGAGAATAAATTTTTCTTTATAAAAGCCATCCACCTGTGGCGTTTCTGTTAGAGCAGTATCAGGTGACTAAGACAACTTTAACATAAGCCCCCTAAGGAGAACGGTTTGTTTTAAAGAGCAGAGTACACTCATCATTACTAAAATTAAAGGGAAAGCAACTTTTTCAGTTAAGGATTTTTGCTTCTTGCAAGCAAAACACTAAGCACCAAATCTCTAAGAAGGACACACAAGGTTGCGCCTTAGGTTTCTGCAGAAACAAGCTAGGGGAAATATGATGGCCAGTTCATGTTTTACATCTCCTGCACCCCCTTCGCCAAGTATTACATGACCCTTTTATCATCTGAATTTGTATTCTCTGATTTTTGCATTATTTGCAAGGAGACTTTTCCTCTTCTATGATCTGTCAAGATTAAGAATGTCCTTAGACATGAAAGATGCCAAGATGATACATTGTAAGAGCTGAGCAAATCCTTAGCCACAGCTGTTTCCAAGTAGGGATGAATATCAGGAATATTTCATTCACACATCTTCCATTTGGATTGCCTTTTCTGCTTCCTTGGTACTTGAAATACAAAATAATACTTATAAGATTGCCAAGGCAAGTGCCACTGAGTCAGATCCCACTCATGGTGACCATTATCCTTAAATGAATTCTCAGAATTAGTGGCCAATTCACCTCAAGAGCCTATGTACAAATTTATGGTTCCTGAAATCTAAGGAGCTATATAGGCAAGTACTAAGGTAAATAATTTAATTACTGATTAAAGAAACATGTATATGTCCTCAAACAGGATACAGTCTGATATTCTATTAACAGTTATATGCAAATACAATATAATTGTAGTAGCAATAACTTACATTCAGTGAAAAAGAATGTATACAAACAGTGCTCTAAATGTTTGTAAAATAGAGTTTTCATTGTTCCTTTCTTATCAAATCTATATTACATACAGGTCTCTGTACATTGGCCTTTTCAACTTACGTGAACAGTATTCAAAATTCAAAAGAATAGCAAGAAACACTAACAGATTTAGCATTTTCTGTTTAGGAAACTAGACATATTTGATAATCATTCCTATGTATCTTAATGCCTAAGCAAGCATTAGAAGTCATTTACTTATTCAGTAAAGTAAATAGACTTTATTACTTTAGGGCTTTTAGAAATGGGAAATTAAGAATAATTTTCTTTGCAAGTGATGTTAAAAAGCAGATAGTTGATAGCTGCTCATTAAAGAATCCGTAATGAAAGGTAAGTTGTTAGCTGCCCCCCTCCTTATTCCAGCAAGTAGTGTTTATCTCAAGGGGACACCACAGACAACAAGAGGGAAGAGTGGCACTCGGTAGCCTTGAACTTGAGAAATGTATCGATGCATTTACAGCCAACAGCTTTAAAAGTCACTAGAGGCCCATAGAAACAATAATTACTCCATTAACTTAAACATCAAAATTGGTAACCACAAATTCAGAAGAACCACTCAAAATCTGTACTTTGTAATATAGACAGTGTTCAATAAACTGAAGTAAATTTAAAAATAACCATAATGTATGTTTAAGATGTTCTGTTTGGACACACGTGTTTACAGAGAAAATATAAATTGAACATCATATAGTATCTCATTATCAATTTCTGCATAACAAGCCACCAGAAACTTTAGTGGCTTAAAATACAAATAATTTTATTAGCTCATGATTTAAGTTAGCTCTGACTCAAGGTGACCGTGTATAATAGAACAAAATATTGCCTGCTACTGCACCATCTTCATAACTGTTGATATGCTTGACTCTATTGTTACGGAGATTGTACATTTTAAATACCTTCCAACCAGGTGCACATCTTCCAGCACTATGTCTGACAATATTCTGTTGTAAGTCATAGCGTTTTCATTGGCTAATTTTTGAAGTATATCACCAGGCCTTTCTTCCTAGTCTGTTTTAGTCCAGAAGTGCCCTTGAAATCTGTCTATGCTAGTTGACACTTCTGGTATTTGAAATACCTGTGACGTAGCTTACCGCATCACAGAAACACATAAACTACCACAGTACAACCTGACAGACAACTAGTGGCAGATAGGAATATTCCTAGCTGACAGAGGAAAGGCCACAAGCGACTCACACACTTCCAGCCACCTCTGAGGCCGCACAGATGAGAATAGAAGAGTACAAATGACCCAAAAGAAAATAAAACACAGGTAAGCCTTGAAAACAGCCAAAACTTTGAAAGTTCTCCCTTAGTTACACAAAGTACCACCAACAAAAGATGGAAGGCTTATGCCTTGAGGTTTTGGTCACAATTTCTGTCCAATCATTAGTTAACTACTAAGAAACTAGACATTTAAGAAAATGAGGCTTCAAATTAAAAACAAAAATCTATAACAAACAGAACAACTGTGCAGAGAAATAAGGGGCAGCACACCAAAGGGTAGCTGGATTTCAGAGATTTAGTCTAGAATATTATTAAACAAATACACAACCTCAAAGGACAAATATTACAATCTTGTGTTGTTATAAAATATTATATAAAACATCCAGTTTTTAACAACAACAAAAAATGAAAATGGGACCTACAAAAAAATCATAAAAGTGGCAACAACAACAATGAAAGACCTAATAGAAATTTCAGAGTTAAAGACTACAATAACAAATGAAAATTTTACTATAGGAGGTCAACCAAAGTTTCTGGAAAGCGTAAGAAATAGTCAGGGAACATGAAGACAGATGAAGAGCACTGGGAAAACGAGATTGAAGAGACCTGCGGAAAAACATCAGGCATTAAATCTATTGATAATATGGAAATCAAAGGACCTAGGATAGTCAAAACAATTTCGAAAAAATTCAGTTGGAATACTTATCCTACCTGACTTTAAAACTTACTACAATGCCACAGTAGTCAACAAAATGTTGTGTTATTACAAATATAGGCATATAGATCAGCTGAGAACTGGAAAATAAATCCTACACTTACAGCCAATTTATTTTTTTACAAAGTTGCAAAAAAATAGCAACCTTAGACCATTACTTCACACCATACACACGACTTGACCATAAACCATATTATTAAAAGTGATATATTAAAGCTATAAAACTTCAAGGAAAAATCACAACAGAAAATCTCCAAACCTTTGGTTGGGTGAATAGATCTTAGATACGATATCAAAAGCACAATCCAAAAATCTTGATTAATTGGAGTTCATCAAAATTTAAAATCTTCACACTTGAAAGGACATCATTAAGAAAACAAAAGGGAATCCATGGACTAGAAGACAATAATCAGACAATTGTGTATCTTATAACAGACTTGTACTTGAAATATATTAAGAGCACTTATAATTCAACAAGAAGATACCTACAGATTTTTTTAACTGGTAAAATTTGAATATACATTTTAGCAAAGAAGACACACAAGTGCCCAATAAGCACATTAAAAGATGGCTTACGTTGCTAGTTATTAGGGAAATGTGAATTAAAACCACAGTGAGATTTCACTATACAATACTAGAGCAGCTACAATAAAAAAAGAAGGAAATAGCAAGTGTTGACAAAAATGTAGAGAATAAGAATCTTAATATATTGCTGGTGGGACGGTAAAATAATATAGTCACTTTGGAAAAGAGTTAGACAGTTCCTCAAGATGCTAAACATTGAGTTACCATATGACTAAGAAAATTCTATTCCTAGGTAGCTATCCAGGAGAAATGTAAACATATGTCCACGTAAAGATTTACCCATGAATATGCATAGTAGTATTACTGATAATAGTCAAATAAAAATTCTGTAACAATCCAAATGTACATCAACTGGTAAATGAACGAGCAAAGCATGGTGTGCACGTAAATGTCGCGATGGAAACTATTCAGCAATTGAAAGGAGTAAGCTACTGATATAATGGTACAATGTGTGTAAATTTTAGAACTGTTATGCTTAGCTGAAGAAGCTAGACAGGAAAGAATATATATTGTATGATTCCAATTTAAGAAATGTCTAGAAAAGGCAAATTTATAGAGATAGAAAGTAGATCAGTACTTGCCTGAGGCTGGGTATGGGAGTGTGGATTTAAAAGTGAGATGCTTAGAGAGTGTGCTTAATGGGCAAAAGAAAAGTTTGTGTGGTAATGAATGTGTTCTAAAACTCAATTTTGGTGATAGCTGAACAGCTTGATAGATTTATTAACCATTTAATTTATAATACATAAATTATACCTCAATAAAGCTGTTCAAAAAATTTTCATATGCACATCATTTCATTTTTGGCTTCTGTTTCTATACATACATATAAATTACACACACATACACACATGTATAATACCAGTTGCCATTGAATCAGCTCCAACTCTTGATAGCCTCATGAACGTCAAAGCAGAACTATGTTCCACAGAGTTTTCAATGACTGATTTTTTAGAAGTCGATTACCAGGCTTGTCTTCTTAGTTTGTCTTAGTCTGGAAGCTCCACTGAGATCTATTAAGTAACACACAGATCTTCACGGAGAGAAGAGTGGTGGCTTGTTTGAAGCGCATGCCAAGCCAAGTGCCGTCGAGTCGGATCCGATGGGAATTAAACCCGTTTCCAGCACAAAAGGCAAGAATTCTACCAGTGAATTCCTGCTGCCCTTAGGGGCTCTGGCTCTCTCTCTCTTTCCCCTATAAATATGTGTAGTAGATTCTTTTCAACTTGTCTCATAAAGTCATTGTCCTTGAAGCATGAACCTTCTCCTTTATAGTGCTTCAACCTTTCTTTTTGAGGTTCTTTTCAAATAAACTACTTTTGTTTAAATAATGCGTCTGGCATCAAACTTGAAAGAACAAGCAACTGTTCTGTGTAGCATTAATTTTGTAGAATTAATTTGTCCAATTTTGTTTCACACAACTTAGTCATAGATTTATCTAACTTCTTTCAATTAAAATAAATAAAAATGATTATTTTAAGTGCACCTTGGCTTGGCTGGCTGGCTTGGCAATATTAAGTGGAAGACTAATTTAAAAGCAGAAGCTAAGGCACTCATTGAACAGCGTCCCAAGAACATGCTATACTGTCCGACATAGACTCAATAATTTTTAAATTACTCAGTTTTTAAACTTTATTTTTGCTGAATATTTGTTGAATGTTTTATTTGTGTCTTCAGTGTACAGCTCATTGTTAAGAAGTTGTGTGGAATAAGTTGTTTTATCCACACAACATGAACTCATGGGAGCAGGGACGGACCTTGCAGCAAATGTGGACAAATTAAAACACAAAGTCCTACATTTTTAAAGTTAAAATTAGCACTGGAAATATGTCAGTAGTGCCATTTAATAAAAGAGGTAATTTATACATTCTATATTCCCCAAACTTTTCAAATGTTTTACGATGCTTAGTAAAATTCATTATGGGCACAGAGATTATTGTACTTCTAAGATCCTACAATTTCTCATTAAGGAATAAGGAAAATCCTGAATGAGCTAATTTATGCCAACAGAATGAAATAGAAAACACGACAAGCAGAAAACCCTGGCAAGTGCTTTACTGACCCTTTTAAAAGTGATACATGTCAATAGTGTTTCATAGCTAAGACATCTCATTCCATGAATTACTTTTTTTAATTTGATAAATTTTAGATTCACTGTTCATCAGATTTGTTAATGATGCGCTGCAATTGTAGTTGTTAGGCGTCATAAGTTAGCTATCACTCATTGCAACTCAGTGTACAACAGAACACAGCACTGCCCGGTCCTGTGTCACCTTCGCAATCATCACATGCTTGAGCCCAGTTTTGCAGCCACTGTGTCTATCCATCTTGTTGAGGGTCTTCCTCTTTTTCACTGAAAGACCAAGTCTGGTCTTTTTCACTTTTTCTACCTTACTATGCATGATTCCCTCCTCCAAGGACTCACTTCTTCTTATGACATGTCCAGAATGTGTGAGACAAACTCTTGCTATACCCACCTTGAAGAAGCATTCTGACTGTACTTCCAAAGCAGATTTGCTCTTTCCTCCGGTAATCCATGGTATAATCAATATTCTAGGTCAGCATCGTAATTGGAAGGTATTAGTTCTCCCTCGGTCTTCCTTAGTCAGTGCCCTGCTTTTCCATGCACATGAGAAAATTGAAAATACCATGGCTTAGGTCAGGCATACCTTAGTCCTCAAAGTGATATCTTTGTTTTTCAACATTTTTAAAGAATCCTTTTGCAGAAGATTTGCCAAAGACAACATGTCATTTGATTTTTTGGGCTGCCGTTTCTATGGGTATTGACTGTGGATCCAAGTAAAATGAATTATTTAACAACTTCAATAGTTTTTCCTTTTATAACGATATTGCTTTTTGGCCCAGTTGTGAGGATTTTTATTTTCTTTATGTTGAGGTGTAACCCATAAGGAAGGCTATATAGTCTTTGATTTTCATTGCTTCAAGTCCTTTTTACTTTCAGCAAGCAAGGTTATATCATCTGCATATTGCAGGTTGTTAGCAAATCTTCCTCCAATCTTGAAGCTGCATTCTTTGTGATCCAGATTTTTTAAAAAGCATTTTAAAAAAGCAAAGCACATTATTTAGTGGTAAAGGCTACAATTCAGAATAATAATATGACCAAACTGTGATAATAAAGCAAGAAAAAGAAAATCTAGAATCCAGGAAATATGGGATCAAATCAAGAAAAGGAAGGGAAAGCCTTAGCTGGATGATAGTGAAATAAGGTCCCAGAGTAGTAGATATTCAGAAGACCTAAAAGATGACCAGGCCGGCTTGAGCAAGAGGATTAACAAAAGAGTGACTGTTTAAAAAAATTAAAAACATGAAAATTATATATAACCCAATAAATATGATTGCATTTATTTATTATTGTGCTTTAGATAAATATTTACAGCACAAACTGGTTTTTCATTAGTTACTACACATACTGTTTTATGACATTTTTTAACAACCCCACGTCACGTGATCATTCTCTCCTTGCAACTTTATTACCAGCTTCCCTGTCTCCTGCTGCTTTCCAGTCCTTTCCTCTGGGTTAGCATGCCTCTTTAGTCTTGTTTTCTTTTACGAGCCTGTCCATTCTTTGGCTGAAGGGCGAACTTAATGGACAACTTAATTACTGAAATGAAAGGGTGTCCAGGGGCCATATTCACACGGTTTCTGTAGTCTTTGTCAGCTTAGCAAGTCTGGTCTTTCTTTTAAAGTCATAATTTTGTTTTACATTTTTCTCCAGCCATGCCTGGGACCCTCTGCCGTGATCCCTGTTAGAGTAGTTAGTGATGGTAGCTGGACACCATCTAGCTGCAGTGGATTCCGTCTGCTGGAGGCTGTTGCAGATGTAGGCCATTAGTCCTCGTGTCTTCCAGTGGAGTCTTTAGTTTTCTTCGCTTCTGAAGGGGTGAGACCAACGGAGTATCTTAGCTGGTCACTTGCCGGCTTTTAAGACCCCAGACACTACTCACCAAAGTAGAATGTAGACGTTTTCTTTCTAAACTAGGTTATACCAGTTCAGCTAGATGTTCCCTGAGACCAAGGTTCCCATAGGCCTCAGCTCAGAAATTCAGTCCCTCAGGGAGCTGGGTTGTGTCTATGGATCTTCCACCATCCTGCCTTGTACAAGTTGTGACGGCTTCCTCAGCACCGTGCATTGTCTTACTCTTCACCAAATTAACCCCTTATCTATTGTCTAGTGTTTATCCATCCCTCCCCCCTGCTCCCCATTGTAACCATCAAAGATATTATTCTTATTGTGTGTAAACCTCCTCTTCAGTTTTTACGGTAGTGGTCTGTATGATGATCTTCAGAGAAAATTCGTATTTCGAAGCATTTGGGAAAGAAATGGCAATACATACTTAAAAACACTAGCAATTGGAAAAAATAAAATAAAAGGCAATTAATTCCAGGAGAAGAAACATATGTAAGGCTGAAAATGTTATCATAATACAATAGACATTACTAGTATAAACAATATTTACAAAGTCTTGATTTCATGCAAGTGGAATACTCATTAAGCATAAACTGTCCTTTAACTAAAATGAGAATATGAGGAATGTAGAAAATGTGTGTATGTGTGTGTGGAAGTGGAGAAGGAATGCACAAAAGATTATATCATCTTCTACAGGTAGAAAATTAATATAATGTCTAAAATCTATTTTTTTTAATTTATTTATTGTGATTGAGTGAAAGGGTGCAATCAAGTTTAAATTCACATGTCTGCCTACTTGAAGCTCCTACTACTCTCCTTGCCTGGTGACAGCATAGTCCTCCCTGCTATTCTAGACAAGCCATATCCTCAACAATCTCCTGTCCCCTCCAGCCTCCACTCTCCTCTAGTAAGAGGCCAGCAGAACGACATCCTATAGGTGCATAGAACCATAAAGTACACACATGATATGGTCACTCTGTGTTGCCCAGTCCAATGCATTCCTGTCCAAGGAACTGACCTCAGTAATGATTTATGATCAGGGTCAGCTTCAGGTCTAGGGGCCATGCTCCAGGGGGAACACCCAGGCCTTCAGAGTACCAACTACAGTCTTTCAGTGGAGTTCTCAGGGTGCACTGCTTCTTGTTCTCGTGTTGCCACTGGGACTCAGATTTGTGAGCCCCATCACAGCTGTCACTGGAGGTGGCCAGGCACCATCTGATTCTTCTGGTCACATGTTGATGTAGTCACCCATTCAGGTGGGTCTTTCTGTCTTCTGGGTTCTCTTTCCCCTGTGTCATTTTTGTCCTTGGTGATCATCAATTCCAGCTGAGTAGGGACCACTTAGTGTACCTCAGATGGCAGCTTGCTAGCTTTTAAGACCCCAGACTCCACTCACCAATATGGTGTTCAGAAGACTCTCTTAGCAATAGGTTAGCTATGCCAATTGGTCGTGATGTACCCTGACAGCATGGACCCTGGACCCTCGCCCCTTCTACTCTGTCCTTACTATATTGGCTTAAGATTGGAAGAATTTTCAGGTTATGTTGAAGTCCAGTTAAATTG
Source organism: Heterohyrax brucei (assembly GCA_028571685.1). Taxonomy (NCBI): domain Eukaryota; kingdom Metazoa; phylum Chordata; class Mammalia; order Hyracoidea; family Procaviidae; genus Heterohyrax; species Heterohyrax brucei. The sequence continues at coordinate 2,188,801 of CM053161.1, forward strand.
ATTTTCTTTCTAATGTATGTTGTCACTGATTTCACCCAGTCAAATGTCTATAAACTACTTAATCTATAGCCAGTGCTCTTCCTCCCTCCGTCCCTTGCAGCCATCAAAGAGTCTTTCCTTCTGTACATGAGTCTATTTTCATGTCCTTATCATAAGGGTCTCATACAGTACTTATCCTTGACCCTCTGAACGATTTCACTCAATATAATGTATTCCAATCGAAACCAGGCTATGAGATGCTTTTTAAAATCATCATTGTTCTTTACCATTGCATAGTATTCCATTGAGTTTGTATACCATAGTTTGTTTATCTATTCCTCTGTTGTTGGGCATCTTGGTTGATTCCATCTTTTTGCTATTATGGACTGTGCTGATACATTTTTGTGCATATATCTGTTTGTGTGAATACCTTTGCTTCTGTAGGATATATTCCAAGCAGTGGGATTACTAGGTCAAATGGCATGTCTGTTTCCAGCTTTTTAAGGAAGCGTCAGATTGCTTTCCAAAGAGGTTGTATCACTTTGCCATCCCACCAACAGTGTAGGAGAGTTCCAGTTTCTCCACAGCCTCTCCAGCATTTGTTGTTTTGTGGTTTGGGGATCATGGCCAACCTTGTTGGGGTGAGATGATATCTCATTGTTGTTTTGATTTGAATTTCTTTAACAGCTAATGATCATGAGCATTTCCTTGTGTGTCTTTTGGCTGCCTGGATATCCTCTTTAGAGAAGTCCATCTCCTTCTCCCATCACTGAATTGCATTATTTATCCTTTTCTTGTCGATGTTTTGTAGTACCTTCTAGATTATGGAGATCAGACATTGGTCTGACATATATTTGTCAAACATTTTTTCACATTCTGTAGGTGGTCTTTTAATTCTTTTGATAAAGTCTTTGGATGAGCAAAAGTGTTTGATTCTCAGCAGTTCCCATTTATCTATTTTTCTCTTCTGCTGATCACGTTTTGTCAGTTTTTGAAGTTTGTCTACACTGTATACTAAAACTTCCACTGTTGATCCTGTTTTTTCTTGGATGAGCTTTATTTTTTTAGATTTGATATTTAAGTCCTTTATCCAACTTGAGATGTGTTTTGCATAAGGTGTGTGATATGGGTCCTGTTTCACTTTTTTGCAGATAGATGTCGAATTTTGACAGCACCATTTATTAAAGAGACTGTTCTTACCCCAGTTTAAAATCTTGGGGCCTTTGTCAAATATCGGCTATTTGTAGGAGGACAGTGACATCTCTGAGGTCTCAACTCTCTTCCATTGGTTTAAATATGTGTCTTTTTGTATTAGTATCAGTCTGTTTTGACTACTGTGGTAGTGTAATGGGTTCCAAAGTTGGGTAGTGAGAGGCCTCCCAGTGTGTTCTTCAGTAGTTCTTTGCTTATTGGGGGCTTCTTTCCTTTCCTTTTCCAAATTTGGTGATTTGTTGCTCCATCTCATTAAAAAATGTCACTGGTATTTGTATTGGGATTGCATTGTGTATGTAGATTACTTCTGGCAAAATTACATTTTCACAATGTTAAGTCTTCCAGTGCAAGAGTAGGATAGGTTTCTCCATTTATGTAAGACTATCTTAATTTCTTGTAGTAAGGTCTTACAGTTCTCTTTGTAAAGGTCTCTTATTTCTCTAGTTAGATTTATTCCTAGGTATTTTATCTTCTTGGGGGCTATAGTAAATGGTATTGATTTGATGATGATTTCTTCATTAACAGTCTCATTGTTGGTATAAAGGAAGCCTACCGATTTACTTATGTTTATCTTGTATCCTGAGACTTTGCTGAACTCTTCTATCAGTTTGAGTAGTTTATTTACGGATTCTTTAGGATTTTCTGCATATGCAATCATTTCATCTTCAAACAGGGAGATTTTTACTTCTTCTTTACTGATGTGGATGCCCTTTATTTCTTTGTCTTGTCTAATTTGTCTGGCCAGAACTTCTAGTACAATGTTGAATAGAAGGGGTGAGAGTGGGCATCCTTGTCTAGTTCCCATTCTTAAGGCAAAATGTTTCTGTCTCTCTCCATTCAGGATAATGTAAATGGGTGGCTTTGTATAAATGACCCTTATTACATTGAGGAATTTGCCTTCTATTACTATTTTGCTCAGAGTTTTTAGAACAAATGGTGTTGGACTTTATCAAATGCTTTTTCTACGTAAATTGACAAAACCAGGTGATTCTTGTTTTTTGAGTTGTTTATGTGGTTGATCACATTAGTTGTTTTTCTGATGTTGAACCAGCCTTGCGTCCCTAGTATGAATCCAACTTAGTCGTGACAACTTTTTTTTATATGTTGTTGAATTCTGTTCACAAGTATTTTGTTGAAGATTTTCACATCTAGGTTGATGAGTGACATTGTTCTGTAGTTCTTTTTTGTTGGATCTTTCCCTGGCTTTGGTATCACGGTTATGCTAGCTTCATAGAATGAATTGGGGAGTATTGTGTCCCTTTCTAGGCTGTGAAATAGTCTAAGCAGTATAGAGGTTCACTCTTCTCTAAAAGCTTGGTAGAATTCTGCCATGAAGCCATCTGGGCCAGGGCTTTTCTTGGTTGGTACTTTTGGATGACCTCGTCAAGCTCTTCCTTTGTGACATGGCCCTACCTGTGGAGTTACTGGGGGCCTTCAGCGGACCCTATGTTGTGGGCCAGGCGAGGCTGGAAGAGATGCTGTCAGGCTGCACCACAGTTATTTTTCTAGATAGTCTTCTTTTGAAAGTTAAAAGCTATGAGACAACTTCCAAAAACAGGCTGTCAGGTGTGCAAGGCCCTCTTTCCAGCTGGCGACAGAGCCACCTCTATAACTGCCCCCAGATTCTGTAGTCTAGTTCAAAGTATGGAAAGGCTGCTGTCCTGCTGTCATATGCTGCCGGGCCCCACCTGTAAGGCTACACTGTGCTGGACCCAACTTCTAGGAAAGCACTCCCCAGGCTGGCACTGCCTCCAAGCCTGAGAATTAGCCCCTGCTGAGGCCTCTATTTGGGTAACTCTGCCTCCGAGCTGAACAAGATGATATCCCACACAAGTTCTTGCACCCCGTTGTAAAACAGCCGAAATCGATGGTGGGGCTTGGAAAGAGAGGGTGGAGGGGCTGCAGTGCTCTATGTCCAGAGCCAGATTCTCAAAGTGTGGCTATTCCACCTGCTGATCGCATCAGCAGTGCAACTGAACTTCGCTGCCAGTTAAGCCCAACTGCCACTGCCAGCTAACAAGAAGTAGAAAAAAAAAAGTTTAAGCTACCAAGTACCTTCAGTCTGCAAAAGCCGGCCATTCAACAAGGGTAGGGTCAGCAAAAGAGAAGAAGTTTCCTGTTCGGTGGCATGTAGTCCAAATTGACAACCCTACGCTGTGTCCTAGGGCTCATTGGGTGTCCAGAAGGCTCCATTTAATTATCAGTCCAGGCCTTAGTTTTCAGAGGCAATTAAGGAGATGTGTGTCTAGTCTGCCATCTTGACTCCACCTCCCTAAAATCTATTTTAAAAAGAAATAGCTGGTTAAACATCTTACTGAGAAATTGAACTAAGTACAATTCGACACATATTTCTTCAGGGTCTACTTGTGTCAGTTTTCATTTCATGACTTGGAAGAGCGACTGAAAGAAAAACGGTCCCAGGCCACGTAGAGTTGATTACCTTTCTTGTAGGAGAAGACAGGCAATAAACAAACAAAGAAGTAAATGCACGGTATGATGGTTAGTTTTCTGTGTCAATTCCACTAGGCTAAGCCTCCTGTTATTCAATCAAACACTAATGAGGTGTTGCTATGAACTTTTAAAACGTCTTTTCGTAATTCCACTGGTCTCTTGTTCCTTCTCCATGGCATAAGGCTATACCAGAGCTAGTCCGTGGTGGATGAAAACAACAGCTCCAGTCACTACACCTGAAGATATCCTAGAGCAGTCTACAGACACTTGAGCCCCAGATACCTGGGCCTGACCAGTCAACAGCAGCAAGAGCGGAATAGCTGATCTACAGCTGTTTATAGGTACATGAGTGAGCTCTAAAATGATCAACCAAGTCAAGCACACATTAGCGAAACTCACGAGATAAATAAATGTTCATTTTGGTAATATCACTGATATTTGGTCATTGTTTACTATGCAGCATTATTATACCAAAAACCCAACCCATTGCAATCAAACTGATTCTGACTTATAGCGACCATACGGGACAGAGTAGAACTGTTGCTCAGAGTTTCGAAAGAGCACCTGGTGGATTTGAACTGCTAACCTTTTGGTTAGGAGCCATAGAACTTAACCACTATACCACCAGAGTTGCCATACAGCATTATTGTAACAGTCAATAATTATTAGACAGAAAGTTTGAACAGGCTTAAAGGAAACAAAGGAAAAGGGCAGCAAGGACAAGTACAAAAGCACTAATGCAGGAGTGTCCTCTATATGCTTAAGGAACAGCTAATAGGCTTGAATGACAGAAGTGCAAAGAGAAGGCAGAAGGGTAGCAGGAGACAAGGTAGGTCTACTAGCCAGAATAAGCAAGGCCTTGAAAGTCATGGTAAGGACTGAGTAAGCTAGGAATTCTATCTTAGTCATCTCGTACCGCTATAGCAGAAATACCACAAGTGGATTTCTTTAAAAAGAATTTTTATTCTGTCATAGAACAGTAGGTTACAAGTCCAAATTCAGATCAGCAGCTCCAGGGGAAGTCTTCCTTATTCACTCTGGAAGAAGGTCTTTGTTGTCAATTTTCCCTAGTACTGGGAGCTTCTGAGCCACAGGGATCTTGGATCCTTTCCAAAGGACCAACTCTGCTCCTGGCACTGCTTCCTCGGTGGTATGAGGTCTCCAAATCTCTCTGTTAGCTTATTTCTTTGATATCTCAAGAGATTGTCTCAAGCACAATACAATCTTACACACTGAGTATGCCCCACCAACTCAAATGCTGTCCGCCCTTCCTTATTAATATCACAGAGGGAGGGTTTACAACATTAAGGAACATCATGCAATACCAGGAATCACAACCTAGCCAAGTTGCCACACATATTAGGAGTGGGGGTGGAGGCGTGTGCTGTGGCGCAATTCAATCCATGCAACATTGCATAAGGCTTTGTCCAAGTCAGTATTGTGACTTGGCTTCTTTTTATATATGTGTTTAAATCAACTTTATTTACAAAACACCATCTTGAAAATTTTAATTCTGTAAAGCTTTCAATCACCACATATGCATTCAAAATCTGAACAACAAATAAGAAAGACTGAAAGGACTGATGACTTTTAATCATGGTGTTGTGTTGGCAAAGAATATTGAATGCACTATGGCCTACCAAAAGAACAAACAAATCTGTTTTGGAAGCAATACAGCCAGAATGATGCTTAGAAGCCAGGATGACAAGACTTCATTTCATAGACTTTGGACAAACTATCAGGAGAGATAGGTTCATAGAGAAGCATATCACGCTTGGTAAAGTAGAGGGTCAGAGAAAAAGAGGAAGACCCTCCACAAGACGGACTGATAACAGCGGCTAAAACAATGGGCTGAAGCACAGCAGTGATTGTGAGGATGACGCAGGGTCCGGCAGTATTTGGCTCTGTTGTGCAGTGAGTGGCTATGAATCAAAACCAATTCTAAACTTTCATTTAAGTGATAACATAACACCTGTAGACACCTCAGTATTATTTTCGGGACTTAGCTAGACAGATACTATCAAGTCAGCTTCAATGCCTGGCAACTTTATGTACTTACAGAACAAAACATCCAGTCTTTCATCGTCTTCATGATGATCAGCACGTTTGAGTTTATTATCGAGAATGTGCATCCCACCTCACTGAAGGTCTCCATCACCATTGCTGGTCTTTTACTACATGCAACATGATGTCCCTCTCGTGCAACTGATCCCTCCTGATGACATGCCCAAAGCAAGGGAGTCAGACAGTGATCTGTTGTGATTCATAAGGGTTTCACTGGTTGCTTTTCAGAGGTATATTGCCAGGCCTTTCTTCTAGCTTATTTCTATCTTTAAGGTACACATTGGCTTCCATAAGTGGAATGAACTACAGAGAGACAACTGCAGATGTAGGGAGGCTATTGCATCTTACGGTAAATTTCTAGCTGGACTAAAACTGTTTCTTTGGTCATCACAACATTACAGGTAGTAAGAAGTGATCAGATGCTGTATATGTTGTTAATAGACTGTTAATTGTGTCTCGGACGTGAAAGAAAGAATAAAGGATGACTCCAAGGTATTCGCTTAAGCTATTCAAGGCAAGAGCTCCCATTTATTGAGTTGAGGAAGAATGTGGGAACTGCATGTTTGGGCACCGATATCAGAAGCTGTGTTCTGAATGTGTTAATTTTGAAATGTCATTGATATCAAAGTGGAACTTAGCTAGTCAATTATAGAAATAGAGATAGAGATGGGTAGTGATAGACAGATAATTTCAGGAAGTTCTTACATGAAGTATGGAGCCCTGTGGTACAGAGCTTAAGAGCTTGGCTGCTAACCAAAAGTCAGCAGTTCAAATCTACTAGCTGTTCCTTGGAAATTCTATGAAGCAAGTCTATTCTGTTCTATAGGGTTTCTATGAGTCAGAATCTACTCAATGGCAAACCTACTCAATATCAGTTAGATTCATTTACACCTAAAAAGAGACCATCAAAAGGAAATCAACGCCATCTACAATAGCCCTCAAAAAGATAAAATACTTGGGACTGAATCTCACCAGAGGTGTAAAACACTAACACAAAGAAAATCACAAGACTCTATTGCAAGAAACCCAAACAGACCTACACAAGTGGAAAAATCTACTTTGCTCATGGATAGGAAGACTTAGTATCACAAAAATGTCTGTGGTACCAAAAGTGATCTGTAGACACAATGCAATCCCAATACAAATTCCAAAGGCATTTTCTAAAGGGGGAGAAACAAATCACCAGCTTCATGTGGAAAGAGAAGAAACCCTAGATAAGTAAAGCATTACTGAAGAAGAACAATGTGGGAAGCCTCACTGTATCTGACTTCAGAACTTATTACACTGCCATGGTATTCAAAACAGCTAGTACTGGTACCAAAACAGATGTAAACCAATGAAACAGAACTGAGAATCCAAATACCACCTGAGCAGCTGGTATTTGACAAAAGCCCAGGTTCCATGAACTAGTGAAAAGACAGTGACTACAGCAAATGGTTACCCATCTGCAAAAAAGTGAAACAACACCAATATCTCACACCATACACACTAACTCAAAATAGATCAAGGACCTAAATATAAAATCTAAAACAACAAAGATCATAGAAGAAAAAAATAGAAACCATGTTGGGAGCCCTAATACATGGCATAAATATCAGTAACAATGTGCAAACACTAGAAGAGAAAATAGATAAAGGGGAATTCCTGAAGATCAAACACTTATGCTTGTGCAAATACTTCACCATAAGAGTAAAAAGACTACCTACAAACCGGGAAAATAATTTTGGCTACCAGAAATGTGGTCAGTATCTCATCTCCGTAGTCTACAAGATACAGCAAAACCTCAACAAGAAAACAACACATAACTTAATTAAAAATTGGTCACAGAATATGAACTTGCCCTTCACCAAAGAAGACATTTAGAAAGCTAACAGCTACATGAGGAAACATGTAGCTAAAAGCTACATGTTCCACGATCATTAGCCATTAGAGATATCCAAATCAAAACTACAATGAGATACCATCTCACCCCAACAAGGCTGGCATTAGTAAAAACAAAAACAAAAACAAAAAAAAACCCTCAAAACAATATATGTTGGAGAGGTTTCGAAGGGACTGGAACTCTTCTATACAGCTAGTGCGAAAGTAAAATGGTACAATCACTTTGGAGATCTATTTGACACTTTCTTGAAAAGCTAGAAATAGAAATACCATATGATCCAACAATCCCATTTCTTGGGGTACAACCTAAAGAAATAAGGGCTGTCACATGAACATTTATTGCAGCACTGTCCACAGTAGTAAAAAGGTGGAATCAACCTAGGTTCCCATCACCAGATGAATGGATAAACAAACTGATAAATTCACACAGTGGAATACCATGCAATGATAAAGAACAATGATGATTTTAGGAAACAATTCTTAATATGGAGTCATCTGGAAGACATTATGCTGAGTGAAATTAGTCAGTTGCAAAAGGATAAATATTATTGGAGACCACTGTTACAGACTTAAGGAAAGGTTTAAACACAGAAGAAAATAATTTTTATGTCTACAAGGGTGGGCAGGGAGGGAGAGCGGTATTCAAAAATTGGCAGAAATTGTGTAGATGAAGATAGTGACAGCATGCTGTAGAAGAGAGTTAACACTGCTAGACTATACCAAAAGCTAAGTAAGAAGTTTCTTAAATACAACTTGACTTTTAGGACAGAGCAGCTGGTACAGGTGTCTGGGGATCATGGTTTCAGGGCACCTCTAGGTCAGTTAGCATAACTAATTTTTTTTTAAGAAAATGGTCTGCATCACAGTTTGGTAGTAGAGTCTGGAGTCTTAAAAATTAGCAAGTTGCCATCTAAGTAATGTAAATTCTTCCTAATCTACCTGGAGCAAAGGGGAATAAAGGTAGGCTATCAAAGACATGAGGAAAACACGAGCCCAGGAAACAGAAGGGCCATACAAGATTTCCCAAGTGCATTCATGAACTCATCCTAGAAAAAGTGCTGTATCACCCCATTGCTGAATATCACTATGGTCACCTCTGCGGTACTCTCCTTGGGATGCTGTGCACTGATGCTGGCACCTAGTCCAATCTTTTTCTAGAGTGGCCATCAAGCTGTCATAATATTACCTTTGATGCCTTGAATGTCATCAAAATGTCTTCCTTTCAATGTTTCCTTTATCTTTGGGGGCCAGATCAGGAGAGTAGGGAGGGTGTACCAATACAGTTATTTGTTTACTGGCTAAAAACTGCCTCACAGACAACTGTACCATTAAGTCTGTGAACTTGTCACCTTATCACTGCGCTCAATGGCCACTCCAGAAAGAGTTCAAAAATTGCTTTGAAAGGTGGTCTAGGAGCTGGCATTGGTACATAGCTTCCCAAGAGGAGTACTTTGAAGATGACCATAGTGATATTCAGCAGTGAGTTCTGTAGCACTTAGAACAATTAAGTTTGTGGACTTAACTGTCAGACCTCATGTGATCTGGAGACTGCATCCACATGAACTCAGATAAGAAGTAGATGGTGTCTGGCCATCACCAATGACTAACTTGACAGAGAACATAACATAGAGTCTCTGATATAGCAGGAAAAATGGGGGAACAGAAATAGAACTCTATTAAAAGACCAGATTTGATGATCGGACAGACTGGAGGATCCCCTGAGGACATGCTCCCTGAATGCTTTGTTAGCCTAGAGCTGAAACTAACACCAAAGCCAACTCTTCAGACAAAGATGGACTGGACACAGAGTGACACTGCCAAAGAATGTCTTTCTTGGCTTAAATATATACATGATACTGTCTGAGCAGCTTCTGTTCAGAGGGAAGAAGAGAGGGGGCAGCAGGAGTTGGTTAAACAGATAGTGGAAAGAAGGAGTGCGCTGTTAAATTGTGAGGAAAGCAGCTAGAGTTGCACAGTGGTGAGCATGCAGGGCTTTTTTATACGGCAAGTTGACTTGGATTGTAAACTTTCACTTAAAGCACAATAATTTTTTTTTAACTATAGCCAAGAAACCAAAGCAAACAAACAAACAGAAGATTACAGCAAGAAAATGCTATGCAGCATCTCTATTCTATAAGCATTCACCATGAATCAGAATCAGCTGTGGCAACGAGTTTGTTCCCCAACCCCCTTCAATTAAGATGTGCAAAACTGTAAACTAAAGACAATCTGGTATAAAGCGCTACAGCTGAAAAATTGTCATTTTCCAAAATGAGCAGTTCATGTTTATCAGAATTTAAATATTTAATTCAGTACCCTAAAGTCTCAAAAGCTAGCTTCCAGAAGATATTACAATTCAAACCCAGAGTTTTCCTTGAATATTATTTATCTACTGAGAAAACAATTTTCAATATGCTCAAAGGAGACTTAAATTAATAAATACTTACCAACTGTGGCGATTGGACTCCCATTCATGTTCATCTTACAGCATTGCTGATAGAACCATCTGCTGCCACTCACTGTCTTTCTCTGAAACATTACTCCACAGCCAAAAAGTACAGCAGCTCTTGTAAACAATCTTTAGAAATCCCCACAGCACGTGGCGATCACCAGACGCATTCATTAAACTTGGTTATCAATTTGCCTCTATTTGCCCATGCGATATTTTAACACTAGTGCCTCTTCAAGCTAACAGCAAACTGGCTAATGACTACTCATGTGATTCTAGAAAAAAATTTTCTTCTAAAAAAAATAGAACAGAACCACTAATGAAAGAGCTGAACAGCACAACCTTCACCAGCAGGTGAACAAAACCAGCAGGAATTCACTCTCAAAATGCATTATCAGCTCTTGAAATCCAAAACAGTTGACTTTTGTATCTTTGTATTAAGCTTAAATGTCACTACACAGCCATCATTTTAACCTTTTGGGGGGAAATCACTTTTACCTAGCTAACACAAATTTCTATGTAATCTTTTTTTGTTTGTTTTTGTAGGCCCAGTCGTTTCTAGCATATTTATAGATCTTACGTTCAAACACCTTTAATTAGTTGCACGCTTTTCAAGATTACCATTAATCATAGTACTTTAAAATTGTTTGTAAATCCCTATAAACATTTGCATGTGCCTGAAAAGACCTGCTATTATTTCTGTTTATGATTTCTATTCATATGTTCTATTCATTTCTATTCTAAACAAGTTGTCTGCCATCTAGTACATGGACCTTCTGTATGTTTGAATTAAATTGTTGTTTTACAAAAAAATCAAATAAAACTGTTGTGTACGCAAGCAGTCTTTGCTAAACACTCTTTATTGCTACAGCCAACATAATGATTTCAAAATGATGCAAAATTTAGTTAGACATGTATTATTTGTTTAATTATTTTTTTTTAAATATTATGATGCATCCCTCTGTTAAATAAAACTTGAGAAGGAAACTTAGGATGTAGAAAAGATCAATTAATCAAAAATAATTGATTGTCTAATGTTGTCAGGTCCAAAACAAAAGTAACAAAATAATTGGAAGGCCATTTCAGGAAAAACAAACAAGCAAATAAACTTTTTATAATTTATGCTGTTGTTGTTATTAGGTGCACCCAAACTGATTCTGACTTCTAGTGACCTTATGAATGGTTAAACGAAATACTGCATAGTCATAAGCCATTCTCATAATCGTTGTTATGCTTGAGTCCATTGTTGCAGTCACTCTTTTAGTCCATCCCATTTAGAATCTTCCTCTTTCCTACTGAGCCTCTACTATTATACCAGAAATCCAAACCCACTGTCATCCAGTTGATTCTGACTCCTGGGGACCCTGTAGGCAGAGCAGAACTGCCCTGTGGAGTTTCCAAGGTGAGTCTGGCAGATTCAAACTGCCCATCTACCACTTAGCAGCCATGGCACTTTAACCACTGTACCACCAGGGTTTCCCTACCATTATAGTCTGTGAAAAAAACCAACCTACTCTGGAGGAGTGGATTCCAACTTTTAGCAACCCTATAGGACACAGTAGCACTGCCCAATAGAATCTCCAAAGAGCACCTGGTGAATCCCAACTGCTGGTGAATCTTAACTGCTATCCCACCAAGCCTATAGCACAACTCAAGAATCCTTAGCTAAATTTATTTCCTTTTTATCATCTTCTCTGATAGCACTATGGTCATTATCACCATCTTCACTAACAAAAAATAGCTGATACATTTTATCCTAAATGCAAATTTTAGCCAGATTTACTGTTAACAGATTCTTTTAACAGATGTATGTTAGTCAGGTTTTTATTTAGTGTTTACACCAACAGCGAGCATACATTTTGGATTTTGAAAGATGATTCTGGGTTTCAGGAGCTCAAGCTCTATTGGCATTATTTTTCTGAATGTGAACTAACTAGGCCCTTTCTACCACTGACTTGTAGGCTCATAAGTATTAAAGCCAGCTCTCTGGGGACAATTCCTGACAGTTTTTAATTTCTAAATCTTAGAGCTGTCAAAGACTTCCAGGAACGATTGTTTGCTGGTTCTCTTAAAATACCAGTTTCATTCAATTCTAATATTAGGACACCAGAGAACAAACATAGTGTTAGTCCTATGCATTTTCTAGTTTCACCACATTGTGTAGTAAATTGAAGAGTGCAGTTTTTTTTTTTTATTTAACATAATTGAGTGAAAATGTACATTCACGTATAAATTTACATGCCCACCTATATACAGCTTCCACTGCTCTCCCTGTCCGGTGACTGCACACTATCCCTCTCTGCTCCATACATGTCTCATCCTCCCAACAACCTCCTTTCCCCTCCTCTCCGTCCACTCCCCAGCCAGGGGTCAGCAAGATGATATCCAATAGATATCTGTATTTTATATATTTCTTTGTTTTGTTTTATTTTTTGATCTTTCACAGATTATGTTGGCTATATTTTTAACAATAAATGAGGCTATGGCTTGGGTGAGTGTGCACGTATATATGATGTGTGCATGTCTGTGTGTTTGTGTCCATATGTGTACATGTAAAAGACATAAAAGCAGAAATGGAAATGGGTGAATAACGAACAAAAGAAATACTACAAGTGAATATTTAGGTTATGACACTTAGTTTTAAGTTTTACTCTAAAAAAACAGTCTTATGAGTTTGATATCAACTAGATTTAATTATTAACCACGTATTTTTAAAGATTGATGTTAAGACTTAATGAGCCAATATCATTCCCTTATGTCTGACAATTTTTAGTCGACACAGTAGTAGTGGTAGGTGTTCAACAGCTGACCTCTGTATAGCAGGATTGGAAAATGCTTTTTATAAAAAGACAGTAAATGTGTGTTTTAGGCCTACAGGCCATGTGGTCACTGGCTTAGGCTGGGTTCTCTAGAGAAGCAAGAGCAGTGAAGAAGGACAGCGAGAGAAAGAGAGAGAGAGAGAGAGAGAAAGAGAGAGAGAGAGAGAGATTTACCTCAAGGAAATTGCTCACATAGTTTTAGAGGCTAGTGAGTCCCAAATTAGCTTGGAGGCTTCTCCTGACTTCCCGACTCCTACAGCTACAGGGCTGGTGCATCCAAGTCTGGCAGATCACTTTCAAGGAGAAGCTAGTGAATGTGAACCGCTGAACTTTTAGTTAGCAGATGAATGCTTAACCACTGCAACACCACGGCTCTTCATCATATGTAACTGCCGAATTACATAACTACACAGCTACCAAACTATGTCATAACTGTTAACCCAGTGAGAATCATGGATTAGTCAAGTTTGAGCACAACCTTAACCATCACAGTAACTGTTAAAATACCTGACTCTGCCACTGAAGCTCAAAAGTCACCATCATGGATTGAATTGTGTCCCCACAAAATGTGTGTAGCAATTTGGCTGGGGCATAATTCCCAGTATTGTGGACTGCCCACAATTTTTTTATTTTCCTATGCTGTAAATCCTAATCTCTGCCTGTAATAGCTAGGATTATGTTAAAAGAGGATTAGGGTGGGACTGCAACACTTCCCTGGAGTGTGGCTTGCACCACTTTTCATCTCACAAGCGATAAAGGGAAAGTAAGCAAGGAGAGAGTTGGGGACATCATGCCATCAAGAAAGCAATACAAAGAGCAAAGCACAGCCTTGGGAACTGAGGTTCCTTCACCAAGATGCTCTCAGACCAATGAAAGACTGATGTAACACAAGGACCTTCCTCTAGAACTGACGAAGAAGGAAAGCCTTCCCCTGGAGTGAACATCCTGAATTCAGACTTGTAGCCTGTGTGAGAATAAAATTTTTTTTTCGTAAAAGCCATCACTCAGTGGTATTTCTGTTAGAGCAGAACCAGATGACTGAAACAGTCACTATGAAACAATGAGCATGGCCAATCCAACAAAACTTTAGTCATAAACACTGAAATTTTAATTTCAAGTATTTTCACATGCCAAGAAATATCATTCTTTTAATTTTTAAAAACTATTTAAAAATGTAAAAGTCACACTTAGCTACTGGACCATACAGACACAGGCTGTGGACCATGGTCTGAGAATCCCTGGTGTAGTGCTTAGAAGGTTAGGTAAGTCAGGCCACATTTCTGAGTTTGGTCTTTCCAGTCCATAGCTGAATGAAGTTACTTCCTTGGGCCTCAGCTACCGCATCTATAAATTGAGGAAGTTGAAAAGTTCCTACCAGCTCTAACATCTAATGATTTGGGTAAGATTAACTGCCACCTCGTAGCTGATACTTTAATAACTATTGATATTATATGTAATTGTGCTTTTCAGTTTGCGAAGTGCCTTTGTGTATCACTGTAAATACTCAAAATTCTGCAAGCTGGTATGATTCTCTCAGCTTCTCAGATAAGGAAATTAATGATCTGTGTGTTTCGGGAGTCTCTGGGTGGTGCACATGGCTCACAGGCTTGGCTGCTAATTTAGAGGTGAGCAGTTCGAGTCCACCCAGAGACGCCTCAGAAGACAGGCCTGGAATCTACTTCTGAAAACCTGCTATTGGAAACCCTGTGGAGCATGGTCTTATAGTGACAAACATGTAAAGTCAACCCTGCAACAACTGATACTGATTTAAGAATTGTTTCCAAGGTCACAACGGCTTACAACGACAAACTCTCATCTTGAACCCCGTCTTCAGTTCATGTAAAATTTTCATTGCATTTGTAATGAGAAAATTATCCTTCAAAATAACTATTTAAAATACTTCATATTCTTGTTCTCTGTATTTTGATCACCTTAGGATACTAACTGAAAAGCTTTCAGCCAGAATTACTTTGCTCGCCTTATCTTTCCCAAGACACACGCTGTAATTCTGAGAAGAAGCTAATGATGTCTAAGGAAACGAAGAGAGAATTAACTGGAATAGGTAATAGAACAGCTGTGTCTCTTGTACAGATCCTGTAAAATTGAGAAACCAGTAGCTGACACTAACATTTCACGGTAATAAGCATTACACTTAATTTTATACCCACATAAATGTGGTGTCTATTTTCAATTTGCCTACAAACATAATGGACTCTAGTCTTTATGTACCGAATGATATCAACACTAAAAAGGGTATACCAAGTCCCAAGGAATTTTGGATTGGGTTGACTGAAACAAATCTTTATTTTAGATATTTTCTGTCCTTGACCAATTATTTGAACTTCTAAAACTTACAAATATTCTGTGGGCTTTGGTTCACCCATCAAATCTTAAGAATAAAAGCAATTTATAAAGGAGAGGTTTTTAACTATTGGGGATGAGAACATAATAAATCAAATGAGAATAAACAAATAATTTATCAATTTTTTTCATGTTCTGAAGTGTGAATCATTTCATTTTTACAGAATTATGTTCATTCAGCTATTATTTTCAGAGACTGTTGTGAGCCATGAATTTTTTTTTATACCTAAAAGATGCCACAGAGAACAAACCACAATTTTTCCTTCATGAAGCTTAATTTGGGGGGGGGGAGGTGAGACAGACAGATAAGCAGATAAACAAATGGATACATGATTTTCCAAGTGGTGGTTAGGGCTAAGAAAAAAAAAGTAGCATAAGTGGTTAAAGACTGATTGAGGACACCCTGAACAGAGAGATCAGGTAAGAGAACAGCACATACAAAGGTCCTGAGGCACAGTATGCTTAGCACAATAAAAAAGACTATATCGTTCTAGTAAAGAGAACAAAGAGGCAAATGACAGGAAATCAGGTCCACCCTATCCAAGACGGAAGGACGGAAGGCCTTGATGAAGAGTAGTGACGTCACTGATGTTTTAGAAAGGCCACTCTAGTTGTGTGTAATGAACCTGCTCTCAGCGGGTAAGGACAGATGCAGGCGTAACAGGAGACAAGCGCAAAAGTACAAGAATTAATGGTAAGCTGGGCAAAGGTCCAAAATGTGGGCAGGGCAAACCCAGTAAATGCTCCTTGGAAATTTTAATAGGCAGTTCTACTCTGTCTTACAGGGTCACTATGAGTCAGAATTGACTTTATGGCAATAAGTTTGGTTGTTACAGTTTGGGAAAGCATCATAGTAGTGGAAATAACAAAAGGAGGTCAGGCTGTTCTAGACATATGTCAGAGAAAAAGCCTTCAGAATTTACAGATAGTCTGGCTGTGAGGAGTAAAGGGGGCAGGGAAAGCCAACAATATCTCTGTGAATTTTGACCCAAGAAAATGGAAGACAAAGATGTGAAAGGTGTGAGAGTAGCAGATTGAGAGTGGAGGTCAAAAGTTTAGTTTGGGACATGTTAAATTTGAGAAGCCTATTAGCTATCCAGATGGAGATGTCAATTAGGCAGTTGGATATGCAAGACTGGCTGGAGGTTTAAATTTAGCATTGGAATAATCTGTCCAGTTAGGAATTAGGGATCGAGAAAAACTACAAAGATTAATTCCTATGGATTCCACCAAAGTTGCAACAGTGAAGAGCAAAGGAAATAGCAAAGAAAGAGTCACAGAGGCAGGAGAACTGAGAGAGAGGCGTTCCAAAATGCGTCTACTGTGAACTGAGCTGTGCCTCCCAAAAATGCCTGTCAACTTGGCTAGTCCATGATTCCAAATGTCATGCGATTGTCCACCATTTTGTCATTTGAGGTGATTTTCCTATGTCTTGTAATTCCTCTCTTTATAATGTCAATGAGAACAGATTACCTGCAGTTATATTAATGAGGCAGGATTCAGTCTAAGAGATAAGGTTGTATCTTGAGTCAACCTCTTTTGAGATATAAAAGAGAGATGCCAGTAGAGAGACAAGGGAATCTCATTATCCCCAACAAGAAGATCCGGGAGTGTGTGTCCTTTGGAACGAGGGTCTCTGCACTGAAAAGCTCTTGGTCCAGGGGAAGATTGATGACAAGGACTTTCCTGGTGCTGACAACCTGAATTGGAACTTCTAGCCTCCTAAACTGTGAGAGAATCTATTTCTCTTTCTTAAAAATACCCACTTGTGGTATTTTTGTTATAGCAGCACTAGATAACTAAGACCGCAGGTGAAGGAAATATTTCAAGAAGGACAGGAGTTATGTCAAATGCTATTATAGGGTAAGAAATACAAGAACTGAGAATTGACTGCTATCCTTGGCAATGCAAAAGCCACTGATAACTTTAATTAGAGCTGTTTCTGCATAGTAGTGGAGACAAGAGGCTGATGGGTGTTGGTTCAAGATAGACGATGAATACAGGAAATGAAAACAATGAGTATATCAACACTTTTGAGGATATTTGCTGCAAAGGGAGCAGAGAATTGAGGCAATTAGAGAGAATTGTGGGATCAGGGGAGGATTGGTTTAAAATGAGAGTTGTAATATGATTATAAACTCAAGAAATTATAATACGATTGTAAGAGAAAATCATTGATGCAGAAGTGAGAATATTTCAAGAGCATGACCCTACAGCAGGTAATTCAGGTGAGCTGTAGTATGGAGAAGATTTATCTTAGGCAGGAGAGAAGGCAGTTCAACCACGTAATAAGAGTGAAGATGACATGGCAGAGATGGGGTAAACTGGAAGATGTGGTACTGGGTGATGCAGAAGGCCTCTTCTGATTGCTTCAGTTTTCCCAGAGGAAGGGGCAGTAAGTTCACCAGTTGAATTTAACAGCTGAGGAGGAGGAGGTCTGATAGTTTTAAGAAGAGAAGTTGTGGAATAATAGCCGACAAGAGTGGAAAAGCAGAGGAATCACAGAAGTGGAGTATGTTTCCTGACAGCACTGAGCCCACTTGAGATTGATGGCCTTAAGTTTTTTTTTAAAAAAAAGGTGCCATGTTTATGTGCTTCTCCAGCCATGATCAGCTTTGTAGGTAAAAGGGTAGGTCATTAAGAGAGTAAGACACAAGGGAGGTTTGAGGATTCCCGGGAGAACGCCATGGAGGTGGCAGCATCACTAGATTCGAGGTCCCTGTGGCGCCCTGGAGACACAGTGGTTAAGTGCCATCATTGCTAACCCAAAGGCAGCAAGTCAAACCAAGCAGCCACTCCAAAGAAGAAAGAGACGGCAGTCTGCTTCCATAACGATTACAGCTTTGGAAACCCTGTGGGGAAGTTGTCCTCTGTCCCATGGGATTACTGTGAATTGGAATCAGTTTGACAGCAATGGTTTTAATGAGTGTGTGAAACCAAAGTGTTGTTGATGTCTTAGCTAGTCAAGGTAAATGAATGAGAAAGATAAAATACACTTTTTAGAGACGGAGACATTTGAAGTTGAGGTTATGGGGAGGAAGCATAGACGTTGGTAATAACAAATTGAAGCAGATGACTATGAGAGTGGGTGGCTGAGGAAGTGTGAAGACACAGGCTGAAAGAGACCAAGAACTATAAGTCCTTCTTCTCTTCAGTTACACAAAGGGCAATGCCAAGGCTGGCAGAGGGAAGGTGTCCCAGGAGCAAAAGGATTCTGTGAAACGTTTCCTGCTGTCCTGTTAATGGTAACAGAAGGCCCAAGAGTATGCATAATTCTCCAGTCTTTTTTCCTGTTATGTCAGTGGCAGACACAGACACATGAAACCCCATGGATGCCTCCTGGTAGCTATAGCAACAAGAGTAAAACCATAGTAAAATCAGAAAAGTATACTGCATCATATTCACATAACAATATTTGAGTACTAAGGCCGCCCACAGATGACTTGTTTTAACCAATTTGGTGGTCTTTCTCAGGGAAAGAGCACGTCAAGCGTTGTGGTCATCTAAGACACACAGTACAGTCAGAAGGGTATCAACACAACATTCCACTTCCTGCTAAATTACTTCCTTGTCAGTCTTTAGTAAAATAGAGTGGAACAAGTGTTCTTTCATGCTGTAGGTCCTCATTTCCAGAAGCCAAAGAAGAGGTATGGTGAAACTAGACAGAAAAGTAGGAAATTTACAGGTGTTTTACTTTGAGTTCTATACATAAGGGAATAAAGAGGAAAAATATTTATCCTACTCAATATATTGTACAACCTAACTGAACAGGGTAGGTAATCTGTTTAATAGTTAAAGCTAAGACCACTTTCAAGGGTTTTTTATCTTCTCATCTTTACTGAAGTCAGAAGAATCATGGAGGCAGACTGTCACATCATAATTAATTCCAACCAGTAGGGAGAAATATTTGGGCAATGAAAAAGTTATCATAAAAAGAAATAGATAAGTCATATCAGAGGAAGGTGCAAATCTTCTTCTGTATAACTCCTTGAGGTATACCTTAAATAAAAAAAATAAAAAAGAAAGTATTTGATTCCATGTTCTGAATGCTTCTTTAAAAAAATGGATGAAGAGAGTTGAAAAGCTCTACAACTGTAATCGCCTATGCAATAACAAATTATTCTAATGCCACAGAAAGGGAAGGAGCAACTGAAGAAGAAAATGATTTCCATAATGTTCTCAGGAAGTGTCACGGATTGAATTGTGTTCCCCAAAATCTATGTGTGGCGGTTCAGCTGAGCCATGATTCCTGGTATTGTGTGATGATCCTCCTTGTTGTAAATCCTGCCTCTAAGGATGTTAAGGAGGGTAGATGGGTGGCAATTGTGTTGGAGGGACGAGGCTCAATATGTAAGGTTGTATTGTGCCTTAAGATATAAGAGAAAGAATTTAGCAGAGACATTTGAGGACATCATACCGTCAAGGAAGAAAGCAGTGTCTGGTGCTGAGGACAACCTTTGGAGAGGACAAGGACCCCTGTGCCTCAGAAACTTCAACAAGGGCCTTCCTCCAGAGCCAGCAGAGAAAGACTTCTCCTGCAGCTGACATCCCGAATTTGGGCTTTTAGCTTACGAGACTGTGACAAATCCAATTTCTCTTTTTAAAGCCATCCACTTGTGGTATTTCTGTTATGGCAGCACTAGTTGGACTCAGACAGCAAGATTTGGACGGCTGTGTATCCAACAGCAGGGAGAATGAGCACATAGCCTAGGACAACTGTAAAATGTTGGTTTCAGGGTATCAGGAAGATGAAAACACTCACGTCATCTGAGAGATAACACTAATAAATGCTAAAGAAAAAAAAGAAAAGGAGAGGTCCTGCTTCGGATATATGTTTATATGTTTACAAATAATGAAGAGAAGCAAAGCACCTTCTTGACTGGTTTTTAATCACTCATTCTTTCTTGGATAACAATATTTGACAGAAAAGGACAAAAAATTAGCAAAAAATAAACAGCAAATGAATCAACCAATCGACATTAAACCCACTAGATTAAGGGATATTGGAGAGTAAGATATTTTCACAGTGCCGAATGTCGCCTCACAGATTACTTACTAACTAAACACCATTGTCACTGAGTTGATTCCAACTCATAGTGACCTAGGACAAAGTAGAACTGCCTCATACAGTTTCCAAAGAGCAGCTGGTGGATTCAAACTGCTGAATAGCTGTTGTCCACTGTGCTACTAGGGCTCCTCGTACTAACTGCTAAGGGGAAAATACACCTTTACAATGAAGAAGTCTCACAGACATGCATTAATAAAATGATCAGTGTTTGCACTGGTGATAATACTGCCAAAATATTTTGCCAAATATTCTCACCAAAAATATTCAGTCTGAATCTAAACAGAAATTTAGATCTAATTTCAAATTAATGGAAAATGCTAAGCTAGAAGGACCCACTGGATATACCCACAACAGCAGCAAATTGTTCTGAAGCTTCCCAAAATCAGTGTCATAAGGAAATTTAAAACAGTGGAGAAATACGCTCTAGATCAAGAGACAGTGAAGAGATGTAACAGTCTAAAGCAATACATAAGCTTTAATTAGATACTGGTTCATAAACAAGTATTAAAAGACATTATGGAGCGGGACTTAAGACATTCTATTCGTCTCTCCCAGAAAAGCACACAACCGTGCCTACAAAAGTTCAAGATAAATTGCTTGCTAGGACCAAAACCGACATTTCAAAAGAAAATAACAAAACTCAGTGTCTACAACATATCACACGAAGTGTTTAGTATAAAGTAAAATAATTGACAGAAAGAAAAATAATCAAGAAAGTATGAGCTATCAAGAAAAACAGCGGTTGATAGAAACCAAACCTAAGATTCAAATGAAAATTCTTGATTTGAAAAGGACAGTAACTGAAATGAGAAATTTTCTTGACGAGTTTAGTAGAAGGCTGGTGATAATAAAGGGTAACAAAGGTAGGGTCAGTGTACTTGAAAATAGATCAATAAAAATTATGAAACCTTAACAAGAGAAGAAAAACAAACATAGCCTTACTGACCTGAGAGACAGTATCAAATCACCTAACATATATGTAATTGAAATCCCAGACGGAAGATTCAGAATAGTGGAAGCAAAAAGCATTTAAAGAAATAATCTCCAAAAAATAAATAAATGCTAAAGGAAAACACAAGGAAATTATGAAAACAACCTGTGAACAAAATGAGAATATCGATAAAGCAGCAGACGTTATAAAAAGGAACCAAGCAAAACTTCTCAAGCTGAAAAATATAATAACCATGGAGTCCAGAATACAGTGGAATGACATATTGAAAGTGTTGAAAGGAAAAACTGCAAACTAAGATTCTGTGGAAACTCTGGTTGCATGGTAGTTAAGAGCCACAGCTGCTAACCAAAAGACTGGAAGTTCTAATCTGCCAGGAGCTCCTCGGAAACTTTATAGGGGAGTTCTACTCTGTTGTGCAGGGCTGCTGTAAGTCAGCATCAACTCAGCGGTAATGGGTTTTGGGGGGTTTTAAGAATTCTGTGTGTAGAAAAGCTGTCTTTCAAACAAAAACAAAAAAAAATGAAGACATTTCCTGATAAACAAAAGCTGACTGAGTTTGCCATCGCTAGGCATACCCTCTAAGAAATTCTAAAGGAAGTCCTCAGGTTGCAATGAAAGGACAAGGATGTTATACAGTAACTGAAAGCTGTATATAGAAGCAAAGGTCTACAGTAAAGGAAAATTTACGGGTAAACATAAGGCCCATCCTACTGTATTTTCACTTTGGAACTCTACTTTTTCTACCCGACATAATTTAAAATACAAGAGCCCTGGTGGTGAGGTGGTTAAGCATTTGGTGCTAACCAAAAAATCAGTAGTTCAAATCCACAGACACTTCTCAGAAACCCTATGGGCCAGTTCTACTTTGTGCAGTAGGGTCTCTGAGTCACAACTGACTCAGTAGCAATGGGTTTGATTTTTTGTTTTTTATAAAGCACAAATTCATTGAAGAATAAATTTATGTTACTGGACATATAGTATATAATGATGTAATCTGCAGCAACAGTATACGCGGGTGAGGCTATATGGTCACAAAACTTTCAGATATTACCGAACTCAAACGGATATCACTTCGAATTAGATTGTTATAAATTTAGGATGTTAACAGTAATTCCTATGGCAACCAAAATGAGAAGCAGATTAACAATCTATACCAAAGGATATGAGAATCCAAATGGGTCCCTACAAAAAATCATCTAAACACAAATGAAAGACATATCAGAGGAAATGAGAGGCAAAAATGTATAGAGCTCATAGAAGTATCAAAATGGTAGAAACCTTTCTTATCAGCAGTTGCTATACATATGATGGAATGCTGTTCAGCTATAGGAAGAAGTGAAGTTTTGATAGATATTGACAGGGATAAACCTTGAAAGCAATGTGCTGATTAAAATAAGTCAGACGCAGGGGTACATGCACAGTGTGATTTCATTTACATATGAAGTACCTAAATTGGGTGACTGTGTAAGACAAAAGTAGCTCAGTGGTCACCAGAAACCGGGGAAGAAATGCAGAGTTAGTGTTTAGTGGATACTGATTTTCCATTTAGGGTGACAAGAAAGTTTTAGAAGTGGATAGTGGTGATGGTTGTGCCACATTGTGAATGTAATCAGTGTCACTTAATTATACACTTAAAACTGATAAGAGTGGTAAGTTTTTCAATATACCTTACTACAATAAAACAAGAGAAAAAATATTTCTTGCCATTTTCAGCATTTCTACTCTCCCCATCGTTCAGACACTGAGTCCTATAATTAAGGCACTAAAATATCTTTCCAATCTAACTTTTTTTTTCCTTTTCTTCCTGTCTTGTCCTTAAATGAGATTCACATCACCTCTTTTCCACAGTGTTTAAACGGTCTTCTAGCTACTCTTCCTAACTCCAGCCTCTCTTCCCAACTCCAGCCTGTCTTCCCATTAATCTATTTTTTACTCCAAAATTTACAGGTGAAATAAGATGTTAGCATTTACTTTTAAAAGTTCCAATCAAAATAAAATAAAATAAAATATGAGTTGATTGATAAAACAAGATTGGCACAATATTGACAACTGTCAAAGCTGGGTGATGAGCACATGATAGTTGAAATTTTCCACAATAAAACATCTTGAAGGAAAATAAAAAGATAAATGTGTGAAGCTGTGTTCACCTTACTGGGAGGTAGGGGCAAATAACAGATTCCAGAAGACAACCCTACATCTTTGCAATGCTGAAAACTGAAAACTGTCAATCCAAAATTCTATGTATAGAAAAATACCTTCAAAGCCAGGGAGTTTTTTTTTTTTTTTTTTAAAGTTAAATAAGTAGCTGCCAGCTGACCTACACTATAAGACATGCTAAAAACTGGTTTTCAGGCCCACCTTCTGGCACTGTATCAGGCAGTGTCCTACCGCTATTTGTAAGGTTTTCACTGGCTGACTTCCTCCCTCCCCTTCCCTCCCCTCCCCTCTTTTTCCTTTCCTTCCTTTCCCTTTCCTTCCCAGTAGACTGCTAGGTCTTTCTTCCTAGTCTGGAAGCTCTGCTGAAACCCATCCACCACGGATGACCCTGCTTGCATGTGACATACAGTGGCAGTGTTTCCAGAATCAAGCAATGTGCAAGCTATTCCTGTTCCACAAATTGACAGCAACATAATAGTTTCATGCTGAGTGAAGATCACCAGAAATGGTAAATAAATGGATTAATAAAAAAATTTATTTTCCTCGTCAATGTCTTTAAAAAGACAACTCTGTTCAAAACAAAGGGCAACACTCAGAGCGCATCAAGATAATGGATGCTAATTATCAATGATGTTAACATCAAAGGAGCTACAGCTCTGGAAGGAGAAGGATGAAAAATGACTTGTGATGAAGTGGGGGCAGGAGGGGAGAGGGATTTTTTCTTACAAATTAGATAGTGGTTGGGATTAGGGATGGGTATAGGATATGACAGTACACACTAGAGGTGAGGTACCCACAACTACTCAACTTGAAAACCAAACTGTCCCCTTAATGTGGACTACCTCTTTGAAAGAACAGAGAACTGTGGTCTGAGATCAGAGGTGACGCTCTCAGGGGACATCCGGAATAACTGGCATACCCGAGGTTTTCCTGTCTCACTCACCCAAGATATTGCTCCACATAACTCCTGGGTGAGAGGTGACCGGGGTCTTAAAAACTAGCAAGCTGCCATCTAAATAGCATCAAACGACTCCAGTCCACCTGGATTTGGGGCAAATGGAGGAGATTGAGGACAGGAGAAAAATAAGAGCCCACCAGATGGAAAGGGGCCATGGGAGCCATAGCCTGCTTTCGCATGGAACCAGGAGAACTAGACGGTGTCCAGCCACCACCCAGGGACAGCCTGGATGGGGTACGTGGAATGGAGCTCTGGACCCAGCGGGTGATGGAGCGGAGGGCAGAGCTAGAACTCCACCAGAAGACCACACTTGATGGTCCTTCTGGATGAGGAGCCCCCTGGGATCGTGGCCCCCAGACTCCCTAACCCCAAAATGCAGCCAGCACAGGGTCAGCTCCTCAGACAAAGACCGACCCGGACCATACAAAACACAGAGTGACACCAGAGGCAAACCAACCTTTAAAAATGTACATGGTGTTGTCTGGGGGACACTCTGCTGGAGCCGAGTTGATTGGGTGAGGAGGACCAGACCGTTATCGAAAGGTCACAGGAAGTTCCAAACAAAAGAGGATCTGTGCTGTCATGTGGGGGATGGGAGGTGCAGCTAGAACAGAATAGGGGTCAAAGTCCTGAGCGTTATACGGCAACATGATAGAGACTGTAAAATTGTTCTTAATTCACCATCAAAAGGAAAAAGTGACTTGCAGTCAACAACAAGGGGAAAGATGAATAGCTGTATTCGTTTTTTTTTTTAGGAATTTTGGGGGGGCAAGACATTTTCATGAATGTTGTGAAAACATAAGAAGCCAAATAAATATAGTAAAATTCCAAACTAGAACAGTTACAGCCTTCATCATCAAACACAATTCAAAAAAATTGTAAACTTACATAGTATTTTTTGTTAAAAAAAAATCACTGATTAAAGAATTTTTAATTGACACAGGATCAGGAAAAGTAGATATTTCAAGTAAATATTATAGTTTAGTATAGGAACTGTTTTTGCTCCTCAAATATGGAAATAAATAAGCTTTTCAAATCCACTAACTATAGAACTATTTTTAGGGACCTTATCTCTAAATTTTCCAAATTTTTGTGGTTATTATTTTACCCACATTTTTTCTGTGGGTCACTGTTGGTAACCTTTGCTTTTTCACTAAAATTATTTGTTGAATAAAGGTTTTAAACTCTATTACATTCACCATTGTGTCATCTTATTTTAAAATTTATGTTAGTTCTGGTTCTCTCCTTTTTTATTTATTGGACATTCCTTATTTACTTTTTCAAAACTTGCCTCTTAGACATTGTTGATTTGCCTTTTCAGAAAATTTCATTTTGGACTGATTTATAAATTCTATGTTTAAAAACCTTTCCAATTTGTTCATTTCTGTTTTCTCTTAATATTTCCTTCTTACTGCTCTCCTTAAATTTGCTTTCTTTCACTGAAATATTTTGATTTAAAAGTTCAGTTTATTTATTGCTTCTTTATTTGCTGTTAAAAACATCAAAGATGATAAATTCATTTTTTAAAAGAGCTATGGCAATCTTGCATCCATTTTTTTCATACAGTATATGAGAAATTTTTATCTATAGTAGAGATTGATGGATACGAAAATTGAGAAATGTTAACAGTGGTTACTTCTTTGTGAGTAGAAATATGAGATCTTTCAGTAAACTTCCTTTCACTGTAACAAACCAAGAGAATGGTGCTAAGCAAAGCCTAGGCCACAAGGCCTCATCTGGGCCCTGACCAGGTTTCCAAGCTGCAGTGGGGCTTTGTTGTTGCAGAGATGAAGTCTTTCCAGATTTTGCTCCACTTTGTATACTCCAGGTTGACTACTAAAATTCGTCCTTCATCATATCCCTTCCTTCAACCTTCCTCTCAAATATAAAGGATTCTTTTTCTATAGGTTAAGATTTTACTCTTCTTGATTAGAATTTTACCAAATCTATTATCTCAGTGTCTGAGACCTAGTCATCTGAAATTTACAAACCAATAATGCAGGCCTGTTGTCTCTACCTTGTCTGTAGTTTCTTCTCTGAGGCAAGCAGATTCAACAGGTCTGGATGACTTGGTGGGAGGAGGCCTAAATGAGGGAGGAAACTTTGGAAACAAAAGACACACTAGTTAATATTGCAACTGTATTTTCCAGCCACACTATTTTATGTCAGTTCACCAACTGGATATCTTAGGCTAAAACTTAGAATGTAGTATTTTATAACTTTTTGAATTCAGAACTTTTTTTGTTTCATTTTAAATGTTTCAGCTGCTTATGCTATTTTACCATTTTGCAATCTATTTGGCACTGTATCCGTGCAGTTACTCAAAACTCAGAAAATTGTGTGTGTGTGTTTCTTTAAATAACGTTTAGACTCTGTGTAGCACAAAGTTAAATAATTTCTCATTACCATAATCCCATTCAGTAAATACAGTAAATCATCAGCATTCATCACAACTGATACCGCAAAGGACTTCATCTATCAAAGAGAATGGAATGAAGTAGAAGAAAATATTTGCAACATTGATAACTGCTAAAGATTAAATTTAAAATATATAAAGAACTCTTGCAAACAAAAAAAAAAAAATAGCCTGATAATAAAAGGATAAAGCATGAAAATAGATAAGTCACAGAATAAGACGTGTTCTGAGAACTGAGTAAAACTACAACTAAATAATGACAAATAATGTTGGGGGGGAATTTTCAGATGCAATAATGTTCATATTAACACATAAAGATGGCTGGAGCATAGTTTAGTGCAGTCAACAGAGGGTAATTTGGCACCATTAAAATTTAAAATAAATGTCACCTATGGCTCAGAAATTCTTCTTCTTGATGCATCCCAGTATAGAAATATCTCCAAAATTTTAATAATTTTTTAAAAGCAAGTCCAACTGTATATACCAGACATACAAACCTACATAAATAATGGGAGAAAACAAACAGAACCAACCAATCAGTGACACGTGTTACCTCTGTGGAAGGGAACCAGGATTAAAAGCTGTCAAGTAGTCTTTTGGCCTTATTTATGTTTTTTTCTCAAATTTTTTTTACAGTGAGATTATATTCACATACCACTTGTGATATTAAATACAAAATTCATAACTGAGAACCCAGAAAAACTTCCTAAAAGCTAAGACTATTTCTTCTTTTTAAAGCAGCCGGAAATCTGAAGAAACGTCTCCCTGATATTATCTTTCAAGGTTAGGAATAATTCTTTCTTTTTTTTTCTGAGAAGGTTTTTAAAAATTTCCTCATCGGGGCCACATTCCAGATCAATTAAAGTTTAACTGTTCAGAGTGGGTTCTTTCAGCATCAGTATTTTTGTAAAACTTCCTGGGCAACCCTGCTGGCACAGTGCTTAAGAACACCACCAGCCCCTCCTCATAAACTCTACAGGGAAGTTCTTCTCCGACCTATAGAGTTGCTATGAGTTGGTATCAACTCAACAGCAATACAGGTAGATTTGGTTTGGGGGGTTAGGTAAACTGGATATGCAGCTAAGGTTAAGAACCGGAGTTCCAAAGGATTTGTCCCCTGTCTGTCTTTCCTACCACTCTTCTTGGCAGCATCAACCTGCTTTCTTCCATTACCAAATGCACTTCCTTCTCCAGACTTTTAGGTTTTCCACACCCTTCTGTCTGGAATATTATTTCCCCAATCTCTGCATGGCTCACTCCCTTATCAGACTGTCGGCTTAACATGGTCTCCTTGGACTACTCTATTTAAAACAGCTTCCTCCTTCCCATCCCACCCTCACCACTACCCCATATTTTTGGTATTCCTATTAACCAGCTATAATTTTCTTTTCTAGCACTTCTTGACATTAATATAACCCACCAGCACTGCTTTACTGAGTGCAAGATCTACCTGGTTAAGGATTTTGTCTCTTTCATTACTATATCCCTAGCACTTAGATGAGATCCAAACACACAATACAATAAAAAAAAAAAGAAGAAGAAGAAAGGAAAATTTTGCCATTGAATCAATTCTCACTCATAGCAACTTTATAGGACAGAGTAGAATTGCCCCATGAAGTTTCCAAGGAACAACTGGTAAATTCAAACAGTCAAGCTTTTGGTTAGCAGTCATAGCTCTTAACCACTATACCACCAGGGCTCCAAACACGTGGTAGGTGTCTAATAAATATTTGTTGAATGAATGACTATCACACAGTAGGAGAATAATATAAAAAGTATTCAAGAACCTTGAACTGAGTCATAAAAAATGTATTTTCATCATCTTTTGGGGGGAAGAGTAAATGGAAAGATGTAAAAACTGAGAGGAGAATAATTCCAAGAAAAGAAAAACATAATTTGCAAAGACAAGGAGAGACTTAGGTATTTTCAACAGCAGGTAGACTTGTATAGCTGAAATTTAAATAGGAAGGTGGAGCTATGAAAAGTATGTGCAAGCTGATTCTAATTCTGTAGGGCATTACATGACATTAATGAGTCTGGATTTTACACAGCAGGTGATCAAAATCAAATAAAATGTTAAAAGGAACAGCATAGCGTGATGTTCTTCATCCTAGTGAATGTTTTCTTAGAAGTGATAGAATTGATAACATGGTGACATGGAGTTTGGACTCTGGAGTGCAACCAACCAGTGTGAAAATTCTAGCTGGTCTCATTCATGTAATCTCAGGCATGTTACTAAACTTTTAAAACCAGAATCTTCATTGAAATAGTATGGATATTTCTTCAGAATATTAAAAATAAAATAATGAATTTGAAGATTTTGGCATAATATCTAGCACATAGTATTTTGGCAAAGTTAGCTACTTTTATTAGCATGAGACTTCATATCAGGAAAGCTTCATGTGTTCTGAGTTTGTTCAACCTGAGTTCCTCAAACCATGTTAATATAGCTATTAGTTCTATACACAGCCCCTTTCCTTTGGTTTCAATGTACCTTCAATTTACCTCTCATCTCTCTCTTTTCTACATTCCTGAGTTCCTAGTCAGTCACCAACCAGGGTGAAATAAACTATACTTTTGGAAAAAGCTAATTCAAAACTTCTTTGGGCCACTTCTACCGTTATAGCGACTTCCAATCTGCCTTTGGTAATCTATTACACTATCAAGAAAATCCTTCAATTTTGTAAGTTTTATTAAGACATACATTTCGTCAGTTCATTCATCTTAAATTTAACTTTCCCATATTAACCCTACTTCCTTTTCAAACTCTCACAGAAATCAGCTGCAATTGTACCCACATTGTCCAAAATCTCGGTGCCTTCCCTTGTAGTCAATGCCAGTTTCAGAACTTTTTGTTTTTATTGTGATTTAGATGAAAGTTTACAAAAAAAATTAGTTTCTCATTCAAAAATTTGTGCACAAACTGTTTCAGGGCACTTGCTGCAATCCACGTTGTGTCAGGCACTCACCCCTTCCTGTGTCCGTTCTTTCAGTGTCCCTTTTTCCTTTCACGTTCTTCTCATTATTCTCAAGGGTGTTGCCTGCTCCTATACTTACGGTCTCCTAAGCTTAGTAACCTAAGAAGTGCATTCTCAAGTGTGTTACTGTTTGATAGTCCTGCCTAGTCTTGGGCTGCACGGTGAACTTGAGGAGTTTCTTCAAGTCTGAGTTGCAAGGATGTCCACATGCCATTGTCTTGGGGGTTCTTTGGGGCTCTGTAAGACCAATAATTCTAGTCTTTTCTGTGAAGCTGATCATTGGTTCACATGTTTTTCTCACCCTGTCCGAGACCCTCTATCATAACCCTAGGCAGAGTAGTTAGTGGTGGTGGTAGCCAGGCACCGTGACGTTCTGGTCTCGGTGCTGTGTTGGCCGTGGCTCATGTTGCCCATTGGTCCCTTGGACTCATTGCTCCCTTAGGTAGTTAGTTATTTTCCCTCTCCTTTGCTCTGGACTCAAAGGATCAATAACTAGATCTTAGATGACTGCATCATAAGCTTCTAAGACTCGAGACACTATTCACCAAACTACCGTAGAACACCGTGTTTAAGAACTAGGTAGTGCCAGCTGATGTCTCCTGAGTTTATGGTACTTTGTCTTCAAGCCTGGGAACTTCATCCCATGAAAAGTTTAGTTGGGTCTAAGAGGTTTCCCTGACTGTGCCACTTGTGTGCTCTGTTGTTTGCATTAACACGTGAGGAGTGCCTTCAGTAGTGCATTTAGAAATTTCTACCTCCAAACTTGTATCTTTCAGTGTGTGCGTTCCCTTACCCTTTTCCTCACCCCTTGACCTATCTGTATGTCTAGGTATCAATCTGTTGATTATAATTTGCTGATTCTATTGTTGTAAGATTGTTTATGTTATAATTGTTACCCCAGTTGTCCCTTATTTTTGCATTTCTCTCAGTGTCTCTTTCAGCATTTTGTATTAACAGCCCTTCTCTGGAACTCTTCTAGGCTTCTTGTGTACTTGTGCACTATGTCTCCTGAATTGTTTATCCTCTCCTGTGATACTTTTACAGATTTCTCCTTCTACGTAAACGAACATACGGAACACTTGGTGTCACGCTTTCTTCACTTGTTCACCTTTGTTTTCCATCATTTTCATGAGCCTCACATGTCACATAGTGTATCACGTCATCTTTCTTCAGAGTCTCCATCTAGAGTGCCGTATTAAATCCTTTAAAAATTGCCTCCTCCTTCCCTTACAATCCTTTGCTCCTACCTACAAGTAACCAATGATCATGAAGTTGATTCTGACTCATGGTAACACTGTTTGCATCAGAGTAGTACTGTGCTTCCTAAGGCTTTCGATGGCTGACTTTTCAGAACTTGAACCTCAAACTTCCCAGTTAGCATGTGAGCATAGTAACCAGTTGCACCATCCAGGGACTCCTTGCTCCTATAAAGCTGTTCTTGAACTTCCCATGACCTTCAGCTCTTCACTGTTTTCCTGTTCTCTCAAGAGGTAAATCCCTGGTCTTCATCCCGTTATTTATTCAGTCTAGAAACTATAGCCTAATATTTTATTATATACAAAAATAACTTTGAATGAGCTGCAAATGCTTATTTGAACGTAGTACTGATATGAATGAAATGTCTGTCTTCTTCACTTGATGAGGACCACTTATCTTTTACATTTAACCAACTGGAGTATTGATTGACTGAAAGTAGAAGATGTTTTAAAAACAAGTTTTGTTTGAAGTGGGTTTTGAGTAGTGAGTCTAGCACGTTAGAAGAAAAGATTAAAATAAGTTGTATGCTGCCTTTTTTAGTTGTCTTTCTACTTAGCTTTCATGGGCAAATTTTTGGAGCAATGTAATACAAAGAAAAGCCATTGCCATTGAGTCAATTTGAGATTTTAGTGACCCTATAGCACAGAACAGAACCGCCCCACAGAGTTTCCAAGGATTATTGGTAGATTTTGAACTACCAACACTTTGGCTATCAGCTGTAGCATTTAATCAGGTTTTCTGATGTAATATATGTGATTATAAATACAGTCTAGTATTCTTCACTTATCCATATGAAGAGAATACTGATACGAATAATCACAGAATTAAAATTAGACTTTTTTAAGACATTATAAGAAACAGACTTATGATTGGGTGGATTAATCGGAGGTATCAAAAGAAAAACAACTTAAGTGGATTCCATTTTAAAGCAAAAGTGTCAACTGTTTTCAAAGTTTGTTGGCCCCATCCTTAGGTGGAGTATGATAACCAGTTTTCAATCTTGGTAGATTTGTAGATTATATTTTATGTTTTCATATATTTTTGTGGCATCAATTTTTTTTTTTTTGGTTTTTTGCTAGTGGAAAAAATGTGTACAGGTAGAAGATATTCTAGAGGTGACAGATCACACTGAAAATCAAAAATGATTAATATTTCCTCTTTTTATTAGGAGTTTTTAAAAATTAGATCATGCATGCAAAGTCACATGAGTGAGCCTGCTATATGGATTACTGAAAACTAATAGAGCTCTGTTTTTGGTAGGTGCACAAGAATACTGAAGCAAATTCTGCTAAAAGGATTTGATAAATGAATTGAAGCTGACTTGAGGATTACCAAACCTCAAGGTTGCTAAATTTCATGAACAGCTTAAAACAAAATATAATGCAATCTTTAAATCTTCAGCAGTTTCAGCATGGTTTTGATAAAAAAAAATTACTTTTCTTCCTTAATTAAATAATTTAAATTAAAAAATGATTCTCTGCAAGCCATGTGTTACCCTTTATGTATGTTTAATGCAATCTGCACTTGATCTTTGGATTTCATGTGATGTTACTGCTTCCAAAGATGAAAACATTGCTAAGTTTTGCTCTGCAGCAATAATACAAAATTAAATCCTAGGGCCATGACTGATCAATTTTCCTTCATAGACACATGTAAACTAGTAACAGTAGAAGTAGTATGGAATGTGGACCTATCTTAGAAGAACTCCACAGGCATGGGTCACATTAGTTAACTTTTTTGTGTCTAAACTTCTTCATCTGTAAAATAGTCCCTAGCTCATCATAAGTTGTTTTGATAATTTGATAAGTTAAAAGGCAGTGAAGTGTTAAGGTCAGTGCCTGACATATAGAAATTTAGTTATAAGAGATGATTTGAGCAAAAGGAAAAAATGTATTAGATCACAGACATGGGATTTTAGCCTAATTAATCATCAGTAAAACACTCCTGGGTTCAAATGCTGGCTCTGCCATTTGTTGGTTATATGTCCTAAGCCTCATTTTCCTCATTTGTATAATGGGAATGATATGTATATTATTATATTATATTTGTGTCTCATAAGATTGTGGTGGTGATTAAATGATCTAATATCTATAAAGTACATTGACCAATACTAACTGTAGAAGTAGTGGTACCACCATTATTACCAAAGTGTTACAAAGAATTCATCAGCATAATCAATTGCTTTCAATACGGTAGCCAGTGGACATTTATAAGCTCTAAACTCATTAATGCTTTCTTAAGATTTATTTACATTACATTCCCATTAAACTTAATAAACAATAACAAGATCCTAGAAAATCGATCTTGCTGGAAAAGGAAAGGGCTGTGTTTGCTATTCTGCCTACTGTGGTAGCTCGCATGTTGCTGTGATGCTGGAAGCTCTGCCACCAGTGTTTCAAATGATGGAAAGGTTTCAGCCGTACTTTCAGACTAGGAAGAAAGACTTGATGACCTACTTTTGAAAATTAGCCAATGAAAACCCAATGAATAGCAATAGATTATTGTCCTATATGGTGCTGGAAGGTGAGCCCCATAGGCTGGAAGGCACTCAAAAGGTACAGTGGCAGTAACAAAGGACTCAATTATACTAATGATGGCGAAGCTTGTGCAGGGATCCACCCGGTAATTTTTATTCTGTTGTGCCTGCAGTTGCCATGAGTTGGCACTGGTTCAGTGACCACTAACAGTAAAAAGAATGCTTACTGATGGTGATTACTAAGAAGCTCTCTCACATAATGACTCTATTTGGGTCACTGTCATAGCTCTAACAAGAAGAAAGATGTCAAGAAGTTTGTCTCCTGAAATGAAAATGGTGACATTATGTAGATGTTAGGATGCTGATAATAGAGATTTCATTGTTGTTGTTTCTTTGAACTCAAAGTATAAAAATACAGTGTAACTATTCACAACACTATAAGAATTAATATTAATTCAATCAAAGAACTAATAGATTCCTGAACAATAATCAATCAATTCAAATATTTAACAATACGGTTCAGTCAGAATTGTTGAATCAGTTTTTCTACATTAATACAACTGCAACCACTTGTGTAAAAGCATAGCGATATATGTAGTAGAGTTATATATGCCTAATATTTGAAGCATGTGAATGTAGACTCTTAATTTGGTCCATTGCAGTGAGAAATCTAACTTTAAATATTGTTTTAAAAAACTAATTTTGGAATATACCAAGATTTCTAAACTAAACTATTTAGAAGTCAAAACATGGTCATTAAAAAGAGAACTGTTACACTGAGTCAGCCAAAAAGTTCAGGTTGTGATGCGTATCTTTCAGTAAGTAGTTGGACTGGCTTTATACAGTTATACTAATGGATTGAAGCACATAACATTTGTTAAACAAGCAGCTTAGTTTTGCATTAGATAGGGAGATGAAGGAGTTAGTATTTGGAAAGACTGCACACTTATTTTTTAGGATTATGACAACAAGAGGTAATCTGAGCTGAGGAGAAAATACAGTTAGAATACATAGAAGCCATATGAGATTGATAAGTGGGGTGGAGTCAACATGGCACACTAGACACACATCTTAACTGCCTCTGAAAACTAAGGCCTGGTTTGATAACTGAAGGGAGCTTTCTGGACACCCAGTGGGCCCTGGGACATGGCATAAGGCTGTTGGATTGGACTACATGCCACTAAACAGGAAACATCATCTCTCTCACTGAGCCCCATTCCTGCTGACTAGCCATTTGTGTGTACAGAAGGTACCGGCACTTTCCTTTTTTTTTTCTTTTTTGTTGGCTGGTAGGCAGGGGATGGGCATGAGCCAGCAGATATACTAAGCAGCAGTGCTGCAGTGAACAGTGTGTGCTACAGTGGAGAGACAGTACATGAGACAGCTTCATTTTGAGGGCCCAGCAGCAGACTGAGAGCACTACAGTTCCTCCATCGTCTCTTTTCTGAGCTCCACCATAGATTCTGCCTTTTTGCTGCAGGAGAGGCAGCTTGATCTGGATGCCATCTTGGTCAGCTGGGAGGTGAAGTCACTCAAACAGAAGCCTCAGAAAGTGTTAATTCCCTGGTTGGGAGGCAGTACTAGTCTGGGCAACAGTTTTGCAGTAGAAATGCTGTGCTTAGCACAGTGTTGGCTTACAGGTAGGGCCTGACAAGATGGCAGGATGGCAACAGGATACTAGCCCCTCCCTACTTTGAACTACATGATAGCATCTGGGGACTACCAAAGAAGTGCTTTCACTGTCAGCCAGAAGGTGGGGGCTGCCACACCTGACAGCCTGACTGATTTTGCAAAAAAAAAGCTTTTAGCTTTTTAAACTAAGACTGCCTGGAGAAATAACTACTGTGCAGCCCAATAGCATCTCTTCCAGCCTTTACTGACCCACATCATAGAGTCAGTTGACAACCCCCCAGTGACTCCACGAGTAGGGTGGTGTCTTTGCCAGCCAAGAGGCAAAGCCTGCCACCCCAGACAGTCCACTGGGGCAAGTCACTAGGATACACAGAGGTGGCTGCTGACCAACTCCCTTCTCAGAACTATTCCTCAGCTTCTGTTGAGGCAACAGAGAGAAAGAAAACAACCTCTAGATGCCCTGTAGGTAGAAGACTATCACTAAGCATTTGAAGAAATAACCCACCATGGCTCCAGAAAAAATCCAAAATAAAGAATCAAAAAACTTCCCAGATGAAGAAGTCTGTCTGAAACTAAAGCAGGTCAAGTAAAAAAGAATTATATAGAGAGCCTTTCTAGATATTAAGCAAAATGCAGCAGAACAAAATAAAAAATTAATCAACCTATTCAAACTGATGGAACATCAACGTTCTGAAATCCAACAGATCAATAACAAAATTACAGAATTAGACAATTCAATTCAAAGCTAAAAGAGAAAAAGTCAGACTTGTTGTCTATAAGGATACAGCAACTGACACCTGCATTCATGAGGAGAAATCAGAGAAAAGAAACAAGAAAAATGAAGGAGCATTAAGAAACATGTGGGACTCCATCAAGAGGAACAATCTACAATTAATTGGAGTTCCTGAACAGACAAGGATAACTAAAAACATGGAGAGTATTGTTGTTGAGTTAATGTAGAAAATTTGCCTGAAATAATGAAAGAAGATGTTACTGAATGCCAAAAAAACCTTGAACTCAAAAGAAAGACACCAAGACATATTATAATCAAACTTAATATAATGAAACATAAACAGATTCTCTTAAACACAGTGAGATTCAAAGTAAAGCTGACGTTTAGGGGGAATCCCTGTAGGTTTGTTCTGACTTACCAGAAGAAACAATGTTGGCAAGGAGGGAGTGGGATGACACATTCAAAACCTTGAAGGAGAAAAACTTCCAACAAAGAATTACATATCCTGTAAAGTGGTCTTTCAAGTATGAAGATGGGATTAAGATTAAGACATTTGTAGATAAACAGAAGTTTAGAGACTTTGTAAAAACCAAACCAAAACTACAAGAAGCTCTTGTAAAAATAAAACCATCAAGTGTATACTTAAGGAAGGACACAGGGCACAAACATCCAGAAACCTACTCAGGTAAGAAAGGTACAAAATTCAATCAACACTATAACATTAAAAGAAAGGAACCAATGATCATATCATGAAAATTATAACACTACCACGTTAAAATGAGGGATGTACTACAGCAGTAATATGCAGAGGAAGTTAAAAAGACACATAAAAGTTAAAATTGGGTTTAAGTTTAAAGCATTAAGGGGGTTCATAGGGGCAGCCACAAAGCACAACAATGCAACATATCAAATCAGGACACATAATACAGGTGTCTCAACAAACACAAAATCAACACTAAAAAGATGAAAAGTCAACCCATAAAGAAGAATGTCCCGGAACAGAATGCTAAGAGGCACATAGAAAACACCACCAACACAAAAATAAATATATCCAAATGATAGCACTAAACACATACCTATCAATAATTGCACTGAGTGTAAATGGACTCAGTGCAGAGACAGAGTGACATCTTGGATCAAAAGACACAAACTGTCTGTATGTTGCTTACAAGAAAGATACCTTAGACTTAAAGATACAAATAAACTGAAAATTAAAGGATGGAATAATATATATCAAGCTAACAATATAATAAGAAGAGCAGGTGTGGCAATACTAATCTTTAGTAAAATAGATTTTAATGTAAAATTCACTATCATGGACAAGGATGGTGACTATTTATTGCTGAAAGTTTCAATACACAAGCAGGACTTAACAATATTAGATATTTATGCACAAAATACTAGAGCACCTAAATACATCAGACAAAAACTGCCTGCATTGAAAAATGAGACAGATCACTCCACAATAATAGTTGGAGACTTCAACATTGTACTTTCAGTAATGAACAGATCATCTAGAAAAAAGCTCAGTAAAGACACAGATCTTATTGTGACAATTAACCAATTAGAACTCATCAACATACACAGAACTTTTTATCTATCAACTGAAGAGTACACCTTCTTCTCCAATGGACATGAAACATTCTCTAGAACAGACTATTTGTTAGCACATAAAGCAAATCTCAACAAAATCCAAACCATTAAACAATGCTAAACATCTTCTCAGATCATAAAGCCATAAAAGTCAAAATCAACAGAAAAAAAAATGGCTAGAAATGGAAACTGAACAATACCTTGCTCAAAAAGCAGTGGGTTATAGAAGAAATAAAGGACAAAATAAAGAAATTTGTGGATTCAAATAATGAAAATGCAACCTACCAGAACCTATGGGATACAGCAAAGCAGTTCTTAGAGGTCAATTCATCTCTATAAATGCACACATCTGGAAGGAAGAAAGGATCCAAACCAAAGAATTAACCTTACAACTTAAACAAGTAGAAAGAGAGCAACAGAGGAACCCCTCGGGCACCAGAAGAAAACAAATCATAAAGATTAGAGCAGAACTAAATGAATTACAAAATAGAAGAACAATGAAAAAGCTGACAAAATAAATGATGGTTTTTAGAAAAGATCAACAGAATTGACAAACTGTTTGCTAAACTTACTAAAGAAAAACAGGAGAGGAAATAAATAATCTGAATAGGAAATAAGATGGGAGATGTCACAACAGATCCAATAGATCAAAAGTGTCATTATGGAGTATTATGAAAGAGTGTACTCTAATAGATTTGAACCCCTAGAGGAAATGGACAAATTCCTAAATTCATATCACCTACCAAAATTCTCACAAGGAGAAGTAGAACAACATAATAAAACCATCACAAAGAAAGAAATTGAAAAAACTACCAACCAAAAAAAGCCCTTGGCCAGATGGCTTGACCGCAGAATTCTACCATGCTTTTAGAGAAGAGCTAACTCCAATGCTACTGAGACTATTTCACAACACAGAAGGGGATGGAATACTCCCAGATTCATTTGTCGAAGCCAGCATAACCTTGATGCCAAAGTCAAGGAAAAATCCCACAAGAAAGGAAAATTACAGACCAATATCACTCGTGAACCTAGATGAAAAAATCTTCAACAAAATCTTTGCTAATAGAATTCAACAACATATCCAAAAAATAATTCATGATGACCAAGTTGGATTCACACCAGGGAGGCAAGGCTGGTTCAACATCAGAAAGACATGTGATCAACCACATAAATAACAACAACAACAAAAAAAAAAAAACCATGAGAATCACCTGGTTTCATCAATTGATACAGAGAAGGCATTTGACAAAGTCCAACATCGATTCATGCTAAAAACTCTCACCAAAGTAGGAATAGAAGGTAAATGCCTCAATGCAATAAGTGCCATTTATAAAAAGCCAATTGCCTACATCATCGTGAACAGAGACTGAAAGAATTCCTCTTGAGAGCAGAAACTGGACAAGGATATCCACTCTCACCACTTCTATTTCACATTGTACTAGAAGTTCTGGCCAGAGCAATTAGACAAGACAAAAAAAAATAAAAGAGATCCACATCGGAGAAGAGGTAATAATCTCACTATTTGCAGGTGATGTGATCGTATATGCAGAGAATCCTAAAGAATCCATAAGTAAACTACTCGAACTAATAGAAGAGTTCAGCAAAGTATCAGGATATAAGATAAGCATAAGTAAATCAGTAGGATTTCTTCACACCAATAAAGATATCATTTAAGGAGAAATCACCAAATCAATGACATCTAATAAAGCCCCCAAGAAGATAAAATACCCAGGAATAAATCTAACTTGAGAAATAAGACACATGTACAAGGAGAACTACAAGATCCTACTGCAAGAAACTAAGAGAGACTTAGATAAATGGAGAAACCTACACAGCTCATGGATAGGAAGACTTAACATTGTTAAAGTGTCTATTTTACCCAAAGCAATCTACACATACATTGCAATCCCAATGCAAATTCCAGTGTCATTTTTTTAATGAGACGGAGAAACAAATCACCAACTTTGTTCAGAAAGGGAAGAAACCCTGAATAAGCAAAGCACTACTGAAGAGGAATGCAGTGGGAGGCCTCACACCACCTGAACCTATCACACTGCCGCGGTCGTCAAAACTGCCTGGTACTTGTACAGAAAGAGACGTATAAACCAGTGGAACAGATCTGAGACCGTAGAGATGCCATCATCCTCCTATGAACAGCTGATATTCAGCAAAGGCCCTAAGATTGTAAACTGGGGTAAAACAGTCTCTCACAAATAGTGCTGGCAAAATCGGATATCCAGCTGCAAAAAATTGAACCAGGACCCATGTCTCACACCTTGCACAAAAACTAACTCAAATTGGATAAAAGATCTAAATATCAAACCTAGAATGATAAAGATCACGCAAGAAAAAATAGGATCAACGATGGAAGTTTTAATACGCAACATAGACAGACTTCAAAATCTGACAAACAAGGCATAATCAACCAAAAAGAAAACAGATAACTGGGAACTACTAAGAATCAGATACTTTTGCTCATCCAAAGAGTTTACTAAAAGAATAAAGAGACAACCTGCAGGATGGGAAAAAATAATTGGCAACTACATGTCAGACCGACGTCTGATCTCTAGAATGTACAAGGTACTGCAAAATGTCAACAAGGAAAAGGTAAATAACCCCTTTAAGCAATGGGCAACAGAGATGGACAGACACTTCACTAAAGAGGACATCCAGGCAGTGAAATGACACAAGAGAAAGTGCTCATGGTCATTAGCTATTAAGGAAATACAAACCAAAACTACAGTGAGATACCATCTCGCCCCCGTCAAAGGTGGCTATGATCCAAAAAACACAAACCAACAAATGCTGGAGAGGCTGTGGAGAAACTGAAACTCTCCTACACTGCTGGTGGGATGGCAAAATAGCACAGCCTCTTTGGAAAGAGATCTGGCGCTTCCTTAAAAATCTAGAAATAGATATATCACTTGACCCAGTAATCCCACTGCTTGGAATATATCCTACAGAGTCAAGGGCAGCTGCATGAATAGATACATGCACTTCAATGTTTATTGCAGTACACTCCACGATAGCAAAAAGATGGGATCAACCCAGATGCCCAACAACAGATGGATGGATAAACAAACTATGGTATATAATACTCAGTGGAACACTATGCAATGATAAAGCACAATGATGATTTTAGGAAGCATCTCATAATCTCGTTTTAATTAGAAGGCATTATCCTGAGTGAAATTCATCATGGGTACAAGGACAAATATTGTATGAGAATCCTACTATAAGGACTTAGAAACAGACTCATGTACAGAAGAAAAGACTCTGATGACTACAAGGGAGGGGAAGGAAGGAGAGGGCTCTTCATAGATTAGATAGTTGATAGAAACTTGGTTGGGTGAAAGTAGTGACAGAACACAGAAGAAATATGATCACCTGAACTGGACTTCAACATAAACTGAAAACTCTTCAAATCTTACCCAATACTGCAAGGATAGAGTAGCAGGGGCAGGAGTCTGGGGACCATGTTCTTAGGGGACATCACCAGCCTATTACTCAGAGTCTTCTGCACCTCTTATTGGTGAGTGGCATCTGTGACCTTAAAAGCTAGCAAGATGCCATCTGAGATACACCAAATGGTCCCAACTCAGCAGCAACAGATGAGCACCAAGGAGAACAGACATCAAGGAAAAAGAGACCAGAAATCAGAAGGGCCCACGTGAATGAGTGACTGTATCATCATATGATCAGAAGAATCAGGTGGTGCCTGGCCACCACTGAAGGCAGCCATGATGGGGCACACAATGTCGAGTCCCAGTGGCAACACAAGAAAAAGAGGGGTGCACCTCAAAAACTCCACTACAAGATCACAGTTGATGGTCTGAAGGCCTGGATGTTCCTTGAGAGCACGTTCCCTAGACGCGTTGGTGCCCCTGACTAGAAAACATTACTGAGGTCAACTCTTTGGACAGGAATGAATTGAATTCTGGGACACAATGTGACCATCTGGTTTGGGTACGTTATAGTTGTATGAATCTAAAGGATGCTGTCCTACTGGTCTCTTACTAGAAGGGAGAGGAGAAGGTGGAGAGGAGCGGACAGGAGATTGTTAAGAGGATATCACATGTACAGAACAGAAAGGAGAAGTGTGCTGTCACCAGGCAAGGAGAGCAGAAAGAGCTGCAGATAGGGGGGGTACAAATTTAATTTGGCTTGTACACTTTCACTCAATCATAAAAAAAAAAGAAACCATTTGAATTATAAAGACTGTATAATTACATGAAATGCTTAAATCATTTGTAATTTTTTTTAATTTTTTTATTTATTGTGATTACAAGTGTACAATCTGGTTTAAATTCACATGCCCACCTATGTGCAGTTCCTACTTCTGTCCTTGCATGGTAACAGCACACTCCTCCTTTCTATTACATACAAGTCATATCCTCTTAACAATCCCCGGTCCCCTCTTCACCCTCTCCACTTCCCTCTAGTAAGAGACCAGCTGGGCAACATCCTATAGATACATAAAACCATAAAATGCACACACGATATGGTCACTCTGTGTCGCCGAGTCCAATCCATTCCTGTCCGAGGAGTTGACTTCAGTAATGATTTATGATCAGAGGCAGCTTCAAATCTAGGGGCCATGCTCGTGGGGGAACCCCTAGGCCTTCAGACCATCAGTTGTGGTCTTTTAGTGAAGTCCTCAGGGTGCATCCCTTCTTATTCTCATATTGTCACTGGGACTGAACTATGTGAGCCCCATCACAGCTGTCACTGTAGGTGGCCGGGCACCATCTGGTTCTTCTGGCCACATGTTGATGTAGTCACCCATTCACATGGGTCTTGCTGTCTTCTGGGTTCTCTTTCCCCTGTGTCATTTTTGTCCTTGGTGATCATCTGTTCCAGATGAGTTGGGGTAATTTGGTGTACCTCAGATGGCAGCTTGCTAGCTTTTAGGACCCCAGATGCCACTCACCAATATCGGGTGGCAAGGACCCTCTTAGCAACAGGCTAGTTATACCAATTGACCTAGATGTCCTCCTAGAGCATGGTCCCTGGACCCCCACCCCTGCTACTCTGTCCTTATCTGTTGGGTTAAGATTGGAAGAGTTTTCAGGTTGTGTTAAAGTTGAGTTAAACTGATCTTCTTTCTAATGTGTGCTGACACTTATTTCACCCAACCAAATTTCTACCAACTATTTAATCTATAACCAGTCATCTCTCTCCCTCCCTCCCCTCCCTTGCAGCTGTCAAAGAGTCTTTTCTTCTGTACATGAGTCAGTTTTTAAGTCCTCAGTAGGGGTCTCGTACTGTATTTGTTCTTGTGCCACTGTCTAATAGCATTCAACATGATTGATAGAAATTTCTGTATATGTTGATGAGGTCTAGTTGGTTAATTGTTGCAATAAGGTCTTCTGTGTCTTTATTGAGCTTTTTTTTTTAACAGTATAATCTATTTTATCTGAGATTAGTATTGCCACACCTGCTCTCCGTTATATATTGTTAGCTTCGTATATATTACTCCATCTCCTAATTTTCAGTTTGTTCATATCTTTAAGTCTAAGGTGAGTTTTTTGTCAGCTGCATATAGAAGGGTCATGTCTTTTGATCCAGGATGTCACTCGTTGTCTCTTTACTGGGGCATTCAATCCATTCACCTTCAATGTAA
Source organism: Heterohyrax brucei (assembly GCA_028571685.1). Lineage (NCBI taxonomy): Eukaryota > Metazoa > Chordata > Mammalia > Hyracoidea > Procaviidae > Heterohyrax > Heterohyrax brucei. The sequence continues at coordinate 2,231,860 of CM053161.1, forward strand.
TTATTGATACGTATGTGTTTAATGCTGTTGTTTTGCTGTATTTGTTTTTGTGTTGATGTTTTCTCTGTTGCTCTTATTGTTCTATTCTGGGACATTCTTCCTTATGGGTTGATTTTTCATCCTTTTCAGCATTGGTTTTGTGTTTGTTGAGACTCCTGTATTACATTTCTTGTTTTGCTATGTCATTTGTTTGTTGTGCTTCGAGGCAACCCATATGATTCCCATTAATAATGTATGTTTAAACCCGATTTTAACTTCTAAATATTTTATTAACTTCCTCTCCAACTGGGTTAACTATAACTACTGTAATATATCCCTCCTTTTACTGTGATGGTAACATAGTTTTCATGATATGATCACTAGATCACTTCTTTTAATATCATAGCTTTGGCTAGGGTTTTGTCCCTTCCCTAACTGAGTAGGTTTCTGGATGATGTGCCCTGTATTGTCTCCTAAAATACAGAGTTAACAGTTTTGTTCTTCTAAACCAAGAGCTTCTTTCAGTATTTCTTGTAGCTTTGGCTTGGTTTTTACAAATTCTCTAAGTTTCTGTTTATCTGCAAAGGTCTTAATTTCATTTTCGTATTTGAAAGACAGTTTTGAAGGATATATAATTCTCGGCTGGAAGTTCTTCTCCTTCAAGGCTTTGAATGTGCCACCCCACTGCCTCCATGCCAACGTGGTTTCTGCCAAGAAGTTAAAGGAAAGCCTACAGGGCTTCCCTCTGAATGTTAGCTTTGCTTTGAGTCTCTTAAGTTTCTGCTTATGTTTTGTTTTGCTAAGCTTGATTGTAATATGTCTTGGAGTCTTTCTTTTGGGGTCTGCATTGTATGGCAATCGATACACATCTTGGATATCTATGTTCTCTTCTTTCATAACTTCAGGGAAGTTTTCAGTCAGCAACTCAACAACAATACTCTTTTCAAGTGTCTCTTCCTATTCAGGAATTCCAATTAATCATAGATTATTCCTCTTGGTAGAGTCCTATATGTTTCTTAACGCTTCTTCATTTTTCTTGTGTCTTTTCTCTTATTTCTCCTCATAAATGCTGGTGTCAGAAGTTCTGTCTCCCAAGTTGGAAAGTCTGTTTCCCATTTGTTCAAGTCTGTTCTCCTGGCTTTTAATTCCATTTTCTGATTCTTTCATTTTGTTATTGATCTGTAGGATTTCTGAATGCTGGAGTTACATCAGTTCGAACAGCTTGCTTAGTTTTTCATTTCAGTCTGCTACATTTTGTGTAATGTCTCGGAGGGCTGTATATATAACTGTTCTGTACGCGACCTCTGAAAGTTTCAGAAAGGCTTCTTCATCTGGGAAGTTCTTTGGTTCTTTCTTTTTGGAGCTTTCTGGAATTATGGTTGGATTTTTCCATAAGTGTCTGGCCAAAGTCTGTTGCTTTTTGGGTATCTAGAGGTCGTTCAGTTTCTCTGGTGTTGCCTTTATAGCAGCTAAAGTAGAAGTTGATCACCACTTACTCCTATGTACCCCAGCGACTGGGCCCAGGGGAATCTCTGTGATAGCAGGCTCCATCTCCTGGCTGGCAAAGACATGGCCCTACTTATGGAGTCACTGAGAGGCCGTCAACTGACCTTTTGTTGTGGCTTAGTCAAGATTGGAAGGGATGTTGTCAGGCTGCACCATAGTTATTTTTCTAGGTAGTCTTATTTTGAAAGATAAAAACTACCTGATAGCTTCCCAAAACAGTTAGGCTGTCAGGTGTGCAAGCCCCTCTTTCCAGCTGGCAATGGAGACCCCTCTATATCTGTCCCTAGATGCTATGATCTAGTTCAAAGTATGGGCAGGCTACTGCCCTGCTGTCATCAGGTGTCGGGCCCTACCTGAAGGGTAAACTGTGCTAAACATGGCTTTTCTTCTGGGGAAGCACTCCCTAGGCTGGCACTGCCTCTTAGCCTGGGAATTACCTGCTGCTGAAGCCTCCATTTGGGTAGCTCTGCCTCCCAGTTAGACAAGATGGGGTCCCACAGAGGCTCTCCCATCCACTGTGATGTAGCCAAGTCAAGGATGGTGGTTCAGAAAGAGGGGTAGAAGGGCTGTGGTGCTCAGAGTCCAGAGCCAGGCTTTCAAAAAGTAGCCATTCCACCCACTGGTCACGTTGGCAGTGTGGCAGAACTTTGCTGCCAGTCAAGCCTAACTGTCACCACAGGCTAACAAAAAGATAAAAAGCCATATCCAGTAGTTACCCTCAGTCTATGAGAGCCAGGCATTCAACATGGGCAAGGGTCAGCAAAAGAGAAACCTCCTGTTTATTGGCAGGCAGTCCATAATGACAGCCCTATGCTGTGTCCCAGGACCCCCTGGGTTTCCAGAAGCCTCCACCCAACCATCAATCCTGGCCTTAGTTTTCAGAGAGAGTCAAGGAGATGTAAGTCTAGTCCACCATCTTGACTCTGCACCCTCATTTATAACTTTTAACATCTTTTTTTTATTCCACAATAGCTTGCCGTTATTTTTTTTCCCATTGCTGTTATGTCGATTCCAAGCCATAGTGACCCCATCCATATAAGAGTAGAATTATTCCTTAGAATTTTCAAGGCTTTGACCTTTAAAAAGCAAATTCCCAGGCCTTTCTTTGAAGCACTTCTGGGTTGGTTTGAACTGGCAACCTTTTGGTTAATAGTTGAGCAGTTGACTGTTTGTGCCAACGAGGGACTCCTGCTTACCCTTACGGTACCTTCAAAGACATTTGAGTAAGAATTTTATTTGTGTCTGCTTAGAGCAAGTCTATGTTATGAGCAATACAGGTCTTATTTTTAAGGAATTTCAATAGAGAAGAGATAAAAATGTAAACAGACGCAAACACAAAAGTGCACCCTTGGAATACCATCTGGATTGGGGGACTGTGCTAAAAAACAAGCAGTAAATCTAAGAAACAGTGCCCAGGAATCAAAATAATAACACGTCTTCATAGCTGCTAGATCAAGATAGATGCAACCACTGTCATCAGTTGATGGTTTGTTTTTGTTTTTTCCTTGATCTCTACTAGTAGAAAGATGACATCTGGGCTGCAACCAACATACTAACTTGTTCAGTTTTTAGAATTAAATGGTTTCCATGTACATGAGCTGCAAATAATTAAGTTAATGTTTATTATTAATAGCAAATTATTGCCTTAGGAAGTCACCCAATACTGTGTATGACTTAAAGTTTACGGATCTACCCCATTTCTTACATCTAGTGTGGCATATACAGTCCTCCACCACTCCCTGACACTCACTGTAGTTTCAAGCTCCTTTCAGTACTACCTGCTGATGCTTGATGCTTCTGTCCCTTTTCATATAGTTTCCTCTGCCTGAAATTGCTTTGCCTACTTCAAGTTCAAGGCAATCATTGCTTGCAACATGACTTATTTTTTGAGCTGTTTCTCCTCTCCTTTATCTAGGTGTAGTCAGTAGTAATAATTACAATGAAGTATTAAACTCATACTGTATGTTAGGAAATACTTTTATTAGACGTATGTTTGCTAACCAAAAGGTTGGTAGTTTGAATCCACCAGGCGCTCCTTGGAAGCTCTATGGGGCAGTTATACTCTCTCATAGGGTCACTATGAGTTGGAATTGACTCAGTGGCAGTGAGTTTGGTTTGGGTTTTGGTAGACAGTCAACCTCAACTCATAGTGACCACATGTACAACAGAACAAAGCACCAGTCATTTCTGCACGATTCACATAACCACCACCAGTGATGCAGCCGCTGTGTCAATCTATCTCACCTAGCATCTTCCTCTTCCTTGTAGACCCTCTACCTTTTCCAAGCATGATGTCCTTCTTCAGAGATGGATCCCTTCTCATAAAATACTCCAAGTATGTGAGACAAAGTCACTGTCTCACTTTCAAGGAACACTGGCTGTGCTTCTTCCAAGACAGATTCATTTGTTCTTTCAGCAGTCCATGATATATTCAATATTCTTCATTTGTAATTTAAAGGCATCAACTCTTCTTCAGTCTTCCTTATTCATTGTCCAGCTTTTGCATGCATATGAGGTGATCGAAAACAGCATGGCTTGGGTCAGGTGCACATTAGTCCTCAAAATGACATCTTTGCTTTTTAATCACTTAAAGATGTCCTGCAGCAGAATTACCCAATGCAATATATTGCTTGATTTCTTGATAGCTGCTTCCATAGACACTGATTATGGATATAAGTAAAATAAAACCCTTGACAACCTCAGTCTTTTCACCACTTAATGATGTTGCTTATTGGTCCAGTTGTGAGGACTTCTGTTTGTGTTGAGGTGTAATCCATACTGAAGGCTGTGATCTTTGATCTTCATCAATAAGTCCTTTGACCTCTTCACTTTCAGCAAGCAAGGTCATGTCATCTGCATATCACAGGTTAATGAGTCTTCCACCAATCCTGATGCTGTGTTCTTCATATAATACAGCTTCTCAGATTGTTTACTCAGCATATAATTCCCAACACTGCAGACCATAGAACTTTCTGATTCAAAACAGCTGATTATATTTCAGACCATTACTGACAAGGATATTGATCTTAATGCATTTCACTTCATTTTGACAACTTCCAATTTTCCTATATTCCTACTATGTACTTTCCACATGCCAATTATTAATAGACGTTTATAGCTGTTTCTTCTCATTTTAAGTAGTGCCACATCAGCAAATAGAGAGTCTGAAAGCTTTACTCCATCCACATCATTAAGGGAAACTCTACTTTGAGGAGGTACTTTTTCCTCACTTGTACTTTGAGTGCCTTCCAACCTGAGAGGCTAATCTTTGGCACTGTATCAGACAATGTCCCATGGCTATTTATAAGATTTCACTGACCAGTTTGAAGTAGACTGTTAGGTCCTTCTTCCCAGTCTGTTCTAGACTGGAAGCTCTGCTGAACCCTCTCCACTATGGGGTGACCCTCCTGGTACTTAAATTCCAGTGGCTTAGGTGCCAGCATTACAGCAATACACAAACCACCATAGTTCAACAAACTGGCAGAGGCTTGGTGGTATTGAACCATGTACTTTTCCTTAGAATCAAGTACAAGGTAGTGGTTTAAATTAGAGGCTCTGGAATCAAACTGGAGCCCAGGTGGTAAAGTGAATAACGTCTCAACTGCTAACCAAAAGATGAGCAGTTCAAATCTTCCAGTTGTTTCTTGGAAATCTTATCAGGCAGCTCTACTCTGCCCCATAGGATCACTATGAGTTGAAATCAACCGACAGTAACGTTTGGTTTTCAGTTTGCAGTCAAACTACTTGGGTTGCCGTCTCGACTCCACTGTTCACTAGCTGTGTAAACTTGGGTACCTTAGGTGATCGGTCTGTGTTTCAGTTTCTTACATTGTGATAAACTGTAATTTCTTTATCTATCGTCATGGATTGAATTGTGTACCCCTCAAAGTTCCTGGCATTGTGTGATGCTCCTTTATGCTGTAAACTTTGCCCCTATGATGTTAATAAATAAAGAGGCAGGAGTTGTGTTAGAAGAGCAGGACTCAACTTGTAAGATTGTTCTGTGCCTTGAGGCCATCTCTTGAGAAATAAAAGAAAGAAGCTAGCAGAGAGATTTGGGGATCTGAAACTATCAAGAAAGAAAGCAGTGCTGAGAGCTGAGCACATCCTTTGGAAAGAACCCTGGTCCCTGTGCCTCAGAATGTTTCTCCAGAGCTGGCAGAGAAACCTTTCTCCTGAGGCTGACACCCTGGAATTGGACTTTTAGCTTACTAGACAGTGACAAATAAAATTGCTCTTTTTAAAGCCATCCACTTGTGGTATTTCCGTTACAGTAGCACTAGATGACTAAGACATATAGTGGGTCCTTACTACATATTGAGGACTTTGTATATATCAGAACGATGTTATGAGGTATTGTTAATGTGGTTAGGTACCATCGAATTGATTTCACCTCCAGTGACCACATGCGACAGGAAGCGGAACAGCTGAAAGCTTAGCTGCTAGTGGAGAAAGCTTAGTAGTTCAACACTATCCAGGAGCTCCATGGGAGAAAGACCTGCCATCTTCCTCCACAAAGATCATAGCTAAGAAAACCCTATGGAGCAGCTCTACTCTGTCACATGGAGTCTCCATAAAATCGGAATTAAACAATGGTATATCTAAACTTAAATCTTACCACTTGAAACATATCTTCGGATACTAAAGTATGTTGAACAAAGTACCTTTGTTAACACATTCCACATGGCATCATAATTATCTACTAACCTATTCAGCACTTTCAGAATAAGATCTGTGTTTTATTTATCTGTCTTGTTGGTAGCCGTATTTACATTACCTGGCACCCAGCATGATGTCTGGCATAATACAGATAGTAAATAATTGTGGTTTGGTCAAATGACTACAGGTTATTAAGGCTATATAGGCAATACCTGGGAAGATTCTGTTTGTATACAAAGTCTCAAGAATAGTACTTGACAAGAAAGTTGAATACGTCAGACAGATGGGATTGGAATTTGGGACAGGTGTCTGGCTCTTAACGTCCTGGGTTGCTCAAAAAGCTTGTACTTAACTACGATCCTGGAAGTTGACTGTTGGGATCCACGTACGGGCACTGTGGAAGAAAGGATTAGCAATCTGCTTCCATAAAGATTACAGCAAAAAAATCCCATGGAACAGTTCTACTTCTTAACAACTTGCTCACCATCACGTATATAGTCACTTACTATAGCTATTCTATTTAGATCCCCAGATTCAAGTTTAGTCAGTACCCTTGCTTTGCTGCTTAATATGTTACAGTATATTTCCAAATCTGTCATCACACAGTTCCGTGAAGTCTGCATAACAAAGATTTAAGTAACTAGTACCTGTCAGAGACCCTGTGTTTCTCTGGCTACATCTTCACAAGAAGTGAACAGTACATGAAACCAAGTGGGTATGACTACCCTTCACACCAATGAGCCCACACTAACTCTTAAGACTGTGCTCCAAATCACTAGTCCCAATACTTCCGCCCTAATGACTCCAAACCAACTTGCAGAACACAAAGTTGAACATGTTGCTTGTGTCTGTACCCCTAGACCCTGAGGATGTTCAAGGAACAGCTTGTTGTTTTATTAAGGAGGTATAGATGGAGCTTCAGAATGCACCTGGGCTGAGGTGTCTGTACTCGTGAATGTGAGGCATGTCACCTTGAGGGGCAAAGCTGGGGGTGGGAGGGAAGACAGTTAATCACAAACCAGAAGCCAGCTCTCCCCTTGACATTACATTCCACTCCATAACGTGGAGAGATCCAAGAAGTTCAAATGCAAACCTGTATTTCTATTCCACAGTGAAGGTACATTTGAGAGGGGAACACAGCATATGTTATTTAATGAATTTTTAAGTTGATACATAACTTGAAGTTATTTTGTCAAGTATTATATGAACCTACATTTATACCCTTGTCCTAGACTCTGCTAGTGGTGGGGTCTGCAAGCAGTAATACACTTGCAGGTACGTAGAGTCATAACTTTCTTGGTAAGACTGAGATAAAACAGTGACACGTTAACTGGAAAGCATCTGTACACCTCTTCTCATGGTAGATGTAATAAACACAGAATGACATCCTTACTTGTAAGACTTTGTAACTCTACGAAATGACTAACATGAGAAAGATCAATGTTTTAAAACTTTACTTTTTAGCATGACAGTTACCATATTTACTAGAAAATAAATGTTTCCAATCCTATGCTTTTGCCTAACAAGATCCATATGCAGAAAGGAGAAAAGGTTAGCAACAGGAAAAAAAAAAAAAAATCATTTGTCAAGGTCCAGATTCCTAAGAAGAAATGTCTGTTTTTATTTTGTAGCACGAAGAAATTTTCACTTTATCATCAGCTGAAATACTTGCTAGCCAGGTTGCAATTTCAGAGATTCAATGGTAGAAAACTCCAGTGAACAGAGGTTGCAGCTGTGTTTCCACACCAATGAGGAAAAGTCATTTGCCAACATAAACTTCGGCCACATTGTTCTAAAGCAGCAGCAGCCTGTCTTATCAGAAACGCGCAAGTTACAAAAGAAAGTGGGGAGGTCTCCAAAGCCCACCTCTGTTCAGCAAAGTAGATGCCATATCAGCTTGGTTCCTGTTATAAGGATGGCATTGCGATTTATAATAATTATGAGGGTCTTTCTGCCCTTTGAGGGAAGGAAAGGAACTGTGGGACTTTGTAGGAAAGGAAACTGCCAGTGAATCCAATCTATACAGAAATCAACTTCACACGGCCATAATTCAAGGAAATGGCGTAGTATGTAATGATGCAGATGCTGATCTTGCTTTTTAAAATTTGAACTTTCTTCTTGGCCAGTACAATATTTTTAAAAAGTAGTTTGGATTTTTTGTGTTTTTCCTCTCATCTCCCTCTACAAGCACTTTTGCTAAACATGGGAATCTATAAACTGTGGACTTGCCTTGTGACTCATTACTATTGTTTCCCCTAACTTTTCTCACCATCTCATCCTGCGTCATTTCCCTTTTCTCATGCAAAAAAAAGAAAAAAGAACAGTAATGGGAAAAATCAATGTTTTCAAGCATATAGTGAGATATGTGCTAAGATAAATTCACTAATTTTGCATCAACATTCATCTATCACGTATTTCAAAATTCATGCACACCTCAGGTTCAAGTACAGAATGATATTATACACATGATAAAATAATTACCATATTTCTATTTTATTTTCTCCTCTTTTAGGGCTATGGGAAGAAAGGATATTATTTCTACTTCCAACGAATGTCAGTCCTTGGAACTTAAGTATAATATATTTTATGGAGATGACTGAAGACATTTTAAATAATGATGACAGTTAAACAATACGTCCAGAACTTGAAGAGATGGAAAATCTACTATAGCTTATTCACGGCAGTTAACAAACAAGCAAAAAAAACAATGTTCAGGTTAAATCTTTAAATCTGATGTTGTTTTTAGGTGCCATGAATTCTGGCTCATGATGACCCTACGTACACTGCCTGGTCATTCACCATCCTCACTGTTATTGTTACATTTGAGCTCACTGATGCAGCGACTGTGTAAGTCCATCTCATTGAATGTCTTCTTATTTTGTCACTGACCCTCCTCTTTGGGCAGCTACTTCTTCTCCTCTGGAGTTGTGACACATCAGCAAATGAAAATCTCAAAAGGTTGACTCCATCCATGTCATTGAGATCAACTCTACCTTGAGGTTTTCACTGGCTAATCATTTTCAGAAGTAATCTGTCAGGTCCTTCTTCCTAGGTGGACAATGAATAAGGAAGATCACAGAAGAATTGATGCCTTTGAATTGTGGTGTTGAAGAAGAATATTGAACATACATGGACTGCCAAAAGAACAAACAGATCTATTCTGGAGGAAGTAGAACAGAGTATTCCTTGGAAGCAAAGACAGTGAGGCTGCATTTCACACACTTTGGACATGCTGTCAGGAGAACTCAGTCCCTGGAGAAGGATACCGTGCTTGGTAGAAGGGAGGATCAGCAAAAAAGAGGAAGACCTTCAAAACGACTGATTGACACAGTGGCTGCAACAACGGGCTTTAGCATAAAAACAATGTGGGCACAGTGCAGGACGAGGCAGTGTTTCCTTCTGTTGTGCACAGGGTCATCGTGAGCCGGAACCAACTCGAGAGCACCTAAAAACAATAACTACTTTAGGAACAGCTCTTCCTTCATCATGTGCTGACTTCCTTCCAATCTGAGAAGCTCATCTCCTGGCACTCCACCAGCCAGTGTTACTCTGCTATTCACAAGGTTTTTGCTGGGCAATTTTTTTCAGAAATAGGCTACCAGGTCTGTCTTAGTCTGGAAGCTTCACTGAAACCTGTCCACCAAGATCACCCTGTTGGTATTTGAAACACCGGTGGCATAGCTTCCAGCATTAAAGCAACACACAGGCCACCATAGTACAACAAACTTACGGACACATGGTGGCTTAAATATACATACTAGTACTTTAATGATATCTTTCATTCAGAGAATTTCGAGATAAAGGTGTCAAATTTAATGTCATTTGATGTCCTGCATATGAATGTTCATTGCAGTACTTTTCAAAATATACAAAATGTGGAAACAACAGACGTCTGGATAAGCACAATGTGGTATACACACACAGTGGAAAACTACTCAGCCAGAAAAACAAATGAAGTTCTTATACACGCTGCAACACGGATGAATCTGAAAACATTACATTGAGTGAAACAAGTCAGTCACAAAAGGACAAGTATAGTTTGATCACTCTTATAAGCAAATACGGCCAATGCTTGAAGGGACTGCATTGTTTTTCTGGGTCTTGTAACTTTTCTGCCTTTGACAGGGTTCAGTCTTCTATCATTGTCTATCAGCAGGAAATATTTGAACCCTCCTTTTAGACCCATTTCCCCCTGACACAAATTTTGGCATTTGTAGAACCACGGAAAATTATTAGCGGTTACCAGGGCTGGGAAGGAAGTAGAAGAGAAGAGTTATTCACAGGGGACATCATGTTTATATTAGTGATGGCAGAATGATCCGGAAAAGACTAGTGAGAGCAAGTGCACAACTTGAAAAATGGAATCAATGCCACTGGATTGTACATGTAGAAATTACTGAATTGGCAAATGGTTTGTTGTGTGTCTGCTTACCACAATAAAAAAAAGTCACATAGTGGAAAAAGAAAATAATATGGCATGTTATAGCTATCAAATCGAAATCTGTTGATTTTGATCAGCCAAGGATGACCCTACGGTGGAACAGAGATGTGTAGAGGTTGTATTGGGGTGAGAAGTTTGTGTAACCATTTACAAACCACACTCAGATCACAGCAGTAAAGAATGGTATAGACTCTTACATCTGGAATGGACTTCAGAAATCAGTAATCCAATCTTCTCTTCTGTAAAATGAGGACACTGAGACCCAAGAGTTGCTGGAATTTATACACAGTTCCACCAAGAAGGCACAGTTTCGATGAAACCTCAAGACTTTGGATTCCAAATGCAGGATCTATGCTTTCAAGCCTCAACTCCTTTAATGTTCATAACATTTTCCATTAAGTGTCATTTTTAAAAAATAATAGATACACCGTAGTAGATTCTTTTTTTAAAGACAATTTATAATCATAAACTAGCACTAAGTCATTTATTTACTGTTTTACCACTGTATTTCTAGTACACAGCCAGTGTCTTGTAGGGAAAAAAAATTCTTGAATGTTGGAGCAAGAAAAATCTCATTACTGCCAGTTTGCCAGTTTTTTACCCATGGCAGAAATATGTAAATTTTCTGGGATTTGGTTTTCTCATCTATGAAAGTGTGATAAAACTCACACAACTTGCAGACTCATAAAAATTTAATTAGATGACACAAATGAAAATAGTGATTGCCATGTCTACCACCTGAGGCAACCAAAAACCAAACCTGTTACCGTCCAATCGATTGCAACTCATACCAACCCAAGAGGACAGAGTAAACTGCCCCATAGAGTTTCCAAGGAGCGCCTGGTGGATTTGAACTACCAACCTCTTGGTTAGGAAACATAGTACTTAACCACTACATTACCAAGGTTTCCATTGGACAAATCTGCTGCAAAAGACCTCTTTAATGTAGTGTAAAGCAAAGATGTTGGCTGAGGAAAGAACAGGTCTGTAAGGTCGCCACTGTGTGGAAGGTGGAATCACAGTGATCCCACTTATACAAAAGCTAGACTAGATGAAGAAGAGGACATCAGACTGGAGGAAGAGTCATGAACAATGTACTTTATGCAGATAACTCTGCAACCGCTTGTAGGTTTCAGCCTTTAGTAAAGTTTCAGAGAGAAACGTGCCTACTTGAAAGACCTGTTCAAACAAAAGTGATATTCAGCCAAGAGTAGAAATTGACTGAAGTTCATTTAAGCACACAGTTTGCACATCAGGGCTATGTTGCCAACCAGAAAGTAAACAAATGTTCAAAAGAAGAAAGGTGTTTTATAGACATCGGGGTCTCCAAATGAGTATAGGCGGTAACCCTCATTAAAAAACAAAAACTAGAGCATAATTCAAAGCTGGGTATTTAAACAAATGTTTATATTTTAAGTGGAGTAGAGAAAAATGATGTCAATAGGGACCACAGAATTCCAGGAGCATCACCACCAACAACAAAGAGTCACTCGCCGAGGCAAAGCAGTGACTTCACGGAGAAGAGACTTTCAGATGGGTTTTTAAAAGAAATAGATTATTTTGATGGGTGGAGAGGACAGGCGAAGATTTCCCAAGCATGAGAGAAAGACCTGGAGATGGAAAGGTGTTTTCTCCCACAAAGGACAGAAGGTCATCTTCCATCTAGGAGAAAGAAGAGGTGTTCTGGAAAGTACAAAACATGGAACTGGATACAAAAACTGAGCCGGTTAAACAAAGGCTTGGAATGTAATCTGAGTGGTTTGGATTTGATGGAACAGTAAAACCAAGCCCACTGCCATCCAGTCAATTCTGACTCACAGCAATCTAACAGGACAAAGCAGAACTGGTCCACAGAGTTTCCAAGGAGTGCCTGGTGGATTCAAACTGCCAACCTTTTGGTGAGCAACTGTAGCACTGGACTACTAAACCACCAGAGTTTCTGCTATAAAAACAGTGCTTATTAAATTCTGCACCACGAGAATGGAAAGGTAAAACTAGAAATTTAGACAAAAATGTGACCTGCCAATCAAGGGTTTGATAGATCACATTATGGGGGGGCGGGGGGGGAAAGCTCAGGTAGGCAGAGCATGTGACTAAAAGCAATGCCAATAATCACAAAGTGAGGTGATACAAGCCTGGGATAGAAAGGCGGCAGAAGGAATCATAAAATGTTGAAACTAGTAAAAATTCTATTCCTGATTTCCACTCTTGTTTTACATAAGTATCCTTCATTCTTAGTCACAAGCAAAATAAACAGAGGGAAAAGCTCCTTAACATTTAAAATGCTAATTTTAAATTCTTTACACAAGAATCATTGCAGTATTTCAACTTCAAATTTATATACAATGTTCTAGAAGATCCATATTTTGTGGTGTAGACTAATTTGAACACAATTTTCACATTACTAGCATTTGTAATGTAAATGCAAAAGCCAAGATCTCTCTAAATTATTGTATTTCTAAAACATCACTGAAAAATAATTAACTATGGGGATCTGAAGTCTCATGCCACTTTCAAGATGGAATACCTGACAACTCTTTGGAAGGAGAGATGTGTGAGAATGGAAAGGAGAGGTTTTATTTACCTCCATTATAATTCATGTTACTGCCAAATGCAGAGTGTTTATTTTACCATTCATCGATTCAGTGATAAAAATTGTGATCTCTTATTGGAATATTGCTGCATAGCAGTTGCCACAGAGGCACGTCAATCAGTATTTCCTGAATGCTAGCAGCTTATTAGTACAACCTCCTCCCAGATAGAATGGGTCTCTCCCTGCTCTGCTTCAGCCGGCAGTTCCCCTCACGTCCCTCAATCACTGTTAGCACATGTGTGTTTCATCCTTTCCCTCTTCCTCTCTGTTTTCACCTGCCCATATTCTCAAATGCCCGAAAATTAGACAACTGCATACTTCATCACTTAGTTGGGTCACTTATAACATGGACAAAGTATGATTAAATTATTGCACTTCTTCTATCTTATGCATTTTATTGCATGCATTAATAATTAACATTTAAGGCATTATAGGAGTTCTTGACGAAAAGATCAAATGTAGGTAAGTTGTCATTAAGTTGATTCCTCCTCATGGTATCAACATCAGTTCATCAGTTCTAACAAATACATCACATAGATGCGGGATGTTAATTAACAGGGGAGTCTGTGGGTGGCAGTATTTGGGAACTCTGCTTTCTGTTTGATTTTTTCATAAATCTAAAACTACTTGGAAAAATAAAGTCTTTTTTTCAATCTATTCTAGACGCTACTGTTATGCCTGCAAAACTCTGCGTATATAAAAGTTTAAAAATTTAGTCAGAGGATTTTTTTTTTTTTTGGTATTCCATCTATTCTCTCATAAGGTTCTTTGGTTTAGGACCACTCTTCTTCTTTCTCCAATTTTATTAGTTTGGCATCTTGTCTTTCTTTTTCTGTTCAATTACCATTAAATAGACATAGCTTAATATTTCACTCTTAACAGCTGAATAAATGATATTAAAAATTTCCAAATATTTGAGCTAAGAAATCCTCGAGAGACAAAACGAAGAGAAATTTGCTAATTTCTGTTATTACTTACAAACATTCTGTAGACAATAAGGATCTATGTACTGGGTCAATCATCCACCATCAGGAAGTGCCACCGGATATGGCATAAATGCTAATATTGAAATACAGCATTCAGTCGTACTGTTTTAAGAAACTAATTTTAAGCACAAAACCAAAGAAGAGAGCTTCAGAGGCACAGTTGGTTTTTCCATAATGAATTCAGGATTTGTTGAGAAAGACAGACTAGAAATACTGCTCCCTTTTAGAGAACATGCTCTGGGAGGATAAGCCAACAATCCCCATGAAAAAGAGAAAGCCCTAATGATACACTGATTTTTAAATTTACCACGTTTTCTGGTACAGGGGCACTTTCTCACTGGTAGAAACCAAAGAAAATTTGCATCCTATAAATAAAGTTTGTTTCACCTCATTCCTTAAAAATCTCCTTGCTGTCAGCTGACAAGCTTTATGCCCAGACCGACAGTCTGTTTGCTGCTGTAGTGGGAATGGTTAAAAGCACACTGTTTCACGCGTCTGCACAAATGCACACAGCAACTGAACTGTATTTTTTTATTCTAAGCTATAGAGTGAAGCAATAACTTTAAAAATTGACATTAAAGAATGACTTTCTTCTCACGCAAGCACAAATTACCGCTCCACAACGCGCGTTTAAATTCTTTGCACGTGTCCCCTGTTTTCTCCTTTGTTTCCCAGTTATGTATTCTGGAAACTGAAACGGGGATTAAAAAAAAAATTAAACGAGAAAATAAAAATTCATCACTGCTTGAGTACAAGACGTCTCAAGTCTCTGAGAGGTTAACCAGGAGGATTATGTTTGTTGCAGTGCAACAAGCATGTCCCACCCGGACAGAACTAAAGGCGATTTCTCTCCAGCACGGACGACCGGGTGTCAGCTGATCTAAAGAGGGTGACTGACTTCTGCTGGACTCTAGGAGAACTGAAGGGAGAAAAGTGTTTCAATATATCCGTTCTGATGGCTTTTCTGCTATCTATTCATCCAACAAAATAATGACAGCATAAATCCTCAGGAAAAACCGCAGGGGGCGGGGAGAGGTGTAATGGAAAGGAGTGCCATGTGTAATTCTGTGTGGGGCCTTTCCAGCAGACCCCAGTCAGGAAGCTTTAGCCCTACAGTTACACAAGCTTTCTATCAAAATTTCACTTCTGTTACCTCTGATTTTCTACGTACTACTGCTGATTTCAAAGAGCCCTGGTGATGCAGTGGTTAGGAGCCCAGCTACTAACGGGAAGGCTGGTGTTTCAAACCCACTCAGAGACTCCTCCAGAGGAAAGACTCCTCTAATGATTCAGCCTAAGAAATTCTCTGGGGCGTTTGTGCTATGTTCTGTAGGGTCACTGTGAGTTCCGATCCACACCTACAACACCTAACAGCACACACACAATACACAGCACCCAATAACAAGATCTCTTCCAGCTGTGGACCAGGTGAGAGAAACCAGCCAAGGGAAGCATATCTGACTGTTGGACTCGTTAGACAAGGGCAGCACACTCAGAGCTGGGGTGATTACTCAGACACTGTACTCCTCACTCACTAGCTGAAAGAAGTCTTGTTTATTTTTCAGCATTTTTGCCTTTGTTTATGAGGCTTCGTGGCAATGCAAATGACAGTATATGCTACTCGAAGACAGTCTATCTTTACGCACAATCAGAGTCAGGCAACATGACGTCTTGCCTCACGAAAATCTGGAAAAATTCAGCTTTGGATCATTTTCTCCTTTTTCAACTACCCGAAAATGAAAGCTGTATTTTACCTGAAAAGGAAAATATCTCTGATCAAATCTACAACACACGGAAAAACGAAGAAAAACTGTGTTCTTTACTAAAAGGATCCTTTGTATGAATTATAATAGAGATCAGATAATAGCTCTTTATGAAATTAACAGTATTTTCAATTTCTGAGGTTACAGAGTTTTAGTGTTCTTTCCAAGATGAATAAAACTCGTTGACTATTGTTTAAAATGCGAATCTAGAAGAAAAGTATAAAGTGCAGTGTAAACATACTCTATAGTTTGTCCAATTTCTTCATTTAAATACACAGCCGATTGAATCTTGGACTCAATAGTACCATCTAGTGGAAGTCAACTAGAACTTCTGGTGGAGCAAATGGAGTGAATAATCGGGTTCGTTTTCCACCTTCACTTGCTGTCCTTCCCGGTCCCTGGCAATAACTAACCTAGTGCTCAGACGGTCGGTGGGCATCTCCCTGAAATAAGCGTGTCTTTGTAGCAAAAATATTATTTTTGTGAGTAACTTAAGCACACTGTGGAATATACTGAATACAGTAAAAACCAAACACAACAACAAAACCCAATGCTATCGATTCTCAGTAATCGTTACGCAGTGGGACAGATTAGAACTGCCGCATATGGACTGATTATAATTGAAGTAAGGATAAATAACTTAACCTTGTTATGTTCTTAACAACCAATCTCTCGCTATGTATGATGTTGATAAATGCCACTTAGCCTAGAGATGCTCACATGTTACATACAATATCTCTCATTAAGAAGAAAGAAAGAAACAGAAAAAACTCTTCTACGATCTATGGAGTTAAAAGGATCTCTGGTAACTGGGTTGCTCAAGAGCTCACCTACTAACCAAAATGTATTTGTAATTTAGGCCTAACAGCAATCACAGTCAAAACAGAACAGATGCAGATCCATGTGGGTTTCAAACTGAAAAAAAGAAAAAAAAAAAGCTAGCTGATAAGTGTGTGCTGTGCATAGATTACAAAGCAAGTATTTGTAATAGATTATTATGTATAGATTACAAATAATACTCCTACTGCAACAGGGTCAGAAAGACAAGCATTGAACTCTTTCTCTCCTGCTATTTCTCCCTCTCTGACATTGTGCATCTCAGCATAAAATTCTTAAACGCTCTAAATGAAAAGTAGAACAGTATTTTTTTTATTGTCTTTGAGGTAAGAGGAGTCTTGGAGGTAAAAGCTGCTAACCGAAAGGTCAGCAGTTCAAATCTACCAGACACTGCTTGGAAACCCTACGGGGCAGTTCTACTCTGTCCTATAGAGTCACTAGGGGTCAGAACTGACTTAACGACAAGGTTTCTTTGGTTTTGTTGTTGTTGTTGTTTTGAGGTAAGGAAATTAGATGGATGAGCTATGCAGCAAATAATGTGAAAATGAGAAAAAAACAAGACGGGGCAGCTTCCCTGAGAATTAGTCTCTTGACGTGCGTTTTGGAGTAACAGGATAGATCCCTGTGCCCCAAAACACATTTTGCACATGGTCTACCAATGTCTTAAACCCAACCATTTTTTCTTCATTGAACTGAGGTTTCTTATCCTTATTAAAATGAAAATATACATACCTTGGCTTGGCTAATGTATATGGGACTTATAACTGCTCCATATCTATTCCAGCCTTATGACTGGATTGCAGCAAAGTGGTTTAGGCAATTAGCCCTGACTCCAAGAGCAGATCTTGACTGGTCAACTTCATAGTAATAATGACACCTTTGTCGTTTGTCAGTATGAGTCAGTCAGCCAGGCCTAACTCAGTCTTCCCATGGTACTATCCACCCACCAGTGTCAATCTAGAATGGGCATGTGACTAAAGCGAAGAAGTTTCTGGTTGAAGGAGAGGTCCAGACTCCTGATGACCCATGAGGCACTATGCAACCTGCTTTGTTTGGGGCAGCCATCTAATATCCATGAAGGAAACCAGCTTCAGAGAACGCCAATACCTAGAAGAGGTATACACCAGAAGAAAAGCAGACAAGGAAAGCTGAAGGCTTTGTTGTACAGTCTGGAAACTGTTCCGCTCTTGACTGGACTTAAAGAGAATCAGTAAACATATGTTTGTTTGTTTTCTAATTAAGCAAATTTGCATATGGCTCCTTTTAGGTGCAGCCAAAAGTACAGAAATTTACTAGGAATACAAGCAAGTTTATGAAATCCCTTAGTGACAGCAAAGTTACATTGAGTTAACTGTGTGGATAATAGAAATATTAAAGAAAGGCAATGGGCTCCTGGGAAGGCAATGACTTCTAAATGCTTTTGAGTGTATACCACTACCAGAAAAAAAATCTAAACCCATAACTTCAGTAAATCTATAGCTATTTATTTATAATGCATTGACGTATACTGCCTTAGTAATATATTAGCACATTCTAATTATGTAATATAAATATTTTAAAGACAAAGAAATATGAAACATTTTAAAGTAATTATTTCATTTTATTTACTGTTAGTAGCAGTAGTGGTATAAAGGTTGGCACTCATTTGTTGGACATCTAGCTCTTAAAATTTCTAATTGTGATACCTTCCCAATAGTGTCAGCAACAATACTGAGGACAAATGCTGTACGTATTTAGACTGAAGACTTTCATTAAAGATAGAAAATATAAATTTATATAAGTGAGATTATTATCGACTCGACGGTACTTGGCTGGGCTGGCTATTACCTAGACCCTTCACTTTGGGAAACTCCCTATTTTTAACTCAGGGTGCCATGTATAGTGTAACTGACATATGACTTGATACACTGATTGAAGAGGGTCTCACATTTAGTGCGTATTTAACTTCTGATCTCAGTTGCTTTGTCTGTAAAATGATGCTAACAATACCTTTACCTCCTGAAAGTATGCGTAATGACCCCCTAAGTTCCTTTCATAAAATGTGGTTCTACAGAAAACGTGGTATGTAGACAAGTGCCCCAGTGTTAATGCGCTTCATCCATGGAGTTGTTTCAATACACAGAAGAAACATAAAGTTTTAAGAGGAGGATATCACCTATGAGAGCAATGGCTAAACAAAAGTGTTGTTGTTGTCATTGTTAGGTGCTGTTGAGCCAGTTCTGACTCACAGCAACCCTGTGAGCAACAGAACAACCTAGTGCCCTCTCTTGGGTATGCCACCCTCACGGTCATTGCTGTCTGAGCCCGTTGTTACAGTCACTGTCAGTCCATCCGGTTGAAGGTCTTCCCCTTTTTCATCAACCCTGACATGAAGGATGTTCTTCACCAACACTGTCATTCAAAGGCACCAATTCTTCTATGGTCCTTCTTATTTATTGTCTAGCTTTCTCATGCCTTTGAGGCAGTTGAAAACGTCATGACTTGGGTCAGGTGCACTTTAATAATACTCAGCGTAACATCTTTGCTTTAACACTTGACAGAGATCTTTTGCAGATCTTCCCAACGCCACATATCACTTGATTTTTTGAATGCTGTGCCCATGGGTGTCGATTGTGAATCCAAGTAAAACGAAATCATTGACTACTTCAGTCTTCTCTGCATTTATCATCATGTTGCTTATTGGTCCAGTTGTGAAGATTTTTGTTTTCCGTATGTTCAGATGAGATCCACGCTGAAGAATGCAAGCCCTCGTCTTCAGCAGTAAGTTTTCCAAGTCGTCTGTTTTCAGTTAGCAAGATTGTGTCATCTGCATATCACAGGTTGTCACTGAGTATTTCTTCAATTTTGATGCTGTGTCTTCTTCATATAGTCCAGCTTCTTAGGTTATGTGCACAATGTCAGTGTCATTGTGCACAATTACGTGCACAATTAACTTTGCATACTTTATTATTCTAAGTGGCATATACCTCATCTCTGAATATCACTATGGTCACACTTGAAGTACTCCCCTTGGAAAGCTATGCACCAATGTCAGTGTCTAGTCCACCCTTCAAAGCAATTTTGGAACTCTTTCTGGAACGGCCATTGTACATGGTGGCACAGTGGTAAATTCACGAACTCAATTGGATGCTAGTCTGTGGGGGAGTTTTTAACCAGTAAACAAATAACTGTATAGGAACACCCTTCCTGCTCATTTATTCTGGCCCCAGTGACGTTTTTCTTTACCTAATGATAATGAAAAAATTGAAAGAAAGACATTTTGATGACATTTGGGATACCAAGGGTAATACAACAACAGCTCTGACGGTCATTCAAGAAAAAGAGTTCCAAAACTGCTTTGAAGTGTAGGCTAGGCACTGGCATCGGTGCCTAGCTTCCCAAGCAGACTACTTCAAAGGTGACCATAGTGATACTCAGCGATGAGGTATGTAGCACTTTTTCTAGGATGAGTTCAAGAACTTAATTGGCAGTCCTCATACAGACTAAATATAGTGAAACTATACAATCCTGATTCATAACTTTACTGACTTCAAACCATGCAGAATTCCTTTGTTCTGTTCTAATGTGAGCTTTTTGGTTTATGTACAGTGGCCTATGAGCACAATTAAGTGTTCTAAAATTCTCATTCTTCACAATGTTATCCATAATTCACTAAGATTTACGCAGTTGAGTGCCTTTACATGGTCGATGCAATACAGGTAATCATCTTTCTGGTATTTTTCCCTTTCAGCCAAGATCCATTTGACACCACTAATGATATCCCTGGTTCCATATCCTCTTCTCAACCCAGTTTGAATTTCAAGTAGTTTCCTAACAATGTATTGCTATAACTGTTTTTTAATTATCTTCTGTAGAATTTCATTTGCTTGTGATAATGATATTGTTAGATGATTTCTGCATTCTGTTTGACCACCTTTCTTTGGAATGGGCCCAAGTACAGATCTCATCCAGTCAGTGTGCCAGGTAACTATCTTCCAAATTTCTTAGTATACACAGGTAAGTGCTTCCAGCATTGGATCTGTTGAAACATCTCAGTTGTTATTCTGTCAATCTCTAGACCCTTGCTTTTTGCTAATGCCTTCAGTGCAGCTTAAACTTTCCCTTTAATAAAACAGGTCATATACCACCTTCTGAAATTGTTGAATACCGACCAATCCCTGTTGGCACAGTGCAGTGACTGTGCATTCTTTCCATCTTCTTGTGATGCCATTCAATGCTTTGACCACACAATCCTTCAAGATGACAACCAGAAGGCTTCATTCTTCAATCCTTCAGTTTGATAAACACTGAGCATGTTCTTCCCTTTGGGTTTCCTAACTCCAGGTCTTTGTACATGTTATTACAATACTTTATCTTCTGGAGCCACCCTTTGAAATCTTCTGCTCAGCTCTTTTACTTAATTACTGCTTATCTACATCAAGAGCAACTTTCAGAGTCTATTCTAACATGCATTTTGGTTTTTTATTTCTGTCCCATCTTTTTAAATGACTTTTTGCTTTCTTTTCATATGATCGCCTTGATGTCATACCACAGCTCACCTGGGTTTTGGTCATTAGTCTTCAGTGCACCAAATCTATTCTTGAGATGGTCTTTAAATTCAGGTGGAACGTACTCATGGTTGGAAATTCTGGTGGCATAGTGGTCAAGTGGTACAGATGCTAACAAGAAGGTTGGCGATTCAAATCTGCCAGGTAATCCTTGGAAAGTCTATGAGGCAATTCTACACTGTATATAGAGTCACCATGTATAGGAATTGACTAGACAGCAGTGGTTTTGTTTATACTCAGCATTATCCTTTGGCTTTCTTGGACTTGTTCTACTTTTCTTCATTTTCAACTTGAGCAATTCATGGTCTGTTCTACTGTTGGCCCCTGGCTTTGTTCTTGCTGATTACGTTGAACTTCTTCATTGTCTCTTTCCAGAAACGTAGTTGATTTCATTCCTGTGTATTCCATTCAGCCAGGTCAACATGCACAGTCACAACACTTGTGTTGTTGAAAAAGGTATTTCTAATAAACAATTTGCTGGTCTTGGAAAATTCTATTATGTCACCTCTTGCATCATTTTTATCACCAAGTCTGTATTTTCCAAACACCAATACTTCCTCTTTGTTTCCAACGTTCACATTCCAGTCTCCAGCAATCATCAATGCATCTTGATTACATATTTGATATATTTTAAACTGCAGAAGTTGGTGAAAATCTTCTTTTTCTTGTAACAAATACTTGGCAATCTACTTGTGAAAAAATTGACCAGTAATACCTGTGGAACACTGTCTGATAGAACGCCAGAAAATGAGCCCTTCTAGTTGGAAGACACTCAAAATATGACTGGGTAAGGATCACCTCCTTGGAGTTGATATTAATTACGTTAATGGAGTTAAGCTTTTGGAACTTCATGATGTGACACTACTCAAAATGAGAACAGCCGCAGTCATCCATTAATAGCTGGATCATGAAAAGTAAGTAGTATGAATCTAGGAAAATTAGAAATTGTCAAAAATGAAATGGACTGCATAAAAGCATTGATATGCTAGACATTAGTGAGCTGAAATGCACTATTACTGGCCATTTGGAATAGCACATGTACTACTATGCCAGGAATGATAAATTGAAGAGCAATGGTATCATATTCATCTTCAAAAAGAACTTTTCAAGACGTGTCCTGTAGTTCAACAGTGTCAGTGACAGGGCAATATCCATAAGTCTACAAAGAAGTTAATGTAATTATTATTCACATTTACAAACCAACCACCAATGCCATAGACGAAGAAATTGAAAGAAATGAGTAACAGAGTTAAATCCTGATTTGATTATTTCAAAACATTAAATTTCAGTCTTGTCATTGACTTTATAGTCACCCTTTGGCTTTTTTCTTCTCAGTCTCCTTGGCTCCCAGGTCCCCAGGGTCCCAAATAAGAGAGTCATGGGGTACAAGGAAGTGAGGTGTATTTTGTCAGAAATTAATATTGTCACTCTACCCTTTTTTGGGCTGGCTACCCTTTTTTGAGCATTGTTTGCTTTGTATATTTTCTCTATCCTTTCAGTTTTAGCTCGTTTGTGTCTTTGAATTATCTACGATGTGTCTCTTGTAGGCAGTATATAGATGGATCAACTTTTTAAATCCATTCTGCCACTCTCTGACTCTTTAGTGATGTGTTTAGTCCATTTACATTCAGTGTAATTATGGATAGGCATGAGTTTAGTGCTGTCATTTATTTAGATGTCTTTTTTGTGCATCTTTGACAGCTTCTTTCTTCCACTTAATTTTCTGTGGTGTGTCCTTTTGCTTTGTGTATTTATTTTTCATAGTTTTCAGTTTTGTTGGTTTTGTATTTACTGAGTCTTCATGTTTTCTTTGTTTTTTCATTTTGATGTGCAGAATTGTTTCCTTTGCGGTTACCCCTATTTTTTTAAGTTTACACCAGTCCTTTATTTCTTTAACACCTCGACTTGTTCTCCATGTAAAAAAATCAATGACTACATTTTTAGTCCCTCTTTTTTGTTATAAGGTTGTCATCACTTACATAGTGACATCTATATTTCTCTATTTTCAGTGTGTTGGCTTTGATTTATTTATGTGGTTTCCCTATCTGGGTTGACATCCAGTTGCTCTGTCTTGCATTCTAGCTTTGGGGTGATATGTTACTGATTTTCTAACTGAAGGATTCCTTTTAGTCTTTCTTGTAATTTTTTTTTTTTTTTTACAAATTCCCTAAATTTCTGTTTATCTGGAAATGTCCTAACTTTGCCACCGTATTTGAAGTATATGAGGTCTGACAATTAAGTTCACAAACTTGCCACTTGGCACATACATTGGCAGCACTGTACAAGCAATTCGGTAAGGTTTCAATTTCCTTGATATATCAGTGTCTCACAGCTAACTTTGTGTCGATGTGTGGTAGTGTCTTGTTCAGTGACATTTATTCTTGTTGTTGCATGTTTCTCTGTGCCATCACCAGAATGTCAGAGCTTGAATTAGAGCAAAGAACAAACATTAAATTTCTTGTTAAATTTGGGAAGAGTGGAAGTGAAATCAAGGACATGTTAGTCTAAGCTTATGGGGATAATGCCATGAAGAAAATGGGAGTGTGCAAATGGGTTAAATTTTTTTCTAAGAGGGGAGACTGCGTCACTTACAAGGGGAGGTCGAGGCAGCCAGTAATGAGCACAATTGACCAAAACATTGCAAAACTTTGCCAAATGGTGTATGAGAAGCATAGCAGACCAACTAAATACTGACAGAGAAACAGGAAAATCTTGGCATGAGAAAGGTGTGTGCGAAAATGGTCTTGAAGGAGCTCACCGATAAATAACAGCAAAGGAGAGTCAAAGTTTGCCAAGACCTTTAGGAGAGGCAAGACAATGTTTGGGCCGTGTTATCACTGGTGATGAAACATGAGTGTACCAATACAACCCTGAAACAAAGCATCAAAGTGCACAATGGAAGTCAGCCAATTCTGCGCAAACCAAAAGGCTCCATCAGTTCAAATCAAGAGTCAAAATAAAGCTGCTAGCCTTTTTTGATATCAGAGAGATTGTTCCTTTTGAATTTGTGCCAGTCGGACAGTTATAGGCAAATTTGCTATTTGGAAGTGCTGAAAAGGCTGTGTGAGACAGTGAAGACAAAAACGACCTAAACTTTTCACCAATTTGTGACTCTTGCATCACAATGTACCAGCTCACACGGCTGTTAAGGAAGTTTGGGGCCAGTAAACAAATAACTGTATTGGAACACCCTCCTTTCTCACCTGATCTGGCCCCCTTTTCTTTACCCAAGATAAAGGAAATACTGAAAGATATTTTGATGACATTTGAGACATCAAGGGTAATATGACAACAGCTCTGATGGCCATTCCAGAGAAAGAGTTCCAAAATTGCTTTGAAGGGTGGACTGGTGTCAGTGAATAGCTTCCCAAATGGAATACTTTGAAAGTGACTGTAGTGATATTCAGCAGTGAAGCATGTAGCAATTTTTCTAGGATGAGTTCATGAACTTAATTGGCAGCCTCATACAGACCCAGCTGTACTGTGCTAATGAAGGCCTACACTGTTGTAGCGGGCCCACACAAGTCTACGCAGGGTTGAAAGACATCTAATGTCCATGGACTCCTTAATGACACTGCCTAGGCAAAGCAACAGTTTCTGCCCTGAGTTCTCAAATGAAGAGAGCCGGCAGACGGTCTGCCTCTGGGTGATCTGGTATTGACTGTGGTCTCCTGTTTGTTAATGTCTCCGGGCTGGAAGAATGGCTTAGGGCACAGTACAGGTCCTCCTTCCAGCCCAAGGGGCCCGTTAGTGTCTAAAGGCACCTCAGATCCACTGCAGTGTAGGAGGGAGGCAGGCAAACGGGAGAAAGAGTTATCTCGAGGGAGGGTTTTTGACATGCGAGTAGTAGGGTAGATGCAAGTTACTCGTCCTCACCAGCTGAATGTGGGTTTTCACTGATTCTGGAGGCACGAGTAGAGTGTCCTCCGTGGCTTCTTCTGATGTGATGTCCCCAAAGCCACTGCTTGTTTCCCTGCGTTTGCTCCAGTGGATCAAGCCCTCAGGCTACTGACACCCACTGGGTGAGGTCTGGCAACTCCTGGCTGCTTCTGACCCATTTTTCCCTCTGCCTGCTACTCAGTCAAATCAATGTTCAGGGCTCCCAGAGTGTTCTGTGTAACTGATTCACTTGGTTTTCTTCTCTTTGTTGTAAGAAGGACCACAGGAGCTGTCCGACTACTCTGCCATCTTAGAAAGTGAAGTATAAAAGTCAGGAAATGAATGAACATTAGTTGAATAAACCAAAAAAAAAAACAAATGGACAAAAAAAAAAAAATTGCCATCAAGCTAATTCTAACTCAGCAGTTCTGCAGGAGAGAACAGAATTGCGTTACAGGATTTGTCAGATCAGCTAGCGAATCTGGACTGCTGGCCTTCGGTTAGCAGCCAAACTCTTAACCCCTGTGCCACCAGGGCTCCGTCTCTTCAACAGTTATTACATAAAACATACATAATGCACTAGGTTTGAAAACCCAAATCCACTGTTATCCAACTCCTAGTGTTCCCACAGGGTTTCTGATGTTGTAAACCTCTATGGAAGCAGACTTCTACATCTTTCTCCCATGGAGCCTGATGATTTCAAACTACCAGCTTGTCAAGTAGCAGTCAATAATTTAACAACTGTGCCACGAATGCTTCTTACATAATATGTACCATGACATCACCAAATAAAACCAGCCCTGTTTCATCCAGTCAATTCCGATTCACAGCAGCCCTATAGGACACAGTGGAACTGCCCCCCGGGGTTTTCAGTGAGTGGCTATTAGATTATGAACTGCTAGTCTTTTGATTAGCAGTTGAGTTCTTAACTACTTTACCACCAGGGCTCCAACATACCATAATAGAAATTTTAAATGTATTATTTTATGTAAATTCAGGTTAACATTTTGTGGTGGATACTAACATATGTAAGTATAAAACTGAGGAAACTGAGATGACTAAAGATAATTAATTTACAAGTAGTAAATGCAAAAGCCCATGATATTTTCCACAGTATGACACCTGAGAGGAAGAAAAATTCTTTTTTTTTTTTTTTTTTTAATTCTTAGGGCAATGTTAGCAAAGGGAGTGAGAAAAATCAAATCACCAAAGAAGAAACAAATTCAACTAAATATTAAGTTTTGTTGTGTCTCCCAAGTAGCCAAATATAAACTTTAAAATTAGGTGAATTTTTTCAGCTATGAAACTGGGTGATTTTTGAAACCGAGTAACATCTAGTGTTGGCAGAGGAGCTACAAAGAAATGGGACTCTTCATAAATCATCTGACAGCTTATAAATTGTTATAATGTCTCAAGGCTACTTGGTAATATGTAAGTTTTAAAGACTCCAAAATACGTTTGATCTCCTAATGTGTTGAGGAGTTTGTGCCACGAAATGTACACAAATAATCACAGACTGGCATTGTTTTTGCTGTTAGAACATTGCAAAAACACTAAACATAAAAAATATGAGTCTTTTGCATCTGTACTACGTATTAAGAACCCCATGTAGTGGTATAAGGGTGTTCCATCAAAATTAATGCTGTAGAAGAAACTTAATGATATATTCATGTAAATGTTTTGTGATATAGTAAATGAAACACAGCTTGGAAAATAGCAAATGTAGAAAAATCACTTTTGTATAAATACATTTATAGTACATAGTTATTCAAAATTTTGTATTTATATTTTGAATAAATGTGAACTGTATCGTCAGATACTTTGTAAATGTTTGCGAGTGTATATATATGCATATGTATAGGTATATCCAAACGATAAAGCCTCTCTTCTCTTCAGCAATCCCTGGGTAGGGCAAATGGTTAAGTATTCGACTACTAACCAACCCAGAAGTAACACCTGGAACTCTGCTTCCACAAGATCACAGCCTTGAAAACACTGTGGAACAGCTCTGCTCTGCACACTTGGGATCACCACAAGTTGAATCAACTCCATAATCACTAACAACAACCTTTCTTTTTAACAATCAGTTTTGGAGGGATGGAATGACTGAATACCTACTCAGGATCACTAACTTGACTACTGGTCTTCCAGGGCTGACGAGGGTTATCATTTCCTCTTTTAAGTTTTTTTTTTTTTAAAAAAAAAAAACTTTGCATGCAGACGATGGATTAATTTTTGTTGTAGAAGTCATAATTTGTGCATATTGGCTTTACTTAAAAGAAACTGCACTTATTTATGCTTGGCTAGGTATTTTGTGGTTGTTTGGAGTACAGAATCGGTAATAGAGACTAGCACTGAATTTTCATGGATATCTTCTTTGTACTCTAGGAAAGTATGATTGGACTTGGGGATTCATTTTGTTCTTTTTTGCTTTTGGTACAGATGGTCAAAATGTCAGGATATAATAACCCAATATCATGCTATTTATTCTCTTGCACAAAAGGGTTCCAGCTCTGGCCATTGGTTGTTCTCTCAGATTGGCTCCTACTTTTGAAATATTGTTGCTACCTTAGCACAATGACAACTCCATACAAATTCCTAGAAGTCGTGTTTCTGTTTTTGCTCTAGCAAAGAGACAACAGCTACTACGTATGTTAAGAACCCCATGCTAAAGTGCTAGATCCTGACACAAAACAAATGTAATTTTAAAACATTCTTACTTCTTAAGGAAGTATGGTAAATCTCCAAGGGAAAGGGGAAAAAAGACCAGTGTTAGAATACAAATGTGAGCAATAACAAAAAAAACCAGGATTTTTCAGAAGGTGGAGGTCCACACGGTATTGGAATCCAGAGATTGAAACGGGAGTCCACAGAAAGGTAAGGACAGAGAACTTGAAACTTCCACGTAAACCAAGGTCCATGAAAAGGTCTAACAAGATCCTAGGTCAGAAAAAGTAAACTGAGCCCAGAAAGAAATATCTGCAAATCTTCTTTGTAGAAAAATATCACTAATTTAGACCTTTAGCATTTCTACAGTGTACATTCCACTAGATACAGGCTCATAATTACAGAAGAAAAAAAAATACCAATAAACAAAATACCACTAGTGTGAGTTATCAGGAAAAGAAAAAGATCTTTAGGTACTGGAAGCTTTATATGCAAAATAAAAACTGGCAAGGTATAAAATGTTTAAAAATAAAAGATGAACTTGAATAGAATGGTTTTTAAGAGTATGTGTTCTAGATACCAGACACAGAAGTGCAGGTGTTGTCTCTTTGCTAGGGCAAGAACTAAGAGAATTAATAGGCCTATGGCGTGATAATTAAGATTATGTGTCAACTTGTCTGGGCCATGATTCTCAGTGTTTTGGCAGACTTGTGATGTTGCGGTCACTTCCCTGCTGAGATATGGTGCGTGATCACCCCTATCATGGGATCTGCTATGAATAGCCAATCAGTTGAAGGGCGCTTCCTGGGACATGTGGCCTGCATCGAGTGCGGGTGGACAGTTAGGCAGAGCTCAGGGGCTTTGTCTTGTTCTGAATCCTGCCGCTAGGTCCTGTCCATCTGATCTCTAATTTCAGGGACTTCAGCTAGCAACTTACTTGCAGTACAGTTTTGAGATTCATGGATTTTCATAGCAAGAAGTAATGATGAGTCAAGAACAATGAAGATATATAACTAATTCTAAGCAGGGTCTGTGTGTAAGACGATGATTTCAAATTTGGGTTATTAAATGAATTTTTAAAAAATACTAAAATGAGCAACAGTGTATTGGTTATGGAACTTTTCTAAATTTTGGGAATAATACAGCAGTAGATAAAGACAAAAATCTCAGCTCTTACAACATTCTAATACTTAAAAGTTTTAAAAATCATTAACTTAAAAATTTGCTACATAGGAGGACTTCCAATTAAGTTCACGAACTCAACTTAGAAAAAGTGCTACATACCTCATTGCTGAATATCACTACGGTCCCCTTCCAAATACTCCCCTTCGGAAGCCGTGCACCAACGCCAGCACCTAGGCCACCCTTCAAAGCAATCTGGAACTCTTTGTAAGAAATGACAATCGGCACTGTTGTGGTATTACCCTTGATGTCCTGAATACCATCAAATTTCTTCGTTTCAATATTTCCTCTATCTTTGGGTAAAGAAAAAAGTCATTAGGTGCCATATCAGGTAAGTAGAGAGGATGTTCCAATACAATTATTTGTTTACTGGCTAAAAACTCCGTCACAGACAGCTAGATGATTAAGTTCACGAATTTGCCACCTTGCCGCCATGCGGAATGGCCATTCCAGAATGAGTTCCAAAATTGCTTTGAAGGGTGGACTAGACTCTGGCATCAGTGTATAGTTTCCCGAGGGGAATACTTCGGAGGTGACCATGGTGATACTCAGCAGTGAGGTAGGTAGCACTTAGCACAGTTAAGTTCACGGACATGTCAGACCTCCCATGCGTGATACTATTTCCAAGTTAACACCAAAATTAAAAAAAAAAAAAATGAGTGAAAAAACATTAAACTAAAAAAAAACCCTAAATGGATCAAACAATTCAAAAGAAAGCAAGGAGAGAAATAAACAAAAATAAACTGCAAAGAGGAAAGAAGTCTAAATACATTGATAATCATTGTAGCCACCAACTGAAACCTCAAACTAAACCCATTTTTCTTGAGTCAATTCCAGCTCGCAGCAACAATACAGAACAGAATAAAACTACTCCATAATGTTTTGAAGGCTGTAATTTTTATGGCAGCGACCACCGTTACCTTTTTTCTGAGGAACAGCTAGTCACAGAAGGTTTGGTTGGCAGCTGCAGCGGGGCGCTTAACTGCTGCACCGTGAAAGCCCCGAATTAAAAGATGGAAATCAAGTCGTATTTTAAAAGTTCATCTATTTGTTATTTACGAGATAGACCTAAAACATAGAAGGTTAAAAGTAAAATGCTAGAAAACTGTTTATCATAGAAGTTTACTATCTAACCACTGTCAATCAGCTTATAGTTCAGATTGCCAGAAAATACCTTTTTTTTTTCCCTGCTAGCGGTTTGTTTCATTTTAACTCTAATTTTCAATAACTATTTTAAATTCTCCTGTCATTTCAGTAAGAGTTTTATTAGCAATGAGCAAACAAACGTATAAACTGGAAGAAAAAATCCCCTTGTGCCATCCAGTTCATTCCTACTCAGAGCAACTCTACAGGGCAAAGCAGGCCTGCCCCCACACAGCTTCCAAGCAGCGCTGGTGGATTGAAACCCCAGCCTTTGGGTGAACAGCCAGAGCTCTTGACCATTATGCACCAGGGTTTCCAGGAAAGGTACAAACCAAAATTATTTCTGCTAGCCCCGATCTAAAAATTTACTTCTTCTGCATGAAACTGGGTTTTGAGTCTAGTTTCAGTTGGGGACGTTGGATAATTCTCTTGACACTCTTAAATAATTTACCATTTTTTATATGAGGCAAGACTAAATGAGCTGATAAATTCACATTCATTATTATGGGTACTTTTTCTTTATACTTCTCAGTGTTTCACACGGTACACAATAAACAATATTATATATCATGAATCTATTCCAATTGATAGTAATCCTATAAAACAGAATAGAAATGCCCCCATAAAGTTTCCAGGGAGAGCCTCGTGGATTCCAAGTGCCAGCTCCGGTTAGCAGCCGTCTCCTTTAAGTACTGGACAACCGGGGTTTTTCACCGTCTATGTCACCAGAGGGCGCTACAGCACGAGTTATCAGAAGAGGCGACAGCAAACACTGATTCTACTGTTTTCCAAAGCATTTCGCAAGAACCTGTTCCGGGTGAAGAATTTCCACTTTAGGAAAGTGAAAACGAGGGTATCAAGGTGTCAAGTCTGCACAGTGCCGTGCCAAAGGCTTTTTGTGAAATGTCTTGGCAGTACTTTTGTTTGTTTGTTTTTAAAGCAAGAAACCAGGAAAATTGTATTGCTGGAAATTACTCTCTAATGAATTTGGAAAACCTGGTCGCATAGTGGTTAAGTGCTACAGCTGCTAATCAAAAGGTCAGCAGTTCAGATACACCAGGAATTCCTTGGAAACTGTATAGGGCAGTTCTGACCCTGTCCCATAGGGTCACTATGAATTGGAATCTACTCAGTGGCACAGGGGGGTCCCGTGAATTTACAGATGACTTTGAATTCAGAATGTCACCAGAGGGCGCTAAAGCACCAGTTATCAGAAAAGGCTATAGCAAACACCGATTCCACTGTTTTCCAAAGCATTTCGCAAGAACCTGTTCCTATGCTATCTCAACACATATTTAGTCGAAACAGCAATGGACCGCTGAGACTGTCTGTCTACATTTGTCTCTTCTATTAATCTTGTAAAGCTTTCTTGGCCTTTTTGTTTCATTTATTGACAAGTTGCCTTATGATGTGTTTTTTTAGTTCATCAGAAAGTATGCTGGGAAGCCACCTAATACTTAAATGTTGAGAAAGAGGATGGGTGACACATAGTAGGTGAGAACAGCTGTCAAATGTTACTATTTGTCATGGAGAAAACACCCGCTCTGGAGGCAGTCAGATCTGTGTTTACATCCCCTCAGTCTCACCTTTAACTAAATTCTCTGAGCCTGATTTCTAACTGTACAGGGCATGTCCAGGAGCTCTAGTGATGCACTGATTAAGCGTCTGGCTATTAAGCAAAAGGCTGGCAATTTAAGCGAACCAGATTGGAGAACGATGTGGCGTTCTGCTTCATAAATGATTAGAGCCTTGGAAACCTTACAGAAAGTTTTACTCTGTCCTATAGGATCTCTCTATATATATACATATACATATATACATAAAAATCACTATGAGTCGGAATCAACTCAGTGCAATAAACGAAAAATACAAACCAAACCCACCACCATCATGTCAGTTCCTACTCATAGCGACCCTATAGGTCAGAGTAAAACTGCCCAATACAGTTTTGAAGGAGCACCTGGCAGATTTGAACTGCCGACAATTTGGTTAACATATGTAGGACTTAACCCACTATGGCACCAGGGTTTCCACTCACTGCAATAGATTTGATTTTTACAGGACCACTTGAGTAGGAATTGACTTTACCGTAACAGTTTTGGTGCTATGTGGTGGGAGCTTTACAAAAATAATCATAATATTATTGGCATTCACTTATTATTCTACAAATATTTACTGTGCTCCTGTGTGCCAGGCACTGTTCTAGTCAACAGAGCTGTGACAAAAGCAGAAAAAAATTCTGGTCTTAGGGAGCTTACAGCCCAGTGGAGAGAATCTCCAGTAAAGACATGTTGGTGATGTTATTTGGTGCCATGGAGTCAGTTCCAACTCATAGGGACCCTATGCGCAACAGAATGAAACACTGCCCGGTTTTGCACCATGTCCACAAGCATCTTTGTGCTTAAGCCCATTGTTGCCGCTGCTGTGTCAATCCATCCCATCAAGAGTGTTTGTCTTTGTCGCTGACCCTCCCACTCTACCAAGCATGATGTCTTTCTTCAGGGACTGATCCCTCCTGACATATCCGACGAAGTACATAAGATGCAGTCTCATCATCTTTGCTTCCAAGGAGCAGTCTGGTTGTACTTCTTCCAGGAGACAGCTGTTTGTTCTTTTGGCAGTTCATGGTACATTCAATTTCTTCTCCAACACCACAGTTCAAAGGCATCTATTCTTCTGTATTCCTTATTCATTGCCCAGCTTTCACATGCATATGCTGCAATTGAAAATACCATGGGATGGGTCAGTAAACACATGAGGAAGTAAAATATACTTTATGTCAGAGTGTTAGAAATAGTATAACAGAGAAAAAAATAGAGAAGGGGGATTAGGAATTATGGGGTGCTATTTGAAAAGATCACAGCCTCAGAAACCATATGGTCCGTTCTACCCTCTTCTATACGGTTGTTATCAGTTGGAATCAACTCGACAGCAACAGATTTTGTTTATGGTATGATCAAGTGGAAAAAGTTAGTGAATCATTACATTAAAAGTTCTAAATTCTTTGAATTAAATTGCTTTGAGTCTTTATCTCCTTGCTGTGGTTAGTCTCCTGATTCAGTTTCTGATGTATCAGATTGACCAATGAACTTCCCACACACTGACCCAGGGGCTTGCCATTATTCCTAAGGATTCTGCATTTTTCCACTCTTTCAAATCGAATGGGCTGTAGCTCCATCCTTTGAGACCTGGAGATCATGGTTCCACCCTTTGAAACTGAGTCAGACCTGTTCCCAAGTGTTCTTTCCAACAATCCGCTCATGTTTGAGCTGCTCCAGGATAGTCCTTCTGTTTTCTTGGAGAACAATAGATGCAGCTGCTTTGGCCTGTTTTCTGCTTGTAGAATTTGAAGAGGCAGACAGTTTTCCTTTCTTTTGTCCTATCTCTTCCTCCTTCAATCTAAACTGATGGGTTTTCTGCTGTGGTAATTGGTTAGTCTATCAATGACAAACATATTTTTAACAAAAAATTGAGTCATCAGGTCCTTGTGGTAGGTTTTAGGGCACAAGTCTTTAGTGTGTACAACACAAGTCTTTAGTGTGTACAAACAAATCTGACTCAGTTTCAGACGGTGGAGCCACGATCTCTAGTACTCTAAGGATGGAGCTATAGCCTATTTGATTTGAAAGGGTGAAAAAATGCAGAATTCTTAGGAGTAACGGGTCAGTGTGTGGGAAGTTCAGTGGTCAGTTTGATATATCCGAAACTGAGTCATAAGACTAACCACAGCAAAGAGACGAAGACTCAAGGCAATTTTATTTCAAAGAATTTAGAACTTTTAATGTAATGATTCAACACTGATCACTAGCTTTTCCCACTTGATCATACCATAAGCAAACAAAATCTGTTGCTGTCGAGTTGATTCCAACTCATAACAACCCTATAGAAGACAGTAGAACTGACCATATGGTTTTTGAGTCTGTGATGTTTTCAAATAGCACCCTATAATTCCTAATCCCCCTTCTCTATTTTTCTCTTACATTCTGTTTTAATTTTACATAGCTCATTGTTAAGTTCAACTGTTCCCTGTTATATTTTATTGTAAGCAACAAGAAAAACTATATGACTCCTTTAAGATCTTGCTTAGAAATCTCTCCAGCCAGATATCAAATTTCATCACTTTCAAGTCCTACCTTGCACCAAATATTTGAACATAACTCAGACAAGTTCTTTGCCACTGAATAAAGAGCATTACCTTTCCTCTGTTGTCCAGACACATGTTCTGTATTTTTTTTAAGGCCTCACCAGAAGTACATTTAATGTCTACACATTTAGCAACATTCTGTTGCTGGCTCCTGTATTCTCTAAGACGATACTTTCTCTACAGTGTCCTCACTTCCTTCTGAGCCCTCATTCAAATTGCCTTTGATGTTCATAACTCTACCAACAGTCTCTTCAAGGCAACCTTGGCTTTTATTACTGAGACAGAACGCTAGCGGCCCATTAGTTAATCATTCTGCTGCTAACCCAAACGTTAGCAGTTCAAATCCAACTGCCACTTTTTGGAAACCCTATGAGGCAATTCTTATCTGTCCTATAGGGTTGCTATAAGCACCTTCGGCTTCCCCAGCCTTTACCTATTACCCAGTTCCCAAACCCCTTCTACATAATAGGTATTTGTTAGAGCAGCACCCCCACTTCTCAGTACCCAATTCTTTCAAGTTGTCTAGTGTGGCTATAACAGACATACCACAAATGGGTAGCTTTAACAAATAGAAACTTATTTTTCTCAAATCTTAAAAAATACATTGCCTTTGAGGTCAACTTATAGCAATCCTAGAGTACAGAGAACTCCCCATAACATTGCCAAGGAGCAGCTGCTGGATTTGAACTGCTAAGCTCTTGATTAGCAGTCTATTGCTTAAGCACTGTACCACCAGGGATCCCCTCATAGCTTAGGAGGTTATATGTCTGAATTCAGGGTGCTGTTTCTATAGGCCACCCCTCTCTCCATCTAGTTTGAGGAAAGGTTCTAGTCTCTTTTCAGCTTCTATTCCTTGGCTCCATGGTGATCCTCATTTCACAAGGCATCTATCTTCCCCCATCTCTACTTGCTAGCCAATCTGCTTGATCTGATCATTTAAGTTTCAGAAAAGATTGATTTGAGACACTCTACATAAATCACAAATCATAGCGTAACAAAGAAAATCCATTGCCAGATGTGCTTACGATTTATAATCCATATTTTGGGGAAACACAGTTCAGTCCTCAAGAGAGATTCAGGCTTTGGTGTCAGATGATGTGGCCTGAATGTTGGCTTCATCACTAACTCCCCTTCATAGAAGAAAGGCACACTTTATCCAGAATTTTACTATGATGCACTACCCCAACCTATAAGGCCTCTGGGACAAAGAGAACTTGAATTCCTTTGATCCAAGTAGAAACCCTGGTAGCATAGTGGTTAAGTGCTACAGCTATTAGCAAAAAGGTCAGCAGTTTCAATCCACTGGACACTCCTTGGAAACCCTTTGGGGAAGTTCTACTCTGTCCTTCAGGGTCACTGTGAGTCAGAATTGACTTGACAGCAATAGGTTTGGTTTAGTTTGATCAAAGCACAGAATTATCCACCACATTTCCAACTCTATCTCATTAAAAGTTACAATTATTGAGTACTTATCAAAATTTCTAATATGCACTGTTTTGATCAATTTTGTGTCACACAGAATTATAGCTGTAACTTACTCCAGAATAATTTGAACACAACATTCGTGTCACAGAGATTTTAGAAAGACCAATCCCAATTTATACATATATTTTTGTTGCAAAGTGCTATTACCATTGAGAAGAGGAATATACATATGATATTAAGGAGGAAAAAATGATAAAATTTCTAACCATTAAAGAATTAGTTCCTGCACAGTGTTGTGAAAACAGATGACCATATCAACACTGCGAAAACAATGTCTTTGCAGAGACTTTATATTCCATGGGATACATCTTTACAATATGTTACATATTTCAAAAGTTAGTGTTTACGATATGCCAAAAATTACATCCTGACTATTTAAACAATATGAAATATTTTAGATGTTAACTTAGTAATGTAAAAAAGATATGTATTTTTTTCAAAAATCTTTTTATGCATGCTACGCAACACACTATGCTGAAGATCATTGAAAAATAACTGTAACGGTACATGAACTGGGAACTGCCAGAAATTTAAGCAGAATGAGAAGAGGATTGGAATCAGGGATACCACTGCTGATATCAGCTGAATCTTAGCTGAAAGCATAGGATACCAGAAATATGTTTACCTGTGTTTTATTGACTATGCAAAGGCATTCAGCTGTGTGGATCATAACAAATTATGGATAACATTGTGAAGAATGTGAATTCCTGAACTCTTAATTGTGCTCATAAGGAACTTGTCCGTAATTAGAATAGTAGTTCTAACAGTAGTTAAAACAGAATAAGGAGATATTACGACAACAGTGTTTTGTTTTGTTAATGTGATTTAAAATCAGAAAAGGTGTGAACTGGGCTTGTATCCTTCTACCATACTTGTTCATTCTACATACTGAGCAAATAATCCAAAACTCTGGGCCACATGTAGAAGAACATGTCATCAGGACTAAAGGAAGATACATTAACAACCTGTAGTGCAGAGATGATACACCTCAGTTGCCGAAAGCTAAGGAGATTTGAAACACTTATTGATGAAGACCAAAGTCTACAGCCTTCAGTGTATACTACACCTTAGAATAAACACGACAAAGTCTCACAAGAGGACCACCAAGCTACCTTAAGAAAAATGAATAAAATATTGAAGTTGCCAAGGATTTCACATTACCTGGTTTCACAAAATCCATGGTAGTAGCAGTCAAGAAATCAAAGGACATTTTGCACCAAGCAAATCTACTACAAAAGACCGCTTTCAAGTATTAAAAAGCAAAGATGTCATTTCAAGGACAAGTGTGCCCGATCCAAGCCCTTGTATTTTCAATCACCTCATATGCATGTGAAAGCTGGACTAAGAATAAGTAAGATCAGGGAAGAAGTGATAACTTTGAATTGTGATGCTGGTGAAGAATAGTGAATAGACTGTAAACTGTCAGAAGAATGAACAAATATGTCTTCACTGCAACTATAGGCTCAAGCATAGCAATGACTGCGAGAAGGCAAAGGACCTTATGTCACACAGGATGTAAGGTCACTCTGAGTTAGAGCCAACCAGATGGCAACTAACAGCAACAACAACATGCCAGGAAAATCATTTGGTGCCACTGTCCCAGAGAATTATGTAATATATACACCAGGCTATAAGAACAACATACAGCAAAATATTCATTGATAAAATAGGTAAATAAATTATGCATAGTCAGGGAATGCACTGCTATCTGTCATGGACTGAATTGTGTCTTCCCAAAGTGCATGTCAACTTGCTTAGGCCATGATTCACAATATTAGGTGGCTGGCCTCCACCTTCTGGCAGTCCTGGGTATTATAAATCATACTCACTGATTGTGATTAAAGAGGACTAGGGTGGGACATAACAACCTTCCTCAGGTCA
The DNA here is from genome assembly GCA_028571685.1 of Heterohyrax brucei. Lineage (NCBI taxonomy): Eukaryota > Metazoa > Chordata > Mammalia > Hyracoidea > Procaviidae > Heterohyrax > Heterohyrax brucei. Next base: position 2,269,552 of record CM053161.1, read on the forward strand.
AATCCCTGATCCAATATAAAGGGAGTTTCTCTGAAGTGTGGGCTGCACAACCTTTTATTGTATGAGAGATAAAAGGACAGGGAAGCAAGAAGACAGTTGGAGACCTGATACCACCAAGAAAGCAGTGCTGGGAGCACAACACATCCTTTGGACCCCAAAGTCCCCAAAGTCCTACCTGGAGAAGCTTCTTGACCGGGAGAAGATTGATGACAAGGATCTTCCTCCAGAGCCAACCAAGAAAGTTTTTCCATGGAGCTGATGTTCTGAATTTTGACTTATAGCCTACTAGACAGTGAAACAATAAATTTCTCTTTTGTAAAGCCATCCACTTGTGGTATTTCTGTTAGAGAAATACTACATGACTAAAACACCACTTAACAATGAAAGCGAACAAACACAAAAATATAAATGACTGTCTAAAATGTTATGCTGCCCAAAAGCAGCAAGATGCAAAAAATTCCTGTGGTAAAATTCCTTTTTTGGAAGTTCATAACCAAGTAAACTAAGCTATATTGCTTGATGATATATAATAAATTACATCATCACTCCAAATATTTCACTCTTCTCACCCCATGAAGTTTACACAGTGGCACGTGAATTGCACTATTTTCCTAAGGAATTTACATCTCCAGCCCTTTCTCTTTGAACTAGGCATGTGATACATTTGGGCCAATTAAAGAAGTCATGGTGCTTGTCATATTCAATCAGGTGCCACGAGAGACCTCACGAGTTTCTGTCAGCAGACAGGGCCAAGATGGCAGAGCAGTCAGACACTTCTTCTGAGCCCTGTTAAAACAAAGATCTGAAAAAACAAATGAATCAATTACACATGAACATTCAAGGAACCCTGAACATCAAAGGTAAAGTTAAGAAATCAGACTGAATAGCGGGAAAGAGAGAAAAGTTTCAGAAGCAGTGATGAGTGGCCAAACCTGACTCACTAGAATATGCGTCCCACAGGCTAGATCCACTGGCATCAGTACAGTGAGGTGAGCAGAGGCCTTCAAAACAGAGTTCCCACATGAGGAGAGACCTTGGGGCAGAAAGTCCACTGACGCCTGCAGATTCAGGGAAAACTGGCACCAGATGATTAAAAGATCAGTAATTTGCGTGTAATTTGCCACCCTTGGATCTAAAAGATCTCCTCTGAGACACCCTCCAATCTCTTTTACCTACCATGCTCCCACTTTGCACTGGCCCCCAACAGGCTCTTGAGACAGACATATCGCTGGGGCAGGATGTAGGACCCCTTATGGTCCCTGAGCCATAATTGTAGCATTGGAGAGGGAACAAGTTAACAAACAGGGAAAAAACAATCCGCCAGGGCCCCTACGAAAGGAACTCAGGGCAGAAAGAATTCCTTTGTGTAGGCACAGGCATAAAGGGTCCACAGATACTAAATCCTTTTCACTCCCACATAAACCTGTCTGGGACCCCTACAACAGTACAGATCTTCATTAAAGGAAAAAAAAAACCACATTGCCATAAAGTTGATTCCAACTCATAACAACCTCATAGGGCAGAAAAGAACTGCCCCACAGAGTTTCCAAGTAGTGCCAGGGGATTTGAACTCCCAGACTTTTGTATCGCTTAACCACTATGCCACCAAGGTTTTCAGGCCCTCATTAGCATAGTACAATAGGGTACATACCTGAACTCTAATTTACTTCATGAGCTATACAGTGGAAAGGCAGCATCCTGACACTTGACACTGAGCTGCTTGGTGAGCAGGGTCCTCACCTACCCACAGCAGGGGCCTGAAAACTGACGGCACTACCCACACCACCTAGCCACCACTGACAGGGTTTCATGAATAAATGGTTCCCCATGGTCCTTGCAGCCAAAAATATTGAAAATCCATAACCAAAAAACTAAACCCAGTGCTGTCGAGTCAATTTCAACTCATAGCCATCCTACCGGGTAGAGTAGAACTGCTCCACAGAGTTTCCAAGGAGCACCTGGCAGACTCAAGCTGCTGATCTGTTGCTTAGCAGACACAGCACTTAACCACTCTGCCACCAAGGTTTTCCACAGTCTGGCTGAAAACCTACACAACACACAGGGATACACTTTCCTCACAGACACTCAGGGGTAGCTGTCAGCTCCCTGACTTGCTCAGGGCATGAAGCCAGATACCTACGCGTATGTTAATCAATCCTGCCCATATATGATTGTAAGTGAGGGACTGACCCACACACTTGGTGATCTACTTCCTGGATACTTGAACTGAATCCATATAAAAAAAGTAAATAGACTCCTGGGCGCACATACATAGTGACAGATCTAGCTACCTGGTGACAGGATGTTAGAGCTTCAAAGGGGCCAATAATCAAACCAGTGCACACAACCAGCATGTATCAGCATTTCAAAATAAAACAAAACAAGGTAGAGCACAGTAAACAAGTATTAAAAAAAAACAACAATAATTTATTGATGGCTCACAGACAACAGTCAATACCACATCACATAAAGAGGCAGACCATGATGGTTTCAGAAAACTCCCCAAAAGAGAATCAAGAATGATGAAGAAGACTTCTTAGAATTACCAGAAGCAGAATATAAAGGAGTAATATTCAGAATTCTTCAAGAGATCACGAAAGAGATCAAGCAAAATGTGAAACAATCTAAGGAACACACAAAGCAATAGAGAAACATAAGAAGACTAGAGCATAATGAAAAACTTACCAGGCCATGAGAATCTATAGAGAGACAACAAACAGAAACTCAAAAAATTAACAATAAAAATCTCAGAATGAGACAACTCAATAGAAAGCTGAAGGAGCATAACTGAGGTGATTAGATACTACGTAATCACTAATCACTATATAGTGTCCTTTCTTATCTAATGTGGTGGGTTTTAATTTAAACCTTATTTTATCAGAAATTAATACTGCCACCTCTGTTCTTTTTTAGTGTTGTTTGCTTGGTATATGTTTTTCTATTCTTTGAGTTTTAGTTTGTGTCCTTAAGTCTAAGGTTTATCTGTTGCAGGCAGCACATAGCGGAATCTTTTTAAAATTCAATCTACCACTCTGCCTCTTTACTGGTGCATTTAATCCATTTACATCGACAGTAATTACTGATAGGTATGAGTTTAGCGATTAGACACTATATGATTAGAAATAGTGAGACTAAAAATAAAAAGCACTTGACACCAGCATATTTGAGGAAAACTGAGATAAAAAAATTTTTTTAAAATGAGGAAATTCCAAGAATTATGTGGGGCTCTATCAAGGGGAGTAACCTACTCATGTTTGGAGTACCATAACAAGGGAGAATAACAGAAAATACAAGGAGAACTGTTGAAGATTTTTTGCCACAAATATTTCTTAACATGGAGAAAGATGAGATTTCTATCCAAAATGCTCATTGAATGTCACACAAGTTAGATCTCAGAATAACCAAGACATATTATAGTTAAACTGATCAAAAAGAAAGATAAAGAGAGAACTATAAGAGTAGCTAGGGATAAATGAAAAGTCATCTACAAATGAAAATCAGTAAGACTAAGCTGGGATTACTCAGCTAAAAATATGCAGGCAAGAAGGCAACTGGATGACATATATAAAGCTCCAAAGGAAAAAAAAGGTCAGCCAAGAATTACATATCCAGCGAAACAGGCTCTCATGCATGATGGCCAAATTAGGACATTTTTAAATTAAAAGAAGTTTAAGGCATTTACAAAATCCAAACCAAGATCTTAAGAAATACCAAAGAGATTCCTTCATTCAGATAAACAGCAACATCAGAGAACAACTGGAGACTGAAACACAGGACAGCTACCAAATGTCAACCCAGACAGGGGGACACCGGATATGGGGGACAGAGATGCCATTACAGAAAGGTGACAACATTGTCACAAAAGTGTGTCATGGATTGAATTGTGCCCCTGCCCCCAAAACATGTGCAGCCATTTGGCTGGGCCATCATCCCCAATATTTTCAGATTACCCTTCATTTTGTGATGCAGAAACTCTTTGTCTCTGCCTTTGGTTAATGACTGGATTTGTGTCAAAGAGGATTAGGATGGGACAATAAAACTTTTCCTAAGATCACTTCCCTGTTCCAATGTAAAGAGAGTTTCCCTGGAGTGTGGCTAGCATCTTTAATCCTTCCATTCTACAGGAGATAAAAGGAAAGGGAAGCAAGCAAAGAGCTGGGGGCCTCATGTCATCAAGAAAGCATCACCGGGAGTAGAGCACATCCTTCAGACCTGAGGTTCCCGTGCCAAGGTGCTCCCTGAACAAAGACTGATGCAACACAAGGACCTTCCTCCAGAGCCAACAAAACAAGGAAAGGATTTGTAGCCTACTGGACTAAATAAGAATAAACTTTCCTTTGTTAAAGCCATCCACTCTGTTAGAGTATCCCTAGCTGACAAAGAAAAAAGGGACTAAAAATGTCACAGATCTCTTAGATAGACAGCAAGTCAAGGCAACATAAAAAAAATAAAAGACTAGTTTAATAAAAGACTCAGAAAATAAAAAGATCAACAACAATGAAAATACATGAAGAAAAATGACTCCGGACAGAAAATTAACTAGAACAAAGAAACTGTCAACAACATGCACAAAAAGCAGACATCAGAATGACATCACTGAACTCATATCTATCAAGAATTACACTCAATTTAAATGGATTAAATGCACCAATAAAGAGGCAGAGAGTGGTAGGTTGGATTTTTAAGATTCCTTTATGTGCTGCCTGCAATAGATAAACCTTAGACTTAAAGACACAAACTAAAACTCAAAGAATAGAAAAAAACATGTACCAAGCAAACAACACTAAAAAAGAACAGGGGTGGCAGTATTAATTTCTGATAAAATAAAGTTTAAATTAAAATCCACCACATTAGATAAAGAAGGACACTATATAGTGATTATAGTGACTAAAGGGTTGAGTCAGATCTGACTCGATGGCACTTGGCTCGGACTCCAAGAGGACATAACCGTTTTAACATTTCCATATCCAATAACAGGACATAAAACAAACTCTAACAGCACTGAGACAAGAAATACGCAGCTCCACAATAACAGTAGGAGAGTTTAACAGACCACTGTCAGTGAAGGACAGAACATTCAGATAGAAGCTCAATAAAGGCATGGAAAAGCTAAATGACACAACCAACTAATTTGACTTCAAAGACATATACAGACCATTCCACTCAACAACAGCCAACTGTACTTTCTTTCCAAACATACATGAAACATTCTCCAGAACAGACCACATGCTAGACTATAAAGCAAGCCTTAACAGAAACCAAAGGATCAAAAAATTACAAAGCATTTTTTCTGACTACAAAATCATAAAAGTAAAAATCAATAATCAATACCAAACACTCAAAAACCAAACAATGCTTTGCTCAAAAACTACTAGCTTATAGAAGAAATTAAAGATGGATTAAGGAAATCCACAGAATCAAATGAGAATGAAAGCACATTGTAACAAAACCATTGGGACACCTCACAAGCACTACTCAGAAGTCAATTTATAGCAATAAATGCACACATCCAAAAAGAAGAAAGGGCCTAGATCAAAGCATTAGTCCTACAATTCAAACAAACAGAAAGGAACAAAAGGAGCCCTCTGCCATCAAGAAGAAAGCAAATAATACAAACTAGAGCAGAACTAAATGAACTAAAGAACAGAAAAATAATTGAAACAGTTAAAAAGATCAAGAGCTGATTCTTTGAAAGGACTGACGAAATCAATAAACTATTAGCCAGACTGACAAAAGAAAAACAGAAGAGGAAGCAAATAACCCAAATAAGAAATCAGATGGGTGATATCATAACAAAACTAACTGAAATTAAAATATCATAAGAAAATACTATGAAAAATTGTACTCTAACAAATTTTAAAACCTAGAGGAAATGGACAAATACCTCAAAATGCACTACCTACCTAAACTAACACAAACAGAGGCAGAACAACTAACTAAACCTATAACAAAAGAAGAGCTTAAAAAGATAATTTAACAACTCCCAACAACAAAAAAATAAAGCCCTGGCCCAGATGGCTTCCCTTGAGAATTTTATCTGACTTTTTACTAAAGGTATTTCAGAGCATAGAAAATGATCGAATACTCTAAAATTCATTCTGTGAAGGCAGCATAACCCTGATAGCAAAACCAAGTACACACATCATCAAAAAAGAAAATTGCAGATCAATATCCCTCATGAACTTAGACACAAAAATTTCAAAGAAATTATAGCCAATAGGATTCAACAACATAGAAACAAATAAATAAATTCACCATGACCACACTGGGTTCATACCAGGAATGTAAGGATGGCTCAACATTAGAAAACACAATCCATGTAATTAACCACATAAATAAAACAAAAGCCAAGAACCACTTGATTTTATCATTTGATGCAGAAAAGCGATTTGACAAAGTCTAACACATGTTCATGTTAAAAACTTTCAGCAAAATAGGAATACCCATTTCTCCTTCAAAAGGAAAAAAAAAAGGTTTTGCTGAGTCAATTTCAACTTATAGAGAAGGGGAATTCCTCAGCATAATAAAAGACATTGATACAAGGCCAAAGCCAACAGTAAACGTTATCCTGAGTGGAAAGAATCTGACAGTGTTGTCCTTGAGAACGGAAACCAGACAAGGATGTCCTCTGTAACCACTTTTATTCAACAGTGTGCTAGAAATTCTAGCCAGAGCAATCAGGCAAGAAGAAGAAATAAAAGGCATCCAAATTGGTTAAGGAAGAAATAAAAGCATCTCCATTTACAGATGATGTGATCTTATATACAGAGAACCTTAAAGAATTGACCCCTCCCCCCAAATAAAATAGATGTTTATTTTGTTTTATTACAAAGCACTACTGGAACTAATTAGGAGTTCAGCAAAGGAGCAATACAACAAGACAAACATAAAACATTTAGTTGGATTCCTCTGCACAAGGAGACTGTCAAAAAGGAAATCATTGAATCAATACTATTTACAATAGCCCTCAAGATAATAAAATATTTAGGAATGGATTAAGGAAATTCACAGAAGCAGAGACAGAAAAGACCACAAAAAAAAAAAAACTACACAAGAAACTACTGCAAGACACCAAAACAAAAAAGTAGAGAAACCTACCCTGTTCACAGATAGGAAAACTTAACATTGTGAAAATGTCCATTCTACCCAAAGCCATCTATAGATACAATGCAATCCTTATCCAAATTCTAATGGTATTTTTTAATGAGATGGAGAAACAAAGTGCCAACTGCATACGGAAAGGGAATAGGCCTGGACATGTAAGGCATTACTGAAGACAAAGAACAAAGTGGGAGGTTTCACAGTACTTGATTTTAGAAGCTATTATACTACCATGGTAGTCAAAACACCCTGGTACTGTTACAACAGATACTTAGACCAATGGAACAGAATTAAGAATATAGACATAAAATCACATAGCTATGAGCAAGTGGAAACTCTGGTGGCATAGTGATTAAGTGCTATTGCTGCTAATCAAAAGGTCAGCAGTTCAAATCCTCTAGGCACCCTATGGAAATTCTATGGATCAATTCTACTCCATCCTATAGGGTTGGTTAGGTCAGAATTGACTCGATAGCAGTGAGTACTTTTTGGTATAATCAAGTGATATTCGAAAAGACTCAACGTCCATAAACTGGGGGGGAGAACTGTCTCTTTAACAAATGGTGTTGGCATAACTGTATATCCATTTGTGAAAAAAGTGAAGCAAGACCTTACACTATGCATGAAAACAAACTCACAATGGATCAAAGACCCAAATTTAAAATCTAAAACAATAATGATCATAGAAGAAAAACAGAGACAATATTAAGAGCCCTAATACATAACATAAGCATAATAAAAACATTACTAGCAATGCACAAACACCGTCAATAACCAGAAACGCCTAAAAATGAAGCACTTACGTTTATCCAAAGACTTCAACGAAAGAGCAAAATGACGACCTACAGTTAGAGAAGAAAATCTTTGTGTATGGCAAATCCAATTAGTGTTTAACCTTTACAATCTACAAGATACTGTAAAACATCAACAAGAAAAATAACCCAAGAAAAAAATGTGCAAAGGATATGAACAGGCACTTCACAAATGAAGACATTCAGTCAGCTAACAGATACATGAGGAAATGCTCATGATCATCAGCCATTATAGAAATGCAAATCAAAACTACGGTGAGGTACCATCTCACCCCATCAAAACTAGCATTAATCCAAAAAACAGAAAATAGTAAGTGTTGGAGAGGCTGTGGAGAGACTAGAACATTTATACACTACTGGTGGGAATGTAAAATATTATAACCACTTTGGAAATCAATTTGGCACTTCCATAAAAAGCTAGAAATATCATATGACCAGCAATCCCACTCTTTGGAATGTATCCTAGAGAATAAGAGCTGTTACACAAGGAAATATATGCACACCAGTGTTCATTGTACCACTGTCCACAAACAGCAAAAAGATAGGATCAACCTAGTTGCCGACCAACAGATGAACAGTAAGCCAATTATGGTACAGTCACATAATGGAATACTATGCAGTGATAAAGAACTACAGTTAAGTTTGTGAAACTTCTTATAACATGGAAGAATCTGAAAGTCATTATGCTAAGTGGAATTAGTCATAAAAGGACAAATATTCTGTGGGAACACTATCATAAGAACTCAAGAAAAGATTTAAATACAGAAGAAAACATTCTTTGATGGTTACAAGCATAGAGAGGCAGAGCAGTATTCACTCACCACAGGACTAAATCGAAAGTTAAGATGTTTCTTAAAAACAATCAAATACTCCAAGGGACAGAGTAGGAGGGCAGGGGTCTGGAGACCACATTTTCAGCAGATATCCAGGTCAATCAGCATAATCAAGTTTTTCAAGAAGTTGTCCTGCATCCTACTTTGGTGAGTGGTATCTGTGGTCTTAAAAGCTAGCAAGTACTCATCTAAGAAACATCAATTTGTCCCAACCTATGTGGAGTGAAGGAGAACACAGAGACAAAGACACGAGGAAAACATGAGCCCAAAAGACAGAGAAAAAAAGAAAACAAACCCACTGCCACCCAGTCAGGCCTGACTCATAGTGACCCTACAGGTCAGAGTAGAACTGCCCCACAGAAGTTTCCAAGGAGCAGTTGGTGGATTTGAACTGCTGATCTTTTGGTTAGCAGACATAGCTCTTATCCCACTATACCACCAAGGTTTCCAAAAGACAGAAAAGGGTCACATAAATCAGAGACAACAGCAGCGTAAGACCAGAGGAACTAGATGGTGGCTGGCTACCACCAGCGCTGCCCTGACAGAGAACATAGCAGAAGAAAAGAGGTGTGCAGTGAAAAGACCGTACTGAGGGTCTGACAGACTGGTGGCTCCCAGGAAGACATGGCCCCCAGACTCTGCTAGCCCAGAACTGAACTCATTCCCCAAACCAACAGATTGGATTGGACTAGACGGTAAAACAAAACTACAGATTATAAAACAAGCAAAAAGAGATGACAAGATATGCAAGAACCATGCTGCCCACCTGCCTTAGACATGTAGTGCTGTTATAACACACATGCCAAAAGCATAGGGCTTCAACAAGGCGAAATTTATTCTCTCACAGTCAAGTAGGCTAACAAGTCCAAATTCAGGACGCCAGCTCCACGGGAAGGCTTTCTTTTCTCTGTCAGCTCCGGAAGAAGGTCCTTGCGATACATGACTATTCCCTTGGTCTAGCAGCCTCTCAGAGCAGTAATCTTGGGTTCAAAGGGCATGTTGGGCTCCCAGCACCACCTCCTTGGCAGTAGGAGTCCCCAGCTCCCTGCTCACTTTCCTTTTCTTTTTATCTCTTGAGAAGTAAAACACAGTTGAGGCCACATCCCAGGGAAACTCCTTTTACCCTGGATCAAGCATGTGACTTTCGTAAGGGTGTTACTAACCCGAAACCCCTTGAGCATAATCCAGTCTTGCCCTGTTATCCACAGGCAGAGATTAGGGTCTACAATATATATGAAAATTACAATCACAAAACAGAGGACAATCATACAGTGCTGAGAATCATGGCCTAGTCAAATTGTTGCACACATTTCTACCCTAACCAAAAAACAAAAACAAAAACAAAAACTCCTATCGAGTCGACTTGGACTCATAGTACCCCATAGAACAGAGCAGAACTGTTTCGTAGAGTTTCTGAGGAGTGCCTGGTGGATTCAAATTGCCAAACTTTTGGTTAGCAGACATAGCACTTAACCACTATACCACCAGGGTTTCCATCCCACATTTCTTGGGAAGTAATTCAACCCATGACACTGTACATGGTATACCTGTTTCTGAGAAGTGAGGGCCCGTATAAATCTTACTCCCCGGATACTCCTCGCACTTATGCAGGGCCATGTAATTCAACCTGGCCACTGGGAAATGGGCTGGTGATGCATTTCCAAGCCGAACTAATTAAGCAGGTGAATCTTCCCCACATTTACCCCAACCCTGGTCAGTCAGCAGGAGGCAAAAGACGGCGCATCTTGGTGACAGCATCACAAGATGGGAGACACATGGGTCCTTCAGTCGTATCGTGCAGAAAGTCGCCTGAAAGCTTTGTTTTCTTGTTGGTGAAATTTTGGTACCTGTTGCAGCAGTTAAGTGTTATTTTAACTCATACTTAATCGGGCCCTCAAATTTTAACCTCAGGACTAACAAGTGCAATGTTAACAAGTCCCAACATAATGGCACTTACGAATTGGTCATGAAGAGTATGATTCACCAAATCAGATTATGAACAGTTCTGGTTGTCTGTGCATACACTGATTGTAACCATTAGGGGATTATTACAGCAGCACCGGAGGCTGTAGCAGGGAGACAAATGCGCGACTTACCGGACAAACCAGGTAAATAACTTGTGGGAGACTTCTACAGTGTCAAATCCCCTTAAGCTCCAGACGACTGTTGCAGACCCCTCAAAGCGTGTCAGAATCCTTTCTCCCTGTCAGCTATTAGACCCCCTCCTCTGCTTGTACTCCCTTACCTGCCAGGTGGGTTACAGCTCTCCCAAGTCCGTAACAAGCAACAGGGTGGCTGGAGGGGCACAGAACTGCCCTTCTTGAAGGAGCTGAGCTTGTCTTAAATACATACTAATCAGCCCTTCAACTTTTCAGTTTCCAAATGCCTGTTTTTAACTACATCATACAGACACGAAAATGCAAGTGGTACAGTGCCTAGAGCTACCAGTCAAGTTTGAATCCACCAACTGCTCCTTGGAAACTCTATGGTGCTGGATTTGCAGTCCCGTAGTTGCTAACAGCTAGAACTGACTCAGTGGCAATGGGTTTGGTTTATATATACAAGTAGGATATGTATCCACACTGTCATCATGTCCGACTCAAAGCCACCCTAGAGGTCAGAGTAGAACTCCCTCAGTTTCCAAGAACACCTGGTGGATTTGAACTGCCGACCTTTTGGCAAGCACTTAACGTATTACACCACCACGGTTTCCAGGATATGTATAGATTACATGTATGTAAGAAAAATACGCCTTAGCTGTATTCAGACACGAAGGAGAGGCCCAGCTAAGTTACTCTGAAGCTGATGTTTACTCAGATATACTATTTTCTTTCTACAAGGTCAATGAGGCAGAATGAACTGACAGCACTAGGTTTGGTCTTCTGTTGGATGATCTGGTAGCATGCAATGGTCCACTGAACCCACAGTGCTTGCTTTAATCCTTCACTGGACAGATGGACAAGTGTGTCAGGAAAAGCATGTAAGAATAAGCAAAGTTCGAACACAGGATTCTCTAGCTTGGGAGAAAGAACAAATGCAAAACTTGTTTCGCATTTAGAGAAAAAGTCTTCTAAACCTGTGATCTATTCCTTTGAAGGAGTTTTGTGTTTTGCTTGTCCAAATTTACTAGCAAAACTTTCTTCTGACAAACTCCTCTCTCTTCTGAGCTACCTAGGAAACAATGTGGAATTCTCCATCTCAGTAGGTTCCGCAGTCTTACAGGTCAGATGCGTGGTGGACGCAGGCTGGCTTTGTGCCAGCAGTTGGCGTCAGCTGTATACTTCAGCCCACTTCTGCCTGAGATTTTTAAAACCTAGTATATGTTACGGTTTTTTAGAACTTTTTAAAGTGAAGTAATTTACACATCAATATTGTCAACAGGCCACTATCATCTCTTACTAAAAGCCTAAAAGAGAACACCAGCCACAGGCAACTAGGGCAAGTGCACGTTTGCCTTGACGGGACAGTCCAAATCAGCCAGAAGGGAAAGAGAAAGAACAGTCCTTTAATGTTACCAGGAGCTCATGAATAAAAAGGCAGAACTTACAAAGGATAATTACAAACAGTCCCCAAGATTTGGTCACATTAGAAACACAATGACTTCATTTATCATCATTATTTATTGGGCGCCTATTCTGCGCAAGTCACTATGCTAGGCGCTAAGATACAACGATGCAGATCTGACAGACTGCCCTCAAAGAGCTTACAGTCTACTACAGAAGCACACAGTCTCTGGAGAAACTATCTTAAGTGTAAATTAACCTCCCCCCCAAACCACCCTCCAAAAAACTTGAGGAAAATTGTACTAGATTTTATTTCTTCCATTTACTTGTATTTCAGCAGCTTCACATAAAAAGCGTAAATCTGAAAGTCTTTTAAAATGCATACTTTTACTGGTAAGCAAAATTCATTTTCATTAGGAAAAAATGTTGAATATTTATTGCAATTAAGAAAATCCTCAAACACATCTTCAGTATTTTCATCAATTTTTTTTTATGAATCTGTATTTGTGAATTAACCAATTTCCCAAATTGCATTAGTAACATGCAACAACTTTTTGAAATAAATTTCTTTAAACCACTGGCAGTCACACATAACATACACAGGCTCTCCGCTAAAAGCAAGGAAGGCTCTTGAAATGGATGGATGTTTATTTACCACCAAAGTTCAGTTTATGTTTTTTTCCCCATAAACCCATTTCATGTTAATTCAAAGTATGATGAAATAACCCCTGCATTAACCTAACCCCAAAGATCCAAAGATCCCAAGCTTTAGATCACTAAGCTTTTGACAGAAGACAATCTTGGAAAATGATGACTAGAATCTTCAAGTCCATCTCTTATCACTATTAACAGGGCAGCCACATGTACCGTTAAGAACTATAAAGCAACAAAAGGAGAGGACATAACAAAATAACCCACGTTTGTATCACATCCTAAGGAGTTTCTGAAGTTTTATATTATTTTATTTCAAGCATGTATCAGTAGGGGAATAAAAAAGCATTGACATCGCTGTTTATCTAGGCTAAGCTACTAGAGAAAAGGGGTATTTGACTATCACATTTTACCATCCATTAATTTTTAATCATAACTGCTTTGGGTGTCTTGGTAGTTATTATCCTCTTTTTCCAGAATCATCTCTGGGCTGAGACACTTCTAGATATACTTAGGTTTTTGTAAGTCTGAAAGTTTCTGTCCTTTTGGAGATGTTACAAGACTTCTTTTAAGCCACTGACACTAAGACGGATGATATGATTATTAACTTGAACACAAGTCTATCTTTAAAATGTATTAATTATAGTAAAGTAACACAGCTGTACACACCAAAAGTGAGTTCCTGAGACAGTGGTTCCTTATTCCCATATTAGAGCATTCTTGTCCTGAGCAGCTTCCCTTAATTAAGTAAAAACAAACAAAAAGAAAAAGCACGAATTCCCCACTGTGCTAGATGGGCTCTTCTAGTTGTTTCCTCATCAGATTCAAAAGTGAGTTTGTCAAATAAAATACATTGTAACTCAAGTAAATTTTAACATTCACCTCTACCAAACTAACAGATCTACCCACCACAGAGGTATAATGAGCTCTGAAACTGGTACCCAGGTCTGGCTGCGACTATTCGCCTATTGTGCACACCTTCCTTACTAGAAACATAAATTTAAGTTTTGACCCGCAGATTTTAAGTTTCCATGTCCAGTATTTGTACAAACTAAATGAAGTTAGATTTTCTTAGTATAAAATCTAAGAGAAATAAAGTCAGATCAATACAATTATACGTTAGTCTCTCATCTTCCCATTTTCACATTAATAAGGTGGTTTTTTATTTCATCTCTTTTCTGAACAGACATAACAAATTGTACATAACCGTGTGGTGTAAAAGGACCACCAATTAAGTTATCTTGTCCAGTAGTAACTTTACAGACAAAGAAACTGAGACCCTGAAAGGCATACTGAAGAGCTGGGAGGTGAAGGCGGCTCGTGTTCATGACACCACACTCGGACCTTTCTGCTGGTTTGAAGAAGTCATACAGGCAGGCTTCCACAAGAACTATACAACTAAATACAACAGCTGTCAAAACTGTGTAGTAATTAAATGGTATTTTTTGTTTTTTGACATGAGGTAAATATAACAAAACGTTAGCTATTACTTTAAACAAGTCGTAGAAAATTGTAGCCCTTTTTGGTTACTGCTGATTGTGTAACTACAGTGTTTGGTCTTACTCTTAAGGGTAACTGATTTGCAGTTGCTACCTTTGAGGACGTTTACTTGTCCACTGCAGAAAAACTCCTATTAAATATGGTCACATAATCATATATTATGCATTTAGTCTGTTATTTTTAGATAGTTACTGATTTTCTTATACTTCTGATACAAGGAAAACAAAGTTATGCACAGAATAAAATGAGATACTACCCCTATATTTAATCCGTTGGTAGCCTGAAAATTAGTCACTTTCACAGAGGATGAGAAAACCTATTCTAGGACTGGCAGAAAGAGATGTCTAGGGTAAGAAAGAAATACAATGAAAATTGGGAGTTCTGATTAGCTTGTAATCTGTGGTGTACGAGAAAGGACAACTTCAGAGAATCAGAAGATCTGAGTTCCAAGTTTTAAAAACTCCATTCTTTGCTACTAGCTATTTGACCTTGAGCAATTCACTAAACTTCTGGGTTTCTGTTTCTTCATCTGCAATAGAGATTAACACCTGTACTACTTATCTCATTAGATTACTGAGGATAGCATACATTAAAATATATGACAGTGCTTTGTAAATAAAAAAGTACGTCACGAATATCAATTATTATTACTCCAATAGTCAATAAAACATGGATCTACAGAAATGGTAAATAATTATCACGCGGTGGCAACAGGCATGCTCACTAGAACAAACCTGACTCAGGGTAAACCATGCAAACAGTTTTAACTTTCAGTGACAATGCTAAAAAATCAGATATAATAACACAGAGGAACATTTTAAGAGAAAGTACTGAAACACACACATTGGCTTGACTTAAAAGACTTTAAAGTGAGTCACAATGAGTTACAGCATATAAAGAGGTATTTTAGTTTTTAAGTGGAGAAAGGTGATAGTCGCCTGCAAGAAAAACAAGAATTCTGGGCACTTCTAAAATAAATGGAATAAAATACCATCACTTTTAGCTATTTTGTAAGCCAGGCTTTTAACAAATATCACATTAATCTTCCCAGTAATCACGCATTCCCCCCAAAAAGATAAAAGAGAATGTCTACTTCTAAATCACATCCAATGTGAATCTGCAGAAATGGAAGGCATAGAATTCAGTGTTCACAGAAGAACTCTACAGGCACCTGAAAACTTAACTATCCTTCATGTACACGTTATATTCCATAAAGAATAATGGAAACATAGCGAATACTTCAATTTTTTTTTTTTTTTTGGTACAAATTCTTATTGTGAAGTTGCCTTATTCTCATATTACGCCTTTCTGGTGGCCTTCTTTGTTTGTTTTGTTTGTAAAATTTAAGTTCAAGTTGCCCATTAACCTTTCCCTTCAAATATGCCCTTTGATATTCTCACCAAAAAAAAAAAAAAAAGTAAATTAAGATGCAAGGGAATAAATGAGATATGATTCATGAAGTATAAAAATATGCTGTTTCAAATTCAGAATAATTTAATAACTCTTCGTTATTTCGTATGTATCTGGAAATGGGACAGATACGTGTCCTGATCCTGTCACAAGAGGTAGAATTCCAGCATTTGGTACAACATTCCAAGACAGAGTTAAAGTGACATTCCTGTTTCCCCTATAAAAAGATAAAATAAACAGAAGTCAACAGAAGCATTTGTAATTCAATAAACACATTTTGGATACTAGATGTCAAATTATTTACTTAGAACCAAGTATTCCTAACAAGAATAGTCATCTTTAACACAACTGTCTGCTCATGTCACCTGAAATCTAAAAGAACAATGGTGGAAAACACCACTATTAACTTTGCAGGAATCCTGCCATCACCTACCGAAACTCTGACTGACAGTTACAGTTACTAGAACTCAAACATAAAGCTTAAATGGACAAAACAAAGAGAAGGTAAAAAAAGGTTCAAGCTAGGAGTCTGACAACAGTAACCTGAAACATAATTCTATCATTGCTTAGTTCGGCAAAACTGAGCAAATCATGACCTCTCACGGTCTGAAATTTTTCACCTGCAAAAAATGGAGGTTTGGTCAAGACAGCTCTTCCCTCAAGTCCTTTCCAATGTTTACTCACAGAGTATATGAGCTCAAACTGACAATCAGCGTAAGTGCCTCATTTTATATCAACAGAAACAGGTAAACCCACGTTAGGAGAACAAATACCAGATACTTGAGCATCCCGTCCTCAGCTAGGAAGCTAAGTTTCCCTGGCAAGTTCCTCTGGACTTCAGAAAGGAGCCTTTACTTGGCAACCACAGATCCCTCCTGCGTGGCGTATACTTCATGTACTTCAGAGCAGAAGCTACAACCCTTCACTAGTCCAGCACACTTAGCACAGTGCAAGAGGACGGAGCATCTATCTTAAACCTTCGTTCATGTGGCCGTCCTCCCACTCAGTCTTTCAGCTCAAGTTTGCATAATACTTTTCTTTTTTCACAACTGTCTTCTTTGTGCTCTCTAACATTTTTCTTTAAAATGAAAACACATTACATCTTTCTTTCCCCTTTATATCTCACTAAATGAAAAAAAAAGATACAAAGGACGGCTTACTTGAGTCCATTTCCATCGTCAAAGAAGAAATATTTTGTTTTCATATCTTTCAGCAGCAGCTTTGGATTATCACCTCTCAGAACAATCTTGTCCCAAAGGACAACTTGGTTCAGAGCCTACAGTAAAATGAAAATTAGACAACTCATCAGAAATATCATCATGTGACTTCAAATTAAAAGTACTGGGAGGCATTCAGTTTCACTTATGTTAACCACTCTAACTTTGAGGGATTGCGAAAACCTTAAAACAAAACAAAACGAAAAAGGTATGCCAAATAACAAGTAGAAAAATTACTTTTAAAAAGGGTCAACTTTTCCTGGACAGCAGAATGACTGCTTCCCTAAGGAAGTCATTAATTTTGCTAAGGCAACAGTATTACTTAAGACTCTCACAGTTTAATACAAGGATTTACACCTCTATACTCTCCAAGGAATGACGCCCTTCAGCTCCTGAGCAAAAGTGGGATGGGAAGACAGAGAGGGATAGCAGCTGGTTGAATGGATATGGGGAAAGTCAAGGTGAAAAGAAGGAGTGTGCTGTCACACAGGGATTGCAACTAGGGTCATGGAACAATATGTGTATAAATTTTTGCATGAGTAATTAACTTGAATTATAAACTTTGACCTAAAGCACAATTAAAAAACAAAAAAAAAGAAGTGAGGGTCTTGCAGGTATCAAACCAAAAAACCCACTGCCATCAGAGTCAGTTCTCATTCAGTGACCCTATAGGTAGAGTATAACTGTCCCATAGTTTCCAAGGAGCAACTGGTGGATCTGAACTGCCAACCGTGTGGTTAGCAGTCACACACTGAACCACTATGCCAGAGTTTCCCCTGCAAGTATAAAAACCAAAACACCAAACTCATTGCCGTTAACTCGATTCTGACTCACAGTGACCCTATATCCCTGGTAAGAGAATTATTCTTCTAAGTCACTTTGCCCTGTAAGATTATGGGGACCTGCAAGCTCAGTTTGGACCGGGGAGTGTTTTGAGGAAGTAGAGCTTTACCTTGTTAATACACACCATGGCTGCCACATTAAGTCATGAAAATTCATAAATTTCCAGTGATTTTAAATTATCAAGGAATCACTAAAGACATGAAGCTTTTTCAAACCAAAAAACCAAACCCATTGCTATCAACTCACTACAATGCAGAAACCAAGCACAAACGTCCCATGGGGTTTCGAAGGAGTGCCTGATGGACTGAAACTACTGAAGAACTGTTGGGTTAGCAGCCTCACTCTTAATCCCTGTGCCATGAGGGCTCCTGGAGCCCTTTAGAAACTTTTCTTTCCCTTTACATTATGAAAATATAGGTACATCATTGTTATATTATGGCAAAATTCCATGAGTCAACCCTTTTAAAGCCAACAGATTATATACAAGCTCCATTTCTATTTAGATGGAAAACTCGTACCTTATTAACAGGGAAAATAAGTAGGGGCACAAAACGGGGAAAACACATTTGTGACTCAACAGCAACTGACCACAATGACAACACTACATCTCCAGAAATTTGTTCTCACTGAGCTATCATTCATTAGTTTGTAAGGCTCACTGCTTAGGGCGGTAACATTAACTTAAAAAAAAAAAGGAGGAACAGTATTATTAAAGAGTCAGAGAGTCAAACCTAAACCTTAAAGTTTTCTTCTAACAGTGAAAAGAAAAACATCAAGACCAAAGAACACAAAATCAAAGGTACACTTAAATGACTTTTTGTGTAGATCTGTTCAATCACCAAAGCAAATTCCAAATTGTATTAACCTACTAATCATGCTGGGGTATACCAGGATTACGTCCTAGTTTCAGTATATCCCTGGACACTCCAGGGAGCAGTTCTACTCTGTCCTATAATGCTGTTATGAGCTAGAACTGACTCGAGGGCAACGGGTTTGATTTTGGTTTTAGGTTAGGTATATCGGTTACAAAGAAAACCAACAAACCAAACCAAACCAAATGCTGTCGAGTCAATTCTGCTTACAGTAACCCTTACCACAGAGTAGAGCTGCCCCAGCTTCCAAGGAGCACCGGGCAGATTTGAATTGCTGACCTTCTGATCAGCAGCCGTAGCACTTAATCCTTATGCCACCAGGGTTTCCATTCAATACAAAGCTGGACAATTTTTGCAACTTGCAAAATAATACATGCTTTTACAATTGTTACTCTTATCTTTAGGAATAGCTTTGATATGCAAACATAAGGATGAACACTTATTCATTCCAATATTCCTAACGCCTAACATGATACTTTGCGTAGAATATATAATCCGAGTTAACTAATCAAATCATTAAATACATAAGTGATTCACTTGTTATCCCTTTAAAAATGAATATAGGCCAAAAACATGCAGAGAGTGGAACTACTTTTAACTATTAGTTACCTACAGGCTACACTTACAATAAACATAAAGGTAACTTAGGTAAAAAGATGAGGAAAGTTTTATCCCACAGATTTAATTTTCATATCTTAATTTACTTCCTAGAATTATTCACTTATACTTTCAGTATCAACTACACATTTACAATTTCAGAAATTAGACTGTGGTATCACATAGAATAAAATACATTTAAGGTTTTAAAATATTTCTAACAAAGCATATTTATATTTGCCACCAAGTCTTTCTAAACCATACTAAGTCACTTCATTTGTATTAACATTTTATTTCTAAAGTATCTAGATTCTAGAAAGTTATCTCAAATGCGATTGTGATCTCTTTGTATTTCCTGTTCCATTGCTGAAAAAGCAATTCACAACTCAGTGGTGGACAGTACTGAGGCAGACAACAAACAAGACAATTAAAAAACAAACACTGAAATAGGATGTAGAAAGATTTCTAGCTTAGCAAAAAACAAATGACTCAAGGTTCCTCACAGCAGCTCTACAGGACTGACCGGAACTACCCCGCGGGGTTTCCAGCAGTAGACTGCCCATCTCTCGCTGGTGGAGTAGCTGCTGGCTGGCCCTTGAGACAGCAGCCAGGCATTTGGCCAGTGTGCCACGACGAATTCTAGTTTCAGCAATAGTTGGTATAAATAGCTCAACCTCTAACGATACCAGCAACAGAATTCTAAATCAGACTAAACTAAGAACTTTTGATCATAAACTCTTAAACAGCATTTTAATCTAACAGCTTAGTAAGCTCTTAATTACAAATCTTAGTTTTAATCAAGTTGTAATATGATGGAAAAGAAATTATGAATCTCATATAACTTTTATCACAAAGCAAAATATTTCTTAACAGAGATATGAATTTTAGATATATGGTTTAATAAGACTATCCAAAACAGCTGACACCATGTATTAAGAAAACAAAAATGACATACACAAAATTTAGTAAGTAGATGGATTTTAAAACATCTCAGAGATGATTCAGAAAATTGTAACCTTTAGCGATTTCCATTATATATTTGAGTAATGGCAGTTTTAAACACAAGTTACAAATTTCATTGGTTCAAATATCTTGCGCTCTCTCTCTGAGCTTAGCTGTGAAGAAAAGGCTATCACAGCTAAATAAGTACCACAGCGGAGCGGGAATTCAACCTCCCCACTTCCCAGGCATCCTTTCTGATCTCACTATTGAAAGGAGTCTCCAAACCTTTTTGATCACCAATGACTTAGAGCATAAGCCCACACTGTGTTTTTATTTATAAATTAAGTATTACTATCACTAGTTAACATCATCATTAGTAATAGAAAAGAAGTCAGTTGCTGTCAAGTCCATTGCAACTTATGGCCTGTCCATGTGTCAGACTAAAATTGTGCTCCAGAGTTTTCAATGACTGATTTTCTTCCAAGGCACCTCTGAATGGTTAGCAGTCAAGAATGGTTAAGTATCTGCAGCACCCAGGGGCTTCCCATTACATAAATAAGTAAATAAATAAAAAAATTCGTAGCTGTAGAGTTAACTGCAACTCACAGTGGCCCTAGAGGACAGAGTAGAACTGTTCCACAGAGTTTCCAAGGAGCACCTGGTGGATTCAAGGTGTAGGCCTGTAGATCTGTTTGCAGACAAGCTCTTAACCACTAAGCCATCAGGACTCCATCACTAACGACAGTGAATGTAAATTTGTATTTTCAACAGTCTTCTAGACTAATGTTGGAATTATCAGGCCAACTTCTTATTAGATCCATTCTGGTTGTCTTTTTGTTTTGTTTTCAACATTGCTGAATAGTAGCAGTTCTGAAGAAAAAAATATTCAGCTCTGCCATTTTCCTATTGTTTGCATACCTTTGGACCATTAATGTTACATTCAATCTGTGATTTCTTTGCAGAAATCTTTTAAAGCTGTTTGTTCTTTTTAAAGAAGATTAGATTACTTAAAATGACATAATACAATCCACTTCGGTGGGCACATACTCCAATTCTTTGTAGAATGCTGTAGCGAATGAAGTAGCATGGCCAGCTGGTTGGCCTACCATATTCCTCCTCTTTCACAATATTTACCTGTTGTAGGAAGCATATGACTATCTGATTTAAGGACTGAACACAAATGTTAATGTCAGTCTATATAGTACTAGTAAAGTATAAATGCTCTCCCTTTTATTTCAAACTGAGAAGTAGTAACACATAAACAGAAGTTCTTAATGTTTATTTCTTTATTTATCTACAGATTACCTCACTCTCTACAGGTCACAATGCTAGAGTGCTACAGGACCCCCCCCCCCAAAAAAAAGGCTATCAAAGAAGGTAAAGTCGTCTTACTAGAACTACCTCTATTAATTTTTACAAGCCTGCTTAGGTCTGATGCTCTGATATAGCAAGTTCACATACTGCATGAAGAATGATGTTTTAAACAGCATTAAGATAATGTTGAACACACATACTTACATTATTTTTTGTTGAATATTCTGCCGATAAATAAAGAAATAATTGTTTAACATTCCAATCAAATATATTCTCTAGATGTATACAAATTAAGGAATATATGAATCATAAGGCAGCATACAACCTGAAACAGACTTTAGCTATCCTTAATTATCCACAGCAATACTGACACTAAAATAGAACAAAGGAGTGGTGGCCCAGAAACAAACTGAGCCATCTGTTCTATGTTCAGGGGAATATACTAATAAAAAATCTATAAAACATAACTATATTATAAAATCCAGCCTATTCCAGAACCAAGTATTACTAGTTTGAGGTTATCGGCATCTTCCCCTGCTTCCCCAAGCATTACTAGCTGAGATACTTCATATAAGAACAACATTAGTAACCCCAAATAGTTTTCTGCAACATCGACTCACTGAGTCTGAAAGAAAGAGGGCTGAGCATTTCAAGAACACAGAATTCCAATCACTACAATTTAAATTAAATAATATGCAAACCTGAACTAGGCTCCAACAACGAAACCAAGAATAAAATACTGTACACATTATTTTTGGTCATATGCCAGTAAAGATTAAAATGTTTCAATATATGAAATACTCGGAGTCAGAATCAACTGGATAGCAATAGGTTTGGTGTAGGTTTTCTGGCTGAACATTCAGCTTCCTAAACCAAACCAAATGCACTGCCACTGAGTCTGTTACAACCCAGTGACTCACAGGACAGAGTAGAACTTACCCCACAGGGCCTCCAAGGAGCATCTGGGAGACTCAAACTGCTGCCCTTTGGTAGCAGCCCCACCACCTGGCCAGTACGCCACCAGAGTTTCTAACAGCTTCCCAAGGTGACGGAAAAAAGCTGGCAGAATTAACTATTAGAATGCGACTGCTACTGAGATATTTGACTTTTATTAGGCATTACTGTATTCTTATGCAAATTATGTGCCTATGACATGTTTTTCAAAGGACTGCATAAACCCCCACACACTGCCATTTTTTTAACATGTTGCTGACTTCAATTTCTACTTCTGATAACAAGGAAATGTCATTCATGGTAGCTAATGACTTTGCATTACTTGAAATTTAAGCCCAAAGTATCTAACAGTAGATTACCAGTGATACATAACATTTTTGTAATTTCCTGATAAAATGCCCTCATCAATCTCAGGAAGAGAGCAGTCAAAGGCCATGTTGAAACCAGAGTATGAATGCACAAAGAACTATAAATTAGAAAGTAAGAAACGACCCTAGGCCTGAAACTAAAAGAATAAGATGGCATTGCTTTTATAATTCTTAAACTGAAACGTAACTTTGGATCATCAGTCTTTAATTCAACAAATGTAAGTATCCGTCAAAAATTGTATTTCATCTTAAAACAGGCTGTTGTAGTCTGCTTATTTATTATCATGAGGCTGAATTCACTTTCAGAAATGTCAGGAGACATATATGTTATTTGGATGGGTACCCTATACTGAAGTATATTCCTTAATTTGGCTGTTTCGACCTGTTATACACATGGGCATGTTATTTATGTGGGCACATCATTTGTTCAAAATACAAAAGACTAAATTGTTAAGTCATTTTTATTATACGTGTTATAGATATATGTATCTAAATCACTGGTTTAGAATTTAGAAGCCCAGGGTAGCTCTCTACAAGCACAGGTACAATTTCAGGTTTCAGCAGCAGTAAGAAGATCCGAATAAACTACAAATGATGAGACTGTGAATAAGCAAATACAGATATAGAGATACCAGAAAATTTCACTATAGTTCCAAACTCTCTCTTATGAGAGAAGATTTTAAAAAAAGAAGAGAAAAACATCACAGATTTAAAAGGACACATACCAAGTTGAGCATAAGACTTTTCTAACACTTTGCTCTATTTCCTGAAAAACTGCCTATGGAGTTAATTCTTAGTCTACTTTTTCTTTTTGGAAAAGTTAAAACTAATTCTGTGGTAGCTGAATGGCATTATAAGGTAAACTCCCCAGGTATATAATTTGCTTCAATTATTCAGACTTGACCCAATATCCATAATCAATACTAACCTAGGGTCTTAAAAAGGCAGGTGAAATCAAGCTAAAGTAACAAAGAACAGCACTGAGGAGATATTAACTCAAGATCCTAGAAGATTAAACTGGGCAAAATGCTCAGCTGTCAAAAGGTAGAAACTAAAAATAAACAGAAATATTGATAGAATCCTCATTTCAAAGTAACTCTTTCAAATGGTCAGATTTCTCTGACCCTTATTATATGTCTTTAAAAAAAGAACTGTAAAATTGCTATTATGGTTTACCAATAATCATTTTCATACTGGCTTACCTAACTGCAACAGACACAGTTAACTTTAACATATGTTTCTCTCTGCTATCATAAAATAAGGCTACATTATTTGGGGCTGCACATGTAATATTCTTTCTAGGCAGGCTGAACACTGATTAACATGTTTTCTTCTTTAATGCAACTGATCTAATTTTAATTTTCTTTCCAAATCACAAGTTCAAACTCTATTTTGTAAGCACGCTGTTTGTTTCTTTAAAGAATTGAAAGTATCTTCATACAGCACTAATTCATAAATGCATTAAGAAAGTTTTTAAAGTTCATTGATTCAGCTAGATAATCACATTTCCAGTCCCCCAAATCACTAAACAACATTTATCTCACTATGAAACTATTAAAACAAAAAGTAATGAATTGCTTTCTTAAAGGATATCAGCAGTAATATCAAACGTAATGAATCCCAGATCACTTCTTTCTCTAGGTCCAGTGAAGTCTTCTACATTTTTTCTAGAAATAAAGATAAAAGTTTTACCATCCTTCAAATGTAACAAGAAACAAAATTAACATGCTCATAATTCCTTAAAGTGAAAGGATCTACTTGTGTGCACAGGTAAAATACTAGCAGTTCCACAAAAAAAAAAAGTAAAAAACAAAGAAACCTGTAAGGTTGTAAATAGGGTAAACATTCTAATTAAAAAAAAAAAAAAAGGCAGCTCTTTAGCTAGTTTCATTTAGCTTTAAAAGAGTCCTTATAAAAAGGAAAACGAAACAAAAATCTGGTATAATAAAAACTGTTCAGAGAAACTATACATGTTTAATGTAGAACAATCTGATAAAATGGGAAGAAGAAAGTTACATATGAATACAGGGTGGTGTGAGAAACTAAGATGAAATAGTAAAACTGCTATATCTGCTGAACGCTCACTTCGTTGAAGAGACCCACTCTGGTTGCTAAACCAATGCAGTCAAACCCACCAGGTGCAGGGGCAGATCTACTCCGTTTTGTCAGGTCGATGTGAAATTGAACAAGCCTAGGGCAACAAAGGTGGTTTTTTCTTCACTTTGTGCACGGTCCATTATTTTTCACGTATCTTAAATAAGCTTTACTTGAAGCCGGACAGTTGGTATTACTTTGATTTTAAACATAAGGAAATTAAGGCCCAGAATGATTACAAAACTTGCTCGAGGTAACAATAGTTAACAATTGTTGAATATTTACTACACCAAGCTTTTTTCTAACCACTCACTCTGCTGTAGTGTTCCAGTGCTGATACTCACCCCAGTTCTATATGAATCCTGAACAGTGTCTAACAAAAATCAGCAGAACACCAAAAAAAGGTAGGAAGGAGGGGCATTAAGACTAGCATGTTGGGGCCCTGACAAAGGGAAAAAAAACAAAGTTGAAGAATAAGAGTGAACTATTGGAAGATGAAACCGAGTAGAAGAAAATGAGTATCAGAAAAAAAAAAGGTATATATCAATGAAAAGCTAGGGAATGAAACATTATCAGGTTAAAAAAAGGCAACAGCGAAATGACACTGTCCCTGCAAAACTGTATTTATTGCATTTTCAGATTTATTGAAACGGCTGGCTTTTTAAAAAGCATCCAAACACCCTGTATCAGAAAGTCAAGATGTTTGATGATTCTCTCTGTGCATCCTAAGATCTCCTGCCAACTTCAAAGCAGCTACAAGTATTTACTGTCTTATGAAGGTGTAAATAGAAAAACTGTACAGGAAATGCCAAACAGGGCAAACTCTTGTTAAATAACTCAAAAGCCATCCGTTTCTCCACCCTCCATCGTAGCAGAGCTGCTGGAAGAGCCCGCGGATGCCCGACATGGGCCGAGGCAGCCCCCCGGCTCAGGGGCGCACCCCAAGCTCAGGGGCGCACCCCCCCGGCTCAGGG
Source organism: Heterohyrax brucei (assembly GCA_028571685.1). Classification (NCBI taxonomy): domain Eukaryota; kingdom Metazoa; phylum Chordata; class Mammalia; order Hyracoidea; family Procaviidae; genus Heterohyrax; species Heterohyrax brucei. The sequence continues at coordinate 2,295,537 of CM053161.1, forward strand.
GCGCACCCCCGCGGCTCAGGGGCGCACCCCCCCGGCTCAGGGGCCCACCCCCCCCGGCTCAGGGGCGCACCCCCCCCGGCTCAGGGGCGCACCCCCCCAAGCTCAGGGGCCCACCCCCCCGGCTCAGGGGCGCAGCCCCGCAGCTCAGGGGCGCACACCCCCCCGGCTCAGGGGCGCAGCCCCCCGGCTCAGGGGCGCACCCCCCCGGCTCAGGGGCGCAGCCCCGCAGCTCAGGGGCGCACACCCCCCAGCTCAGGGGCGCACACCCCCCAGCTCAGGGGCGCACCCCCCGGCTCAGGGGCGCACCCCCCGGCTCAGGGGCGCACCCCCCCAAGCTCAGGGGCCCACCCCCCGGGGTCAGGGGCGCAGCCCCGCAGCTCAGGGGCGCACACCCCCCAGCTCAGGGGCGCAGCCCCCCGGCTCAGGGGCGCACACCCCTGGCTCAGGGGCGCACACCCCCAAGCTCAGGGGCGCACCCCCCGGCTCAGGGGCGCACCCCCCGGCTCAGGGGCGCACCCCGAGCGGCCGCCGACCGCACGGGAGGCGCGAGCCGGCGCGGCGGCGGTGTGCTGTTGTGTTGCTCCCTCATTGGCCAGGCGCGGGTGGAGGGAAGCGAGCAGCAGGAAGGAAGCGGGGCGCCGACCCGAGCAACACTCGAAATCCAAATTCAAGAGCGAGCCCGGGAATCGGCCCGGGAACGCCGAGCCTGGGGGCTCCGAGGCAAGCGGGGAGCCCGCGCTGCCCACTCGGGACGCGTCTGCGCCGCCCCGGCCCGGCCCGGCCCCAGCGCCCGCCCCGCCGCCGGGCCTCGGCCGCACTCACAACATGATCCGGGAGACGTGCAGCCGCACCGGGACGCTCCGGTCTTTGAAGGCGGTGGTGATGAAGCAGCCGAACGTGAGCGCCGCCATCACGCTCAGCGAGAAGGCGAAGAGCGAGTTGGCCCGCGACAGCACCGTGTTCATCGCGACGGCCGCCCGCGAGCCTCGTCCCTCCGCGCACGCCGGGCCCCGGTCGCCCGCTCGGCTCGGCGCGGGCACGGCGCCGCCTGCCGTGCGCGCGCGCCGGGAGCGAGCGCCGCCGCGGCCCGCGTCCTCGCCGCCCCTCCGAGCGCGCGCGCACCCGCCCGCCGGGCCACACCCGCCGGACGGGGCCGGAGCGGAAGGGGCGGGGCCCGCTGGGGAGAGAGGGGCGGGGCCCGCCCGGGAGGGACCCGCCCCTTTGTCCGCGGCCTCTCGTCCGGCCAATCAGCGGTGAGCAGCGGAGGGGCGGGGTTTTGTGCGCGCGCAGATGGCCCCCTCGTCGTTCCCCTTTATTAAGTCCGGAGGGTCTGGGACTGGGGCGCCCTGATGGCTTGTGGGCCACGAATTTGCAGTTAGAACTGACGGAAAACCAAAGTGGTTTCCAGTATGTCCTGACGTTTCGTGTTTGGAAGAAGTTCTTTACCAAACGGTCGGTCTTTGTCCAGCGTGGCTCAAAGTTAAGACAAGCGTTTTCAGGGGTGGGGGAGAGGGAGGAAATGGGGACAAGCAGGGCCCTCAAAGCAGTCAGGTGCACCAGCTTTCTGCCTTTACCTTACTCTCCACCTGCAGCCGTAGTCATGTCACTATTAATACTTTGCCTCTTAGAAATAGCTAAAGCTGTTTTAGAAGATAAGTGTTGATGGATGGTACGTTTTACCGGGGGCATATAGGATTACTAAAAGGATGCCCTTACTGGGTTCTTAGGCTCAAAGAACTTAATGGCTGTGAAACTGTCATACAGCATAGTGGATAAGGGTTTGAAATTGGCAAACCATCAATAAATGGTGGAATTAATGCAACAAATTCCCAATATCTTGGGGGGCACTGGGGTTCAGACTGAGCCAATTGACCGTGAGTGTAGTCACACAACACTGTGATTTCTTTCACACTAGAGATTTTTCTAATTATAAAAATGGAATTCAGAGGGTCCAGTAATCTGATGAAATGTGTGTAGTTTTAATGCTGAGTCCATAAACGTAAAGAATTAAGAACACCCAGAATATGATAGGTGCAAACCAAAAAGGATGACGATCTGCTCAGTGCTATGGACTGATGCTATTTTTTATTTTCTGTCGTTGAGCCCGTTCTTCTTTGCATTCAGTTTTCATTCAGTTTTCAAAAAGCTATGCAGGTAGGGTCATAACAATTTGCCTACCAAGTGCCAGATAACAGTTCTAGGTATTGAGATTCCAGCATTAATCAGGTAAAACCTTGATCAAATGGAGTAGACCCAAGTAATGAAAAATGGGTGACCTATGAACAAATTTAGTTTTTAACAGCTAAGTTTTTGTCTTCCAGACAGCCATAGTTTTTTCAATAAACAAAATATTTCTTTTACTTCAAGTAATGGAGAGATGTGTGTTCATTTCTACCCCCATGAAATTTATAATCTAGGAAAGTTAAAAAGGTAAAATTGCAAAACTAAGTATATGATAGATATAAATATTAAGGAAAGGTATAGAGTGCTATGGACTTCAAAGAAGAAAGAAATTACATGTAGGGTGATAGAGGACAAAGCAATGTATGTGAAATATTAAACAGTGCCTTCAGAGCTCACGTTTGCTGTTACTGTAGTACAGGATGGTTTACAGAAAGAATTCTCAGAAAGACTATTCCAGGTACTACTGAACTGCAGGTACAAGTGTGTCTAAGATATACCCAGTAGTCTGGTCCCGCTAAAAGTGCACACATAAAGGATTATTCAGAAGTAAGGCTGCAAAGGTGAGCTAGCGGACTGTTGTGGAAAACTAGGCCAAGGAATTGAGACCTTATTCTATAGCCAAGCCAAGTGCTGTCGAGTCGGATCCGACTCATGGCGACCCTAGGAGATGACAAGAGTTATTACAATGTCAGCCATCAGTTATATGGGAGAGTGAGGGATGGTGGCCGCAGCACTGGGAAAAGGCACAGTGATAGGAGGGACAGTTCAGAGACAAAACCATATGACTCAGCAAGTGCTTAAAAAGCCAGAACACCAAACTTATTGTTGTTGAATAGGTTCCAACTCATAGTAACCTGATAGGTCAGTAAAACTGCCCATGTGGAGTTTTCAAGGCTAAAGTCTTCACAGAAGCAGACTGCCACATCTGTCCCCCATGGAACAGCTGGTGGATTTGAACCATTGACCTTTTTGTTAGCATTTCAATGCTTAACAACCAGTGTGCCACAAGGGCTTCTCTAGCAACCCTTAGTAGAACAAAAGCATCAAGCTGGTTGCTAATTCATCCAGTAGATTCTGATTTACAGAGGGTTTTCTTGCTTGTAATCCCCACAGAGCTGCTGGGTGGTGTTCAAATACCAACCTTTAAGGTTAAAAGCTGATGGCAAACATCTAACATCACCCAGGAACTTTAAATATAGATACCCAAAACCAAATGGAGTGCTGTTGAGTTGATTACAACCCATAGTGACCCTGCAGGACAGGTCAGTAGAAGAAAATGAATATCAGAAAAAAAAAGATATATATCAATGAAAAGCTAGGGAATGAAACATTATCAGGTTAAAAAAAAGGCAACAGCGAAATGACACTGTCCCTGCAAAACTGTATTTATTGCATTTTCAGATTTATTGAAACGGCTGGCTTTTTAAAGAGCATCCAAACACCCTGTATCAGAAAGTCAAGATGTTTGATGATTCTCTCTGTGCAACTGCCCCATAGAGTTTCCAGGGATCGCCTGGCAGATTCGAACTGCCCACCTTATGGTTAGCAGATGTAGCACTTAACCGCTACACCACCAGGGTTTAGCATCTGCAAAATATAGATTGAAAGCAGGTTGTGAAAACACAAATGAAATTAAATGTTATTGTTATAACACCATTGTTAGAACTGGAGTAATTCGGCATTCCAAAAACATGTAAGTCTACAAACCGAGCGAGATAGAGTGGGATAGTCAATTTCCTCATTCTTTTGAATTTTTGCAGTTGTGTCTTTGGATTTTCCGTCCATCATATCATCTACACTACAGACGATTTTAGCTTTTCCTTTCCAATTCTTATATTAATTGTATCCTCATATCTAATTACAGTGACTAATAAATTTAGTTCCTACACCTTGCCCAATAGAAATGGAGGCAACTGGTACCACTGTCCTGCTCCTGGTGTTAGGAGGAAAGGTCCTTTCATTTCTCCATCAAGTAAAATGCTGACTTTTTTGAGTATGATTAATGCTATGAATTTGCAGTGTATGTGTGTATCAATACATAAGGGTGTGTACATATTAATACATGATATATGTACACGTTGTACGTATGTGTTAATGCTGAGGTACCAAAACCAAATCAAACCCATTGCAGACAAGTTGATTCTGATTCATAGTGACCTTAGTGGACAGAGTAGAACTGCCCTGTAGGTTTCCAAGGAATAGCTAATGGATTTGAATGTCAGACTTTTTGGTTAGCAGCTCAGCTCTTAACTACTGCATGTCCATTAATTCCTATTTTATTGACAGATTTTGCTTTGTCTTACAATGAACAAGTACTGAATTGTTTTCAGATGTATTTTTTCCGTCTTTAGAGGGGATTATATGATAGTTTTTCTCAAGCTCTATTAACGTGATTATGTGAAGGATTTCCTTTAGTACTGAACCCTGTGCATTCCTGGAATAAATTCCGTTTGGTCACAACAGATTATTTTTTAATGTTATCTTGGTCTCTACTGAAGTTTTTTGTTATCAATATTCACAGACACTGAGTAGTGGTTCCTTTTTTGGTTAAAATATTATACTTACAATAGAAAATTGTAAGTTTGTGTGTTTCCCTTCTTTTTCTAGGCGTTGAAATATTTTAAGTAACATTGGGTTTATCTGACTTTAGTATTTTGGTAGAAATTCACTTGGGAATTCACATCTTTTGCTGGCTATTGTTAATTCTGTTTGTTTTCTACCCTTTCTCTTTTATTATTATAACTACTGTTTCTTTTAATTTTTTTCAAGGAACTAGCTTTTATATTTGCTATTTTTTCTTTTTCTAATTGATTAATTTTTGCTTTTAATATTCTAAATTCTTTCTCATACCTCCAGTTTTGTGTTTTGTCTGTTGCCAACTTTTGGGAGTGGGTGGTTAACTAATATATTTTCGTTTTTGAAAATTACTTTGTATCCTGAAATTTCTGATATTCTGTGTTTACATATTGTCACGGACTGAATTGGTCTCTCCAAAAAATGTGTGTAGCCACTTGGCGAGGCCGTGATTCCCTGTATTGTGTGGTTGTCCAGCATTTTCTAAATCCTGCCTCTGTGATGTTAATAAGGGAGGATGGCTGGTAGTTGTGTTATCGAGGCGGGACTCAATCTGTGTCATGGATTGAATTGCATGCACCCAAAAATGTGTGTAGCAGTTTGGCTAGGCCAAGATTTCTGGTATTGTGTGTTTTTCCTCTATGCTGTAAACCCCGCCTCTGTGATGTTAATGAGGGAGGGTGGCAGCAATTGTGTTGTTGGGGCCAGACCAGAAGTATGAGATTGTACTGTGCCTTCAGGCAATCTCTTGGAATAGAAAGGAAAGGAAAGGAAGCAGGTTGGGCGCCTCGTGCCACCAGGAGACCATCCCAGAAGCAGAGTATGTCCTTTGTAAGGGACTCAGGGTCTCTGGACCTCAGAAACTCCCAGTCCAGGGGAAAATGAACAGTGACCTTCTTCCAAAGCCAGCACAGAGGGACTTCTCCTGGAGCTGATGCCCTGAATTTGGGCTTTGTAGCCTACAGGACTGTGACACAGTAAAATTTTTCTTTTTGAGGCCACCCACTTGTGATATCTCACTCTGGGAGTCACTTCTACTCTGGTCCCAGTGTCGCCGTGAGTCAGATCCAACTCGATGGCACTTGGCTTGGCTGGTTGTGGCAGCACTAGATGACAAAGACAATAAATAAGGGTGTATTGTGCACTGAGACAATCAGAGAGTAGAGGACCCATACCACCAGAAAAGAAGCAGTGCTGGGAGCAGAGCACGTGCCACATATCCAGGGTCCCTGTACCTCAGATGCTCCCAGTCCAGGGGAAGATTGATGACAAGGACCTTCCTCCAGAGCCAACAGTGAAAGCCTTCCCCTGGCACTGATGTCCTGAATTTGGACTTGTAGCCTACCGACTGTTGCAGAATAACTTTCTGTTGTTAAAGCCATCCACTTGTGGTATTTCTATTATAGCAGCACTAGATGGCTAAGAAATACTATTTCTCCTTTGAATGAAAAATAAAAATACCTTTCCATTGAGTTGATTCTGACTCATAGCAACCCTTTAGGGTATAGAACTGCCAGTACAGCTCCCACAGAGTTCTAGGAATAGTTCAGTTGTTGTGTCTCTGTGTTAAAATTTCCATAGGGAAGGACATTTTTATTTTTTATTGTTTTCTAATTAGTATCTGGTTCATTTAAAGTAGACAGAATATTGTTTTTATTCTTGGGATTATTGAGGTTTTCTTTGTGACCAACATAGTATTTGTTGTGAGTATTCAAGGTATACTTGAACAGATGGTTCATTTCCTAATGTATACAGAATTTGTCATCTATTAGATCTACCTTTTTGATTATGTTGTTTCTGTCTTATATCCTTATAAGTTTTTTGTTTTCTTGATTTTCTTAGATTGGTAAAATCTTCTAGGTTACTGTGTTTCTGTGGGTTTCTCCTTGCATCTAATTTTAAAAGTTATGTTACTGAGAACCTGAGTATTGAAGACTATATCATCCTTATGAATGGTAACCTTCAGCATTCATTGGCTCTCTCAGTGCTTCCTTTTTATCTCAGTTCTTCCCTTGTCAAATCTGAAGACTGCACAGAATGAAATGAAGTCTGCTATAACTAAAATAACACTGTAGTTGTTCTGGGTGCTGGCAGTTTGGCTCCAGCTCGTACAGTAACCCTACATATGACAGAACAAAATGTTGCCAGATCTTGCACTGTCCTCACAATAACATGTGTGAGCCTATTGTTGCAGCCACTATTTCAGTGTCTACTAATGAGGGTCTTCCTGTTTTTTGCTGACCCTCCATTTTAATAAGCATGATGCCCGTCTCTAGGGATGAGTTCTTCCTGATAACATGCGCAGAGTAAGATGCTAAATGGTACTTCCTCCAAGACAGGATTGTGCGTTCTTTTGGCAGTCCATGATGCATTCTTTGCCAATGTCAATGCCATAATTCATCTGTGTCAGTTCTTCAATACTTTTTATTCATTGCCCAGTGTTCCCATGCCTATGACACAATCGAAAATACCATGGCTAAGAGGAAGGGCCCAAATGAGGGAGTAGTCAGATGCTTTCTATGGTCTCTCATACCACAAAGATCCAAAATAAAAAGTGAATCAATTCTCTGTGCCAATCTAGGATCCTTGAATATCAGAGGCAAAGTTGGAGAATCAGACTAAGCAGTAGCAGGAGAGAGAGAGGCAGTTTAGTAGCAGCAAGGAGTTGCCAGACCTGACCTTGTGAGAACCAACAAACAACCTCAGGCCGAAGATCCTAGTGTGAATGCAGAGGCAACAGTAGTGCTCAGGGTGTGTTTTCCACACCAGGAGAGACCAGGCAGCAGAGAATCAATACAAAATTCCAGAACCACTGAAAAGCAGTGCTCGATAAGTACATGTATGTAACCTACCATGTGGTTTAAAAACACTCCTTTGGGAAAAAAACCCTTTTCCATTTATGTGTCCCCTTCCTGCTCTGCACCAGGTCCTGGGTCAGCAGGACCCATCGTGTACCCTGAGCTGTTCTCCTGGTCTTGGAGGGGAAACAGGTTAACAAACAGGAAAAAACAGTATGCCACCTCCCCTGAGTCAGGAACTCAGGAAAGGCACGACTCCTTAAAGTACCAACAGACTTTGAATGCCTTTCACCCTGCATACACATGTGTGGAAACATTATATCAGCTGTGGAAGATTTGTGACATCTGATACTGCTCTGCCTATTAAGCAGGGTCCTCACCTACCCATAGCAGGGGCCTGAGGACTGGTGGCTCCACACATGCCACCTTGTCACCCATGATAGGGCTCTAGAATAAGTGGTGCTGCCCAGTCCTTACAACCAAGAGCACTGGGTACCCATAGTCCAGCTGCAAAACCCACCCACCGATGCAATGTAAGGAAAAGGGACACACATGCCTCCCAGTTACTCAGGGGCAGCTGTCAGCACCGTATGTTGCTCAGTATGTAAACCTCTGCTGTAGTAAGACACCTGTGCCTACACCATTCACCCTTGCCCATCTAGATCTGTAGATGACAGTCTGCACCAGACACTTGGTGACTGACTACCTGGACATCTGAGCTGAATCTGTACGAGAAAATAATGGACTTCTGGACTCAAGACCTAATAAGAGATCCAGTGACCTGGTGACAGGATGTTAGAGCGTCAAAGGGGCCTGTAATCAAACTAGCCCACTAAAGAAGCCTACTATTGGGGTATATCAAAACAAAACAAAAGGAGAAGTTAGGACTCAGTAAGCAAACGTGAATAAAATAAATTATTGATGACTCAGAGAAAAGAATCAAAATCAAGTCAAGTAAAGAGACACACAGTGGTGGCTTCAGAAAGCTCACGAAACAGAATCAAGTAATCTTCAAGAGAGAGAACTTCCTGCAATTACCATATATAAGATACAGAAGATTAACATACGGAACTCTTCAGGAGATCAGGGAAGATGCAAAAACAGCCAGAAAACACACAGACAAAGCAACAGAGGAAAGTAAGAGGGTTAGAGAAGGGCATAATGACAGATTGTGAGAATCCTTAGAGAGCGGACAAACAGAAATCCAGAGAATGAAAATAAAATCTCAAAATGAGACAACCTGATAGTCACAAGAGTGTAACTGAGGCAATAGAAGTCAGCATTAGACTGAATGTAAAGCAATTGACACCAATATATCAAAGAATTTAAAAAAAAATAATGAAGAAACCCTGAGAATTATATGAGACTCTATAAAGAGGAATAACCAACTGGTGACTGAAGTAATAGAAAAAGTGAGGGTAACAAAAAATACAGAGAGAACTGTTAAAGATTTGTTGGCAGAACACTTCGATAACATCATGAAAGATGAGAAGATATCTCTGCAAGATGCTCACCGAATCCCTCACAAGGTAGGTCTCAAAAGAAGGTCAACAAGACATAATCAAACTGGCCCAAACCAATGATAGAGAGAGAGTTTGAAGATCAAATAGAGGTAAACGAAAAGTTGTCTACAAAGGAGTCAGTACGGGTAAGATTAGACACTCAGCAGAAAACATGTGGGTGAGAAATCAATGGGATGATGATGTGTGTGTGTGTATGGAAAAAATATGTCAACTAAGAGTGACACATCAGCAAAACTCTCTCAAAAGTGTTGGTTAAATTAGAGCACTTCCAAGAAACAATGTTAGGAAATTGATAGAACTGAACAAAATTATGAGAAATATTAAAAGAATTTCTCCAGTTTGAAAATCATAACATTAGTTAACAACCTAAGACTAGAACACAAGACAGAGCAACCAGATATCAGCCCAGATAGGGAGATCACAAAAATTAAAGCTTGCACACTGAGAATAGAGAAATAGAGATGTCATTCTGTAAAAGATGACAACATTATAATGAAAAAGAGGGACTAAAAAATGTAATAGATCTTTCATATGGAGAGGAGGTCAAGGTGATATAAATGAATAAAAGATTACAGTAACTTAGAAAAGTAAGGGTAAATATTAGGGTGACCATGAGGGAAATTAATGACCATAAACATCAAAATAAAAAATAGAGTACAAATGTAAACAGTCAACAACTACAAAATCAATATCATTGAACAAGATCAACAGCGCTGAAAAAGATGGAGACAAAATGCATTCAAAAGACTCATCACAGAAAATTAGGTGGAACAAAGAAGCTCAACAACGCACACACAAAAGACATCAAGGTGACATCACTAAACTCCTATCTATCAATAGTTGTACATTGAATATAATAGGACAAAATATCCAGTAAAGAGACTGAGAGTGGCAGAAAACATAAAAAGACACAATCCTTCTATATGCTGCCTAGAGGAGACAGACTTTCATCTTAGAAACTAAAACTCAAAGAATGGAAAACAGGTATATCAAGCTAACAGCAATCAAAAAAAAAGCAACAGAAGCAATATTAATCTCTCACAAAATAGACTGTAAAGTAAAATCCATCACAACAGATAAGGAAGGACTCTATATAATAATTACAGGGTCCATACTCCAGGAGGAAATAATCATAATAATATTTAGTCACCCAACAGGGCTCCTGAATACATAAAGAAAACTCTAAAAGCATTAAAAAGAGAAATAGCTCCACAATAATGGTAGAAAACTTCAACATGCTGCTTCCCATGAAGGAAAGAACATCCAGAAAGAAGCTCAATAAAGACATGAAACATCTAAATGCCACAGTCAATGAACTTGATCTTATACACATGTACAGAACACTCCAACAGCAGCCAGGTATACCTTCTTCTCCAAAGCACATGGAACATTCTCTAGAATAGATCACACATTAGGCCATAAAGCAAGTCATAACAAAATCGAAAACACTGAAATATTACAGAGTGTTTCAGTCAGCTAGGGCTGCTCTAACAGAAATACCACAGAGTGGATGGCTTTAACAAAGAAAGATTTATTCTTACACAGTCCGGTAGGTTGCAAGTCCATATTCAGGGTGTCCGCTCCAGGGAAAGACTTTCCCCTTGACGGCTCTGGAGGAAAGTCCGGTATTGCATCAGTCATTGTCCAGGGAGCGTCCTAACGCAAGAACCTCTGGTCTGAACGACGCGCTGTGCTCCCGGTGCTGCTTGCTTGATGGTAGCGAGGTTCTCAAATTGTCCTTGGTTCTTTTTCCTTTTATTCCTTGCAAGCTAAAAGCATTAAGGGTGGGGCAAGCCATACTCCGGGGAAACTTCCCCATAGCAGGAATCCACAGCCCCACCCTAATCCTTTAACATACAGGTTAGCAAAACCACACAATGGAGGACAGTCCCAAGATACTGGGAACCATATCCCAGCCACATGGCTGCACACATTTTTGGGGGGACACAATTCAAACCATGACACAGAGCTTGTCTTCTGACTGTAAAGATATATAAACAGAAAATGACAGGAAATTCAAGGGATAAAAATCAAGCACGTGGAAACTGAATGGCACCTTATTGAGAAACTACTGAGTCATAGGTGGAATATTATAGATGGCAAATTAAAGATGTAATAAACACAACCAAATGAATAATAAAATACATCCTACCAGAACATTTGGGATACAGGAAAAGGAGTGCTCAATAGTCAGTATATAGCAACAAATGCACACATCCAAAAAAGGAAGATTTTGATCCAAGTATTAACTTTACAACTCAGACAAAAGGAATGAGGACAACAAAAGAAGCCCACAGGCACCAGAAGAGAATTAAATGAAAGAAAATTAAATGAAATAGAGAATAGGAAAACAATTGATAGAGTTAATAAGACCAACAGCTGGTTCTTTGAAAAGATCAGCAAATTTGATAAACCACTGACTGAGTTGGTGAAAGAAAAATAAGAGAGTAAGCAAATAATGTGAAGAAAAAATGAGAAGGGCAATATGACAACAGATCCAACTGTTAAAAGTATAATGTTAAAAATATAATAATATATTATGAAAAATTGTACTGTAATAAATTTGAAAACAGGAAATGAAGAAATTTCTCAAAACACAATACCTACCTAAGCTCATACAGAGGTACAGCAACTAAATAAATCTATCACAAAGGAAAAGATTGAAAAGGTAATTGAAAATGCCCCACTAAAACAAAGTCCTGACCCTGATGGCTTTATTAGAGAATTCTAGCAAACTTGCAGGGAAAAACTGAAATCATACTACTGAAAGTATTTCAGAGCAGAGAAAGAGATAGAATATTCCTAATCTTATACTTTGAAGTTAGTGTAACCCTTATACTTAAACCAGATGAAGAGATTCCCCCCAAAAAGAAAATTACAGAATAACCCTCATGAACACAGACAAGAAAATCTCCAACAGTATTTTGCCAATAGAATTCAACAGTATATCTAAAACAACAACAACAAAAATTCACCGTGACTAAGTGGGATTCATACTAGATGTGGAGGGATGGTTCAACATTAGAAAAACAATCAATATAATTCATCACATAAATAAAATAAAAGACAAGAACCACATGATCTTACAAATTGGTACAGAAAAGGCATTTGACAAAGTTCACCCACTCATCATGGAAGAAAAAAAAACAGCAAAATAAGAATAGAAGGGAAGTTCTTTAATGTAATGAAGGACATTTATGCAAAGCCAAAATCATCCTAGAGAGAGTCTCAAAACATTCCCTTTGAGAACAGGAACCTGACAGGAATGTCCTTTGTTACCATTCTTATTCAGCATTGTGGTGGAAGTCCTAGCCGGAGCAATTAGGCCGGAAAAAGAAAGAAAGAGAAACCAAGTTGGTAAGGAGGGAGTACACGTGCCCCTGTTTGAGGATGATATGATCTTGTTTGCAGAAAACTCCAAAGAGTATACAAGAAACTACCAAATATGATAGAAGAGTTCAGCAGAGAATCAGAATACAAAATAAGTTTACAAAAATCAGTTGGATTCTTTTGCACCAACAAAGGTAACTTTGAAGAGAGAACCATCAAATCAATACCATTTACAGTAGCATTCAAGAAGATAAAATGCTTAGGAATAAACCTAACCGGAGACTTAAAAGACCTAAACAAACAAGCAAAAACTACAAGACACTATTGCAAGATATCAAATGAGACCTACTAAGTGGAAAAACATACCTTGCTCATTGACAGGAAGACTCAACATTGTGAAAAACATGTGTTATACCAAAAGCAATCTACAGGTACAGTGCAACTCCAATTCAAATTCCAATGGAATATTTTAATGAGATGGAGAAACAAATAAAAAAATTTTGAAAAAGAAAGGGGCTCTGGATAAGTAAAATGTTACTGAAGAAGAAGAACAAAGTGGGAGGCTTCACACTACCTGATTTTAGAACCTAGTATACCACCACAGTAGTCAGAGCAGCCTGCTACTGATACAACAACAGATACATAGTCCAGTGGAACAGAATTGAGAATCTAGCTATAAATTTATCCATATATGAGCAGCTGCCATTGGACAAAGGCCCCAAGTTCATTAATTGAGGAGAAAACACTTCCTTCAACAAATGGTACTGCCATAACTGGATGTCCATCTGCAAAAAATTGGAAGAAGACTGGCACTTCACACCGTGCTCAAAAACTAACTCAAAGTAGATCAAAGATCTAAATATAAAGCAGTAAAGATCATGGAAGAAAAAAATGGTGGCAATGCTAACACGGGACATAAACAGTACAAAATGTTTCCGACAACGTGCAAGAACCAGAGGAGAAGCTTGTGAACCGGGAGCTCCTAAAAAGTAAACACACTCATCAGAAGACTTCACCAACAGAGTAAAAAGACAACCTACAGACTGGGAAAAAAAATTGGCTATGAAAAATCCAATCAGCATCTAACCCCAAGTCTATAAGATACTGCAACACCTCAAAAAAAACAGGCAACGTAGTTAAAAAATGGGCAAAGCTAGCAGATAGATGAGGAAAGGCTCAGAATCATTAGCCATTAAGAGTCATTAGCCATTAGAGAAACGCAAATCAACGCTACAATGAGATAATCATCTCGCGTCAACAAGGCTGGCACTAACACAAAAAATATAAAATGATAAACGCTGGAGAGGTTGTGGAGAGACTGGAACAGTTATACACTGCTGGTGGGAATGTCAAATGTTATAAGCACTTTGAAAATCAGTAAAGCGTTTCCTTAAAAAGCTAGAAATAGAAGTGTCACAGAATCCAGCAACCTCAGTCCTTGAATTATACCCTGGAGAACTAAGAATCCTCACACAAATAGATACATGCACACCCATATTTACTGAAGCACTGTTCACAGTCACAAAAAGATGGAAACGATCTATGTGCCCGTCAGTCGATGAATGGATACAAAATTGTGGTACAGTCACAAAATGGAATGCTATGCAATGATAACAATTCATGATACGTCTCATAACGTGGAGGAATCCGGAAGGCATTACGCTGAGTGAAATTGGTGGCAAAAGGACAAATAGTGTGTGAGACCACTATTATAGGAACTCAAGAAAATGTTTAACACAACAAAATATTCTTTGATGGTTATAAGGGTGGAGAGAGGGAGGATATTCACTAACTATACAGTAGACAAGGATTATTTTAAGTGAAGGGAAGGACAACACAGAGGATAAGAGAAGTCAATGTAAATGAACTAACCCCAAAGCTAAGGCAGTTCCTGAATACCACCAGACATTTCAAGGGACAGAGTAGCCTGGGGTAGAGATCTAGGAACCATGGTTTTCAGAGACATCTAGGTCAATTGGCATAACAAGGTTTAAGAAAATATTCTGCATCCCACTTTGATGAGTGGCATATGGGATCTTAAAAGCTGGGAAATGGCCGTCTAAGATACATCAATTGGTCCCAATCTGCCTGCACGAAAGGAGAATGAAGAAAATCAGACACAAGGAAAAGGTGAGCCCAAGAGACAGGAAGAGCCACATAAACTAGAGACTTCATTAGCCTGAGACCAGAAGAACTGATAGTGCCAGGCTATCACTAATGGCCGTCCTGACAGGGAACCCAACAGAGAGTCCATGACAGAGAAGAAGAAAAGCGGGGTGCAGAACTCAGAGTCATGCAGAATTCAAATTTGAAGGCGATGACCAGAGTTAATGATCTGATTGAGACCGCAGGGACTCTGGAAGACATGGCCCTCTGGACTTTCTGCCAACTCCAAATTAAAACCATTCCTGAAGCCAAATATCAAAGATTAGGGTGGACTGTAAGACACAAAATGATATCTGTGAAGAATGTGCTTCTTTGCTCAGTCAGTTACAAGAGACTAAAAAGCTGCTGGCCAGAGGCCTTGTAACTCCCCCTGTCTTAGTCATCTAGTGCTGCTGTAACAGAAACACCACAAGTGGATGGCTTAAAATATATATATATATATATATATATATATATATATATATATATATATATAGTCACGGTCCTAAAAACAAAACAAAAGACACTTCCATTGAGTCAACTCAGAATCATACCGACCCTGTGGGACACAGTGGAACTGCCCCACAGAGTTTCCAAGGAAACTGCCTGGTGGATTTGAATTACTGATCTTTCTGACCTGTTGGTTAGCAGATGTAGCACTTAACCACTAGCTGAGTAGGCTAAAAGTCCAGTTCAGGTGTCAGCTCCAGGGGAGGGTTTCTCTGTTGGCTCTGGAGGAAGTTCCTTTCATCAGTCTTCCTCTGTACTGGGAGCTTCTGATGTACAGGAATCCTGAGTCTTTTCCAAAGGATGTGCTCTGCTCCTGCACCGCACAGTTGTATGAGATCCCCCACTCTCTCTTTCCCTTTCCTGGGTGGATCTGAACTGACCTTTTGGTTAGCAGCCATAGTACTCAACCACTAAGCCATTAGGGTTCCCCTTTTAACACTAGGATAGGTTAAGGTTTTGATCTTTTCTGCAAATAACATGCTTCTCTAACAACTAATAAGAGGAAAGAGAAGTAATTCATTTTATGCAAAATACTTCAAATAAAGCTGTATGCGCACAGACAGATGAACTCTGGAGAAAGGAGGTAAACCTAAAGAGATAAGCATTCTGATCGAATATGTTATCGAGATTTCTGAAGTGTCCATAAAGCTTGAAGCTATGAAAGGAAGGTGCTGCAGTCAAGCAGGTTAGAAAGTGGCACACTGAAGATTCAAATTTGATTTTTTTTTCCCCAGAAAGGAATTTTAAATGATACTGTGTATCATGCAGGGTCAGGATCATGTATTTGCTGATTTTGTTTTGTTTCTTTCCTGTAATAAATGTAAGCTTTGAGTATGAGTGTATGCTGAATCCTAGAAAATCACCGAACCGGGGTGGGGGTGGTTTTGAGAACCCTGACAAGGAGAATTTCTCATTTCTGAAATTTTCATATTCATATACTTAGCCCCATTTTATTCCAAAAGGAAGAGGTTTTGTTTTATTTTTCTTAATCCTGAATGCTGTGAATAAACTAAATCTTTTGTGCAGAACACTGTTCTGATCATACTTTTGACGTATTTTATCTTGTTTTTCTACTGTACTGTTTTGGCTTCATGTTCGTATGATCCTGGAATCTGTGTCAGTGGTATTTCAAATAGCAGCAAGTTCACCCATGGTTAACAGGTTTCAGCAGAGCTTCCTGACTAAGACAGTCTAGGAAGAAAGGGCTGGCTATCTCCTTGTGAAAATTAGCCAACGACCCCCCCCCCCCATATTATGTAAGGTACTTAAAATACATGATGGTTTTAACGTAGCAATGATTGTGAAGGTGCTGCAGGACCAGGAATTGTTACATTCTGTTGTATGTGGCGTCAGCATAAACTGAAGCTGACTGGACAGCAACTAGTACCGGTACCTGCTTTAATTCAATGTGCTCTTTGAACTGGTTGCGTTTTCCTGCCCTCTTGTTTGCAATGTTTGCCTCAGGCCCTGCTTGAAGTATGAACTCATCCGGACAGACCGCTCTAGATTCCCCGTCTGGAAGTACCTGCTGTGTCTTGATTTGCACAGTCTTCTTGCTTCTACACACATCTGTAACAGTTGATGAGAAATACTTGCACTGCTCATCTTAACCATTGAGCGATTCAGTCACTGCATCGGCTTATCTGAGCTCCCTGCAAGGGGAATGATTCAGGCAAAATCCATTATTATAGTCGTGTATTTTTTGTGTGGACCTAGTACAACTGTCGTGCTCTTTATGCATATAAAGCTGAAAATAATATAAAATCAACACAGAGGATTTGGAAACCCTGCCAACACTTTTTTTTTATTACTAAGAACACTAAAGCTAAATATCTACATGCATCTCTCTTATTCCATCTTGCTAGAAAATGAATACAAAAATATCAGAGTTCTTCCTATTCTTCTGTGACATGCCTATACTGAAATTTTTTTCCAGAAGATTGTATGAGAGTGTAGCTCCTAGATACTGGAATTTATTCAGTGTTTTTCTGTGCTAGCACACTTCCTTAAGGAGCGCTGTGGTTAGGAGCTTGACTGCTAAATAAAAGGCTGGCAGTTCATATCCACCAGCCACCCTAGGAAATGGAAACTACCACTTAGGAGTTGTGAATGTACCCTAAAACTGAAACTGTTAAAGTACAAATTTGGCTTCAGCGGTTTCATCATGTACCTGTTGTTGGAATCAGTTATAAAGCATGTGGTACTCTAGGGGCAGGTGGTTAAGAAAAGGACCCAAGGACTGGCATAAGGTCCATTAATAGATGCTGAGAAACAGATCTTCTATGTACACGGCTGTTACCACATAGAGAAGCAATGTCCAGTGTCCAGAAGTATTGCAAGGGAAGTTGGGACTCAATCGACAGTCAGCATGTGAGATCTGAGTGACACATGATCCTTTTGGGGTGTCCTTCTACATTTACATTGTTCATCTGTGTGATACATTTGACTATAAGTGATCAGATTTAATAAGCAGTGAATTTTGCAACAACATGGCTGGGAGAAATTCCAAGTGAATTTTTTTTCATATTTTTATTTAATTTTTTATTATAATTAAGTGAAAGTACACAATTTTAATTCATTTTGCATGCCTGCCTGTCTACAACTCCCTCTGCTCTCCTCATCCTGTGACAGCACATTCCTCATTTTCACTCTTCAAGTATCCTCTTAATGAACACGTGTCCCCTCTTCTCCACTCCTCTCACATCTAGAAAGACATCAGTAGGACAGCCTCCTACAAATGTATAAAACCACAAAGTACACACACCACATGCTCACTTCATGTTCCCAAGTGCTGTCCTTGCTTGTCTGAAGAGTTGACCTCGGTACTGATGTCAGGTCTCTGCCAGGAGCCAGTCTAGGGGCCATGTTCCCAGGGAACCCTACAGGCTGTCAAGCCATCACTTCTGGTCTTTTAGTAGAGTTCTTGAACTGCTCGCCTCTTTGTCTCATATCGTCTCAGGGACTCTACATTGTGTCCCCCATCATGGTTGCCTTTGGTGGTGGCTGTGAGCGATCTGGTTCTTCTGGTCTCATGCTGATGCAGTCTCCCGTTCACATGGGTCCTTCTGTCTCCTGGGCCGATTTTTCCTGTTCTCTTTGGTGTTCTTGGTTGTCATGTGTTCCAGATGGGTTGAGACCATTTGGTGTTCCTCAGATGCCAGCTTGCTAGCATTTAAGACCTCAGACACCACTCACCAACATGGGGTGCAGAAGACTCTCATAACAAAAGAATAGTTATGCCAATTGACTGCGATGTCTCCTGAAAACATGGTCCCCAGACCCCTGCCCCTTTTGCTCTATCCTTTGAAGTATTGGGTTGAATTTAGAAAACCTTTCAGTTTATGGTGTAGCCCAGTTGTGTTGATCTGCCCTTGACTACATGCTCTCACTTCCTTCACCTAACCAAATTCCTGTTGACTATCTAATCTATGAACATCACTCTCCCTCCCTTCCCACTCTTGTAGTTGTCCAAGTCTTTTCTTCTGTACATAAATCCTTATAGCAGAGGTCTCATGCAATACTTGTCCTTCTGTAGCTGACTGATTTCACTCAGCATAATGTCTGCTAGTTGAAACGATCATATCATCTACAAATCTAGTATACAATCATATCATCTACAAATAAGGATAGTTTTGCTTCTTCTTTACCAATACAGATACCCTTTATTTCTTTGTCTTGCATGATTGCTTTGGCCAGAACCTCTAGCACAGTGTTGAACAGAAGTCATGACAGTGGGCGTCCTTTTCTGGTTCCTATTCTCAGGGGGAATTCTTTTAGTCAGTCTCCATTCAGGATGATGTTGGCAGTGAGTTTTGTATAGATGTCACTTGTTGTGTTGAATTTCTCATCTATTTCTATTTTGCTGAGAATTTTTAACATGAATGGGTGTTGAACTCTGTCAAATGCATTTTATGCATCAGTTGACAAAATTAGGTGATTCTTATCCTTTGTGTTATTCATGTGACTGATCACGATTGTTTTTCTGATGTCGAGCCAGTCATGTGTCACTGGTATGAATCCAGCTTGTTCATGATGAATTGTTTTTGGGATGTGTTGTTGAATTCTTTTGGCTAGGATCTTGTTGACAATTTTTGGCAACTAGGTTCACGAGTGATACTGGTCTGTAATTTTCTTTTATTATGGGATCTTTCCCAGGTTTTGGTATCAGGATTATGCTGGCTTCATAGAATGAATTTGGGAATGTTCCGTCCTTTTCTATGTTTTGAAGTAGCTTCAGTTAAATTGAAATGAACTCTTCTCTAAAAGTTTGGTAAAATTCTCCAGTGAAGCTGTCTTGACCAGGATTTGTACTGGTTAGTAGTTTTTTGATGGCTTTTTCATTCTCTTTTGTGATGAGGTTATTAAGTTGTTCTACTTATCCTTGTGTTAATTTTGGTAGGTGATGTGAATCTTAAAATTTGTCCACTTCCTCTAGTTTTTCAAATCTGTTAGAGTACAATTTTTTTTTTAATACTATTCTGTTATTATTCTTTTAATTTTGGTTGGGTCTACTGTCACATCTCCAGTCTTATTTCTTACTCAGGTTATTTGTTTCCTCTCCTGGTCTTCTTTTGTGAGTTTAGCCAATGGCTTATCAATTTTGTTGATCTTTTCCAAAACCAGCTTTTTGTTTTGTTGATTCTTTTGGTTGTTTTTCTGTGCTCTTAATCTTTTAGTTCTGCACTAATTTTTATTATCTGTTATCTTCTGGTGCCTGAGGGGTTCTTTTGTTGTTCTCTTTCTACTTGTTCAAGTTGTAGGGTTAATTCTTTGGTTTACACCCTTTCTTCATTCCAGATGTGTGCATTTATAGAGACAAATTGACCTCTGAGAACTGCTTTGGCTGTATCCCATAGGTTCTAGTAGTATGTGTTTTCATTCTCATTTGATTCCGTGAACTTCTTTATTGTATCTTTGATTTCTTCTATAACCCATGAATTTTGAACAAGGTGTTGTTCAATTTCCTTGCGTTCAAATTTCTACCCATATTTTGTCTGTTATTGATTTCAACTTTTATGGTCTGAGAAGATGCTTTTCAATAATTTGGTGGTTTGGATTTTGTTGAGACTTGCTTTATGGCGTAATACAAGTTCTGTTCTTGAGAGTCTTCCACATACATTTGAATAGAAGGTGTACTTAATCTGTTGTTGAGGAAAGAGCTCTGTATATGCCAGTGAGGTCTAGTTGGTTGATTATCACAGTAAGATCTTCTGTATCTTTATTGAGCTTTTTTCTGAATGACCTGTGAATTACTGAAAGTGGAGTGCTGAAGTCTTCTACTATTAATCTGGAGTGATCTTATCTCATTTTCAGTGTTGTCAGTGTTTGATGTATTTAGATGCTCTGATATTGGGTGTATAGATATTTAATATTGTTATAGCCTCCCTGTGTATTGAACCTTTAAGCAATAAATAGTGACCATTCTTGTTCACAATAGTAGATTTTACTTTAAAATATATTTTATCCGAGATTTATATTTCCTCTCCTGCTGTTCATGTTGTTACTTTAGTATATATTTTCCTACACTATGATTTTCAGTTTGTTCCTGTGTTCAAGTCTAAGGTGTGTTATAAGCAGCATATAGACAGATCATGTTTTTTGATCCAAGCTGTAACTCTGTCTTTTTATGGGAGCATTCAGTCCATTTACACTTGGTGTAATTGTTTATAGATATGAATTTAGTGCTGTCATTTTGATACCTTTTGTGTCATTGACAGTTTCTTTGTTCCGCTTAAGATTCTATTCTGTGTAGTTTTTCTTTATGGGTTTTCTTTTCATCTTTTTCAGTGTTGGTTTTGTATGTGTTGAGATTTGTATGATGTGTTTCTTGTATTGATGTGTAGTATTTTTTTTTTTCTTAAAACAGTCATCTTTATTTGATAAGAAAATGTGAATTTGAGAGGGGAAACCTTACTATTCTTGATTTTTTTTCATTTATTTTTTTATTTAATATGACTGACTGAAAATGTACATTCCCATATAAATTTACATGCCCACTTCTATGCAGCTTCCACTGCTTTCCCTGTCCAGAGACAGCACACTATTCCTCTCTGCTCCATACGTGTCTCATCCTCCCAACAGTCTCCTTTCCCCTCCTCTCCACCCATTCCCCTTCCTCCAGCCAGAGTTCAGCAGGATGATATCCTATAGATGTATAGAACCATAAAGAGCATCCAATATGTGGTCAATCTGCATCACCAAGTCCAATGCATTCCTGTCCAAAGAGTGGACTTTCGTTATGATTTATGGGCAAGGGCAGCATCAGGGCCAGGGGCCATGCTCCCAGGGGAACCCCAAAACCACTGGACCATCAATTGAGATCTTTTAGTGGAGATCTGAGGGTGTGCCCCTTTTTATTCTTGTGTTGCCAGTGAGACTCAACTTAGTGAGCTCCATTGCGGCTGTCACTGGTGGTGGCCGGGCACCATCTGGTTCTTCCGGTCCCAAGTCGATGAAAGCACCCACTCTTGCGGGTCTCTCTATCTTCTGGGTTGTCTTTACCCCATGTCATTTTGGTCCTCGGTGAGCATCCATTCCTGCTGAGTTGGGACCATTTGCTGTGCCCTCGGACGGCAGCTTGGCAGCTTTTAAGACCCCAGACACCACTCACCAATGTGGGGTGCAGAGAGCTCTCTTAGCAAAACGCTAGTTGTGCCAGTTGGTCTTGATTTTGCCTAAGAGCATGGTCCCCTGCCCCCTGCCCCAGCTACTCTATCCTTGCAATATTGGGTTAAGATGGAAGGAGTACTCAAGTTATGCTGAAGTCCACTTAATGTTGTTCTTGTTTCTAATGTGTGCTATCACCGCTTACTCCCAACCAGATTTCTAGCAACTATCTAAACTAAACCCTCCTCTCATCACCCTCTGTTTTGGTCAACTAGGGCTGCTCTAACAGAAACACCACAGAGTGGATGGCTTTAACAAAGAAAGATTTATTCTTACACAGTCCGGTAGGTTGCAAGTCCATATTCAGCGTGTCCGCTCCAGGGAAAGACTTTCCCTTTGTCGGCTCTGGAGGAAAGTCCACTATTGCATCAGTCATTGTCCAGGGAGTGTCCTAACGCAAGAACCTCTGGTCTGAACGACGCGCTCTGCTCCCGGTGCTGCTTGCTTGATGGTAGCGAGGTTCTCAAATTGTCCTTGGTTCTTTTTCCTTTTATTCCTTGCAAGCTAAAAGCATTAAGGGTGGGGCAAGCCATACTCCAGGGAAACTTCCCCCATAGCAGGAATTCACAGCCCCACCCTAATCCTTTAACATACAGGTTAGTAAAACCACACAGTGGAGGACAGTCCCAAGATACTGGGAACCATATCCCAGCCACGTGGCTGCACACGTTTTTGGGGGGACACAATTCAAACCATGACACCCTCCCTGCCTCCCCTCCCTTGCAGCTGTCAAAGAGTCTTTTCTTCTATACACAAGTCTGTTTTTGAGATCTTATCATAGAGGTCTCATACAATATTTGTCCTTTTGTTGCTGAGTACTTTCACTCAACATAATGTCTTCTAGTTGAAATCAGGTTATGATATATTTCCTGGAATCATCGTTATCCTTTATCATTGCGTAGTGCTGATGTGTAGTACTGTTAATTTGTTTTGTGGCTACTCCTTTATTTTCTCTTAATGTCTTTATCTTCTTTGTATCTCCTTATTCTCTGTTTCAAAGGCTTATGAATACATTAATATGTTCCTTTTTATAATGTAATATTGTCATAATTTACATTAAGAGATCTCTGTTTCCCTAATTTTAATATTTCAGCTTTGATTGAGCTTTATGACTTTCCTGAGTAGGACTCTAGGTGCTGTGTCCTGCATTGCATCCTTGAGTATACATCTAATGTTAGTGATTTTCTAAATGAAGAGCTTCTTTAAGTGTTTCTTGTAATTTTGGGTTGATTTTTGCAAAGTCTGTGAGCTTCTTTTTATATGAGAATGTGAATTTCACTGTTGTATTTGAGAAACAGTTTTGGAGGTTATATAATTCTGGATTGGAAATTTTTTCTCCTTCAAGTCTTGGTATGTGTTAGCCCACTGCCTTCTTGCTAACACTGTTTCTGCTGAGAAGTCAGAGGACAGCCTACAAGGCTTCTCTTTGTGTGTTAGATTTGCATTAAGTCTAGCTGCCTTTAAGAGCCTCTCTTTATGTTTCATTTTATTAAGTTTATTATATTATGTCTTGGTGTCTTTCTTTGGGGGTCTACCTTCTGTGGAGTTTGATAATCTGTGTTCTCTTTTTTCATGATATGGGAAAGTTTTCTGTCAGCAGCTAAGTCTTTGTGAATTCTCTCTGTATTTTCTGCTATCCCTCCCTGTTCAGGAATTCCAGTTATTTGTAGATTATTCCTCTTATGGCCTACATACTTCTTAATGCTTCTTTATTTTTCTTGTTTCTTTTAGCTGATTTCTCCTCATAAATACTGATGTCAGTTGCTTTATCTTTAGGCTCTCTAATTCTGCATTCTGTTTCCACAGTCCTGCTTTTTTGGCTTTGCAGTGAACTGTCTAACTTTGTAATTTTGTTATTGATCTGCAGGATTTCAGATCATTGGTGTTCTAGCAGTTTATATAGCTTGCTTAATTTTTCATTTTGTTCTTCTGCTCTTTGTTTAATTTCTAGGAGGGCTCTATTCATAATTCTTTTATAGTCTACCTCTGATAATTTCAGGAAGGCTTCTTTATGTGGGAAGTTTTGTAATTATTTTGGGAGTTTTATGGAACTGTGATGATTTGCTTCTTTAAATGGTTAAATACTGATTGTTGTCTTCACAGCATCCATAAGCTTTTCAGCTTCTCTGGTGTTGCACCAGCAGGAGCTGTGGCGTGGCTCTAAGAAGGGAGTGAGTAAGTGCACTGCTAGACTTGGCTGCCAGCTACCACTGCATTCTCCAGGTACAGCTGATATGTGTACAGCTTCTCTGGTGAGAACGACACTGTCCAGCCCCACGATTCTACTCAGCTTGGTGCCCAGTCCCAGCTGGGTCCTCAGGTGTGGCAGATCCTGTATCCTGACTGATAAAGATGGCAACCTACTTGTGCCAGCTCTCCAGAGTCACACTAGTTGACATTATGTCGTGGCTCAGAGAAGAGGAGGAGAGAAGGATGCCACCACACTCAGCCTTCAGGCACTGCTGCATTCTCTAGATGTGCTTGTCTTAAAAACTGCTTTTCTGCTGAAAAGGCTCTGTCCAGTGGCATCCAAAAGCAGCCAGGCCCTCAGGCATGGCAGGCCCCACCTTCTGTCTGAGAAAGATGGAACCCTACTTATGGGGTCTCTTGTGGGCCCATCAGCAGATGCTGTAATGTTTCTTAAAAAAGGGAGGGGCAAGGTTACCAGTCACCATTATTTTCTCTAAGTGCAATTGTCTTGAAAACAGCTTTTCTGCTTGAAGTCACTGTGCAGATAGGCACTGTTGCTCAATGTGGCAGCTAGCCACAGCTGTGCCCTCAGGCATGACAGACTCTGCCCCTCAGCTGACCAGGATGGTGACCTGCCTGAGCCATGTCTCCTGCATTGAGCCAGCAGTATCTATGGTGCAGCTCCAAGATGGGGAAGGGCACTGGCACCCTTGTTTTCTAGCCACTGTTGGGTTCTCTAGGTGTGACTGTCCTAACCACAGCCACTCCCTTGTGAAGGAGGCTGTTTACTTAGGTGCTTTAGCTTAGCATGGCAGTTGGCCCCTGCCAGGCTCTCGGGCTCAGCAGTCCCAGTTCCAGTCTCCTGTAAACAAAGATGGCATCCGCACCTGTAAGCCTCTCAGCCACTGTGCGAGCAGAAGCAGGACTCACTGCGCTGCCATCTTGCTTCCAACAAAGGTAGTTTTCCCCTTACTGTCGCCAAGTCTGATCACACAACCCTGTGCCTGATCTTGGGCTCCCTGGATGTCCACCCTGCTCTATTCAATTATTTTTCTAGGTCTTAGTTCTCAGAGCAAATCAAGGAGATGTGTCAGTAGTCCATCATCTTGGCCCCGCCTCCTCCAGGTTATGTTTGACACAAAGACTCCTGGGAGAAAGCAATCAATAGATCATTTCTCCCTTACTGTCTCATAAAGGATAAAGAAGAGACAAACTTTTACTTAAGTACAAACTGAATTTCCTCATTTTATGTCTTCATTGAACCTTTGGATATAGATACATGGCTGACAGAAAGGAACATGCTTGTCACATACACTTCACTTGGATCATCATCTTGGAGTGAACTGAAAATTCTATCAATCATAGAATCAGTATTTTAAGTAAGAATTATTTATTGTGTGTGTAACACATTTCAAACCTTAAAGACTTAGTGTTTCTAGAGTAAAACATGTAGGTAATAGAGTTGTGGGGATATTTTTGTACCACTTTCATTAATTCTTATTGAAATAGTTATCAATAAGTCTTCAAAGGCTGCATTTTCCAGAACCATAACCTTGACAAATTACATGAACTCATTGGGCTTGATTTTCTAATTATAAGAAGAGATAAGTAAAGATCACTTGTAGGTATAAACATAGTCAGCTAATTATTTAAATTTTATTTTATATTACCTAAAATAAAAGGATGACAGAAAGTCTAGGAAAGAAAAAAGAAAACTTATGCAGAAAGTCCCTCTTAAGAAAAGCAAGTATCTAAAGGCTAACTGTGAGTAGGCTATGGATCAAGAATCAAGATCTCTGGTGTTTAGGAAGCTGTGGATTGCACAATGCAATGGAACATAAGAAACTGCTATTGCTACCCAGGTCCCATGTGTATGCTCACTGTACCTGTGATGCTAAATGAAAAGAGCTGTACAACCCATGAATCTGCTGCTGTGACTATCACCTGTGCTGTTAGACTAAGCTACAGCTAAAACTAGTCCAGTTCCAAATTTGAGGACACATAAAGCTACAGAACAGATGTGCAATAGTTGAAATAATAGTATATGACCCCCCCCAAAAAAGATAAAGGAGAGAAAGATTCCCCTAATTGCCCTTCCCTATTATTTTTTTGTAGCTCTAGCTCTGCTTATAGAAGAAATCTCTTTGAATGAACAAGGTTTACCAATCAGTATCATCATCAAATCACAGACCTTTCTGTTAGCAGCCAAGCAGCTAACCATTGCACTACCAGTACACCTTGTCTTTCTAATACCAAAAAACCAAATGCATTGCCAGTTGCCATCCGGTCAGCTCTGACTCATCGTGACTGTATAGGAGGGGTGAGTAAAACTGCCTGATAAAGTTTCCAGGGAGCAGCTGGTAGATTAGAACTGCTGACTTCTTGGTTAGCAGCCAAGTTCTTAATCACTGTACCGCCAGCGATTCTATCTTTAGACGGTTTTTATTTAAAAGCCTAACATGTGCCTAATGTGGTGCATGTTTCATTTTGTTGTACATACCGACTTGACAGCACCTAACACAACAGTGTGTGCCAAGCATTTGTCTAGGCATTTCATTTCATTCACTAGGTATACAAAAATGGGAATGTCATGACTTCCAGCCTATTGGAGGAGACAGACTACTCCGTGATTCAGCTGTGAAAGAAAAGAAGGGAGGTTGTAACAGCTGAACTTCTGATTGTTTAGGGGAGCCTATAGAGAACTCAGAGCCCTGGTGGTACAGTGGTTAGAAGCTAGGCTGCTAACCAAAAAGTCGACAGTTTCAATCTATTAGCCACTCCCTGGAAACCCTACAGGGCAGTTCTACTCTGTCCTATAGGCACATTATGAATCAGAATCAGCTGGATGGCAACAAGTTTAAGGAGTTCAGTTAGGATGTGGAAGTATCAGAAGAAACAGAAGCTCTGAACCAAGATGGTCTGCAGAATAAGTAATTTCTTCTCCTACGCTTGATACTTCCGACATAGAGCAGGGTTCACAGTTGGTGGATTCAGTGGCTTAAGTGTGTTATCAGGAGGTGGGTTCTTTTTTATTTTGTTGTTTACAGTATCAGTTTCCTGTTAAGAGAATCATTTTTATGGTTATATCTCAAACAAAATAGCTTATTTATCTCTCCCTTAATGAAAACTGGTTGTAACTA
Source organism: Heterohyrax brucei (assembly GCA_028571685.1). Classification (NCBI taxonomy): domain Eukaryota; kingdom Metazoa; phylum Chordata; class Mammalia; order Hyracoidea; family Procaviidae; genus Heterohyrax; species Heterohyrax brucei. Next base: position 2,322,597 of record CM053161.1, read on the forward strand.
GGATTACTTGCATTCTTATTCACACACAGCAGGAAAGAGAAAGAAATAAGCTTATATAATAAGCTCTTCTCTCTTCTCTCAGCTTTTCTTCCAGTGTGCCTCTGGGGGAACTCAACCTTTTGGTTAGCAGCCAAATGCAGTAACCTTTTACATCACTGAAGGACTCCATATTTATAATGCTCAATAAGTGTTATTTTATATTTTTATGGTTAGCATTTATGTTTTATCTCTAAGGTTTAACATTTCCTTTCTATCCTTGCCCTCCTAACTAAGTTTATATATCCCTGTTCTTACCTCATGGGATCATCATGTACCAGGCAGCCCTTGCTCAGTCGTTCCTCACCCAAATTAATGCAGCTCATCTGGAAAATCTGAAATCACCATTTGTACTGTCTATAGGAAAACAAAAGACTTGCAATATGAGTTAGTTACTTTACTGAAACCAGAGTGGAGGAGTACAATATTCTATAGACAGTGAATTGGGAAGAAAACAGTATGTATTTTTCAAACAGTCATACAAAGTATATTCAACAGAATAATCCAGTACAAGCTATAGTACCACCTGTGATTACTGTCATGGTCTGTCAGCTCAGAAGAGAAAGATTTCATTTGTAGTGACTTCAGTGCTGACACAATTATATGTGAATTCTTTCCATTTTTTTATAAACTATATGCTTTTTTGGAAACACTGGTGGAATGGTAGTTAAGTGCTATGTCAGCTCATCGAAAGGTTGGTAGTTCAGATCTGCCTGGTGCTTCTTGGGAACGCAGTGGAGTTGTTCTACTTGGTCCTACAAGTTTACCGTGAGTAGACTGGATTCGATGACAGTGGGTTTGGATTTATACACACGCACCCCTCCCCCACGTATATATATATAATTCATTCTCTCTAAGATTTAAATAACTGCATTAAATTGTAGTTAAATGTTAATTCTCTATTAAATATATTACAAATCCATTACAAAAGCTAGAAAATATATTCTTATGCCTACCAATGTAAAGTATCAGAGCCAAGATACTGCAGAACAATTCTCAAATGCTGGTCCCTGAATTGGCTGCACTGGAATCACATAAGACATTAAAATGTGGTTTTCTAGGTTCTGCTGAGTCATAATTTCTGAGGGTACAGTCTACAGCAAGGTATTTATTTGTAAATTATACCTGTTACAAAGGACCTAGTTGATAAGAATTACGGTTACGCTAAAGTTCATGAACACCGATGTATGTAGTTAGGTGCATCTCCTCCATGTGTATATTCGTACCCCCTGACTTTTTGAAGCTTAAGAGTTTATGGAAATATCGTGAATCCTTTGCCTAACTGTGGTTTATAGACAGTAAGAAGGAAAGTATTTGGGAGTATGAAAGATGTTGACGAAAGCCTTATAGCAAGGGAGAACACGGAACCTGATAAGGGTGTATGCCACTGGGCAGCATTAGAAGCCCTCTGGCTTCGTGAGGAGAATAATCAGCATCAGCCCAAAGCCGTCCCTGTGAACTGAAGCCAGACACACCTCCACCCTCCAGCCTTTTGACCGACTCTGACACCAGCCGTCCCTCCCGCACTGTGTCTCTGCTTTTCTGCTGGGTTTTTGATAATTGGTCGAAATGGCCACACTGAACTCACAGGCCGCATTTGTAATTATGGGGTTTATTAGGGCCATAACAGGTTCCAATTTGAAATTGGGACCAACTTGGAAGTAATGGGAGCAACTCAGGAGATAGGATACAATTCCTCAATCAGGACATCTTTCAAGCCAAACAGCTCTCAGCTGCTGTTGCCACCAGGCCTGCTGCTCTGGTTGGAAAAGTGCCACAATTCTTTAGCTCCCCCTGATAAGTAAACAGAGGCACTCCACTCCTCCAGGAGCCTCCTGCCTGACTGTTGTCAGTTCTCTTGTCTGTGAGTCGGGAAGTTCCCTGCAGCTGCCTTGCTCTGCCGCCCTGAGTGCTGCCATGCTGTCTGGTGCTGTCTCTTAGTATCTCTCCGGGGCCTTGGACACTCTGAGCTCAGGCACTCAGGACCTAAGAGGGACTCAGCTCAGAAGGTGCTGTGCTCTTGGCTTTTCTTGATGGTAGTGAGGTCCCGGTCAAGCTTGATGGGATTGGCTCTTTTTTAGACAAAACTGACCAGTCTCCTCTGTAGGCCACAGGCACCTAATTTGCACCTAATTTGCACAGTAATTGATGAGCCCCTGTGGAGATTTTGCAGTCCTTATTTGCATAGTAGACTGACAAATCCATTTGCAAGAGTGTGGCCTAGCAAATCATATTAGTGGAAATGTAAACCCAGGGCCAGAAAGTCCATGTTTAGAGAAACCCATTACACTGAAGAATAAAATCTACTTTATGTGAAGAAGCAGTGTAGCCTAAGACACCACTACTACTCCTTACTCTAGTTTCCAATATAGGAGAAAACTACATGGATGAAAGCTTTTTCGTATTTTAAGTCAGACAAACAAACAAAAAAATGTCACAAGCCACAAAACCTATTTTACTGGGATTTCAAGCAATTCTGCTTTGAGATCATGACACAGGCCCTCTTTGGGTAAATATCATCTCCCTTGATTTCTCAGTGTTTCTCTAAAAAAAACTAGTCTCTCAAGACTCAGAAGTGTATAAAATACACAGGTAGGGGAAGTTTGTTTTCGTCTACCCTGGTAACATGTACTCCTTACATAATGTGAAAATCAGATTTGCAGCCATTAGTCTAGTTACTTGTTCTGAGCTGGAAGGGTAATGGAGTTGTTATCAGCTGCTCATTTTTGCTGCCGTTCTGCTTTACTAAACATCCGGTCCTTTTCTAGCAATTTGGTCTTTCCTGATGATGAGTCCACAGTCAAGTGAGCCCAGGCTCACCATCCGCCCTTCAAGGAGCATACGGTTTGTATGTTCTTCTAAGACTCATTTGTCCGTTCTTCTGACAGTGCATTCTGTATTCTTCATCAGCACCATAATTCAAGTACGTCAGTTCTCTGACCTTCTTTCTCATTGCCCAGCTTTCTTATGCATACGAAGCTTAGAAATTGGAAAGATAACAACTTCTTGCTATTTGCTGCTAGCTGAAAAATTGTTTACATTTTCTACCAAGGATATGAAAAAAGAAAAAAAGAGACAGAATGGTGAAGAAAGCTTTTAGGAGCAACCATAGTCTTCCAAAAAACGGGTGGAAGGATAAGCAGACCCAGTGCTACAGATGTTTGTATCTCTGATCTGTACAAAAACCAAACCTGTGGCCGTTGAGTTAATTCCAACTCCTAGCTGTAAATCATTTTAGAAGCTATCTGCCACATCTCTTTCCCACAGAACATCTGGTGGGATTGAACTGCCAACCTTTGGGTTAGGAGCTGAGTGCTTCACCGCTGTACCACCAGGGCTCCTTGTACAGCTGCAGTCGGGCACATAAACTAGACTTGAGAGTTCTATACAAAGTAAATATTCAGCATCTTTGTGGAACACTGAAGAATAATGGGTAGTTGAACATGTTAATCAATGTAAAATCACAAAATATCTATACAGAATGTTTGTTTGGGATCTAAAGATGTACCCCAGGGGTAAGTAAGACTTGGTGGGTTAGATGCATTTTTTAAGGTAAAGTTTTTGGGTTTCTTCATTTGTTTACCGTTTTGTGGGTCCTTGCATACTCTCTTATAATGTATTTTCAGGTGTTGACTCAACCACTACTATTTTAAGTAGAACTATTGGTATAGACCTCAAAATGAGAGATACGTGCCTGTATCTGTCGTAGATGACTAACTAAAACAAAAATATTTAATGATTTCAAATGACTGAAGGCAACTTTAGACTATTTGCTGTAGTGTTGCTGTAGTGAGAATAGATAAATTGACATTTCTATTTATAATTACATGAATTTACATGATGCCTTTGTTAAATATGGTGTGAGAAATGTAACCTAAGAGTAAACTAATAGACTTATTAGTATATTATAATAGTATATTATATCAATTTTTCAGTTAAACCAGCCAGGTTAAAGAGTAAGTCAGATTTATAGGTCATAAGATACTTGTTTGATATTTCCATTGTATTTCTTTTTTTATATCTGATTGAGGATAGTTACAGTGGGCTGGGAGTTGTCTTTATAAAAGATTGTTTTAACAAAAACTTGTTTATCGTCTGTTTTATTGCTACCTAATGCAATAATTTTTATCCGTGGTCTGAGTTTAGTGGGGCTGGAAAAGGGCATTGTGGATTCCAAATTAACTGTTGTATTATTATCTCCCAAATCTTCTTTGAGGCGCCCTGGTGTTGTAGTGGTTAAGAGCTTGGCTGTGACCAAAAGGCTGGCAGTTCAGACCCCTCAGTTCCTCTTTGGAAACGACTTGGCAGTCCCACTTGGTCCCACAAGGCCTCTGTGAGTCAGAATTCACTCAGTGGCAACAAACTTTTTGTATTACGAGGTGAGAGGGTAATAGCCAAAAAGAAATCGTATAATCTAACCTGTTCCCAAGTAATTAACACAAATTTTGGATTTTGTGATGAAACTACATTTTTATCCCTGGGCACATCATATTACATAGGACTCACTGGGAACTTTATGTCAAGTCATTAATTAAAAGTCGTTGTGAGGCACAAATGAGGCTACTTAGGATTACCTGCCACTGACTTCAGTATCTTATGGGGATAAATAAGAAACTTTAAAAACCTGTTGATATTGGAGAACCACTGCAGCAAGGGAAAGAAATCTTACTTTTGGCATACATTTACAAAATTGCTCAAAGAGCTCCTAATTTTACGTCAAGACCATGTTATAAGTTATATTTAGCTTTTGAGTTTACCCAAACTATAATTTGTGGCATTCTTTCCTTTGACATCACACGTGAAGAAAGCAAGAAGTTATTAAAAAGTCAAGAAAGAAAGAAATTGACCAAATTGGATGGCAGAAGAGACTCTGAAGCTTGCTTTTGAATGTTGACTGGCTAAAGCAAAAAGAAAAATGGTGACATAAAAGAGGTGAACAGAAGATTTTTAAAGGGAACTCAAGAAGACAAAATAAAGTATTATAAGGAAAATAAGTGCTAGAAATGGAAATAGAAAACCGAAAGCAAAGAACACACTCAGCATTTCTCAGGCTGAAAGAACTGAAGCAAAAGTTCAAGCCTCAAATTGCAGTATTGAAAGATTCTGTAGGAACAGTCTTAAACAACACAAGAAACATCAAAAGAAGGTAGAAGGCGTACACGGAATCATTATACTAAATAGAATTGTTTGATGTTCAGTCATTCCCAGAGGTAACATGTGATAAAGTTGGATTGATGCTGTGGCTGCAGTGATAAGCTCAAGTATAGCAACAGTTGTGAGGATGGCACAGGACCAGGCAACGTTTTGTTTTGTTGTGCATAGGCTTGCTTGAGTAAGCACTGACTTGATGGCATTTACCAACAGCACAGATGTCAAAGAGGCGGGACTCAATCTACAGGGTTAGATGTGCCTTCAGTCAGTGTCTTTTGAGATGTGAAAGGAATCTGAGCAGAGAGACAGGGTCCTCAAACCACCCAGAAACAGGAGCCTTGGAACCCAGGCTCCCTTTCACTGAGAAGCTCAGGAGGGGACTGATAACAGGGACCTTCCCCCAGAAATCATGGAGAGAGAAAGCCTTTCCCTGGAGCTGGTGCCCTGAATTCAGACTTCTGGCCTTCTAGAGACTTTGAGAGAATACATTTGTTAAAGCTCTTCGTTTGTGATTTTTCTGTTATAGCAACAGTAGCTAACTAACAGTGGGTAGATAGAGGATTCAGTGTACCTTCCAGGCTCCCTACTTTCCACAAGCATCTGGCTGGTATTTTTGAGTGTTGGAAGAACGTTCTCACAGATAAATGCAAAAAGACTCCTGGCTCTGCCTCCCTCATCTTGTCCTGATCCTCACACCTTGGTAAGGCAATTGTGTCAGTGAAAGTGCTCTCCCCTGTAAAGGGAGCATCATCCTGTCATCTGATTTCTGGATAATGATCAGGATGAAATGCCTGGGGAATTATAAAGACGTGTTTTAAAATTTAGGATTCTGCCCTGATTTTCTTGGGTACCTTGGTTAATGTACCTTCCTGGTGGCAGCCCAGCCATAGCGGCCCTTGGGGATTCAACTGTATTTATAATTTAGCCTTCTGGATTCAGTTTTTGTATTGGCATGGATGATGATAATGACCACTTGTTGTGGAAACTGTTTGCCAGATCTCTGTACAGTGGCCCACATAGGCCAAACTTGAGAATCTAATGGATTTCTATGCCTTATAAAATGCCCATATGTCTCTCTTAGTTCTGATTCTTCTGAATGAGAGTAGGGGATGATTGGAAAACAGTTGAAGTTACAGCTGTTGGAATGTGACATGGCGATTCTGTGGCACTATTGGGGGAACCACAACCTGGATAGGGAGAGAGAGACAATAAAATCTGTGTCCGTAAGAACTTCTCAGAGCTTCCTCACCAAGAAAAAATGACCTGGTGCGGTTTTCTCCAACTGTTGCGGTCACCTTCAGTTTAGTTACCTGCTTGACCTGGCTTACCTATCCAAACGGCTTTAACGACATTTCACCACCTGGACCTTGCTCAACAAGTGAACCGGAAACAGCAGAGGATAGCTTCAGCTCTTGAAACTTCCTGTAAATGCCTCCAGATGCTTTCTGCTGGCCCACTCCCGTAGCCATCAGTCAGCTTTGCCATGACGAATGCCACTTGGCTGGAGTATACACGCACCAGACAGATTGGGCTGACTCCCTTATACAGTCCTTCCAGAAATAAGGACTAACCTGAATTATTGCAGCCGAACCAAAATTCTAGGATTTACCAGCTGGCTGAGAGGATGTGTTGGGGACACTGTCATTCTGTCCTCTCCTTGCCCCTGACTGAGGTAGTGTTTCCATGGAGGAAGGCCAGCAGTTTTAAACAACACTGTGTATGCCCTGAAGATTGACATTTGTGAAGGGCAATCTAGCAAAATAAAATCCTATAAACGCACAAATCTTGTGTAGAAGCCAGGCATTAACTTGTATCCCTTCCTAAAGTACACTGGCTTATATCTTAGACCTGATTTAGAAAATATCACCAATAGTTCATGCAGCTCTCAGACTACTATGGGAATACTCCAACTTGAGGCCACCTCTGGTTACCTATAAGCATAGACTCCACCTAAGCAACCCACAGAGACAACTGATTCATTCCGAGGGCAGCTGCCCCTACAATGAGAGTCATCCAGCTGGAAACACTGCTGTAAAAGTTGTCCCTAATTTTAGCTAAAGCAGTCAACAGTTTTTGTTGGCCCTAAAAGGCAGGTACATTTGTGGAAATTGTTCAGCTGTTGGTCTAGGACCCTAGGGGACATAATTTCAATCAGTACTGCATGATTTCCTCAAACTCCTACTTGGAGTCCTGTTAATAGATGCCTTAATTAAATGCTATATGAGAAAAATAGATGTAGTCCTAGCATCTGTTAATCAGATTAATCTCACTGGCTGAGACAGTGGTGTACTCTTGGAAAAAGTCACCAAAAGTGAAGATGATATAGAAGTGAGGAGTGGATATTATTGAAAAATATCATTCCAAAGTTCAAGAAGCTCAGTAATCCCCAGATAGCCTACAAAAAAAAAAAAAAAAATGCTCCCTGACAGGAAAACTGTGAAGGATCTGAGGTTAAATATCATTATTCAGGGCATTGCTTGCATTGTGTTTGTATCAGTTGCTGCCGGGAGCCAGCCCCGACACTTTGTAGGGTCCCGCACGGAGGGAGGGAGAGGCGCGGCGGGAAATGAATCAAGGAGACAGGAAAGACTTTTCTGGTTTAAGGCAGCCCGACCCAGAGAGCAAGAGAGAAGGGTCGTCTTAGTTTATTGTTATTTTTTTATAGTTGGTAAGGCAGTAGTACTTTGACCACGTCGGTGATTGGCTAGGCAAGAAGCAGGTACCTCGTGGTCTCTTCATGTCAGTCACTGGAGTTTTCTAAATAATGGCCCGAGACTAGTGTCTCTTTTCATGTTAGCCATTAAGATCTTTTAAACAATGGTTAGAGACAATGGTCTTCTTCTTTTGTTGGGTATTACGGTCTTCTCTGTTAGTTAGTAAAAAGCAAACACTTTGTTATTCCTTTTTATGTTAACCATTAGGGTCCTCTAAAGAATGGTCTGAGACAGGCATATTTGTGATTTATAATTAACAGCTGAAACAAAACTAATCTTAGACTTCTATTAACTTTACCTAAGTAGGAAGAGAAGACCAACCCATCTCAAAGGTTATACAGTCTCTATTTGTTCCTTCTCTGCTCTTCCTTATCTCTTCCTGTAAGGACAATGGGTGTCCACCATCCCTTATTCTAAGTTTCTCTTAAACTACTCTAAGAAAGGCATTTCTTTTGTATTTGTCTGTTTGCCCGATACCAAATGTAATAAACTTGGGAATCTAGTTATTTTCCTGAAGTAAGATGTTTGCTATCTAAGAGCTGAGAGAGAGAGGAAGGGGAGTTGTCTCTGGAAAGCCCTTCAGGGCCTTCTTGCAAGCTTGCTAATCTCATGTGAAGGGAGGGGTGAGCAGCTGGGAGAAGTCAGCAGGGGTTGGGCCGGCCTCGCTGCTCTCAAGCTGGCTGTGTTAGAAATCATTCCTCTGAACTCTTTTCCCCAGAAATTCCTGTACAGGTTTTCCCAATATTATTTCATAAACCAGGGGGGTAGTAAAGGGCCCCTCTCAGAAGGCATCTCCCCTGATCCTTGTGCCAGGAGAGGAGGGGGTATCTTTTTGAAGAAAATTTAATTAGGAAGCCAATTAATATCAAGGGCAGTAGGCTAGAAAACATGTCACAGGTGAGATGCTTCAGCCCGTCATTTACAGGGGCTCGTGACTTTGTCTGCAAGGTTGATGGCGGACCTCCGCAAGTTGCCTTTGCCTTACAAGTTCCATGCAAACATCACAGAGGGTGCAGATGTCTGCTGAAGGTGCAGTGAGCTCTAGAAACTCAGATCTTTTCTAATGGGCAGTAAGCCCAAGAGCTACATGAACTATTGGTGGTATTTTCTAAGTCATGTCTAAGATGTAAGCCAGTGTACTTTAGGAAGAGATACAAGTTAATGCCTGGCTTCCACACAAAATATGTGGGTTTACAGGATTTTATTTTGCTAGATTGAACTTTGCTCCAAAAGAAGAGGTTGTGCTCATTATTCAAACTGAAAACTCAGATTGGTTGCACTGGGGCAAATCTGACACATAGCAACTCTATAGGATAGAGTGGTTTTATATAATTTCCAAGACTGTAGTTGTTACAGAAGTAAACTGCCAAATCCTCCTCCCACAGAGCAGCCAGTGGGTTCAAACCAGTGACTTTTTTGTTAGCAACTGAATGCTTAACCATTACACCACCTGGAATCTTCTCTCTCTTTAGTGTACAAAGTTGACTTCTGTTCCAGAGGAAGCCATTATGTTTGTATGCCTAAGCCTATTGCTGTGCAAGTCCTTGAAAAGATAATCTAGAAAAAAAGATAGCAATTTCTTCGTGAATGACAGCTAGTTTGATGTTGTTTTTAATTCATTGATGCACTCATCCATTAAATTATCAGTTTCAGATACTGTGTTTTTCAGTTATAGAATTCCTATTTCTTTTTTTGCTTTCAAATGTGATGTACTTTTTTCAAGTTTTCCCCCCTTTTTTTTTTGCTAAAACTTTAAAGTTTGGCTTCTATCTCTATGAGCTAAGTAAAATATTTGATACATATTCTGTTTTTGGAATTGTCACTACATGGAATACCTATGATTTATTTCTGTTTTTTTTCTTTTTTTTTTTGGTTTGCGTTCATTCTCATTCATATTGATATATCTTTTTGTGTGTTCCATTGGTTTTGAGTGAATGCTAGGTATGCTTGAAATTTATGTATAGAAGTAATCTAAGTTCTATGATGTTATCTTCCTACAGAGAGCATTTTTGTTTCTTTCTGTCAGATGCCTATGGGTACTAGCAGTTTTGAACCATCTGAATCCAGCTACCTGGCCCACTGACTGGAAGAGATCCACATCTATGCCTATTTCCAAGAAAGGCAGTCCAATTGAATGTGGGAATTATCCAACAAGATCACTAATATCACACACAAGTAAAATTTTGCTACAAATCACTCAAAGGTGACTGCAGCAGTGTATTGACAGGGAAGCTTCCAGAAATTCAAGGTAGATTCAGAAGAGGATGCAGAACCAGAGATATGATTGTTGATGTCACATGGATCTTGGCTGAAAGCGGAGATGTTCATGTATGTTTTATAGACTATTCAATGACAGTTGATTGTATGGATCATAAGAAATTATGGATAACATTAAGGAGAATGGGAATTCCAGAACACTTAATTGTGCTCATGAGGAATCTGTACATGAGTCAAGAGGCAGTTATTGGAACAGAACGAGGGGACACTGATTGGTTTTAAAGTCAGGAAAGGTGTGCCTAGTAAATAATCTAAGAAGCTGGACTATATGAAGAAGAATGAGGCATCAGGATTGGGGGAAGACTTGTTAACCACCTGTGTTATGCAGATGGCACAACTTTGCTTGCTGAAAATGAAGAGGATTTGAAACACTGATAAAGATCAAAGACCTCAGCCTTCAGTATGGATTTCACCATGACGTCAAGAAAATAAAAATCCTCCTAACTGGACCAGTAGGCTACATCGTGATAAATGGAGAAAAAGTTGAGGTTGTCAAGGATTTCATTTTACTTGGATCCATAATCAGTGACCATGAAAGCAACAGCCAAGGAATCAAATGACACATTGCTTTGGACAATTTTGCTGCAAAAGACCTCTTTAAAGTGTGGGAAATAAAGATGTCACCTGGAAGCCTAAGCTGTACCTGACCCAAGCCATAGTATTTTAAATTGCATCATATATGCAAAAGCTGCACAATAAATAAGAGAGACGGTAGAATTGATGCCTTTGAGTTGTGGTGTTGGACATTCTCAGCTCAGGCTGAACAAACGAATCTGTTCTGGAAGAATTACCATCAGAGTGTCCTTTAGAAGCAAGGATGGTGAGACTACAACTTACATACTTTGGACATGTTGTCAGGAGGGATCAACCTATGTAATTTACATAGAATAAAGTGAAAAGATTTTAAGAGGACATCACACTTAGTAACTGAAAATAGGAAAATTCCCAGGACAAATGGACGTAGTAGATGCGGTAATGAGCGCAAGTATAAAAAACAGTTGTGGGCATGATGCAGGGCTGGGCCATATTCCGTTCTGTTGTGCCTAGACAGGGTCACCATGAGTTCAGACAACTTGCTGGCACCTCACACCAAACAATCCAATTTCAGAGATTAAAACTTTCTAGATATCTAATCTGAAGTCTTTGAAAGGGGTGGGTTTACTTCTGTTCATTCTTAGTCCTAGAGTCCAGTCCTCTTGGATACCAAACCTACGTGCACAGCATTCTACCATGGCCTTCATTCTTGGTAGGCCTCGGACTTCAGCTGTTATCACTTTATCCCAAGAGACAGTTAGAAGGATTGCTTAGCTTTTCTGTCATCTCTTCCTTATAGGCAGATGGTCCTAGGGCAGAAATGTAGCTAAATTCTATGGTCTTCTCTTTGGAATTTCTTTTTATCCTGGGTTATTAATGCAATAATTTCTTGCTTTCTTCATAAGTCTTTGATGCAATTAGGAACATGGTTTTAATATTTCATCCAGATGTTTTTGTTATCTCCCATTATAGGATTGTTCTGAAATAACTTCCCTGCCATTACTAGAAGCATGGATGTATTTATTTTGTCAGTGTAATTTTTATTTTAATGCAATATAATTTACATAGAATAAAATGAACAGATTTTAAGTGTAAAGTTGGTAAATCTCTTTCTTTTCGGAAGTGTGTGTTTATATTAACTTCACGTACATAAAAATAGACAACATCCCAATCTTCCTGGAAAGTTTTCTCATTTCTCTTTCAGCATGCTTTATACTCAGCAGCTGAGCTTCATTTCTGTCACCATGTATTTGTAATGCTCAGTTACCTAGTGCTGCTAAAACAGGATACCACAGATGGGTGACTTTAACAGACAGAAATTTATTCTCGTACAGTATAGTAGTCTAGAAGTCCAAATTAATTGTTCCAGCTGGAGGAAGTCTTTCTGTGAGCTCTGGGTGAAGGTACTTGCCAGTTACATTCTCTTGGTCTAGGAGCTTCCAAGCACAGGGACCTCAGATCCAAAGGACAGGCTGTGCTCCTGCTGTTTTTTTCTCGAAGGGATGAGATCCCTCTCATCTATGTTTGATTCTTTCTTTTATATCTCAAAAGAGATTGGCTCAAGATACCACCTAATCCTGTGGATTGAATTTTACCTCGTTAACATAACTGCTTCTAATCCTGTCTCATTAACATCAAAGAGGTTAGGACTTACAACACCTAGGTAATTGCATCAGATCAAGGACTAGCCAAATTGCCAGACATTTTCATGAGTCACAAGTGAATGTATAATAACCATAAACTTCATATAATATCACATAATATATACTCTTTTGCTCAACATATGCGTACTAATTCCTTTATTGCTCAATTGTATTATGTTGTATAAATACACCACAAATTTTATTCATTCTCCTGTTGATGGGCATTTGAGTTGTTTCTAGATTTGTTCATGTAAATATATCCATTATGAACATTGTCAGAATTCATTCTTTGAGTTGTAATTTCCTCTGGGAAATGAAAAGACACTTATATTTCAATCTCTGTGTTATTGGAGTTTCTTGTATCAAGCTACATTTTCAACTTAATCTTCATCAGCTGGTTCTAGTTGCCGTATTTTTTTAAAATCTACTTATTGAATAAATTCTTAGAAAGTACGTAGTGTGTACTAGCCACTATTCCAAACACTTTTAAATATTAACTTATTTGATAATCATAACTACCAATTGATGTAGTTATCATTATTATTTGTATTTTACAAATGAGTAAACAGAAGGCTAGATAGGTTAATTAATTTCTACCAAGGTCTCAGGTCTAGTAAATAAGAAAGTCAGGATTCAAATCCACATAGTCTTGCTCTATTGGCGATGTTGCCTTTCCAAAAATTGTTCATATCTGGACAAGGAATACTCCCACATAGTCTCAAATAACGTTAAAATAAATAACTAAGATGACCAACAAATGTGCTCCAGATGTTCTTTATAATAAACTAAAAGTACAAAAATTGAGTAAATATAAAATGACCTTGTTTTGATAGATTGTTAAGTAGAAGGAACTCACACTAAGGCAAAAATGGGGAAAAATATAAATACCATGATCCCAATTAATTTCTCATAGTCCCCACTGATTAATCTGGAGAGTAGTCTTTCAATTTCTTTATGTATAAGTTGCCAAATTTATGTATCAAATATGGAATAGGGTAAAGGTAATCTTATCTTCCCGTATCCTTGTATTCTGGATCCACCCAGCCCTCCCTTGTCATTAAAAAATAATAATAATCTTGTTTTTATTAACCACAGTGTAATGCAGAGTCATTGTGTTAGGTGTCTGGAGACACAGTAACAAAATATCACACACTGAATTGTTTCAAAGAGGAGAAATTTGACAGTTCTGGAGGTTAGTAGTTTGAGACCAGGGTGGGAGCCATATTGCTTCTTTGTAAGGGCTCTGAGAAACGTTCATGCCCCTCTTCTAGCTTCTTGTGGTTCCTGGCAGTCCTTGGCATTCTGTGGCTTGCAGCTGGCTACATCTACCTTTTTCATATGGCCGTCTTTTCTCTGCTTCCCTGTCTCTGTCTATCTTTCCACTTTCACGCATGCAGGATTAGGGCCCACCCTCTTTCTGTATGACCTCATGGTAACCCAACTGAGAGCATCTTCAAAGGCTCTGTGTCATGGATTGCATTGTGCCCCCCGAAATACGTGTGGTGAAACCAAACCCCTAGACCTGTGCTTACAATGCCATTTGGGATTTTTTTTTTCCTTTTGTTATGTTAAGAGACCGTATCAGTACAGGGTGTTTTGAGCTAATCACCTTTAGGATAGTAAAACACAAACAGATGAGGCATAGAGAATAAACAGAGATGGGGGAAGAGGGATAGTAAACCACATGAAAGTTACCCAGGAGAAGAAGCTTGAAAGAGAGCCCAAGAGAGAAGAAAGCCTTCACCTAGAGCCAGCACCAGTAATTCAGCCCTGGTGGTACATTGGCTAAAGTGCTCAGCTGCTAATCAAAAGACCAGGGGTTGGAACACACTGGCTGCTCCTGATAGAAGGCTATGGCAGTTGGCTTCTTTAGTGATTGACAGCCTATCAGGAAACTCTGCTCTGTCCTATAGAGTTGCTATGAGATGGAATTGACTCAATGGCAATAACTTGGTCTCTCATCTGTGAGAAAATATAGTTCTGTTGGTTAAAGCCACCCACTTGTGGTATTTCTGTTACAGCAGTGCAAGAAAACTAAAGCAACCTGTTTTCACCTTGAGGTCACATTTGCAGGTGCCAGGGCCTTAAGGATCCCACATGTATTTTTGAAGGACACAGTTTAATCCATATTGACTGAATTGTGCACCCCCCAAAATATGTGAATCAGCTTGATTATGCCCTGGTTCCCGTGATTATATGATTGTTATCCATTTTATCTTTTGATGACATTTTCCTGAATGTTCTGTCACTATCGCTGAGGAGGACGGATTTAGCAGCAGTTGTATTCATGAGGTCTACAAGATTGGGTGGTCGTCTTAAGCTGGCCCCTTTTGAGACATAAAAGAGATGTGTGCAGAGAGATGTGGGAACCTCATTCTGCCAAGAAAGGAGTGCTGGGAGCTCAGCCTTTAGACCTGAGGTTCCTGTACTGAGATGCACCCAGACCAGGGCAAAACAGACATCGCATAAGGACCTTCTAGAGTCGACAGAGAGAGAAAGCCTTCCCCTGGAGCCCGTGCTCTGAATTTGGGCTTATATCCTGCTGGGCTATGATAGAATACACTTCTCTTTGTTAAAACCGTCCTCCTGTGGCATTTCAGTTAGAGCAGTACCAGATGACTGAGACACACCACTCATTTTTCCTTGTTTTGTAAGCCTACAGCTTTGGATGTCTCACATTGCTTTTAATGACATGACTGTTAAATGCCAGATGGGGGAGCTCCCTGCAGGATGATATGTGGACAGCCTTAGCAGGCTAAGCTCTGAGACAGCTACCATGAAAAAAATATTTCAAATGTAACTGGAAGGAAATGTGGGACTTGAGGATGGCCTATTCTCCAAGTGAGAAAAACAAGAGAGAGTATAAATGGTAAATTAATGCTGGGAGTACTCATATCAAATGAAGACTTCTCTTGACGTTTTGTTCTTTTGCATTCTGTGCATTTAATAAAGAAAGAAGAAAATCAAATTGAAAATTCAAGGGAAAATCTGCTGTTAAAAGAAAGCTACTCGTTTTGCCCTGGGATCAGAGTCAGCTGATGCTGAGCTCAGCATCAAGAGATTGAAGACACACTGTGCCTTGTTTATTTTGTCACTGTGCCCCAGCGTTCTCAAACGCCTGATTCACAGTCAGTGCTTGGGAATTACAGCTGAATGAAGGAGAGGTATTTTGATGCAGTAAAGCAGAGTCATGGGCTGAATTAATTGGTAGTGGTGAACTGGAGTTTGCATTGTTACTGGGGTCAGGAAAGGTAGGAACTTGTTTATTATTTTAGAAAGGATCACACAATCAGGGACTCACGTGTTGACAGGTGGCCGTTAAAGGGAAACTAAACAAAACTGAGGGCTAGCTATCATAAACCCTTACAATAAGCCTGTGATATAACTGTTACCTTGAAACCACATTTAGGATTAAGGAGTTTTTCCAAGTTCATATAGCTCATAATCAGAGGAACTGGATTTCAAATGGGAGTCTTCTAAATACCTCACTGTAGCATTTTCCATTGTCTTGCCTTGTTTATCCTGGAGGCACATGATGCCAACTGCTAGATGCTCATGAGAGCATCTACGCTTTAATGGCATTAAGTGGCTGTGTAGGTCCCATTATCTTCTTTCCTTTAGTGGTACTATTTAAATTCATTAGAGTCATACTAAAATATAACAAAAGATGTTTTGCTGCTATCATTCTTATTGTTACATCTTTGGGTAGAGTTTTGCAGTCCAGAACCTTAGTTTCATAAGCCATTGTGAAGTCAGCTTCCATCTTCAAGTCAGCTTCATTCCTAAGACTTGAAGTTTGTGCCAGCATATCCCAAACTCTGTCATTACAATACAGTCTATGAAAATAGACTATTTCAAAATGTTTCAGATGAAAAAAAAGTCATAGGAAGTTACAGCTGTGCTTGACATCGTGAAGCCAAATAAAAATAATTTATTTGATATGTAACATTGGTCATAAATTCTGGTTGTAGAAATTTCTAACAGCAGAGGGAGTCTGACAGATTTCCTTTATGTAACTACATATCTGTGATAGGATGTGAATACAGTAGTACTAGAAATCAAACATTTATTTAGACAAGTACACTTTTAAAATTTCAGTGCCTGGCATTCAGTGCATTTGAATTTTAATAATTTAAATAACAAAATAATAGAAATGATTACAACATAACCAGTGTTTGTTGAGCTTCTTTCATGTGACAGTAAAGGCCTCATATGAATTATTGCATTTCAATCTCAAAACGTGAGGTAAATACTTTTCTTATGGGAACATTTTACAGACAAGGACATTGAGGCAAAAGGAGGTTAGTAGTTCAAGATTACGTAGCTCTGGTGAAGTCAGGACATGTTCTGAACTATTTGTTTCTATAACAGTGAGATACTTGATACTAGAAAATGATCATATATTTAGAATCCTTTGCACATATTGTTTAATCTTATTAAGCTTATGAAGGAAAAACCTGAAGTCAACCCATTGTCTCTTTTCTATAAATAAAACAACAAAAACAAACCCACTGCCATCAAGCTGACCCTACAGGCCAGAGTAGAACTGCCATATAGAGTTTCCAAGGAGCAGCTGGTGAATTTGAACTGCAGACCTTTTAGTTAGCAACCATAGTTTTTAACCACTGATCCAGCAGGGCTCCTTTCTATACAGAGATGGAAGAATAAACTCTTTGCGTCCTTTTCATCTAAGTGTAGTGGTAATGAAGGAAAGATGAATTAACCAGATACAGTGGCTAGGCTGCTGAGGTACTCCACATTCCCAGATTTATATTAATACCAGCAAATATGAAGATGGTTAGAGGGCACACTATGGATATCATCCGGCTATGTAATCAACCCTGGAGATCTGCTTCTGAAAATTCAGCCCTTGAAAACCCTGTGGAGCATGATTCTCCTCTGACACGTGGAGTTGCTATGAGTTAGAATCAACTGAAGAGTTGGGCAACTGACAAAGTGACTACTGCGTCTTCTACTGTCACGTCCGGCACCCCAGTGACCAACACTGGGAAAAACTGATATCCAAGGGAGACAGGAAAGGGGATGAGAAAAAATTCACTCATATCATACAAGATAAAGTTGAGGCCAGCTGGGACCAAGGTCTCTGATGGAGAGCAGTGGCCTCCATTCCTCAATAGGAAACTTTATTTATAAAGTTACAATCAGGAGGAGGTTGGCAGTGCAGTCTATTTTGCCAAAAGTGGTTACAATGGGATGGGGGCATCTTATGATTGGCTGATCCATAACTAGAAGTATCATCAAGGCAGGAAGTAGGAGAAACAGGTAAAGGTCAAGCTTTTTAAGAGGATCTGTCATACTTGAGAAAAGCCTAAATATTTGTGCGGAAATCTCAGTAAAGTGAGAGGTAAGAAGAAGAAGAAGGAGAGACAAAGGTCAGGCCTTCCCAGAGGTTCTGTCATGCCCAAGAAAAGCCTAAATCTATGTCAGTAAAACAATAGGTGGGAAGGTACATTCCAAGCAGCCTGCAACACTCTACAAATATTTTAAATAGCTATCTTTGTTCATTTTCTGTGAAATTAGAGAGTGGTAGGAAATGGAGGAGAAACTCTGGTGGCCTAGTAGTTAAGTGTTATGCCTGCTAACCGAAAGGTTGACAGTTCAAGTCCACCAGGCACTTCTTGGGAACCTCTGTGGGGCCGTTTTACCCTGTCCTGTAGGATCACTGAGTCAGAATTGACTCGATGGCAATGGATTTTTGGTTTAAGACATGGTATGGAACTTACCTGTGTAAATCATGAAGAAAAGATGAAATGTGCACTGTTGTTGCACTTATTATATGGAAAGTGATAGACCTATAAATCTAATGAGCAAATGTTTAAAAATATGAGTTGGCCTTAAAATTCACAATTGGAGTTGAAAGTAGACTCAAAAGGACACAAGACAGCACAGTACCTAACTTGTCAAAGAGACTGAAGTCTTAGGGTCCTAAACAGGGTCTTTCACAGATCCCGATTTTATTAGCCAGTTGACCACCTCCCAGAGTAAGTGATATATTCTTCCTCTCTGAAAAACTGATGGTTCTTAATTTCTTAAAGTATATCCATGAGTTCTTACCAAATTGCCATGCTGAGAATGCTTAAAAGATTGCTGACATTGTTTCACCTTTAAAGTGGTCCCATATTTGGATCTTCAAACTGATGTCAAAGTGAAAGATCTCTTTTTAAATATTCTTGTAGAGGAGTTAAGTGCAAGATGATGGAGTAGGAAGGTGTTTGTTGTGATCCCTCTAATGGCAAAGACCCAAAAGAACAAATGAATCAATTACATGTGATATCCTAGGAGCCCTGAACATCAAAAGGGAGGCTGAGAAATTGAACTAAGCAATGATGAAGGGAGAGTAGGTCCAGGAGTACCTAGGACTGGACAGACCTGCCCTGTCAGGAATCAGCTGTGGCCAGTGTGGTGAGCAGAGCCGCAGCATTGGAAGGAATTCTCCTCAGCAGGAGAGACTGAGTGGAGAGTCCACTACTGCCTCCAGAACCAGTGAAAAATGATACCAGATTGTCAACAGCTAACTGGTTTGCGTATGCGGATCTAAATCTTTCTTTTGAGATAAAACTGTCTCCCTTTCCCCAACACTTTCTCCTTCTTTCTCTGCACTATGCCTGACTCTGGAGTCTGACACCATTAATTGAGGTGGCAGTTAAAACTCCTTGAGGCCTCCCTGAGCTGTTCCCAAAGACTTGGAGAGGGAACAATTTAACAAACCAAGAGAAAGGAGAGAAATATTTGCTGATTTTCTGAGCCATAAATTCAGGGTAGAAACAGTTCCTTTGCCCAGAATCAGACATAAGGGGACATGACATCCTGACACTCAGGGATGCTGTTAGCCCCCTGACCCCTCAGTGCCTGCAACCAGATACATGTGCCTACACCAAACACCCATGTCCATCTATGACAGTGGGAAACAGCCTATACCACACACTTGATAACTATCTACCTGTACACCTGAGATGAATCCATACAAGAAAAGTAAACAGACTCTTGGGCTGAAGTGACTAATGTGAAGCTAGAATACAGTAAACAGACATAAAATAAATAAAGTGAACAACTTATGGTTTAGAGACAGTAGTCATTATCAGATCACTTAAAGAGGCAGAACATGAAGGCTTCAGAAAGCTCCAGAACAGAGAATCAATAAATTCTCCAGATGAACAGAACTTCTTGGAGTTATCAGAGGTAGAATACAAAAGATTACTATTTAGATCTCTTTAAGAGATGCAAAATGCAGTGCAGCATAATGACAAATTGTATGGGCTACAAGAAAGCATACCGAGGCAGGAATTAGAAATTAATAGTAAAATTACACAAGCAGACAACTCAATAGAAAGTAAAAGCAGCAGAATTGAGGCAGTGAAAGGCCAAATTAGTGAGACTGAAGGTAAGGCATATGACAGCAACATAGTTGAGGAAAAATCAAATAAAAGATTTTAAAAAATGGAACAAGAAACAGTTAAGAATTATGTAAGAATCTACCAAGAAGAATAATCTATGAATGATTGGAGTAACAGAAGGTGGGGAGTAAGCAGAAAATACAGAGAAAATTGTTCAAGATTTGTTGACGAAAATGTTCCTGATATCATATGTCATGGATTGAATTGTGTCCCACAAAAAATGTGTGTACCAATTTGGGTGGGCCATGATTCTGGTATTGTGTAATTTTCCTGTGCTGTAAATCTTGCCTCTGTGATGCTCATGAGGGAAGATATGTGGCAGTTGTGTTGGTGGGGTAGGATTCAGTCTGTAAGATTGTATTTTGCCTTGAGGCAATCTCTTAATATTTAAAAGAAACTAGCAGAGAGATTTGGACACCTCATATCAAGAAGTACTGCTGGCAGCTGAGCATGTCCTTTGGAAAAGACCCAGGATCTCTGCACCTCAGAAGCTTCTAGTCCATGTGAAGACTGATGACAAGGACCTTCCTCCAGAGCCAGTAAAGAAAGATGCCCCGTGGAGCTCATGCTCTGAATGTGGACTTGTAGTCTATGACAGAGTAAATTTCTCTTTGTTAAAGCCATGGACTTGTGGTGTTTCTGTTACAGCAGCAGTAGTGGACTAAAGTATCATGAAAGATGAGAAGATACCTATCCAAGACACTCATCAAAATCTACACAAGTTAAATCCCAAAAGAAAGACAACAAAGCATACTATAATCAAGCTTGCCAAAACTAAAGATAAGGAGGCAATTTTAAAAGCAGTTTGGGGTAAATGAAAAATAATCTACAAGGGAGGGTTGATGAGACTAAAATCAGACTACTCAAGAGAAACCATACAGGCAAGAAAGCAATAGGATGACATATACAAAATCTTGAAGGAAAATAATTGGCACCTGAGAATTATATATCTAGCGAAACTGTCTTTCAGATATGATGGAAAAACTGGGACATATCCAGATAAACAGAAATTTAGGGAATTGGAAACAATTCAAAAATACAAGAAATAGTAAAAAACTAAAAATACTAAAGTCCTTTGGTTAGAAAATCAACACCAGGCAACAACTCAAGGTTAGAACACATAACACAGCAAATGGATATCAAACCAAAGAGGGAAATCACAAAAATAAATCAAAGGCAAAACACTGAAAATGGGGAAGCAAGGATGTCATCATGTGAATACTGGAACAAAAAAGGGGGAATTAAAAAAAGAAGTCATTGACCTTTCATATGGAGAGGAGGTCAAGACAGTATAAAGAAATTAAAGTGGTTTAAACATAGAACATCTGGGTAAATATTAATGTAACTGAAAAAGAAGTTATATCCCACACATCAAAGAAACAAAATCAGGAAGTCTCAGCAAATATAAAACAAACAGCAATAAAAAGGATAAAAAGAAAACCCACACAGAAAAATCACACAGCACAGAAAATTAAGTGGAACAGAGAAACTATCAACAACACACAAAAAAAGGCACCAAAATGACAACACTAAATTCTTACCTATCAATAACTACATTGAATGTAAATGGGTTAAATGAACCAATAAAAAAAAAAAAAAAAAAAAAAGAGTAGCAGAATGGGTTAAAAAATATATATGTTTATATTCTCCCTACAAGAGACCAACATTAGATTTAGAGATACAAACTAAAACTCAAAGGATGAAAAATATATACCAAGTTAATAACATTCAAAAAAGAGCAGAAGTGGCAACATTAATTTCAGATAAAATGGACTTGAAAGTAAAATCCACCACAGTGGACCAGGAAGGTCACTATATATTGCTTAAAGGATCAGTACATCAGGGGGACATATCAAATATTTATGCACCCAGTGACAGAGCTTCTAAATATGTCAAATTCTAAAAGCATTGAAAAGTGAGATAGACAGCTTCACAATAATAGTAGGAGACTTTAACACACCACTTTTGGTGATGGATAGAACATACCGGAAGAAGTTCAAATAAAGACGTGGAAGATCTAAATGCTGCAACCAACTTGACGTCATTGACATATACAGAACACTCCACTAAATCACAGATAATTATACCTTCTTTTCCAATGCACATGAAACATTCTCCAGCATAGATCACGTGTTAGGCCATAAAACAAGTTTTAAGAAAATCTAAAGCACTGAGATACTGCAAAGTATTTTTTAAGACCATAAAGCCATAAAAGTCTAACTCAGTAGCAGAAAAAGCAAGAGTAAAACAATAAAACACATGGAAACTAAACAATATCTTGCTCAAAAACTGCTGGTTTGTAGAAGAAATCAAAGACTAAAGAAATTCATAGAATCAAATGAGAATGAAAACTTAGAGAAGAGTTAACGCTACTAGTATTAAAAGTGTTTCACAGCACAGAAAATAATGGAATACTCCCAAATTCATTTGATGCAGCCAGCATATCCCGGGTTCCAAAACCAGTTCAAGATAGCACCAAAAGGGAAAGTTACAAAACAATGTCTTTCATGAACTTAGATCCAAAAATCCTCAAGATAATTCTAGCTAATAGAATTCAACAACATATAAAAAAAATAATTGACCATGACAAGGTAGGATTTATACCAGGGATGTAAGTATGGTTTAACATTAGAAAAACAATTAATATAGTGAACCACAGAAATAAAACAAAAGAACCACTTGATTTTATCAACTGATGCAGAAAAGACATTTGAAAAGCCCGAGAGCCATTCATATTAAAAACCCTCAGCAGAAGGGGAATAGCATGGAAGTTCCTCAACAGAATAAGAGGTATCTTTGCAAAGCCAGCAACCAGCACCAATCTAAATGGAGAGAGTCTGAAGTCATTCCCCCAGAGAACCAGACTAGGGTGCACACTGTCACCACTTTTTTTCAACACTGTGCTAGAGGATTTAGCCAGAGCAATCAGCAAAGATAAAGAAATAAGGTAATACTATCTGTATTTGCATATGATATGATCTTGTTGCTGTTATTGTTTAGATGCTGTCTGTAGGTTCTGACTCATAGCGACTCTATGCACAACAGAATAAAACACTGCCTGGTCTTGCACCGTGTCCACAGTCTACTATGCTTAAGCCTGTCATTGCAGCCACTGTGTCAGTCCATCTCATCAAGAGTCTTCCTCTTTTTCACTTTCTCTCCACTCTACCAAGCATGCTGTCCTTCTCCAGGAATTGATCCCTCCTGACAACATGTCCAAAGTATGTGAAACGTAGTCTTGCTATCTTTACTTCCTAGGAGCACTCTGGTTGTACTTATTCCAGAATAAATCTCCTTGCTCCTTTGGCAGTCCATGGTACATTCAATATTCTTCTCCAACACCACAATTCAAAGGCTTCAGTTCTCTTCTTCTGATCCTACACACAGAAAACCATAAAGAATTGACAAAAAGAAATACTGGAACTAATAAAAGAGTTCAGCAAAGGGTGGACTCCTCTACACTAACAAGGAGAATGTCCAGGAGGGAATCACTGAATCAGTGCCATTTACATTAACCCCCAAGAAGAGAAAATTCTTAGCACTAAGTCTAAAGAGAGACATAAAGACATACCAAAAAAATACCCAGTGCTGTTGAGTTGATTCCAACTCATAGTGACCCTACAAGACAGAGCAGAACTGCCCTGTAGTGTTTCCAAAGAGTGCCTGGTGGATTTGAACTGCTGACCTTCTAGTTAGCAGCTATAGCACTTAACCACTATGCCACCAGGGTTTCCGAAAGACCTATACAAAGAAAATTATAAGACACTACTGCCAAAAACCAAAACAGACCTGTGTAAGTGTAGAAGCCTACTTTGTTCATGGATTGAAAGACTCAACACTGTGAAAATGTCCATTCTACCCGAAACAATCTATAAATACGGTGCAATCCCAATACAATTTCCAATGACTTCTGTTTGTTTTAGAGAAACAAATCATCGGTTTCACATGGGAAGGGAAGAAGTCCTAGATAAGTAAATCACTACTGAAGAACATATTGGGAAGCCTCACACTACCCAACTTTAGAAACTATTCACTCCAGCTTTGCACAGCTGGACTGAACCAAAAGTTAAAAGGTTTCCTAATTGGAAGCCAGTAATTTGAGAGACAAAATAGCAGGGGCATGGGTCTGTAGAACATGGTTTCACAGAACATCTGGGTCAGTTGGTGTAACGAAGGTTTTTTTAGTAAATGCTCTGCATCCCACTTTGGTGAGTGGTACCTGGGGTCTTAAAAGCTAGCAAGCAGCCATCAGAGTAGCATCAATGGGTCCCAACCCAAAGAAAGACATTAAAGATCTTAGGAAAATATGAGCCCAAGAAAAAAATAGGTGGATAACTGGAACTCTGTTGAAAAGAGCAGACTTGATGGTTCAACAAACTGGAGGGTCCCCAAAAGACAGGGCCCTCAGATTCTGTTAGTCCAGAGCTGAAACCATTCCCAAAGCTTACTCTTCAGGCGAAGATTAGACTAGAGCGTAAGACATAAAATGATGCTATTGGAGAATGTGCTTCTTGGCCTAAATATGTACATGAACATAACTGGGCAGCTCCTGTCCAGAGGGGAGATGAGAGATTGGAGGGATACAAGTCTTAGTTGAATGGACAAGGGAAGTACAGGGTGGAAAGGAGGACTGTGCTCTTAACATTGTGGGGAGGGCAGCTTGAGTTACGTAGCAGTGTGTGTGCAAGTTTTTGTGTGACACACTGATTTGGATTGTAAATTTTCACTTAAAGCACAGTAAATTTTTTTTTTAAAAAAAGAAAAGATAGTCTTGTAGAGATGTGTGTGGCCAAACTGAGATTGTTGAAATAAATTCTTGAAAGCCAAAGAATTGGGTGGAGCTAGTATGCTTCCAGTCAATGAAATTCACAGGTGTTAAGCCAAATACTCCTTATCACCCAGTCTTCTCTCAAATGTTTCTGTAAACCACAGGGTGTGGTGGAGTAGGAGAGCAGAGGGTAAACTAGACAGAACGTTTCAGTACTAACCTATAAACAATAGCTTAGGGGTAGCGATAGCCTCTACCATCTCGAGGCTTAGATCTTGTTTTCTTAGCATCTCCTGCAGAGTAAGAGTTCCTTCCTTTCTCAAAATTCTAGGGGAAGTCCTAGAAATATATCTTATTGACCTGGTTAGGTCAAGTCTCCTCTAGAGCCAGGAGGTCAAGTATGGTGACTGAGAATGGACAAGGGTTATTTCCAAAGAAATGCCCAGGTTACAAACTTAAAAAAAAAAAGTCCATTTTAGTAGTTAAAACAGCACTTGGCACATAGTTTATAAATACATATTAACAATAAAAATCTAATTTATTGTCTTAGCTTCTAGTCTATAGAGCCTACCAGCTTTCGGCCAAGATGTCCCACATTGCACATATATGGCAAGGACTAAATCAAAACCAAACTGTTTTCCATCTAGTAGATTCTGATACATTGCAACCCTAGAGCGACCCTCTGAGACAGAGTAGAACTGTCCTGTGAAGTTTCCAAGAAGCCCCTGATGGATTTGTACTGCCAAACTTTTTGTTAGTAACTGTAGCACTTAACCAGTATGCCACCAGGGTTTCTATGTGGCTAGAAAGAACCCATTTAATCTAGCCCAACCTCTCGTCAGGGCTAATCACAGTATGTGATGTTTTGTGCGACTCAGCTCTTAGGATAAAGAATATTCTGAGTTGTAGAGAAGGTCTTTTATTTTCCCCCAGAGGGCCAAGATAAAATCTAAATTCATGACAACTCTTCAGATAAATGTCTTTATTTTTATTTATTTATTTTGTTTGTTTTCAACCTTTTTATTTTTTATTAATTGCAGTAAAAGAAAAAAATTTCTAAACATCAATCATCTCATTTATGATAAACTCTCAGCCCCCTACCCGCCTGTGTAGCCAATACAGTCATTTTCTTCTGTGGATAATTGTCTTGTTATGTCCTTATAACAGAGGTCTCATACAAAATTTGTTCTTTTGACACTGGTTGATTTCTCTCGGCATGAGCTCTTCTTAAATGAGACCATGTTATGGGATGTTTTCTAAAATTGTCATTATTTTTTATCATAGCACAATGTTCCACTGAGTATATGTACCATAGTTTGCTCATCCATTCTTCTGTTGATGGGGATCGGGGTTGATTCCAACTTTTTGCTGTTGTGGACCGTGCTGCAACAAATATTCGTGTACATGTGTCTGTTCGTGTGACAACCTTTATTTCTGAAGGATAAATTTCGAGCAATGGAATTACAGGATCAAATGGTATATCTATTTCCAGCTTTGAAAGGAAGCGCCAGATTGTTTTCCAAAGAGGTTGTACTGTTTTGCAATCCTACCAGTAGTGTAGGAGAGTTTCAATTGCTCCACAGCCTCTCCAGCATTTGTTGTTTGGTGGTTTTTGGATCATGGCCAACCTTGTTGGGATGAGATGGTATCTCATTGTAGTTTGGATCTGAATTTCTTTAATAGCTGATGGTCCTGAGCAATTCTGCATGTGTCTTTCGGTTGCCTGGATATCCTCTTTAGAGAAATGTCTGAAGGAGATAGACAGACATTTCTCATAATATTGGCAGAAGTCGCTCTCTTGTTCAATTACACTGCAAGTATTGCTAGAGGACGAAAAGGAAGAATTTACTCACAGGTAGAAGAGGCGAAAGAAAACAGCTTCCCGGGCAGTGTGCCGGCAGTTTGGAGAATCTGCAATTCCTTGCAGCAGGCGGCAGCACGGGCAGCAGGGGCACCCTGCTGTCCCAGCCCCAGACGAGTGCAGATGGTCCAGGTCACCTCAGTGCTTCCTCTCTTCCCATGCATCACTGCTGATCAGCCAAACCAGGAACACATTGCTGAATTCCTGAAAGCTTTCTCCCGTTTGATAAAGTTAGTGATAGCCCAGTCCCAATAAAGCAACTTGAAACTATCATGAAGTCACAACAGAAGCTGAATCACAAGGTATGGTCAATGAAACTGATGTAATGGGGCCACTGACTTCCTAGAATTTTTGACTATGGTGCCTAGCAAAATGAAAGACACAGTGAAGAAGAAATCCATAAGTAATTCTAAGTCTTTGACAAGGATGACAACGGTTATTTCAATATGGTTATTTCAATATGTTATGCTGTGATGAACTTAGGAGAAAAACTAAGTAGATGAACTGACCAGAGAAGCAGATGCTGAGAGCGACTGGCAAGTCAACTGTGAAGAATTCACACAGGTGATGACTGCAAAATGAAAACCTACTTTCAACATCATCCCCCATCAGAAGAATCAAATTGAATCTTTTATTCTTGCAAAAAACAGAAAAACAATTCATTTATTCCTTCTGTTTCTGTATAGCAAAATCGAATGCCAAAAGTACTTTGTGTCCACACACACTTTGCTCATGGTGACAGGATGGCAAGTTTGTGAACTTAACTGTATAGCTGTCTCTGAGAGAGCTTTTAGCCAGTAAACAAATGTATTGGAACATCCTCCCTATTCACCTGACCTGGCACCCAGTGACTTTTTTCTTTTACTCGAAGATGAAGGAAATGTTGAAAGAAAGACGTTTGGATGACATTCATGACATCAAAGGTAATACAATGACAGCTCTGAAGGCTGTTCCAGAAAGAGTTCCAAAATTGCTTTGAAGTGTGGACTAGGCACTGGCGTTGGTGCATAGCTTCCCAAGAATAATACTTCGAAGGTGACCGTAGTGATGTTCAGCAGTGAGGTATGTAGCACTTTTTCTAGGATGAATTCACAAACTTAATCATCAGACCTCATACACCTCAGTGATGGAGCACAGTCAGGCATTTGTATTAAAAATAAAAAAAAAAATTCTAGTTTTGAGGGAATCTCTTACCAACACTGAGCTTTGAATAGTCCAGAAGTATCAGTCCCATCATGAAACATTCTCCTTTTCCTGGTGAAGAGACATTCCCTTTTTCCATTTACTAAGCACACACAAGGTTCTGTCTCATTAAGTAATCATGGTATGCTTTGCCCTACCAATTTAGTTACTTGATTAGATATTGACCTCTTTGTGTGTGAATATGTTTGACTATGTGTCTCAATCTCTATGTGCATGAGTTGTATTTGCACAATCAGATCATAAAGTCTTAAAAATGTAAATTACGAGTGACAACCTGAGCATGAATTTTAGAGTCAGACCTACATTTAAAGAAAACCTGTTGTCATCCAGTTGATCTCAACTCATAGCCACCGTACAGATCAGAGTAGAACTGCCTCCATAGGATTTCCCAGGAGTAGCTGGTGGATTTGAACCACTGACCTTTTGATTGACAGTAGTAGCTCTTAACAAGTGCATCATCAAGGCTCTGTGTTCAAATAAAAAAGCCCACGGTCACCATGTTGATTCCAACTCATCGTGACCTTTTATAAGACAGAGAACTGCCCCATAGGGTTTCCAAGGATGGGCTGATGGATTTGAACTGCTACATTTTGGTCAGCAGCCAGATTATTAACTATTGCACCACCACGTCTCCCAAACAAAACACCTGTTGCCGTCTAGTCAGTTCTGACCCATAATGACTCTGTAGGACAGAGTAGAACTGCACCATAGAGTTTCCAAGGTACACATGGCAGATTCAAATTGCTGACATTTGGGTTAGCAGCTGTAGCACTTAACCACTATGCCAACAGGGTTTTCAGGGCTTCCAATAGCCTGTCATTGGGATGGGGGTGGGCGGGCACAGTGTCACCTTTTCCTTCACCTTTCACAGAAGTTCAATGCGCCCTTAGCAATGACTCTCTTTGCCCTGGCTCACCCCTTACTTACCTCTAGTAACTACTAATAAATTCTGGTCTCTATACAATTGCTTATTCTGGATATTTCACTTATTTTCCTTTTGTGGCGAACTTACTTAACATAATGTTTCCAAAGTTCATCCGTATTTTAGCATGTATCAGGACTTTATCTCTCTTTATGACCAACTAAATCTTCATTGTATGTGTGTATCACATTTTGCTTATTCATTCCTCTGTTGATTGACATTTAGGTTGTTTCCACCTTCTAATTTTCATTGATAGTGCTGTAGTGAATATTGGTGTACATGTGTTTGTTTGTGTTCCTAGTTTCAGTTCTTTTAGGTATATGCCTAGAAGTGAAATCGTTGCATCATATGGTAATTTATATTTAACTTTTGAAGAACCCCAAAACAATATTCCACAGTGCCTGTAGCATTTTACAATCCCACCAGTAATGGATGATAATTATTATTTCTCCAGATCCTTGCCAAGACCTATTGTTTCTGTTTTGCTTTTTAATCATAGCCTTTTAGTGGGCATGGAGTAATAGCTCATTCTGGTTTTGATTTACATTTATCTAATGACTAATATTGGTGAGCATCTCTTTATCTGTTTATTGACCAGTTGTATTGTTTCTTCGGCGAAATGTCTAAGTCTTTGCACATTTTTAAGTGGGTTATTTATTTTTTGTTGTTGAATTATTTTTTTAATATTCTGAATATTAAACCCTTATCAAATACATTGTTGTGGATTGAATTGTGTCCTTCAGAATATGTGTTGCTATCCAAACTCCTATACCTATGGGTACAATTCCATTTGGGAATTGGGTTTTCTTTGTTATGTTGATGATTCCTTATCAATATAGAGTGTGTCTTATACCACTTGTGAGTTATAAAAAGAGCAGACACAATAATACGCAAATACAGATACTACGTGAAAATTGCCAAGGAGACAATGAAGACCAGAGCTACAGACACTGAGACACAGGTCTCTCCCCAGATCCCAGAGAGATCCTTCTGCTATGCCAACCAAAAGCAAACCCACTGGTGTTGATTCCTACTCGCAGTGACCCTACAGACAGAGCAGAAATGCCACAAGTCTGTCAGTTTTTCTTACTTGGGGGGCTCGGGTGATGCTGTCATGCTGGAATTTTTGCCACCAGTATTCAAATACCAAAATCAAAACAAATGAACAAACCAAAAAACCAAAGCCACTGCCATCAAGTCGATTTCACCTCATAGCGACCCTACAGGACAGAGTAGAACTGCCCTACAAAGTTTCCAAGGAGTGCTGGATGGATTTGAACTGTTGACCTTCTGGTTAGCAGGTATAGCACTTAACCATTATGCAACCAGGGTTTCTTCCACTACACCAGGTATCCTGAATTCAGATTTCTGTCTTCCTAAACAGTGAGAAAATAAATTATTGCTCTTTGAAGCCAGTCCCTTATAGTATTTCTGTTACAGCAGCACTAAGAAACTAAGACATATAGAATGCCTGAAAATTTTCTCCTAGTCTATAGGTTGTCTCAACACATTTTGTTGGTAAAATCTTTTAATAAACAAAACATTACTGAAAGAAATTAAATTAAAGACAGTGAAATTAAATGGCTATCATTGTGGAGAATGGGAATTATGGAACACTTAATTGTACTCATGAGGAATTTGCACATGGTTCAAAAGGCAGTTCAAACAGATCAAAGAGATACTACATGATTTAAAGTCAGGAAAGCTGTGCATCAGTGTTGTATCCTTTCGCCATACTTTTTCAGTTTGCATGTTGATCAAACAATCTGAAAAGCTGCACTATATGAAGAACAAGGCATCAGGGTTGGAGGAAGACTCATCTAGAGCGTGTGTTATGGAGATAGGACAACTTTGCTAGCTGAAAGTGAAGAGAATTTGAAGCACTGACTGATGAAGGTCAAAGAACACATCCTTCAATATGGACTACACCTAAACATTAAGAAAACAAAACTCTGCACAACTGGACTGTAAGCAACATTGATGATCAACTGTGAAAAGACCGAGACGGAAAAGATTTAACTTAACTTGGATTCACAAACAACATCCACAGAAGCAGCAGTCAAGAAATCAAAAGATGCATTGCATTGAACAGATCTGCTGCGAAAGACTGCTTTAAAGTGTTGAAAGTAAAGATATCACCTAGAAGGCTAATGTGCGCTTGACCCAAGCCATGGTGTTTTCAGTCAACTCATATGCAAGTGAAAGCTGGATGGTGAATAAAGAAGACCAAAGAAGAATTCATGCCTTTGAATTGTGGCGTTAGTGAAGAGTAAGGAGTGTACCATGGACTGCGAGAAGGATGAAGCAATCTGCCTGAGAAGAAGTACAGACAGAATACTCCTTAGAAGTAAGTGTGATAAGACTATCTCTCACACACTTTGACACGTTGTCAGGAGGGATCAATCCCTTGAGAAGGACATCATGCTTGGTAAAACAGAAAGTCAGTAAAAAAGAG
Source organism: Heterohyrax brucei (assembly GCA_028571685.1). NCBI lineage: Eukaryota > Metazoa > Chordata > Mammalia > Hyracoidea > Procaviidae > Heterohyrax > Heterohyrax brucei. Next base: position 2,353,576 of record CM053161.1, read on the forward strand.
GAAGCTTTTCAACAAAATGGTTGACACAGTGGCTGCAACGATGAGCTCAACTGAGAGAAGGGCGCAGGACTGGGCAGTGTTTTGTTCTGTTGTGCATAAAACTGCTGTGAGTCAGAACTGACTCAATGGCACCTACTAACAACAGCAGGAAATGGAAAGACATTCTGTGCTCATGAATTAGAAGAATGAATATTATTAAGATGTCAGTACTATCAAAAGTGATCTATAAATTTAACACAACACCCATCAAAGCTCCAACAGTCTTCTTTGCCAAGTGAAAAAAAAAAAAATCCTCAGATTTATGTGGAACTTCAAAGGACCTCAAATACAGAAAGCAATCTTGAAAAACAACTAAGTAGGATGACTTATACTTCTCGATCTCAAAACGTAAAGCTGCCGTAATCAAAATAGTCTGGTACCGTTATAATGATAGACATACAGAACAGTATTACAGAACTGAGAGTGCATAAATAAACACACATATCTATACTTAACTGGTTTTTGATAAGGGTGCTAATCTAAGTCCATCCAATGAGGGAAGAATAATGTTTTTTATTAACGGTACTGGGGCACCTGGATTTCCACAAACAAAATAATAAGTTTGGGCTCATACCTCACATGCATATGTAAATTAACTCAAATTGTATCAACAACCTAATATAAGATCTGAAACCATGAAACTCTTGGAAAAAAACATAATAATGTTTTGAGATCTTGTTCTCAACGAGCAAAATAAACAAAAGAGACCTTATCAAAACTAAAAACTTTTTATTTAATCTGTTTTATATTTTTAACTTCTTTCACATAACCCATTGCAGTAACACAGTGTTGAATTCTATTTTAACAGCTGCAGTTTGGTTTGATTACCCTGTACGTCTTCCTCTCAGTGTAGTAAATTACAACTCAACATTTTGTATTTTTTAAGGAAATGCTAATGCCAGGAAAATAGGTACACAATAGTTTTCAGGTATCTTTTAAGTATTTTGGAAGGTCAATGATGTGAAAAAGGAGCCCTGGTGGCGCAGGGCCTAAAGTGCTTGGCTGCTAGCCAAAAGGTCAGAGGTTCAAACCCACTATCCACTCTGTGGGAGAAAAATGTGGCAGTCTACTTCCGTAAAGATTACAGCCTTGGAAACCTTACAGGGTGGTTCTACTGTGTCCTATAAGGAAGCTATGAGTTGGAATAAACTCTACAACAATGCGTTTAGTTTGGGTATAATGTGGAAAATGCAGCATCTAGTTTATATTTGATGAGTTCACTCACTCATAGTTATTTATATTTAATTTTCATTTAGTGAGAAACAGAATTAGAAGTGGTAAAATTTGCTGGGGAAGAGAACACCAACCCAGAAAAAAGAGATAGGAATGAAGGAGTACATAAAAATAAAACCTGACCTATCTTGATATAAAATCCTAAATATTGTTTTTTTTACTACTAGTAAGGCTATAGACATTTAAACTTAACTGACTAATGAATGCAGGCTTAGTGAAATAAAATTGTTCCTCAACCCAAAAGAATCCAGGTTCCTGCTTAGCTGATGTGGAGATAATTATTTATAATAGCACTTACTGGTAAGAGGAAGGACTGAAACCTGAGACAGACACAGAGACGTGACTAAGGCTGGTTTCATTTCTGATACGGAAGCACTGATGTGGAGGCAGCTGTAGTGACTCAGAGCATTCTGATGATCCAGCCATCCAGGGACATACCTCTCCATGTGTGGTCACACACTATTGTGCTGGAGGGAAGACTGATTGGAAGAGAATCTCCTGCAAGTACGTAAGTGATGCAGTCTCACTTCCAGTGCAAGAGAAGAACATAAGTTAGCATGTTTATCTTCCATAGTTAACTTTGAAGTTAATTTTCATTGATTCCTAAAGTATGTCTGAAATGATACTTGGGTCTAATTTGGTGGCATGCAATCAAGTTTTTTTGTTTGTTTGTTTTGCTTTTTTTTTTTTTTTTGTCTCTGATGATGGTTGGGAGAAAAAAATAAACCCATTGTCTTCAAGTTCATTCCAGTTCCTAGTTACCCCAGGTATTACAGAGCAGAATGACTCTATAGGGCTTTCTTGGCTATAATCTGTGTGGCAGCAGCTGATGGCCAGACAATTCTTCCATGGTTCTAGCAGGTGAATTGGAACCAACAACCTTTTGGTTAGCAGTTGATCCCAAGCCATTTGTATCACCTAGGAACGTAATAGATATTCAAGGGCTATTTTCAGAAAGAGCTGGGTAATTTCTTTCTATGTACTGACCTAATTTATTTTTCTGGGAGCCACTTGGTCCATAGGGAAAGGAGCCTGCTTTACTTGACGCACTGACCTTGCAACATCTCCCTCCTCTCAGGAACATCGCACAGTAATCAGTCCAGCGGCTAACACAGACAGCAAAGGGTGCACACACTGAGGCAGGTAAGCATACTGTATTTTCAGTTATGACTAGTCACTAATATGGTTCTTTATTACAAGAAGTGCCATTTTTATTTCCTCATGAGACACTTTCAAAGCTAAAAACTAAACCTGCTGCCAGTGAGTCGATTCTGACTCATAGTGACCCTATAAGTCAGAGTAGAACTGCCCCATAGAGTTTCCAAGGACTGCCTGGTGGATCTGAACTGCTCACCTGCTGGTTAGCAGCCATAGCACTTAACCACCAAGACCCTGGTGGTATAGTGGTTAAGTCTGCTAAACAAGGTCAGGAGTTCAGATCCACAAGGTGCTCCTTGGAAACTCCGTGGAGCAGTTCTACTCTGTTCTGTAGGGTCACTATGAGTCGGAATTGACTCATCGACAGTAGTTAATGACACACTTTAGTTCTTGAAAATACCTTTATTTTTTGTTATTTGGAAACTTTTCAAAAGAATCGGAAGCAACATAACAATTAATAAGCACCACAGGTGGCGCAGTAGTTAAAGCCCTTGCCTGGTCAGAGATTCAAAGCCACGAAGCACTCTGTGGCAGAAAGATGTGGCAGTCTACTCCATAAAGATTACAGTCTAGGGAACCTGTGGGGTAGTGCTGCCCTGTCCTAGAGAGTGGCTCTGAGTTGGAATCAACTTGATGACAATGGTTTTCTTTTCTTTTTTTTTAAAGAAAAAATAACAATTAACTGCCCCGAACCTGGTCAGGTAAATGTACAAATAAGTTCCCTGTATAGTATACTGTTTCATACTTTGGCTTAAATTCTAAAATGTTGTTGTGCCACAGTATTTTTCTGAATGATTGACTCTATTTGTGTTTTATAATCTAGTTTACCTAAGCATACCAATGTAGAGAGTTTCATTTTATTTATGAAATAAATCAGTTGGGATTAACAAAGGTTATAGGGCTAAGAAGTATATTGCTTTGTTTGGTTTTGAACAGTCTGTACGGAACACTTGTGTTTAGCCGATAATTCTTCAGGATATCCCACTTCCTCCAGGAAGCCATTTGTGACTCTTCTCCACCAGCATTAAGCTTTTTGGCTTAGTGCTTCCATGCTGCCTTGTCCTTATCTGTGATGCACTACCTGATTTCTTGTCCATTTCCTCCTCTAGATCCTGAGATCCCTGTGACAGATTCTGTTAAATTTTACCCAGACATCCCTAGCATCTAGAAAAATAGTTGACACATAGCAGGTGTTGAAAAAGTGTTTACTGGATGAATGAACTGTCCCAAACTGTTGATCTGTGGTTTTCCAGCCTAGCTGTGTGTGGACAAAAGAATTTATTTCAGACTACAGTGAAAGCAGCGTGATTGGCTCATTTCATGGGTAGTCATTAGGATCCTCAAGCCTGTTGACTACTGACCTAGCTCATGGGCCACAAATAGTACTATGTTAAAGATATGAACTGACTGAATTACTTTTACCATGATATTATAATTATCGTTTACATTAACAATAGGACCCCAGACACCAAGTTTTCAAGTCATTCTCGATAATTAAATACCAAAACAGAAAATACCTTCAATGTAAATTTTAACTGCAACCCAGAGCACAGAGGTGGGATGTTAGTTCTTTTATACTGAGAATGGAAAGTCAGGAGTCTTGTGAATGGGCCACGTGACAGGCTTGCTTCCATGGAACACTGTCAGACCAATAGGCTTTTGCAGAGAACTTTCAGGGACCGTATAAATATTTTGAGCTGTGGGCATCATTAGCAGCTGATATTTTCCTCCCTGAGGACCAGCTGTTCGGGAGTGCCCGGACGACAGCCAGGCACATTTGACAGGGGTCTGAGGGAAGGCTGCCACCTGCCACAGCCCCGGGGCAGCGATGTCGCTGGTGGAGGACAGCCGGCCGTTCGCCCAGCAGTTGTCCAATGTCTACTTCACAATACTGTCGCTGTTCTGTTTTAAACTTTTTGTCAAGATCAGCCTTGCCATCCTTAGCCATTTCTATATTGTGAAAGGCAACCGCAAAGAAGCGGCCAGGATAGCAGCTGAGTTTTATGGAGTAACCCAAGGACAAGGTAGGTTTGTGACAATGCTCTCTTGTTTCCGAGTGAACTGAACTCTCGTTGGATCTGGAGTTCAAGAAAGCAGCCTATTTTCTCTATGGATTGCTTCAAGGTAGTGTTTTATAATCGTCTTAGAGAAATTTGCCAGCTCACTTCATGGATTCATGAAACAGAGAACTACTTGACTGGGTAAATGTTTGGGTTAATAAAATTAAGATAAGAAACAGGTTCATGGAAGCACTACTGGATACATACTTTTCCATAAACAAGCATTAAAAACTTTGAACATTTTATTTGCCAAGTTTTAATTTACTGATAGCAGTTCAGTGATTCTTTGACATATTACACAAAGTATAATGATTTTTAAATTTAATGATTGTGTAAGGATTATTAGAGATAATTTGAAGATTTTATGTTTTTATAATTTTTTATTTTACTAAGATTAACCATCTGAATCTACAGTAGACCTTGATGTCTCAAAAGTTCAGATTTATGGTATGTTTTCCTTATGTAATTGTTATTTATTCAGTTGATAAAAAAATTGATTATTAAGAGGATGGGAATATGAATTAACAAACTTTACAAGTGAACAGTAAGTTCCATTCATGCTCTTTAGAAAAAATGGGCATGTGAGGTCAGATGAGAAACAATCATTTTAACCACAGCTTTAAAGATTATAAAACCATTTACCTTCTATTGGACTAATAATCCATGCAATAGAAATGATTCATAGGATAGATTTCAAGGACATTTGATTTTCTTGCTATCTTTTGATTAATTTCTGGTTTAAAAATCAGCAGACTTGAGCATATATTTCAGAGCCCCACATTCTTCTAAAGTAACTTAAATTTTTAGAATGGAAACTCACAATCATACAGTTGGAAAATGTAAATCCAAAAAAATAGAAAGCTTGCTTCCTTAAAATGTTTTTCAGTTTCTATCATAATTCATTTTAAATTCAAGGTCACTTTGGAATAGACTCCACGGCACTGGGTTTTGGGAGGTACATGGAGGACTGAGTCCAAGTGAAAAATCTCTCTCAATGTGTGAGGTAGACAACATTTTTCTTGAGGAAAATTGTTTGTACACAAAGTGAGAAATTTATCTACTCACTTGAAGTGAGAGAAATCTAAATGTCGGTGTGGAACTCTCTCAGGGAGGATAAGATCTCAAGGAAACAGGCGCTGTTGAATTCTTCACCCACTTGCTCTGCTTAAGAACAGATGTAACTGTATTGAAATGTGCCCTACTGTTGATGGTGGTGTTAGTTGCCATAGAGTTGTGCTGTCTTACGGCAACCCTGTGTGTAAAAGAACACAGCCGTGCAACGTTGCTCAATCCTGTGCCGTCACAGCTGTGGGATGCTGGAGCCTGCTGTTGGCGCCACTAAGTCAATCCAACTCGTAAAGGGTTTCTTTTATTTTCAATGACCCCTCCACTTAACCAAACACAGTGTTGTGTTCTAGAGATTGGTCTTTTCTGATGATAATCTGTTAAGTAATCTAATTGAAAATAAAAAAATTGATTGGTAAATGGAATGTTTTGTTTATAAACGTGAACATAGGGACACATTAAATTTTAAAGCAAAAGCCATACTTCTACACGTAATACTGCGTAGGTTGTGTGATCGTAGATGATAAAAGTTACTCTCATGATCAGCTTTAGCTGGCTACCTCCTAGGCAGATCTTGTCTATGGATTATGAGAATTGCCTTACATAAAAATGTAAAATATTGGCTAATAGGAAGGAAATACTTTCTGTGGATTAACGAAGATTTTGGAGGATGTTATGGAAGTTCCTTTTTGTACCTATTTAAACCTGGAAACACTTTTCCTCCCTTTAAACTGATTCTAGTGTGCTCTTTGCAGGGAAGCCACAGGAATATAGGAAATGGCTTCCATGTCCCTGTTTGTTCTTGCTAGTCTGTCTTAAGCTCTATTAGAACTCTAGGATGTGATTGCAATTAGGAAGAAAAAAAAAAGTCAACATTCGTTATTAGAAAACATTTTTCCTGGAAATATTAAATGGGAATATATTTTAAACGTTATGTTGTTTTTACTGGTAGATCAATTCTCCTTCCAATACCTTGAATTAATTTACATATTAAGCAATACAGTATTTTTTTCTTTAACATAAGCATAATCTGTGTCCAATTTTATTATCATTAGGAAAAAAAATGTACTTTACAAATTCTGTTAATCTCCTTCCTATAAAAGTTAATTCTTCCTTGTCCAGAAAATTATTACTGCCTCCAATGTAACATAGCTTTTTCTCTCTTTCTTTTCTGTCCCCTATTATTAAACTGGAGCCTTGGTAGCACAGTGGTTAAGAGCTCAACTGCTAACCAAAAGATCGGCAGTTCAAATCCACCAGCTGCTCCTTGGAAATTATGGGACGGTTTTACTGTGTCCTGTCAGATCACTACACGTCAGAATTGACGCAGTGGCAATGGGTGGTATATAATTAAACTATTTTTATTTCTTTTGTATCTTTATAATTAACTAATCAGACTTAATTATCTTTGTTTAGCCCAGCTATTTCTTCCTTCATCAGGAAGATTATCACCTCTATGCCACTTTGAATTAGATTTCTCATTCTTACTTTCAAAACTTAGCCATATTATTTTCCCCAACATTTCTGATGTGGAGTTGCCAAATTCCATGAAACATGAGATGATGGATATATTTTCATATCTTTCGTAATCACGGAAGACGCTGTTGACAATGTTCTGGATGTCCTCCCCTGGGAAGTAGTATTTTAGTATGGAATACAGGAAACTGTTGGCCTTGCTAGATACTCTAGCAGATCAGCTCATTCTGTCAAATTAGGGCAATTTTTAAAAATCACTTTCCATTCAGGTTTGAGACCAGGTGTGATTACACAACAAGAATGCTGAAAAGCAAAATGGTAACCAACAGTATACGATGACTCTTTTCTTCATCCATTTGCTATTTCAGCAAACTTTACAAATTTACCCCTTCATCTTTTGTACTGAAGACTTCTATCAACTGCACCATCATATTGAAGGAACCTATGCTTTTTTTTTTTACACTTTTCTGTATAACTGCTTCCTGTATAGTTCTTCTTGTTAAATGTCTTGATTACAATATTTAGTAGAGGTCTAGTCTACTTTTGAAATTCCTGGGTGATGCAAAGGCTTAATGAACTTGGCTGCTGACCAAAAGCTTCATAGTTTAATTCTACGCAGAGCTGTCTTGGAAGAAAGGCCTAGGGTTTTACTTTGAGAAAAATCAGCCATGGAAAACTCTATGGGGCACTGTCCTACTCATAAATCAGAATACACTTGATTGCAACTGGCTAATTTGTTTTTAGAGCCAGCGACATACTTTGAAGCTGGAAGAAGGCTAATGGGAATTGAAAGGTGTTTTCTGCTGTAGTATGAAACATGCAGAGAAAAAGGAGGATGGAGGGGAGTGAGCACATAGCGTCGAGGACTAGAAGAAGCCGCGGACTCCTGATGCCCAAGTACACGTCAAAAGGCAGCTTCTCTCTTCTGTTAAGGGAAGTACTTTCAAGTTCTTTCTTGGACTCTGAAGAAAGTTAGACAGTTTTGCCAGACAGGGCCAACTGTAAGCACCCTGGCATGAAGACACAGACTGCAAAAGGGTAAATTAGATTGTTTTCACACTTCAGTAATTTATATTCTAATTGAATAGATAGGATGCCAAAAAGCCAAGTGCCGTTGAGTCGGATCTGACACACACAGACAAAATGAGTCTAAAGAATGAAAGAATCATTCTCTATGTGTTCAGTATCCAGTGAGTCTAAACAATGAAAGAATCACCTTGAGGTTTGGATTTTCAGAGACATCTTCATGGAGGAAGCAGATGCTGAGTTGACCCTAGGAATGGGCTGAGACATAGACATAGGGTGTGTGCAGGAGACTGGGATATGGCTGATTGAGCTGGAGTGGAAGATTCATATAGAGGAAAACAGATAATAAATTGGTGCCAGGCATAGAAGGATTTGAATGGCAGGCTGAGCACTTTGGACTTAATTTTGACGGCAAAAGAGTTACTAAGAAATTTTGTGTGAGCAAAGGTGATAAAATGAGAAAAGATACTTATAAAATTGTAACTTAAAGTATTTTGATATCATGGTAACCTTTGAGGTTGGACAATGAGACAGCCTTAGTAGACAGGTAGACCAACTGGTAGACCCTGCTCTAAGGAGATGGAGATCTAGACTGGTTTAGTAGTGATGTGGACAGAAAACAAAAAGTGAAAAAAAGAAAGGATGGATCTAGTGATGCCATTAAATAGCATTGGTAGAAATAGAAATAGATGTTACTATGTGGTGTTTGAATGGCTCTCAGATTTAGATATGAACAAACCCGAAGGAAGACAAGCACTAATCAGAAGAAGTGTTTATTAGCCACTGAGGACAAACCTGCAGTTCCTAACCAAGACTCTCATGCATAACTCTAATGGGTCTCCCATCGATCTGGAGTGGGACATGTCAAAGTCAGGAAATAGTAGAACTAGGATTTGAATTCTAATCTTGCATTTGACTTATATTCCATTTGGTTCCACTTTTTGATCACCATGTGACTTTAATTATTACTTGACCCCTCGTCTAGATCTGTCCACAGAAAAAGGGTGGGCTGGCTTGCCTGTGATACTGTTTTAGTCCTTGTGATATCTATGGTTTTCACTGTAAAATAATATCTTTGCATCTGATACCAATCTTCAGTGATTTCTGCTCTTGAGCTGTGGGTCAAGCTCCAAGAGGTGAATTTGCCCCCAGAATTGACTCAACAGCTGTAGGTTTGGTTTTTTGGTGCTTACTGTGCATGAATTTTGTTAGGTTATGAACATTTCTCAGAATCTCTGTAATGAAAAGTTTCAGGAAGCAAATCTGCAGGATGGTTTTTTTTAATGCTATTCATTATATAAAGGTATAAAAATATCCTGAGAATGTGTGTTTTTTGGACACATTTACTGTACTTAGGTGGAACAACTCTGCGTAAGAATGTCTTCAAGTCAATAGAACTGCTGTTCTGTAACAAAAGACATGACATCTTCATCAAAAGCACTGCCAATTTTTTAAAAAGAGGATTTAACTTTTTCTAAATTCTATTTTTTAACAGTACTAGAGCACTTTTTTTGGAACAGACCAAAAGGGAGTTAAAAGGGATCCTGAGGACAAAGTATAAAATTTAGAAAGTTATTTTATCCAACTTTAATGGCTTATTATCTCTTCTTATATTTGGGAATTAAAGAAATTGAAATAGTTGATGATAGCTTAAGAGGGAAATCTCTTTTCCTCGGAGTTTTCTTCTCATTCCTTTTTTTTTCTTTCTTTTTTTAAAATAATATTTTATAATGATTAAGTGAAAGTTTACAAAGTTCCTTTGTTGTGCCAAACCCCATGCGGAGACCTGGGTGCAATTCCGTCTGCTGTCACGCCCTGTGACAGCACACGTGTCCCTTCCACTCTGTACTTCCCATATACTTTCAACCTAGTCCCGTTTGTTCCTTTATTTAGTCAGTCAGTTACTTGTTCTTACTACCTACACCATTTCCTGCGTATATTCTACAAGAAAGGCACTATGCTAGGCATTAAAGACACAGATACACAAACAAGATATAGTCCCTTTTATTTGTTACCTGTATTTATTAGACAGAAATTTTAAAGAGCTTGTCAATGACACCTACCAAAATACACAAAATTTATTTTGAAAAATATCTTACCGAAATACTTGTCATTTTTCAAGAAACTTAGTAGATAAGCAGTGGGCATACTTGCTGCTCTTTTCCTAGAAATAAATTCTCACAGCAACAGAAGGCTGACCCTTAGGGTAAAGATTTAGCTTTGCAATATATCAGGTAAAGATAAGAAGCAGATAAGTGAAAAAAGCAGTAGAAGTTGAAAGTAGGGAACTGGGAAGATTTTGTGCATCACAAATAAAGATACAGGCACAATTTGGGGGAGAGCCTGTGTGCTGTGAGTGCAGCTTTTATTTATCTGACTTTTCCCAATAACTACTCTTATCTTGGTACTTCCTGCTCTGTACTCCCACAACACCTTGTTTAACCCTGTAAAATAGCCCTGATTGTGTTTTTAAATTAAATTCTTGATTATTCCATCTGTTTTTACCACTAGACTATGAACTGGAGTTTCCTGTTTACTGACTCTTTTATCATTCATTGATATAACTATCATAGTTTAAATTTAATTCACTTCAATAAATACTTGGATATGTACTCTGCTTCTGGCACAGTATTATGTACAACAAGTACATTAAACCAGTCATGTTGCTATGAAGGAGTTAATTCTGACTAATGGTCACTCCATATATATCAAAGTAGGACTGTGCTCTGTAGAATTTTCAGTGGCTGAGTTTTCAGAAGTTGGTTGCCAGGCCTTTCTTCTGAAGTACCTCTGGTTGGATCTAAACCTCCAACTTTTTGGATGGCAGCTGAGCATGTTAACCATTTGCACCATTCAGGGACTCCACAGCATCATAACCCCAAAACAAATCCATTGCTGTTGAATTGATTCTGACTCACAGCCATCCTATAGGACAGGCTGCAACTGCTCCATGGGATTTCCAAGGGCTGGTGGACTTGAATTGCCAACCTTTTGGTTAACAGCCATAGCAAGCCATAGCACTTAAGCAACTGTACCACCAGGGCCATGTAATATATGCATGCATACATAAAGAGAAAGAGAGAGAGAAGGAGAGGGAGAGAGAGAACAAGTACCCTGGAACCCACCAACTGCTTTGTGGGAGAAACATACAGCAATCTGTTTAAAGATTTACAGCCTTCAGAGCCGTATAAGGCAGTTATACTCTGTCCTATAGGTCACTTTGAGTTGGGATCTATTATATGGCAATGAGTTTGTATACATACCACGTACAGTATGTGATTTGCTTTATTAGTATAAGGAATCTTGGGTTACAGGGACGCAAACCGTGCACATGTGCAAAGTCAGTCAGCAATTAGAAGATAATAGTAAGATGTTGAATTGAAAATAATCGAGCCTGTGATTGATAGTGGCATAGTGTCTAAGTGCTACATCTGCTGACCAAAAGGTTGGCAGTTCGAATACGCCAGGCACTCCTTGGAAGCTCCATGGGGCAGTTCTGCTCTGTCCTGTAGTGTCACTGTGGGTCAGGATAGACTCAGTGGCAGTGGGTATGGTATGGTATGGGAAACCCTGGTGGCCTAGTGGTTAAGCGCTACAGCTGCTAACCAAAGGATTGGTGATTTCAAATCTACCAGGCGCTCCTTGATAACTATGGGGTGGTTCTACGCTGTCCCATAGCATCACTGTGAGCTGGAATCGACACAGCGGCAGTGGTGTTTTGTTTTTGTATGAAAAGTCAGGTCCCTGGGAGGTGTAAATAGTTTGCACCCTATTACAAAACTAAAGACTGAGTGGTTCAGACACACCCAGCAGCATCACAGAGGAAAGCTCTGGTGACCTGCTTCCATAAAGATCACAGCCAAGGAAACCCTATGGAATAAAACAGTTCTAGTTTGTCATACATGAGGTCTCAGTGAGTCAGACTTCAGTTGACTGCAAGGGGGTTGGTAGTCGAGTTTTTTGTTTGTTTCGGTTGCGGTTTGCTTATGAAAGTCAGCAAGGAGGGAGATTAAGAGTAGGTGGGAGTTTCACGTACTTCATGGACAAGAAAGAACATCAACTAGGACTTCAAAGGTCGAATTGCCTGGTTAAATAGAGAGAAGAGGAAACCATACCAGACTGAAGAAAAAGAGAAACATTTAGAAGGTAAAACTAAACCTTGTGAGCTGTGATAAGTTAGGCTTGTTGCGTCTAGGGCAAAGGTTAAAGTATAAATGTAAGACAAGGATATATATGTGGGTGGTTGGTGCCAATATGAAAAATAATCATACCTTAGATAATTATATATCCAAAAATATATAGTTTTAGTAAACAGTTTCTCATGCCTTTACTGATTCAACATGTGAAAAAGGGTTATTAAAGATAAATATATTAAAGATAAATATAAAGATGAAAATAATTACCAGCGTAAGCTTTTTGCAACGTATTTGGGGTATCAGTTTAATATGTGAATGTTATGTATTTCATCAACTGTATCTCTGAGAAGATAGAATACTTCCTAAAAATTAACTCAGCAGAGCACATTCTTCAAATGGCTCCATAACATTTCTGTACATCCCTGCAACAATTTTAGCACATCAAGCCTATTTTCTACACAAGGAAAGCGAGAGACAGAAAATGGCCCCAGTGACAGACAATCCATCTTACTGAAAGCAGGTGAAGTATTTGGAATGCCTCTTCCTCTGGAGCCACTCTTGAATAGTTTAATAGTTAGTTAAAAAAGAGCTTGCTTACAGTCCATCTAGAACTGTTGGCATTTCTTCCTTCCAGGTGCATGGAGAACAAATGATTCATTCTTTCCAGTCTTTTCTCAGAACTGCCACAAAGCAGACCACTGCCTCTTTAGAATGGAAATTGAGAAAGAATATCAGGCCACAGAGTTTTATGACTTGGTTATCAAATTGTGCTGAAGGGACCTTTTAGGCAGTCCATGATTAAACAAGTTTACTCTGTGAAATCTAGGCCAATAGCAAAGATGTTGACTGTAACTATTTTCCTTAATCCTGTAATTCTTCATTGGCTACCATGGGAGAGTATTTTAAAAATCTGTCCTCTGAGTAGATTTAGCGATTTTCCAGAAAAGCCTAAGGGGCAGAGGGGCCAGCATGTTATAGAGGACTACACCCTTCTTTAAGCAGAGAAGCTTTATTTTCATGAATCTTCAAAGGTTGGGCTTTATGGATTGTTTTCTTTAAAGAAAGGGTTAAGATAAAGTTTAAAAACTAAACGTTCCCAGTCTATTTAAAGTATTACTTAAGTTACAGGCATCTTTGCAGAACTCAGCCACTATATAATCTGAGTTACGGTTGAATTCAACAGTCTTTCCTAGGGATTAGAAAGATAAACACTGGGGCACCTCAGTAACATGCATAGCTATGTGAAATGGCATGAAGGCATTCTTTCTCCATCAGGGCAGCTAAAATTCCCATGCCATCATTACACACAAGTAAAATAGAAACACTCAGAAATACATACACAGTTTCCAGATGGCTTATAGTCTTAAATTATGGGCAAAGCACAAACAAATTGAAATTTAATACCCAAATGCCATTCATGTTACTAAATAGAAGCACAGGCTCATGTCAGCTGTTTTGTGTACAGCTTGATTTAATAAAAGTGGTAAAATCAAAGCCTCTTTGGGGTAACTTGTTAGTTGATTGAGTCAGATAAAGCCCCCAAAGCACTAAAGGAAGCCATCCTTCTTCTAAAAAGATTGCAGAAAACTACAACAGCTGTTAAATAATGACCTTTTTAAGTAATAGTGACTTTTGTGAATGACCAAAGTCATGACAATGCCGTTATGTGAAAGAGCTGAAGGACTAGAGATTCCTTCCTGTAGTTTTATGACAAGGTCTAAGCCTGAATCTCTATCAAGTAAAAACAAGACTTGACTACTGAAAGCTAAGCAGGAATCTAATTGACCATGACTTTTCCCCCAAATGGAATTAACCTGTGCAAGAATCATTGTTTTAATGGTAACTCGTAAACAAGAGAGTACCATTTCTGAATAGCACAGTAGTGTACAACAACATCTGAAGTTTTCAGAAAGTAGGTCAGGATAACCGTTGTGGTTTGAATTGTGTCACTCAGAGATGGTATGCTCTAAGCCCTAACCCAGGTACCTATGTTTATAATTCCACTTGGGGAAATGATTTTTCTTTTCTCTGTTAATGAGGCAGCATTCTTGTAATTTATGTCTTAAATCAATCTCTTTTGAGACATAAAAGAGCAGATTAAGCAAGCAAGCAGAAATGGAGGAAGACCACATGAAGATCACCAAGGAATCAAGGAACAGAAGTTGAAGAGAAAAGGATCTTTCCCTAGAATGGATAGAGAAGAAAGGCTTGCCCTAGAGTCAGCACCCTGAACTTGGATTTATAGCTTCCTTAACTGGATATCTGGTGGTGCGGTGTTGAAGCACTTGGCTGCTAATTGGAAGGCTGGTGGTTCAAACCAGCCACTCACTCCACAGGAGAAAGATGTGGTAGTCTGTGCTCATCAAGATCACAGTCTTGGAAACCCTAGGGCGCCATTGCACTCTGTGCTGAGTTAGAATCACCTTGATGGCACTATCAACAGCAAAAACTGTGAAAAAGTCAATTTCTATTTGCTAAAACCACCCACTTGCAGTATTAGTATTATAGTGGCACTGATAACTAAGATACTAGTCTTTACTAGACTCTAAAGGAGTAATCCACCATGCATCTGTCCTTTTTTCTTACTGTGGCAGCTTGTGTATTGTTCTGATCCTGGAAGCTATTCCACCAGTATTTCAAATCCCAGCCCACGGTGGACAAGTTTCAGTGGAGCTTCCAGACTAAGACAGACTAGGAAGAAAGGCTTGATTATTTAGTTTTTTGAGTATTAGCTGGTGAAAACCTTATGGATGACAGAACACCATCCAATATAGTACTGAAAGGACAGTCTCCTAGGTTACAAGGCACTATACAGTGGTCACACAATGCACTCAAACTACTGTGGTCACTGTAATGATACAGGGATGGCCTAAGGCCACGAAAAGTTAGAGCTGACTGCAAGGCAACTAGCAGCAACTAAGGAATAATGCCACTGATACGATATTGGCCATTTGCTTCCTGAGGTGAAAGAAATCCAGTTCTATATAGTAATATCCAAATTACAACATTCTGAAAGAAGTGTTATTTTTCAAAATAGCTAAATCCTAGATGATTTTGGAGCCTTGGTGGCGTAGTGGTTAAGAGCTTAGCTGCTAACCAAGGGGTCAGCAATTTGAATCCATCATCCACTCCTTGGAAACCCTATGGGGCAGTTCTACTCTGGCCTATAGGATTGCTAAAAGTCAGAGTCAACAGCAATAAGTTTGCCTTGTTTTGGTTTGATGTTTTAAATTATCAGTTTTGAGATACTCAAACTGTGTTTATCACTTGAAGTAAGATACAGTATATATATCACAGAATAGGAAACCCTGATGGTGTAGTGGGTTAAGTGTTACGTCTGCTAACAAAAAGGTCGGCGGTTCAAATTAGCGCAGTGCTCCTTGGAAACTCTATGGGGCACTTCTACTCTGACCTATAGGGTCGCTATGAGTCAGAACCAACTCGATGGCAGTGGGTGTGGTTTGGGGTTTGGTATCACAGGATATGTGCACACATGCACTTTATAAGCTGTGTGTAAGACATCTTATATAAATGTAACTTAATTTTTGTCATATCATGTAAACTTGTTACTGAAATCCCTTTGAAAATGCATTTTATAAATCTAGATTTTTCACGTTCTGCATTTCCTTAAATTGGAATGCATCTCCACATTGCTTTTACTGTAAATATTATCTGGTTTATATCATGTATGAGGAGAAGAGTGAAAAATGGAAACACCTTTTTCAGAGTAAAGTGAGACCATTTTTTCTCCAGTGGAACTGGACTTCATATAGCTGGTGACGATCTATTCTTTTATTCCCAAGTTTTGGCTTAACTTACCCCCCACATTTTAATGACAATACTTTATAACTTTACCGTATTTCACAGTCTGTCCTCACATATTATCCACTTTCATTTGCATAGATGCCCTAAATTTGAAACTATCATGATAGTATCTATTTTGGTCAGCTAGTGCTGCTCTAACAGAAATACCACAGAGTGGACGGCCTTAACAAAGGAAAGTTTGTTTTTACACAGTCCAGTAGGCTACACGTCTGAATTCAGGATGTCTGTTCCACGAGAAAGCTTTCCCTCTTGTCAGCTCTGGAGGCAAGTCCTTGTGTTGCATCAGTCGTTGTTCAGGGAGCATCTTGGTGCAGGAACCTCAGGTCTGAAGGTTGTACTCTTCTCCCAGTGCTGCTTTCTTGATGGTGTGAGATTCCCAACTCTCTGATTGCTTTTATCTTCTGTAAAAGGATAAAGGGTGGTGCAAGCCATACTCCAGGGAAACTCCCTTTACAGTGGAGCAGGGAGGTAATCTTAAGAAGAAATTCATAGTCTCATCCTAATCCTCTAAGATACAGTGTAAGAAAATCACAAAATGGAGAACAATAATAAAATGTTGGGAATTATGGCCCAGCCACATGGCTACACACATTTTGGGGGTGACACAGTTGAACCCTTGATATTATCCATAAGTATATGGTATTATGCTTTGCTTTTGCAGAGAAAAAAACTGAGACTTAAAAATACAGGGGGACTTGCTCATGTTTGTTAATCTGGTTAGAGCAAAGCCAAAATGTGAGCCCTAGTCTTCTGACATTGCTTATTCTGACCATTTGTAGAATGTTGTTTGATTTATACTGTGAAACAAGCAATGGCTTTTATCCAGAGCTAATCTCTGTATTAAACATCAGATTGTCTTTCAGGGGCTTTGTAGCAATCTTAGTGAAACACAGAATTATTTAATATTTTCTGTGTTGCTTTCTAGCCTTTCACATGATAGCCTAAATTAATTCAACATTGACTTTTCTACCAAGATGGCATCATTACTTGTTTGTAAGCCTGGTAAAGACAGAAACTCAACCATCCTCACAGCCTAGCAAAATAACTAGCACATGGCAAGTACTTACTGCATTTTCAAGGAAGAAAGAAGAGATAAACAAAGAAGGAAACCCCAGGGGATTCAAATTTAAATAATTAAATGCATCTTACTACCACCTTTAACACAAGGAGGAGTGGTTAAGTGCTATGGCTGCTAACCAGAAAGTCAGCAGTTGGAATCCACCAGGTACTCCTTGGAAACTCTATGGGGCAGTTCTACTCTGTCCTATAGGGTCACTATGAGTCGGAATAGACTCAACAGCAGCAGATTTGTTTTTTTGGTTTTTAACACAGGGAAGTGTCTATTCTAATGGTGGCTGGCCTGATGTCGTGGACCTGTATACACTTAATAACTGTTAGTAGGTAAGTGAGTCTGAAAGTTAATTCTCAAAGGACAAATGAAGAAAGAAAATCAATAGTATCCAGAATCTTTAAGTCATGGCCTCCACTCCTTCTTTTTAACCAGATTTACTGTTGCTTTCCCTGATTTGTTTTTATCTCATTAAATCAGCATTAATTCCCCACTACTCATAATACAAACTCCCCCCCCAAAAAACCTTTACATATTTCTTTTTAACTAGAATCAGTTAATGGCTATTAAACATATTCATGTATCCTTACATAGTATTAACCTGAAGATTGCTTGCCTTCCAGGGAAGAATGTTACTTGTTCAACTTTTGATTTCTTTAAGTAAATATATTTAATTTTTACTACTTTACACATTCTGAACCAATCTTTGAACAAACATTTGTTTTTTTTCCTTTGTTCATTTAAAAATTGAGTGACCAGTATGGTACTTTTGTGTGAATAGAAAGCAGAGAGCCCACAAGCACCATATATCATAATTATAACTGACAAGAGGTTACTGTCTTGTTCTCCAAAGCAGACCAGAAAATTGTTGAGTGCTATAAAGTGCTGTAAGAAAAGATATGAGTTACATAAAATATTGAATCACCCCCTTAATAGAAAAGCAAATCCTTTGTGTCTCAAATTTCCTGGAATTGGACTTCATAAGTATGGTTGATGAGCCTCTTTTGACAATAACTCTGGACTTTAGTTCATTGCCCTTTAAGCCATTCTGTATGTAAATCCTGTGCCCCCAATTCTTTTGTATATGTTTCAGTAGAAAAACAATTATTTTATCTGATTTTATTAGCTTTTGCCTATACACATACCTGACGTACTTGTACCTAGGCAACTAGTGAGTTATAGTGGGAGGAATGATCAGCCCCCAGTGTTGGGAACTCTCTTCTGTGATTAAAGTATGAAAACGAGGAGACAGATGTGGGCAAGACCTCCGTTATGGAGATAGTTGGACAAGGACAAAGAATCTGCAGGACACCCAGAGCTGATCTGCCAAAGTGGATGTGATGCCACCTTGGCATGCAGAGTTAGAGTTGAGGCCAGCACACCTAGGGCTCCTGACTTCCTGTGCTTTCTGCTCTTGAGAGGAACTTCTGGGATGGGCCAAGATGGCAAATTAGACACATGTCTCCTCAGTTCTGTCTGACAACTAAGGCCTGAATTACTAACTGAACAGAGCACTCTGGGCACCCAGGAAACCCTAGCATAAGGTTGTCAGATTGGACTATGTGCCACTAAATGCGAAACTACCTTTCTCTGATGAGGCAACAGGCGCCGAGGCATGCTCCTGCTGACCCACTGCCTGGACAGACTACGGGTCCTGACTCCAGCTTTGTTGTCTGGGAAGTGGGAGATGGGCATGAGCTGGCAGACATGCTAAAATGTAGTGCTCAAGTAACCAGCGTGTAGTGCAGCAGACAGACAATACATGGAATAGCCACATACTGAGAGCCCATCTGCTGTCTGAGGGCACCACTGCCCATCCACCCTCTCTTTTCTGAGCTATACCACAGATTCTGTGGTTTCGTGGTGAGACGGGCAGCTTGGCCAGGACACCATCTTGATTACCAAGGGGGCAAAGTCACCCAACTGCAGGCCTCTGCAGAGGTTAACTCCCAAGCTGAGAAGCAGAGCTAGTCCAGAAAGTGCTTTTCCAGCAGAAAGATTGTGTGGCACTGTGTTACCTTATGGGAATGGCCTGGCCAAGGATGGCAGCAAGGCCGTAACCCTTCCCTAATTGAACTACTTCATGCCATCTGGGGATGGCTGCAGAGGTGCTTCCATTGTCAGCCAGAAGGCAGGGCCTGCCACATCTGACAGCCTGACTGATTTCTGCAGCTGTCAGTCAGCTCCCAGCTTCTTAAAATAAGATGGCTTGGGGAAATAACTGCTGAGTGGCCTGGCATCATCTCTTCCAGCTTTTACTGACCCACATCATAGGGTCAGGTGATGGTCACCCAGTGAATTCATAAGTAAGGAGCTGTCTTTGCCAGTCAGGGGGCAGAGCCTGCCAAACCAGGGAGTCGACTTGGGCAAGTAACTGGAGTACACAGAGATGGCTGCTGACCGACTCCCTTCTCAGAACTATGCCTCAGCTCCTGTTGACGTAACACCAGAGCCTCTAGATGGCCCAAAGGCAGCAAACCATTCCTAACCATTTAAGGAAACAGTCCACTATGGCTCTGGAAAACTCCCCAAATAAAGAATCAAAAAACTTCCCAGATGAAGAGGCCGTTCCAAAACTATCAGAGGTTGAGTACAAAAGAATTATTTATAGAGTCTTCCTAGAGATTAAACAAAATGCAGCAGAGCAAAATGAAAAATTAAGCAAGCTATTCAAACTGATGGAACATCAATGTTCTGAAATCCAATAGATCAACAACAAAATTACAGAATTACAAAATTTGTTTCAAAGCCAAAAGAGCAGAATTGAGCAACTGGAAGTCAGAATTAGTGATCTTGAGGATAGAGCAACTGCCACTAGCATTTATGAGGAGAAACAGAGAAAAGAAACAGGAAAAATAAAGAAGCATTAGGGAACATATGAGACTCTATTAAGAGGAACAATCTACAGTTAGCTGGAGTTCCTGAACAGAGAGGGATAGCTGAAAACACAGAGTATTATTTTGTTGAGTTGCTGACAAAAAACTTCCCTGAAATTATGAAAGAGAACATAGATATCCAAGATGTGTATCTAATGCCACAAAAACTAGACACCCAAAGAATAACCCAAGACATAATCAACCTTAATAAAATGAAACATAAACAGATTCTCTTAAAGGCAGTGATGCTCAAAGCAAAACTAACGTTCAGAAGGAAGTCCCGTAGGCTTTCATTTGACTTCTCAGCAGAAATGATATTGGCAAGGAAGCAGCGGGATGACACATTCAAAGCCTTGAAGGAGAAAAACTTCCAACCAAGAATTATGTATCTTGCAAAATTGTCTCTCAAATATGAAGATGAAAGTAACACATTCACAGATAAACAGAAGCTTAAAGATGTGGTAAAAAAGCAAAACTACAAGAAATACTGAAAGAAGCTCTTTGCTTAGAAAAAACAAAACCATTAAGTGTATATTTAAGGACTTAATGCAGGACACAGCATCCAGAATCCTACTCAATTAGGCAAGTCACAAAGCTCAATCAAAGCTACAATATTTATTTTTATTTCTGTTTTTTATTTTTTTAATTATGACTAAGTGAAAATGTACATCCCCATATAAATTTACATGCCAACCTATATACAGCTTCCACTGCTCTCCCTGCCCAGTGACAGCACACTATTCCTCTCCGTTCCATATATGACTCATCCTCCGAATAGTCTCCTTTCCCCTCCTCTCCACCCACTCCCCTTCCTCCAGCCAGAGGTCAGCAGGATGATATCCTATAGATGCATAGAACCATAAAGTGCATCAAATATATGGTCACTCTGCCTAGCCAAGTCCAATCTATTCCTGTCCAAAGAGTGGACTTTCATTATGATTTATGGGCAAGGCCAGCATCAGGACCAGGGGCCATGCTTCCAGGGGAACCCTGAAGCTGCTGGACCATCAATTGTAGTCTTTTAGTGGAGCTCTCAGGGTGCACCCCTTTTTATTCTTGTGTTGCCAGTGAGACTGATCTTTGTGAGCTCCACTGTGGCTATCACTGGTGGTGGTCGGGAACCATCCTGTTCTTCCAATCCCAAGTCTGTGTAGGCACCCACTCATATGGATCTCTCTGTCTTCTGGGTTGTCTTTCTCCCATGTCATTTTGGTCCTTGGTGAGCATCTTTTCCTGCTGAGTTGGGACCATTTGCTGTGCCCTCGGATGGCAGCAAAGCTACAGTATTAAAAGAAGGGAACCAGTGATCATATCATCAAAACTATGGCACCCTCACACTAAAAAGAGGGATAAACTACAGTAGTTACATTCCTTTCAGATGGAGAGGAAGTTAAAAAGATATAATATTAAGGGAGATAGTAGGGGTAGCCACAAAGCACAATAACAATGCAGCATATCAAAACCAGAAACATAATACAGAATTCTCAACAAACACAAAACCAACACTGAAAAAGATAAAAATTCAACCCATAAAGAAGATTGATCCAGAACATAATATTAAGAGCAACGTAGAAAACATCAACCCAAAAATAAATACATCAAAATGACAGCACTAAACACCTGTCAATAATTACACTGAATGTAAATGTACTGAACACTCCAATAAAGAGACAATGAGTGACATTTTGGATCAAAAGACATGACCTGTCTACATGTTGCTTACAAGAAACATACCTTAGACTCAAAGATATGAACAAACTGAAAACTAAAGGATGGAAAAATATTTAACAAGGTAACAATACACAAAGAGGAGTTGTGGCAATACTAATCTCAGATAAAATAGATTTTAATGTAAAATCCACAATCATGCACAAGGATGGTCGCTATTACTGAATGGTTCGATACACAAACAGGACTTAACAATATTAAATATTTATGCACCCAATACCAGAGTATCTAAATACATCAAGCAAACACTGACTACATTGAAAAATGAAATAGATCACTCCACAATAACAGCTGGAGACTTCAACACTCCACTGTCAGTAATAGGTCATCGAAAATAAAGCTCGGTAAAGACACAGAAGGTCATTAGCTATTTGAGAAATCCAAATCAAAGCTACAGTGAGATACCAGGTCACCCCAACAAGGTTGGCCATGATCCAAAAAACACAAAACAACAAATGCTGGAGAGGCTGTGGAGAGATTGGAACTCTCCTACACTACTGGTTACAAAATGGTACAACCTCTTTGGAAAGCAATTTGGTGCTTCCTTAAAAAGCTGGAAATAGATACACCATTTGATCCAGTAATCCCACTGCTTGGAATATATCCTGCAGAATCAGGAGCAGTCACATGAACAGATACATGCACACAAATGTTTACTGCAGCAGAGTCCACAGTCACAAAAAGATGGAATCAACCCAAATGCCCAACAAAAGATGACTGGATAAACAAATTATGGTATATATACTCAACAGAACACTATGCAGTGATAAAGAACAATGACGGTCTTAGGAACTATCTCATAACCTGGATTCAGTTGGAAGACATCATGCAAAGTGAGATTATTCAGTGGCAAAAGGACAAATATTGTATAAGACCCCTAGTTTAAGAACTTAAACATAGACTTCATGTACAGAAGAAAAGACTGTTTGATGGCTGCAAGGGTGAGGAGGGAAGGAGAGGGCTGGTCATAGGTCAGACAGTTGACGGAAATTTGATTGGGTGAAAGCACTGACAGTACACAGCAGAAAGAAGATCAACTTAAGTAGACTTCAACATAAACTGAAAACTCTTCTAATCTTAACCCAACATGGCAAGGATAGAGCAGCAAGTGCAAGGGTCTGGGGGCCATTCTCTCAGGAGGCACCAAGACCAATTGGCATAAGTAGCCTGTTGCTAAGAGCGTCTTCTGCACCCCATTTTGGTGAGTGGCGCCTGGGGTCATAAAAGCTAGCAAGCTGTCATCTGAGGTGCACCAAATTGTCCCACCTCATCTGAAACAGATGATCACCGAAAACAGCAAAGACATGAGGGAAAAAGAGCCCAGGAGACAGAACGACCCATGTGAATTAGTGACTGTATCAACATACGAAAGGAAGAACCGAACAGTGTCTGGCCAACACCAAAGACAGCAGTGATCGGGCTGTGGTGTTGAGTCCCAATGGCAACACGTGAAAAAGAGGAGTGCACCTCAAGAACTCTGCTAAAAGACCACAACTGATGGTCCAGCAGCCTGGGAGTTCCCCTGGGAGCGGGGCCTCTAGACCTGCTGTTGCCCCTGATCGGAAAACATAATTGATGTCAACTCTTCGAACAGGAATGGACTGGACGCAAGGACACAATGTGACCTAAGGTGTGAGTACCTTATGGTTCTGTGCATTTATGGGATGATGTCCTATTGGCCTCTTACTAGAAGGGAGAGGAGAGGTTGGAGAGGATGAGATAAGAGATTTTTAAAGAGGGTCTGAGATATACAGAATGAGAAGGAGGAGTGTGCTGTCACCAGGCAAGGACAGCAGAAGGAGCAGCAGATAGGTGGGTATTCAAATTTAATTTGGATTGTATACTTTGACTCAATCACAATAAAATATTTTTTTTAAAAAAGATTGACTTCTGCAAAAATTGGTTCACATAACACAGATAAATCTCAGTAAGCCTTTTCCTTCAATTTTCACAAAAGACATCTGCACAAAATACCCAACTGCTGCCAAACACCTCACTCTTCCATAGGCACATATTTTGTGGTTATAAAACTATTTGTGGCTAGAACTACAGAGGGGAGATGGATTATGTGTAAAACTGTTCTTCCATTAAGTCCTTGTCCATGGCACGTATCCGATTTTCTTCCCAGCAGCTGTTGTTCTCAGACTGGAGAACAGAGGTTGCAGATTTCATTCCTCGTATGATTTGTTCCCTTTTAAATTTCAACTTGGCAGTTGGTAGAGATAGAAGAGTGTGTGAACAAAGTGGGTAAAGGCAAGACAAGGGAGAAGTAGATGTCACGTGTTATGAAAATAGTAAACACATAGTTCTTAGGCACCCAGGGCTGTTCTGAATGAGTGCCACATAAACTTATTTAATCCTCATGAAAACCTTATGATGTAGGGACTATTGATTATTAGATCTGTTTTTGACTTAGTTTATAGTCACTGCTTTAGTGGCTTTGGGTGACCTGTCCCCTGTCAGTCAGAGTTATCTGCAACATGAAAGAGGCATGATCAATGGTTTTTGAGTTGTGTTGATCTTTCCTTTTGTGATTATCTAGAAGCTCAGTTTGTAAAGCTGATAATGTGGAAGTTACTGTGTTTGAAGACACTGAACCAAACCCACTGCCATCTAGCTGATTCTGCCTTGTAGCGATCCTATAGTACAGGGTAGAACTGCTCCATAGAGTTTCCAAGGAGCATGTAGTGGATTCAAACTGCCAACCTTTTGGTAGCAGCCATAGCACTTAACCATCACACCACCAGGGTTTCCATTTGAAGACACAGTCCCATCTTTTTAGGCACCTTCTGAGACAGTGCCATTGAACTCATAGGGTACTCTGAAACCATTTGCAAATCAACAATGGGTAAGCCCTCAACAGCTAACTAAAGTTGGTGATTCAAGTCTACCCGGAGGTACTCTTAAAACAGGCCTGGTGGTCTCTTTCCAAAAGAGAAACCCAATGAAGCAGGTCTGTTGTGCACACAAGGTGGCATCATAGGTCAGAACTGACCCCATGGCAACTGCCTTTGAAGTAAATAGCTAAAGCCACTTCTACCTCTGAAGTACTATGAGTCTTTTAATGTTTTTTCAAACAATCAATGAATCATTTTGGTACCAGAGAAGCTTTAGGACAGAGACTCCAAGCTACTTTTTGTGAATTTATCATTCCCATGACCTCAGCCATACATTTTCCACATGTTTCGGAATGTGGAGAATGTACTTTACCGAACTGTTCAGAACAACTGTCTTAGTCACCAAATTACATTTAATGACAATTATTTTAGAACACTTCTGTGGTCTTGCAGACAGTAATTCACTTCCTTTCTCAGATTGTTCACGGTTGCTGGAAGCATGTTCGTGGCAGCTTTGCTTCCCATCCGGTCTGGAAGGCTTTTCCATGTCTGGGACTGCATGCTTTGTCATCTTTTCCGCGGTGCACGCTTGCGGTACTAACAGCAAGTTTCTAGGTCACTGTGGACTCTCTGTTGTCTCTATAGCAGTCAACAGCAACATCTTAGCAGAAACGGAAGAGGAACTAAAGTCTCTATTGTCCTCAGTCATAGAACAGTACTGCACCCTGGAACAAAGAACATCAGAATAAGAAGAGTCAGGTGCTAACTCTTCTCTGTTTGGGGGCGTTGTGTTTTGTGTTAACTCCCTCCTTTAGGTTCAAGTGCTTGTTGCCTGAGCTGTTTTTGTTAATTATTATCTTCATAATAAACATATGAAAATGTAATTATTAGGAAATTAAAATACAAGATATCCTTACATACTCATCAAACTTGGAAATGTAAACAATATTGGCAAGCACCTAAAATTCTCATACAATGCTGACTTCATTGTGTATTAATGTACCCACTTTGGAAAGCAATGCACACTATAGATGCACGTACTCTGTGACTTAACATTTCTACTCCTAGAGACCCACAAGCTTAAAATGTGGTTTACAATACGCTACAATCAGAAGCAATGAAAAAAAAAATCTACGTATAGAGTTTAATAAGAGAAAAGCAGAAATCTGTATAACCACGACCCGTGTCAAGAACCATCAAAGCCTTCCGGGTATCATTTCCAGTTACAACACTATTCCCCAGTCCCAAAAAAAGGGTGATTGCCTTTCACGTAATCATTTTCTTGCCTTTATAGTTTCAATACCTGTAAATGCATCCTTGATTGATACAAGTTGCTTTTGCCTGTTTTTGAATTTTATGTAAATTGCATCCTTCTCCATGTATTTTTCATGACTTTTTTTCACAGAACAATATGTTAAAAGGATTTGGCATGTATATCCAGTGCTTTTCAGTACTGTAAATTCAGCTCCCAATTTGTGACCCTTAGGATCAAAACTGCTGTAAACATGTTGTGCAAGTAAGTTTGCTCATCTGTAGGGGGGCACCCGCTGGGTGAGTGGGTAGGTGTATCTTCAGTTTTTTGATAGCGCCTCACTGTGTTTTCCAAGTTGACTGCATCAGTCTGTAGCACAGCCAGCACTGTCTGAAAACTATGGGGCTTGCCAGCATTGTTCAGTTTTGAAACTCTGGTGGCGCACAGGGGTATCGTAGGTTTTAATTTTCGTTTCCCTGACTGATGACATTTTTATGTTTATCAGCCACTTGAACTTCCTATTTTATAATGTGTCTGCAAGATATTTTGTCGTCTATTTTACTGAGTCGGTTGCTTTAGAAAAAAATAAGTTCATGTTTAGAAGTTATTGATGTATTCTAACAACTACTTGGAAAATGAGAAAATAATTTAAAGAACTTGCAAATATCTTTTGTGACTTGATTTTTCATGGTTTTTGTTTTGATGAAGAGATCTTAATTTCCATAGTCCAGTTTATAAATTATTTCCATTTTGGTTAATAGTTTACTGTAATTTATTTTAAAAAATCTTTCTGCATTCTAAGATAATGAAAATGTGTTTCTGTGTTCTGTCCTTACAGCTTTCTTTTGACATTAATCCACTTAGAATTAACGCTTTGAATTGTGTAAGTCCACTTCCTTCCCAAATGTAGAGCCAATTATCTTCTCACCAGCACCTGGAAAGCCCGTCTATTGTTCCTCAGTCTATAGTTTCTAAAGGTTATAGGTCTTGTGTCTAATCATGCATGGGTAAATTTTGGGGCTCCTTCATCAGTTATATCCCTCTGGACCTGTACCACACTGTATGGCTGTTTCAGAGTGCATCTTGATATATAGCAGAGCAAGCCTTTCTACTTTGTTCTATTTTTTCAGTAGTCTTGGCTATTCTAAACAATTTGAAATCCCATGTATCCATTTTTGAAGCAGCTTCTGAGATTCAAAAATCATATGTTATGTCTTCTGTTAGAATTCATTAAATTTATACATCACTTATTTGAGGGAGAATTTATAGGTTTCCAATATCTGGCCTTCGAACCAATAAACATGATTTTTTTTTTATTTGCATAGTTTTTCTTTAATATCTCTCAATAATTTTTTGTTATCATCCAAGAGTTTATTTTTAAATGTTGATTGATGGTGCAGCGGTTAAAAGCTGGGTTGCTCACCAAGAGGTCAACAGTTTGAATCCACTTGCCTCTCCTTAGATACCATGTGAGACAATTCTTCTCTGTCCTTTAGACTCATGATGAATTGGAATCAACCTGATAGCAGCATGCTTGGTTTTATTGATTTTAGTTGAAAATAATACCTTTCAATTAAAAAAAAAATTTTCTACCTGATTATTTCTAGTATAAATAAATGCAACTAATTTTTGTATATTGATTTTGATACCTAGCAGTGTTTGGATTTGGAAGGCGGAGTAAAAGAGTAAACATCTTTACACCTTGGTATAAGTCACCAGGCACTGTAGCTGCTCACATGCATTGTCAGGTCTCCGAGCTCACCTCACTGGTGTGGAGCAACATCAGACCCCACAGCTAGTTCAGCATCCCTCACCAAATGTTTCCTTTGGCTTTTGGAATGCTGGGCCCAGGGTATGTACAGTTCTGCAGTGAAGGGTACCAGTTTCTCTTAGGTCATTTATACTATTGAGGATAGAGTTGGTGAGACACAGACACTGTTACAGTTTTTTCTCATAAATTCCAGTTTACCTTTTTCCTGTCCCAGCTCACATTAACTCTCAGTGCTGACCTCCAGCTAGAGAGTCTATAGTGACTTCAGGTTCAGTATCAGAGATTTCTTAAGCAGCTCCCAAAACGGTGAAAACAAACCCGTTGCTATCGAGTGGACCCACAATTGTATAATTCCTATGAGAATCCTTTGTTCTGTATTACTCAAGAGTGGTTAAATTTATGATGGCACTTGGCTGGCTTGGGGATATATTACCAAAATTTGAAAAGAACAGAATAAGAAAGGAATAATTTAGACGTATCTCATGACTGAATATATTGCAAAAATTTAAAGAAAAATCCAACAAACCAGATCCAGCATGAGGGATTTATTCTAACAGGATTTCCTCTTCTAACTAACGCCTTGTCTGTAAGTTAAGCAGAAAGATAGTAACCTATTAAGAGAACAACCTTGCTTTTGCCGAACATGCTCAAACATACAAAAAAATTACTTTGGGCTTATTTTGAAGGAAATCCCAGCCATATCACAAAATTCATACGGGACAGATTGGGAGATGGCCAGAAAGCACATGAGGAGGGCAGTTAGTGGCTTGCTATGTTTCTGTGGACCCTTGATGGTATTGGAAATGAATAAGTAGGAACATAAGGGAAATTTAGGAGAAAACCTGGCACGAGGGAGTGAGCAATTGATTTTTGTACCTTCAAGTAACACAGCAACAGTTGAAAGTCCTTGGGTAATGACAGCGAATATATTAAGAAAATTTTCAGTGCAGGATATTACAGGCAGTTCCTGAACTATGAACAAGATCTGTTCCTAAGTATGTCTTTAAGTCAAATTTGTAGCTACAGAACAGATGTATATACTTCTTATTTAGGCTTACTTTAGTGCTAAAAAAGTCTTGAAGTCTTGTCAGTGATTTAAAAGCTGCACCTGCACCAAGTGAAGGTGATTGTGATGAAGAATTTGTTGTGAGTAGGGATTGAATCCGTCATTTCCAAGTGAGGGAAAATTAACACAATATTCAAAGGCAAGTGTAATTTTTTGAAAATTCACCATTGGTAACCTGAGGCCCTACTACATACAGCACATTTAGTACTATCATCAGTTTATTGCTAACCTGGCATTTATCTAGACAAAGTTTGAGTAAAAAGTGTTTAGCCCAATTTAGCAAATCTACGTGATGGGACTGCCCAGATCATCTGTATACGTCAGCACTAGCAAGAGCTTGTGGAACCTAAGAACCACTGATACTAATATTCAGGAAATGTTACATCCAGAATGCTGCTTCCAATCACTTCAAATTTTATGTCACCTTCCCTTTTTCTAACTTTCTCATTTCTGAATACTTTAAATGTTTGTCCTCCAAATTTTTTCACTTTTAATGAAAATGGCTGTTACATATCAATCAGTCTGTTTTTCTTTCCAATCAGCAAGATCATTCATGCCATAGATTTGACTCATTTTTGTGTCTGTGGCCCTTATGATTTGTTTGTAAGTTGCTTGACTTTCATGGCTATTTTTGTATGTCTGTTTTGTTTTGTCTAGCTTTGCTTACAAAGGCATGCAGTTAAACTCAGTATGCCAAGCATGTTTTTTATAGAGCATGGTCATTGATCTACTAACGAGCCATGAATAATTTTTAGGTTTACCAATAACTGAAGTGCTTGAGAAATGTGAGTTTTTAATTTTCTTTTTAAGTTTAATCCTAGATGGAAAGACAAGAGAAGATAAAGAAAACATAAATGGTATATTTATACCTACATTACACACTAGTAAGATTAATGATATAAAAAGTTAACACTAATTGAAAGCTAACTATGTGCCAGACACTGTTCTGATTTAGATATTCACTCAATTTCACCAAAATTCTGTGAGGCAGATGCTGTTGTTATCCGTGTTTTCCAGAGAAGGAAACTGAGACACAAAGAAGTGAAATAACTTTCCCAAGGTCACAATTTTAGTATTTGGCTGACCTGGGATACAGCTTGAACACTGGTAGTTTGATTGCAGAGTTGAGACGCCCAGTGAATACATTATATTGGAATATATTGGAACGCGTATCCGACTTGACGGCCCTTGGCTTCGCTGGCAAGTCTATTGGGAATGCCATCATACTGAGATTTGTTAATTCAGGTGTAGATGAATTGCTGATGCAAGTGAAATTTACAGAAGAAACAAAAACCAGACACATCAATGAGACTTTAGATCTTTTTTCCTAATGGTCATGACTAAAAAATAAAATTAAAGTTTTTATAAGTAGCACATGCTTTCTAGGATTCCCTTGGGTCTGCAAGTGGTCTCTCAACTATTAGCCAAAAAGTTGGTGCTTTGAACCCACGCGGAGATGCCTCAGAAGACAGGCTTTATTTAGGATCTGCTTCTGAAAGGTCTTGAGAATTCTATGGAACAGACGTATTCTGCACACACGGATTGAGTCCATCCCCACGAATTAGAATCAACCCAATAGTAACTAGTGAGAACAATAACAACAATATACTTTATTACTTTCTATACATTGTACGCTTAACAAAAGTCAGGAGGAATTTTGAGTCCATTCAGAATCAGTATTTTTAGTTTAATTTTTCTTTTACAAGCACATCTTTCATTTTAGTATCTTTTTATTGTTAGTTTCAGTTTACATGTTACCTAAATTCTTCTAAAACTACCTTGTTAAGAACAACAATAAAAATGGTGATATCATTTGCCTTGGAGATTCTAGGTGGCACAGTGGTTTAAGTGCTGGATCACTGAAGGTTGGAAATTCAAACCCATCCAGAGGCGCTTAGGAAGGAAGGCCTGGTGATGGGTTTCTACAAGGCCACAACCATTAAAACCCTACGAACAAACAAGCAAAAAGCTTCCATCAAGTCAATTCCAACTCATAACTGCTCTGATTATAAGACAGAGTAGAAATGGCCCAAAGAATTTCCAGGGAGCACCTGGTGAATCTGAATTACTGACCCTTTGGTTAGCAGCCGTAACACTCATCCACTATGCCACCAGGGTTTCCTGAAAATCCTATAGAGAAGTTCTATTCTGCACCTATAAGGTCTCCATGACTGGTCAACCAACTACATAGCAACTAATGATATTATTTGCTTTACTTTTCCCCAAAATCCTTTTGGGCTTCATAACAATATAAGTAATGAGAATAGACTATAATAACATCATGCCCTGTGTATTCAGAATCACTGTTTTAAGATATCACAATTCATTTATCTTCACTGAGAATTATGTGTAAATTACGCTTTACAGACAGCATCTAGCAGTTAAGGACTATCAATACTTCAGGTTTTTTTTAGATAGTAAGTGGGGTTTATGCAATTCAAATTGTCTCTCTAGATGTCATGGTTCTAGTGGACAGGGACTTTTTCCACATTTGTGTCCCTAGGACCTAATTTGTGGCTTTTCATGTTCTCATTCCTGCTTGCCTTCAAATCAGTACCAGTTCATGATGACCCCATGTGTGTCAGAATAGAGCTGTGCTGCACAAGGTTTACCATGCCGATGCTTCGGAAGCAGATCAGCAGGCTTTGATTCCCAGACACCTCTGGGTGGCCTGTAGCTCCTAAACTTTCAGTTGGCAGTCCAGCTTCCTAACAGTTGCACCACTTACCAAAAACTCATTGCCATTTCTGACTCATAGTGACTTTTCAGGACAGAGTTTCCAAGGAGTGCCTGGTGGATTCGAACTGCTGATCTTTCGGGTAGCAGCTGTAACATTCTACTGCCACATTACCAGCATTTCCTTGCCCCACTTAGGAACTCCTTATCTATGTTAGGAGCCCTGGTGGTGAAATGGTTAAGAGCTCAGCTGCTAACCGAAAGGTCAGCAGTTCAAAGCCACTCCTTGGAAACCCTATGCAGCCGTTCTACTCTGTAAAATAGAGTCAGTAAGAGTTGGATTCAGTTTGTCAGCACACAACAACAATCCATGGCAGGCAACTAATAAATACTGAATGGATGACTTTTTACCACCTTGTTAGTCATAATACAACTGAAAATATAATTCAGTATTTGAGTTTATGATACGCTCTCATGTTTTAAGCATCTAGGCATTTTGAACGAATATTGCATTTCACTATTTTCTTTCTGCATGTAGGGATTATTTGGATTTATTATTTTAACTATTTGATTAGTTATTTTTAAAAATATTATTTATATTATTCTGTGTAGACCAAAATATTCAAAATTCAGAGAGATGTCTTTGTTTTATAAAATTATGCCAGTGTTTTTAAGATTTGATTGTTTTTATCTTCCAATACTAAATAAAAATTAGGATATTAAAGGAATAATCTTTAAGTAGCAAAAGAAAATTACCCTCTTTGTTGTTGATTAAGCTTTTCCTGTGTGCTTTAAAAATTCTGTGTTGGAGTCTGTGTTAAAAATATCTTTCATGTACCATGCAATGCTGTTATTTCAAATTGCATTTAAATGGCTTTTTTATCATAGTTATAGTTACTTTTTTAAATCATCCCAAACTTGCCAAAACTGAAAAACTTATTAATATAACATTTGTTCCCAATGCTAATCAACTCTTAGCAACCTTATAACCCAAAACCCAGTGCTATCGAGTAGATTCTGACTCATAGCAACCCTGTAAATAAGAGTAAAACTGTCCCATAGAGATTCCAAGGAGCGCCTGTTGGATTTGAACTGCCAAACTTTTGGTTAGCAGCTGTAGCACTTAACTGCTTTGCCACCAGGGTTTCTGACCTTCACATACATGCTAATAAAATATACTTCATTGCCAGATGTTTTGCTTCATAGGGATCCAACTGTGATTCCTCAGACCCTTGTGGCCTTTCCTAACTATTAATTCCAACCAAGAGAGGAGCTGTCATGGATCACCAGATGTCACTATAGGTTTCCCAGCAACCTTTGTATAAGAAGTAAATGACCCTTGAAGCTGAGGGGTTGACTGTTAGATAACAATTGCTCTGCCTTTCCCTGGATGCTTATGTTTTCTAGTCAGGCTTGCCTCCCACACTGCATCGGCCCTCATTCACCATCATTAGGCCAACGGATTTAGACAGTTAGGTTTGAATGAAGTAGAATAAAAACTGACATGGAGCAAGAACAGGGCTCAGGGATGAGTCTTATCACTACATTATGCGTGGCCACATAAAGAAACCAAGAGCAGAGCAGCTTCCAAGATCTGAGTAATGCCCTAGTCCAGATGCGACTTTGTGAAGGTAGAAATTTGGAACTAACAGGTAAAAGAGAATCAAATGTATTTTTGTGATAATTTGAGGGGAATATTCTGTCTTGTACTAAGTGAATTCTTGGTAAGTTATTTGAAGAAAATAAACTTTTAAGGATGGTTGTTATGACTCAGAATTAACTCAGTGACAATAGGTTTGATATTTGTTTTCTAAATCATGAATATTTTAAAGATACTCAGAAAAGGGGAGAGACCACAAAATTTTACCCCAGGGTAAAGGTTATAATAATTTAGGTGTCAGTATAGAAGATGATTTATAAACTGAACTGCTCTTTAAAAAATGAGAATTCACAACCTATATTTGATGATGTTACAGAATTATTGAGTTTGTGTGTGTGATTGTGATATATTGTAATTATGTTGACAAATTATGTTCCTCATCTTTTAGAGATATATACTGAAAATTTATGGATGAAATGAAATGCTGTCTGAGATTTGCTTCAAAATAGTCTTAGCATTGTGCATAGGGTGTAAGCAGGTGGGCTATGGATAAAGCCAGACTAACTGTGAGTTGGTAATTGTTGAAAGTAGGAGATGGATATGCACATATGTTTGAAATATCTCATAGCAAGAAATGGGGAAAGTGCAAAACTGGATTCAAGCAGGAGTGTATTTATCTTCACCTTTCTTTTGTAGTGAAGGAACAGTTGGTTTATTTATTTAATTTTTTTGACATGAGCCTCACAACTCAGGGCTCTACTCTCAAAAATCTTTATCTGTATATCATTCATTCATCAGGATGTGTAAATCTTTCTAAAAAGTGTTATATTTTCAGATGATACCACTTCTTGAAAGCAGTATGTTCTTTGGTTGTGTAAACTAAGAAAAAGAGTTTACATTTTTGTTCCAAATTTAGTTTTTAAAACTTACAGAGCGTAATCCAATTTTCTAGTTATTCAGGGCTTATTGAAAAAGTTTATTCACTGCTAAGCATGCCTTGCATGATCATACAGAGTTCTGTCACCAGCCCTCCTAGATTTCAGCTTTCCATGCTGGAGTACCTCACAGTGTTGAGATGTCCTCCTGCAGAAGTGCCTGGGGGTGATTTACAGTGCTCTTCTCTGAAACTTGCCTGACTTGAACATCACTTTCGCACTGAAGATTGATGACTGTACCCAACATAGGTGTCTGGGTTTTTAGATACATAAGCATTGATTAAAATGAGAATAAAATGGCTTTTGGTTCATTTCTCTTATCCTTCCTACAAAGTTAAAAATTTTTTTTTAGCCTTTATGGGTAGGAAGAGAAGGGCATCTTTAATCTGTAGTGCATCTCAAGTGCTGTTTCTGACACATAATCTTTCATACTCCCTTATCCACTACAGAATGTAAATTTTTAGTATTTTCATAAGTTTTACTTGGTACTGATTTGTTGTATAATTTCTGGCCATTCATAAGAGCTAAATGATGTCTTACAGATCATCCAATTTACTTCTGTATTTTTCTAAAATGGGAGGTTTAAAGTATGAGATCTAAAATGTAAGAATCTGAAATATAGATTCTGTATCTGTATAAAATACATATGTAAATTACACTGGACTCAATAGGCTCTTCACTGACTAGTATCCAGCCTTCTCTGGCAGTGTGCTATCCACTCAAATATCCTGGGCTGAGCTGCCTCTGAGCTCCAATTTTACTGGGAATGTCTGGCCTCTTCTGTTGAAACATAATATGCCTAAGGCTTGTATACTACCGTCCCCTTTGTGGGTTAGCTACAGAATCTAGGTGAGAGAGTGTTAGATGAGAAAGAATGATCTTATCCAGTCTTCTCATTTTATGGAGATGGGAACTGATGTATCATAAGCTACTTGTCCCAGGTCACAGAACCAATTTGTAGGATTAAAACTTAATTCAGGATAAGGAAAAGAAATTCTTGGCATTCGTTAGTGTTAACTTAGAGTAAACACTGGCAAGCGAATATGGCAGT
This sequence comes from Heterohyrax brucei, assembly GCA_028571685.1. Classification (NCBI taxonomy): domain Eukaryota; kingdom Metazoa; phylum Chordata; class Mammalia; order Hyracoidea; family Procaviidae; genus Heterohyrax; species Heterohyrax brucei. The sequence continues at coordinate 2,388,455 of CM053161.1, forward strand.
GGATATTAATAGGGAAGTAAATAGGAAATTAATTGACTTATTTTTTTTTCTTACCTGGCTTGCTATACAAAGCCAATAGACCATTTTTTGTTGTTGTCATTGTTTATTTTTCTGTATATACAAGCATAAAATAGAGCCTAAAAAGGTGGTTAGAAAATAAAGACAGAAGAACCTGTCACCATTTTTCACCAAGACGGATCTCAGTATGTTAATAGTGGGTAACAGGATCGGCGGCTCACTTAATCCTTGGCTTCGTGTAATGGCTGGGTCACTGATCTTGACTCAGCCATGAACTGTGTACCTTGTTCAATGTTACATGCCAAAAAAAAAAAAAAAAAAAAAAAATTCCAGGCACGTGTTTGGTTTTTCCTCTCCTCTCTCCAGCTCTCCTTTTCTCTGCCATTTAGGGTGAAAAATCTCAGCTGTACTTACACTGGCTGCTGACGTCTTTTGGTCTAGAAATGACCTCCAGAAAAATCACAGTCGTGATCCGTGCCGATATAAGCAAGAGGACTGTGATTTTTGTACTACAGCCAATTCTAAACTTGTATCCTCACAAGATAAAAACACGAACTAGCTGACCCTAATGCACATACTCTGATGCAGCCTAATTCATCCTGAGGATGAAGAAGAAAGGCTGTGTGATCACTGATCCTCATGACCAAGCTTTCTGGCTGCAACATTCTATGTTTGGCCATTTTCAACTGGCAATTTGACCCTTGATTGAAGTGTAGATTAATTAATGCAGGCTTTCATATTTTAGAGATAGAGCTCATTTCTACTCTTTCGACTAGGAAAAGCAGTTTCACACTTTTTAAATCCGTATCACGAAAATGGTTAAATACTTCTGGCTGCAGCAGGAGTCTCTGCTTTAAAAATAGAAAAGGACTCTGCAGTGCCTGCCCATCCCCCGTTCTGCACCTACCAGCCCCACTGCAAGTGTCCGCATGGAGCTCAAGGTCCAGGCAATTCTCCAGTTAGCAAGCAGGAACCGTTGTGAAAGTCGGAAAACAGATAGGCATCCAGTCGTAATCCTTCTTGTGGCTAGAGGGCTTGCACTTGATACACCTGGTTGTCGCAGGCAGAAACGTCAACCAGACTATGTCCACAGATGCTGCTGTCACAGGGAGCTGCGTTAAGCAGATCCTTCCAAAAAGAAGGCTAGAGAGTAGAGAGGAATGTTCTTCCAAACGAAAAGCTAACTGGGCTATTCTTACCAGTCAAGGTTAGTATAGCAGCCGTTTCAAATCTGTGAGTGTCCTGAAATAAACGATATTTGGCCTGTTTCTGTAAATGCTAACTTTAGACTGTGGATGCTTTCCAGGATGCAGATTCTGAAATGTAAACATGTGCCATGGCAAAGACCTGCATTGACTTTTTGCCTCTGTAGTGTATGGGAAAGGCCTCCGCCGGTTCTTTCTGACGACTGTGTATCAAATGCCACGGATGAACTCTTAGATTCGAAGTTGTTCACCTTTTCCTTTTACTAGGTGTTTGCAAGTTGGTGTGGTAACAGGAGAGATTTTAGGTAGGTAGGAAATGACTGTTTACAGAAAATTAAATATGAAAATTAATTATTTAAATTAGATTATCAAGTAGAAGGGGGATTAAAAAAGATAATGGACAGAACAACTTCCTTAAAGAGCTCTGACATAAAGCCATTAATCTTAAAGATAGAAAAATATGAACGAGGACCGAACCAAAGATGAGCTATGTGAGAAAAATTTTCTAAAAGTGTAACCTATGTATTAGCATAAATTTTAATAGAAAACTGATATGGTCAACAATAGATTAAACTGCTAGAAATTCAGATTCAGAGATAAAAAATCTTAAGGGTTGTTTGTACTGTGTAATAGCTGTAGTCTAACAAATATTATTTATAAACTTTAAAAACATGGAAGGAATATTTTTAAGTAAGATGAAATACCATGATTTCTTTAATAAAAGACTCAGAAAGCAGGAGGATTCCTTCCCTCTCCCAACACACATATCCTTATTATTATTTTGTTTTAGCAATGTAATTATCAGTAGAGATTAAGAACAGCTAGCATAGATAAAAAGTGGTCAACTGCAAAGAAAGCAATTTGACAGAAAAAAAATATACTGGGTTCTGGGCTAGATGCTGGTAAGAAGTAATAACTAGTCTTATCACCTGCAGGATGCAGGTAGACAGAAAAAGAGTATCTCCTCATTTCATGAATGAAGAATAAAGGGGGTCCACATCTACACATGACCACAGGTATTAGCAACATAATGGGGCTGGGGGAAGTGGTCCAAAAAAAAAAAGTAAGAAAGTATCTCAGATGTTCACCTGAATGAGTTTCACACCTCCTCAATGCAAATAAAGTCCAGAAGGTGAAAAAAGCTGTAAAAAAATCTAATTTTGTTAAATGAAATACAATTTTAAACAATCTTCTTTGATGAAGTTTAAATATATTGGAAATATAATAAAGGATAAATCCTCATTCCTTGATGGAAAAAAAAGTCTTGGTAAATTTTCATCCAGTTTAGCTTTAAATTTCTTCCAACACTGTGAACAAGAATATAAACAGACCCCTTCTTGCTAGAGATAATTTAATCATATACTGAAATTTAAGGAATTTACTCTAGACACATTCCCAAAGATAAATAATAGTGCTGATTCCACGAAAACTAAAAGCCATGAAAATGTCACTTAGTAAGGAATTAAATGGTTAAATAATAGCATAGCTGTGTACAATGCAATGCATCTTAGAAACAGTCATTTAAAATGATGTAGAACTATATTTTTGACATGGAATGATGATCATACAATATCATTAAGTGAAAAAAGGTTAAAAGAGTATGAGTCTTATGGCTACACGTTGTTAAAAAGTACATATATTTAGGAAAAAGCCTGAAATGATATACACCAAAATCTTTGTAATGGCTCTATCTGACTAATGACATTAGGAGAGATTTTTGTATGTTTCAAAATTTCTTTATTGTTCTATTTTATACACCTGTTTTACAATCAGATCGATGATAGATTGACTGTTGCTGCACTGCTGTATTTTTGCTATTTGAAACATGCGTATCAAATTTAATAGTGTAGAAAACAACCATTTTCATCATAGTTTCAAACTTGTCATTTTTAGGAGGTAATGCTTTACCTGTTAATACATTAGTTATGTACTGTATTATGCAGACATATGGATCAACAGCACATAGGAGTTAAGAACCTGACTACTAACAGGAAGGTTGGTGGTTGGAATTCACCTAGAGATACCTGCAAAGCAGGTCCTGGCCCTCGGCTTCTGAAATGTCACAGCCGTGAAACCCCTTTGGAGTGCAGTTCTACTCCGCACACCTGGGTCACCGTAAGTACTTGACAGGCAGCTGACAACAACTGTACACAAAGTGTCAGGGTTGACAGAGCGTTTTGTATCGGAAAGTTTATTGAACCTTCAGAATAACTCAGTTTGCCTGCTGGCTTTTTCAGTTACTATTGTAACTTAAGGCAAGCCATTTATTATCTTCTAATCTCCGTACAAGAATATTAACAGCTTCATTAAGGACATAGTATGCCAGATACTCCTCACGACAAACCAAACAGAGAAAAAGAAAATCAAACCTTTCATTGTCAAGTTGATTTCAGCTTATGATGACCTTATTAGAAACCTTGGTGGCACAGTGATTAAGTCCTGTGGCTGCTAACCAAAGGTTGGCAGTTGGAATATACCAGGGTCTATTTGGAAACTCTATGGGGCAGTTCTGCTCTGTCTTATGGGGTTGCTATGAGTTGGAATCTGCTCTACAGCAGTGGGTCTAGGACACAGCTATAACTGCCCCATAAAGTGTCTAAGGCTGTATATCCTTTAGGGAAGCAGACTGCTACATCTTTCTCCCAAGAAACAAGAGGTGGGTTTGAACTGCCAACTTTTCAGTTAGCAGCCAATCATTTCAACCACAGTGCCACTAGAGCTTTCTCACATCAGGGCCCGTGTAATGCTTATCGTAGCTAAGATGTGCAGGGATAGGTAGGTGTTACTGCCAGCAATTCAGGGTTGAGGATACTGAATTAACAAATTGAGGAAATTTACCAAATCACAACAGTAGGTATGCTTCAGATGGCCAAAGCACATATTTCTTCTTCACAGCTGCTACTTTTAACCCCACTACCCAGCTCCGGACAGTGTTCTTACGAGGAGGGGTGTAATTTTATGTGAGTAAACAGGTAAATCGCACTGTGGGATGGTTGTGGGTGACCATGAGACTTAAGAAAGGCCCCTGAGTCGCTGGCAGCACAGGGAGGCTGCACATCCTCAGTACCCACACACAAAGGACCCGAAGGTGACGACAGGAGGGAACAGTTCTGTGGAGCTACCAGAGTGCTTCTTGGTGAAGGCAGCTCTGAAACTGTGCTTTGCAACACAGTCAGGAAAGAAGGTCAGGAAAAAACCATTTTATTCCAGTGGGAAAGAATCTTACTTCCCAAACTGACATGGTCAAAAGTGAAACATTAGTTCTACAATTAAACCTGGCCTGAAGCTCCTGCCTCACCAAGCTGTCTGGGAATTATGTGAATCTTCTTGTAGTGTCTCTTTCCATCCACCCTGTCACAGTCAGAGCAATGGTTGGGGCTGAAAGCTGTTTCCTTAGAGAAAACCGACTGGCCTTCTCATCACAGGCTTCATGCTCATAAGCCCACTGACCAAGTTCATTTTATACTTTGAAAAACTCCATGAGCTCTGTTGCTCCACAGCAAGCATGGCACAAACTGTATGTTGAAGATCTGGTCACCTAGCTCCCGAGGATCCTGCTTCCTCTCAGGGACATGGCCACAGCCGTGGCATGGACCTTGGTCTCTGCAGTCCATGCAGACCAGCAGACCTCCATTCCCTTTGCAGAATGAAGACCGCATCTCTGCTGCAGCCCACCTCCCCCTCTCTCTGAACCTGTTAGTCTTCCTTTCTTATGTCTTCGTCACCTCTCTTGATTCTTTTTTTTTACCTCTCTCTGCCCTCCTCACTCCATCCATGTACTTTCCTCTTAAGATGCCCCCTCTTAAATGAAGAACTTATTTCTTCATTTAAAAGAAAGTAGATTCAAGTAGCTTGTTCTGTTTGAACTTCATAAGCCCCTGTAAGCAAGCAGTTACAAAGGACCAAAAAAACAGAACAGTTGCCATTGAGTCCATTCCAGTCCATGGGGGTCCCATGCGTTCCCAAGGACAGCTGTGCTCCACAGGTTTTCACTGGCCGTGAACTTTCTGTAGTTCTCCAGCAGCCAACATTCTGGCTAGCAGCCAAGTACATCACTGTTTGCACCACACAGGGGATCTCTGTAAGAAAGAAATTATCAAGGGCAGTGTGCAGGAAATACAAGGAGAACAGAAACATAAACATACAACTCCTCAATGCTGAAAAGTATATAAAGCAGGAGAGAGATAATGTGAAAAAGAAGAAAAGTGGTTGCTTTAAGGAACATGTGCGATAGTCCAGTGTGACTCACACAGGGGTTGTGTGAAGGTAGTAGTAGAAAACCAGAAGATGCAGTCCACGTTGTAGATAATTCATTCAAGGATATGAAAAAATCCCCCAACCCACCGCTATGGAGTCAGTTTTGGCTCACAGCATCAGTACCGTGTCACAGGCTGTGAATCTCTACAGAAGTGGACTGGCACATCCTTCTCCCATGGAGCCTCTGGTGGTTTTGAACCACCAGCATTTAGGTTAGCAGTTGATCGCTTTAACCACTGTGCCAGATGGTGGGACTATATTCAGTAGAATGCCATTAAAGTTTTTGAGTCTTAAATTGACAGATCCCAGAGGTGCTTTCTGGGTGGCTGTGAGCTGCTGAGTAGACTGGGTGTTGTAATCATCCAGCCTGTGTTCTGAAAGTCAAGGCACGCACCCATGGGGGTTGGTCTGCTTTGGAAAATGGGCTCCTTTTTCTAATTTTCCAAAGGGTACTCTGTGGGGGCTAGCTAGGGCTATGGAGGAGCCCTGATGTCATAGTGGTTAAGAGCTCCACTAGTCAAAAGTTCAGCAGCTTAGATCCATAAAATATTCCCTGTAGGATCTTCAATACTATCCTATGGAATCTTCTATGAGTCTGAATCACCTTGGCAGCTACAGATTTGGTTTAGTTAAGGGGTTCTGGGTGTTGTGGAGAGCTTGACAGTAGAAGTCTCAATTAATACAAGTGAGATGGTGTGAATACATACTGGTGAGAAGAAAGCCATTTATAGAAAGCTTTTGTCAAGTACCAGATATTAACTTGAATTTAAATGGAAGCTGACCACACTTATCCCCAAACTTACTACCAGAGAGTCAATTCCAACTCAGAGCAAACCTATAGGACAGATAACTGCTCCACAGAGTTTCAAGCAGTACCTGGAAGATTCAGACACTTATCTTCAGTGTCAGGAAATGAGCAAATTGCTGAGGGGAACACCATGAACATTTAGTGAATTTATAAATGGTAGGTAGATGTCAAGTGCAAGATTACTGCTCAAGAGAATATTCTCCCAACTACTGACCAGTTAGATATGATAGAGAAGAAGGGGATGGGCATGTTTAAGAATTTTTTTTTTTTAATGTAAGGTGGTTGAGGAAAGCCTCTGTGATAAGGTGACATTTGAGCAGAAGATCGAAGCCAGATAGCAAACCAGAAAGGAGCACTGTAGGCAAAGGGAGCAGAAGTAGGTGTATTGTGTTTGATGAAAAGCAAGAAGGCTAATGTAGTCAGAGTAGGTGATGGAAGCAGGGGAGAGTGGTAGGACCCGTTAAAAGAGAGGAGCCTGGAAAGCTTTGCAGACCATGAAAAAGACTTTAGATTTAACTATAGGTAAGTAGGGAAGCACTGGAGTCTTTCTGCTTTTAAAGAATGACTCTGATTCTTGATTAGGACAAATCACTTAAGGGCAAAGGTGAAGGCAAACAGACCAGTTAGGAGGCTATTGCAATAAATAAGGTGAGGGTAGTGGTTTCTTGGATGGGGATAATAGCAGTGGAAATTGTAAAATACAGTCAAGAGTTCAGATTATATTTGAATGGTAGAAACAAAAGAATTTACTGATGTTTGCCTGTGGGATGTGATTGATAGAGAGGAAGTAAGATGACTTTAAAGTTTTGGATTTGAAAAACTGGACAAATGGAGTTGCTGTTTACAGAGAAGGAAGAGATTGAAGAGGAGAAGGTTTGACTCTTGGAGAAAGGAAAAGTTCAGTCTTGGCCATGTTATGATCACCTGCCACTTGGATATCTAATTGAATAGCCTACTGTAAATATACGTATAGCACTTAGTATTCTGGCCTGGAGATTAGAAAAAGAAAAAGGGGAGTAACCTATGTGTGGATAATGTTTATACCAAGGACTAAAGGATGTCTCCTCCAGGGTGAGTGGAGACAGAAAAGACGAAAGGATTGAAGTGGGAGCTGTCCAACATTCACAGCTTCGAATGATGAAGATCCATAAATAAATGAAATGATTAAAAGAAGCAGCCTGATACAAAAAAAATAACAGCTTCTTAGGAAAAAAGTAAATGAAATAGTCAATACGAGTTTTCTTTGAGAATTACTGTGCTAAATTTAAGATATTATTAGTGAACGTGCTTTTTTGAGCTACTAGGAAAGTATCTAGATGAAGAAAATTAAAAGTGGATGGAAAATGTGGCACCGAAATTTGTGGGAGAAAAATCAGAATTTGAGCTATAGATTGGAGATTTATTTGTGTGGATGTGGTCATTTTCCCTAAATTTCAACCATTCGTCATTTACTTACATTTCCTATAGATACATACCACCCACTGCTGTCGAGTCAATGCCAACTCTTAACAACTCTATAGGAGAGGGTAGAAGTGCCCCACAGAGTTTCCAGGGAGCACCTTGTGGATTTGAACTGCCTACCTTTAGGTTAGCAACTGTAGCACTTAACTACTACACCACCAGTGTTTCCATATAGCGGAGAGAAATAAGATGAGATAAACCCTTCTAATTAGAAGATGTAGTTAAAAGCTGAAAGAGACAAATATATTGAAGTAATCATTTAAAGTGAAATTTGGGTTGCCTTTTCTCCCCTGCAATGTGTCAGATATTATGCTAACTACTTTACATTTACTGTAACTGTACCAGGTAGATAGACTTTTCATCCCATTTATAGTTGAGGAAACTGGGGTTCAGAATTATGTTCCAAATCCACACAACTGGTGAGTACCTGTACTGGAATGTGAACTCAAGTCACGTCTCCGATGGGCCACGGCCAGCCTGTTCTGCCCCTGGCACCAAATATCAGTTAGGGTTCACTGACTTGTCTGAATAATCTCCAGCAGCAGCCCTGCTTTCGGAGAAGGGTTTTAAAGCTCTCTCTCTCTCTGTCTCTGTTGGTTTTGGATGTTTCTATGGGAAACCACTATCATCACTTCATTGAAGACTCATTATTTTTCTTGAGATAAACCACAGCAGGGTGCTCCTTTTTCTGTTGTTTCTTTGTTCATTCACACACACTATCTTCTTATGACACAAGGAAGAGTCACAGACAGCGAGGGACAAGAAATCAATTAGTCTAAGTCGTATGTTTATGCAGTTCGGTGTACACTCGTATACTTGTAGCTCCCTTAAAAACCAACTAGATCTGACCGTTGCAACTCACAGTGACCCTATAGGACAAAGTAGAACAACCCCATGATGTTTCTAGGAAGTGGCTGCTGTATTTGAACTGGCGAGCTTTTCAAAGATTAGCTGCCAATTTCTTAAGGTCAGTTAAACCTGGTGGTTTGAGATCCATGTTAGCATTATTCTGACAGTTTCTGCAAAGAGGTGATGAGAATAGAAAGACAATCTCTACCCTTGAAGAGACTGGTGTGGTTTAGGCAATATGTCACTTTCCTGTTTCTCACTGACTATGCCCTCAAGGATTTCTAAGACTCTGTTAATCTGGTTCTCTTAAGATACAGAGAAAAAGTCAGTAAATACCTGGAGATTGTTAATTTGTAAAATACATGGGTCAGATGTGTTTGGCCTGAAGGGGAAATTTGGGGAAATCTTCTAGAGAAAATTAGCACGAAATTAGATATAGAACATACAAAGGATCCCAGCAAGTTAACCAAAACCCACACTGTTGCTTCTAACTCATAATGACCCTATAGGACAAAGTAGAACTGCCTCGTAGGGTTTCCAAGGAACAGCTCATGAACTTGAACAGCTGAACTTTAGGTTAGCAGCTGGTTCTTAACCACTGTGTCACCAGGGTTTCCCCAAGTTTAAAACCCCACTACCGTCAAGTGACTTACAACTCATAGCAACACTCTAGGAAAGAGTAGAACTGCCCCCATAGAGTTTCCAAGGATTTCCTGGTGAATTCAAACTGCTGACCTTTTGGTTAGCAGATGTAGCACTTAACCACTTCATCACCAGGGTTTCCCTCCCCATGTTAGAGGCTCTGAATTTAAGCTGTGTTGGTTTCGTAAACCCACCTCTGTTTGTAAAGATTTGTTGACTTAGTATTTTATAGCTAAGGGAGCTACAAAATGATTTTACATCTTGTTTTGTGATTCATACGTGACACTGTCATTAGTGCTCACCTGTTATTCCCTGTTTGAGGTAAGAGTCAGACCTTTCCTCTTTTGAGACCACTGAGGAAAAGTAGTCATGCCCCAAGCTTGCGCAGGGCCCTAGTTGCCACCCCTCGTATAGCTCTCAGATGAGTCTACACCCCACTTCTACTGAGGAAACCAAAAGAGGAAAACGTCAAATACTTTCCAAAAAATATTTTCAGTGTAACAGTGGACAGAGATCTAACTGTAGTGTTTTAGTTTCATTGCAGGGCAAATACTATAAAACGAAAGTTTAGGACCAACAATTTCTGAAGTTACAAGGAAGGGTCAGTAAGAAAACGCAATTTGGAAAATCAATCAGGTTATCAAAAGCTGTTTTTTTTCTCTTTGGAAGTGAAAGGTAGTATTACAAGAAGCTTCCAAAAACACCCAAACTGTTGCTGAGTGATTCCAAGTCATTACAACCCTATAGGAGTAGAATTGCCTCATAGAGCTCCTAAAGCTGTACATCTTTACAGAGCGGACTGCCACATCCTTCTGCCCCAGCACAGCTGGTGGATTCCAGTCGCAGACCTTTTGGTTAGCAGCCAAGTACTTTAACCCTGCACCACCAGGGCACCTTTCCAAGGAGTTTAGAGTTCCTTAAAGTGGCCAAACAGGACTAACAAGTGACAACTGACTTTTTTGATTGCTGATACAAAAGTATGAGTCGGATTTACTTCGACAGTGGCTGGCTTGAAGTGCCATGGGGAGATGGTGATTTAGGTACGGTACAGACCTGTACAAAACTGTGTGTGTCTGAAAACTGGGAACAGTTAGCAATGTGGTGTTTACGGAACAGGGAAGACTCTCCCTGTAAATTGTATACCAGGGGACGGGGAACTAATGCTGTTTCTAAAAATAGTCACAGTCACCTCCTCTGTAGCTACAGAAAAGCCACAACAATAAGCAATGGACTGGTATAGTGAATGTTGAACATATTTTGTAGAAAAATTTAACATTGAACAAATAATGCTAAAGGGTTACATTGAAATTTTATTTTTAGCTAGTGTTGGGTTACTTTTATTTCAGATACCTAGTACTACACCACCAAGGTTTCCAGTTAAAGACAAAAAAACACTATAAAATTATCAGATTGTTCTGCGTGAAGATATATATATGTATTGCAAAAGCTTATAAATACTTCTAACAAAGTATATCAGTATTGAAAGGGAAGATAGTGAAACTCAAATACATTTGAATAGAAATTTAAACCTGTTGCTGGAGAGTTGATTCCAACTCATAGTGACTCTATAGAAATTTTTGGTTATTATTATATTTAGATTTTCAAATGGCAAAATAGAGAAAGGGGCAAAGACTTAGTTCAAAACAGAAATTGGAATAAGGTATAGTACCCTTTGATTCTCACATGTTACCAGATTAGTTATAGAAATTCTTCTGAGAAATTAAAAGGAAGTGAATGTGGGGAAGATGCTTGGGAGTAAGCAGAAGTCAGAACAAAAAAGTCAAAGTTATTTTTTTTTCATTGAGCAGCATGCATATGTTATAATTCTCTTAATAGATTAACAGTTTTATTTCTTATTTTTACCTTAGGAGAAAGCAGAAGTTGTTGGCCATTCACTCACCTGCATTTATTAAGTCGTTCAGTTCCTTTACATGGTTTCATTAGTCTGACAGCCCCGAAAAACATTTCAGCCAATAGATGCTGTTATGATGCTGTTATTTACGGCTTGAGTTTCCTTAATTTGGGAGAAGAAGATGGACTGTTTCCTAAGTTGTATATGAAAATCTCCCCCTTACATTGGCCTGTGTTTAGCAAATACCAGGTATTGTTTGGTGGACATTTGTGTAGCAGACATTTAATGTGGTCCTTGCTAAGCCTCCGTCAGTCCTGCTTCGCAGATAGTGCTTCTTTCCCATGTTATGAAGAATCCCAATCTCCGAAAGGTTAGATGAGTTTATGAAGACCCTGTCATAAATAGGACAAACCCAGGCCTTGGTCTTTTTCCTCAGTTTCTAGACTCATTTCACTTCCTTATCCTCTCCTTCTCTTTCTCCCCCGTAGGTCCCCAACACCTGCCCCATTCTTTGAGGAATAATAAGAGGGCAATTGTACATTTCTATTCCGTTATCTTCCCTTTCAATGTGCCTGATATGCTTTACGTTATAAATATTTGTAAGCTTTCTTGATACCAAACAAAGTACAAATACCTTCATGTATAAGAATCATGTATAAGAATCCAGTAACTTGGCAAGCTTGTTTCTTTATTTAGGTATCTCAGATAAAACTCAGAAGACAAACATGTTCATTTAACTCTTAGGAGAAACTAGGTGATGTCCTATGCAGATGACTAGAGCTGGGTTCATCTGATGAAATCACAGGAGAGTGTACCCTCACAAACTTTGGTCTGTGCCTGTGGACCAGAGGAGCAGATTGATCCTTCGTCCTGTGTTCCCAGTCCTTGTATCTTTTCAGTGGCTGTGTCACTGACCATTCACAGCTGCTCATTACTCATGCCAATGGAGGGCAAATGCGTATGCATAAAATCTAGCAATGATAGAAAACCCAGCCAAGCCAAGTGCCGTCGATTCGGATCTGACTCATGGCGACCCTAGAGGCCAGGGTAGAACTGACCCCCAGAAAACCCAGAAACAATAGTAAATGCATATACATGAAAGTCAGCCTCATTGTTTTCTTGCTATGTAATGATGGACTATGTTTGGTGACAAAGAAAATAATGGTGGGGACAGAAAGCTGTGTGGCACTCTAGGAGGAGAGTGGGTCACGGGATATAGGATGATAAATTTGGATACTTTATTTTGTCCCTGGTGTTGTCTGTTTTCTAAATGATTCTTGTTCCTTTGCCCTTCTTTCCTTCTTTTTCACTTTTTCTTTTCCTTCCGTCTTTCATTCTTTCCCTCCTTCCTTCCTTTGCACCAGCCCTCTTTCCCTCACTCCTCTTTCTGTCTATTTGCAAGCAATGTTGAAGTTGCCTGGAAGAGTAATACAGTTACTTTGATGGAAGAATACATTAGTTGCAAGGGTGGAAATCTGATGGCCAAGGGTGGGAGGATGGGAAATATCCCTACACTGCAGATATTGTTAGCTTTCCTGCTCCTTAAATGTTTTCATAATACACTAGAAATCAATGACTCCAATATGAATTCAGAGGGTCATTTCTCTGGCTTTTTTTCCAGCATCTGGTAAATTGCCATGTTAGCTAGTGACAATTGAAGAACAGACAGTGATAATGAATCTGCATCATAGAACTCAGCATACATCTTTTAGAGATAAATTAAGGATAATGAAATTTATTAAGCCATTATAGAGGAGAAAAGATATGGCCCTTACAAATATTGTGATTATTTAAATTCAAACATTCATTTAAGCATTAATTACTGAAATTATTATTAATTTACCATTGCTCTGCTGATACAACTGAACACAGTGTTCTCCCACAGGCAATCTATTTGGGATGTTAATATTGTTATAATCATGTTTTCTTACTCAATTGCTTATAAATAAAATGAGATGTGTTCTGAAGTCCTCCAGAGTCTCACTCTGCAATCAACTTGCTTACTTTAACAATAAAAATAACAGATGTGTATGATTTCAAAAGCATTAAATTTCTACTTAGAAGTTGGAACTTGAAACATGGTCATTCTCAAAAAGTATGCTACTTGGGGTGGCGAGTTTTGCCGTTTTGTTTATTCAGAACATAATATTCCAAGTTCTCGTAAGTCCTTAGCTTGACACCCACTTTTGTCCAATCAGAAAGTGTTTATATTGGTGCGCAACACTTCAATTCTGCCTTTAACATGCAATAGGAATTTTGCATACTGGACAGAAATAATAAAGAAAAGCTAGCAGCAGTAACTTTTTTCCAACTAAAAGTACAGCAGTTGACTCCTTTTTCTGGATGAGCAAGAACTAATGCTGTCTGGAAACTTTTAAGCACATGCACAAAAAAATATAAAGTGGAAATACAATTTACTGTTCCCTGAGACACAGTGTCCCTGTTTTTAACTCTCAGCTATCATCATTGCAGTGGTAGAGATACACACTGGTGCAAGACACTTAGTGGGAGCAAGTTGAGATATTCCCAAGGCGCACCTTGGGAGGTGCTTTTTTTCCTCCCTTATAAATATTTGATAAGACACAGTTTTCATTGTCTTTTTCTCCTGAAATTAGAGGACAGAAAAAACTGGCTAAAGGCAATCTGCATGAAACAAGTGATATTTTAAGACGATAAGAGAAAATTAGTGAGGACTACGTACACAATTTAAGCTCTCTAAATATCTACAAAATAGAATCAAAGTATTAGAAAATCCTTTTCATTTGCATCCCGCTGTATTAACTAGGAACTTCTGCTGGTGTAGTGGTTAAGGACTATGCCTGCTATTGAGATGGTCAGCAGTTCAAGTTCACCAGACTCTCCTTGAAAAGCCTCTGAGGGTAATTCTCTTCTGTCCCATAGGGTTGCTATGAGATGGAATCACTCGACAGCAGTGGGTTTACTTTTTCTGGAGGTGGGGTTTTATGGTAATGTAAGTAAATGACTTGGGAAACCCTGGTGGTATAGTGGCTTAAGTGCTACCACCGCTAAACAAAAGGTCAGCAGTTCAAATCCACCCTGCGCTCCTTGAATACTGCGGGGGCCAGTTCTACCCTGGCCCCTAGTGTCACCGTGAGTCAGATCTGACTCGACGGCACTTGGCTTTGACTTGGCAAGTAAATGGCTTATAATAGCCAAGTCAAGTGCCGTCGAGTCGGATGTGACTCACGGTGATTCTCTAAATTTTTGAGAACATTATAGTAACTGTTACCCGTTGGCATCAAGTACACACTGCCATCGAGTCAGGTTCCTCATTCTAAGTGATTTACTTACATTTCTATAAACCCTCAGCCCCAGAAAAAGTAAACCAGTCGCTGTCAAGCTGATTCTGACTCATAGGGACCCTGTAGGACAGAGTAGAACTGCCCCGTAGAGTTTCCAGAGAGCAACTTGTGGGTTTAAATTGCTGACCTTTTCTGTGGTTGCTGGTAGCTGGGTACTTAAACACTATGCCACTAAGGCTATAGGCCAAAGTTTCCCTGTATTATTTCTGCATATGCCCACTTCTCACTTATCGATTTGTTATCTGTCATTTCACATTTATGAAGACAGTAAAAAAATCTACTCTCTGGCTATTTTTTAGTATTAAAAACATATGTCTGGCAATGACAAATGTCAGGGTGCAAGGCAAGAGTAGCTATGTGATGCTCAAGGTCGTGTGTTAACTTGGCTGGGCCGTGATTCTCAGCTGGCGGTTATGCAACAATGTGGTCTTCCACTGTTGTATATTTCCAGTTTTCTCATACCAACCTAGTCTTTGTAACTTAACCTTGTTGGTAAGTGTGGAGTGAGTGTAGTGAACTGTCACCTGACACAATAAATGCCTATTACTTTGGCTAAGGCAAAATAAACTGGTTTCTAGGCTGTTTTTGTTAGCTTACATGAAATCAGTTGTCATTCACAGGGAGCCTCAGGGCTTTCAAGGCTGTGATGTTTCAGGCGCAGGTTTCCAGGCCTGTCTTCCAGGGCACCCTTGGGTAGGTTCCAACAACCAGCCTTTCAACTAGAAGTCAAGTGCTTCAACATTTGAGCCACCCCAGAAGCTTCTTAGAGTGCCTCATTTTAGAGGCGTATTAAAAGGAAAAGTAGACCAGTGAAATAAATGACCGTTAACAGAAGGGTCCCACAGAAATATGTAGCATTGACCGTCGTTGTTAGGAGCTGTTGAGTCAGCTCTGACTGATAGCAACAGCAGGAACAGCAGAACAGCACAGTGCGTGGTCCTGTGCCATCCTCGGCGATGTTGCTGTGTTCGAGCCCGTTATTGCAGCAGTGCTTCGTGTCATTCCGTCTCGTTGAGGGTTTCCTTCTTTTTTGCTGACCCTCTGCTTTACCAAGTATGATGCCTTTCTCTGAGGACTGGTTTCTCTTGACAACATGTCTAAAGTATGCGAGATGAAGTTAGTATTACCAGTTACTGAAATGCTTAGTGTGCCGCGTGTGTTTGTGTTTTCTGAGAGGCTGAATTACAGAGGTAGAAGAATGGGCTCTGGTGCTAGAAGACAACTTTAAATCACACACCTGCACCTTTCTACCTGGGGGACCTTGGGCAAATAACTTAACCTCCCTGGGCCTCATTTTTTTTTTTTTTAATCTGGAAAAGACAGACACAAGTACCTTCCTTAATTGATCATTGTGAGAATTAAAATGAGTAACCACGTGTCCGGTGATTAGGACAGGGCCTGGCATTTGGTGAAGGCTGAGTAAGGGCTCTGTTTTTTAGTTTTTAGTCTTCCTATTTTTATTCCAGTGTATCAGTGCCCAGACTGTTATTGCTACTTCAAAGTTTGTCAGTAGCACTCAATGCTTGCAGCAGTAGTGTCCTTTTTTTTTTTCATGTATTGCAACTGAGGACCCCTTTTCAATAAGTTTGAAGACCTTAAGCTGAAAATAGCTATCATTTCACCATCTTTGGAAGAAAACATATCCTGACAAAAGCAACGAACTCTGTCACAGAAATTTGTTTTACTAATTACATACATTTGAAAAACAGTAATCTAAATACATTCAGGAGAGCTTTTAATCTGCTAAGAAAGGTTGGTTGTCTTATATTTTGTCTTGTTTGTAGTTTTTAGCTCATCTAACCCTGAGATAACCAGTAAGAAAGACACAGTCTGTATGTAAAAGTAAGCTCTATAGACCGAAACTGATTGCTTCATACTCACTCTAGAACTTTCAGAATGTTAAGAGAAATAAACTTATTTTTAAAGTAAACTTGAATGTGTTTCAGGTTAAAAGAAACACTGAATATAGTCTTGTGGAAAGAACACAGACTACAGATGTTGTGAATTAAAATTCTTGAGAGCTGGAAGTGCTCCCAGTAGAAGTTTCTCACAGTCTGCATATTTAGATGTAAGTGAATCGGTTGGAAATTATTCATCAGAGTCTTTACCATTGGAATCAGTGGATTTTCGA